>OW203655.1:5000000-7500000 GCA_934044485.1 Apeira syringaria | reverse complement strand
GACAGTTCCGCGTTCTATTCACCATTGGTACGTACCCGTTCTACAGAATTTGTTTGATATTTTTTACAGGCTGAAGTTGGAATAAAGAGATTTATGAAATTTACATGTCCACAAAATCAGTAAACTTTTAATAAATTTTTCCGTCTTACTTGCCATCTCAATAGCCGACTCTCCTACCAAAGTAAACGATTAGACTTTTTTGCCATCGATTTACTGAATCATATATCTATAATAAAAACTTTTACATAATTACATAGCTTAAAACAAAGAAATACAGACAAACAGTTCTAACGTATTATTCTGTGGACTATGATTAAAGAACAATTCCTACAAAATACAAGAAGTAGTACTGTAATTACTCTACACATAGCATTTCAGGCTGTGTCAGATATCGAAACTGCTGAAACCTTGTTAGAAAATGAAGCTGCCTGATGTTTACAGATTTAAACTTGATACAGCCATTATTATTATTATTTAAATATCAGGTTTACTTTACGCTGCTTTTATGGCTCAGTTTTCGTTAGCGAACGTGAGACATCATTTTATGGATGCAGTATTCAGACGTACAAATAAGTTTTATGCATAGTAGCTTGACAACCCTATTAGCTGACAGTATTATCTCATATCGAAGTTCAAAACTCCGATATGAATTTTTTTTTATTTTTTTTTTACATATTATAAGTTTGCGTTTGACAACTGTTTCACCTAATGTTAAGTGATGACGCTGTCTAGGATTTAGCACGCAAACCTAGAAGGTACCTATTCACTCGCGACTTGAAGACTCCAGGATTGTACATATCGGGAAACACAGACTCGGGCAACGAGTTCCATTCCTTGGCAGTACGCGTTAAGAAAGTGGAAGCATAACGCTTCGTGCGTATAGGTGGTATATCTACCATATAGCGATGGCGAATTGCCGTACGTCGAGTCGACCGATGATAGAAAGGGGATGGTGGAATCAGATTGTGTAATTCCAGTGCACATTCTCCGAAATGCACCCGATAAAAAACCGATAGGCTTGCTACTCTGCGCCGGTGTTCAAGGCTCTGAAGCCTACGTTCGAAATAGTAGTAGTAGTGGTAGTATAAATACCAGATGTCATTTATAATATATAATGGAATTGCAATGTTTTCTTAATACGTTATAGATCTAATTGAGCACCATTTCATTGATGGTCAGTGACAATGGAATCGAAGATTGAATCACGCTAGACTGGCTATCAAGAACAGCTGCCTGATTGCAAACTTCAGGGTGGTAGCAGGGGGGTATTGGAATGTACATTCTGTGGATTTAATACAGATATTGACTTCATCATTTATGATGTTATCCGGCTTTAGTCGTTTATAGTTGAGTATTTGACCAGGGTTCCGGACATGTCCGAAGCCCATTATTGTAGGTAGTTGTCGCCGCGATCTGGGAGCGTAAACTCACCTGATTATGGGCACCTTTTCTTGAACTTTTCCTGAATGTATGGTGATGATCTATAGGTACATCATGCTAGTAAGCCCTTTTTTTGCCCTGAAGAGCTAATTCAACTAATTCACCATACCCAAGTTTTAATAGCAGAATTCAAGTAGGTACTTCTTTTATAAAGTTTAGGATTTACAACTTTCGACAAAATCTTCATGAATATCTACATTGTACGAATAATAAAATATATTTGAGTTTTAATCTTGAATCAACTAATTAAAGTTATTTTTTTTCGGGTAACGCACGCATGCTTATTGTTTTACGCCAAATCGTATAAATAAATTTCAAGATTGTTTTTGTATAATTATCACACTAACATTATAGGGGCGAAAGTTTGTCATTTGTCATTTGTTTATATGTTACTAATTCACGCTGAAACGGCTGAATGGATTCGCATGAAAATTGGAATTAAGGTAGCTTATTACTTTTTGTCCCGGACATATTGACTGGTCCCGTGGAATGACGAGAATACACAAAAATCATCAATACCACGTACCATATCACCGCGGGGAGCACCGCGGGACGCAGCTAGTAATACAATGACATATACTCTTTGCCTCGGAAAAATGTATCTGCTCTGTAGGAAATCCAACAATCAACTTTATTGTAGATACCTCTTTTGAAGAAGGAGTTTTACTTTATATTGCAAATTTTTTATCTTAAATTCACAAGGTTTGACGTCAATGCTAATATTTATCTTCGCCAACCTCGTGGAAGGCGCTTTTAAAAAAAAACCTTATGTGTGGGATTTCTCTTTACATTTAATTAAATACCATTTGTCAAAAGAATCAAATCCAATATCAAATATGTATACAACAATATTATAAACGTGCACTTATATGCACTATTTTCTGAGGCCCGGCGTACATTTTAAGCCGCGTCCTGGAAAGGGCTAAATGGGTTCTTAATGGGCTTAACGAGTTATACAGCTGTGTCATATATGAATAATAAGCCATTAAAATTCAATATCACTTTAATTTCCAGGTGGATCTTTATGTCCATATTTATCTCAAATAAAACATGCTGTATTTCAAATATATTAATAAAATCGATCGGCAACACGGGTAGAGAGTTGTAATATTGTCTAAAAGCAGCCGTATTCGTCTTGAAACGATATTTATTGAGGGTATGTTAATATTAACCTTACTGGTAGAACATTGGTTTCCTCCTATTTCCCTCCAAAGTTAATTTCAATTGGGAAATATTCTAAGCGAATTTGAGATAACTGATAATTAACCCAAAACCACATTATCACGTCTCTAACTTATAAATACAGGAGTCACAGTTAACTTTCACCCCCTGGGTTTTGGCCTTAATACGTTTAACGGCAGTTCTCAGTTATCTCAGTTGCGTAGGCAACAAAACGCTGACTGAAGGAATGGGATAAAGATATTCCGTATCTCATGTAAACGAGTGAAATAGAACTAATACAAGTTGATAATATGGATTAACGTACAAGACAAATTGTAAACTGTATATTAATAAAAGAGTCACGATTATTGCCACCCTAAAAAAAATTAAAGCAATCGATTCTGTTCTTCAGTAAGTAATAATTAGGTACTGTTATTTTTTTAATTGAACTTATTTTTATAGACAAGAAACGTGAATAAGAAAAATGTCAGAGCCTCATTACGATTTTTTTATCGAGAGAAACATCTACTTCTCGTGTTTTGGATCGATGATTTTATGTGGTATATCCTATAGAATCATATATTATTTGTTTTGTTTCTGTAACAGATACGATTTTTTTAAGCAACGTTCTCAAAATAACCATTTTGACCGCTCAAATCACCTTTTAATTCTTTAGGTGAGCTCTGCTTTTTATTTTATCCAGTTAAATCAAAACAGCATAGCTCGAAGAACTAATGGCCGTTGGGTTCAAAAAGTTCTGGAATGGAGACCACGGACTGGCAAGCGCAGCATAGAACGACCACCGACCAGGTGGACAGACGACCTGACTAAGATCGCAGGCAAGGGCTAGATGCGGGCCGCTTCCAGCCGGTCCTTGTAAAAATCAATGTGGGAGGCTTATGTCCAGCAATGGACATCCTATGGCTGAAATGATGATGATGAATCGAAACAGAGTTTCTTATTAGATTGTAAACACAGGACTTTCATATAAACAAAGACCTCCCCTCAGTACGTTCCTGTCGTGAAATTCATATGATTTGTTACTAGATGGTGTTGACGCGCATTTATGCCATTGAACCGGTTGAAATAAGAGTTGATACAGATACGTACATACTAGGTTATTTAGAACTGTTATTTGAACATGGACATATTTTTAACAATTACATAACACATTATGTTTAATTAAACATTCACAGTAGCTGTTGCAAAATTTACTCATTTTAGTGCCATTTCGCTGGAACTATTTCTCTAGGAAAAATAATGTAACTTATTACTGTTTTATCGTTGAGACATGATGAAGTTACGTACGTCAGATTTTGGACTGAAATCGTATCGTCTAAATTCCATTAACTTAATTAAAACCAGTCAACCGTTCAGAGTGCAGAAGTAAAAAACACAGTACTAACATAGAAAAACGCATACACTCTTGCTTAGAACTAATCATGCAATGCAATATTATTTATTCAAATTTTATGTTTCAATTTTATCTTTGAACATGATCCTATAGATCATGTTCAAAGATAAAATTGGAACATGATCTATAGATAATTACGTTGTTAAAACTGAAAAAAATCTACTTTCTTACTTTCGAATAAACATAAATAATTGAACGAGTTTAATTAAAATATATAATTTCAAAACGGTTATTAAATGACGAAGTTAAAATACATAAAAAAACACATTATGATGACTCTCCTTCTTTTGGAAGTCGGTTGAAAATTGGAGAAACCCGAGGGCAGCTAGAGTACCTACCTAACATTGAGTTGAAGTAAACAGTAGAATCGCAAATTGATACGAATGGATCGTTTGCCGTTTGTTCGTATACAAGGCAAGGTTTATCGCTCTCGCTACGACACAACGTGTTTGGCTTTTCTGGCTTGGCGTGCGAGCCATCGTCGAACCGGTCCGAGCGCGCTCAGCCAGAAAACCACCGACACCTCGCAGACCCCGCCGCCGCCGCCGCCGCCCTGTCACGAAACATTAATATTTAAACTCAAAAAATAAACTGGAAAACTCAGACTGCCATTATTATCGCAATTACTTTTTAACTGACTTCAGAATTGGGGAATACTTTACCACATTGCAAATGACACGAAATTTCTCGCTTTCTTTAAAAACTCAAATTATGAGAAGCGATGCGTGTGCTTGCTTGTTGTATTCATAAATTGCGAACAAATTCGTGTTGCGGTCCAGAAGAATGGATGGAACTACTGTTCCGTTTACCACCTTGTCTGGGAACGCGAGACAAATGAGCGGTCGATGTAAGCCGCACTCCGCGCTCGTAATCCCTATAAGGGCCAATATTCACCAAAGATTCAATTCTTTGGTGAATATTTCAAGGTTCAATTCAATTGTATATCTGCCTCGCCAGTGCTATTCAGATTCAACAAGATTTTATCATAACTTACTAATACATTTCATGAAAGAATATAAGCTATATAACAATGATATTATATGTTATGAGGTAGATGTCGCACAAACGCGCGGAAACTGAGGCGGCAAAATTAAGTCAATTGTAGTAATTTTCATTGCGACGCGTATTTCAAGCGCAAATCTAAATATATACCTGTCCTTTTCTAAATTATTTGTACCGTATTATCTGTCGCAGTAAGCATGTTTATGTCGTAAAGGAACAAAATCTGAGCACCGCGCTGTATGAATATACGTCATCTTTAGTAAAACATCATTGCTATATAAGCATTAGAATGCACTAAATCCATTCCTATCCCTCTTTTTCGTTACCGCTGGTTTCCCCAACGCGTAAGTATATATGAATTCCAATAATCCGAGAAATCTTACAGCATGGGCCGATGATTGATTCGTTTAAACCGATTTCGGAATGTTTTAAAATTAGAAATGTCTCATATGTATAAACCTGATAGATATTCAAATTTATGTTAACTGTTAAGAATTTCAGAAGGTGTAGAGGAGGGATAAACCCTTAGATTTTTTGTTTTGAGAAAATGACATAGGAGATAAACTATGTAAGATAGTATATAAAGGCACAATTTAATTTTATTGAAATACGATACAAATAGCTTACGACTCACATCAAAGGATAAGAAAAACGGTTATGATACTTGACCGATGCTGACCTAAAATGCAGCTCATTGTTTCCAAGTTTACGAGCTGTTAAAAGTATTTTTTTTCTTGACAGTTTAACATAGGGTTTACCTTTAGATTATGTCAATCAACACATAACGATAGTATCACGTGAGGGAATGGCGATTCGTGTGGGTAATTGTGAATGCATCACAAATCACCGGCAATGAGATCTCTATCTATCATTGTACTAAACGAAGTTCGCTGTACCTACTCTATGACCCGCTTCATGTTTAATAACAGGTGTGTAAATGTATGTATACTGTCATTATGCGCCTGTGGTCATACCTAGCTCACGACAAGCCCCGCCGGTTCCGTGCAAGCGACAATTTAGCGAACAATGACGACGCTATACCACAAATGCACTCGTGTCTGTTTCTACCCATGTAAGTCTTCCATTTGTTGTGTTTAATTTTATGCCCTGACTCTGAGACTCAAGGTGTAGTTTTGTGTAGTCGGGCTCACGTCCATTGTGGGTGAAAATAATCAACTGCCATTTTTGAACACGGTCGACTCCGGTGGCGCCGTCTGTTCCGTTCGAGTCGCGACTTACTAACAATACCCCCAGCGCCATCTTTTATCTATTGTACGCTTTTGATAATCAATAAGGGAATTGTTTGGTGTAACCGCGTTTTAATGATATCACGTAAACTGGTTGATGCTGTAATTTGTTAATTCCTTATTTAATGTAAGTGATTCAATAAAAGGTGTTATTTGGGATTGGTTCTGTATTAAACAGCTTTATATTTGATTCTTTAAACTGACATTTGTAATTTAGTATCGTATTGATTATTCAATTGTGCCCTATTGTTAAAAATAATAGAGATAGCAATAGATATGCGTGCACGAAGTCTTGATAGGGATGTAGGTGTTAGGTAGGTATATCTACTTAATTACAATGATATAAAGTGGTTTCTATAGCCGGACATAATATTCAAATAAAAATATCAAAATTTATAAGTTGTTTAATAAATAAACGGACAGACAGACGCGGATGGGGATTTCGTTTTATGCTATGTATAGATTCACTTTTAATACCAAAGTTTTTGTTTTCATCATTCGAATCATTTCCCATGTTGTCTGCTAATAAAACAAAAGTACGTAAGCACAAATAAATAAGTATATACAAAGTATAAATAAATATATAGTAACCCTTTGCAAATCCAGTGTACGAGTATATAAAGCATTTTTTTATACCATACACCGGGTGCCCGCGGCGTCAAAAACCATAAAATCTTTCATCATAATAATACCGACATGTGCACGATCAAGCGTTCTGCGCTACACATATTTCACGAGTTTATTGCAAACGGAAACCACCACTAACCCTTCTACCGTACGTACTGTAGTCGCATTACACCCAATTGATAGACATAACGACGCCCGGACTCTAAAATTAACCGCGAACATGCAAACAAAGCCCAAGTACAGCGGCGGTGACTATAGTTGTGACCTAACAAAAAGCGATCGTCTTTTATTTATTGTTACTAAGCTCCACTTGCTTTCCATTATCACGACCAAATTAAAGGCTCGATAAAGGAACGGGAAAAGGAAAAAAAACAATGCTAGAATCCCGGTCGACTATAAAAACGTAACAAAACGCCAATTTAAATACGTCACTAATCTTAAGTCAAAGAGAATAAGTTTAGAAAAACGAGCAGAAATTCAATTAAAGAAGGGCGCTGAAGCGAGAGGCGTGATGCGCAGGAGCCGAGCGCCCGATCGAGAGGGAAAAAATAAATAAAACTAAAGAGAAATCAGGCGAATTGAGAATAGCCATTAAGGTGTTAATGAGGGTCTTATTAAGCCGTCTTCTCCCGGTGGGTGGTCCGTCCTTAGTGCTCACTTTGTTCATTAATCACGCCAGATTAAGTCCCGACCTAATTATCAAATCTGTACCTATCAACATTCAATACAACAACATTGCTAGTGTCTAAATAACTGAGCAATTCTAGTTGTGTATTATTGTATATCGTAATTTAGTTTCCAAGTTATTTAACTAGGTGGCTCTACATGAAAGTTGTACTAGGATAATGTTTATAATTAACACATTTATATGGATGTCTTGTCTGAAAAAAATAACGCCATTCAAAGCTTGGTTGCTACGGTATTACTCATTGAATTGGGCCATATTTCGTGATAATCTTTCGATTTGGCGTTTCACGCGCGTTAAGACATACTCAGGCTTTTTCTGTGTTTTAACTCTATGAGGTCATTCTATTATGAAAGTACAGTATCATTGTCAAACTAAATTAAAATTGTGGAATATAAGATAGTTTTTAAGTGGTTGCGATAAAGTCCAAGGTAGATAGACACTTAGCTACAACAATACTAAAATTAGATGTTTTTCTATTCCGGGTAGTTTTAGGTAAAATATAAGTCGTCACTTATTTGGTGAAGACTAAAACTACCCAGCATTTGGCCACCAGTTAAATAACATTAATCTATTATTAGAATGTGTAGTAAGGAGTGCTGTAAGGAATACGAATTTTAATTTTAGCATATTTATTAGTCAGAACCTTTTGATTGTAAACAGTTTCAAGTTAGTTTGGTTTAACAAGAGAATCACTACCATTGCAAGGTTATACAATTTGCATCGGGGCAACACAGCTTTGACAGAGTTCGGTTTAAAGATATTTATTTCTCAACAAGAAATTTATATTTCACTTATGTGAGAAACTTATGCTAAGTAGGTATTTATGCTTCGACATAGTACATTACATACTTAGAGTATTAAGGACCTTTACAATCTCGGTATGTATATTATCATATAAGGAAAATAACAATTAAATTTAAACATAGGGTATTTTAAAATGTGTTAAAGTTATGTGTAACATAATACTACAATCTATTACATCGATTTTGTATTCAAAATTGCGGGCGACCGAGTGTCGCCAGCGAGGAAGACAATATATAACCGGTTGGCAGAGTTAATAATATTTTGGACTGTAGTAGAGCAACGTACTCCTTTTTTTTTTTTTTGATGTGATAACGTTTTATAAATTGATGAATGCCAAAATGAAAAATAGTAACGTTCCGTGTAGCGTTCCGTTTCCGTTTCCGTTTCCGTCAAAAGTCAAAAGTCAAAAGTCAAAAGTCAAAATTCAAAAGTCAAAAGTCAAGTCAAAAGTCAAAAGTCAAAAGTCAAAAGTCAAAAGTCAGAAGTCAGAAGTCAGAAGTCAGAAGTCAGAAGTCAGAAGTCGAAGTCGAAGTCATAAATGATTATGACGTTATCACGTAAATCTATCGTCCGTAAACCGACTTTACAGACAACAAATTTTTTTTTTACATATTATAAGTTTGATAATATGTGTTGTGCGTTTGACAACTTTCTCACCTGATGTTAAGTGATGACGTTGTCTAGGATTTAGCACGCAAACCTAGAAGGTACCTATTCACTCGCGACTTGAAGACTCATTTAACTTAAGAGTTTTTCAGCAAGCAAACAAATAATTTTCAATTGTTTCGATGTTAAAACGATGCTGCAGTGCGAGTATAGATACTCAACTCGATAAAATTCGATAGTAAGTGCTTACTAGATACTAGAGGGACGTTGAAATAGCAGTTTTAACAAAACGTACAATATAGGCTTTGTTTGTAAAAGAAAGTGAAATACTATATTTTACCACCTTAAACGTGGGGAATGGACAATTGACCCCCAGCTATCCTACTAATATTATAGATACGAAAGTTTACGTGTATGTGTGTATGTTTGTTACTTCTTCACGCTCAAACGACTACACCGATTTCGATTAAATTTGGTATGGATATAGTTTAAGCCCTGGATTAACACATAGGCTACTTTTATCTCGGAAAAAGTATAGCTCCCGTGGGATAATTGAGGTAACAGGAAAACCGTAATCCACGCGGGTGAAACCGCGGGCGCTACTAGTGTTAATATAATGTTATATTCCAAGGGACTGAATTAATTAAATGAAAAGATTGCTCATGGATAAATCTCATGGATGTTTC
This sequence comes from Apeira syringaria, assembly GCA_934044485.1. Lineage (NCBI taxonomy): Eukaryota > Metazoa > Arthropoda > Insecta > Lepidoptera > Geometridae > Apeira > Apeira syringaria. The sequence goes on along the minus strand of OW203655.1, from coordinate 7,490,325 downwards.
AATACCAATATTTATTTTTCATTACCTACCTAATTAGATAAATGGCGTATCAGATGGGCTGAAGTACTTTTGTTTTCATTGATTTGGTTTCGAGCAAGTAGACAATATTAAATTGTAGTTTGAAGTTCATAGCATGTCACGGTCTAATCAATGTTAAATACATAAACGATATTTAATAACAAACCTAAATTAAGCATTATTCATCGTCAACTTGCTAACTTCAATCTCTAAAATCGGAGATCAGACCATTATGAATGAATTAATAAGATTCAGAATCGTTTCATTATGAACATCATCGTCAGTCAGACCCAATTGTAATACCATTACAGGCTGTTCTGTTACATTTCAATATGTCCTTGTACTCCAACATGTAGACGCAGATAAGTAATATGTGTTTTAATATCTGTAATAACAACGTGTCTGTCTATGTAAGTGAGCTATACATAATATCAACCGCCATTGCTTTAATGATGCAACAGAGGCGGTGAAACGTGGGTGGGCTTATCAATAGGTACATCGTCAATTTGACATAAATGCGTTATACTTAGATTACCTATGTGACAACCGATAAAATGTTGTAAAGCGCCGCCACGCAGTGATTGACACGGCGCATGTTTACTTTATGATATCCTAACGTAGGTACACCTTCTGTATCGCCCGCCTTATCTGGTGGACATATGAGTATTTTGACGATACCGTACACTCAAAAGATGGACACTTCGCGGCCGAGTTATTAATTTACGTGACAGCCGGCCTGTTTGTCATAATTCGTAAACAATGACCGCAAGCTTCCCGCAACCCTCGTCTCACCTCGAAAGCGTTAATTGCTCCGCAAATATACTCATCTTCGCACTAAGCGTTTACTTGCCGACTTTAATGAGTGGGCAAACAGAGCGCTCGGCGGTGGTGGTCAGCCGCGGGTCTCGGGTCCACCGCTAATAAATCTTCGGATTTTACCCGATTTCCCGGCGTCCCGCGGTGGCCAGCACCCTTCGTCTATTCCCGTGCCACTCTTATAAATTACCAACACGCTTTTACTATAAATCAAACAATGGTCTCGCTAAATGCGTTTGATATTGTTTGAGTACACTTCTTACATCGGTATCTCACCGACCCCGCCCTAATGCACGAATGATACGAGCGTTTGCTCTAAATTTTCTGCAACTGTTGCTTTTCCAGTTGACAACAGATATCATAGCTATAAAGGAAACCAATTCGTCCCTTTGTCTAGCCCGGAAATTGTGGGTATCGAGTCTGTTCCACCCGGTGACGCGAGCGATTAGCTCCGAGCAAAATAATTGACCAAAGGAAATGACCTAATGCGTATTAATTGAAAGTTTTACAAAGAACAGGGGAGCCTTTAGCGCCTTTAAATAATTCAAAAATATTTATTAAGCAATACGTGACCACTTAACTGTTTAAAGGTGCTTATTCTGACGGTTATCTCGACCGGAAGTAAAAAAAACGTGATCCACACGTAAGTTTCGTCCGCGCCGAGCCGCGCCACGCTGTCGCTCTTCCCGCTCGCTTTGCTCGACGGGCTTAAGCATTAGTTGAATAAAAAGCCAAGGTGTCGATCAAACTCAAGATAGCTTTGTAAGGACGTTATTATTACGTTCCTTTATATATGTAATTTCATGAGACTATAAAATGATTTTTATGTTTAATTACACAAGATCCGAAAACGAATGTAAAACTCTTATTTGATTATTTATTTAAAAGAAAGCAGTTGGTCAAAGTTGATTGATTAATTGATTTTTGAAATCACCAGTTAGCATTATAGTCGAAGTTGAAAGCCTTTTATAATATTATGACACTATTACATCTCTAAATTCTACAGCAAAGAGACCACCGGGGGTTGAAAGTCGCTTATTTATAACTGGATAAATGATATGTCACGTACAACAATAGGCCAATGAAGACGTCGCTGCGTGCGAAGTTCCATTGTAGGTTATATTGTTATATTCAGCGGAAAATAATCGGGAGAAGCGCTTTACATTTTGTAATTTTGAAGTGAGTTTTTTGCGAGTTATTGTAGCGATCCGGAGTTCGGACAGATGTCACGGGCAGGGATTCCGCGACAACAAAAGCGCCCCGGGGCGCATTGTCCCCCGCACCGCGTCCCGCTCCCCGCGCAGCCGCCATTAACGCTGACGCCTCTTACATTCTCTATCAAAATACTACATATTAAATTTATTTATAGCTATATTTACTATACAATAGTAATTGCTCTAAATGGTTTTTAATGTCCTTATTTCATAAGTAATTTATACACGTCGAGCTTTACAGCTGCGTTTCACCCTCCCATGATGGCCATTAGCAAGACATCAGATAATACTATAAATGCGGGCCCCGGAAACTGTTATCGAGACAATGTCAGGAAACTGTTTATAAATCTTCTAAATATATTTAATTAGATTTAAAATATACTTTTTACAATATCTAATTTGTAGGCAAGATACGTAGCCGTAAAGACTACCTATTATGTAATTAAATACTTTTTCGTAAGTTCAAATATATTACTTTCATTATCTTTGTATATTAATAATATTATTATACTATTCTAACTAAAGTAAGCTAATTAAGCTTGGTCCCTTTCGGGTTTACTAGCGTTCAAGCCAACTGAAATACATACATAGCACTTAACAGGGATCTGTATATAGTTAAGCTTTCAGTAAATAAATTTAAATTTATGTTTTCGTAAATTACAGACAAACATAATTACAAACTGAACCTTTCTATAATATGAGTGTGGGTGGAATCTTTGAGCTACGTTTACAGTTACATTGCTACATAGATAGCTTTTTTATCGGGTTGATGCCTTTATTAAAATAAAATAATAATAAATAATTACAATACCACTACAATATCATTTGAACAACCCACTAGCTATTGGTAGCCTATAGATAACTCCAATGCTCTAACCCGCTACCGGCTGGCAGCGTGCCCAGAATGCTAGCAGCATTGCCATATGAAAGATAGCTTTTGATGTCCATGTTAGAAATATGTCCATATATGTATGTATGTATGTATGTCTTTCATTACCGACAATATATGTAGGTACCTATGTGTGATAAAATTTGGGTAACAGGGTAGATATAAGGTATAAAACTTATAATTGAAATTATTGTAAATATTGTCCGTCGTTAAAATGGTAGTATGATCTTAGTGAGATATCAGTATATTTATCCTATCCGTAGCCTAGTTTCTTTGTATATGACCAGAGAGTGCCGTGGTGGTACCGGCCTAGAATCGTACCCCCCATCTCTCTCCGCAAATGCCGTAAGAGTCGGCTAAGGGATCACGTACCAGAAGGAGGGCAGCAGCGCCTTTGAGGTTCGGAAATCATACAACGCTCGCCAACCCGCTTGCCAAGCGTGGCGAGAATTGGCAAATCTCCTTATATGGGAGAGGCATATGTCCAGCAGTGGATGTCCAATTGAGAAGAAGAAGAAGATGACAAGAGAAGTGCTGATAAATGCAGCGCGACAGAATCAATCACAAAACCTCAATAATTGATCGGCCAACGCTGTCGAGTCCTCTCGGAGCCTCCCCCGACCTAATTACCTCTCTCGCCCTCCACGCGCTCACGGCTCATTAAGGACCGTCTGTTGTTTGTTCTCCTAATTAAAGCGGAGCTTTATCGGTCTCGGGCCCGTCTAATTGATATCATTGCGAGCGTTTACGATCATTGAATTACGTCTGCCGCGATCGGTTACCGTCGGATACGGCAGTTAAACGCGACCGCACATTGTCTGTGTCTCGGCTCCAATTCACTTGTTTAATCCCGGTTTATTGTTTATTTATCTACGGCAGACCGCTTCAAAGCCGAACTCCAAATTCACGTATTAAACACCTACAACCCTACGCGATGTAACAGTCAACACAACTACTACCTATTCTTTGCTGTGTAATAATTAACATGATAATATCTAGACTAGTTGCAAATAGACTATTTATCTAATCACTAAGTCTATAACAACTATTAACAATAATTTTGTATTTATCCCACTAATATTATAACTGTCAACGTTTGGATGGATGGATGGATGTTTGTTACTCAATCACGCCAGAACGGCTGAACGGATCTAGATGAAATTGGCGAAGAGATAGATTATAGTCTGAAATAGCACATAGGATACTTTTTATCCCTGTAAAATGGATGATTTCTGTGGAATAATTGATGTAGCGGGAAAACCGTAATCCATGCGATTGTAACCGCGGGTCGCTACTAGTAATACGTTTACTAAGAAAGCGGGCGCGATTCGATTTACTTTATATTCATTTGTAATCCAATTTCAAACATAAGAATCCAATGGGCAACATACGGTCTATAAATTTGACCAGAAAAAAAATAACACTTGCAATAAAACAATATTAACTATATACCAAAGTCCAAACGAAATATGGTCTTTGAAGTGGAAAATAACCAATTTCGTTTAAATCACAATCTAGCAATTCTTTGATACCCGTGAAATTGCCGTAACGAAATAAATGTTAAATAAAACGTAAAATAAAATTATTGTGCCTCCACAAACAAATAATTGGAGCGGGAACGTACCTAAAGCGCCCGCGCCCGTAGCCGCTCGTTTTATGGCTTATTTGGGGGAAAGCTTTATTGAACTTAGCCACGTTGTCTTCGTGTTGCGCAAATACGACTCTTAACGCGAATTATGTAAATACTAAATCGCGTGCCGGCCCTGGGTTGCGTCACCGCCGTGCGCCATGAAATGACTTTTTCGTTTGTGTTCGTTCTTTATCCACTTAGAGTCATTCTTTTTCCACTTGCCACAATTCACTTTTAGATTCTGCTTGCCTGTTATTTATCAATATAAAAGCATAGCAAAATAGGCTCGTTCCCTTTTCTTTGAAGTAAATATTAAACAAATTATGATAAGTACCACACTCAAAATTATAAATATTCGGTTTCCAGTTACTATAAACAGTATTTGCGATAAAATTTACCCGCCAAATTGCAAACGTTCTGTGCGTAATGCTTGGATGTCGTAGCCAACTCTACGAATAGAACGCATTCTGCTCTATTCGTAGAGGACTCTACGAGCTACAAGGTACACTTTATGATGCAGAAAATGGTACGAGGCAATGCAACAGCGGAGCAAAATGATGCCTTTAACGTTAGGTCGGTAGCCAGAAAGCTGAGTCGTGTTATGATAAAGTGTCGTCGATTTGGCAGAGTGGCGGGCCGACGCGGCGCCTCGGGCGGGGCCGGGAAGCCGCGCTAGGTCAATAAGCGGCCTACAGCCACCGATGGGGTACGAGTTTATGAACCGTCAAATAACTTATCACCAGTTTAATGCAATGAAATAAACGAGCCTTATTTATGAACCGCACAGATCACTCGAACGTGAACTTTGTGTTTTTTTGTTTCTGGGGTTGCGGGCGTACTAGTTGGCTTTTATTTATGGATCTAGCGGCGCGTGTGAATAACGTTAATAGTGGGGCTGGCCCCTTTTCGCTACTGTTTATATTTATTTGGGGTTGGTGTAATGAGTCTATCTGGCGCGCTGACTCGCGAACTCTGTGGAGAATTGATTAAAATGTTGTTAGATTCAGTCTTACGGAATAGGGGGATGAATTGGCCTGGATAAGATTTCTGTAAATGAATAATTGGCCACTCAATTTGTGCTTTGTTTCCCGATAAAATAAAAGTTCTCACAATTACGTGAAATATGGGTTTATCTTACTTTTTAAAATCATAAACTAATAGCCTAATAGCATAACAGATCTTACGTACCCGTTACGTAATGCGTATAGTTACAGTTTTATCCAATAAGATTTTTTTTTTTTAAGATTATCATGAAAATATATAAATTGAAGTGAGTCTCTTTAAGATGCCGGTTTTTGCCTACCGCAGGCATCACATCAAGCAATGAATTATAACCAGACGATGGTCAATTATGTGATACGTACATTTGACAAATGGCCGCCATGTAATGTATGTATGTATGTATATATCTTAGACGCGGATCGATCTGACAAGGGTGCGGTTATCTATAAAATATATACCTTTCCTAAAGTAATGGCTTCTGTTCGATACATAGGAATAAAAGCAAAGCTGCTCAATATATACTGGGTTGTCAGATTATTCGTTATAAGTGCGTATACGATTTATTTTCCAACCATATCCAAAAATACTCAAATCGCCTCGTTTTTTAAATGTATCGAAAATGAACGGAAATAAACATGGGTCATTCTTCTTTTCACTAATATTATAAATGTCAAAGTTTGGATGGACGGATGGATGGATGTCTGTTACTCAATCATGCCAGAAAGGGAGAACGGATCTGTATGTAATTTGGCACACAGATAGATTATAGTCTGGAATAGCACATACACGCAACAACACTTTTTATCCCGGTAAAATGTATGGTTCCCGTGGAGTAATTGATGAAGCGGGAAAACTGTAATCCACGCGGCTAACATCGCGGGGCGCTACTAGTTTCAAATATATTTCAAATGTGTGTACTTATTCAAATTACTTAAATAGAAAACACATGAATTTTGTGACTTGGTAGAAATGAAGGATTGCAAGCATCTTTGCTTTCTAAATTAGACTGGCCGGTTGGCGCAGTTGGTAGCACTCTGCCTTCTGAGCCGCTGGTCCCGGGTTCAATTCTCGGACAGGTCAAACATTTGTGTGTATGAACATGTCTGTTTGACCTGTGTCTGGGTGTGTATATGTATATAAGTATATATTTAAGTATATATATAAGTATGTATATAAGTGTATCAGTCATCAGGTTACCATAGTACAGGCTCTGCCTAGTTTGGGACCTGAAGACCTTGTGTGAATGTTGTCCCATATTAAAAAAAAAAAAAGTTTTTAAATTAAATACTGAAAGGTACCTCTAAAATGACCACGTAAATCCGTGATATCATTAATGTTCTCTGCGGCACGCGCGCACTTTCTTCAGCTCACTAATGCAGGGGGCGAGACAATCATCACTCATAGTTAGCGAACCTCCTTGCCCCAGACCTCACTACCCTGTCACAACCAGGAAAAGGAACAATTTTTATCACAGAGCCACAAAAGAGTTGCGACCGCGTATTTGTCAGTGACTTATTTGCGGGGGATACGAAAGCTATGTTTACTGAGATGATAGATATTAATTACACTGTTATTACCTTTATTTACGCTCTTTGTTTAGAAGAGGCATTGTTAATAGAGTTGTATAAGTAGTTATTGAGTATTAAGTGCTAAAGGACTCTTGGGTAACACATATAGACTGTTTTTTATATCTTATTAGGTAAAAAAATAATGACAACTACATAATTATTTGCAGAACGTGAAAAGGTGATAAGTTATTTGTTTGTGTTGGGTGCATTATGTTGTACCTACCAATTATATTATATATAATATATAAATATATATAAATATTGTATGAATTATTTTTAGATAGCTCTAGTACTTCTTTTAATTTTTTTATTGACTTCCAAGCTTGTGTTTAGTTGTTGACTTTGCATGAGTATTAGCGTTCAATAGCGTGATCGAAAATGACGCAGCCCTTAGGGATATACTTTTTTTTTTTTTTTTTTTTACATATTATAAGTTTGCGTTTGACAACTGTCTCACCTGATGATAAGTGATGACGTTGTCTAGGATTTAGCACTATAATATTCAAGTATTGTTAAGCAAAAGAAAAATATTGAATTCTTTTAACCATGATAACCATAGAATGTACATGTGAATACACCAACCATTATTAGTATTATGTCATAGTCTGATTTATGTAATACTAGTAGCGCCCCGCGGTTTCAGTCGCGTGGATTACGGTTTCCCGCTGCGTCAATTATTCCACGGGAATCATACATTTTACCGGGATAAAAAGTAGCCTATGTATTATTATTCAAATTATATGCTATCTAGTACTATATATAATATATTTCTGTGCCAAATTTCATCTAGATCAGCTCAATCGGAAATACGTAAAGTACACGCAAATTATATGTGTATACCTATGTATTAAACTCTCTTCGCGAGATTCTTTTTATATAGTAAAACTTCATGTAAATTTATCATTAATACATCGTAAACATACATTGTTTTTTTTTTTTTTTAAAACTTTATTGACTTTAATAAAGGTTTACATATCTTCTCTCAGCCATGTGCGTCCACTGCTGGACAGAGCCTCCCCCATATAGGGGGGATTTGCCAATACTCGCCACGCTTGGCAGGCGGGTTTTCTTTTTTTTTTTTTTTTTTTTTTTTTTTTTTTTTTTAAATCACACTCAAACCCCCGCACTAGGATTGGGTTGGCGAGCGCAGTATGATTTCCAATCCTCAGAAGGCGCTGGTCTGGTCGCTGGTAAGGTGGTCCCTTAGCCGACTCTTACGGCACCCGCGGGAAGAGATGGGGGAGTACTATTCTGGGCCGGTACTACCACGGCCCATGGTCCCAAGGTTTACATATACATATTAGCAATCTTACACTAGGTATGCACACAAGGATAATATTATTTAATAATTACAGAATCGTGCTAAATCATTGATTTATTGTGGAATTACCCCTTTGTCCCAATGTCAATATCATAATATAATATTACATAATTTGTATGTGCTCGACCATAATAATTAGCAAATAGTGCAATGTATGCTAATAGTGCTATGTCTACTTTACCAAACTATTGTTTATTTTCTAGACCACAGTCGTATTATAAACACAGATTTCTTATGATCAGACTCTGGTATGTAATTGTAAAGACAAATAGTAAAAACAGGATACGTATACTCGAATGCAATAAGTAATATCACATATTTTTAATATCTTTATCTCGCTTGATAGCGTAAAGTTATCTATAATTTCAGGTAGTATTCAATGTCATCAGATCAATAACTCACTGAGTATTTGGTGCCAGATTTTCAAATCTGCAACTAGAACTGAGAACTGGCCGGCAATTCTGAAAGGGCACTGCAATTGTCGGTTTGATCAGGATTTGTAATGGGTTGCCCAAATACAATCTGGATGCTTTAGAGTCAATCGAGAGATGTACTAAAAATCATGAGTAGTGACTCTCTGGTGGAACGGAGGATTCTGAGCCTTGCACACCCGCGGCGTAGAGTTGCTTGTCGACCTGTTTTCTATAGGATAGGAACATGTCGCACATTGTGAATTGGAATTACAAAATTTAATGCCACTTTCACTATTCTATCATCGGTTGACAAGACATACCGCAATGTGCCATCTTCATACGGTACTCTCACCAACCTATACGTACGAAGTATATTGCTTCCACTTTCTTAATAAGACGTTTAGGGCGTGTTTCTACTAAATAGACAATGTTAAGTCTTTTTTCTCCTACATGTTTGATAAACAACGGCATATGCGCTTGGACTCTGTCTTACACCAGAAGGAAGAAAAATTAATTGTCAAAATGTGATTAGTAATATTATTTTAGAACTTATAGGTCAGTTGTAAAGTCGATTTTTGTAATATTTTAACGCAACACGCGTCAATGTCTTGATATTTTACAATTAACTATAGCATTTTTGCTACTTTAAGATGGACCTATCTAATTTAAATCAATTCATAACCGTTCATAACCGCGCTAATTGAAGATTCAGTGACATTGTTTTAACTTTTAAACTCTCACATGCCGGGTTAAATAGATTTCACGCAAAGGTATGAGTGATTGGAATAAAACAAACGCTAAGAGAATAGTTTAATTATTATTTTTAATATAATAAATAATAATACTAATTTTGTATTTTTTTAACTCTATAAATCTTACTTTAGACCAATATCTTACCTGATGGTCAGTGAGGATTTGATCAAAGATTTAAAAAAAAAATACATTATTTTAATTACCAAAAGTGACACTATACATAATATAATACATAAAATGTTTGAAACATCTAACTTAAATATATGTTAATAACGGATATAAATGACTCCTATTCTGCTTGGTTAATTATATACGTATAGCATGTTTCTAGCTGTATCTTTGTATATTTTATAATGGTTATTTATGGAAGTTTAATTATACTAATGACTATCAACTCACACTAAAATCTCCGTTAAACAGCGCAGAAAACTTTTAACCCGTTAATTAAAATGTATCATAATATATTTGTTTCTCAGAACATTTAAATACCGCGCTAATGGGATTCTTATAACCGTACAGTTTACGCGCAATTATCGCTTTCATCAATGGTTGTATTTTCGCGAACTACAAATGAAAATGAAATAAGTAATGAGGGTAGGAAAAAGTGCAAACCAAAGGGACACTTTTCTTACTTAACACTAGGGGAACAAATATTTCTCAGAACATTTAAATACCGCGCTAATGGGATTCTTATAACCGTACAGTTTACGCGCAATTATCGCTTTCATCAATGGTAGTATTTTCGCGAACTACAAATGAAAATGAAATAAGTAATGAGGGTAGGAAAAAGTGCAAACCAAAGGGACACTTTTCTTACTTAACACTAGGGGAACAAATATTTCTCAGAACATTTAAATACCGCGCTAATGGGATTCTTATAACCGTACAGTTTACGCGCAATTATCGCTTTCATCAATGGTAGTATTTTCGCGAACTACAAATGAAAATGAAATAAGTAATGAGGGTAGGAAAAAGTGCAAACCAAAGGGACACTTTTCTTACTTAACACTAGGGGAACAAATATTTCTCAGAACATTTAAATACCGCGCTAATGGGATTCTTATAACCGTACAGTTTACGCGCAATTATCGCTTTCATCAATGGTTGTATTTTCGCGAACTACAAATGAAAATGAAATAAGTAATGAGGGTAGGAAAAAGTACAAACCAAAGGGACACTTTTCTTACTTAACACTAGGGGAACAAATAAGCTTGCTCTTTTTTATTCAGTTATCTCGGGTGTCAACCATTGCCTCGCGTACCTACTCGCATGTATCATAATGGTTTTCATTTTATTATTATCAAAGTCTGCTCGCATCATATGGGGTGAGGGATGTTACTCCCGAGGCGCTCTGGAATCATTCACACTTTTAATTTAGTTGCTCCTAATGTATGCGAATATCTCTGTAGAGGGTACGTCGCAGTCACTCGCTGCCTTTTAAACAACTATCACGCAATGGGTGCGCACTTGCGTCAGGCCTTAATAGTTTTCCCCTCTGCATCCATACATTATGCAAATGCGATAGTGATATGTCAGCTCGTACACTTGGGACTTTTATTGTTGTTCGTGAGTTTATTCCCTTTTATTAAGTTAACTTTAATTAAATTCGAGCCGGCGTATTTGTAAGGCCGATTGACGGAGTGGTATTACGCGTTGAGATTTATCAGCTTACATATGAGCTTAACGATGTAGAGTGCTAGCTTTAATTGCAAAACGTGAGCATAAGCCTGGTGTCTATTTGGTGCTAACTAGATATATTTGAAATATATCCGATTCGTTTGATATTGTGACGTAACAAAAACATTGTTCCTTAAGAGACTGTTAGATTTGGAATTATTACACTATAGTTGTAATATGATCCTTAGAAACTTCAATAAATTAACCCAGACAAACTCTTTGACTCACTTGCTTAGAAACTGGAAAAAATGCGCGTATCTTACGTGGAGCGTGTCGTGCTGTGGAGCTGCGTCAGTTATCACTTTAGTTCTTTTTCACAAATGACTAATTCTGATTATTCTTAAATAAATAATTAAACTCTTTATTGCAACTTTAACAATGGAACATATAGTAAAGAAAGCACGGTAATGTCTGTAAAAGATTTTTTGAGAAACTATGTTGCAACTCCCCTCCTTAATAACTAAAGTACATTTAGTTCCTTACTTTTATCATACCTTACATTAAATTGAAATACTTATATAAGACAGAAAGAAAGCATATTTTGATATAATTTATCACAAAAGTATATTTTTTTTAAAGATATTTTTTATCTTGACCAGTCATCCCATTTGTATTTTTGGGTGGGTAATGTGAGTGTGTGTGTGTCTTATAAAGAATGTTACCCAATATCATGTTTTTTGTTTTTTTAATCTTTATTAGATTATAGAGGATTTGATCAGACATGATCATGCCATCCTCATAGGCAAATTCTTAATGTAATTATAACCTACGACTTAGTGCAAATTTTACTAGTTTATATAACATTCTGGCTTCCTCTGATCCAATATTATGTTGAAATTTGGTAAGTACGAATTTTCTCATTGTTTCGTACGATGTTTCAGAGCAACCCTTACGCCCTTAAGGAGGGCGGCGGTGAGATGTCGGCATGGACGTCGGCCGGCCTGCAGCCCTCCGGCGGATACTACCCCTACGACCCGACGCTAGCAGCCTACGGGTAAGTCCCCAGAGCCCACAGACCCCTGAGGTCCAAAACGCGCCACTTTAGATAAAGCCCGCGCAGCCCGGATTAACATAATACCTCCCTATCGAGACTTATCTCTCTAATAGATTGCACTGCGAAAGGCTCGTGTTTGTATTCGGCGACTCGCTTTGACTTTAATAAATTTTATTTTGTTGTGCACATGTATCCCCTATTCTATTTGTAAATGTGACGATTTGTTGAATTGGACCACTTTTATCTGAGTCATACATCGTTTAATTTCTGAAGCAGTAACTCTCTTCAGTTTTACATTATAACCATGTCAAGGTAGAGACGACGCGATTAATCGTTAAATTTCTATTAGCTTTAACGAGCCGAATATGAAAGGCTTTTGACGCATCTCAAGGTGTCATATTTCTAATTCGGATCTGTCATTTTTTTATGCAGCGTGAAACACACATTTATAACACGATAGCTCAATAACGTTATACAAACAGGTTCGGTTTCGTAGTAATAATTTCATGATACAGCTTTGTATATTTTATACAAGTAATTGGAGTCGAAAACATTTGCTCATATCATCCAATTTGTATTCTCATGGTTTCAGAACCGTTTGCAGAAAGCAATAAATTTCGTTTTCAAAAAACTTAACGAGTACGGTCAATAATAATAAGGGCATACACACATGTAGGTATTTGCGCGCTAGGCAGTGCGTGTTTGGCCGCAAGGGACAAATGACTGAGTAACCACTCCCGGTTGCACGCCGTCTCATTCCGACACATCTCCACTAGCGAGCTTGACAGAGACGAATGACGCAACATCCATTCGCGCTAGCTCCTGATTAATTCACAGTTTTTCTCTGAAACGCGATCGCACGACGCCTTGCGTTGACGTTTTTGGCAAACTTATCAACCCGTCAGACTTGTCGACGGGCGAGGGTGGCCTCTTCAATTCCATTTATATCCCAACATCACATAACACTAAACCGTCGTAGAAATTGACAATGTCGTCATAAGAGTGTCATAACAGTGTATTATGCAGACACATCAATTAAATATACGTTTCACGGCGCACTTGAAATTTATCCATCCATGAATCACGATGAAACTGCCTGAAAATAAAAACAAATCATGGCACATCAAAGCAAAGTTATGCTGACAATTCGGCTGCGCCCGACTTAATATATCGCAGGCGGTGCGTTATAATCTAAAAATAATTAGAGGCGACATTAGTTTTTATGCGTAAAAAAACGCAGCAGTAGTGTCGGGACTGAGCACGGAAATACACAGTGATATATAGCATCTCCAGCGCCACATACTATTGTTCGCTATCCAACGCTATTATAGGGTGATCTATTTGAATATCACTTATTATATTAAATTAGTTATATCTTGCGATCTGCTGCACCATAAATTAGTCGTGCATATCAATATTGTTGAGTTTACGCCACCCACAAAAACAAAACGTTCATCTATTTTAAAATACAATTTATTCTGAGTTCGCCAACAATATTGTTGTAGTTAATTTAAATTCAAAGTAAATCTTTATATGAGGGTTATTAAACGTTCCAGTGTCCGCAGTAAGTTAGGTGCGCTGAATAAATAACCTCGCAAAAGAACAGGTACGGTGAAAAGCGTACATAAGCAACAAAAGTTCGCCACGAGTGTAGGCGCACTCGAGTTAAGTACCGTTGGCATATTATTTTGAACAGCCTGTAATCTACCACGCCCGCCGCGCGCCGAAATGAAAAATTACTCAGCTATTTTTAACACAAGTCTCGAGCACAGAAAACGTACAAAAATTAGAGAAACGAGAGGAGGGAGGGAACACTTGTACCGCACCATTGAGATCAAAATACGCAGGAAATTACCAAGCCCCGAGCGTGTGACGCTCTGAGGGAATTATTTGTGTGCCAACGATTTGGGTTGTTACTTTTTAAATAAACCAAGTTAGCGTCGCTTGTTAACGAGATGTTCCATTCAAACGACACTTACCATTTCAAGACTCATTTATTTGCTGACGACCCTCAACTTAGGGGGTTAGAGAATACGGTATGTGTTCTTTATTAAGACAAATTTAATGGAAACTATTGTTTTAATATTTTGTTTGTATGCGTTTACACTCGATTGATAGACTATATATTTTATACCCATATAATTTATTATTCGGGCCGTTGGTTTTTAAATGCATAAATTAATCAACTCTGTCAATCCATTAATTATTGAAGTGTCAAATAATAACAAAAATGTTGTTGAAGCAGTGCAGGTGTTCTCGTCAAAGTTAGTGCCAACATTGTTTCAGAAAAATGATAATTTTTAAATAGAAACATAAAAAAATATACGTTGAAATAGATATTGAAATAATTGAAAACCGGTGGTATGACTATACTACTTTTATTAAAGACTAGATTCAAAATGTTATATTATGTTGTAGATAGCAAACTTAGTGTATCTTAACAATCTAGAAAGTAACTCATTACTTTATTCCTAGCAATAAGCTATATTTCTTCGTGCTCTCACAGTGGTTTTGTTTATGATATCAAAAAAAGATAGAGCAAAAACTACTGTTAATTTGAGCGCATATTAATGCGCTACACACAAACATCATTACTTTTTAACATTATTGGCCAATAGTAAATAAACCCACTGCTAAGTTAAGGTTCAAATTGCCCAACTTGCAATATGGTGGTGTGGTTACGACAATTAAACCGTTCGAAATTTGAAAACAAATGAACAGAATGAAGAATAAAACTGATCACATGGCCGCCATAAATTTAAAAGTAAACAGTGACAGCAGTCCGGTATACGGTAATAAATTCCATAATATAAATTATGAAATATAATCAACAGTTCCTGTACGTAATGCTAGATGTAGTCCGCACGGGGTTGAGCGCTGTATGCTCAAACGCCATGCTTCAGCATAATCTCTAGCTAATGAAAACTGAATGATTTTTGTCAACATTGTAAACATGTTTTTGTCTGAAAACTCATTTCAAGTTTTTAGTTTTATACCAATATAATTTTGACTTTGTTGTTGTTTTCACAAACAACGGATATATATACTTTGTATACACACCCACGGCGAATGATACTTTTTATATTCAGAAGAAATCAATCAATTCGTCGCTATCAATTCAACTCAAAACCAAATTAACATATTTTTAAACGGGTATGTAATAATTACGATAAAACAATATTCTGGGGGTCTGAGTAAAAAAAATTATAATAATATTTACTGCAAATATGCAGGGACAAATGCCTTTATTAAAATAAAACACTAATAACTAATTACAATACTGCAGCTACTACAATAACATTTGAGCAATCCACTAGCTATTGGTAGCCTATAGGTAACTCAAATCTTAATATGCAGTGAATAAATATTAAAATTACATATTGCGACTCAATCAGATACTAATTTATTTATTATCACATTAATTCATTTATTTCTTTAGTTATTTATTTACATAATCCAACAGCGTCACATTAAACATGTATGTAGTAAAACTAAACTTAAGTATGGCCAGAATAGGATTTCACATATTACTAAAGTTATCTGACAAACGTTGTGTTTACAGTGCTAGTACCTAAGTAAAAAAATAACCGTATAGTTTTTGTGTCGGGAGTGACTGGTTGTGGATATTGTAGGTATACATACATTTTTCAGCATGTAGTTAATAACTAACGGAACGGCGTCGAGGCTTGACTGAACAACAGCAATTAGCGTAGCTAATTTTACCTACAGTGGATCGCAATCTGATTGAGTGATTGTCAACATCCGTCATTATTGAAGATAAACGACAGAATGAATGCAATTACAAAAACATTTGCGTGATAATTTTGTACTCTAGCAATACAATGAACAAGTCGTTTATAATCTATAGTTTCTTAGCTCTACCTTACTGTTAGACCATTACTTCACGGCCAAGGGCAGATCCAGCTTTGAACTCAGGAGGGTCATACAGTCTAGGTGTAGTATGGACATGCGGCAGTAAAGGAGTACCAAGAAATCTTTTGTTCACTGCGGCATAGAGGTAGACTTTTTTTTTATCGTTAATTTTTTATTAGTCATGCTTTATCTAATGATTGAGTCCAACAACTAGTAGACCTTGAGCCAGCCCAGGGAGAATCATGACCCGCTTGACTCCACTCCGCTTCCGCCCTTGGTCAACGCATGAATTAGGTCAAATTCTTCTTTTTTTTTTTACACGCACTAGGATTCCCTGTGTCGCGGGAGGCGTGGACACACACAAACATCAACCTGGGGCAAACACCGTACTCATCGCATAAATATTTGCGACTGTCGGGATTCAAACCCAGGGTCCCCTTATTTTAAGTCTCTGATACTCCGAAAACGCTGATACGACTGATTTTCCGTTTTTATAATAACTTAAACACTAGTTTTTTTTTACTTCAATCATTACTAACTTATTTGTAAATTCTATACAAGTACTTTTTATAAACTTAATTTGACACTATTGGTTAATTAATGCTAGAGTGAGCGTTAACATTGTTTTTATTAATATTATTATTACTCAGTAGCCCAGATCGTAAGGGGATGAGGAACAAAAATGTTCATCATTTATTTAAAAAAAATTAAATCTACTTATGCGTTGGTTTACTGTGTCTATTTAATACAACGGTTTATTGCTTTTTAAACTTATGTTTAATAAATATTGTTTATTATCAAGTGCACTAAATCGATATGTAATGCATAAAACCCAATTTATTATATATGAACACACTACACTGCAGACATAATTCATATATACGTACATATATTCCAGTTTCTTTTCCGTAGGGGTAGGCAGAAAACACAAGATTCCAAATGCTACGATCACACTTCTTTAGTTTCATCCGCGCTCATCAAACCTTTCATACAAGAGCGTCGGTTTAGAGTACTCTTGACTTGGCCCTTAGAACTTCCTTAAGCTGGAATAATAACTTCATTATCATACAAAGTAAACAGATAAAATATTTTGTATAACGCAATAGCAGTATCTACATCATATGTCATTATTTTATAAAGTAATTTTATCAATGACTTTCGTTTTTACTTTCATATGTCGTATTTAAAACAGTGTGACAAATAGAAATTTTCTAAGCGCCGACACTGTGCCATTACTTAAAGAATACTCAAAAATATAAATTCTGTTTATATGTTGGGCACAATAAACAGACCGCACTTTAGTGTCGCCTATTGTGACAGTGTGAAACGACAACAAAATAAACGCAACAGTGTCGCTCTCAACGCCTACCCGTCTCGCACTCGAGTTGCGAATCCTAATTCTGCTGCGAGCCGAGTCCCCTAAGGGAGGGAGGCATTACTTATATACGCGTGTTACATAGCAGTTCGGTTTACGGGGGAGGGCACGTAAAGGCCGCAATTCCCCCAAGCGGGCAGATCGTAAACCTCCGATACCGCGAATTGAATAGTGTGCAAGCTCAAATATGTAAGACGGTTGTATAGCAGTAACCTCCCTACCACCCGCCACCGGCGACACTTTTTCTGAGGTCAATGATATCTTATTCAGACAAAATACACATTGGATAAAATATAATTAATACTGACGTTAAGACTACACTTACCGTAGCACAAGAACAACATTTTTTAAATCCATGCCCAGATTTATGCTTTTATCTTCCAAATTAATAAAGATACAAAGTGTTTCCGCCCATGATAGTATTAACGATCTCGTAACCAAACGCACATGTTCTGACAAGGCGGGCGTGAGTGAGTAACCTGTCTAAATTAATTAACAAAGCTTGAAGTATGCTCCATTCAGCGCTGTGTAGCTGAAAACTAACCGGGTGTTGTCGCCAAGATAATAAAACATCAAAGCAGGAAAGCGCTTTGTTTTTCCTTAGACGCGAGCGTGCCGCACCGACGAGCCACCGCCGTCGTCGCCGCTAACCGTCGGTTTCTGAAGAGCTTATTCGTGTTCAAACTAATGCAGTTCGGTTACAGAGGCTTTGTATAGATACGAGCTTGACAAAAGGGTAGTCATATATGTATCTTCATATTGTTAGAATAAACGCTGCTGTAAACACATTCAAACTTAGCTTAGTCGGTAATCATATAGTAATTTATGATTGCAATGAAACTAGCTAGCAGCGTAATTTTCAGTTACTATTTTGTTTTCCGGCAAGGCCGTGCTTGAGTAGACGGGCACAAGGTGACTAGGAATACCGGTGTGGTCAGACGACAGCTAACAAGATGGCGTCGGAATCGATGTTCGTTGAGAACGCCCACGCTGCCCACGCCTGCGCTGCATCGCACCGCCTTGCACTTGCATCTGAAGTGCACTGATCCGCCCTCCAGTTATTTGGAAAATTAAATACATTTTCCTTGTAACAAACTTGTTGCCATATCTTAGTATATTATTTCATTTATTTTAAAGCAAAGAAAATTAGTGCCTATTAAATGCTAAAATTCATTGTTTTACTATTCGCTGACAAATTATTCGTCATTAAAAACTCGAAATTGTAAAAAAGTTCACTACCGGCGCGCACCAATAATATTTCAGATTTGAGTGATCATTTCATCATATTTTGTACAAAATCAATTCCCAAATATTTTCCTCGCGAAACTTATTTATTGGACCCCTTAGACCGCGCCTTTGTCATGTCGACGAGAAAATCGAAGTCAGGTACGGCGTCGAGGCCGAGGGGAGGGGGAACGTTTCGCCACAATTACGCTTAGAATGCGGATGCAAATGGGACCGTCGCGTAGGCCCTAAAAAGTATACGAAATGTCTTACGGTGCCGCAATAGCTTTATTTTTGCTGC
Organism: Apeira syringaria; assembly: GCA_934044485.1. Taxonomy (NCBI): domain Eukaryota; kingdom Metazoa; phylum Arthropoda; class Insecta; order Lepidoptera; family Geometridae; genus Apeira; species Apeira syringaria. Next base: position 7,471,257 of record OW203655.1, on the reverse strand, counting down.
CGTTACGAGAAATCTATTGCCCCTAATAAAACGAGTATCTACTAAGGTTTTAAAAGCCAATTTATAACTTGTAAGCGAACGAAGACGTGGACGGAACCGTCATTTATCGGATATTTGAATATTTTTCATAATAATATTCTGAATTTATTCACTTTGCTTTAAAAAATATTATCTAAACGTTAGTGGTCGCCAATGAAGACGTTCTTGTATGTAAATTATAATGCTAAATATAAGAAAGAGTAAAGAAGATGATCAGAAGTATGACTCATAAATGTGGTGTCATTCAATTAAATTTAACGATGTGCGAAAGCTTGGCGTGCTGAGGTCGGAAGCGTGTATTTCCTACTAGGTGTATGTAAGTATAATCATGTTTGTCGACAGATACGGCGCCGGGTATGATTTAGCGGCGCGGCGGAAAAACGCGACGAGGGAATCTACTGCTACGCTCAAGGCGTGGCTTAACGAGCACAAAAAGAACCCATATCCCACGAAAGGGGAGAAAATTATGCTCGCAATCATCACAAAAATGACACTGACACAGGTCTCGACTTGGTTCGCAAACGCGCGTCGCCGGCTCAAGAAGGAAAACAAGATGACGTGGGAGCCCAAAAACAAAACCGATGACGATGACGACACCATGCTCTCAGACGAGGAGAAAGACAAAGACGAACAGGATGATAAAATGAAAACACACAAAGGTTCGTTGAGTTTTTTTCTATTTGACATCTGGGAGTCAAGTTTTTCAATGGCATATTTTGGGGAATCATAAGGCTTGACTGTCGGTTGTCCCTATTACTGTTACGCTTTAAGTGAAAATGTGACTGACTATGTGTTGTACGTTGCCAAGCGAATGATAACCTTGTTTGTAATGACTGCTGTATTTTTCAATGAGGCATATGCGAATGAACTTACTTATGACATGACCTTTAATGATATTTCATTTTGGGTAGTGTGTAATGTTTCATGTATAGATTATTGTAAGTCATTGAAAATTGCTTTAATTTTGTCGGTGTATAAATCGTGGAGTGAATTGGCATAACGCGGTTAAGGGCCTTAGGGTGTACTGAGATCGGGAGGTGAGGGCCGCGACGGGCGGGCGGCGCACGGTTTGGGCGGGCGGGGAGAGGCGAGCAGCGGGTCTCAGGCGTGTAACTGTGCGTAACCGCTCCTCGCTCCCGGATTTCCTATTCGTAGTAAAGTGGGCGGCGCCCGGGCTAAATTTCATATAACGCGTCTTCCGTTCGTCGGTACAGCGGGCCGAGACTCGGAGGTCGCGTTCGCCGTGTCTGACGATCTGCCCTACTTCATGTTCTTGCCAAAGGATTTGTCGAGTTCGTGGATCGTTTCTTTTATGAGGATATTCCGTCGGAACGTAAGTAAGTACGGTTTTGGGGATTTATAATGTGTTCCAATTGAATGTGGAACCTTTTCCCGGTGCGGTCTTTGTTGTCGTTATTTATTTGTTGTGCTCGAGTTTTTCAGTGTGGCGTCGCAATAAATACACGATTTTCATTAATATGAATGAATAAGTCCCGCTTACAAGTCGGTGTAGGGTATGCGGGAATGCATTTTATATGTTAATGGAAGTTGCGGACGGTATGAGTGCAATAATAAAATCCAGATGCGTATTAGGCGCGGAGCGTGAGAGTGGCGACTGGATATACGAGTGTTAGTCTCGCTTGTCAACAACATAAATTATAAGTAGGCATGCTGTTGTAAAAGATGCTTTGGAACACGAATGTTTTCATTGCAAAGTTCACGGTGCTAATGGAAGGCGGCGGCGAGGGCGTCACGGATGACGCGCGGCATACGCTCGCCTAATGAACATCCCTATTGTTGGGGCTGAAGAGTACTTAGTTCGTGGTTTCTATGCGCTTACCGTCGCCCGCTCGCGGCGCTCCTCAAGTGTGTGAATGGAACGTTGTTAATACACTGCCGAGATCACTTCAGTATGAGAGACTACTTCAACGTTTACATGTAACGGAAAAAACTAATTAGTTTAATTTGTAAATATTTCTTTCCCAAATATGGCAATAATGAGGCAAAGTATTATGCTACAGCAAAGTAAAAAATATCAGGAATGGGATAAAGTTGCATAACTCAAAATTATCTTTTTCATTATAATTATACTAATATATTATCTGACGAAATATAGTTTCATAAACATAACTTTTTCTATAACAGATCAAGTGTAGCAATATGTTACAATATGTTTACCAAAATTAAAAAACAATTAGTGATGCAATTGTTTTGCATAAAACATAGCAATATACAAACAGCTGTCAAGTCTGTTTTGTTTGTTGCATGTGTTACGTAATGCAAGATTATATTCTTTTTATGATAGCAAAAACAGTTATGGACAAACAGATGGATGAGATACACTATATTCATTTCTCTGAAGTAAAATATTTTGTTTTTTTAATAATAACAATCACATTCGATACAGATTTGAATATTAATCCGTAAAAAATTGAATCGATGCATCGACTACCAAACCAAACTATGATATTACAAGATGATGAGAAAGATAAAGTGCAAGACAATGGTTAGACCAATAATAACATTTCTTTGAGAACCTTAAAGTCATAGACCAATATATTGGTCTCCAAATCAATTATGGATAGTTCATGCGTTTTAAACAACAAAAATTGAATTGAATTTGAATTGAATAGAACCAACCAATTAAAGGCGTTTAAGTAGCTTTGTTGGAACCATAGCGAGCACGTAACTTGAAGTACTAAATCATTTTACTCAGTTACTTATATCCTCTGGATATGTCTCCCTGGTTCCTAAACTAATGAAATGTTTTAAAGCACCAATTTCATTCCTAATCGTATTATTATCCCATTCGCGAGTGAATTGGTACTTTCTAGGTTTGCGTGCTAAATCCTAGACAACGTCATCACATAACATCAGGTGAGACAGTTGTCAAACGTAAACTTATACTATGTACAAAAAAATCAATAATTTGTAGACTACAAATACTTATTATTTATTTTTTAATATATAAATGGCGTTATAAACGCAGCTTTGTCTGCTAACACGTCTTTGAAATTTGAGTATAATCAGCAAAGAATTAGTATCCATCAGCTATCCAAATTCTTTAAATAAGGATTTTTTAAATTCGATGTCATGTCACCACCCAACACGTTAATCTTTACAAAATGGTTAGCATTCAAGTGAAGTATATTCATTATCTAGAGGCACGGAAAAGTCTCTGATGCCATAAATGATAATTTTCGTCACACACTTCGAAAAGGAAAGCTAAGAAATAAGGAGAGTTTCAGCACTTTTGTAAAAATCAAATATTATTGTAAGGCCAGTTTCTATAGAAAGCTTAGAGACACCATAGTACTCCCCGCCTGTAACAGAATGCACGCTTAAAAAGATACTAGAGAGAGTTCGATGACATTTTTTATCTCTGCCAGAACTAGGAAGTTTCTAAGAATACCATCATTTATAATGTGCCGTAGATCTTGATGCGGTTTGACGAATTGATCACGGAATTTGGTTATTATTATTGCAATGAATAGATATATCAAAAATGAATATGGACACTATATTATTTTGTAAAATTATACGTCAAAGAATTTGATACATAATTAGCCAACGCAGTCTGTCGTTGACAGTTTTAGCCAGTAATCCTGTCGAAGATAGGAAGATCGATAATATAGGAATGGGTACTTAAGAGACTGACAATGTCTAGTAATGTATAGCTCAGTAGACAGTATATTTCGTTCAATCAAGTTCAATCGTAGTTATCTATGTCCTATTGGGGCAGTGAGCTATACCTCGCTTTGGACAATAGTGAGGTTTCTCTGGTACAATAGTAGAGTAGTATAATATTTAAAAATAACTCATTATACTGCACTTGACAAAGTAAAATTACACTTTTTGATTCTTTAAGGAAATCATTCTAGTATGAAAATGTTTTTTTTAAACATAATATTTATAATATAAAAGAAAACAGTAATACATTTTGCAGACATTTTGAAAATATTTTATAACAACACTAAATTAGTTACACTGAAACAAGCTGAATACGCATAAAATGTAAAATGTAAATGAAATTTGTTCATAACAACATTTTTATATGTACCTACAATACTCCAATAACAGAATCTAATTCGACTCAACAGTTATACGCGCTTATCCTCTTTGATAAATACAAAATACTATTATTTATATACGTATCCTCATTGATCGATAGCTCATTAGACTGAATACTATCAAATATGAACATTAAGAAAAGACAAAACTTCACCGGCAATATAATGTCGTTTGTGCAAGCCTAGACCGGATTAAATATATTTCATCTGTCACTTTGTCTTTTCTTTCGTCCCTTTTTACCCCAGCAACCCTCTCAGCGCCAACAACAAAAGTCGCAAGACATTGTGCGCGGGATTACTAGCACGCGCCCCCGCGGCGACTTCCGTGCCAGACAAACACAGGGGAGTATGATTTAATACTATAATATTATATTATGCATTTTCCATTTAAAACTTTGAAGTTGTATGGCTCAATATCATTAAAATACGTCCTTATTAAATGTACTATTTGTAAAAAGACCTGGAACTGCTTTAGACAGATTGGGGAAGTCTGTTTTGAGCGCAATCTGATGATTTGAAGCAATATTGACGCATGGAATCCATTGGTTTGAGGAAGTCGAAAAATATATACCTACTATTAAATTCCATAGTACCCTCACTAGCTTCACATGAATGCAGATAGATGGATAAAGAGGTAGAAAAACCCCGAAGAAGGTATAGATGGACTGTGTGAAGAATGATAGAATAGAATGGAAGAAGAACACGTTGTGCCAACCCCATCTAGTGTACGATAAGGACAAGAAGAGGAGAGTGCTCTCTCTAAATGTTTTTGATTATAAAATCTGGGTCGGTAGTAAAATAATTCTTCATTACTTTTCAATAAACAAATGTCATCAAGTCTACTCTAAACAACAAACGCCAAAAAGATTTTAAGCGTCTATATTTTTCCGACGTTTTAAACGTCGGAAAAATATAGAACCTTAAAATGTTTTTAAGTCCTTACAACTATCACTACTTCTTTGACTATCTCATATAACAAACAAAATCGTCTTATTACAGTTGCAACAAACATATTTCAATAAAGTTATTTTATTAGTTAAAATTAGTTTTTTTTGATATTTTCCTTTGCACATCATAATCTCTTAAAAATCGTGCTAATAAACCATAACTTTTCTCACTAGCAATACATAACCATTCTTTAACAAAAACGTCAATGTAAGCGACGTGTAATATATCATTTTAAGTCATGGCAAACAAAGCCAATATAAAAGCTTTCACACGCGATCCCTAGACCGAAGTCGGCAAACAAACATCCAGAACTATCCCGCGCTACGCCACTCATGAATAAAAGCTTCATTTTCGGACCCCACCAATAAATGTTAATTTTTGTCGTGAGCGCACGCATCGCAAACAAAATATTAATCCGGAGCGCGTTAATGGAAAACGAGTAGAAGTTATACAAACAAGTGAACATCGTACGAGAGGAGGGATTCACAGTTCTCCTGCGAAGTAATAAATTGCACTGACCTCGGCAGTAAAGTGCAGGCTTGCAGTGAGTGCACGCGGTCGGGGGTACGCTAGGGACGACGCCGCCACAGTCGCGCCGCACCGCTGCCGCCACCGCCGCGCATCGCCTCACCGCCGCCGCCCCTAGCGGCATCATCATCACCACTTGTGGCAACTGCTACACTCGGACAATCAATCATTTTATTCGTAGCATAAAACACTATTTACAGACTCGTCCCAAATATAATCACACCATATACCTTCTGTTACTTGTACTGTGTACTTGGCGTTTCATTTTTTCACAAAAGCTCACCTTTCTAAAACCATTCATAAATTTTACCTCATCTTCTAGTAGATGAACAAAAAATAGTCTGTGTTGATTAATAACAAGCATTCCGAAAGAATAATGATATGGGAACATTAAAGTATATAATGACTTAATTTTAGCAGGTATAGCACATACGATTCCGCTATAAGCACGCGACAGAAACTACAATAAATAATTTCTTGAAATATTTCTCCTCAAGGTGGCCTGAATTTGTTAAAAAATAGCCAAGACTTACATCTGGATATTGTATACCGTCTTGTCAATGGGTAACGGTTAGGGTTTCTGGTCCATAAGATATTTATACAGTAGTCAAACGTAAACTTAGAACCTTTAAAACATATGTACATTGGATAATGTATGATTTCTAAATCAGCTAATAGTAAGTAATCAGACTCTACGAAGTACTTACAAATTTAGTAATTCTACTAAACCAAACACGATAAAGGCTCTGACGCCTTTTTGTTGTCATTCGACCCCATTCAATTATTGTAATTCAATTCTACGGTCACATTTAGAGGGAAACCAAATCAGTTCCAAATAGGGTCCACATTATACCACTCGCCTCAGCAGGGAGGGTACGTGTAACTATTCCTTGCATGATCGCCTGCACTCACATGAATCTATGGTTTGCATATCCGGGGGAAGCGGGCTAAATAGAAATGTATCCCATAAATATTTATAGGCGGATTTCCTTTAACAACCGCGGATTATTTGATAAGGACCAATGAATTTACTATGTTTTGCCAAGTTTTTCTCCGTACGCGTATGAAATAAAAGTGAGGATGCACTAATAATGATCACTAATGTATTTTTTGGTCTACGGAAATTTATATAAATAAAAAAAAAACCAATAGAAACGTGTACCCTGCATAATACGCCTTTGATGTTTTTTGTATATAAAATTATATTGTATATACAAAATCATTATATAAAATGATCGAATGATACATTAGTAATCATTATAGCACACCGTCATTTTTGACTATAAGTATTTACATACTTCAATACAACCCATAATTGAAGTTTTACTTAAAACTGTGTATTACACCTAGAAATAAAAGCAGATTTCAGAGTTTAATATTTTATTAAAAAATGTGTCGATTCCACAACCCCGATTTCAAAAGAAATTAACTCAACGGACTCTCGAAGCATATTTTGAACATAAAACATAACAAAATTATCCAATTTTGGCTTATCTCCCGCCGTTGTGGGCGTTTATTAGATTAATACAATGAAAATTAAAACAATTTGCCGGATAAATATCTTCGCGCGGAGTATCAGTGGCGTCCCTATTTATCCCTAGTGAAGGGCAACGCGGATAACCCCTCTTAAAAGCTAGCGAGCAGTCAGCATTAAATGGAATAAAGCGAATGAAGTCGAGCGGTCGGACCTCGCTCCTCTCAGTCCGTACCCCCTCTCCCCGCCCCCGCGCCTCTCGCGGGCCTCTGAATTTCATTAGTGCCTACCCCCGCGCCTTTATAAAGCCACTTTACAACAGAAATGGCATTATCATAATACTTAGAGCGTTATAAAATTCGTTTAATAAATATTTTTGTGTAATTTTACTCTGACTACATGCAATTGTTAAGAAGAAATATTGTTGATAGAATACGTTTGGTCAATTATTTTAGGTCGGTATCACAAAAAATATTCTTCAAAATTAATATTTGGTGTATTTAAAATATTGCTCTTAATACGACAATTCAAATTGTTTTATATACAGAAAAATGTCACCTAGCAGCGCAAGGTAATTTTATTTTCTGAAAGTACTAGTAAAATCATATTATGATAGAATTGTGTTATGTCATAACATCATACGAGTACAAGGTGCACGTTTCAGATTAGGTATGTTCTTATTTTTATACATACTCTCTAAATAAGAGTGATCTCTGTATAATCAAATAACAAACATAAATATACATTCTCTGCATGTCAACTTCTCAGATAGTCTTATGGTTCAGATCTTATTTTAAAACGTAAAGAGTGAATTCAATGATGATCGTAGTATGTCTAATGGCGGAGTTGTGTGCGGTGGTGCGGTGTGATGCCGTGGGGCGCTACAGAAAATGCGAAATAAATGCTCAGCATAAACACGAAAGGGATCGCCGAGGCTCGCGCCCGCGGCGGGGGAGTCGCGCCCCAAAGTGGTATTTTCACTTCGCTAATCGGATAACCACTTAACGAATGGGTCACTGCACGCCAAACGTATTTTCACACGACTTTTCTGGGGTGAGCTCGGAGATTTCACATCTTACGAGCTAAAACTTACGTCACGCCCGAAGCGCCCGCCTCGCCCGTGTCCGATCCGTAACCTATCGATTTTTAGAAATATATTGTAATCCCCGATGACGTCGGGTTAGTTACGGTGGTTATTGCTACTAATCTGATTGCGACGACGCGAACGCACGCGTTTATCGCCAATCGGACATAAAATATGATCGATGAATACGATTATCTTTACAGATGAGGAGCGGAAGGGTGACGATATGCTGCAGGGCATGCACCACCAGATGCTCGGTTACGGTATAAAGGAAGAGGCGAAGCGGGGTGTGGGTGACCGTGGCGTGCCGATTCCGGCGTCAAAGCCAAAGATTTGGTCACTGGCGGATACAGCCGCGTGCAAGACTCCACCACCAGCCGCTGCGCCGTGGCCGCACTCGCAACATGCTTACGGTGGCGGTGGGGCGGAGCGCGCGCCTGCAGCAGACAGCAGCGCTAATGGTTTCGCACTGCCGGCGACGGCGGCAGCCAGCCCAGCCAGCAGCGCATACGGCCGGTATGGCGGGTTTCCAGGCGCACAATATGGTGCCCAACACCCGTGCGTGCACCCGGCCGCGTTCCCCGATGTACAAACCGATACGCCGCCACAAACACCGCCCAATATGAAGGTGCCGAGTGTGGCCAACCCATTGGGCAGCGGCAGCGGCGCCGGTTATTGCTTCCCGCGGCACCAACAGTCGCCCCACCGCGATGCTTACCACAACCCACACCACGCTGCTAACAATCATCAGCCCAATCAGCCGCACCATAACGAAGGATCTGCTGCCTTCAAACCCTTCTATAAAAGGTTATTATTTTATTATTCGTAAAATAAATTAAAAGTGTAGACCATAGCTGGAAATTTTTTAGGTTAAAGCGTGTGTAGCTCGTACTCTAAGGTCGCAAAATATATAAGTACAATTAAATTTGCTTATGAAAAAACGAACTAATAAATCGGATCTTGGGGTTTCTTTTGTTAAATGTTCTCCGTTCCATAAAAATGCTTTTGCCTCAAATTACCAATTTTTAATGTTTCTTTTATACCTACTTTTGATTCTCATTTATTATTAATCAATCAATGTAATTGATATGATTACTTATTAAAGTTTGCTGTTAACAATGATTGGATCAGAAGTATGAACGACCTACTAGTGCCAGGATCTGTCTGGGGCCACGCACACACGGGCCATGAGCCATCTTTTTTTAACTTCATGGCCGGCTTTTTTAATGTTACGCTTAAGTTCAATTAATGCTTTACCATTTACTAAATAGATAAATTTGCGTCTTATCAGCTTGTTTTGTAGAAAGTCCTACATGTCTAAACATATCTTTTATGAGAACAATACATGAAGATTAATTCTGAATAAACAAAATCTGATTAAATTCGCTAATTATTTTATTAGAATTATTTTAGAACGACCATATTTTTCCCTTAATACGAAAAATTGTCGCGGTAACGACAAATGCGGTTGTACTGTGCGTTACACCAAAAGAAAGGATATTAAACAGTCTAAAAATGTGATTAGCAATAATAACATTTGTGATCCTGTGGGTCTTTATAATATGTAAATTATTTTTTTGGAATATTTTAAATCAACATGCATCAGAATTTTTCCTGCCCTGTCACCTCTAAGAACCCGCGAGCCTTATAGTGCCATCGGCCCCTCTTAAACCGTGCAGTATTCAAATATCGATGTTAAAAGAAATGACAGGCGACAAATGGAGCCTATATTACGTATAAATTTACGCTTTACATTACCCGAAAAAATGATTTTTCTTTAAGAGTTATTTTAAATAGTGACCCAAGTACAAACAAGTAAAAAAATGCACGATATGATACTTATACGATAATCATCATCTCGGCAACCTTATAGGTTTTTTTTTTGTACTTTATAATGTCTAGCGTTTAACCGCTATCTAACTTGATGGTCAGTGGCGATGTGATCGAAGATGTAATCACGCTAAACCTAGATGTTTACGGTTAACCTTATATATTGATAAAATGGTTATAGAATTGCAAAAGCTCAAAGATAAAGTTTATTAGTAGAATGACCTTCATCACGGACACTCAGTACTGTAAGACTCAAGAGAACACAATTGTTGCCATTCCTGATACAGGATTACCCCTAAAAGAGCTAAAAAACAACACGTTTGGATTGGTTTTTAAATAATATTGATTAATTAAAAATTACTTGTTTTCGAAATAGCTCAACTTAGAGCCACCCTGTAGACTAGGGTTCCCATTTGTTGCACATTTTTTCCTATTCAAGTACCTATTGTACTTGATTCACATTATGCAAATCTCGCTAGACAATAAATATTATATTATATGATATATACAACAAATATTCACATAACACATTTGTACTGACCATTCACACACTTACGACACTTTAGGAGGTATTTTATATTATGTATCCTACGTCAAAATGTACGATTTATTTTTATCAGTTTTTTCAAAACAACCACTGTATTATATTATGAGCCCAAGTTTTAATTTGAATATGTATGTATGTATGTCTATTCTGTAGACATAATATACAACTTAACGTTTCTAGTTTGGTTTGGTAATCAGTAGGTGTTGGTTTTTTGTTCAGCTCAAAATTTGCCTCCGGATGGTCTGAAATCGCTGACACTTCGTCGCGCCACTAGTAATTTTAAAAAAAACCATATCGGTCTACTAGGGATACCCAGCGATGGGAACGTATAAAAAGGTTTTGTTGGTTGCGCTTCTATAAATATATGAAAAAATGCAGAACTTAATTTATCACTTCTGAGAAAATCTGTATCTACCTCTACACTTTAGTCCGGCAACTGACTCTAAAAAGGGTATTGCCATACGACAAAAAAAAAGATTTTGTTTATCAGGGATTCGATTTCTATTTATTATGACCATTAATTAAGCGAATTAGTGCTCCAATCCAAATAAGTATGTACATACAAGTTTCCTTTTAGTGTTAATACATTTTTGTATTCAACAATGTAGGTAATATTTTCTTTATTCAAATCTAATCTAATTATAATGCACAAGCTACACCTCGCGGTTTCACCCACGTGGTGATGGTGATGATGATGAAAAGTAGCCTAAGTGTTGTTCTAGGGCATCAGCTGCCTACATATACCAAATTTCATCGAAATTGGTCCTACAGTTTGAAAGCGAAAGAGTAACAAAAATATACAATCTTACGCGCGTTTCTAAAAATAGTAAGACTTAAGATAACAATGATTTGAAATTATTTATGAAAAGTGTGAATGCTAAGATCTTATTCCTATTCTATCTTAGCAGTGCAATAAAACGGAATGGAAGTGGGTGTACTTACCAAACGTAGCAAATGAACAAAGAAAAGCAGAAAAAATCTGCAAACGGATGGTAAATAATCAATATCGATAGGCATTTACTCTTTGGACTCCTTAAACCGCCTGGACAGCAGCCCTTGAGAGCCAGTTAAGCATTATAGGTCTTGTGTGATAATGATAACATCTTCGAACCCATAGTCGAACCCATAGTCACTGATCATCAAGTGAGATACTGGTCAAACGCTAGATCTATATAGTATAAAAAGTGCAGTGTACCTAATTATATAGTGTAAAAACTATACAAACAGACTTACAAAACTTATCCGTGGAAAAAAAAGTCTTAAAATAAATATATTAACCGATTTTCATAAAATTAATATTATTCGACCTGACAAACGTTGTTCTGCCATCTAGGTTTTCAAAATGTCAAGGTGACACGATACTTCACGAACGTCAATAATCGATGGTTGAGTTATTTGGATATTCATACATACAAAAATAATAAAATTGCAATAAAAATGGGGGTGGGGGTAGAAAACTACTATATGATCTTAGTCTCACACCTACCAAATATACACAAAAAAATCGTAAAAATGAGACGAGCCATTTTAGAGAAATGCGATGATAAACACTGTGACACGAGCGTTACATATATTAGATTAATAAATGCATATTATTTATTGATAAATATATAGTATAATTAAAAATTAATTAAATATGGACTATGAAAAAACCGAAGAATTTGTAGCCGTAAGTAATTCAATATTATAGTTCATCGCGATCAGTCTCTCCCTTTAACTTCTCCATATATTTTCTTTCTCTATAGATTCTCCTTCTCCACTTTTGAACTTGCACACACACTGAAACACTCCCGCATATGTACATAACCTCACACTACCACCAACACCACACGCTTCCTCACACACAAACTCACGCACGCGCGCACACACACAGACTACCGTGGCATTGTAAATGACGTAACTATTTTTGTATTGTAAACTTAGTTAAATTAAACAGTTGTAGAATGTATACCTTCTTAAAACTTAGTAGTTAATGTTAAATATTTTTTTTGAATAACGTGATTCAATTACATGATATTAATAAATGTATCATATAGGAAGGAGGTCCCCAAGATACAGGTTGACCTAGTTTGGGGGCCATAAAATACTTAAGTTTGTAGCAATGTAATATACCAATAAACGTTATTATTATTATTATTATTATTATTATTATAATTATATAATTTATTATTTACACTTATATATATAAGTATAATTATAAATATAATTGGTCTTATAGGATGATGTATATTTCCATATTAATTATATCAAGTTTTTTTTATCGAATAATTGACCAAATTTAGCTTTCAAATAAAAAAAGAATAATCAATATCGGTTCACCTAGTCCAAAGTTCTAAGCTAACAAACATAAATAAAACATATGGGTCGAATTGACAACCTCCTCCTTTTTTGAAGTCGGTTAAAAAAAGGAGGCTCGTTAGTTCGAGGTCCATTATAAAATGTAATTGTTATCTTTCCATATATTAATTGTATTTCAACATAATTTATTTAGTGCAACATAGCATTTTTAGTTATGAATTAAAAATGCCATAAACCGACTTGCGGTTAAGTAGCAGACTTCGCTGGGGTATCATGACAGTAATTGAAAACAATGGAGTCGCGCGAAGCGGAAGGGCGACGCGCTTCGAGGGCGGCGAGATTGCAATCTTACCTCATTTGTCATTGTCAGTCGACGCGATCCACACGCCTACATGCGTCGACCTGGCCAAATTAGCTTCTTTTACTATATTTCACAATAAACAGGAACTTCGAAGAATAAGCGTGTATAACAATGCAGATTTTTCAACACACATATGCGTACTGCCAAGGAATGGAACTCGTTGTCCGAGTCTGTGTTTCCCGATATGTACAATCCTGGAGTCTTCAAGTCGCGAGTGAATAAGTACCTTCTAGGTTTGCGTGCTAAATTCTAGACAACGTCATCACTCATCATCAGGTGAGACAGTTGTCAAACGCAAACTTATAATATGTAAAAAAAAAATATTCACAAATGTTTCCCGTTGGGGTAGGCAGGGACCACAGCCTTCTAATTGCGATTCCGACATACCTCTTTCGATTCATCCACGCTCATCAGGTCTGGCCCTTTCTTGGATCTTCCTCAATCTGATTGCGGAACGTTCAGTCACGCCTTCCTATTCCAACACTACAATTAACTTCGCCCATGTACACCTGCTTAGTCAATCTCCTTCCGTTTATTCTCACTACATGACTAAAATGTCTTAACATAGTTTTCTCAATCTTAGTCACTACATCTTCGTTTACAATATTTTTTCAAGCATCAAGATTGTCCATTATAATAATGATTTTTCCACTGGTGACAAACAATGGTCGTTTGTTTTTTAATCACAGCTGACATTGAAATAATTATATGATCACCGTGATTTATAAAATACCATTGTGTTTTCAACGACAAATATGAGAAAATAATTGAACCCCAATATATGTATATCAGGCCACAATATATACCAAAACGAAGTTCTCGCTTTAAAATCTCGTACAGTTTTAACATATTTGGATTGTAAATTAATGGTATCTTGGTATATTCTCTTATCGATATTTACAAAGTACGTATACACGCTAAGCTGTCTGTAACCTCAAGATTCAAACTACCGTCCTCTGATGTTACCGTATTTGATCCCGTAAGCTACCGAAACATACCTAATTCAAATAGTTTGTTAGTTGAGATGGTTCTGTCGATAAATCAGAAATACGTAAACAATGTTATCCTGAATTATAACACTCTCTACGCACGAAGCGTTTTGCTTCCACATCCATACTGCGTACAGCTAACCAGTGGAATTAATTGCCTAAATCTGTCTTTACGCATAAAAAAACGAAGTAAGAAGTAATTTGAAGACATGAAGTCTTCAAATTAGAAGTGAATAGGCTTCTTCTAGATACGCGTGTTCCATCTTAGGCCGTATAATAATTTAAAATCATTTGAGATAGGGTTCAAAGGCTTGGCCATAAGTACAAAAATCTATAATAATTAGCTACTATGTCGCTTGTCATATATCATACAATAACAAAGCGATTCAAAATTAAATGTGACTCCGATCAATTAAACACGAAATAAATGTTTTTTCGAATCGTAGTATTGTACAATTTTTAAGGGCATATACTTATGCTTGTCCCTCAATTTAAGGACACAAAGCAATTACGTATACGCTGGTGCATTTATTAGATGACGATAATAAGCATTACCAGTATGTCATTACCATTACGATCATACGACGAAAGTATCTGGTACCTCGTTCACGATCACGTACGCTCGAGAAATATAAGTACACATTAAAAACTTTAAGTAAATTCAAACTTAAGATAAGACAAACTTTTATTGACTTTTGTATCTTAACAATTATTGTCTATGATAACTTTACTTCCCTCTCTGACATGGCTCGTTCATCTCAAAGCAAACTTAGAGACACAAATGTAGGTGTATGCTATTGTTAATTATGTCTAGTATGTTATAGCGTGTGAAGACTATTTCTGCTAGTTTAAAATTTTGTTTGAAATGTCCCATCCTTCTTAGATCTGTCGTCGGTTTTCTAAGAAGAAGCAGTGGCATTCGCCATCCGGCTCTCATTACAATAAATCCAGACCCAGACATCGCCGCACAGGACGGCATCGCAAAGAATTTTGTTTTATCCAAACGCTCACAAATTCACTTCTATAAACCTTTTGTATTATTTTGGTTTTCACGCCTTTTTGCAGCTCGAATTCCTTGACGCGAAAATAACTCCTTATCGCGGCATTCTTTTTAAAGTAGCCCAAAAAAAACGAATTTAAATCGACAGTTTCTGTATTCGACTTTAAATACTTTGCCTGCCGTGTTTTACCTTGTTTTTCTAAAATGATATCGACACCAAAATCGAGATAGTGTAGGCACAAATAAATTAAACACAATATGAACCACACTGTATTTGCATGTCCTGTATTTGACGTTTCCTGTACTTGCCTCATGGAACTAAATAACATTTTAACATTTAAATTTAAAAGCGTTCTAATAATAATAAAGCACATGACAACGGTTGAACTATTAAAAGATTGAATACGTTTTGTGTCGAGTAATGAGTTATTATCACGGGCTACTAGATTGTCGAGAGGGTGTGTAGTAGTGGATGGCCGTCCAGACACAGCCGGCCGATAACGCCGGACTACGGGCTGCGTGGGCGCGGAATCTCAATGGATCCTCTTCATTCACAACACTACCACCGCATTAAAAGCTGCTTTCCTTTTTTTCGACGACCCTAATCTTACCTCTTATCTCTCGATCCTGACTCGGGTCCTCTGTTTCATTCAGGCTCAGGTCGCTCGAGCAACCCGTTTGACTTCTTTTTTCATTGACGCTGATACAAACTTTAGATGACCGCGGCCGAGGTCGAATTTTTATTTCTTTCACATTTTGGTTTTCCGGTCCGGACGATTCGTTAATAAATTCTCAGATAATGAGACTGAACGTTTCGTCACCTCATCTCGATTGGTTTAAACTTTTTTACTTTTTCGGTTTATATGTGTGAACGCGGCGCGGCGGCGGGCAACACCGCGATAGAATCGGAACAGCTATCGGGATGGGACTTCTTTTTTCCTAATTTAAATACCGCTATTCTTTTTGAGGGTTCGTTGTTTTGAGTGGATCAAAAGCATACGATATCTTTTAAGATGCAATATGTAACTTGAAATCAATTTATATGATATTATAATCACAGAATATAATTTGTACCTTAAATCTATCATGGGTACAGCATTCTATAGGGTGGAAGTGTTATAAAGCTTGTTAATCATAAACATGCCTTCTGTTTCCTTCTTTATCATTCCATTTCAGCGCGGTTATGACTACTAATTTTACTTGTGTGACGGTCGCCGTGGCTTAGTGGTCAGTAACATGATTTCTGTGTCTCCGGGGCCTTGGGTTTGAAACCCGGCAGGGGCAAACATTAGTGCGATGAGTGTAGGTGTTTGTCCCGGGTTTTAGTTGTTTATGTGCTGTGATTGTGTGTGTCCATGCCTCTCGCGATTCAGGGAATCCTAGTGCGGGGGTTTGAGTGTAATAAATAAAATAAAATGTTTGTAATGTGTAACAATATATAATTAATTGTTACAGGTAAAGCACGTGAAACCTGGGTCGCTGCCCATCCCGTTGACAATTAAGGACTGTCTAAGTAATCAGTGACACAGTGTTTCATTTACATTACTATAAGATCGTCGCAAGCAAGTAGGTGAATAGGACTTTGGCTGACTATACATATTAATAGGTCAAAATAAACTTTGTAACTATTTAATTTCGTATATAAAATTATTTGTATATCGCAAAGTGTAATTTTTAAATTTCTATATGTAACTGCACAGTTAATTACGATTGTATAAAGTGTTAAGTACTTAAATTTCGTTTGATATTGTTATTTTGACGATTGCTCTTTAGTACTTATTTAAATAAACGAAATAAGGTTTGAAATTGACGTTGCTCAGTATTTTTATAGATTTAAGAGGAAAATATTGGTATTTAAATTAATTAACAAATCATATGGATCGTAATAATTGTAAATGTTAATTTGAAGAACTTGTCAGTATATTTGTTGAGTAGGTTACTGTAATTATGACTATCGCAATATACAAGTACCACGTGACATTTGAATATGTAAACTTTTATTCATTTTTCAACAAAATTTTATTCATTTGTTGAATTATATGTTCTTCCAATATATATCCTTTTTTTCTGGTGCTAACAATCGGTTTAAGTTATAGTACAAGAGCATTCGAGTACCTTTAAGTGGGTACCTATTTATAATTTGTATGTGAGAAACGAAATATTTTTTTTGTATCGGCAAGTCACTAGGCATAAACGACACAAATTATTGTATAATTTTTGTTGAAATCAAAAGTCGAGATGTCGATTTGGTTATTGTTGTTGATCCTGTACATAAATGTTTTGTAGATTTTCTATATTAGTTTCACAAGAAGTGTACAAAGTATTTAATATAGTTTCGCCACATCTGATGTTGTTGACGAACACTTCGAAACGAACTTATAAATATTGTTTAAAAGTATTATTAGTATACCTGTACATAAGCATATTATTTGAATATTTTATTTTATTGGAAGTGGCAACACTTTTGAATATATAGGAAACGCATTTATTTGATCGATAATACGTTATAATTGGTTTTATTTATTCTATAACAATTTATACAATGCAATAATTTTAGTACATAAAATTAACACATGTATAATTATTTTCATATTAGAGCCTTTATCAAGCTGGTCTTTGTAAGCATCAGATTTCGTTAAGTGAATTCTAAAACAAATTTAATTTTTTACGTCAGGTATCGTTTATTTCAACAGAATATCAAAGTTTTCTTGATAATATCTTGTACATCCATATTACCTTACGACAGCTGGAAATCTTCAGTATTTACACTGAATAAGTAATTAATATAAAAAAAGAATAGGGAACCACATGTTGTTTTAGATACAGCTAGTTTATATAAGAAAATAAATTGGTCAATATAATTATAAAAATAATGTATTATATAGTTACAGCGATTAATTGATTAATGTAGATTTATAAGAATATAAGTTACTTGCTTACACCGAATGTATTGAAGGATGTTGACATTGAACAACAAATGCTCAAACTCGATTTAAAAAGAAATGAAATTTGAAGTAAACTATTGTATAGCTTTTGTTTTTGACTTTGAAATTAATTATAGCATTCTACTAAAACAGATGCTGGAAAATGATTCAAATTTCGAAAAAGATCAATGGAGAAACCCAGAATAGAAAATGATAAATCAGCTGATTACGTATTCGAACATTGACATTTTGGTCTAACTTCCTAGGGCAGCTAGACGGTACTTATATACTCACAAATAAAACATATGGGATAAAGTAATGTTAGTATAAACATTGAGTGTGTGCATACTTGTTACCTTGGTCGGTTACTTTAAGGTTTGGTGTATGACTATCTAATCACCACGCTCGCGCTCATATTCTTTAGGCAATGATAATGGGGTATTAACATTGCCTTTAGGTATGCGTGGAGGGTGTTTGGTCCATCCGATTGGTCTTCAAACAAAAGTTATTGAAATAGCTCATCGAGTTATCAGATATAAAAATCAACACTGAGACTTTAAGAAAGGTTCACTGTTTTGACCTATCTTTCGGGTTACCTGGAAATTAGCTGTCGGACCAAGTCAGCAAGTATGCACACATTCAAAGTTTAAACTAGCACAACTTTATCCCATATGTTTTATTTGTGATGATTCAAGTAACCTTAGAAGTCCTAGAATTTTGCTCTATTTGTAGCGATGTCAAAAACATTTGAAGAACATATAACTTTAGCTCAGTTTTATTCATATGAAAGAAGATTTTTTTTCTATTTGAACAATTTGCGTTATTCCTAACATTCTAGTACAATAGCAAAGGTGCTATTTGTTCTGATATAAAATGTCGGTTTGCGTACATTTCAATAGCATATTATAAAGTTGACATAGACATTTCCTTAAAATCTGGCGATTCGCACCCATACTGGACACAAAGATCATAGTTTTTATAATAATTCTGTGTTTGCGGTGGCTCAAAGGTTTCTCTTATTCGCGATATTTTTATTTCAAACTTGAATTATATTCGCAAATGCTCTTTTCCGCTGCCGCAGATTGAAAAATTCGTGAAAGTATTTTCTTTAAAGTGCACTAATGGTACATTAGATAAATACATTTATATATAGTTAGTTGATGAAATAAAAGAAAGCACCACATACTGCAAGCCTATTTCTTGGACCGGTAGGCAGAGATCACCGACTTAGCGCGAAATAAAATTCAAAAATAGAAAGTTCTATAAAAACGAAATTATTCTTTATTCTGCATTCTAACACTATACAATATGAGGCTCCATAATAACATTAAAGTTAGTACCTATCAAACGTCAACACTAACGAAACTCTTTTACAATGTGACCAAATCGAATACATTCGCATATTATTAAATGTTCTATATAGATATTTATAGAATATATTATAACTATTAATTATTCTTATGAGTAAAATTATGTAACGATTGTAATTAAATCTTTATTTCAATGCATTCCGTTTTTTTATTTTTATCCCTCAAGCAACGACATCAGTAAATCTCTCAAGTACATATATATAGTATAAGTTATATAGTATAAGTACGCGTATAAGTAGTATAGTAGTAGTAGTAATAGTATAAGTATACCTACCTGTTGTGTGTTTTCAATTCTTTACTAGACAAATTTTGCAGGACTTTTCCTAGTTCCTTATATTTCCTTTGGTTACACCATAACTTCTTGAGAACCACATTTCCAATTCAATACATTTTTAAGTTGCTTATACTTTATACAACGGCATTGCGAGGAAAAATAAAGTTTCAAAGAAAATTGGAAACAAGCGAAGGATGTGAAAATAACAGGCGCCGCGTGCTCCATCGTAGACGGCACATCAGGTGAGATAGTGGTCAAACGTTTGCCTATTCGTAATAAAAAAAAAGTACGAGAACAAGAAAATCACACGAACCGTACAGCTTATACAATAAAATAATCTCCAGGATGTCAATAGCTGCAGATGAGTCTTAGTAATTTAGAAAATAGTACCTACATTTTACAAGTACCTTTTATATTAAGCACAAATCTCTACCTGCCTTAGCAAATGAAGCTATGAACTCAAAATAATGGAAAGAAGGAAATAAATTGAGTTAACTAAATGGTTCAGTCTCTAGAAGCGTACAAACAAAATGGGGAGAGTCGATAATGACCCGGCAAAAGTCGTCGGTTACCCGATTAGGGTTCCTCCCTTCACCTTCCAACTCTTAAACAATGCTTAAGGGCTAATAAAAGAGCACTCTTTTCAACTTTTTAAGAGGCATTCAATCTTCAAATTTAATTTACAGGGTTAAATAAAAATATTTTATAGCTAAGGAAAAAGTGACTATTCTACCAAAATAATTATATAAACATAACTTAAACACTTCAGGAAGAAGTCGGAAGTTAGACGCAGAATATATGTAAAGTCTCATTATTAAAACTCCTTCCTTAATGTCCGTAAGCTTTTTCTGTGTTTATTGCGGATATCCGTTGAGGATCTAAAACCTATAATCGTATATTTCACGCTCGTAGGATAATATGATAGCCTTATCTTACCTTACCTTATCTGGGGTGAGTTTGGTTATAAGATTTAAAAAAGGTAATATTTTCTTTGCCCCTGAGCGACTTTATCGGTCAAGAAGAATACAAAACACTAATAACTAATTGAAATACTGCAGCTACTACAATAACATTTGAGCAATTCACTAGCTATTGGTTGCCTATAGATAACTATAAACGATATAAATAGAAGAAAACCATTCACATAATCAGTAGAAAACATTAATAAAAATAATCATTGATATGTACGCTAAGTTATGCGGCATTTATTATGACCTTCATTATCCGAACGGGCCGATGCTTTTATTGAAATAAAATACTTATAACTAATTACAATATTACAGCTACTTCAATAATATTTGAGGAATCTACTGACTGTTGCAAGCCTATAGATAGCTAAAACGCTCTGCCCCACTACCAGTTGGCAGCGTGCTTAGAATGCTAGCAGCATTGCTCCGTTGAGTTGCAGTGCAAGAGAGATAAAAATTGAGCTTGATTAGACTTTAGTCAGGCCTAACTAAGATAAATTCAGACAAAATCTTGATGTATAGGTTTCATTGCTCACATATTCTATGACCATAATATGACACCCTTCATGGTAGGAAACTTCTGCAAGTCGCTTTGATGTGTAACACTTTTATCCCGAATATCCTGCACTAAGCAAGTAGGGTGAAGGCATTGTCAACAGACACTATTATAAGTAAGTCACTACACCATCATCAGATGGACGACTTATTTTTCTAGACACCCTCTTTTATTAGCAGACGAATAAGCGTGAGTAATAACTGCACACTTGCAACATTTAATCTTTAAAAAATCGTGTTATTGCGCAATAAGGATATTGGATGTTATATCCCAGCTCAAATTTAAGTTTTTAGTAATAGATAGGTAGATAGATTAACTTTTTATTACTAATCTTACTAATACCTACTAATTTATTAATTGTAAGTGATCGTACATGACATGTAATACCTGTAACTTGAGGAAGTCTGCATTACGGTGATAACTATCTAAATCCAACCTGGCTAACTACCACGTTTCAATTCTGTAACAAAGCGTACAACCGACCCTTGAGTTTCTATACAAAGTATAGAATCAGCACAAGTTTTTTTTTCTATGAAAAGAATTAATGTTTTATAGTAAAACAAATGGCCGATGATCGTCATATTTACATTTAATTTCTATAGAGTTACGTTTGCTAACAAATAACTCAATCGTTTTTTCTAGAATCAATTTATTTGATTTTTTTGTGATTTTTTGTCTTATATTGTGGGTAACTATTTATGAAATATAAACTACAATAAGAAAGACAAATTAAAAAAACAATTAATGGCATATGGCACTACGGTAATGTGCCATACATGGTAAGTACATCAAAAAATTAAACTAGTAATGGACTGGATTTATAACTGAAAAATGGAAAACAAAAGCCTTACAAAAAACCTTTTATTCAAATAATGATTGACAATCTTACAAATATTTATATCTCCATCAAAAGTTGAACAACAGGAAACTAAAAGCCAATTTATAAAAGAATTTCCTTTTAATTACCAAAAATATATTGCACTTTTATCTGAGTGCCATTGATGTATTGGAAGGTCTCTGCAAACGATCCGTCGCAATAAGAACTTCACATTGGCAATGATATGGATCGTAAACGGTACCTACTCATTTGGTGACAAACAAAACCGACCGATTGCTTTAGTTAATCAAATCCGTTACTATAGCAATTGAATCCGCAATAAAACCGCCAGTGGTCATAAAATGGTCATAAACATTGACAACACAAATAGCAGCTAATAATGTAGGGAACCAATCAGACCGCGGCGTGCGACACCAATAATATTTTATACGTACCTTTATACGGAGATCAGAGAGCATTGCAGATGATTGCCGCAATAAAAATGTTTGCTGAAGGCACTGATTTTAATTAATTGGCTTTCAGGCGGAATTAAAACACAATACCGTGTTCTGGAACGGCGCGTTAATGCAGCGTCGGTTTTTAAATGCATATTATTTTCCGAGAGCAAGGACCGGATTATAAAGGCATCGGTCATGATACCTGTCGAGCTAAGCAGTGGAGCAGTTTGAGACTTTATTGAAAGCACAGCTTTATAGAAGCAAAGAGCTCGTGCAAACTTGCATAGACGCTAACCAGTTGCCGCAACGTCACGCCAGATGGCACGTCCAGTTGTAATTTAGTTTCGAATACACCTTTATTTTAACCATAACTACACCAATGTTTAACATAAGATGTGTCAATTTTATTAACTTTACTTTAACTCAAAAATGTATTAATGCATTGTTTGCTTGCTATTTCAAATCTGTTAATTTAATAATTGAGGTCGATACGCTAAAAAAATCTGTGTGCCAAATTTAATATAAACGCTTTTATGTTTTAAGTAGATATTGCGACGATGACAAATAAAACTGTATGTATACTAGTTTATTCAGAACCATAATAATAACTCTTTTTGCTATACCAATATTACAAGAGCTAAGTAGGTACTTGTGGCCAAAAAAACAACCGTTTTACATATTCCACACTAGAACTTTTGTACTCAAACCGTTAATTTGTAACCGTAAGGGTTGTTAAGATAATTACTCTAATTATATAATTATTGCGTTAACTACTACACTTAAATGGACCGCAAAAGGTACATTAGCTGTGTATTTTGAAAAATAGAGATAAAAAATGGATAAAACGTTCGTTTAATACTTTTAAATAACGACGTCTGCGACTACCAGCTGTAGATTCTTGTCAGTATCCAGATCTTTAGTTTCATGTTATTCGTTACTTTTTGGTTAAAACTTTACTGCTTAAGTACCGAAATAGCCAAAACGTTAGGCATGTTTAAATAGTTCCCTTATCAAACAATGTATTCTCAAAGGAGTTTTATTATTTAGAATTGATGGAAACATTGCATGTGTGTATACATTAGCAGCACACAGGTGCATCTGACACCTGCTCCAGTTCTAAGGTGTCAGGTCTAATCACTTCAGATTTCCGTGCAAAGGGCCAAATTTATTCATAGCTTCACATTTATCACCGCAGGCCTCTCTGAATAGTTTTTCACATGTTTGCGAAAATTGCCGAACCGAAATTCTATCACGTCTTGGCGTAGCCCGAGGGGGGCGAGCCGTTAGAATTGTGTGCACCTTGCCGAAACCAATAAATCAAACTATTGCGTAATATTGCCTTTATATGCATGGATATCACTCCAGACCTCCAGTTTTATTTATTACGGCACTAAACAGATTTTTATGAACGATTTATGAGTTGGAGTCTTTTAGCTTGTTTGGACGGTGGTTCGCATTTGTAAAACTCGATGAAACAAAAGTTGAATGACCCTAGTTTTAATGTATAAACGAATTATTTTTTTTAAAAAACTCCTTTTGACTTTTATCGGAACTCAACGTTTTGGCTACAAATAGATTAGTTTCTTGCTTATTTGCTCAGTGATTGTCAACACCAGTAACACACATTGGTACTAATTAGGATGTGCCTACAAACTAACTAAAATTGTTATTAAATCAAACGGGGCTTAATCGCGAGAAAAACATTTAGTAATTTATTTACCTCGACGTTTTGACCAAGTTGCATTGGTCGTGGTCACGAGAAGACTCTAACTAAAATTATATAAGTTCAAGGTGAATATGGAATTAAATACGTAAATATTTGTAGGTATATAACTTTGTGCATACTCTTACGTGAAATAAATCTTAACTCAATTTTTCATTGCTCAAATCCGCTCGCCACCGAATTATTCTGAAATTATATATGTATTATAATAGTATGTACATACACATATTTAAAGGAGGATGGCAGACTCCCATACATTTGCAGCCTAGAAGAAAAAACCGCGTTCATGAATGAAACTTATACGTATCGATAGAGCAATAAATACATTGTATATTGTATATTCAATCATTTTCGTTGAAGTTGGGAGTAAAAAGTTATCATGGAAAATCATCTGTATCAGTATGCTAACTACACGTCCATATGCGAACCATTCAATGGATCGCTATCCATCTATAGCGTCGTAGACAGAGAAAGCAATATTGCATGGATCGCGCTACAGATACAGATTTACTTATTATATTCTGGAATAAACTAGGCATGGGTGTGTTTATGAACGCAGTCCGGGTCTACAGAGCAGCTGACTACAGATTATAGAGTAACAATAACAATTAATGTCAGAGCGTAAGTATCCGAACGCAACAAACATAATGAGAAGTATAGGGTGCGTTCGAAAAGTAGAAACACCACATAAATAAATAATATAAAAGTACTTCTGATTCCCAACTTTATAAATAATGCAAATTATTCACGTAATATAAAAAATATAACCTAAATTTTCATATATAAAGAATACATGAACGGGTTGTCATTTCTATTTTCGGGAGCAAGGCTGGTTCTGCCATCCTCCTTGAAACAGAATAATTTCTTGCGAATATTAAATTATTTAAGTTCCCATGACTTCTGTCACTTCGGTTCCATTTTTGTTTAACTGACTTCAACAAAAGGAGGTTACTCAATGCGACCTTATATATGTTTTTTTTATTTGTGTTCGCGGATAACTTTGTCGTTTATGAACCGATTTTAATGATTTTTTTCGTTAGATAGAGTATACTGCCGTGGTGGTCCCATTGAAATTTCATCAAAATCGGACAATCGGTTTTTGAGTTATAGGAACCTACTTCAATAACTGAAAAGTGCATATCTCGAGGATATTTTATTTTTATTTTTTTATTTATTAACATTCACACAAGGTCTTCAGGCCCCAAACTAGGCAGAGCCTGTGCTATGGTCACCTGATGACTGATATATATACTTATATACATTTACACACCCAGACACAGGTCAAACAGACATGTTCATGCACACAAATGTCTGACCTGTCCGGGAATCGAACCCGGGACCAGCGGCTCAGAAGGCACAGTGCTACCAACTGCGCCAACCGGCCAGTCAAATAAGATATTATTGTCGCGGTTGAAGACATCGCAGAACACACAATGACAATTTATCCCGTGAGTAGCGAAGGTCGCTGAAAAAGGTGAAAAAAAATATTTTTTTAACAAAATATGGAACCGACTTTTACACTGAAAAGTGTGAAATAACTCGTCGAAGTGGGTACCATGAGCACAATATTGTGATGATAGTTACTTCTGTGAACTATCATGGTACTGACTTTAACAAGTTATTTTACACTTTTGAGTGTTGAAGTCGGTTCCATTTTTTGTAAAAAAAATTATTTCAATCATACTTCACATATTTTAGTTATTACTGTCTCTGATAAAAAATATTAAGGGGGTGTTACCAGGCAGAGAGGGCGGAACAAATCCTGATGCGTTTATTTAATAAGTATAATAAGTTAATTAAAATTTTCGAATAATAACAAAATTTGTTCAATCAAAATGAAGCTTTACAAACTGTCATTTTTAAGTGGTATTTTATTAATGTTTATTTCAAACAACAATATAAGCTATTAAGACTCAAAATTGTCTATTCAGCCATTGGTCAAGCCTTAACAGTAAGACTGACGTCATGTTATTCAGTAAAATAGGCGTTAATAAATCACTATGACTTCGATAAATAGGTTTGAGTGGAGGTTCACGCCGATAACGACCTAGTGGCTACCAGATGTGTACCAGACGATATCTGCACATAGATCGTCTTTCGAGATGTGATCCTCGGCATACCTCCGTCCCGACATCGGAGATAACTGAAAACATTACGTTAATAATTTATCTACAGCTATTCGTCTGCGCTCGGCTTCTTGGATCTCGTGTTTTATTTTAAATGCCCATCCTTATTTATAAAAGATAAAGCATTTACAAATACAAAACAAATATGCCATATTACCATTCGCCTGCATACCCAAGAACGAGCCTTTGTTTGGTGTAGTATATTGTATAAGTATCGGCGGGAACTACGGAACGAAATTAAGCCACACATGTTGTTTTCGCACAGTGGCTAATGTTCTCGGCTCGTTTTAATTAGTTAAATCAGGACGTATTAATTAGTCCGTTTAAAATTTACTTACCCACCCCTTTTGTGAACTGGAAATTGTTTCATTTGACTCAGCTATATAAATATGTCTATATTTAAGAAATAAATAAATAAATAATAAATAAATAATATGGGACAACATTCACACAAGGTCTTCAGGTCCCAAACTAGGCAGAGCCTGTACTATGGTAACCTGATGACTGATATATATACTTATATACATATACACACCCAGACACAGGTCAAACAGACATGTTCATACACACAAATGTTTGACCTGTCCGGGAATCGAACCCGGGACCAGCGGCTCAGAAGGCAGAGTGCTACCAACTGCGCCAACCGACTAGTCGCGAAATGAATTTATATTTTTAGAAAACCGATTAATCACACTAATGTTCGTTTTAGCAAATAACTATTTTTATGTTTTCATCTGTTTAAATCTAACTTACTTGATGATCAGTGACAATATGGTCGAAGATATTACAACGCTGGACCTAGAATGATAACTGGTCTTCAAGTACTGTTGTCTGAAAATTTCATACTTCAGCAGGACGGATACTCGATGTTAACCTACCATCATGCTGGGAATTAACGGTTAACTTCACCGGAAGCTAAAGCCTATGGTAGCGATCGAACCAGTATCCGTCAGTTTGAGAGCCAACGCTCCTACCGCTGAGCTATCATCGCTTCAAAAACTTGCTCATGATTACAAATTGTACGGATGACCGCTATTAGCATTTTTAAAAGCCCTTGAGTGGTATTCCCGATCCGCGTTGCGTCGTCGCATCGGGTATGCTTGTTGCATAAAACCACAGCTGTTAGGTCAAGTCGAAGACGTTCGGTCGCGGCAGTCTAAGTTACCTTGGACTAGAAAAGAAACTATTGACTAATCCGCATTGAATACCGCGATCGTGGTAGACTGTGATCAATATTTCTCTCCCAAAAGGAAGGCCTTTTGTTCCAGTGTTGTAACTTAATTGACAGATTATTTCGAAATGCAGTCATTTTGCTGCAGATGTGGTAATGTCATCATCATCATCTCAGCCATAGGACGTCCACTTCTGGTCATAGGCCTCCCCCATTGATTTCCACAAGGACCGGTTGGAATCGGCCCGAATTCAGTCCTTGCCTGCGATCTCAGTCAAGTCGTCTGTCCACCTGGTCGGTCGGTACCGACCTTAACATTAACTAAGTAGCTTTATGTTGCAAATGAAACGAAACTATTTAATTTCATATATAAAAATATGTGGATAGGTCACTTTCTAGTACCCGCCCTACTTCTAGATACGATTTTAAACTTGAGGGTAGAACAATCGCCGAGATAACCGCCTCTAACCAGATGGATACCATCTTCGAACACATGACGTGATTAACGTTACGTAAGATAGTGGTTAAAGCCATTTTGAAACTGTATTGTTTCACTGTGCAATCTGATTGATTTGTTTCTGTCAAAGAAAGTATTGAAAATTATGTACGAACTTGTCATTTTGTTCGCCCTTTCATACTCGATATATAAATTTGAAGGTAAATCTGACTGTATATAGGAAGTTGTAAGAGCATGAAACATAAAAAAAATATACAGCCTGGTTAATTAAATGTTGATTCGGTATCATTTTTATAGAATTATTTATGACTATATTATACAGAATTATGTTTTAATGTAAAAAGTTTTGTACTATATTTTTTATACTGTTGCGTTTGACCACTATCTCACTTGATGGTCAGTGACATTGTGGTCGAAGATGTTATCACGCTAGACCTAGAATGCTCACTGGCTCTTGTTCGTGAGAAACGATTGCTGCTGATGAGTGCGACCCTACCGTAGCACTATGCTGGGAATTTGATAACGGTTACCTTCACCGGAAGCTCAAGCCGTGTTGGTGGAGATCGAACCATCGTCCGTCAGTTTGACAGCCGACGCTCCCCCCGCTGAGCTAATCGCTTCAAATGTAGATGATGCAAGTATTGGAGGAGGGAGATATCGCGATAGTTCGGTGTACCCGCACTTTGTCCCTGGTTTAGTTAATTAATATTTCTAATGTTTTATTTAGTGAACAAAAACATTTTTCGACTTTAACCTTAACATACCTACATAACCACATTTTTTTGCACTCACAGAAGGAGAACTTTCAAATAAATTATAACAATTTTGGATAAGATATAAACGCATAGCTTAGAGAATTATAAAGATTTACCGGAAATTTCAAACCTCAAGTTCGGAATACGAATTCTTCCACGACGCATAATCTGAACGAAAATCAATGAGGCATTCCTACACGGCCGTTGAGGGTCGGAATTGAGGAACTTTCAGAGTCCTTTAAATGAGTTCACCACCTGACGTGATTCACTCTGATGTCGGTCGATACGTAATTATATAGACTACCCATGATTATTAGCTACTAGCTGCGCCCCGCGGTATTACCCGCGTGATGCTTGATGTTGATGATAATGGTTTAAAGTAGCCTATGTGTATTTACATACTAAATTTCATTCAAATTCGTTGAGCCGTTCTGGCGTGATTGAGTAACAAACCAAACTCTCACATTTATAATATAAGTGGGATAATAAATTGAGTAAGTGCCTATTTTCAAAAATTAAACACAAAATCCAGTTTAATCTAGATCCAAACGTACGTTTTGAGAACAAAACATAATATCTAATAATAATTCTGATCCGGCTAGAACTCACGTGATATTTGCTCCAATATTACTCTCGTTTTGAATTTGCAGTTCTTTATTTGCGATATATAATATAATTTTGAGATCGGAGCATTGTTTTTATCAGACGGGATTTACAAATTTTTAACAGACTTCACAAAAGGAGGTTCTCAATTCGACCCGTATGTTTTTTTATGTTGTATTTGCCTCAACGATGCCTATGCGGTGATCAATACCGGTTTTCACCTTTTTGAGCACAGAGAGATTAATGAATATATGTTACTTGGTGGTCATGATGGAATCAATCTCATTTCTCGTGGAACTGTTGGGCCTCAACCAGATCCATTTCCTATGAGACGGCTTCTGAAAGAAAGATTTCACCATAAAGAGCCCCTCTTTCGCCGCAACTTTGTTAAAGTCTCCTATAGTAACAATGTCCTCATACATATCTCCTCATCGGTTCCGAGAGTCAAGGTCAGTGCATCTACGTACTTGAATGATCTTCAATCAATATCTGCTTGATATTCAGTCTATTAGGTATGCCACCCTGCTCGAAACGCTGTCGATGGCTGATATTATTAGTGAGGGCGTTGCAAACGAGAAATCCAACACCACCTTGGGATTTTTGGTGGCCCTCCGGTTATTAGAGCAAGTTACCCGAAGTCAGGGTTATGGTGTCCTCACCCTATGTACATGTTTTATGATCTAACCCTAAGAAATTCCAGTGTGACTATCTCATTTCTTCTTCCAGTGGAACGATTTTCTCATCTGCAGGCCTTGTCTTATTTTGTACTATCACTGCCCATACTCACCATGCTTGGTAGGTGGGTTGGCGAGCGCAATATGATTTCTGATCCTTAGTAGGCGCTGCTGTCCGTCTTATGATATGTGATCCCTTAGCTGATTCTTACATTACCCACGGAAAGAGAAGGGTATAAGAAAACTAACATTTTTTGTTTGAATTTGTCATAAATACAGATTTATGACAATTTTATTTATTAAATACATTTTCTGATATATTAATTCGGCATCTTGCAATAGTGCTGTTGTTCGTGCAAAATTATTTCCACGGTATCTATTATTTGCGGAAGTGAAAGGTTTGATTACAAATGTTAAAGGTCAAGTCGATTAAAATAATAAAATAAGTAATACTTAACGATATATTTATAAAAAGATAGCTTCAACTAGAAAATGCACCCTTCCCATGGTGCAAACATGACAAACTTCTAAAAATAAATTGAAATTATTATACGTTGTCACGATGATGGAGTTACCATCGATGATAATAAACAAAATGGTGTAGTGAAAACACACACTGATTTAGTTTTCACATTAACAAAAGCGGACAAGACGATATAAAACAACATAAATTGGACCCCGCCGCGTGAACTCCGAGAGCGCCTCACTCAAGCGCCGCGAACATGGTCAAATATTTTATTGCGCTCATCGAAACATCTCTGGGAACACGTCGCTGAATCGATGAAGTACGACGCCGGGTAGCTGTCAATTTCGCGGTATAAAATTCCTCTTCGGACATGACAAAGGCAGCTGTCATCGCGTAGCTCGAAGGGTCCACATCCCTCGAGGATAAGCCCTCCACGATCTACTGAGACACGCACGTCGTCCAAAACTCGCCTAATCCGCACCAACTCCACACATAAACCCATCTAATTGTTAATAAAAGGACGTATTCGGAAGCGTGCGGTTACATCACGAAGGACTCTAATTGATTTTTATGGCCTTTCTAATTTAATACGACTTTAAGAGTTAATCGGCGCTTCTATATTGCTTACCGCTAATTATGTAGAGCTTGTTTTGTTTATCATTTTCGTCCACCCTCCTTGTCATTAGCTATTGGTTTCCTATCGCGCTAAATGACATCATAGTTTTTTTAAAGGCATTATTATATAGGTTAATAATTTTTTAAGCTATATAATATGCATTGCTGGCTATATGCCTCCGTTATTGTTCACGATAAGGTGCAGTTGAAAACGGCCCACTTCCAGCCTCTTATTGCAATGTTAATCAGGTCGTCTCTGCCCTAGTAGATAGACGTCCTACGCTGTGCTTGGCACACCATGGTCTCCATTCGAGATCCTTTTGGACCCATCGGCCACCATTCGGCATGCTACGTTCCCTTCCCACTGTCATTTCAACTTCCTAGCCAAATATGAGTTATGTCGGTGATTTTTGTTCTTTTATAAATGTACTCAACTTTTGTAAGATGTTATATGTCCCCGAAATAGCTATCTATATAATAATGCTAGGATTATTCTGATATGTGATTTATTTAATGTTTACTAAGTCATAGGTTACCTCTTTGTAAATTGATCAAGTATCATTTTTGTTGTCTATGAGTGACATTCTATTCCTCCAATCAGGTATAACTTCAATTGGTTTGAAATTAATTGTTATCAAAATAAGGTTGTTATAAAACGTTTGCGTGCTATGGAATGACAAGATATGTCGGTATATATTACAAAGTTATATCAATCAAAAGCTCATCAAGACTTACTACGGAAAGTAAACCGGGGTGTAGATCTTAGTTGCTATCAATCATACAACTTGCCTCCCAAATAAGACAAATGTGAATACATGTTTGACATAATTTCAAATCATACGTATCGTTTCCTATTTAAAATGATAACATTGTTAATAAAGCAGTATTACCGCGTAATAAATAATATTAACCACTGCGTGTATTTAAACCCTTTGGCCATAACAAACGAGCGAATTAAAAAAAAAAGACAATATCGGGTCAATCAATACGCGTGCAAATTGTGTTATTCCTAATTATTTAGGTTTTGATTAGTGTTTATTCTAATTAAACACAATATTAATTTGCACTGAAAATTTAGTTATATTGAAATTACTAGAATGTAAGAAAACAAGTAAGTCCAAAAAGCTCGACCACCACGTTAGCATAGATACAATAAAATATAACACAGCTCGCCACCAAGCTGACATTAGAAATAATCTAACATTCATTTCGATTTCGAAATCATCTCAATAACTCAACCAATATTTTTTTAATGAAACGTCTTATTTTCTAGTGAATAAGAATTTGTTGGGACTCCTTGAACGTGTACAACATAATGTTATTATAATTTATGTTATACTAAGCAGGTGAAGATATACGGGCGAGTCATTCGTTTTATTAAACATGTTTGCTAAGTCGATTTTGTTTTTTTTTTTGTCGCTCGGTCTGTGGGCATCTATCACACAGCGTGAGGCGCTTTCTCGCACAGCTCTTTATTATGGCACCACTGATTTCCGGACAGCGGACTCTCACACTTGCCCTTTTACTTCTTACTTAGTGCGTATGCTTTTAGATAAAGTGACGCTTTAATCATGTTGTTACTGATACCAAATAAAAAGTTTACTCTTTATTAGCTTCAAATATCTTGTAGGTTATTTCAGAAACAGAACGTGATATTTTTATGAGGTCAGTGATCGTAGAACTCGCAGGAAACTTCGTTTTAGCGTAAAGGCTACAATAAATAAAGCCTTCAGTTCTCAGTGTATCCTGTGATTGTTTCTGGTCAGGGGAAAATATTTCCAATTCCCATATGAATATAAAAAAGCTGTATTGAAAAAGTCGTTGCACAAGGATATTTAACAACATACGAAAATTCCGTGATAAAATGCAAATTAGAGCAACTTATGATAAGGCAGGTTCAAAATCATAGCCCATTCCTCAAATGGGTTTTTTCCTCATATGGTATTTTCTGTTAGAGAAAAGATAATGTATCCCTTAAAAATGGCGTAAATGTAGTAGGTAATATATCCTACATTTCTGTCATTCCTTTCATTCACTCAGGTAGTTCAACTTAGTTTATTCAAAGTCTAATTATTTCTGGTCTTTCGTAACCTACAAATGAGTACTTCTGGCAGAGACGTAGAATTTGCCTCAATAAGAATAATGGTCTAAATATAATAAATAATCTTAGAACTACATTAATAAAGAGTTCGAATAAGAAACTGGTTGGTATTAAATGCTATAATTAATGCTATAAATTTTATTATTATAAACTTAATACTATCTTGTATATAATCGATACAAGATAGTATTAAGTTTGATGAAGTAATTGAAGTATGAGTTATATTGTGAGGTGTGGAATTTTTAATTTAATAAAAGCATGGACAGTATATAGAAAAGTATGTTCATTATATACGTTTATTGTACTCCTGAATACTCTATTATACTGAACCAAAGACGCTCAAACTGAGAAAATAGATTATCTAGTGTATGATTTTAATTATTATTCTAAAAGTTGCGATTTGTGAGTGTACATCGCCTTGAGGTTTTTAAACGGCATGTTAGTGCTAATTGAAAACAGCTGTATGACATATTACACGATTATATAACAAAATCAATACAACATTAATTCCCATAGCGAAGGGCTTTTAAATAGAAGGAAACAAAGCTTTACATCCGCTTGCAGAGATACATATTTTGTGATGTAAAAAGAGAAAGATTTGCGCAAAACGCGAATCGAGGCAATCCATTATGCAATGTCGCAAACAGACCGACCACCTCTCGTAAGAGCAGTTTGTATTAAGTCAACAAATCCAAAAACCATTCAAGGGGCATTTGTTTCCATGAATAATAATATGTAAATACTTTATTATAAGCACGAGCGCTCATGAAAGCACTTACGATGTTTTATTCTATTTAGAATCCTTTGCTGTAAAGTAGTTAAAGTGGCATGAATAATCATATTTCAACATGCATAGGAGTACTTTGTGCACACCTACGTTTTAGTGGCGGATCTGTTAAAAATATGTGATTTTTTTGAAGAAAGATCCATATTAAAATGATATTCTTATGAGAACGATCTCATAGTAGGATAAATGCATATTCATAGATGCATAATACCCATAATACGCAAATTAAGGCTTTCCCATTTGCTTAATATATTATCTTCGTCTTTTTAGCTTATTTTATTTAAAGTGCTCTATACGTCCAACAAACTTAAATATTGGTTGTCTGTAAAGTCGGTTTACGGACGATAGATTTACGTGATAACGTCATAATCATTTATGACTTTCAGTCGACTTCGACTTCGACTTCGACTTCGACTTCGACTTCGACTTCGACTTCGACTTCGACTTCGACTTCGACTTCGACTTCGACTTCGACTTCGACTTTGACTTTGACTTTGACTTTGACTTTGATTATTTTATGTGTATTATTATGTGTGATGTCGTACAAGCGCGCGGAAACTGAGGCGGCAAAATTAAGTCAATTGTAGTCATTTTCATTACGACGTTTCAAGGGCAACCTAACATATAGCTATCTTTTTCTATATTATTTGTACCGTATTATCTATCGCAGTAAGCATGTTTATGTCGTAAAGGAACAAAATTTGAGCACCGCGCCGTATGAATATACGTCACCTTTAGTAAAACATCATTGCCAAATGTATCTATCTGAGAAGGAATTTCACGTGAAAGTCTCATGGAGCGATTCAATTATGTTATTTATTTGATAGTATTCAACTTCAAGACAGAGTACAAGTGGCTCTTCTTTTTCGGACGGAGTCAGTTATATCAGTTTTTTTATTCGCAAACTATCTGCGCGTGCAATGCTTACTGGAGTACGACGTAGTAGGACTACGAGAAATTTTAAGGAATCATTCGACCCGGGGTTATGGGCTGTTAGTTTTGGGGACTGACCTTGAAGGAACCCCACACTTAATGGTCTTCAGAAATCTATGCACATTGTAGGTACTGCCATTGTACAACAATTTCAAGGCTGCATATTGACAAACTGTCATAATCCAGCGCACCAAGTGATCTTTACTTTTGGATAGCCGAGACCGAGAATTACACTAGGGTAGAAATAGATACAGTCCTCGTTCTAAGGCTAAGCCAAATACTGATCAGAAGCTCTAGCTAGAGTAATTTGCAAGGCAAGTTAGACTTAGAGAGCAAGAGAGTCCGAGACTCAACACTTGAGTATAGACTTGAAAGTAATTAACACCGCCAAGTTTTATGCCTTTTTATTTAAGTTTATCACCAACGCTCTAAGTCAACCAGAAGTACCGTAAAACGGGGTAAATTGGCCCAATTTTTACTTTCAATTGGAATTTTAACCTTTTTCCGTAACACATAGAGCATTTGGAGGTATACAGAAGAATGTGTGGTAAGCTCTTCTAGGTGCTAAGTAGCTTTAGATCCCCAAATTATGGATATATTATGAGAAATTCAACAAAAACCTTGTTGGATTCCAATTTACCCCTAACGGGGATAATAGGTTCGACCGAGGGGTTAATCGGAATTTTAACTAGGGCTGTCACTATCTTTATAAAGTATGAGTAGGTAAGTACAGTATATATTGTACCTACCAAATGTAAAAAAAAACATGCTACCTAGGAATAATGAATTTATTACGTGAGGCTCGAAATATCACAATAATGGTAGGTTGAAAAGTTGCCAAGTACATCACGTGATAAATGAATGACCCGTCCCCGTGTATGTGTGTATAATAAAATAATCCTTTATGAGATCATACTTTATTGTAAGTAAGCACCTACCTAATAACAAAAATATCGCATTAAGTTACGGATTACTTTGTTTTTATGGCGGCATAGTACTGATTTTGCTATATTGTATTTTTCAGAGACAGCACTTAAATTATTATTGGTTGACGTTATCTCATCCAAGGCTTCTTTAATTACATGTTTGTCATACTTTTTGTAACGCTTAGCACCTAGTTTGGGCACGTAATTGCGAGGCATCTGAAATACATTAAAACAATATAGTCTTGTATCATAAAAAAAGTTGAACGTTTTGTTTATTCTTAGTTTCATGCTAGAGGTTAGTATAACAAGGGACCATCCATTAATCACGTGATGTGTTTAGCAAGTTTTTAACCTTTACCTTTGGTAATGCGTAGTTTTCTAGCTCTCTTTAGACCGCGCTAAATAATCGCGTGTATTTTTTACTTGAAAGTATCTTCTAATAGCGTGGTCACTGATAAAAGAAATACGCGTAGTATTTCACTACACCCCCTCCATCCCTTATTAAACGTGCTATTTTCTGAAGCCTACCAACCCCTTCTTTAAACCTACGTGAATAATGGACGATCCGCGGACTAAGGTTTGCTATAATATAGGTACATAGTTATACATACTTACATATATACGTAAGCAACTGTTATTTACTCAGAAGAAGATACTTAATAGTTTAAATATAAATGTCAATTGCATTCTTTTATATAAATGATATATTAGTTCAATTTACTAGGTACGTTATTAAGATTTTGGTTTTTGACAACCCTTTTTAGGAATTCCAATTTACCTCTTATGCAAACCCAATAACCCCCACGTTGTTCCAATTAAAACTGTTTACGTGCCAATTTCCCCCCTTTGCGTTCCTATTATCTCCAAAATAACTTAAAAACGAGTGATCGACCAAAATTAAGATTTTCAATGAAACTAAGGAATTATTCACTTACCTTCACGTTTATTTAAATCATACTTGACTATTATTATCAAAATTACATCGATTTCAATACTTTTTGGCAATATAAACAAGTAAAAACTTAAAGTTGAAGGGTACAATATTCACGTGTCCAAGACCATCTCTTTTTAAACATGTTTTTTTTACTCAAATCTAATTGGCTGAGTTAAATGCGCAGTGTAGCCAGTAGTAAAAAATATCATTTCGTTCAAAACTTTAAAAATGTTGCCTTTTCTACATATAATGACACTGACAGAGCGGGGCTTAGAAAATCTGGTTATTATTCCTATTTACCCCGCCATTCCTATTTACCCCGTATTACGGTACTGAAACCAGCGGTAATGCCATATGGCAGGTTTTCGCATATATGTAAAACTAACTGCGCCCCGCGGTTTTACCCGCGTGGTGATGATTGATGATGTTGATGATAATGAAAAGTAGCCTATGTATTTTTTCGGGAGCTTAAGTATCTACGTACCTACTGAATTTCATCCAAATCCATCCAACCTTTCTGGCGTGATTGAGTAACAAACATCCATTGATCCATCCAAACTCTCACATTTATAATATTAGTGGGATTACAGTAACAGTCACGACCAGAGATTTCGGGTTTTACGTTAAAATAAAAATATGCATTTTCGAGACGTGAAGTTCCTTTTTGAATCTGTGAAGTGTAATGAGTATAATAGAATACAATCTTAGGATTTCAGGTCACGAGTGAATCGGTAAAATCTATTTTGAGTCCTAAGTCAATGATTCTATCTTCGATAACTTCTGGATGAGATAGTGAGAGCTTTTACAGCTTGAAAAATTAATTCCCAAGCGTTTCAAACAGTTTTGAGCCTTATACCCCTAGTTATAATTAGAGCTGATATGGTATAAGGCTGCGACACAACACGTATCAAGGCTCAGAGTCAGCGTAAGTACTGGCGCGTCGGACCACAGTTCGTCCCCGAGAGTTTAAAAGATTTTAATTTTCCTTTTGTATTTACGGATCACGAAATGTTTTGTGTACTCATGCCCCGGGAGGCCGAGGCTAAGACCCCCCGCCGAGGCTTCCTTCCTACATCGTCTCACTACAAAAACGCTTGTTACAAAAATGCACGACGAACAAAAACGCTTACGTCGGGTGACAAGTGGGCTTTGTTTATAATATTTGTTGATTTGTTCAACTTGTTTATGAATGTCCATAACACCAGATGATGACTTCGCTCTTTTGGAGATTATAGGTTAGCTGAGTTGACTTGACAAACATTCATGTAGTAGGTTGCTGGTATTAAAGCGTACCGAGAAGAATGATGTTGACAACTTATGCTAATCTGAAGAACAACCGACTAGCGCACAGCTCACCTTACTATGTATGAATGTTTCTCGCTGATGGAACTCAGTCTTTTGATGACAGAACGATTAATATTGGACTATTGGCTATTATCTACCACTCTGGCCAATACTAGTTGGCGAACAAGCTATGGCACAGCCAGCTCTATGTCAGAGTATTGAAGCTGCCCTGAGCGCTTGACGTGGTCTTACAACTGTCAATGTCCTAAGAGAGCATTTAAAAACTGATCGCTTATAGAGTCCTCCAAAGTAGCTAGGAAGTTATTGGCGGAAATAGATCAATATAGTCAACTTAAATCGCTGGCTAGAGCCTCCCAAACATATTATAAAACGCGAGTGCTTTAATGTGACTAATACCTGTTATATATTTATATATAACAGCTATACATTTATATATATTATATATTTTCTAATGACGTTGATACTCAAACTCACGTGTTCGCATTTTTGGTAAAGGTCATGTCACAACTTAATTGTTTAGGTCATATTTTGTTGTGTTTTTAACCCTTGTATACTTTACTGATAATGAAGGTGTGACGTGTTATCAGATACATTTTAATATACTAGTAACTTTCAAGTAAGAGTAGTAGACTATATGACAAGGGAGCAACATCATACTTTTGCGAAGGAAGTGCAGAACGAAGGATTCTATAGTAGAAACGAAGCGAGAGATTCAATATACGAAGCTAAAAAATATTTTTGCGACCGATTGATAGGTACACTCTACTTTTCATCCCAATATGAGAAAAATAAGTAAGACACTTTTAAATAGTAGGTACAACTAATGAATTTAATAAATATAAAGGTAGATTATCATCATCATTATCATGTCAGCCATCAGACGCCCACTGCTAGACTTATGCCTCTCCATTGATCCCCATAAGCACGCGTTTGAAGCAGCACGTATCAAATGGTACATATATAATATATACACTCATCATCGTCATCATATATAAACTAATAACTAAAATATATCAATACAAGTTGCGCCCCGCTGTTTTACCCGCGTGGTGATGAAAAACGGTGAT
Organism: Apeira syringaria; assembly: GCA_934044485.1. Taxonomy (NCBI): domain Eukaryota; kingdom Metazoa; phylum Arthropoda; class Insecta; order Lepidoptera; family Geometridae; genus Apeira; species Apeira syringaria. Next base: position 7,432,079 of record OW203655.1, on the reverse strand, counting down.
TATGGTGATAATGCTTATTTTCAAATAAGCATATGGTTTGATACAGGGTATAAGCTATCTTCTTTTCAAATTTCATCCAAATCCATGCAGCCGTATGGGCGTGAAGAGTAACAAACGTCCATACATACAAACTTTCGCGTTTGTAATAACTGATTTGAAACATTTCTGCACTTGAACTTTTACTACGCTCGCGATGCTGCCTCGAACTGTTCTCATTCGCGCGTTCATTTATTTTCATTTTCGCGCCACTTTCATAGCCGTCAAATCAAATACTTGTTCTAGATCTACATATTTAGTTAAGGGCAGTGACCATAAATTAGTTTAGAGTGATACTACTGTTGTATGTACCCATGTACCCTACACATAACGTAACGTATGGAGCGGGCGTAAAAACTTTTTTTTACCCCGCTTTACTTCACAGCGGGCGTAAAAGTATTTTTACCCCGCTTTAAAACTCTCTAGGAGAAAATACCTACTTTGCTCGCACTTATAGACGAACCAATCATTGTTTTTCGAATAGAATGGATTAAACCAATTTTCACATATATAATAACCAATACGATTGTGGGATGACGAGGAAATAGTAACTCTACGTGTCACTCGCACTCTGCAAATAAATACATACATTCTCAAATGAAGTTTATTATGTAATTAAATTGTTAACAATGTTTAACACGTTCGTAAACCGATAATGTTGCAATAGTGCATATGCCAATCGGAAACACATTCACGGCATCAGAGGACTTTATTAGCTGACTGACACCTCAGAATAAAACAACGTCATTATCGAGATATCATATTAATAAAGTAAATTTATCAAATATACGATATTTGGATGAAAACATACAAGTTGACAACATGTGTAGTTGCTATCTACGCGGACAGATCGGACGCCCCGGAGCGCGGTGCCGGCTCGCCTGCATTACTCACCATGACCTAATGGGCAGAGATAAATCATGAGTAGGTACATCTTAAAAAAACAAACAAAACAAACCCAGAAACGGACCAATGTTGAATAAACAAAATTCATGGAAATGGTCACAAATCTAACAATAGCCGGTGCTGGTGGTCCGCGGATATGCTTGCCATCCATTCGCAATCCTGAGATAATGATGACATCAAATGACATGTTAACCTAATAGTTGACAGAAAACGTTCCTACTTTGTCATAAATATTGATCAATAAGATTTGAGAACATTAATTGATATTTGATATAGACCTTGATAAAATTCTAATGAGACAGGTTATCGACCATCACAAAAAATATACCTTACATGACTATAAAATAAAGATTTATATCGTGAACTAGCATCAGTGGCGTACACTACCTTGTTAATCATAAACAAAATTGTATTTATAAAAGAAATGAAACCATTGTCACTTAACGACTATGCAAACGAAAGATAAGGCCCAACAGCAGCCGACGAAATAAAGATATGAATTCACTAATGCGATTAAACGAAAAGTGCAACAAATTAAATTCTCCCACGCAGAACGTCCCTCGAATAAAGAAAGACATTACGCCGAGCTCAAATAGAACCAATTCATAAAACTGAGCAAGCCCTTTGATATGAAAATATAACTAATCCACGGCACGCGCCCTCGGCTCAGCGTAGTGACCTATGTTTGTTTGTTTGGCTTCCACTGAATCTACTTTTTATTTATTTATCATAACTTGAGATTTTTCAATACGGCCGTTCGAATTTATTAATCTTACGTTCCAAAGCCATTATAAATTATAAGTTATGTCAGCATTATTTAATATAAGTGTGTTATAAACGTTGTGAGGCATTTTAAAGAAATACTCCTTGAATTTTTTAAATATTTGTACGAGCGGTCTCTGCTGGAGACATGTGATGTTTCTTCATAATCTTGTATCTTTAGAAATAGTTATGTCATGTAGCTAATAAAAATACGTAAATATTGTATCTACAAGAATACAATGTTGTATTCCTAATTAGGATGTAGCTTTCTGGTTCTATCTATTAGTTAGGGGACAAGATAGCCAGGCTTTGAAACTAAGGTGTAAATCCTAAAAAAGGTAAAAGTGTTTTAAAGAAACTTCAAGACTATAAATGTCTTTTTGAACACTCAAGACACACATATACATGTGTTTAGGTATATGTACTTAAAAAGGTTTAAGCTTCGTTAGTAAAACAACCACTATTACACGTAGTACTATAACAGTGAAGAGGCTGGTCTATTCTTTTAAGAGGGTATTATTTAAAGTCATTTCGAACAAGAAAATAATAAACATCATAACGACGACTGTTTCTTGTTTTTGAATGTTTTGTATTAAGCATCCGACTCGATGATTGAGCGTTGCAGTTGCGGTGAAAGCATTTATTAATTTTAAATTGATTCAGATTGTAAAACCATTTTTTGTGGTACATTTAACATCATGATTGAATGAAGTTATTATTGCTACTAAAGGTTTTATATTGATGTTTTCAGTGTGGGGTGTTATTAACTGATTCGCCTTTACAACAAATAATAACGCTATTTTATATCTTAAAAATGATTAAGATCTTGTGCACGTAGAATAACTACATAGTTCATAAACTATAAAAAGATCTATCTTCGCCTATTGATTCGTATAGAAAATGGCTAACTAACTCTTAGTCTATTCCAGACAGATATCCCATAAGGTGAGCCACTCAAGTATAGTACTCAGGATGTAACCTGATTGCGAAAGTACTCACAAACCAGATAAGAACTTAATTAGGTACTGCAACAAAAATATCGTCATTACGAATATTGGTTAACTGTTGTGAGAGATCGTAAAAAATGACAAATTAATGCTTACATACTTCATAAGTAATAAGGCACATTCTTCTATAGCTTAAATTTCAAGTTTATTTGTGTTCGACCTAAAAGCCATATTCCTATCGACACAATCATCATTAATTTCCGTAATGAGAGTTGAAGCGACACAGGCCACGCATGTCGGCTCTAGTAAACATGACGCGCGCTCCACTATCGCACCACGATCAGTGATGTATCGAGATGTGGATTTCATTACGCGTGGAGTATGTACAATGATCATCTACCGCTGGATAAGACATCGTCTCGTTCATTTTTTTTATAAGATGGCCGATGCTTTTATTAAAATTAAATACTAAAAACAATTACAATACTAGAGATACAACTTTATAATTTGAGCAATCCACTAACCGTTGCCAGACTATAGATATAGATAGATATAGATATATGATGCTCTATCCCGCTACAATATGGCAACATGCACAAAATGCTAGTAGCATTGTCCAGTTGAATTGCTGATTCGTTAAGTCAAATAGTCACGCGACGCATCGGTCAAATGCATGAAGTCTTAACTCTTGTCCATATACATAATCATCATCATCATCTGTACGTCTATATATCATCATCATCATCATCTCAGCCATAGGACGTCCACTGCTGGACATAGGCCTCCCCCATTGATTTCCACAAGGACCTGTTGGAAGCGGCCCGCATCCAGCCCTTGCCTGCGATCTTAGTCAGGTCGTCTGTCCACCTGGTCGGTGGCCGTCCTATGCTGCGCTTGCCAGTCCGTGGTCTCCATTCTAGAACTTTTCGGCCCCAACGGCCATCAGTTCTTCGAGCTATGTGCCCTGCCCATTGCCACTTCAACTTGCTAATCCGCTGGGCTATATCGGTGACTTGCGTTCTTCTACGGATCTCCTCATTTCTGATTCGATCACGTAGAGAAACCCCGAGCATAGCCCTCTCCATAGCTCGTTGTGTGACTCTGAGCCTGCTCAGAAGGCCCATAGTCAGAGACCACGTTTCGGTTCCGTAAGTCATCACTGGTAACACACACTGTTCGAAGACTTTCGTTTTCAGGCATTGCGGTATTTTGGACGAGAAGACGTCTCGTAGCTTCCCGAACGCTGCCCAGCCGAGTTGAATTCGACGATTGGCCTCTTTCTCAAAGTTGGACTTACCTAATTGGACTGTATGTCCTAGGTAGACGTAATGGTCAACAACTTTGAGAATCGAGTTCCCAATTGATATGGGGGCGGGCGCAACATGGACATTCGACATAATTTTCGTCTTGTCCATGTTCATTTTAAGGCCCACCCTTAGGGAAACTCTGTTGAGGCCTTCGAGCATCGTGCTGAGGTCTTCCATCGATTCTGCCATGACCACGATATCGTCGGCAAACCGAAGGTGAGTGATGTACTCGCCGTTGATGTTGATGCCGAATCCTTGCCATTCCAAGAGCTTGAAGGCGTCTTCCAATGCGGCAGTGAACAGTTTCGGAGAAATAACGTCTCCCTGTCTCACGCCTCGTTGCAATGGAATCGCCTTAGAAATTTGCTCTTGTACTCGGACCGACATGGTAGCGTTATTGTACACACACTTCAACACTTCAATATACCGATGGTCAATACGGCAACGCTGGAGAGACTCAAGCACCGCCCACGTCTCGATCGAATCAAAGGCTTTCTCATAGTCCACAAACGCTAGACATAAGGGCAAGTTATACTCCTCGGTCTTCTGTATAACTTGCCGCAGCGTATGGATGTGGTCTATGGTGCTGAAGCCTTTTCGGAAACCGGCTTGTTCGGGAGGCTGGAAGTCATCAAACCTTCGTTCGAGACGATTCGCGATGACTCTTGAAAACAGCTTGTAAACATGGCTCAGAAGCGAAATGGGTCTGTAGTTCTTAAGCAATGTGTTGTCACCCTTCTTAAAGAACAACACCGCTACGCTTCTGTTCCATGCTTCCGGCGTTGAACCTTCGAGGACAACGGAATTAAAGAGCTTCTGAAGGACTTTCAGTATCGGTGAGCCACCCGCTTTCAGAAGCTCTGATGTGATTCCGTCGTCACCCGGCGCCTTGTTGTTCTTAAGCTGCTTCAGAGCCATCCTAATCTCGTACAGGCTGATGTCCGGGATGTCTTCGGTATAGTGTCGGGTTAGCTTGGCTCTTGGGTCTTTGGCCAAGCTATCAACAGGTTTAGCGACCGAAGTGTATAGCTGTCCATAGAACCTCTCAATCTCTCCAAGCACCTCTGCTTTGGTCGACGCTATACTGCCATCATCTCTCTTCAGCTTAGTCATCTGGCTTTGCCCAATAGACCGGTCTCTTGCAAACACTTTGGAGCCTTTTCTCCGTTCGATCGTATCTTTAATACGATTTGTATTAAAGGTACGGATGTCGTGTCGCAAGGATTTCCATATTCGTCTATTGAGCTGCCTATACGACGCAGCGTCATCGGATGATTGCAGTTGCAACGAGCGTCGTTCAGCCATGAGGTCAAGGGTATGGCTGGAGAGTTTTTGAGGTCCATTTGTACGGCGGGGTTTAAAGAACTTAGACCCCACTTCGTGGACAGTTTCTACAAGCCTGTTGTTGGTCTCGTCCACCGACGCAAAGTTCTCAAGGCAAGCAAAGCGATTGGATAGCTCAAGTTGAAAGCTCTCGGGGTTTTGAATATGGACATTTTGAGGCCGGAGCGTGGATTTCATCAAACGGGACCTCTCAAGTTTAACATTAATATTCAATATGCCTCTTACTATGCGGTGATCACTACCGGTTTTCACCATGTTGATCACAGAGACATCATTGAATATTTGTTTCTTGGTGGTCATGATGAAATCGATCTCATTTCTCGTGGAACCGTTCGGACTCAACCAGGTCCATTTCCTGTGAGGCGGCTTCTGGAAGAAAGAGTTCATCATAAAGAGTCCCTCTTTCTCCATGAAGTCGGCCAGCCTCTGTCCCCTGGGGTTCCGTTGTCCATAACCAAATTGCCCCACTCTCAACTCTCCATCACTTCTTTTGCCCAACTTTGCGTTAAAGTCCCCCATAACAACAGTATAATGGGTCTTAGAGGTATGCATGGCCCTACTAATGTCCTCATACATAGCCTCTACCTCCTCATCGGTTCCGAGTTTCGAGGTAGGTGCATATACCTGAATGACCTTCAACGAATACCTACTAGATATTCTGAGTATTAGGTATGCCACCCTGCTCGAAACGCTATCGATGGTAATGATGTTGTTAGTGAGGGACTTGCGAACGAGAAATCCGACACCACCTTGGGACTTTTGGTCGCCTTCCCGGTAGTAGAGCAAGTTACCGGATTTAAGGGTTATGGTGTCCTCACCCTCTCTACGGACTTCACATAACCCTAGGATATCCCAGTGTAACTTACTCATTTCTTCTTCCAGCTCGACGATCCTCTCGTCTGCCAACAAAGTTCTTACGTTATGTGTTACCAGGGCCAGAGGTCGTTTAATGAGGGAGTGGTAGCCGTGCGTCTGCCGGGGATTCTTCGCACCCCCTGCTCCACCGTTACACTGGCCGCTACCGGAGCCAGCTTTAGCGGAGCTGCCGGGGACTGCGGGCCTGGTCGAATTTTGTAATATCATAGGGGGGGGGTTTGCCAATACTCACCACGCTTGGCAGGCGGGTTGGCGAGCGCAGTACAGAATGTGAGTCTCAGAAGGCGCTGCTGCCCATCCTTCTGGTACGTGATCCCTTAGTCGACTCCTACGACACCCACGGGAAGACATGGGGGGGTACTATTCTAAGCCGGTACCCCACGGCACCTATAACGTCTATATATGCTAGCCTACAAATAAAGTAGTTACAGCGTATAAGTAAAGCTCAAGGGATGACAATACACTTTTGAAAGATAAATACAAGTCGAGTCTAGGTCTTAGAAAATTAAAGATTTAAGAGGAGCCGAGCAAAAGGGGCGGGAATCACAGACGGGCTCAAAAAATTAAAACATCACTAGTATATAATATATAATAAATATACTAATAATATACTTAAATAATCTATAATTACTTATCACATTTTTCCGACATTTTAATTTTCTTCCTTCTGGTGTAGGACAGAGTTCAAGCGCATTATTTCAATAATAAATTAGCAGATAGTATTATATTTTGTTCAGTTAGAATTAATGTTCATAAATTGTTCTTCGAAGTGGTATTTTTATAAACTTTATTAAACAAATAAGTTTTTCAACAAAATAAGCTGATAAGAATCTGTCTCTTTTGAAAATGGCAGTCAATTCTCAGTTTTAGTTTATGACGATGATGATGAAAAAGGTAATTTAAAGTAATTAAATGGAAAGACGGAAATACACTGGCTTGCGAAACTAGGTATCACACTTTTGACATTACAGTTATTTGCGTGTTCCATCGTAGACCGCATCATCGCTTAACATCAGGTGAGATAATGGTCAAACGCCTGCCTATGCCCAGTAAAAAAAGAAATAAAAAAAAACAATAACTTTTTTAATTAGACCAGATATATTGGGAAATAAAGAATTCAATTTTGTATACAAAAACTTCATAGTCGGTAAGCTACTTTTAAGTGAACAATTTAAAAACTAAAATTAATCCTTTTCTATTACCTACTATTTTACGATTCATTTTTTTATTACTATTTTTGTTTTCAATTTTTTTTGATCGATGAGTCTTGTTACTTAATCTATGTTAGACGACAGCATATGAACTTTATATATCGTGCCTCTTTCACGTGAAAAATGTGCTAGGATCGTGACTTATCTGGAAATATGCATCAGTATGTGTCGTATGCACGAATGGTGGATGTGACGTTACGAGCGATCCAGAAGGTGAAGCAAAGGAAATGAAGAGACTAGAAAGCATCTAAGGAGACCTTGTAATGGAAGAAGAAAGTGTACTAGTGCTCGAGAAGACCGTTATATTGTTTCCACTGTGTTCAGAAATCGCAAGTCCAGCTACAGCTTCTTCAGGCCCAAAGGGACTTTAGTAACAGTGAGAAGAAAAATTGTTGAAGCTATTCTGAAAGCTTGAAGATCAGCAAGTGGCCCCAAACTAGAGGGAGAGCATCGAGTAGCGAGACTGCGATACGCCCATGAACACATATATAGTGAAATGAAGAAGAATCGTCAAGAATTTTGTGCACAGATGAGTCTCGATTCTCACTTTACACTTTAGACCAGGGATGCACAGACTACGGCCCGCGGGCCGCATGCGGCCCGCCGGTCGAATACTGGTGGCCCGCCGACAGCAAAAATAATACTCTCGTACATTCGAAAATATTGAGTTCTATTCCAGAATAAAACCAATAACAAATGTTCGAAAAGTATGTAAACTCTAAGGCTTTCACGGCCGGCGTTGCATGTTGTATGTATTGCTTCCGGGCTGTTTGGCCGTGGTCTATGTGAAACTTTTGTTCCAGACGTTTCGTCGATCACTGCGGTCGACATCTTCAGTGGTTCAGGTCCGAGCGGCGACGAGAGCGTAGAACTCTCCTCCGCGGCGTCTTCTCTGATACTGATGTGGAGTCTTGAGTTGAAACCAACACCCGACCCCTTACTGACAGGCCACGCCCCTTCTAGCCTCGGCCAATCAGGAGCGTCCACCTCAGTCTGCCTCTCTCTGTCCCCCACTAATAGCAGTACAAGTGCCCCTATAAATACACAAGCGACTCAAGACTCCACATCAGTATCAGAGAAGACGCCGCGGAGGAGAGTTCTACGCTCTCGTCGCCGCTCGGACCTGAACCACTGAAGATGTCGACCGCAGTGATCGACGAAACGTCTGGAACAAAAGTTTCACATAGACCACGGCCAAACAGCCCGGAAGCAATACATACAACGTTCGAAAAGTAATTTGAATCTCGCGCGCGCGCTCTATCAATCTTATCGGTGCGCCGTGCATGCGTCGGTAACAGCGGTCGGTAATGTTCGTGCTGATCTCGGTTAAATTCGAGCGAGCGAGATAGCAATAGTCCCAAATTCCCGATAGCTCGCGTAGGTAGATACACGAAGCTTCCAGAGTCGGTTTCGAGATTTCTCCAGACAGTTTTCGACTCTATGCGCGTGGTATAAAAGCCACGCTAACCGCAGCGACCGACAGTTCGGTTTTAATTTGAGTAAAGTGTCGTTAGTTCTAGTGTAGATTTTAACTCGACTAGCCGGTGTCATAATTATAATATATTTTGATCCACATTCAACGTAGATTTCCCGTCAAGTGCCGTGTATAATTGTGTTGTGAAATCGTAAGTAAAACTGTTATTAATTTTATCTACATATTTTATCAATTATTTTTGGTAATTAATTAGGAACTGTAATTGGTAGACATGGGCGTTTTCGTTATATCACCAAAACCGTTACACCGCTCTTTAGTAAGAAAGAGAAGAAACGAATATCAATCCATTCAGTTGTGTGCACGGTTTTGCGTTTTGGTTATATCGTTTGCAGTTTTCATAACGTAGGTATTCTCGCGCGTGTTTTGATATCGTCTCGATAATATAGATATCATAGTTTTTGTAATATCGGTTATGTGCAACCGTCATATCGATATGATACGATATGAAACTCATATCGGTTATTAGTTACGTTTTGATATATCGAACTCATGCCTAGTAATTGGTTTTAGGTGCTGTGGTAATCCTAGTCAGGATTAAAACGCAACATGGACATGCCAGGAACTAGTAAAAAACGTAAGGTTAAAGATGAAAATCGGCAGTTTCAAGAAATTTGGACTGAGAAATACTTTTTTGTATGGTCGCATAACAAAGTCGTTTGTTTAATTTGCAAGAATTCTGTTGCGATTGCAAAGGAATATAATGTAAAAAGGCACTATGAAACGCAGCATCCTACTTTTACGAAGTTTACAGGCGAATTAAGAAAGCAAAAAGTTTTGTCTTTAAAACGGGAGCTTATTGGTCAACAAGCTATGTTTACAAAACCCATTCAAGATACAGAAACAGCTACAGAAGTTAGTTATGAAATTTCTCGAATGATAGCAAAGCGGAGTCGCCCCTTCAATGATGGGGATTTTGTAAAAGAATGCATAGAAATTGCCGCTAAGAAAATGTGTCCAGAAGCAGCAAAAAAGTTTGAGAAAATTCAACTGAATCGTATGACCATCCAAAGACGAATTATGTCTTTGTCAGATAATATTGCGGAACAATTAAATGAAAAAACTAAGATAATTGATTTTTTTTCATTAGCACTCGACGAATCCACTGATATTAGTTCCACAGCTCAACTTCTTATATTCATACGAGGTGTTACTCAAGATTTTGAAGTCTTCGAAGAGTTATTAGGAATGTGTTCATTGAAAGGTCAAACCAGAGGAGTTGATATACTCAATGTACTTTTGGACGAGTGTTCAAAAACTGATTTGGACTTATCGAAATTATCGGGAGTTTCGACTGACGGTGCTCCTTCGATGATTGGTGTCAATTCTGGGCTAGTTACTTTGTTGAAAAAGCATTTGCAAGAAAAAAACTTAAACGCTGAAGATCTCATGCAGTTTCACTGCATTATACACCAAGAAGCCCTCTGTTCTAAAAAAATTGAATTTGAAAATGTCATGAAAGTGGTAGTTTCGACTGTGAATTTCATAAAATCACGAGGACTCAATCACAGGCAATTCAAACAATTCCTTGATGACATTGAATGCGAACATGGAGATTTACTGTATTATACAGAAGTAAGGTGGCTAAGTCGTGGATTGACACTGGAACGATTTTTAAATTTAATAGAAGAAATTGATATTTTTCTGGCGGAAAAGCAAAGGGACGTCCCGGAACTTAAAAGTCCTGATTGGTTGTGTGATTTGGCTTTTTTAGTTGACATTACAAATCATTTGAATGTCTTGAACACACGGCTTCAAGGCAAAAATCAACTGATATCCCAGCTCTACGCACATGTATCATCCTTTCAATGCAAGCTGACACTTTTCAGATCGCAATTGAATTCTGGAAATTACAATCATTTTCCGAATTATAAGAAAATGGCTGAAAAATTCAAAAAAACTGCTATTAATTTCAGTTATGTAAAAAAGCTAGATATTTTGATTCAATCTTTTCAAGACAGATTTTCGGAGTTTAAAACAGTGAAACCTCTGTTGGACATATTTAGCAATCCTTTCACGATTTCAGTTGAAAATGCGCCAGAGTTAATGCAGTTAGAAATTATCGACATTCAGAACGACCAAGATTTACGCAACAAATTCAACGAAGGAGACTTGCTGAACTTTTACCGCTGCATTGATAAAAATACGTACAAAGAGTTGCGCATAAACGCTCTGAAATGTGCAAGCTTATTTGGTTCTACCTATATATGTGAACAAACCTTTTCAATCCTAAATAATAATAAAACAAAAAATCGAAACCGCCTTGCAAATGAAAGTTTGGAAGCAGTTTTACGTGTTGCTACAAGTAAATTTGAGCCAAATATAAAAAAGATTGTAAGCACTATGCAGTGCCACGCTTCAAATTAATAAATTCTTTTTCAATTTGAATACATTATTATCAATTTTTCATTGTCTTTAATTACCTATACTTCTGGTGGCCCACCATCAGTTCATAATTTGCCCGAGTGGCCCCTAGTCTTAATAAGTCTGTGCATCCATGCTTTAGACACTTCCAGTGTCTACAGGCGACCTAGTGAGCCCATACCTTCAGGCCTGCTACTCAGAAAGGGTCCAGTATGGAGGAGGCAGTTATGTTGTATGGACTGGTTTATTTTCAAAAAGTCGCAAATAGTTAGTGGCCTTAGAAAATGGCATTCTGAATGGGAAAAGATATGCCCAAGAGATTCTTTAATAAGTACACAGGGCCGTATTTAGCAGATATGGGTGAAAGATCGATGCTGATGCATGATAATGCCCGGACACACATGGCTTAGGTCCTGCAAGAGTATATTCAGGAGGTAAGTTGGTATTCAGGTAGTTAGTGGCTTGGCCGTCGAGCAGTCCTGGTCTCAACCTGATTTAGCTCGCCTGGGATTAGCTAGGGAGGCTAGTCAGAAGCCGCAGACCACCATCTACCACCCTCATGGCACTAAAACAGACCCTGATAGAAGAATGGGACGATATTCCCCAACATTAGCTCCGTAACCTCGTGTTAAGTATGTCAAACCGGCTCGAAGCTATACTCAGAGCCCGAGGAGGCAATACCATATCGATGAAAAACGGTGATGATGATGATGAAAATTAGTCTATGTGTTAATCCAGGGTATAAGCTATCTCGGTACTAATAACAACTCTCGGTACTAATTTCATCGAAATCAGTGTTGTCGTTATACACACAAACTTTCGCCTTTATAATATGGTGACCATGGATGTTTCTCCCGGGTCTTGAATGTTTATAGTGATATTATTGTGTTTGCCCACGCTTCCTGCGACAAAGGGCGTCGTAGTGCGGGAATGTGAGTGGGATAAGAAAAAACTCGTTCTTCGACTATAATTATACTTACACTGTTTCGAATTCTAATATTTTTTTAATAGGAAACAAGCAGACGGGCCGTCTGATGGTAAGCGATCACCGTCACCTATCATCACCACCCTTGGTTATCTGTAATACTGGAGGCATATCATATCATCGGCATAAGGCGATAAATTGCCAATCCATCTCTCCTACTGAAGACTAGCGTAATTGCACTTCACTACGCCCATAATCATCACTCACCATCAAGTGCGTTACTGGCCGTGAATTAAGGTTGAAGTTTACAAAAAAATGTGTTTGTTTAAACACTAGACCTCATAATAAAAATATATATAAAAATATCGGGTGAGACGGTGCGTCCTGGCTTCGCACGATTACAATATGATTGAAGTTTTATTGATCCCTTTTGTTTCGTGACAAAAAAAAATATAGTAGCTACTCAGGAATAATGTAAAAATTCTAATGGTGAAAAAATTTTTGAAATCGATCTAGTAGTTTTTGAGTTGATCCGTTACAAACATACAAAAAGTATATAATAGTGATATACTTATTCTAATATAGATACAGAAAAGACAAAACAACTCACATTTTCATGCCCGCGCTCTATCTAGTTGTCTATAGTTCCTCACAACTATTCATGGGTGGGTGTCCTTGACTTTGCCAGTCATCGATCATCAGACTTGCTGTGACACAGAATAAATTATACTTCTTAGAATCGTGTTTCAATAAACACAAATACAAATTTACATATTGCTCATCCCAAAACTGTTAACAAACACATAGTTTGTTCAGGTCGCAGTCCTTGAGAGCAAGTAAGTATTTTAGGTCTAGCGTGATCAAATCTTCGACCACATTGTCACTGACCATTAAGTGAGATAGTGGTCAAACGCTAGATCTATACCGTATCAAATAAACAACAAATTCTTGTTCGTGTGTTATAAATCTTGATTTTATAACACTTTTAATTGAATATATGTTTTTTAAGTAGGTACAATGCAAAATTTTACTTCATAAGAAATAGGTATTTAAATTTACCATTACAACATCTGCTGATAAAAATAGATGTAACCACAAAAGAGGTTACATAAATATATAAGTGTTTAACGCACAAGGTGTTCATAAACACACCTGGGGAGCCTACCTATTATTGTTAACAATAATAATGTAGACTGTATAAAAATATTAAACAAATTCATTTGTAATAATGGATTTTCGTAGTCCTGTATAATGTTAATTCGGGTTTTGAACAATACAATATCTCCAAAATATGTATTTCTATTTAAATTGTCCCGTTACTCAACAACTGAAATAAAATCCATAGATATAATTAAATATATTTGTCACATAAACATTATATCTGATTTTAATATCCTGTCTACAAAAAATCAGTTGTTTTTCTAAACCCACTGAGCTGTATTTGCATTAATTCTTAATTTTAAATACAACTTTCGTACTAGAATGAAATCGCAAGGGCAAATAAAATAAAAGTTATTCTTTGCCCTCGGAGAAAGTGCCTTCTTGCGTGCACGCGGCAAGATAGTAACAAGCTTTGAGTCTTTTCACTTTATGGTAGGCGCTTGAAACATTGCATCAAATTTATAATACTGGTTTCTTATTTTCCTTCTTATGTTTGTGGTAGTTGCAACATGATGGAACATTTCAATTTATACTTTGCATATTTGTTGTATTGTTCGTTATGGGTGTATTTATAACTTTAAGTTTCAGGCAGTAAAGTGCAAAGCAGAGAGCATTTAAAAATAAAAATCTACTGTGATTCCATTTTTCTTACATGGTTGCTCTAGATTGTTAAATATTTTACGCTTTAAATTTCTGCTTGGTGTCTATAATTCTACACACCTTTTAAAATGTTTGCGAAAACTACGTGCATAATATTTTAGTTTTTTTGAGAAAAATGTAGTAGGATTGTTGCTATTATTGTCTTTTGATAGGTACAGAAGAATTAAGCAGGTAATAGGTATATACCATGAATTGATTTAACTTTGCTGTTCAAATATTAATCCATACTTAATATTATAAGCCATTATGAGTTTGTTTGTTATGCTTTCACGATCAAACTGCTGGTCCAATTTTGATGAATTTTGGTATGGAGGTAATTGACACCCTCGAATAACATATAGGCTACCCATCATCATCATCACCAGCGCTTACATCATCACGCGGGTGAACTCGCAGGGCGCTGCTGGAACACTCAACAGAAGGTAAACTTAAGTCTATTGTTGCGTGTATTTAGATTTTTAAAAGTGTTATGAATAAATAAATCAGATAACGTATTTGTCTATACCGATATTCGCATGCTCATACTTCACGAAAGAAAAAAATACAAAATGATGTCCAAACATTTGCATTGTCAAAAGCATGTTTATTTTGAACACAACGAAGACAATAACTCGAAACAAATCGCATAAAAAGTCCACGTGGAGTTTTATTTTACCTGGTGGTCGTGCGTAAAATTTTTGCATGATGTCTCACTTTTAGCCGCATTTTTTTCACAACGGTCGTTTGATGGCATAATGGGAGAACAGCGTTGGGTGCGGTGTTAGAACATCAATATAAACTGGAACTATTTCAATTTTACGATGTATTAATTCACAGCAGTGGTCGCGCCATCTCACGATCAACGCAACCGTTTCAAGCGAATATTTTACCTCACAGCATCTTCACTGACAATATTTTATCCAACCCTCATTTCACGGAATTCGGTCATATTACGGCAGACAACATTTGGACATGTAAGCAAACATCTTAATGTTTACTAATGAAATATTTCTAAATACATTGATTGATGATGTTCTTCTCGCACGGGTTTTGTGTATCTTTATATTCTATTCATAAGTCGCACTGCGGGAAGCTGGAGCATCAGCGTTGGTGGCTTCGCTATTGTTCCGTGTGGACACAGTTCAGCAAACATTTTGCTGTTACTTTTTGCTCTGATTTCTTTTGACTGTGTCATTGCTTAGAGATTTAGGACTCTGTGGGTATATGTATTTTTTTGTTTTCCATTAGTAGTGAATAATTAAGAGATCGTGACGTGGAAAGGGGGTCTCGGTGTGAGACAGTATCACCACCGACACACGGGCTGTGTGGAGCGCAATCTCCAGGGAACGCCCTGGCCCTCGACGCTCGAGTGTGGCGCACCGGTTGCAATTAACTCCTCTGGCGAACATTATCTTGGCACAAGATCGAAGTTGAATCAAACCTTCGCCACTTCTTCGGTCCATAAACCTTTTGAGCAATATCAACAACTGCTATCGGCTTTATCTTCCTTAGCTACCTCATTAAACACAAGCTTAGTATAAGTCAGACGATTCGCACACCGTCAATCGACGACAAAGAAAACTATCACGAAAAATCTTTTGTCTGCGATCACAAATCACGTGTGCCTTATCAAAAATGTTATTGGAAAATATTATAAATTGTATTCGAATTTCGAACGCAATGAAGTTAGCAAAGAACAAAAGTGTCAACGGGATCGGTTGTGATTGCAAATATAAAAGTGAACCGTGTTAGAGCGCCGGGGTGGCCGGGTGTCGCGATATCATTGTCCCGGGTTCGTCTCCCGTCACCCCCCGCGAGGATTCGTTGCTTATTTAATGCAACGATGCACACATAAACATCTAAATAACTTTTGTGTGACACTTCTCCCCTACCCTCTAATTTTACTAAGTAGCCGTATCTTTACAAATGTGTTGAGAATGAAACATTGGATCCAAATGTGTTTTGGAAATTGATACTAATGTTGGTAAAGAAGAGATAATAATGAAAGCTATAATTTCTTTTTATTGTTTTCTTGTGATTTAGAATAGTAGCATATGAATATTTTGTATTAAATACTTTTTTCCCTTTAATTTGTTTGCATATGTTTAACGATTAAATTTAGTACATTTTTTGCATATACATACTTATATGTATACTAGCTGCGGCTTGCGGTTACACCTGCTTGGTGAATAAAAACGGTGGTAGTGCTGATGATAATAAGCTTATGACACTCACAAATAACGTGGCTATCTATTGTTAAAAGACTTTTCACGACCTGCACAATCTCACAAACTTTACCTCTTAATAATATTAGGGTATAGATATATATTATAATTTGCTTGGAACTATATCCTACTAGTTACTTCTCACTTTTGAATGTAATTTTAATCTTCTAATATATACATATAAATATTTCGTATCATGGTGATTGTGGTCCCAATCCTTCAAACTAAACGGCTCGACTGATTTTGATGATGTATCTTGTATTTTTAGTAGATATGAGAATAGTTCGTAAAGTGTTTTTCACTCTCCTAGCCCCACCCCCATGAAATGGCAAAACAACGTTTGCGTTGTAAATATATTTATGTTAATTAAGAAAACATAGTTTGAATCTGGCAATAGAACGGGTATCAATTGTACTAAGCACATTGCTCATAAATTATTAATGAATTGTAGTTTCTGCTAGTTTTACTTGGAGTATAATTATAATAGCTACATAGATCTGATTTCTATCGCAAACACAATGATGTTTTACTAAAGATGACGTATATTCATACTGCGCGGTGCTCACATTTTGTTCTTTTACGACATAAACATGCTTACTGCGACAGATAATACGGTACAAATAATATAGAAAATGATAGCTATATGCTTTGACTTGCGGTTGAAATACGCGTCGTAATCAAAATTAGTACAATTGACTTAATTTTTCAGCCTCAGTTTCCGCGCGCTTGTGCGATTTCTACCTCATTTATACATATAATATCATTGTGCAAACCTATAATGCAATCTGCGAAATATCAAGTTTATTATGATAACACTTCAATTAGGTACTATTGCATTGTTTATGAATTGTTTGTCCTAATAAATAAGAGAATCGGCACTCTGTACGGGGCAGACAACATGCAATCATATAGATAGATCACGGAGGCAGCAGTAGATTGAAGCGTTGGGCTGGAAGCTGCCCTTAGTTACGTACCCCATGGCTCCTGCCACTCAACTGTCACAGCTTACGCAAACCGACTGACAGCCTCCCAATAATTCGCAACGAAAATGTGTTAATCGCACACTTTCACGGTATACGACTTCAAATTAGATTAGCACGATGACAATAGCGACATCTGTAGCTGAATGAAAGTCGTCATATTTTGACAGGTATCGTCACATGTCTGTACCCTCGTCTGCCCACATACACGTGTTCGCTCGTCCCACGCGAACTGTATCTCGTCGGATGTAACGCTCCGTGTCTGCCTTTTTCTTCTCAAAAGAGCTGATTTCACGCGGCGCGAACATTCATCCGATTGTCGTGAATTTCGTTATCTTGTATAAGTAAGCGTGTGAGTTGATATTGAAAAAATAATACGTTTGGGATTTGACGGCTTCCCATGTGCGCACGGCAGCTTCCTTTTTACTGCAGCGCTCCTATAAATGAAACGGGATGATAAATTTATTTAATGTATACAAATGTTTGGACATTTTTATTTTTCTGTCGCTTAGACGTAGGTAACATAATTTAGTTCACCATATGTTAAGTCGTTACATCGTTTTGAGTAGGAAGAAGAAAAAAATGTTTAACGACTTGTGAAAGAATCTATGACAAAACGGTCGCATTTCTTGTAGCGTTTTTATATATTTTTTTTTATAAACTTACTTTTGCTTAAACAGTTCAACACTCGAAAACATATTAGAATACGCGCTAAGCCTTTAAGTTTAATTCGAACTATTATAAGCTTGCATTTGAGTCTTATGTCCAGCAGTGGATGGCCTATGGCTGAGATGATGATGCTCATTATGATGAGTTTTAAGAAAATAGTATTTCCTTAATTTAATATACATAACTGTATACTTTAGCATAACTTTTCTATGGCCAGTTGTTGAAATCAACCAAATAAACTTACCTTCCTTTTCCTACTGCTGTTTTCTTAGACAGATATTTTTAACTTGCAAAAAAGATGTACCGTGGATAAGTAGGTCAAGAGTTGTTTATAATTTTAAACTATTTAGTTACTTTAATGCAGGGTATCATTTTGTCCAAAACCCTTATTTTTTAACCGACTTCAAAAAAATATGGAGGTTCTTCTAGGTTAGGAATTGTACCCATATATTTTTTTATGTTTGTTACCTCAGTACTTTCGCCTGGGTGAACCAATATTGATGATTCCTTTTTTTTTATATTTGGTGCTTCCTGTGGGGTCCAATTTAAATTTCATCAAACTCGTGCAAGATGTTTTTGAGTTACGATGACGATTACATACACAATGACAATTTATCCCGTGAGTAGCAAGTCACAGAAAAAGAGTGAAAAAAAAACCAAAAAAATGGAACCGACTTCAACACCCAAAAGTGTGAAATAACTTGTCGAAGTCAGTACCATGAGCACAATATTTTGATAAAAGTTACTTTGAGCTATCATGGTACCGACTTCTACAAGTTATTTCACACTTTTGGGTGTTGAAGTTAATTTTATTTTTTGACAATTTTTTTTTTTATGTAGGAGGTACAGAAAAAAAAATTGTCAAAAAATAGAACCGCTTCAGAGCAATTCTTGTTTTAACGCGTACGTAATGTTCCCACGATGTCATTGACAAATGGACAATGGAACTCTAGTTTACTCTACCATTTTAGTATATACACGGGACAATATTTTGCTGTCCGCATACAAAACACTTTTCTTGGAATTTATGGTCTCATTATTAACTTAAAGTCCGTTTTTCCTCTTAGTCAGTATCAATTTTAGTGATGTACCTACACGCGTTATTAAATATTTCGTTAAATTATGGCTATAATTATAGTTTTTGTTATGGAGTGTTTTGTTTGCGGTAGTCCAAAAATGATTACTATGACGATTCGCACGCTGAAACATCTAATAAAAATTGCCTACTATATAATTTTAATAAAATGATTAAATTCTGTTTCTATACAATATCTACCATTTTGTACGTCAAGCTGTTTAAAAGTGTGCTATTTTTGCATTGCCAGTAGCCAAGAATAAGCAAAAAATAGGTATTTTAGCGACTAAAACAAAGAGACAACCTATTATATAAATATGTCAATCGACAACATTGCAAGCTTAGTCTACCGCATCAAACTAGTATATCTAAGAATTATTCCATCACTTGATATTAATTTTTCTCTTGTAGCGAAGGAACAATGAAAATTTACCGATCAACTCAATCAAGAAAAGTTTTCCTCGGGTGGGTGACTGCTAGTAGCATTATCAACTGAGCGCTTGCGTGCTTTGGAAGGCACGTTAGTTGTCAGTTCTGGTTATTGATATAGGGAAAAATTCGTTAGGCCACGTTGGAGTTTTATTTAAATATTATTATCCTATATCATACCTAATATAGATTCAAATGCATTTAAATACAGCTAAGATAATTGTTAAGATAATAATTCTTCTTCTTCTTAATATCAAACAATGTTCTTTACGATTTCACGCCTCCGTTCCTCAACCAAGCATAATAAACTTTTGCAAGCTCTTAGTCAGTAACTTCTAATCATGATTTATTGCAGAGTTCTGGAGAGATAACGTAAAATCATTGTCCGAGCGGATGGAACGGCGGGGCGCAGCTAGTTACATAGTATTTTGTTCTTGATATATATTATCACTTTATATACGTTTTGATACAGTTGCGCACTTAAAATCATTATCACCTCAGCCATAGGACGTCCACATCACATGAACATCGGTTCATAACTTCGTCGTTTATGAACCCATTTTGATAATACTTTATTTGTTTGTTAGAGTCCCATTTAAATTTAATTAAAATCGGACGAGCGGTTTTTGAGTTACACTGCAAAGTGAACTGACATCGGAGAACATACACAATAACAATTTATCCCGTGAGTAGCAAGGTCACTGAAATGGGTAAAAAAATTTTTTTTACTAAAAATGGAACCGACTTCAACACTTAAAAGTGTGAAATCGGTACCATGATTGTGATTATAGTTACTTTTGTGAACTATCATGGTACCGACTTCAACAAGTTATTTCACACATTTGAGTGTTGAAGTCGGTTCTATTTTGGGTAAAAATTTGTGACATTGATTTTTGTTCCTAATTTTTTTCTTATAAGTACCAATATAATAAACTACCAATAAAGTGGCGAAAGTAATATATATAACAATAGTAAATACTTTGATTAAGTAATAAAAATAATTTAATTATAAAAAACCGTTTGATTCTTGTATACAAAACGCCAATTTCATAAGTAAGGACCTAACATTACTGCTATAATAAACTCATCTGACCAATGTTTTTATTCCCAATAACTAAAGTAAAAAAACCCATTAAATATCAGTTCAATTGGCTTGAGATATTTAACATAAATAAATTTATTCATCAAAACTATTGACAACATAAGTTACAGTCCTTAATAAATTAAACTTAGCAACACGGAATCAATAGTTTTCCACCATTATAAAGAACTGCCAACGAAGGCTAAAGACTATGTATAGCCATGGATTGAAATGAGATTGGTATTATAGCCCTTAAAGGCTAGTGATAAGTGGTCATTAGTGAATTTGCTTTGGCTCTCTATTCTATTATAAAAAGTTGCGTATCGTTGAGTCCAAACTGCAAAAATCCACATCTTAACATTAAAATTGAGTTAGAAACAAACTTGGCCATTTATAGTACTCGTATCATTTAGATTAATTTGTACATTAAATCAGATATCGCTGAAATAAAATTTGCCGGTTCATTAACGACCACTTTAATTCGGGGTTTCCGTCTAATTGATCTCTGGCCGGGGTAATTATTCACAGGGGGTATATAAAGTAATTATTGCTGGATAGCCCTTTTTCCTTGTCGCCATTGAACCCCCTTGCCCCTCTACCTCGGGTGGCTAATCACCGCCGCGCCCGGTGCCAATGACGTTTCGCAACTGCGTCTTGGATCGCGCGCGATGACAGAATTTTAATATATCTTGTTGTAGTATGTAAATCGACGCAGATGGCGTCAGACAATCCCCTATGTAGTTTGTCGTGAACCTTTATGTTACAGACGAATTTATATACTGTAAATAATTTTTAAAACGTAAACCTGTGAAATATTTTTAGCTATGTCCCTGCCAGTGTCTGCCGCCATTCTGCAGGTCGTAGGATCGGATCTCATCACGGGTTTGAACTACAAGTCAATATAGTCCACTGAAAAAAACACTTGTCTTATTCAACACATTATGTCGATTAGTTCAATACAATTTATATTTATATTAATCATATAAAAAAGAGACAGGTCCAGAACATTATAATAAATGAGCTAAGATATATAAAAATATCTATTGGTAGATATTAAATATAAATAATGCAGAGCTAGAAACAATAAATAAGCATTTCACAAAACTGTTAAAAACCTACGCAAAATGTAAAGGAGATTTATTCTTGTTAAGGCGAAGTTGTTCGTCTTCATAAGGCTTGACGTTTCATTTCTGTCTAGGTAGGCCGACAAGTGCTAACCCTCCTCTGAACCTCGCCCCGCGTACTCCTTGCGCCCCCTCTAAGGGTTCCCCTTGTTATGCATAAAATTTTGTCTTATTACTTCCAACTTTGCTATTATATTTGACGAGACGAAGTTACTAAGTTATTTTGTTATTAAAATTTTTGAAGGAAGACGACGAAGGCGAGATATCTCTAGTTCGAATGTAAATGGGATGCTTAAATTATAAAGCAAGATCACAATTTACTTTGATTTAACATTGGTGCGAATTAATGTCGGCTACGGCTATGACAACAGTATTCGTGATTTGCGTTTTGTTTTTGATGACTTAATATTGTCTAATTAATGCTGATGACGTGATATATGCAGTTCCTACTAGGAATTAGAGTTACTTGCCTGCCGTATCCACGCACAAGAGAATCACGATGATAATTTTGCCTGCTACCAAATTCTGTTAATCTCTATACCTTTTCATCATCGGGTATCATTTCGGCGAAACAAATGATTCTCGTACCGAATTTGGTAACACGATACTACTAGACATACCAACCAACTAAAAAAATACGTAGAAATATATTTTGACAGCAAAAATAAGTATTATAAAAATCGTTATGACATTATAAACTTAAATAACTTTTCTTAATAAAACAACTAGCTATAGGTTAAATGCTGACAATTCAGCCTATGGAGTGAAAAGAGACTTTTTCTACATTTTTTTGACTCTTTTTTGACTCTGTTCTTTTCAGAGCATACGCGTTAATATTTGAATATATAAAATTTATTTGTTTTATTGTATAGACTTCATTCATAGCTATTTTAGGCAGGTAGACGTCAGGCACGTCTACCTACCACCCTCAATCAAGAAAAACTGCCACCAAATACATAGTGCGTTCAGGCTGCAGCCCCTGAGAGCCTGTAAGTGGAACACTTACTGGCTCTCAAGGGCTGCTGGTCTAGTGTGATCAAATCTTAGACCATATTCGTTTTGAAATATTAGCTTTAAACATAGCTCTCTTCTCTCTTCATAACTCTTTTTACCAAATAATTTCATAATATTGATTACGTTCTAATTATATCACTTGTATTGTGTTAATTTATTAATTTTTCCGAGTTTTTGATAATTATAATACAATAATTGAACTATAACTAAAAATTTAAGAATACATTGTAAATATTACATAATTGGTTTATAATTAAATATATATTGGAGTTTGAAAAGATCACCTTGTTGATTTTGAAGATAACAATATTGCATAGTTATAAATCAAACCTCATAATTGACAATACAGGATTTCACCTAAACACTGATTATAATTATTGTCATAAATAAGTAGCTAATCTTCTATTCTGTAAAAAAAAAATTAGTTCTGTTTAGCTTTACTTAAAAAATAATTATTTATAAAAAGGAAGAACAATTAAAGTTAATACTTTTTGCCAGTCACGTTTTTAGCCTTGTTATCTATCTAGGACAAGTTTTATATGAAACTGATACTTATCTCCAATGATGTTTTACTAAAGATGACGTATATTCATACTGTGCGGTGCTCAGATTTTGTTCCTTTACGACTTATACATGCTTACTGCGACAGATAATACAGTACAAAGAATATAGAAAAGGATAGCTATATGTTTAGATTTGCGCTTCAAATACGCGTCATAATGAAAATTACTACAATTGACTTAATTTAGCCGCCTCAGTTTCCGCGCGCTTGTGCGAGATCTACCTCTTATAACCATATTATATCATTGCATAACTCTATCTTCATTACACATATCTAGAGACAATAGCTTGTCCTGTTTTCTCTCGTATATATTTGGTATATATACATAATATATATGATATATATTTATATACATGACAGGGCGTTTTCTGAACAGCTTTTCAACTTGATTTCGGCATTAAGGTTTAGCACTGTGCCGTATCATCGCCTGAAAGCTGATCCACATGTAGTTCACTCAAGAGGGTCTCATATCTACTTGTGCGTTTCAGACGATCTTTTTTGCCATCTACCCCCAAATTTTGGAAGGAGCTTCCTACTTCAGTATTCTAGTAATTTTAATATAGGGTTTGTCAAAAGGAGAGTTAACAGAGTCTTGAAAAGATGGATGCCATAATGTTAGTACACCCAGAGTTGTGACGGTGATCGCTTACCATAAAGAAGCCCGCCTGCTTTATGGTAAGCGATCACCGATAATAACCGAACCGCGTTTCACAAACGAAACCCCGTTTTATTTTATATTGTAAAGTTCTAGCGTTTGACCACATCTCACTTGATGGTCAGTGACGATGTAGTCGAAGATGTTATCACGCTAGACCTAGAATGCTCGCTGGCTCTCAAATACTGCTGCCTGATCACACTATGAGTTTGGTGGCAGTTTTTCAAACTTGAGGGTGATAGCTAGCCAGGCGGGTATTCGAAAGTACCTTACCATCATACTGAGAATTTGATAACAGTGTTACCTTCACCGGAAGCTCAAGCTGTTGTTGGGGATCGAACCAGTGTCTGTCAGTTTGACAGGCGACGCTCCCCCCGCTGAGCTATCATCGCTCATCATCGATTGCGTTTTGTTTGCAACCAAATAAAACCAAATGAAAGAATGAAAAATTAATTGATAGCAATTGCTATTCTAGGTCTAAACTGCTATGTATATCAATACTAAATTAATTCCACAAAATCCTTCATTGACTCTGACTATAATTCTAATAGAAGTTGGTACTTGTTTTGGTATAATTGCTCTACCAAAATAAGTGAGCTTCGTAAGCTGTCTTCATTCACAGTGCATCCCGTTCTAATACGTGTTTGTGCAAACGATAATTATAAAATATCATTAACACGTCATGTTCGTAAGAGTCAACATAATGGCAGAAAATCGTTATAGGTATTCTGGTGTAACATGTAGTAGTAACATGGAGCGGGCGGGTGGCGGGGCGGGCGGCGGCTTCTGCAAGAAGCCCGTAACATCTGTTCGTTTCGTCGTCGCGACAAATTAACACGACTTGAGTAAACTCAGCCATTGCAACGACCCATTTCCAGCTCACAACGAGCCCTAAAGCTTCCCTTAAGCGGGACGCCAGCTGCTCGCAACACTAAATTCCACGTTACAATGCTTTGTTTTAAAATTTGTAATCATTCTCACATTTTACGACGTTGAACGGTCCGTTTCGGAAAATTTGATACGACTATAAACTCAGTAATTGTGTTAGCATTCCAGTTAATTAAAAGTTATGAATTTAAAGGCACACAGCTTTAATACTCTTTGACGCTTGCCGTCACAATAAAGACGGCCGTATAAAACGTGATGGATTTCCTTAACTGTCCATGATATGTATGTGAGTTAAGATAACAATAAGGTAGATGCTGCTAATATGGGCAACATATTTAATAATGACGTCTATTTGTTTTGATACCACTGTATGGTAATAAGAATATAATAAGATAAAATTTAAAGAGATTTTTACTGTACTTGGTTACGGTGGGAGGTGCCATAAAACAAGAGTAATAGCTGAATATATTTTTGTATAATATATTATAGCACAGCATAGGACGGCCACCAACCAGGTGGAGAGACGACCTGATTAAGATCGCAAGCAAGGGCTGGATGCGGGCCACTTCAACCGGTCCTTGTGGAAATCAATGGGGAGGTATATGTCCAGCAGTGGACGTCCTATGGCTGAGATTATGATGATGATGATGATGCTTGTCTAAACTAGAATATATAAACGATAGAACTTCTATTACTGATAAAAATAGTATTACTTACTACGACTCTGAAGAATAGTTAAGGTTTTAAGTATACTTTAGAATATTTTCATGAACTGTCGTGAATCAGGAATGACTAGAGGCATTTCTTACATTTTTTTGGGCATTGTCTTTAAAGCGACGATGGCTCAGCGGTGAAAGCGACGGCTATCAATCTGACGGATGCTGGTTCTAATCCCACTAATTGCTTGAGCTTTCGGTGAAGGTAACACCGTTATCAAATTCACAGTATGGTGGAAGATACTTAGTATAGTACCTGCCTAAATAGCTACCACCTTCAAGTTTGACACACTATCAGTGTGGTCAGGCAGCAGTACTTGAAAGTCAGTAAGCATGCTGGGTCTAGCGTGAATCATCTTCGAAAACATTGTCCCTGACCATCAAGAGAGAGGTCAAACGCTAGATATAAATTATACATCATTAAAAGCATAAATTCTTTAAGATAAAGTATGGATGCATATTCAATATATTTATTAAATAGAGATATATTTTGGGAAGACACTGCCTTTTGTAACACAATTATTTTTAATTAAAACAAAAGGCAGGGTACCACGTATTTTGTAACCTTTAAATTTTGCAATAAAGAAAATTTGTATTTGTATTTGTATTTGAGAAATCAGTTATCGCATTCAGATCGGAATGATCCGAAATATGGATACCCTGGCTACCCTAAAGTGTACATTTATAATTCAAATTTAATTTTAAATTTGAATTTTGGCCATAAATTAAAAAAATGACTAGTCACAACATTCGTTTCCCACAGCGATTAAACGGCTAGAAACACAAAGGGAGAACTGAAAACACTATGCAATGAGTTATGAAAACAAACACACATTACGCGTACGTACGAAATCTCGTACAACTAATGACGTTAAAGACGAGGGGTAAGGGTAACAATGTTACAGTCATACATATAGTTGGGGTGTGCGCCAAAAGTTGGGTATGGTGTCATAAATAGCGCTGCGGGGGGGCCGAGGCGGCGGCGGAACAATAACCAACGCGTATGCGCGTGTTAACATTAGCCCCGTACTTAATTCCTTGTAGTCCTAAACTCGCTTAAGAGGGTAAGACTCCGTGACACCGTGTTAATTAAATAATTACTTTAAATAATAACTTCGCAGCCTTGACCTGTTTGTAACTCGAGTGGCTTACACGCTCTTAACGAAGCTTGTTTAGCGTT
The DNA here is from genome assembly GCA_934044485.1 of Apeira syringaria. Lineage (NCBI taxonomy): Eukaryota > Metazoa > Arthropoda > Insecta > Lepidoptera > Geometridae > Apeira > Apeira syringaria. The sequence goes on along the minus strand of OW203655.1, from coordinate 7,405,511 downwards.
ATTAGATATATCGTGGAACCACTTGAATTGTACTTTGTATTGTATCAAGTTTGAAAACATTTTTTTTAATTTAGCTTCTACGTTTAATAAACGCAAAGACTGGCCGGTTGGCGCAATTGGTAGCACTCTGCCTTCTGAGCCGCTGGTCCCGGGTTCGATTCCCGGACAGGCCAAACATTTGTGTGCATGAACATGTCTGTTTGACCTGTGTCTGGGTGTGTATATGTATATAAGTATGTATATCAGTCATTCAGGTTACCATAGTACAGGCTCTGCCTAGTTTGGGACCTGAAGACCTTGTGTGAATGTTATTTAAAAAAAAAAAAAAAAAAAAAAAAATGTGACACATTGTGTATAAACTAGTATATTTATTCCGGTGAACAAACAAAAAATCAACTCTTTATTAATATATAATATTTTGTTCGTAATTTATTTGCGCTAGACAATGAGCTTTGCCTATGACTAAACAAAAACAACAAGGTTGACAACTTGCTCAAACAATTGCAATTTAATGATAATTGTTCTCTTGGTATAAATCCATCCACCACATATAATTACTTAGCAGATTAAAGGCATTTGTGTAAAAATGCGAAGGTTTGTGTGTATGCTTGTTACTTCTTTACGCTCAAACGGCTCCACTGATTTCGTTTAAATTTATTATGGAGATAGCTTATACCCTGTATTAACAAATAGGATTATTTTAATCATCACCGTTTTCATCACCACGCGGGTAAAACTGCGGGGCGCAGCGAGCATATAAATATATGCCTATGATTTCTTTAATTGTAATGACCTTAGAAATACGTAAGCATTTAGTACCGCCTACATTTAAAACAAAGGTGAGACTAACACACCATATCTAATTGCTTCATTTCATATTTAGCTGATATTCACATACCGTTACATCTATTGTCGTTTTAAATTATAGGTACCTCCTTAAATATATCGAGAAAAAATATAGCATGAATTATTTTAACAAGTTACGTGTGCATTCGTCCGCAAGCTTGTCGTCTAGCTAGATGGCAATAGTTAGGCTTGCTCGCATTAGTCTTTTGAAAACTTTTTTTCTGATTAAGTGGTTAGCGATTGCTATCTGTTCAATAAGTGCACAAAGCACACATTTCAGTGACTAATACTTCTCTTTCTCTCTCTCTCTCTTTCTCCCTCTCTCTTAATCTTGAAGCGGGTTGGCGGCTATTAGAGATTTTAGACAAGGGCTTCTGACCCGGCATTATAATAATGATAGTAATTGTAGAAGAATCCTAAGTAGTATATATGTTTCAATTCAAATATTTGAAGGAAAAAATTCGGCTGCTAGTGGGACTTGAACCCACGACTACAGAATACCGTCCTGTCGCTTTGTCCAACTAAGCTATAGCAGCCCATACCACTAAGGCCGAATTACTTCCTTCCTTTATTAACATCTTGCGGGGATGTTTTAGCGCCATCTACCTTTAATTGTATGAACAATTAATTAATAGGACTGATAGACCAACATTACAGTTGGTATCGTATCGTGGGTTCAAGTCCCACTAGCAGCCGAATTTTTTCCTTCTAATATTTGAACTGAAGTTCTGCCTAGCATAGCGTTAATGCGATACACAAAATCTCTTAGTATATATGTGCCGTCAATTCTACAACACATAATAAAATAATAATAAAATTACGCTGGTATCCAAGGCCACTGAATCTAACCGGGCTGTAATGTTTCCTTGGAAATGCTCGGGGCTTACCAATGTCCGCTACATAAGTATTCTTTTTATTCTGGTATAGGTTGACATGTGCCCGCCTAAAGGAAAAGACCCGACATCACTTCCAAACAAAATATGTACGTTTCGTTTAGAAACCAATTTTCCTCTTGACTTGGAAGTTTTACGGTTTTGTGTTCGCAATCTTTGACATGACAATTTCTTTTGCAAGTAACAATAGAGTATTTATAATAAGTGAAGAAATACGAAAAATGTTCAACTTTTTAAATTCTTTTATAAGCGGAAATTCTAGACAAGCTTGTAATTTATTTACTTTTAAAATTAAGAGGTAGTATAAATCAGACTGTATGTGGCAAGGCTGAGGATGTTAAGATATGTGCTATGACAAAAATGGACAAAAAGGAAATAAGTGCGTGACAAGAAATTTGAAAAAAGCGTCTATGAAGGAAAAAATAAAAGATAGTAACATTACATTAGCGTGCGTTTATCATTTATATATAAGGATTAAAATAATATAAAAAAAACTGCTGAGTAGGGACGTAGATAAATAACTTCAATATCTGTCATACAAATAGCTGTGTGTTACCAGCTGATATTTTTACATAGATAATTCTTTATAATGGTACCTCTTTCGACCACATATGTACTAACAAATTAACAATCAAACGAGATAGTTTGATACTGATGATACTGTACTAAACCTATGTGTGCAGTTTAATATCCTGCTATATCCAAAAATAACCGTTTGCTAAAATTTTTATTGTAAACTCTAAGGCTTTCACGGCCGGCGTTGCATGTTATATGTATTATTATTGTAAGAGCGTAGAGCTCTCCTCCGCGGCGTCTTCTCTGATACTGATACTGATATAGAAGACGCCGCGGAGGAGAGTTCTACGCTCTTGTCGCCGCTCGGACCTGAACCACTGAAGATGTCGACCGCAGTGATCGACGAAACGTCTGGAACACAAGTTTCACATAGACCACGGCCAAACAGCCCGAAAGCAATACATACAACACAATTTTTTTATTATTTATAAATATCTCATAAAAATCCTTTGCTATATATCAGGGCCACATAAATAATGTTGCGATCTTTTAAGGTCTACATTCATGTACCCGGAGTGACCGGATGTTCGCCATGATTGAAAATATCAGGGTTATAGTTGGAAGGAAAAATATCTGGTAGCAGAATATTTTACAAATTAAGTGCAAAAATTGCCGAAAGTACTGCCAATTTTTTTGTAATGAAAGTTGACACACGAGAGCACGATTACATACATATGGTGACAATGATAATTTTGAACTTGTAATAGTTCGATTTCAGTCGCTCGCATGCGATACGCGATCTCTTTGTCCTATGCCCTCTGTCAGCGTTTTGTGATATCACTCTACCAACGTGACTCGGATAACCGGACCGGATAATAAGTCTATTTTTCTCTTGTGTAGGTAAGTATTTAATCCGCATCACAAGAGTAAAAATATTAAAACGCCTATTTTTCGAGCGCTAACATTCAATTATTCACTCATTCTTGTTTCATTTCAAATAAATCCTAACGTTGCTGAGTGCGAACATACCATGGGTTCTAACATGTACAACACAGCGCTTTGGAAAAGGCACAATAAGCCTTTGGCTCCAATTATTGTTTTAGGTCAACACTCAATATGCCACGTCGTCAGAGGAATTCGAAGTGTTTGACACTTTGCCTTACCAGTAATAAACCTATCCACCAACACACACTGGTCGGTGAGGTTAGGTGCACATTAAGATTTTAATACTGGATGGTAATGGTTTAATATTTTACATACTAAGTTGCATGTAGACATAAAGTACGTGTATTTTTATTACTATCAATAGAAAACCTGTATGTCGCATGATGGCTTTATATTCACATCCTCCATTGACATATTAAAGTAATGATATTGTCTTTGTATTGTATCGATGTTTTCACTATGCGATAGTTCAAGACAATTTGTTGAGAAAGAAATTTGCTGAACCATGTTTAGGTATTCGTTCTGAAATGAGTTTTACGACAAAAGAAATTGCTCTATCATAATAAATTATTCAGGATAGGCAGAATAATAAATAATAATATATATTTTATTAGTGATGATGAATATTGTTTACAATACAGTAGGTATTCAGCCACTGAATTAAGCTCTCGTAGTAGATATCAGCGCATGCTCCAGTTACCATTTTAATAAAAGTTCATTTGTCATTGTTACTTTTTTTGGAACTTATAGCCCCTTTTGGGGCTATAAGTTACAAAAATTATAAAGGGGCAGATTTTTTGCATGTCTATAAAAGCAATACATAGATTTCACCATATAAAAAAAACAATTTGATTTTATGTAACTTTTGGCCCCGAAATGTTAAACACCTTAATTTTAGATTTTTGCGTCACTTCTTTTACTTAAATTTTCAGCAATTCAAAAAATATGGGCTGTTTTTTGTTTTCAAATGAAAGTAACCTTTATGTATGAATTACACGTATTAATCATCTTGACAACATATGCCAATCTCAAGCGCGAAACACGTGCATTTTTTTAAAGATATTTTGGTGAAATGTTTGGTACCTATAACATAAATATCAGTATGCCCAGAGACAGAGATGACACAAAACGCATAATATGCACTTCGGTTACAACCTCGTTATTTATCGAAAATACTTTTTGCCGAAGCAAGCATCTAGGATGACACATAATTGTGTACAAGGTAGGGCAAATTGACCGAAAAAAAAACAAAACTCGAACACTAGAATTTTCAAAGTTCGAATACGCTGCTATTGTAATTTCGGACTGAAGCCATTGGTAGGCCATTGGCCGCTTATTGTCTTAAGATTAAAGTTCAAGTTCAAGTTGTCAACATTCTTTAGGTCGAGGACATATAGGCAATCTCCGAGATTGTGTTGAGCCTTATCACCATCATTCGCCAGGGTGGTAAATCATGGCCTATAATCTCGTCTCAGAGGTAAGTATATCCGAGCAATATGAACATCTGATCTTAACATGTCCTCGCCCACGGGGTACAGGGGCGCGGCGCCTGGTATGTCCTTTGCTGCGTTTGCAAGTCTGTTATCTCCATTCGAGAACCTTTTGACCCCAACGGCCAGCAGTTATTCATGGCCTGCCCACTACCAGTTCCACTTGTAAACCCGCTGGGTTATGTCCGTGACTTTCATTCTTTTACGGATCTCTTCATTTCTGATTAGAACGAGTGGAAAAACCCCGTGCATAGCCCGTTCATTGTGCAATTTTCATCCTGCTTCACAAGGCGTACAGTCAGAGACCACATTTCAGTTTCGTAAGTGATCACACTCTGTTCAAAGACCCTCGTTTTCAGGCATTGTTGTATTTTTTGCTGGGGAGACGTCGCGGAGTTTCCCGAATTATTATTCAAATTATTAATTGATCGGTCGTCTTAGAAAATATTCTATCGTTCCAGGATTCTTCCTGGTAGGGAATGCAGAAAATAGAATCATTTATAACGTAAATAAATACAACTTCAGAACAACGCAATTACCGTATAATAAATACCAGAAACAAATTTATTGCAAGACTTTATTTTGCGTGAGCATTAAACGTATAACACTCCAATTTCAGTTATTTTAAAATAGGAATGGCCTTTACAATATACAGCCAAGCTGGTGTTATTTGTTCATTAAGGCGGGGCGAAACGAGAACCAGAGCTATGTAAAGCCTACCCTCGAGCACCTACTCTATTGACTTTCTTCCGTCACTTTCTTATCGAGTTATGATAAATTGCTTTAGCTACAAAACAAATACGACCCTGTAACCAGAGCGTAAGCGTACAATTTACTACGCGCCATCTCGTGAGCATAATTCGTTTCACCACATCGACGTCACTTCTTAAATAATAAAGGCTCTTTGTAAAACTTTCCCTCCTTGAGCGTTCTAAAGCTTTTCGGTATCCAGTAATTAATATTCATGGAGGCTCGTGCCGGAGGGGCCGTGTAATTAATAAACTTATATGATACTTTTGTTTACAGTGTCATTCCTGAAGCGGGGGGGAGTTCAGAACGATGCTCTTGTTTGTCCCGGTGGCGGCATTCAGCTCCCCTCATTTATGTAACCCTAGTCCAGGCATTCACGTTACACTACGTCGAACAGTACGCTAAAACATTCAAGTGAAGAGGTTTTAAAATAATTGAATGCTTCGTATCAATGATATCGTTTAATTTAATTTGAAGACCTAAGTAATACGACAAAACTTCTGTAATAAAATTATCGAGCATTGACCGTCGTTGCTGATAAACGAGTGGGCGTGGGCAGGAATCGAACGCGCGACCGGACACAGCTCAGCATGTTAATACACGTAAACCAAGATAATCCATAAACTCACAAAAGGTGCCGAGTTGTCTTCAAGACCCGCTCGTTCGGTTGCACGAAATGCTTAAACAAGGGTTAACTATCAGAATAAGAAATCGTGTTGATTATCATAATATAATACGTCTTCAATATTTTATTCTTATAATCAATGTGATACAACAAAAAACAAAATGCAACGATAAAGTTTAAACATTTCCACTCGCTGCCAACGAAAGAAACAGAAAATGGTACAAACCTAGTAGGTAAGTGGTGCGGGGATCATTCATTATAAAGTAACTAGTTTAAAACGTTGACATATTTTAGGGTCGATCATCCATGAAACGCATTCCCCTCATAGCACTTAAGCACTTAGCGCAAACATATCGATTCTCAATACTCTGCACTGACGCCCTGGGGACTCAGAACAATGTAAAAACGCGACGCGGTGGGCACGCCACATCACTCACTTATTTTGTCCTCTCGTGTGAATGACAACCGAGAAACGAATATTACCAAACGCCGGTTAAAGGTTCGGTTAAAATTGTGTGTCAACCCTCACTTGGTAATATTATAACGTGTAAAGAGCAAAAGAGCCGGCGTTATCTTCCACACAGGTCCGATTCCTGACCACTTTAATGGGAAAAGCATGTTAGAATTAAACTAAACAAAGACGACGCATCAATTAGGGGCTCCTCTTGTTTTTTATTTCCATTTTCAAAAAAGGCTTAACTTTTTAAAGCCTGTCGACCGAATCCAGTTTAACTTCGTTCGTTATTTTTATTGCCTTATTTGATTAAATCAATCTCAATGATTCTTGTATGATTTTTAATTAACTTGATAAAAGCAGATAAAGGGCAGAAAGGTTCAGTTTCACTGTATTACTGAAAATCTAAGAAACTAACTATATAAGAATATATATATATATATAAATATATATAATATTCAAGACGGGAACCATTTTTTTAAATGTTTCTTAATTATGGGAATAATAAGGTAATATTACAAAATATGTACCTCAGTGGTTATACATAAACCTTGTTTAAGTAACAGTCTTTGTGATATATGTTTAATATATTGTATATTACACAGATGCAAGGATATTATTCTATAATTTATTTTTAAGTAAAATTCCGTTTATGTCGTAAAATACCATGTTAAATATGGTCATAAATGAAAACATGGATAAATAAAGAATATGTAACATATAACTAGACTTCTGTTTGCAGAAAATCTTTGGTATACGCGTGTCAATCGAAACACGGCTTTTCACGGAGCCAAGACACGTCTTATTGATTCGCACGCATGTCTATCCCTGCCTTAGTATACGCTTTTTACGATTGTTTTAGGTTGGTTATTCATATATATTTATTATAAGGACCTTGGTGACCTTGCTGTATAAATTAAATGATTTTCAAAAAATAATAAAGCCATAATGGGCGTTTATATAAAATAATGAGCCGATGATAGCTCAGCGGTGGGAGCGTCAGCTGTCAAACTGACGAACACAATTCCGATCCCCACCAACAGCTTGAGTTCCCAGTGAAGATAACACCGTTATCAAATTTCCAGCATGGTGGTGCGGTATTTCAAGTACCTCCTGGCTAGCTACCACCCTCAAGGTTGAAAAACTGTCACCAAACACATAGGTAGTATATTCAGACAGCAGTTGATCCAGTAGGCATTCTAGGTCTAGCGTGATAACATCTTTGACCACAGCGTCACTGAACATCAAGTGGTGGTCAAACTCGAGATCTATAAAGTATAAAAACAAAACAAAGATGAATGATCGAACAGTTATGAGCATGTGAAAAAGCTTTTATGATTACGAACGAGTAATGGAAGTGGCTGCTTGCTTCAAAGATTGCAAGGATTTCGACCGGACAACTTATTATAGATCAGTATGATGACGAATTGGTCAATGCGAGCTTAAATAAGTCAAGTTGATAGTCAGCGACGATGTGATCGAAGATATAATCATAGTAGACATATAATCAAAAAATTATTTTATAGTGACGTTAGCGTACAGTGATATTTTTATTTCAAGAATCGTACAGAAACAAATATTTACAAAAACAGGAGTTCTAAAGTTTCCATCTTACGCGAGCCACGTGACTGAGACACCGACGAAGAAATATTTTTAAGTTCCTTTTTCTTTATTTTTATTATTGTGGTCTATTTACGTACTTCTCTTGTTTTTAAATAACTATGGAATGTTTTTCCAGAGAACATCCTCAGATATTGTCTCTTGTGCCATTATATCGTAGCAATAATATAATAATAGCTGGCCCAGAAGGACTGTGCCCTGGACACAGTATGTGTTTGGTGAGAGTTTTTCAAATAAAAGCCAGGCGGGAGTCGAAGTACTCTATTAACATGCTGTTAGGAATTCGATAACGTATTGGCTTCACCGGAAACTCAAGCCGTTCGCGTTGGTGGGGATCGAGCCACCGTCCCTAAGTTTGACAGCCAAGCTAACAGCCAAGCTTCCCCCGCTGATAATATCATGCATTATGCATAACTTAATTATTAATTACTAACTTGTTAGCAAAATTAGCAATTTGCAACAGTATCTGCCGTGGCAACATCGATGGCCGAATGTTGGGAAGAAACGCGAGTGGACTTTGGCCGCCAGGCCAAGTCAAAGACTCTTGGGCAGTCTGCGTAAACACATACATTTGCTTATTTGGCAACCAGAGTCACACATCATGTTAAATTATCATCAATACTCTTATCTCTGAAGAAAAAGCTCTTAATCGATCGACAATAGACAATCGCCGTGGCTCATTGGTCAGTGACATGACTTCTCTGTCTCTGGAACCCTGAGTTCGATCCCGGCAGGGGCAAATTTTGCGATGAGTGCAGGTGTTCGTCACCGGTTCTTAGATATTGGTGTGCTGTGATTATTTGTGTCCATGCCTCCCGCAACACAGGGAATCCTAGTGCGAGGGTTTAAGGGTAATAAAAAAATAAAAAACCCAGGATTGGAACCGTCTGATTATTATGCGGTATTGATGAAAAAATGTCTAGCAGTACAGTTAGAACGTATGGAGGTCATTATCTGAGATTAATGATCATTATATCAAGATATATACATTAGGTATAATTCATTAATGGAATATTTAGTGCGTCACACTACTTTTTTACTTAGTTATGTGGTAATATAATTTGTATGCCATTTCTCACAAAAATATATTGAAATTACGAACATGGTCACGTCAATGTTTCGGTAGCCCCCAGCAGACTTTGTTTTGAGTTCGATATGGATTATCTATAAGCTTTGTGGTTTCCAGAAACATTTTTAGTGATAACACAAAATTGCAATGTGTCAATAGTTGGTGTCAATAACAGCAATAAGAGCTGTGCCGGCGCTTCAAATTAAAATTCGATAATATAAAAAAAAAACACGGCGGCGCAATAAAACCAAGACGATAACTCCCCGTAATTAAGACGAAGTAAATATATGGAACGCATTGTTGGATCGTAAAGCTAAAGGATTCAAAACAACGAAATGCAAGGTACTGTTTACGACGGCGACCGAACCGCTTTTATTGTTGTTGTAAAATTCACGATCCATTATTAATTATTACAGACATCATTAATCTACTAATCTATTTAAGGGCGTGCGATAAGAATCTCATTTAAAGTATTGAATGAAGAGTGTCTGTAGTGGACTCGAGATAGGCTTAAATTAACGTAGATTCTTAAATCATATGTCACATGGCAACTCCGATCGGTAACGATCAAAAAGGTATTCAGAATAAGGTCGAAATTGTATTGCAGCGATGGCAGTGAGTTCGACGTTTAGAAATTAACAAAGTAGTGGCTGATTTATTACAGGTCGGTGTTTAAACGACAAATGCATCGAAACAGATAGGAGCGACATGTCCGACATTGGAGGACCGATGTTGACCACTATACTCGTAGAGTACACATCACGTTTCGTGCTGGGGATAAATCTCGAGATATTGGAAATGTTCACTAAATTCACAAAAACACATTCTAACGCGTCTGAATGTGACTTTGTAATTAAAGAGATTACATACATATGTTGAGTTCACCTTAAAAGTGACATGCAAAAATATAACACGCATCTACTTTCAATGGTAGTTTCCATATAGGTACTTTCAAAGTCATATATGGAAATGAAATAAATTCTAATGTATTAATTTTAATTTTAAAGCCTTATTTTATATATTTTGATGATAATATCGATCTCATGTGGATCAGTTTCAACCGAAGACCGGATGGAGTTTCTTCAAAACATAATCTTTACAACAAAACTGTGATCAGGCGAACCACAGGAACACAAAGATAGATTTAAGTAGCACTGATTATAATAAAGGATAAAACGAATTCGACGTCAACTTATCAATCTACTAACTGGGTGCTTTGTTATACTCTGTGGGACAATGGATGCTAGATTTCTCGTCTTTGGAAAGTGTGTTACGTACAGTAATTAATTGCTTTGATAAGGTTGAACTACAAGAAGAGATAAAGTATATGTTTTAGTGAGTTTATAGCTATTATCTTGCCTCATGATAAGTGTCGCATAAAATGCTTGAAGATTGAAGTACAAAACAACTCCACAATTAAATACATACTCCATCGTATATAATCGACTCTAAGTTCCAAATGAGGACGGTAAACTAACATCGAGAAAATTCTCATGTGTCAGTTGAATACCTAGCAAATTTTGTTAGGCAGCAAGCAGTGTTTGCCAGAATCGCACAAACTATTGTGTTGAGAACTACTACAGGGTATTGCGCGGATGAGATTGTAGTTCACCTCACCTATGTCTGTGCTGTACGTACCTGGGGGTGACATAGGGGGTATGGAAGAGAAGTGGGGGAATGGAGCCGCGTGCATTGCTTGCTTCGCTATTCTGCGCCACCACATAGTTTTGTTCGCTAGCTCCCGCCGGGCCTCGAGCGCACTCCTTAAGGCCCAGGCTTCACTAAACAGACGTTATGATGCCTGGAGTAGAATTTTTAATAACAGTAGATCTGTTATGATTTTTTTTTATTTTAAGCAGAAGTTTTTTTATATTTCATTGCCTTCATATTTCCTTATTCATTAAATTACGCCTATTTACTTAAATTTTTAATGAAGAGTATGTCTGTCGGTTCTGATTTTTCCGCCATATAAATGTATGATATTAAGAAATGAATAAATAATTAATATTAACATTCACACAATATATTACTATATTATATAATATAGTAATATAATATACACAGTATATAGTGATATACTGTGTATATTTGCTGCAGGACCAAACTCATTTCTTCACTCACATACTTTAACACACTACCATGATTGATCAATGATTGATTATTCCAGGATGGTTCATTAAGAAAAAACCAGGCCGGAACTGGTCTGGTTTAAACCAGAAATACAAAATGTAATAAGTAGAATATTATAGGTAACATGATCAAATAAAAGAATTATCTACTCAAGAAAAGAACAAAAAAAGACCTTGTGTGAATGTTAATAAATAAAAAAAGAGTCACAATAATTGTTAAAAGAATTGTACTAAAAACATATTTAAATATTACCTATATTCATAGATAACGACTCAATAAAATATTGTTATTAAATCAAACGGGGCTTAATCGAGAGAAAAACATTTAGTAATTTATTCTCTATTCTAAATATCAGTCTTCTCGTGACCACGACCAATGCAACTTGGTCGAAACGTCGAGGTAAATAAATTACTAAATGTTTTTCTCGCGATTAAGCCCCGTTTGATTTAATAACAATGTGTTCGAATCGCGAAAGTCTAAAAATTTCAATAAAATATATTTTCATATTACATAGCACTCTTACTAAACATAATCAACACACAAACAATTTACAACATAGAAGCACTGAACGACCTATCCTTTGGAATCATCGCTTTGTGAACTGTGAAGTTAAGTCATCTGTTAGTTATACCAAAAACCATCTGACAGCCTTATCTGACTATCATATGGCGAACTTGGCAGTGAAAACGTTGATAGTCGGTCCCAGATCTTTTAAGATTTATAAAGTTTTTAATAAACTTATACACTACTAACTCAATGGTCCGTACCTTTTTTTGACTAAGTCTTTTATTAGTTTTATAAATATTTAATAATACATTAAGACAAGCGTACTTAACAACAGGTTACAATTAAAAACGGGTGAAAAAAATATAACAGGAAAGTTTTAAAATTACTCTATACATACACTAAATAATCTGTAAACTAAGTGAATCCGCTCTATGTTTATATTTGTTTATTTATTTATAGGTCTTGTTGTCTTATTTCTATCGTTTTTTTTATATATCCTACTATTTTTTTGGTTTTTAGAATACTATGCTACTTTAACACTATTGTATATCTATGATAACTTATTCTTTTAGGAATTGCGTTACATAACATTGCCTTATTGAACATTCCACAACACACACAACTTTACATAACCTTATTTAAATGTTAAATATTTGCCTACATACCATAATATGTGACATGTTACCTTATTTAAAAAAGTTAAATTACATTGTTACATTGCAAGGAGATTTTGGCGTGAAGAGCCTTTTACCCATACAAAATCGACTTATAGGCCTTCAACATACATTCAGGCCGCTACGACCTTAGCAGACTACGGATTTTTGACATTGTTGTATTGGCATCGAGTCGGCCTCGCACTGGACTGAATATAAACATGAAATTAGTAGACTTGGCACTCTGAACATAGGCTTAATCATGACAGCATCTGGCTAATGTCAGTCCCTCGCTAGCACACTAAAACCTTTATATATATGGGACATTATGAAAATGATTGAAGCGATATTATTCGCGGCTTCCAAATAGAGCTAGAGAGCTCCCACTCCCCCTTAAATGAAACTCGACGGAAGTTCATTCGCGCAGGTCCTTGTTAAACGCCGCTGCGCTGCAGCTTAGAGCAATTTGCAAGAGTTCATACCGCATCGAAGCTGTTTGTTCCACGGTTTTATTAAAGCTCTCGCCGTTTGCGCAAATGCAAATTGTTTCATAAATTAAAATATGCTGGCGACTAATACTTGACGCGTGACGATAGGCACTTGCACAATTTATATATATTTTTTAAAGCTAAGCTTACGTTTGACAGCTGTCTTACCTGATATTAAGTGACGACGCGGTCTAAGGTGTAGCACGCAATTGATTAATTAATTTGTAAATGATTAGTCCTGCGTGGTACTGTGACAGTAAGAACCGAAAAATGAACTTATTTCTCACTATCGAGAACCTTGAAGTTTACAAATATTTTATTTTTAAACTTTATTAATTTATACCACTATCTTACTTGATGGCAAGTGACGATGTGGTCGAAGATGTAATCACACTAGACGAAGAATATTTTCTAGGTCTCAAGGACTGCTGCCACAGCACGTTATGCATTTTAGTGACAGTTTTTCTAATGTAAGGGTGGTAGCTATCCGCAGGCAGGTATTCGAAAGCACCTTACCACCATGCTGGGAATTTGATGTTACCTTCACCGGAAGTTCAAGGCGTGGCTCGGTATCGAACCAGTGTACCGCCGCTGAGCTATCATCGCTTTAAATTCCATATAAATACCTACTTTATAATCTAGTACTTATTTTTTTTGGCTTTGCAAACTTTGCTGCGTTGTCTTCATATCGCTAAGAATATGCAACATAGCAAGTAAATTTTTATAAACGTATTAACCTACTTTTTATGCGTCATTAAATACATAATTACACAAATGTACTACAAAATATCTAAGTACGATTAATTTAACAATTTAAAAAATAATCAAATATATTTAGTTTTTGTTATAAAGTCAAACGGGGCTTGATCGCGAGAAAAAAAATTAAAATATTTAGTTTTTTATGAGTAATCTATAAAACATATATATTATATAATTCAAAACATCAGTTTTGTAGTTCCCCTGCTTACACTCCACAAAAACTTACAACTGTACAAACTTCACCTTTTTATAACATAAGTGTTAACATGTGTCATAATCATTTTCGTAGTAATTAAAATCAATGGTAAACATTAAAAGGTATATCTAGCATGCAAGGTTTGCCAACCGCCAGAGAATCCTCCATAGTGTGTTGTGAAATCAATTCAATATTAAACGGAGCGAAATCTATGCCCATTCATATTGCCTGGGTTATTGGATAAAAATCGTATGATAGATTAACCTGGCGCCATATGTGGGATGTATTCACCGAGAAGATAACTTTCAGGTTTCCTACATCGACGAAGTGGTCCCTGCCTAAAGTTGAAAATATATCGCATTATAGGTAATGTAAGTTACCTGAACTAAGGTTTTAATAACACTATTGTTAAATCAACTAACTGTAATTTATTTATTTGATTTACCAAGCATAGTACATTATAATGAATATTATTTATGTGTAGGTAACTTAAGTTTGCTTAGTACTTATTAAAAAAGAAGTACTACTTACAATAACAGTATATGTTAATTTATAAGTAGATACTATTGCTTATTGATAGTATAATATTCTATCAAATATTTAATATAATATACTATAAACGCCGCTGCTATGCTATGTAAACAATTTTCAATTAGAGCCGATGCCTTAATTGAAATAAAACACTAATAACTAATTACAATACTGCAATAACATTTGCGCAATCCACTAGCTATTGGCAGCCTATAGATAACTCAAATGCTCTAACCTGCTACCGGCTGGCAGCGTGCCCAGAATGCTAGCAGCATTGCCGCGTTGCAATGCTGATTCGTTGAGCCATATATGTGCCAGCATTTTGGTCACCCGTCGCATCGACCAAACGCTCTAACAAAATCTAACTTTATCTCCTCATCCTTATCTATATCATTTTTTCCTTATGTACAAAGGTTAAACATGAACAAGACATGTCTAAATATCACCGGGTGAGTTGGTAGTTTCAGACATGTTAAAATGATAAACCTACTATAGATTTTACTCCGTTCACAGAACTCCACTTAAAGCAAGACCGCAAGGCTTTGTCTCGATTAACTCGGGGATGTACCTCCTTTCGTCCGTCTGCGAAACTTTGTGATTGTTCAACTTGGTTGCAATATCAGCTCGCGCTTATTACTTCGCCACCCTTTCTTCTTGTTTCAACTGCGTGGAAAATGAAAGAAACAGAACTGGGCGGGGAAATTGGCCGGCGTCACTATCTAGAAGCAACTTTGGAAAAAGCGTCATATTAATATTACATATTTATTTATTTATGTATTTATTTATTTATACATTTATTAATTAAACAAAATCCACAGTTCCTAATTTCGCTTTACATTTGTTGAATAATTAAACTAAACTTACAGCGAATAAAAGGATTTACATTCTATACTTAGTAAATAACTATTTCTGGACAGTCATCACATCTCTTCATTTTTTTTTCTTATTTCGCTTGTGCGCATTTTTTGTCGCCTTCTGTGTATGTTTTCCTGATTAACAATCAAACATTCTAAAAGCAAGATAAGTTTAGCAAACGTAATTAAAACATTCAAATATAATTATTAATTTTTAGGAATTGACCTATATATATATTGATTATTCTGTAATTTCTGTCTGATTCAAAGCACATGTTATTTATGATAAATCTG
Source organism: Apeira syringaria (assembly GCA_934044485.1). Lineage (NCBI taxonomy): Eukaryota > Metazoa > Arthropoda > Insecta > Lepidoptera > Geometridae > Apeira > Apeira syringaria. The sequence continues at coordinate 7,389,891 of OW203655.1, read as the reverse complement.
TTCATAATATGAACAATTATTTTGTTAAGTTGGCACATTTTATCTTCCACTTGTATCGTGTGGCAAATACAGTCACACCATATAATATCTTACGTTGTCACCTCTCTCAAGCCTTCTTCTAACAATTGTTTTACTTCAATTATCTTAAATATCTTGTTATATAGACCATACTTAGTTGGTCTGCGTTGGTAAAGAGGTAGTCGGTAAATGGTGTCACCATACTAGGCGGCCAACTCATATATCAGTTATACAAAAGCACCATAGCACCACTATTTGTTGTTGACAAGGTCAAGGACAAGGGTGTTTTTTGCGAACAATTTTCCTGAAGCATTTGACCCAACTAAAAAAACCGTAACAACAAGAAGATCAATACTAACAACAATCACCAACAAGTATTACAACAAAGCACAATTTTACAAACGTAGGGAAAGCATATTCGATTTTGAGAAAACAAAATCGAAAGAAATGGGAAATGACTGCGACAAAAATGTTTCGAATCTATGCAGTATTACCAGTGCAATAAAATATTTTCTATCAAAAATGTTTGTGTTCATCATAACATTACATAGATAGAACAGATATTATATTAAAGTAAATAGTAAAAACGAGTTTTATTTTATGATTGTGCAGATTACGGCTAGAAACAAGTATTATTATATTAATTTGGGCTAAATATCGTAAATTACCATTATAATAATTTTTTTTGTACGTTTATCCCCTTCAAATTTAAGATTTTGGAACCGCATATTCGTTTAAGTTGATTGGAGTAATTTTAGCACACTTGCTTAAAAACGATTAATCAAGGAAATACTTTATTCGACGGGTGTAATTTAGCCACCTAGTTATTATACACGCAAATTCTTGCCGACGTTATACCCAACAATTTACTTAATTGCAGTGGATTATTAAGGGTTGCATTGTCTAAATAAATGCAGGGCGCAACCTGTTACTTAGACGTTGTTAAAACATTTTAATTTTATCCTACTATTTTATATTGTTGATTCTTTAACACTTCAAACAAAGGCCTTTTAAGAAATGCTTTACCTAAATTATATCGACCTTTAGCAACAGAAGATAAATTCGAATTAACCATTTTAAAAGTCAAATTTTAAAGACAAAAATAAAAATAGTCAATCTGATCAGATTTGATAGCTAACTACACCTAGACATAGAATGTTTCTCGGAAGCCCTGTATCAAAAATATACCATGAATACTGGATAAGAATCTAACATAGATGGGGTCATTTTCTCTGTTCTCTTTGTAAATCTGATAATCAGATTCAATTCATCAGTAAGAGTTGTAACTCTTGCCATCACAACCATTATTCACTCTATGGATCACAGAAACATTAATAACTATTTGTTAACGATAGAGTTCGAATTTTGCGAACGCCAAGTGGTTACTGAATTAAAAAAATGTAAAGATGATAAAGAATCTCTCTTTCTACAAGATCCTTGTCTGCCTTCTGGAATTCCAATACCCATAGTCAGATTATTTTTTTCATTTGCGGAACTCCCCATTACAAAAGATTAAATAATGTAAGCCCATATCAAACCCTATTGATGATGGTTCGATAGCTTGGTCCGGGGAGCCCGATGCGTTGGTCTGATGAAGTCCGTTACTCCATACCATGTCAGAGAAGTGTCCGACGTGGCATGGAGTTACACCACTACCATGCTATCCATATAACCAAAAACAAAGGGCCACGGCGTAACATCATAAGAAGATATGTACAAGAAGCTGAGGTAAGCGGAGGAAGCAACAGATGCTATGATCACAACACGTGAAAATATGAGACTCGCATAGAATGCGAAAAGTGTGAAAGAATTCTTCCCGCCGCGCGCCTTGTAAGTTATTTTTTTTTTTTTTTAACATTCACACAAGGTCTTCAGGTCCCAAACTAGGCAGAGCCTGTACTATGGTGACCTGATGACTGATATATATATACTTATATACACACCCAGACACAGGTCAAACAGACATGTTCATACACACAAATGTTTGACCTGTCCGGGAATCGAACCCGGGACCAGCGGCTCAGAATAAATCAACTTTTTTTTAAATCAATAGTTTAGCAGGAACATTTATAGCTGAACATAACAACTCATCACTTGCTATTCCATTTTGAAACGCAATAAAAATCCAATTTTAAAAAATTGAACTTCCATTTGACGGCGTGTGTGTGACGAATGAAAATCGAGCAAAAGGGGTCGACAACCCCTTCCTTTAAAGTCAACGCATTAGCGCAACAATCTGTGTTCAAAATTATGGTGACAGACACTTTTTATAGCAGCGTCGTAATATAATATTATGAAAAGTAAATTAATTTATTGCTTTGTTAATAAACGAAAGCATAATTTTTAAATTGGTCGCATTCGTGTCGAGTTCCATCATCGTGATCATTTATTTTAAAATACCAAGAGCTCTTATGGTTCGTGGTTAAATAATTCTTAACTCGTATTAAATGTGAAATATTTTATTTACTAAGATATCTCGATTTCAGTGGGGGAAGTTTTGCAATCTCGACTTATGTTAAGGGAGCACGGCCTTTAATTGTTTGACAGAAACTCACGAACGTTTAATTAGACCCAGAAGAAATTTAGCAGGACATGGTGTGTTATTGGAATGTTCAAGTTCGTATAATTATGAGCCATGCTGGTTGGAGGTTCATGCAAATTTCAACTTTAATATTATTGAGTTTACGTGGATTCATAACGTTATATACAATTTATAAACTGAGAGTCATGTTATGTCATTTGACTGGCCGGTTGGCGCAGTTGGTAACACTCTGCCTTCTGAGCCGCTGGTTCCGGGTTAGATTCCCGGACAGGTCAAACATTTGTGTGCATGAACATGTCTGTTTGACCTGTGTCTGGGTGTGTATATGTATATAAGTATATATATATCAGTCATCAGGTTACCATAGCACAGGCTCTGCCTAGTTTGGGACCTGAAGACATTGTGTGAATAATAATTTAAAAAAAAAAATTAATGGAATATCGAATGAAATAACTTTAAACATAAGTATATGTCACACAAGATTTTATATATATTTTTTTAAAATGTGCTTTATATTGCACAAAGTATGTCATGTCGTAACTCTAATTTTATAAAAGCGAAAGGTTGTCTCTCGTTAATTGTCAATTGTCGTTTGTATATTTGTTACTCCCTCACGTTGAAACAGCTGAACGGATTTGCATGAAACTTAGAACAGAGATAGATTATACCCTGGAATGACACATAGGCTAATTTTTGTTCCGAAAAATATTGACCATGACAACCGTGGGTTGACGGCAAGACACACAAATCGTTAATACCACTACTTTCGCCGCGGGTAACACCGCGGGTCGCAGCTATAATATTATAAACGTAAATGTTACGTTTTCACGCCTACACTGCTGAATTTGCACTGCCAATGCACACTGCCAATTTTATTGAAATTTGGTATAGATATAGAGATAGGACCTAGGAGAAAGACATAGGGTACTTTTATCCCGGAAAAAATATATATTATATAGCAAGGGTATACAAATGCAATATGTTTTATATTGTAATTATAATTGCATTCGTATTAAAAGTAAAATTTCATAATGTGTTATATTAAAGTCATGATAATTGCTGTTTTATTATTCTCAAACTAGGCAATATGAATGTTGCTTAAAATATCTTCAGTGGCCAGGATCGTGAAAAATGGAAAGCTGACGTCTCTACCTAAGGAAGCGGTTTTTGTATTTGAACCTGAACTGACTTTAAAAAGAAGAAGGTTCTTAGTCTGATCTGACTCTTTTTATGCTTGATTTCGGATTAATCAAATACTCCTGGACCGATTTAGGAAAGTTTTTTTTATTTCAAAGGATCCCAAGTGGTCGCATCGTCATCAGGCTAGAATCTGATGTTTCATGTTACGTAGTGGAAATGTTTTGAGTTACGTAATGGGAATCGGTAAGCATAGTATCTTAACTATGTAATAATAATAACCATCATCATGTCAGCCTAAAGACGTCCACTCTTGGACATAGATCTCCCCCAATAATATCTGCAAGTTTGGAAGCGGCACGCAACTTTTTGGAGGACGACCTATGCCGCGCTTGCCTGACTGTGGAAAGGCCTGTAGAAGCCTTTTGTTTTATTTATTACATGCCATAAATCTTGTACAATTAAAAAGTTTTCCTGTCAACTGCAACACCATCTGCATTAAAGTTTAGTTTATTTGCGATAAATTGTAATGATCTCACTCGAGTCTCCCCTTGCATTTCATCACTATAAACAACCGCACTGGCAAATAAAACTTCACTCCTAATTCTCACACGAGCGTAAACCAATTGGATCGAAGTAATTTACGAGGTAAATCTAAAAATATGTCTCTTCTATGGCGTCCCGGCCTCGTCACAGATGGCTACACAATAATATCAGCCTTGAGATCCCCTCGGAGGGGTGCGCTTCTTATTTTATAAAGTTTGAATAAGATTTTAAAAAGCTGAGCGGAACTTATATAAAGATTTAGAAGGAAAACGCGGGGGGTGTCGATTTGGAAACTTTGGAATTTATTCTACCCTCACTATTGGCTGTTAACGGAATCATGTCATAATACACACATTATTTAATGATCAAATTACAATTTTATAGCTGCTATATTCTTTATTAAGCGCTTGCAGCGCAGTTTACTCATGGGTTCTTAACCGATCCATTACGTTATGCAGCGAACGTCATGGTACGTCATACTTTGGATGAGAGACCGCTAGTGTCATTTTTATCTGAGCGCTCCCGTGCGCTCTGAGGGGATAAGTCGTCGGTCCCGGTTGATGTCTTCGGATAACGTTAGGCCTTGACTGAAAACTCTGAGATTGGTCTGGCCACTGTTATGGCTATCCCAGCAGTGGGATCGTAACGGGCTTCCTTTACTGTGAATATACATTTGTAATTGCTGAAAAATATAAAAACTAGCTGCACCCTGTGGTATCGCCCGCGCTGACTGTGATATTTCCGTTCCACTCGCGGTGAAATGGTACGTGGTATTGTCGATTTGTATGTCTTTCTGTCACCGCACAGGAGCAGTAATATATTCGATATAAAAGCCTATATTTGTTAATCTTTTCTTTTTATACTGTATAGATCATCACTTAACATCAGGTGAGACAGTTGTCAAACGCAAACTTATAATAGTAAAAAAAAAAGATCTAGCGTTTGACCACTATCTCACTTGATGGTCAGTGACGATGTGGTCGAAGATGTTATCACGCTAGATGTAGAATGCTAGGGTGCATTAGCCACAGTTTCTGACCGACTTTACTCCTGAAATCCTAAATCAAAACGTTATGCGGAGATTTGTAGGTCGGGCGGGCCCTTTTAGGCTGCAGAACGTAATGGTTAGATTATTTTTGCGTTGTTATAACTAGTCGTCAGAAATTGAGCATTGTCATATAGGGTTCTAGAACCTGCTAAAACCTGGATAGATTAAAAATTGTGTTGAGAAAAAAATTGGTATACAGATAGGTTAGACCCATACAACACATAGACTACTTTTAACCCGGAAAAACAAAGTTGCCGTGAGATAGTTGAGGTAGCAGGAAAACCGTAATCCAAGCGGGTGAAACCGCAAGGCGCTACTAGTGTTTATTACTGTGGTGCACGAGCTCTCCTTCGCAAAAGGCTTGAAGTAGTTTTACTTTAAAAGTGGTGTCATCTCGTTAGATTTGTCTTAATTGCGAGAGGCAGTGAATATATATATATAAGAAAAGTATAAAATGTCTGATTTTAAGCACTAATTTATAATCACCAATGTTGAATTCAAACATATAATTACGCAGTCTACTTAATATACGTAAAATTTATGCCTTTTTAATTTAATTTGAAATTAGAAATGCTAAAAAACAGCGTAGGTATGACTTAAATTTTAAAGATGTATTAAGAAGTCATTAATAAGCAGTTGAACGAGTTTAAAAAAATACTAATATACATAATAAGGCTGATCCCTATTATTTCTATCTTTCAACCATTTATGAAGTAGTTTTGAGAATTTAATGTTTACATTTATCACATAATTGTGGTTTATATTTTTTAAATAATTCTATATATAATAATTTATACATAATATATTATTTATACTGTATAGGTCTATCGTTGGACCACTATGTAATTTTATGATCACAGACGATGTGGTCGAATTTACTTCCAATATTTGAATACACACGTCTCTCATCTGTTCTTAAGAGAAACGGGTACGAATATAAAAAAAAATGTCATTAGTTTATGTCCTTACCTTAAAATGGGCCTATTTTTGTATGATACCATATGCTTTCTAAAAGGCATATATTATCGACGTATCATTTTATCGTTATATTCGTCTTTATTACGTCCACATAGAGCTAAGTATTTAAAACAATAAAACCTTACTATCCATAGTATGTTATGACAAACAGACGATCATATATTATGACCAATTTATGTTAATAACATTCAACTGTCGATAGCCACGGATCCGGAACTATAAAACTTTACAATATTATCAGGATACTTTTATCTCCTCACAGTAGCATATTCCCTGGGTACAATAAGGATCACTTTGCACAAACGGGTAATTCGGATGGTAGCATTACGTGACCCTCAAACGATGTTCGCGACGTGTTTCTACTATTGCCTTAGGCCTCCCCTCTTCACCATGCCACTGAGAAGTATCACTACGATTTTATATTACGAAAACCAATGACGTTAAAAAGTAACAGACAGGGCACGATGCGCTTGAACTGTTTCGTTCAAGAAATATATAAAAAAGAGTTAACTTTAGAAATGAGATCTTTATCTTTTAAAATAGTTTTATTTATGGTTTATGGTTCATTGCATAAATATCATGCTTTGCGGAACTTATAATCTCAAATTATTAAGGAAAATCGGCTACTAAATATTTGAATCCACGAGACTACAGAATACCGTCTTTACATTTTATTTTAAGCTTCTCTGTTATACAGCTTTTTTTTACTTAGTAATAACTACCAAGACCTTAATATACCTTGTTGAAAGACTAATCAATCTAACTACTACTAACTAATCTAATAAAAATAAAGATAGATCATGACGGTCTGATCGTATTGTGATATCCAAATAATACCATCAAGTTACTTCAAATTCACTTTCGCCTTGCACGTGATTGAAATAATACCTACCGAAAAGTTACATACTTATGATTCAATTACAATTTAATTCCTAATTATTTATTCTCATAATCATGTCAAAAATTGAAAGCACTCACATTAATGTAATCTACATAGGTAAGACATACTACTTACATATATAATACCCTCTTAATATTTAGCAGGATTGAGTAACATAGTGCTCTAAAATTAAATTAATTGTTATGTTAGAATAAAATAGAGAAGAAAAATATTTTTTCATAGTTAAAAACTTAAAAAGTAAAACTTAAGTACTAAAGTTCAATAAAATAAGAGTACAGCATATAAGTAATAATGACATTAAGGGCTCCACCCTTCCCGTGCGCTATCAATTTAACCGTCAGTCAAACAGTTTTTACGATACAGTTAAACGATGGTTAATTGATAATCGGACGTTTTAAATATTGGTGAACAATAGCTTAAATAGGTTAATATAACCAATGATAGCTTATAAAAAATTAAACGGACTGCCAGTTCTGACAACTTTCATGTTCTATGGTGAAAACACATCGTTATTCGACACGCGTCTTCTGGCGGAGCCTTATCCCGCCCTCTGCGCCGATGGTCTTTGTCATTATCATCGCTTTTTGCCTCACATAACTGGCCGCAACCTCGAGGATGCCCGAGCATTGTGCGGACAATACCCATCTCCCGCTTTATGTTCGGACAACAAAGTTGAAATGCTTTCTTTCAGAAAAGATGAAATTAATAAAACCAATATAATTACAATATCATTTTGTTATTAAAACTGACGCGGTTTTGTCGTACCCTTACGTTGGGTACTTACGTGCCGTACCGTACGGTACCCGTAACCGTACCCAGTTATAAGTCAGAGGGTTCAGAATATAGTTTCAACCAAATTCAGTGGTCTTTTTCAAGGAGAATACGGGGCGCTTGCGGACGCGGTCGCGATTCGCCCAGTACTGTTTACGTGAGTAATTCCCGTGTTTTATACATTCATAATTACAATAATGTTTGAGATATTGCAATTACTATTAATTAAACCTAAACAGTGCCGTGGTGGTACCGGCCTAGAATAGTACTCCCCCATCTCTTCCCGCGGGTGCCGTAAGAGTCGGCTAAGGGATCACGTACCAGAAGGTGGGCAGCAGCGCCTTCTGAGGATTGTAAATCATACTGCGCTCGCCAACCCGCTTGCCAAGCGTGGCGAGTATTGGCAAATCCCCCCTATATGGGGGAGGCATATGTCCAGCAGTGGACGCACATGGCTGAGAGAAGAAGAAGAAACCTAAACAATTGAAACCTTAAATTGATTTAAATATTTTTTTGCTATAGACGTTTCAAACACTTCACAACAAAAGTGATCGTGTTACCGCATAGTACTATCATTAGTTATTCAATTACAAGCGTTCATCACAATCGCACAAAGCTATCGCTCGTAGTCAGGAAGACAAATAAATTGGTGATTGGACCTCCTTTTTCTTATTCTAAATTTAATCACAACATAAAACGTCAGAGCTAAAAGGCCTTAAATGAATTTAAACTATGTTAGAACACGCACATAAGTATGGATTTATTGAAACTGTTGACGTAACGCGTTACATTTTATTAATGCTTATATTATTTTTACATTAAATTGTTTACCGAAGCGTTGTTATCAAGAACAGGTTTCATATCTATACATATCTCTGACTAATAGGCCATGTGACGTCACGATATATATTATATCGAATACTATATTATAGCAACAACCGCATTCTAGCTGAAATATGAGAGGCACCATAGATAAAACTTTTAAAAATAGACTGAAAAGGTCGTACAAACAATCTTTTTATAAGAACTATCACACTTTATATTCAAATTATCTTATTATAGATGCGAGAAAATAATTATTTGCCACGTATGCTCAGTGATTAAGACTGTTTGATATATATTTTTTATATAATATGTTTTTGACGTAACGTTCCACCTGAGTTTTGTATTACATAAAATAATCAAAGTCAAAGTCAAAGTCAAAGTCAAAGTCAAAGTCAAAGTCAAAGTCAAAGTCAAAGTCAAAGTCAAAGTCAAAGTCAAAGTCAAAGTCAAAGTCAAAGTCAAAGTCAAAGTCAAAGTCAAAGTCAAAGTCAAAGTCAAAGTCAGTCAAAGTCAAAGTCAAAGTCAAAGTCAAAGTCAGTCAAAGTCATAAATGATTATGACGTTATCACGTAAATCTATCGTCCGTAAACCGACTTTACAGACAACCAATTTTTTTTACTTTTGAATTTTTTTTTACTCAATTAATGTTCTATTTAATCATGAAATAAGTTTGACTCGATGCTCGGCCGATGTCAATAAAATTGCTTTATAAAGCCGTGGTCTCTAAATATGTTCATAGCGTTCTGAATCTGTGTTGATTGTATGCTCGGCCTGTTTTAGTTTTGTAGAAAATTTACCAGTCAAATTCTAACATACAATAAATCAGGTGTTTAAATTCAGTCTCGGACATATATGGACGAATCGAAACTAGCGGAGTACTAGAATGGAATTGAATTACTTAATTCCACTGACGACACGCTTTGACGTTAGGCAATGCGCCATCGACTTTTATCTAGAACAACAACGTATGACCCTTACCAGTCTATATATCTTACTACCCATCGTTTATATATTTTTCGTCAATCACAATCACCCAAAATAAAACTACATAAATATCCTAACCACCTAATCATTCCCTTTTATATATATTTCACTACAGCATCTGCCACAGTGAGATTAAGTAAATCAATTACGTATTAAGCACCCACATTGGCAGTTATATTTCAACCCCTTTCAACTTACCCTTTAACTGAAATGTAATAATTCTCATTTTTGATATATACTTCACTGAACGCATAATTCAAAGCGTTTACTGGCCTCTTACTCGCTCTAACGACTCATCGCGCGTACACGTGAAAAGATAATATAATTTTTATGTTTCCTCAACTGTTAGTCTACCTAATGATACTATTTTATGATGCACAGTTACAATAAATTACACCTTTGATTTATTAGTAGAAAAGAATACTAAACTAAAAATATTGCATGCGACAAACGAAGATGACAAAATTGAAGTATAGATTGTGGTGTCAAAAAACTATGACACTAATCTTATTCGTCTAGGTAATAATTATATATTATTCTTAGAAGAAGAACTATATTGTTATTACTAGATCTAACAGACTCTATATTTGTAATTAAAATACACGGCCTCGCATTAATTATTTTATTGTAATGGCGTCTGTATTTAAAGATAATAAATAAATAACAAAACAAAAAATAACAGATAACTGCAATGGTTGCCAAGGGTTATTACCGCCAAAGATATAATATATACGAAGAGGCAATATATATATAATATAGTGTCTTTCTGACTATGGACCTTGTGAGCAGGCTCAAATTTGCACAAGCTATGGAGAGGGCTATGCTCGGGGTATCTCTGTGCGATCGAATCAGAAATGAGGAGATCGGTAGAAGAACGAAACTCACCGACATAGCCGAGCAGATTAGCAATTCGAAGTGGCAGAGGGCAGGGCACATAGCTCGAAGAACTGATGATCGTTGTGGTCAAAAGGTTCTCGAATGGAGACTCGCATAAGCCAGAGATGAGAACCTGCTTTGAGCGGTGTAGGCGTTGGTGGTGTACTTTTTAGGCCATACACGTCTTTTGAGCAATCTCTAGTCCTACATAGTTTTTTGGGGAGGGCTTCGTACGTGGAGTTTTTTTCGTTTGTATGGCTGGTTCGCAATCTAACAAACTCTAACTTTTCTTATAATTCAATCAGACCAATGTCTTATTAAGTGGTAAATGGAAATTTTCTCGTCACATGTTCAAGCTTTTTGTGTCAGTCTAGGATTGAACCATGCGTAGTTTTTTGCATGTTTGGCTACCTGAGATAGAAGAGACCATTTGACTTATAAGCTGTAATTAGTACTTTCCCATTTTGTGCGTATGACTGCTTTGGCTGTCAAATTTTGCAGATGCACCGCAGTTGGTTATACAAAACATTGTACATTTGTTGTGTGACATCAACTAAATAATCAAAAATCTACAATGATTAAAATAAACAAAAAGCAATACATTCACGTCACAGGCCCAACGATAACTGATATAGTTTACAGGCACAATACCGCTATCCATGTAAAACTTATTCCCAACGGCATGACACGTTTATTTCCCAACACTGAAAGCCTTGCCGGGAAAGGAGTAAAATGAAAAGTAGACATGGGTCCGATAAATAATTGAAGGCTCGATAGAGCATCGGGAATTTCAGGTCGAAGCTTCGGCACAATCTAGAGGGAGCCATCCTTCACAACACCCTCCTTGCCTACTGAATTATTCCGCAATAACACACTTGTTATAGACGTTTCTCGTCGAGTGATACTTTTATGATTTACTCCAACTTTTATTGGCACTTAAAGGAAGTATACGATTTATTTCCCGTTCAATATAAGGTGCGGAGTATATCATTTTTTGGAGTCGAAGCTAAATCTTGTAGAGAGTAAGAACGTTTGGGCGTCACACACCATTTATATTAGGGGCGATATAATGTTTCAGGCTTGGTACAAAGCTGGTCTTTATAATTGAATTGGTTTCCATTTTTGATTAGATTTAATTCATAAATCACATAATCTTCTTATTCTGGCACGTGTCAACACTTAACAAACTCTACTATGCTATAATAGGACAGCGCATTTTCTTTGTTTTTCCGGTTATATTCCGTATCTATATAGTTTTGTAGAATATTGAAGTGTGCCGCAAATTTTGTTTGACCATTTCAGTTACCATTTTTTAATATTATTATTTTTACTTTTGTTGTATTACATAACAGGAGAGACATATTGGACAAAGTCGATGTGGGTGAAAGTTTTATCTTGCTGTTGAACTGACTAGTTTGTTCAGAGTTACTGGGAACTATTCAGTGAAACTATTATAAGCCATATTAACACGTATTCGTATCAACGCACTAGGGCCATTGTTGCTTTACTATCACGAACATGTCGCGGCGGGAGAAAGAGAGACGTGATTGAAATACCAAGCTTGCAATGAGACTGCACTTTATATTTAAACATATACAACAAATATAACTATATATAAAATATGTTATATACAAATATAACATATTTTATATATTTAATTATTAGCGGCCCGCTCCGGCTTCGCACGGGTATAAAATATATAGCCTATGTCATTTATGGATATAAACCTTCCTCTTCAATCACTCTATCTATTAAAAAAACCGCAATCAAAATCCGTTGCGTAGTTTTAAAGATTTAAGCATACATAGGGATATAGGGACAGAGAAAGCAACTTTGTTTTATTATATGTAGTGAAGAGATGGAATATATAGCAATGATACACAGACAAGATAAAGGTAGATAAGGTAAATAGATTCAAAAGGTACTACAATCACCTGGTCGTGATTGTCCAGCAGTGGAGGTCCTATGGCAGATATGATGATATTGGTGATGATGAAGGCCTTCATCATCACCAATATCATCATATCTGCCATAGGACGTCCACTGCTGGACATATGCCTCAACCTTGTTTTCTGATTCGTACAGTAAAAAAGTGCATAGCCTTCTCCAGAGCTCGTTGTACGACTTGAGATGAAACTGTGTTGACTAAAATTGCTTGAGAGGGCCACATTTAGAGACTATGAGGCGTTGATCCCTCACTGGTATCACCTACAGATTAGAATTAATGATGGATTTGGATGAAAACGCGGGTGATAGTTTACCAAGTCCACAAAATTACATTCGCCGGTTCAGTTCTCACTTGCAATGAGACCCACATAGTTATATTTGGATTTTGTATAAATAAGAAAAAATTATAAAAATATTGTTTAACTTATTAGATTTAGATTTTGATTGAGTTGAAAAGCCATGAAAGTTTAAAACAATACAAGAAAAAATATCCTACTAATATTATAAATGCGAAAGTTTGTGTGTATGTTTGTTACCTCTTCACGATCAAACGGCTACACCGATTTCGATGAAATTTGGTATGCAGATAGCTTATACCCTGGATTAACACGAGCTAATTTTGATCATTACCATCATCACCGTTTTTCATCACCACGCGGATGCGAGGTGCGTAGGGCGCAGCAAGTAAATAAATCGGGTAAGTATTCAAGAATTTGGAGACCTCGCGTGTTAAATAAGTTGCTGCCCATGATCTTCTTACTTGCTTCTCCGTTTGCTTCACAGGTTATCTTTAGTTTATATATGAGCCGTATTTAAGATGACATATGTAAAATATCTAATATGACATATAAGTGCCGTGGTACCGGCCTAGAATAATACTACCCTATCTCTTCCCGCAGATGCCGTAAGAGTCGGCTAAGAGATCACGTACCAGAACATGGGGTAACGCCTCCGAAATCCAATCATACTGCGCTCGCCAACCTGCCTGCCAAGCGTGGCGAATATTGGCAAATTACCTATGGCTGAGATTATGATAAAGTGAGATATCCGTTCACGAACTGATTTTTCCTTTTTTTCATAGGGCAAATGCCTTTAATAAAATAAAATACTAATAACGAATTACAATACTGCAGCTACTACAATGACATTTGAGCAATCCACTAGCTATTGGTAGCCTATAGATAACTCAAATGTTCTAACCCGGTACCGGCCGGCAGCGTGCCCAGATTTTTCCTTAGTACCTAATGCGTTCCAGCTTCAGCTGGTTTATTGTAACGTTTTATTTCGTATTTTCTGCCCATTGAGCTAGTGTACATTAGAGCAATGCCAATAAACTCCAGGCAATCAGTGATGAGGCACGGAAACGTAACGGTGAGTAGGCGGTTGTTTAAATTGACTCCGTTTAACAGAGATAACACTTCTGGTTTAATGCGGGTTAAAATATTTAAGGCGAATTGGTTCTATGTTGAGCTGATTTGGTTAAACTAAAGATATAGACCAAGAAAATTATGCGAAATTAGATATACTCGTAGTCCGGGACAAGATGTAAAGCACTGATGCCGAATACTAATCCCTATTTAGGGGTCACGAAGAAATATATTTATTTAAATGGTACTGATTGGAGCCAATTTATAATATATACAGCAAGCTGCCGATACCAAGTATTACGTACAATATAAGTTTGTCTTTAATTAGGTCTTTGTGCAGATTAATAAGAAGTATCATGCATCCAGCGGGGGAGGCTCTATGGTTACCGTAAGACAAGTGATGATGATGAAGAACTTAAAAAATATACAAAATATGGAACCGACTGGTCGGTTGGCGCAGTTGGTAGCACTCTGCTTTCTGAGCCGCTGAGCCCGGGTTCGATTCCCGGACAGGTCAAACATTTGTGTGTATGAACATGTCTGTTTGACCTGTGTCTGGGTGTGTATATGTATATAAGTATATGTATGTATCAGTCATCAGGTTACCATAGTACAGGCTCTTCCTAGTTTGGGACCTGAAGACCTTGTGTGAATGTTGCCCCCTATTATTATTGTTATTATATATTTTGATTAATTGTATTACAATCTGTTTTAAATGTAAAGAATAAGGTAAGGTAAAGGTAAAGAAGACGCAAAAACAATCGATAATTTGTTATTAAAAAATCGTGTGGTTTCGTATGGAACAGATTAGCTTTTAATTTTACTCATTCAATATTAAGTACACAAGTTAAATCTAGTATCTATCCAGTCCACAATACAGTAGTGGAATACTTTCTATTGCCCGCCTGACTTGCTCCCTCCTATTCTTAGGCTAAAGACCAGACACATACCAGACACACAAAAAGTGCCAGTTAGCATTCTAGACTTACCGTGATTCTACCTCCAACCATATTGTCACTGAGTATGAAATAAGGCAGTGTTCAAACTCTTGACCAATATATGATTAAACAGTATGTATTTGAATCATGCTGTATAAAAACCTCTATTTGAAATCTAACCAGCTACAAGGCAAACACTAGCAGTTTAAATTAAACTATAAGTTAAAATAATAATTAGAAGATAAAATATATTTAGTAACGGGTGTATTATTGTCAGCGCCAATTATTTCACTGACTATACAAACATATAATACAAAAATCAGGATTTGAGAAAACCTCGAATTCAAAGATGTGATTATGATTTATGTTAATTACGCAGTTTTAGTTATTTTGAGTGTAAATCGGAATTGAAATAAATTAGATCTGATGCAGATAAGAAATAAAATTCTGATTTAACGCTTTGCTACCACGAACAATATATTTTAAAGAAATCTCTTATCCCATATATACCTACGATTAGCACTATTTCATGTGACTGAATTGATAATTATATTACTATTTTGCTTATTAATGTAAGTCTTATTTAAGAGCAGTGAAATTCAGACTTTATGACTTTAAGTGTAACATAATTATCGTTTCCAAGAAATCAAATTTTTAATGAGGTATTATATACATTTCTACGCAAATAATTGTATCGTTACAGAGTAAAATGAGGTGAAGGTAATTATAGTATTGTTTTAAGGCTACAGTAATGACTGTAAATTGAGCGCTTGGTTTTATTACCACAAAAACTTGTCTTTTTCCAGCCATGACTTAATATCTTTATAGTTAATGGACAGTTTAATGTAAAAAATATGAACAAACGTTATTTTACTAAGGCGTATTTTAAATGCGCGTAAGTATCAGATGGCTCGTACTTTAGAGAAGTCATAAAACGGTCTACTTGTTAATAATATTAAAAGCGTTTCTGTCAAAAATCAAATGTTCCGCCTTCCGTGTCATGATGCATATCGTGAGCGGATCTGATCAGAAATTATACGAGAATATTAAAGTCCTGTACACTATGCTTTATTGACGTCACTTCCGTGGCAATAAAATCGGCTTGTCTCGAAAATGCATAATTTGTACGACAGTCACGCGCATTACGCTACTAAACGGTGTCTTTGAGAACACATTTCACACTAAACGCCCCAGGGCTGCGTTTCAATCGCTGATAACGCTGTTTTATGCGTTCGAATTATCATCGTCGAACTGCTTGTTTATGAGCGCGGGAATATTAATATTTCTTTATATCGAACTTGCACGCACCGAATGCTACCCTCCGATATTGATAAATAATTTTAATAGAGCTGATTTCAATGTCTTTGTATAAGTTCTACATCACGACATAAAACGCGATTACCAGCTGGAGGACGGGTTATTATTCTAACACAAAAAGTCCCGGTCTGTTTGTTTTTTTTGTAAAGCGGTTTCTTTTGTGACAAAAACGTTTCTAGCGAATCCATTAATTAGTGAGATATACGACACACCCGCGGCCTTTGGCGCTCAATTATAGCCAGTCCTTTGACGCTTGATTAATTCCGACACAAAACTGACCTATTACAGTTTATCGATTAAGATCTAATCGATTCAAAGCACCGCGTTTCCCATATGCCAGTCGGGATAAAAGCTTCAAATTCCCAAAATGCCGACCGAGAAAAACAATAACCGAGGAGTGGAAAGACGGAACGGGGGCAGTGTCACGTAATAGGTTTAGCTTCCGGTGCGTTTATCAAAAAATTTATTCGGACATTCCTGGCGAGCCGGCGCTGCGCTTGCCCGCGCGAGATGTGTTGGCATTTAATTTATCTATAGCGCTGGAAATGCCGGAGAGACGGCCGCGTAACCGTTATTGCAGGGGTGTTCTCACCACTGCTGGCAGGCCACGCACTTCCGCTATGTCAATGATTTATGGACGCTTACGGCATTTGTGGCGTTAACTTTGTGTTGTCCGGTCCATTGTCCCGCCGTCCAATATCAACGAGAGGATGATTCTTGAAATATGTGCTAGGGACGCTCCACCTAACATTTTTGATTTCGTCTTAATGCAAGGGGTCAACGCTTTGTCGTTTAATCTCTCTCTCTCTGCGTTGCCTAAGATGACATTGATTTGTTTTGTCATTGTGTTCCTATTGTACAAAGCATTATCTCGTTTAAAAAGAGATTGATAGCATCACTATTGATTGTGTGCTGCCGGAAATACTAAATATATATTCTTTAATTTATTAGTTTAATGTTTATGGTTGATACAAAACGTATATTAGACCTATAATTTATACTAACGCTGCATTTTTTTTCTTTATAGTAGCAGTATAAGCCGGTAAAAAATTTCACTTTTTATTACATAATGAATATGATTTTGTTTTTCTACTATGTACCCTCCTTTTCATCTTGAAGGTGATTCAACGCTTTTTTGCTAACGTGCCTTCGAAGTGTTTCTCAATAAGTTTATTCTTATCATGTGTCCGTCCATCCGGATGTTACGAACCTCTAGAGCATAAATGGATTAAGCCTCAAACAAAAACATGCAAATTTTGTAATAAATGTTGGCTTTATTTGTAACTGAGTAGTAGAAAAAATCTTTAACTTTTCCAGCTGTTAGTAGGCGGCTAGTACCTACAATGGGCTCACCCACTTATCATTTAAATCATGGGAGTCACATAACTACTGTGTAACTCCAGCGATTGTTTATGTCATACATATTCCAAGGAGTTCCTGGGATCTGAGGCACGAATTACGATCGTAATTTTGCTGCCAAGTGCTCCTTTTCTTTGTAGTTTTGAAGCGAGGATAGCGGTGGGGGGCTCGGATGTCAAACTGACGGGTGTTGCTGCTACGACTCCCAATGGCATGAACTTTCGGTGAAGGTAATACCGTTTTCGAATTCCCATCAGGGAAGGTACTCTCGAGTGCCTGGCTAGCTACCATCCACAACTTTGAACTTGAGGGTTTGGTGACCCTCAAGTTCACCAAGGACTGTTGCCTGAATACAAAAAAATACATTCAGACAACAGTCCTTGAGAGCTAGTAAGAATTCTAGCGTGATTACATCTTTCACCGCAACATATATAAAAAAAATAAAAAAATCGTCACTGACCGTTATGTGACATAGTGTTCAAACTATGCATAAAGTAGATGCAAAAGAAAAAATAACTTACTCGTATAAACATTATTTAAGTCCATGGTGATATCATACTGTGCTCGTAAAACCCAGTCGCCAGGTGTTGCTATGCGATTTATGTGCAAACATTTTTTCCTCCAGACATGTATTACAATATTCTGGTATAATGCACTAGGAGTAGAGGTCAGACGGCTAGTGACGCAAGATTAAATTATACACGGTTCTCGAAAACATTTCCGCATTATTTATGGAAATTGATTCTTTTAGGATAAACTATTACCTACTCGTATCTGGCTGCAACTGCTCTCACAAGTAACAAGAAAGATCGATTCAAAAGTTAGCCGTCCAGTTGCAGTACAAACTGACGGACACTGGTTCGATCCCCGAAAACAGCTTGAGATTCCGGTGAAAGTAACACCGTTATCTAATTGCCAGCATTGTGGTAGGGTACTTTCGAGTACCCGTATGGCTAGCTATCACCCTCAAGTTAGAAACACTGTCACCATACACATAGTGTGTTCAGGCAGCAGTCCTTGAGAGCCACGTTTATAAACGTATCTCCTCATTTTTGATTCGATCGCGCATCGAAAACTAAAAATCAATTTAGTTAGGGCAATACAGTTCCCTTCATCATGCTACAGCGTCACCAGTAATGCTATCACTGTTGGCGTCGTATCATGCCCTCCCAGCCATAAGACGTCCACTGCTGGACCTATGCCCCCCCCCCCCCCGCCCCATATAGTTAGGCACATGGCAGTGCATTGACATCATCGTGGCCACCTGGATGAACCAGAGGATAAATGTTCGAATACTGTCAGAAGCCACTTCTTTTGAAAATTTTACTAAGCAATCATTGCTATATAAAACCGGTATTTAAAAAAATATATCATAAGTTTGCATTTCACCACTATCCGACCTGATGTTTTAGTGTTGACGCAGTCTAAGATGGAGCACGCAAGCAAAAAGGAACCTATTCACTCATGCCTTGAAGGCTCCAGGACTGTACCCATCGGGAAACACAGACTCAGGCAACGAGTTCCATTCTTTGGCAGTACCCTAGGGAAGTTGAAGAAAAACGCTTAGTACGTAGGTCTAGAAGATATATCGCTACGGTATATAAACCGTATAGCGATGGTACGTTATCGTCCTCCTGGTTGACCGATGATAAAATGGGAATGGTTTAATTAAATTATGTAATTCCAATGCACACTCGCCGAAATGTATCCGTTAGTACACCGATAGGCAAGCAACTCTACGCCGGTGTTCAAGCTCTGAAACCTACTTTCTACCAGAGAGCTTAACTTTAGATACAACCTTTTTCAAATACTAAATTCTAGTCAGTGCCTAGAATAGATGCATATCACTTATGATAAAGTTAATTTTAAATTTAGTAAAAAACGGATGACTATGAAAACATTTACTATCATTTTAAATTATTCGCGTTAAAAGTCGCGGTCACAAGCTAGTGTAAACTAACTGGTGACCGCGACTTTGACTCGACTTATCGAGTGAATGACCCCGGAATAAAATCGGACGTGACCTGACAACATGATAGAAATAAAATAGGTTATAGTAGAATGAACTTAAGCAGTGACCTAATCAATCTTAACATTCCTAACACCAAGTTTTATAAGTATGTGAACTTGAAACATTCTCACGCTACTCCAATCGCTGCTGTCGACAATGTCATCAGTACATCAACACAAAATATTTAATGCCGCGCCTACTCCTATTGACTACAATATTTGAACATTGTACATTTATCGGAGTGCATTTTTATGTTACTTCTGTACTGAATAGTTCAGAATTAAGTCTTTTAATTGGTTACCTTTGTGAAGCTAATTTACAATGGATATATTATGTGAATGTACAGAACAGTCGTTTATTGACCCGATTAAGAAGCTTCATCCAGGGTTTTCGAAATTTGAATGTCTATGAAGATATCTTCATAGCCCCAAGCCATTTAAATTACAAACTTGACCTTTGGAATGGACCGTCCTTTTGTTAAATTGTAAAAGAAATATCTGTTCAAACGTCCTTTAGTACGTAGGAAATACATACAAACATACACTTAGATGGTTACATGGTTGATTAATTGTATCCAACAAACTTGTATCTAAGGTAATCTATGGGATACTAAGTGATCAACTGGTTTAAGAAATGAACTCTGCAGTAGGTATACTACATAGTGTCCCATGCTCTGTAAAGCATGCTTAGTCGTCGGTTCTGTTTGTGTTAATAAAACTTGTACGGACGATGGAAGCCCTCGGTCAGTCAGAGAGCCCACCAGTCTGTCCACAAACCTTCATGGACTAAACTTATAGGTACCTACCCCATCTTATCACGAAGATGAGAACGCATGAAATTTGCAGAATGACAAAAATACGTCTTCGTCCGTCGTCGTTATTTAGTTAGCTTTGATTTGACTTTAGGCACAGTGATTTTCAATATCATTATCATCATCTCAGCTATAGGACGTCCACTGCTGGACATGGGACTCCCCCATTGATTTCCACAAGGACCGGTTGGAAGCGGCCCGCATCCAGCCCTTGCCTAATAATATCACTATATCTTAATTCTTTTAGTACTTTTATTGATAGTGAATGAGAAAATGTTCAAAAATAGTTGGAGTCGTGTAGCCGGCTATATATAAATCCACAGTTTATGTAAGCAACACTATGTAATTTTTCTATTTTTCTAAGTACCGTATGGTAGAACAAATTCTACCGCTGAGTGTTTTGTTTGTATAGGCTTTAAAAATAATAAAAAAAATATTTAAAAATATGTGAAATAACAACATTTAAAAGTGTGAAATAACTTGTCGATGTCGGTACCATGATAGTTCAAAAGAAACTATCATCAATATATTGTGCTCATGGTACTTCTCCAAGTTATTACGCGCTTTTGAGTGTTGAAGTCGGTTCCATGTTTTGGTAATTTTTTTTGTTTTACCCTTCCCGTAGCCTTTGCTGCTCACGAGATCAATGGCCATTGTGTATTTTCACTGATTTCTTCATCCTCAATTAGGAAGTCGTTCAAGTAGACGTAGCACTTTTCAGTTATAAGAGTGTAACTAAAAAACCACTCGACAGATTTTGATGAAATTTAATTATGAGTAATATATTAATATGTGGACCACATGGGAAAAACCAGCTTTCAAATTAAAAAAGAATCATCATACTCGGTTCACCCAGTTGAAAGTTACATACAAGTAACAAACATTTAAAAAAACAACCATACGGTTCGAATTGAGATCCTCTTCCTTTTTTGAAGTCGGTTAAAGGGGCAATAGATTAAGATGGCGCTCATTCATTAAGAATATGTTTGGTGGAGATGGTAACGCTCCTCAGTCTTGAGGATAAAAATTACCGGAGGAGGAAGTAAAAGAAATATCCATCTCTCTCTCTCGCGGCAATGAATATAATATTCTGTAAAAAACTTTACAACTTTACAAAATGAACCATAGGCACTATAACATTAGTGAGGTTTTTTTTTCATTCTCTCTGCCGTGTGCGTGCACTGCTGGACATATACCTCCCCCATATAGGGAGGATTTGCCAATATTCGCCACGCTTGGCAGGCGGGTTGGCGAGCGCAGGATGATTTCCAATCCTCAGACGGCGCTGCTGCCCACCTTCTGGTACGTGGTCCCTTAGCCGACTCTTACGGCACCCGCGGGAAGAGATGGGGGAGTACTATTCTAGGCCGGTACCACCACGGCCAAATATCCATATCTAGTCTAAATTATGAGCCTTACCCAGATGTAAGTTTACCAGAACCTTGCGACTAACTGACTCTGTCTATTACAAGACGCCGCAGTCATACGCCAACATACGTGGAGAAAGTGCTAAAGTTAAGGGCTGGTCTGACTTGTTTTGAGAGAGGGGTAGAGAGTGTTGTGTGTTTAATTCCAAATACAAATTTATGTATATGTAAATAATATATTATTTGGCGTGATTTTGGTTTTGAGCTATATGTACTAAGTTTTGTACACATCGTAATACGTGCATACTTTACATTGTGATGAGATGTTTTGGTTACAATGACATTTTAAGTGTATGTGTCGATGAGATCGGTCTACAATAGTGTTCAGTTTTAGTTATGGGTGACGTTTTTAAAGTAACTACAAATAGGGCCAACTCTCTAGCATTTAGCGTAGGTACGTCGGTAGGATGTGTCTAATTTGCCTAAGTTTCTTCTACATTAAAAGTAGATCAATATCGAAATATTGATTTAATTATTGCGAGGTAAAAAAAACTTGCATAGTGTTTGACGTCACACAATAGGGTGGGTCGTCTCACAAATGTGACAACCTGTGACTAGGAGGTCCCCCCCTCCCCGGGGTCAATAAGTCATGAAATTCGTGTGACGTAATTTATGTATGGCACCTTCTATCTACATTAAAATGTGTACCATTTTTTAATACAAAGGTAGTTACAGAGGTACAGAATTTTATTAAAAAGAGTTGTTCCAAATGATTATATATCTCAAATAACAGTGTTCATTTCTCGTTAGTCAACAATAAAAGGCAGGCGAGAAACGTCGAAGCATTTCGAGTGCCAATTAAATTGCAACAAACATCCTGTAAGCCGAGATTATCGTATCGTAACAAGCATCAGAAACCTGCCCACTTCTCTCACACTGAATAAATTAAATAAAAACTAAATATAAAATAAATTAGAAATTGTTACACAGCCGAGGCTGCGCACTGTCCTGGCTCATTAACGCGGCGCATAAGAGCGGAACTTGCTAACGAGAAGCCATGAGGGTAAACGTATAAACTTTATTCATAATTCATGTTATCCTCAACACTTTAAGATAAGTGAATAGGCCTTTAAAAATCACGACCAAAACAGAAACGTTATGCTATTAACATTTTTATTAGAACTTGTATGCTTTGTGTGCTTAGGCGGTTAAGCCTTGCGAGAAGATTAAACACACTCTCGTTAATTAGTAGGAGAATAGATACTAACCGTTTATAAGTTTCTTTTATTAGATTATGTGTCAAGTATTTTATTTTGATGAAATAGCTCTTGATATGTTATCGTATGATTAAACTACCGTCTCTTTAAATTATTAGGTTATAATCTTGGGCGTTATTTGACAAATTTATATTTTTTTACAAATCTGTTTGTGTTTCCACGACACTACAGCATGCTTGTGTTTCGGATGGGTGCCACATGCAACCAGCCCTTGTGGAGATCAATAGGAGAGGACTATGCCCAGCAGTAGTCTTATGCCTTATATGATGCAGGTGGGCAGGTGGTTTTGTGGGCAAAAAATTCTGCCAAGAAGGTAGCATACCCATTACGGTACGGATGACCAGCGCTGGTTGTTCACAACCAGCACAACGCTGAGTTTGGGCTGATTTGTAGCAAAGCACTGCCAAGCTGTTTTATTATCGTAGTAATATCTTATGTAATAACTTTGTATTTTTTTTTGTTACGAATAAATATAATTATATTCTATTCTATTAAAAAGGAAGCATATGTCCAGCAGTGGACATTTTGACGATGATAAAAATCTAAGAAAAGTATTCAAAGTTACTGAACTTGACTGTACATGAAAGCTCATATTGAATTAAAGTCTTATGTAACAACTGCAGTATAAATGTTTGTTAGCGTTGGTTTGTGTGTGTTCCAGTTCGCTTTGATGGCGCGAGGATGCAGGCCAAGACAATGATCGGACAAATAGGGGTTTGTCACGCAACGCCAGCCTAATCGCCGATCTGGGATGTACTGGAGCGCTACCCAACAACGCTTATTTATGCCTCGCAGATATCGAACGACAGTTTTTATTACCACACGATACTCGTAATATTTCATACGGCACTGACCTATATCAAACGGATCCTAAATTCAACAATTATTTTATATGAGTAAACAACTTCCTGAAGGTTCAGATTTTTGATGGACAAAGCATGATGCAAGGTCTTCTACCTTGATGTTAATGTACTCATACTCCTCATACATTAAGTTGTTAAGTATATGATTTGTCTATAATTATTTACGTAGTTACAAAACTACAGAAAGTGACTTCAACTTCAGATCAATGGTGGTTTGACTGGTCGGTTGGCGCAGTTGGTAGCACTCTGCCTTCTGAGCCGCTGGTCCCGGGCTCGATTCCCGGACAGGTCAAACATTTGTGTGTATGAACATGTCTGTTTGACCTGTGTCTGGGTGTGTATATGAGTATATATCAGTCATCAAGTTACCATAGTACAGGTTCTGCCTAGTTTGGGACCTGAAGACCTTGTGTGAAAGTTGTCCCATATTAAAAATAAAAAAAAAATGCAAATTGTCAATGTTTTCTTCAAGCATGGGAACGTCTTCAATTTTGCTGAAGTAAAAGTATGTAACCTCTACCTAGTTTAGCATATTTTCACCGTTTCAATTGCTCCGCCGAATAAGCCGCGGCGCCAGCCCTAACGCGTGTGAATGAGATGTGTTTTTTTGTAGTATCAAAAACTTGCGTTTGGCTACTGTCTCACCTGATGTTAAGTGACGATATCCTCTCGACGACGATGACGACGAACTTATCCACTCGTGACTTGAAGACTCCAGGATTGTACATATCGGGAAACATAGATTCGGGCAACGAGTTTCATTCCTTGGCAGTACGCATTAAGAAAGTGGAAGCAAAACGCTTCGTACGTATAGGTGGTATATCTACCATATAGCGATGGCGAATTTCCGTACGTCGAATCGACCGATGATAAGGGGGGATTGTTCCTGGAGTCTTCAAGTCGCAAGTGACTAGATAGGTACCTTCTAGGTTTGCGTGCTAAATTCTAGACAACGTCATCACTTAACACCAGGTGAGACAGTTGTCAAACGCAAACTTATAATATGTAAAAAAAAAAACTTTACGCTGGTGAAGCTCTGTAGCCCGCTCTACCAGTCACTGTCTTTATCACTCGCCTTTCTATTTACTCCAAAAATTAACGTTCCTTAAGAATCTTTTACAAATAATTTGAATACTTTTTAAAAAAACATTTATTTAATCGATAAAATTATGATATATATTTACATTTGTGTATTTACGATCCTAGATAACATCATCACTTAACATCAGGTGAGGTGAAAGCTTGACTATAAAAAAAATAACTAAAAAATGGCACCGATTTCAACACCATGATAGTTCAATAGTAACTTTTATCAAAATATCGTGAGCATGGTACCGACTTCGAAAAGTTATTTCACAGTTTTGAGTGTTGAAGTCGGTTCCAGGTTTTAGTAAAAAATATTTTCACCCTTTTCAGTAATCTCTGCTTTTCACGAGATCAATTGTCATAGTGTATGTTCTCCGATGTCTTCACCCGCAACTATATTATTATTATATTAACGTCGAAGTATGTGTAGCACTTTTCAGTTATTGGATTGTAACTCATAAACCACTTGTCCGATTTTGATGAAATTTAAATGGGACCTCCATGGAAGTATACTACATCATACAAAAAATAATCATCAAAATCGGTTAATAAACGACAAAGTTATCTGCGAACACACATAAGATATATAATTATATGTACGATCGAATTCAGTAACCTCCTTTTTGTTGTAGTCAGTTAATACATATTAAAAAAGTGTTCTTTTTTAAATCGTAAAGTCGTTCTCAAGTACTCATATATCTTAAATAAATAGGGATCCATCTTTATATAAATAATCATAGTACATTACTTTATTTATTGGCCTTGCAGTGAAAAGGTTCGACCAACATCTCAAGAGGCTCTCGCTACAATGTTGGATCAAGAGCCAGATACCGAAAACAGTGTTGACTGATACGGCACGTTCGCACTAGTATTGTGAAAAGGTTCTTCACTTTCCTTTACTTGCCTAAACACCCGAGAGTTTAGACTAAGACCCGCTACCTGCGGTACGCTAGGCATAGATTTTTAAAAAAATTATTGTTATGTATCTTGCTTATTACTGGCTGTCTTGGGACCGCGTAAGTGACGCTACACCGTTGGAGTTATTCGGAAATAAATCCACACAAAATACTAAAATTGCGATAAAGGGGAGGTAGGGATCGGAAGGTGAACAATACTTTACAACCTATTCTCAGACCTACCAATTTATAAAAATCGGTCAAGCCGTTTTGGAGGAAGTCCGTTACAGACACTATAATGACACGAGAATTGTATATATTAGAAGAAGTTAATACATGTTAATACTTATTAGTATTTACATTTATTAACTTCTATTATTTATTTCTATTATATTATTAAATAAAATAATATTTAGTAGTAGTTAAAATAGTAGTTAAATAAATATTCAGTATAGCTGATTAAAATAGCAGTGTATAATTTTTAATTGATGGAATTGGGTGGGTTTGTATGTAATAAAGGCTATCTCACTTGTTAGTCGCTGATATGGCCGCGATTTGATGTAGGTATATGGTCACAAATATGTTTATAGGATAAGAGGACAAAAGAGCAGACGGCCTACCTGATGGTAAGTGACAACCGTCTCCAACCTACACTCGCAATTCTAGAGGCGACGTGGATCCGTTGCTAGCCTTTGAAGTATATGCTTTTTCTTGAAGGTTCCCAAATCAGTTCATAATTACTTGAAATAGCAGCTGGTTTCACTTAGTGGTGGTGCAAGATAGAAAATATCGTCTAACGCACGGTTGAGGACTTCTAAAAACGACACAATTGTGACGTATTAGACGTCACGTTTGTTCTAGATTTCGGGCGAAAGTCTGCCACAACCGAACAATTTTTCAGAATGCCAATCCATTATTGTAAAAGTAATAGATGCATAGTGGTTCAACTTATAACAGTGTCAAAGAATCAAGCCTTGAATAGAGACTATTTGAACGATCTGCTCTGAATGACTTCAAGGACCTGGTACTGAGGTACACTCGCCTTAATGTCAGAACAGTATATACTCCATGTAAGGCTAAATTTTAGCCCAATAAATTCTGACTGATGATCTGTTCTTACTAAGATTTTTTTTTTAAATTGATGGTTGGTGGCTAGCTGGGCGGGTACTATTACACTTATACATTAATACTTTTCCTTGCCACGATGCTCTAGTTTTGATGAAAAAATAAATTTCGACAGCAAATCAAGCCCGAGGTACTGACGCAATCGATCCAGGCGATCGACTACGCCCAATAGGTACTCACTACAACACTTCAGAATGAATGACCCGATGTGCTACTGACGCAATTCTACACTTTGTACTCGAAATATAAGCATAATGATGAGTTATTAAAATGGAAACGAAGAAAAACAACTTGGTGGAAACAAGATTGTCCATTATAAGATTTGATATCTTCTCGTATAGGTTACCGGACTGGATTACGAGATCCGGTCTACATGAAAAACATTTTTAGAACTGTAAAAAGTTTTTTTTTTAAATTATTATAAGCTAACGTTTGACCACTGTCTCACTGCCCTTGCCTGCGATCTTAGTCAGGTCACCTGTGTGCAAGTTTAAACATTCCCATCGATCGCCATTGATTAAAATTAACTGTGGTCGAGGAGTGACTTTTAAATGAAGTTAGTCAAAATATTTAATAATGAATCGTAAACATGTATCCGCAAGGTAAATCTCCGCGACGCAGCTTGACTCGGTACACTTAATGCATGATTACTCGTTCCTCCCACCGAGCGAGCGGCTATCATTGGCTCTCTCAGAGCGGACGCCGCCTCCACTCCTGCGCAATCTGCTCTTCAAAACAACTCCATCCACTCAATAAACAAGTCTTGAAGTCCATTGTCTCCGTACCATTATGCCGTCATTCAACTCGAAATGTTACGGGTATCCGTCATAGACCTGTTAGAAATAAATTACACAAGCATCACTGATTCCGTTTAAACTGCTCATTAGTATCTCTCATAAAGTAAAGAACGCTACTTTAAGAACGTGAGCCGAACACAGATAAAACAATAGCTACGTTCAGTTGAGAGTAGTACATGTCGATGTTATCAGTATTCTATACTTTTATCCGCTAAAGTACGTCTCCAGTCCACCTACACGAAGTTGGAGTACAACGAGGCATCATTAACACAAATTATAAATTGTTACAGCAGCTCTTAAGATCCCAATCGCAGAGATCTCAGTTCAAACATGCGATGCTTTCGCATTTACTGAGCTCGTTAACCGATTGTCGACGCATTGAGGAGCATCAAGGGCATGCAAGTGCGGTCGGGCGGTGTAGCGCATGTCACGAGCGTGAAAAGTGGCGCCGGCGAGAGGGCGTTAGAGGGTATTCGCGGGAGGGAGAAGGAGGGTTGTGAGGTGAGGGGGCGGGCAGGTAGCGCCTCCGCGGGAACAAATCCACCGTTTGCCGCCAACGCTCGCGCTTCTCCTATAACAAAAAGTCGAAGACGGAATGAGGCGACAACCACGGCGGCTCGCCTCCACGTTGCCGCGGATAAAATCGACATAGAATTAAATAAAAATACAAAAATCACTCATTGTTCTCATAAAATGAATGTGCTGGACGTTGAATGTGAGGCTTTTTGTGAAAATATTCTCATACTTTTAAATGGGATCTCGTGTGGCGCCTCTTAATGATTCCTCCTTTTTGCGTCGGCGCGCTGCGACCGGCCGCCAACGTTAGGCTTTTGGTGTGTCGGCGCATGTCACCACTTAAACCTTTTTGTTCCGCTGTTTCCGATGTAAATTAAACATTTTAGGTGGCTTTGTTTCAAAAATCGAATAGGGAATTTTTGTAGCGACCATCCGTATTATTTCATATACCTACTTACAATTATTCGTTAAGGAATTTATATTCATCAACGGTGGAGACCTATGTCTAGACTATATAATATATATATCTTCCGAAATGACATAATTTTTTTAAGTACTGAAACGGCTTACATGGTACAATTGTTTGAATCTTATATCAAAAGTGTACATTAGTTTGACATACGATACATCATAATTAAAAAAAACAGCAAAAGAATTTAAATAATATATTTTAAAATATATTTACTTTATAAGAAACAAATAATCTCCAAAGTAATATTTATTTCTTAATTTAATTTGATGATAATATGTTGATGATGTGATGATTATACAGTTATATGAGAGGAGACTATAGTATAGGAGAGGACACATAAAATTATGCTTACACATATGCTAAAATGCGGATCATTTTTTGAAAATACTATATACAAATATAAAAAAAAAAATTAACAAAAAATGCAACCGAATTTAACACTCAAAAGTGTGAAATAACTTGTTGACGTCGGTACCATGATAGTTCACACAAAAGTAACTATCACAATATTGTGCTCATGTTACCGACTTCGACAAGTTATTTCACACTTTTGAATGTTGAAGTCGGTTGCATTTTTTGTTAAAAAAATTTTTTTTCATCCTTTTCTTTACCTTTGCTACTCACGGGATCAATTAATTGTCATTGTGTGTTCTGCGATGTCTTCAATCGCAACAATAATATCATCAAGACACGCGTAGCACTTTTCAGTTATTGGAGTATAACTCAAAAACCGCTTGTCCGATTTTGATGAAATTTACTTTACTTATTTAGATTTGAATATACGATCGAATTGAGTAACCTTCTTTTTTTGAAGTCGGTTCAATAGTATAATGGCCGAGATAGAGCTTGGCCAACATTTATTTCTGAACCATCATTATCTTCTTTAGCATTATTAACTGGATCATTGTAATGTATTTTTTTTTTCGATTAAATGTAATCAATCGCCTCATGTTATGTTTACTCCTGGCAGCTTGCGCATGCACATTTCAGAGTAGGAATAAATAATAAGCGGCGTGCAAGCTCAGGAGTCGTGACACCTACTCTTTCGCTAATGGAGTGCAGACGCTAAGACGTACCTACCCTACAGAGTCTGGTGTGAGTTCTAATCAAGATCGCTCGTTGAGTTTGTTTCTTTCGTTCCGTCGACCACATCCAGCAAATGATTATCTGCTTGCGTTATATTCAGTACGAAGCTGCGTCTCTGCAAAACTATTACATAACATTATCCCATTCCCACTATATATTATTATAAATGTCAAAGTTTGGATGGATGGATGGATAGATGAATGGATGGATGTTTGTTACTCAATCACGCTAGAACGGCTGAACGGGTCTGGATGAAATTTGGCACAGAGATAGTAGAGATTAAGTATATTAAGAATATTTTAAGAGTTTTTATTGTGTATCGCATTAACCATATGCTACGAAGAACTAATGTTCAAATATTTGAAGGAAAAAAATCGGCTGCTAGTGGGACTTGAACCCACGACTACAGAATACCGTCCTGTCGCTCTGTCCAACTTATGCTATAGCAGCCCATACCACTAGGGCCGAATTACTTGCGGGGGATGTCTTCCCCGCAGATGTTAATGGGACTTGAAGTCCCACTAGCAGCCGAATTGTTTCCTTCAAATATTTGAACGAAGGGGGTTGATATTTGAAACTTATATGTTTAAGTCAATTTGTTTCAAGTACAAAACTAACATCAAACTAAACTTAAAACAGCCTCCCTACAGCTGCATAAAACATTTAAAAAGCATGAAATTTTCATCATATCGATATATTTATTTCATTCGAAAGGCCACACAGGAGAACAGTGGAGGCCGGCCTATCTTAAATTGATGGACCTAATCTTAAACCGGTGCTTTGTCGTTAGATGCATCAATTTTTGTAAAATACGATAGTTCATTCATGATAACTTGGTTAGTTGCTTTCTGTTCCCGTAAGGCATTTTTAAAACACATTAAATTATGTATCACAAATGACCATTCACTACACTCCCGAAGGTCTATTAGACCTCAAACAGATAAAGTGAATGCTTTTATCTCTATTGGGAAGCCCGTTTGCGCAGGAAGCAGTAAGTTTTCTATTGATTGAGCCGTTCGACGTTAATGTTGATTCGGAACAGTGCAACTGTTTCAGAAGTTGATCTCTATCGGTGTAAGAAGTCATCATCTTTAACTACATAATTACAGTTGTCAGATACCATGTCTGTATACCTTCAAACACCCGATAAACAATTGACAGTGATCCTCTTCAAGTAAAGTAAACTAAAATTTTGGATGATAATATAAATTGGATAAGCTCTTATATAGTCAACTCAAAGCCCCATCTGATCATCTACACACAAATTTTGAAGACATTTAAGACTACTTCAACACAAAGCATGGCGTCTGTAAGCTTTTGATACACTAACTCAAGGACTATACCTACTATAAGAAAGAAAATAGATGCGTGGTGTTTTATTATCCACTCCCATCCACGACCGGCAAAAGTCATCAACATCAGTTCTAAAGGAAACTTGAATCAATAGACATAGAAACTAGTAACCGCGATTGACGGGCTCTACGTACATCTCGTAATAGTATGCATAAAATATTTTAAGTAACGCTGGAAATGTTTTGTACAGTTTTATAAGCCTACTTTGGCCATACATTTTGTCGTATATTTACTTAGCTATTATTTAAATAATTCCTTAATTTTCTAGTAATTGGGCAATATACTATAAGAATGACGAGTAGGCTGAAATAAATCAAAAAACAATCCACATAAAACATCAAACAAAAATACAATAAATGAAATTAGGGCAACAACTCAAAGTTTGGTTTGACTTACTTCACTGTGTCACGCAAAGCAAAATGATAACGGAACATAATGTAACATGAAAATAGGGTGGCTAAGTAAGTATCGAGCATACAAGAAGATTAATGCTATAAGATACTATTTTTATTTATCTTCCTGTATTTTAATCTATGCATAATTAACAACGGCTTATGTCAAACGTTTGGGCAAACGAGAATTGGCTCTGAAATTCGCACAACGTAATTCGTATTTTTCTAAAAAGTCTGCATACGCTGAGTACGTATTATACATATTTTAAAGGCGAAAAATTGTCCGTCGTTTATATGTTGTTATGTTGTCACTGCACGCTTAAACGGCTGAACGGATATGCATCAAATTTGGAATGAAGGTAGCTTTTTAGGCTCCTTGCCCTCCTTTTTTTCAACTGTATTTCTTGACTTCATATTTAGACGTAAAAATATACTCTGTAAACCCTACCCAATCCATATTGTTGGTCAGATGATCAATATATTTTATAATAAGCTTTCTAGGACCAGGCCATCTCTCCGCGTCTGTTATAAAATCGAATAGAAAATATGTAAGTTACATACTGAGTCATATTCGTTTTTTTAAATTGTTTACCCCTATAATATATACTTTTTATATAATATAATATTTGTCATATCATTTATTTTCAATGAAAGTTGTTTAGGGCTACCTCAATACATAAGTCAGGTAGTAAAATAGCATAAAATAAACACATTAATAAAAAGACCAGAAGGATTTTTAACAAATCTTTAGAAATAAACTTGTTGTTATATTACCCATAATATCTATACTCTGCCCATTTTTTTCTTGGTCTGTTAGGATATTAGATCATTTGACCAATCAAAAACCAGCCACAAAATATTCAAAAGTAATAATAATAACGTTTCGCTTATCTCTGAACACTTTTCTGAAAGGTCTATTCTGTTCAAAAATAATAGAACTAACAGATGCTTTCACGGCTCGGCTAGTTAACTTAGCATATTTTCAGCACATCGTGTCATAATGGCTTAATGATGTGGTGTTTGTTGTTCAATTGCTGATATAGAAACTATTTTTACCTTGCAATGATGAGCTGTTATAGCTATTTATGAAATGGGATAATATAAACTTTACCAAGGAAATATGTACAAGCTTGACATTTTGTGAAATGATGTAAATTTAATGGGCAGAAATAGGCCGCGTTCCGAATTGAGTGTAACGCATTATCGTAGCTTAGAGCTGTCGCCCAGTTTGCGATATGCCCAAACGTGGGCAGTTTTCTCTGCTTTCTGATGAGCTTGAAAAATCAAGGACTGACGTTGCGCTGTCGCGCGACTGTCGTCGTGTGTGCGCGTGCGCAGCGCAACTAGAAAAACAACAATTAGATAACGCGCGCGACTACCCAGCTTGTCGTCACGACTGCGCGACTGACGCCAAGTGTGCGGAACTTTGAACAACATATATGAAAATTGTCGGCCGCAGCCTTTAAGTATCCAGCAGCCTGTAGTCGCCTCTAGTCGCCGACTTGTCGCTGTCACGTGTCGCCTAGGATGCGCCTTCGCTTAGGTGAGACGTTAACCAGAGGTCGAGTCCCGAACAGGGAGTATTTTCCACATCTCGACCAGGGGGTCATCCGGCTAAAATATTGCTTTGAATATTGCTATAGCTTCGACTTTCTTTCCGTCTTTTCGAACCTAAGAAAGCTTAAATAATTGATTATTTTTTAATAAATCAATTTTATAATTCGTTTATTAATAAACAATTAACTGTTGAAGCTTTCCTAAGTTCGAAGAGAAGGAAAAAAAGTCGATAGCTATAGGAATAGTCAAAGCATTATTTTTAAGCAGACGACCCCCCTGTTCTCTGAAGCAACTGCCCAAGTTAATCTTTACGTTAAACGTTGCACTTAGAGGCGAGGTCTCTTCACAAAAGTTGTTTACAACCTTGGACCGATTTTTATCAAAAAAATCAAGTTCCGTGTGGCAGCAACTTTACCCTTTCTTCTGAACTAAGAGAAATTGCACATTATTCTACTTGGGTGAGATTGTTTTTTTCTTTTTATCACCTGCAAAGGTGATAAAAATGGTTGAAAGTTGTGAAAGGAACTTTTAAACGTACCTACATTTTAAAGTATTTTTCAGTAATATTTTTCCATAATTCCAAAATTTTCCAAATCTTAGAAAATGTATTAGAAACGGTACATTTTAAGAAGAATGATTGCCTAATCTTTTGATGAGAAAAAAATCCGTATTACATTATACTTATTCATACAGTATGGTTTTTAGGGTTCAATACCTCAAAAGGAAAAAACGGAATCCTTATAGAATCATTTTGTTGTCCGTTTGTCTGACTGTCAAGACCGTTTTTTTTCAGGAATGCGTGATGATATCAAGCTGTAAGCTCAGGTCTACTCTCCCTTCGAGCTGTGAAAAAAATCAAACTTCTAAGTCAACGCAATCAAAAGACGTCAAAAAAAAGAATCAAAAGCCTTTTTATGCTGTTTATTTTGTAAATTTTCGACACTCGCAATGGAATCAAAACCTAAAGGGTACTTCCCATGAACTCAGAATTTATAAAATTTGGTACGAAGCCACGTCTTATAGCACAGATAAAGGAAAAATTGCGAAAAGCATAAATTTTTAGTTACATCATGTAATAAAAATATTTGTAATATTTTTAAACTACCCCTTTCTTTCGTCGGGCTCGCGTACCGGGGTTCCGTACACGAACCCTCGGTGCGCGAGTCCGACTCGCACTTGGCCGGTTGTATTGTTTTGCCCGCTAATTAATTTCAGTCAATGATTTTACCAACTTCTTCAACTATCAGCATAATTTAGCCAATATACATAACAATTCAGCAAATCATACACTGAAAAGTTCCCCATATTCAGATTGGTCATTGGTGAAAAGCATTTCGTCCCGGCATTCAAACAGAGCGGGAGTATTTATCATAATCATATAATAATATAATTTTCTTCGTGGAGTATTTTGAAAAATATTCTTGGAGTACTTTGGGATATATAACCCAGTAGTGACGGTGCCGTGCATGGTCTATATTACGAATAAGTGACATATTTTAATTCAACGACTATAATAGCATCGAAAGTATGCTAGATGGTTTTTTTATCGCATAAAAAATATCACTCACACACACATACGTACACACATACACATAACCAAGCACACCCTCACGCACGCACGCACACACACACACACAAACACACACACACACACACACACACACACACACACACACACACACACACACCACACATACACACACATATGTTTTTATTAATTAGTGTTTTTAAATAGCTATGTATTCATTCTGTGCGTTTGACATAAATTATATGTACTAAATTAAGGGAGAGGCCTTCGGCTCCAAAACACAGTGAAAACTAGTTTGGAGCCAATGGGTTCATGTATTGTTAGACCTATTGTTATGTCAAATAAATATATTTGTATTTGTATTTGTATTTTTTTCATCAGTTATAATTAACTGATGAAAAAAATGAAAGATGAGTTTCATTAACTGTTAATATTGAATTTTAACTGATGAAAAAAATGAAAGATGAGTTTCATTTACTGTTAATATTGAATTAAAATATGTCAATTATATACATATATAATATATGTAAAATGTGCATGGTTGTGACACATCTATCACTGTCAACCACAAAGTACAGTGTCCTGCACAATAAGCAGTCAATCATCAAAACAGACGACAGGTTTTTTAACTACCGTACTCCGTAGGTAGGTACGAAGTCATTATAATGTCGAAGGTCCTGCCGAAAGTGGCTGTTAAACTTCTTTCGGTTGCGATTTTATTGCTCCGCCAACTCATGGTTTAATATGCGTCCAAAAAATGTTAACAAAAAATAGGCGCCACCAGAGAGAGCCTCAGCCAAAGTCACAGCAGCCGAGATCTTATTATTTCGATGTGAATATTTTTTACGTGCCCCTTTTCAGAGACCGAGTTTGTGTTAAAATAAACACCTAAGTATCATTAGCTATAAACACAATTCTTTGTGTCTACCATCGAAAGAAATAGGGCAATAAAATGGAACGATCGAAACAACGCTGCAGATATAAGAAAAAATATAAGTGCGTTTACGTTGTTTCAAAGTATTTTTTTTTTTTTTTTTACATATTATAAGTTTGCGTTTGACAACTGTCTCACCTAATGTTAAGTGATGACGTTGTCTAGGATTTAGCACGCAAACCTAGAAGGTACCTATTCACTCGCGACTTGAAGACTCCAGTTTTAACTTAAGATTTTCAAAATCACTTTCTATTAAAGTTAAGTTCATAAAATAACTTCTAATATAAATGAATAAAGTGCTTATTATATAATTCATATTGAAACACTTGATATTGGGACTGACTCTCACTTCTCTTCATGTTTTTATTTGATACTAGATACCAAATAAATGACATCAGGTTCATTCATCAAAAAAGTTTTCTCCTAGTGCTTATAGCCTATGAGCCAGCTCTGCAGAGCTACGACGAGGTGCGCCTACGCAACTCGGTGCCACTGACCCCCTACTTCTCGCCCGCGCCACGCGAAGGGGCCAAATTCATCGCGGCGCATTATTATGTTACCTTTGTTTTCAAATTTAATTGGCTCTTCAAAGATAACCTATCTTGATAATAAACGGATTAAACGACGAGTCCAATAAACCGGAGGTCTTGGGAACTGACCGTACTTCAGATAAGATTGTGCCTGACCGAAGCTCTATATGGAGAATGTTATGTAGGTTGTAGAAGGGCTTGTACCGGAGTTCACCTATGGGATCTTACCCAATCAAATGGATTAAGCATCGTACTTTCCAGTCCCAACTAAGCTTTTTAGTGTACAGTTCTTAGGCCACAATAGAAGCCCATGGGTTATGCAATAATCGATGCAAAATAGTACATACAATACATCTGCTTCACTGATATCATAAACGACCCATAGTCAACGCGATGCTCTCAGAAAGCTTGCAATGGTGCTCCTGGTACAATTATAGGCAAAGAATTTTACGAAATCTTTTGTTCGCGTGAGTAGACAATTTAATTGAGATGTTCTATTTTTTTGTTATGAACATTTCGCTGCTCATTAACTAATTATGTTTAATATTCATGATATTTTTCTTTTGTTAATTCATCTTCACTATTTTAGTAAATGGTAGATCTCACGAGGCATATGTCAAGGAGTATGACATGATAGTTTATGATTTTTCACGATGTTATACTTGACGTAATTCTGTATATTACATTAGATTTAATAATAAAAATTACAGTGTCATTCTAATAAGACCTAAAGTCTAGTATAGTAGTAGTAAGTATAGTAAACAGATAGATACCACTAGAATCTATGCCGAAACCACACCGAAGTCACTATCCAATGGATAGAGAGACATAGAAGTTATGAAGGCAGCTGAGGTAAGAAGTTACCGAGCGTAGGCTTGGAAATACAGCAAGCAAGCACAGAGCCGATAATTTCATTGCCTTTCAATAAGATAAGAGCTTGGATTAGCAATTCAACAGTAACTATGCATCTTGACTATTAGGCAAGTATTGAAAATTGCAGTTGAAAGGAGGCTTTTCCGGTGCATAAACCGAGATTAATCCAAAAAGTCTTCAGTCTGAAAACTTATATGCATTATAACAACTGTTTTAACATTGTAGAAGCATTTTTTTAAATAGGTGTCACTGATAGTCCCTCATCAGCCCATCGAATGCAGTATAATAGCGTGGTCATAAAGAGAGCAACCAACCTAGGTATATACTGAAGACAATCCACCGAAGAGGGAGCCTGCAGCGGCATCAGTGAGCTGCTGGCTTTTCTCGCTATATTGATGGGTAGTTGAACTGACGAACACCACCTGTAACCTTTGTATTTAATTGAACTTCTATAGTAAGCAGATTATTAAACCAATCTGCAAATCATATCCCAAATTTCTTGCCGCTTTTCGACAGTGGCTCTATGTAGTAGATAAGTATAGAAGAGGGTCAGGCTGCGTAAGCATTGTCACCAATGTTCAGAACACAACATTTGTGTTGGGAACAAAATATGGCTCAATATTTTTTTTTATAAGTACATGAAAGAAACTCACCCAGAGTTTCGTTTTATGAAATTTTAAAGGCAAATTATGCACCTCGATGACCTAGATCCATTGTTTTCATGTAATGAGTAATTCCCATACTAATAAATGCATATGATTGTCATTCAATTTAGTCTTCTTTTGGTTATACACGAGTTTACTAATTACATTCGGTCAAACCATTGTTTCCATTTTATGGAAACAATGACCAAAGTCTTTGCTTAACAAATAGGAATTATATACACGCCGCGTGTATAATGTATGTATGCACAATAGGTACATCGGTCACTTGTTATGACTAACGATTTGATTAAAACTCAGACAACATGAGTTCCTACTGATATGTCAATTATTTGATTCTTCATTTCTACATACAAATATTTATGATATGAATAAAAAGAGGCAGTCTTTTTGGATTCTCTCAATTTTTCTTTGCAACTTTCCTTGAACTTGTTTGCTTGGAACGTATTTTGATACTACCTTTCTAAAAAATAGTTTGTGACAAGGTCAACTCTTAAAATTAAAAAGGGAAAAAAACTAAATTAGTCTCGTCGTTTTCAAGTCGGACGTAACGAGCTTACGAATAAACAAACAATTTTTAATATATATTTATATCATTTATGTTGAAATCCTTACCCCTGCAAATTAACATCATATCACGATAAAATCTGTAAAGTAATAAAAATCAAGGATAGGAATAGACCAGACCGAAGAAGATAAAATGTTATAAAGCCCAAAAAAAAACGGTGTTTAAATTTATTACCGCTTTTAGCAAAAGGTTTGTTGTTTACAAGACATATTTTATTTAAATCGTAATTTATGGTTCTCCGCGCAGAAATATAAAGATAAGCGGGATCGAAAAGGATAATAATAGTTGTTAGGAGAAGGTTTTTATGCGATCAGTATACAAATGGCGTTGATAATTGAATACATTTTATAATGTCTTAAGCCTCGATCCACCGAAAATTTCTTTATTTAAAATTAGCTTATCGAAATATTTTTCTTGTATATTTAATTCTAATTCAACTTATTTCTTTCTAAAGAATTAGTGAACTTATAGTTTCAAAAAAACCTGGAAATCTTTTCATACTTGGAATATTATAACTTAAGGATAGCATAAATTATACACAAATGCATTATGTCATTTTAAACACGATAAAAGTCACTACACTTTTGACAGAATGGTTTTGGCTGTAACATCAAGAGTGGTGGCACGCTTGACAATCCGTCGCCACTCGTCCCATACTGCTGCCTTTATGGTACATTCCTGGAGTGGGCAATCCTGAACAGCTTTAATTTAGTTTGTCCAGCGCATGGGCAATATGCCGTGAGCTCTTGTGCAGTCTACTTTTCCCGGAGCTACAAGGTGTTCCAGAGACCATTTCCTCTATACAAAATATGTCCAAAGAAACTGAGAACGCGACCCTATACGATGTTAAAAACAGCGTTATTGTAAAAAAAATGTTTCTACAACACCACATTTCCAGAGCGTCTACTTGCCTTTTTAACCGACTTCAAAAAAAGGAGGAAGGAGGAAAGATATTTTGTTATGCGCGGTTCACGCGCGCGTTTCACGGTTCGCGGATAACTTCGTCGTTTATGAACCGATTTTGATGATTCTTTTTTGTTAGATAGAGTATACTTCCGTGGTGGTCCCATTCAAATATTCATCAAAATCCAAATTCATCAAAATCGGACAAGTGGTTTTTGAGTTATACTCCAATAACTGAAAAGTGCTACGCGTATCTTGATATTATTGTCGCGGTTGAAGACATCGCAGAACACACAATGACAATTAATTGATCTTGTGAGTAGCAAAGGTCAATGAAGAGTTAAAAAAAATATTTTTTTGAATTGAGCACAATATTGTGATTATAGTTACTTTTGTGTGAACTACCATGGTACCGACTTCAATAAGTTATTTCACACTTTTGAGTGTTGAAGTCGGTTTCATTTTTTGTAAAAAAAATTTTTTTTTCAGTCTCTTATTATCCATGTCTCAACTCTTGTAATGAAACAAGGTGATTACTAATACCTATTAATACTAACTACAAATAACTAACCTACTAATACTAATACCTATTTTCCTGACTATGTCTATATCAAACGGTGTATGGCTATCACAAGGTCGCCCATGTGATAGCCATACATCGTTTGATATCATCTGCGCATCCACCATTTGCTAGAAAACAGTGTTCTTAGGTAAATGTATGATTGCAATTCGCAATTTTCGTAACTTCCGGTGAGGTTTCATGAGCACGGTCTCCACCTTCGTCTTGCTGCTTTGCTGATCCATTTTCAAGCCAAAATTGTGGCTAACAAGTTCCATTTTACAACGGAAATCTTCAACTTTGCAGATGCTTGTTCCAAAGAACGTGGTGTCACCAGTTGGAAATTTTACAGCCACCGATATTAATCCCATCAGTCCAGTCTTCAAGTGTTATTCTCATTGTGAAATCTGTGCAAATGTTAAACAACAGTGAATACTATAATGACAGCTTTTACGAACTCCTGCACTGGGGTAGAAGCTGTTGGAGAATACATCGTCTGCTCTGACTGAAACCGTGCATGATTCGTATAGCCTTTGTAATATTTAGACTTTCGCGATTCGAACACATTCTCTTCTCGTGGTCACGAGTCTTCACGTGACCACGACCAATGCAACTTAGTCGAAACGTCGAGGTAAATAAATTACTAAATGTTTTTCTCGCGATCAAGCCCCGTTTGATTTAATAACAATCGTATAGCCTTGTAATGTGAACAATATATTTACGCCCTCCCATTGCCTTAGAGAAGTTAACAAAGCAAATATAAGTTGGCTTGTTGTTACTATGAAGTATATGCTTTATAAGTCCAGGGTATGACCCCCATGTCAGGTGAGAGAGTTGTCAAACGCAAACTTATAATATATATTTTTTTAAAGTCACTTGATGGCTGCTATCTTAACATATTGCAGTGAGTTTGGTGAAGGACTTTCAGTTTGGAGTGTGGCACCTAGCCGTTAGCGCGTAATGAACCTTTTTTTAAGCTTTCGCTTGAACACTGTTTCACCTGATGTGAGAAGAAGCGGTCTAAGATCAGCAGCACTCAAACTTAGAAGATACCTATTCACTCGTGACTTAAAGACTCTACGATTGTACGTATCGAGAGAGACAGATTCGGGCAACGAGTTCCATTCCTTGGCAGCACGCATTAAGAAAGTGAAGGCAAAACGAAAAAAAATCGAAGCAATACCTTTCGCCATGATTTGGAGTTCATAACGATTTTACCTTCATTGGAAGCTGAAGTGGGTGGGGATCAGACCAGCGACAGTTAAGTTATATAGCCGACGTTATCACGCTAGGCCATCAAAGCTTCGAGTATGCTACAACCACGCGCTGATTTAAATACGTAATTTTCACATAAAATTAAAACCGAAGTGCGATTACATTTTATCGAGCGAGTGATGTGCCGACATCACTGCTTTGAAAAATACATTGTATTTGAAGCAGTTTTGGTGTTGAGAATGTCTATAATGGCGCTTACAGAAGAACCTTGTAACAATGATGGCATCAATGGTTTACATTTTCATTTTACTGATACTGAGATACTGAAGTTGAGTTTTATTGTGTGGCATAAACTTCATATGAGCGGGATGACATTATTTTTAGAGCATGCGTTGGACCTTTCCTACGTTGAAAAAATCGTATTGTAAGAACATTATTATATTTTCTACAACGAGAGCCTTTTTTTAAATTATTTCAAGCTTGCGTTTGACGTCTTTATCACTTGATGTTAAGTGATGGTGTGATCTGCATTCTAGGTCTAGGGTGATAACATTTAAGACCACACATCGTCACTGACCCTCAAGGGAGATAGTGCTCAAACGCTACATCTATACAGTATAAAAAAACAGATAGTGATCAATTGTAATTAGTTATTAGTGAATCATTTATATTTAGGGTTCACGAACTGTTATTGTATTGATATATATATATATATATATATATATATACGTACAGAGCCGTGGTGGTACTGGCCTAGAATAGTACTCCCCCATCTCTTCCCGCGGGTGCCGTAAGAGTCGGCTAAGGGATCACATACCAGAGGGTAGGCAGCAGCGCCTTCTAAGGATCGGAAATCATACTGCGATCGCCAACCTGCCTGCCAAGCGTGGTATATATCTATATATATATATATCTATATATATATATATCTATATATATATATATATATATATATATACGTACAGAGCCGTGGTGGTACCGGCCTAGAATAGTACTCCCCCATCTCTTCCCGCGGGTGCCGTAAGAGTCGGCTAAGGGATCACATACCAGAGGGTAGGCAGCAGCGCCTTCTAAGGATCGGAAATCATACTGCGATCGCCAACCTGCCTGCCAAGCGTGGTGAGAATTGGCAAATCCCCCTACATTGGGGAGGCATATATCCAGCAGTGGATGTACAAGTGCTGAGAAGAAGAAGAAGATATATACGTTAGGTATATATTGATACAATTTCTAACTCTAGATTCAAGCTGTCGGAAAAATATAAGATACCTCAATTTTTTTAAAATAATTGCATATACTATCATTACATGTTTATCAAAACTCAATTAAAAACATTTAAATAGACCTTAAGTTATACAGACAAAGCCGTATGAATAGATTTGACTACGCAATACAGCCGTCGCGTCGTCGTGTTAATTGAATTAAAAAAACAACTTGTGTAGAAAAATACCTTATTATCCGTAAATTTGTAGACATACACTTACAGTGGTGTTACATACGTGAATAAGGATCGGGGTCATTAGGTTCAAGTGAACCTTCCACATTAAACAATGTGGGCATTGTTGCAACGATGATTTGCGGAACACATTTCGGTTAATGTTCATTACAAAATGGAACAGCCCAGGTTTCCCGAGGTCGCACACCTGCCCTAAATACATTGCGATTGGGGTTAATTAAATGTTTGCACACTATTTATTCAGACCAATGATATTAACAAAATAAAATACGAATAATGAATTACAAAACTACAGCTAACAACTACAATAACATTTGAGCAATCCACTATATATTTTTTTATGGGATAATGTGACGGAACAAGCAAAAGGGCCACAGGATGTTAAGTGGTAACCATTGCATAAAGACAGATACAATTCGTAAAGAACTGCATTGCGTCCGTCTCTCTGAGACATGAAGTTGTAAAGTTAAGTCTCAAGTATTTGTAATTTCCCCGGAAACCATTTCCTTCTAACTGAAACACAGTAATGCAAACGCTACTGCCTTGAGGTAAAAACAGATATGGTGGCAGAACTTCCCCGGACAATCTCTCAAATAGAGTGGTAATTCTGAATCGGTGTCATGGACGTTTGTTATATCTCCAATCCAGGATCGAGCTCTCAGTCTAGGTATTATCAAATCCATAGCGTGGTGGTAAAGTACTTTTCGGTGCTCGCCTAGCTAGATACTCCACTAAAGTCTGAAGCATCTGTTACCAACAACACGGTGCGATCAGGCAGCAACATTCTAGGTCTAATGTAAAACCACCGTCAACCATATCGTCACTGAATATCTTGTGATATATGTATTATTAAGACACTTGACCTAAAAACTATACAAAAAAAGCACCACAGACCGGCATTGCCCCCATTGAAGCTGTTAATGCCGGTAGAGGCAAACAGCAAAAAAGCAGCATTGTAATACACTGGCAAGACGGACTATTAAAGTGAGTTGCTGTAGGAGGTTCAAAGAGTGGAAGGAGGGTAGGCTATATCTTTGTATTTAATGAATGCCTGTTGATGTCGAAATTGGTGTTCTTGAACAGTAAACATATATATATATACACTAAACGGGTATTTTCTGCTGTAAACAAATGGAGCCTTGCGAGTTTTTGATCACATTCAGAAAATTTTGGAAAAGTCACGACATACAGCTGTAATGTTGGTACTTACATTTATGATTACATAGATAAAGGTTGAATAGGGTATTAAAAGCTTATAATTAAGATTAATCTTTTGGAAACCTGTTTAAGTAGTATGGCTAAAGATAACTTAATAGCCAAACGAAGAAAACTTTTTTATATTTGAAACGCTAGGACCGTGGGGACCAAGACCTTATGGGGCGACCAAATGAAGCAACACTTGACCAAAATTCTGGCCTTTATTTTCCTCAAAGATCAAGCATTGCTATTCAACGTTGCAACGCAGCCAGCATTTTGGGAACTATGCCCACTGGTAGTGGTTTAAATTAAACCGTTTAGTAGATTATTCTATTAATATTATTTTGGTTGTAATTATGTTATTGTTATTATTATTTATTTTTTCGAATATGAATGCTTAGAATTTAATATATAAATCATATTATTTTCATTTAGGTGATATTCAGATGACTTGTTTTCCAAACCTACATCCAAGCGTTTTGAATATTTTGATTGGTATAAGTATTAGGATGCAGGTTATCAAGGCCTGAATAATTTAAGTTCTAAAAGGTTAAGTTATTCACCGCGAAAAACCCTCGGGCTTACCCTTTAAATTAATCTTTGTTTTATTTCTACGATGTATTTGGTATAGATTTAGAGTTCATAGAATCCTTGCGAGGTATGGCCTATGGCTTATTGATGTTATTATTATATATAGAAAATATACAAATATATAATAAAAATATACACTGTCCTTTTTGTTCAAGCAAATTATAATTCACCTTTTGCATAAATATATTTTAGATATACTCAATTTCGTTACTTATTAGTTAGTTAAGCTAGACTAAGGTGTCAGTAAATTGTTAAATTTAAATAGGAAATCGTATTTAGATCTCCACGTTAAAGGCTTGCCTAGTGTGAAGATCACAAGATCATTCGGCTTTCCCAGCATTAGATA
This sequence comes from Apeira syringaria, assembly GCA_934044485.1. NCBI lineage: Eukaryota > Metazoa > Arthropoda > Insecta > Lepidoptera > Geometridae > Apeira > Apeira syringaria. The sequence goes on along the minus strand of OW203655.1, from coordinate 7,345,366 downwards.
ATACACCATTTTGTTTGTTAGATACAGCTTTGAGTGTGACTTATACAAATCCAATTGTATTTTTACATTTGTATTTTTATGTCTAAAGGCAGAAATAAATATTTTTTCATTTTCATTTTCATAGAACCGGACTCAAGAAGAAACATACCTACGTATGAAAGAGAACAGCAGTTATGTTTACTGTGATAGAAAGTCTTATGATAACACAGTACCTATTTACAACAAAATATCGCACAGACTAAGCTTAACCAAATAAGCAAGAAACAAGTACATTTTTGTTACGTTATAATTTTGCTACCATCCACCTTTATAATTTATTTCGTCTCGGTCAAGTTTTCATTTAGGTATACTCACAACTATCCTAATTAAGTTTAGTAATATTATTCACTACGCATTATTATCTTTAATTAATTATTTATGATAATAATGCGTAATGAATATGATTTAATTACTTATTAAATTGGTATTTAGGACTGGCTGGTTGGCGCAGTTGGTAGCACTCTGCCTTCTGAGCCGCTGGTCCCGGGTTCGAATCCCGGACAGGTCAAACATTTGTGTGTATGAACATGTCTGTTTGACCTGTGTCTGGGTGTGTATATGTATGTAAGTATATATATATAAGAAGATATGTATTTAAGTATATATATCAGTCATCAGGTTACCATAGTACAGGCTATGCCTAGTTTGGGACCTGAAGACCTTGTGTGAATGTTGTCCCATATATATATAACTCTATAATCGTATAGCTACTTTCTTAAAAATATTATTCATTGGGTAGCTTCAATCTCAAGCCTGATCAATCGCAATATAAAGAATAGTTTGCTCGTTTTGCAGCTTACAATAGAATTACCAATGGTATGGATTTTTATAAAATCCTAATATATTTGTTTCACTAACGATTTGGGCTGAAAATCAGCGCTGTGAATTAATCTGTAGCTAGTGCTGATCCCTTACCCTTTCTGAAGCAGTCTACATGGCAGCAATCCCAGTCAATTGTGAGGCAAACAGAGGCAGTGTAAGACAGCTGTAACTGTCGATAGTGTGTATTTTATCTTATTATTAACTAGCCGCGCCCCGCGGTTTCTCCCGCGTGGTTATGAAAAATGATGATAGTAATTATGATGATGAACTTATGACACTCACAAATAATGTGGCTTTACATAGATAAAATAATTTTCATAATCGGTTCAGCTGATCCAGAGATTACCCCCTTCAGCCCTACAAACTTTACCTCTTTAAAATATTAAGTTTTTTTTTTTTTTTTTTAAAGATTATAAGCTTGCGTTTGACCACTGTCTCACCTGATGTTAAGCGACGACGCGGTCTAAGGTCGTATAGATAGTATAGATTAAGTCGTTGTGTACACTGAAGAAGAATAAACAATTTTGTTTGTTTTTTTTTTTTTTACATACTATAAGTTTGCGTTTGACAACTGTCTGTCAACAATTCATTCATTGATTCGTCCTTGTTTTTCTTTGCCTGTTCACACTAACACTTTCCGCACTCACCTGTTCTCATCGCAGAAATGTTTGCCCTAGCATAATATAATATAATAATAATATCCCTGAGCCACGACGACTAAAAAAATTTAGTTAACTAATTTTTTCACGAAATGTATTCGGTTTTAGAATAAAATCTTAAAGACAGCACTAAGATTATAATATATATTATATATTAATATACATAGAAATGGGCTATAAAATTGCCTCCAAAATAGCAAACTATGACGTGAAACATAGAACTTCTGCCGGGGCCTCATATATACTTGTATCCAAATTGATTAAAACTTCACGTAATAAGCTAGTTAAAACTATTCGTTAAAACCTATTTGATTCGAGCACATAATTTTTTCACGCTTTTCTTTCTTTGCAAAATGGAAACTTTATCATAGCCAATACGAAATTTTTCTTGGATTCTTAGGTGCGTGTGATAAGACCTGTACTTGACCATTTTCCACAATAAACAATATTCGTCACAGTTAAATTTGATCACTTAAACGTACCTAATTACACACAATAATCTATGTTGAATGCAATAAATACGGTTTCTGAAGTTACAATAAGTTCTTCTTCTCTCAGCCATGTGCGTCCACTGCTGGACATATGCCTCCCCCATATAGGGGGGATTTGCCAATACTCGCCACGCTTGGCATGCGTGTTGGCGAGCGCAGTATGATTTACAATCCTCAGAAGGCGCTGCTGCCCACCTTCTGGTACGTGATCCCTTAGCCGACTCTTACGGCACCCACGGGAAGAGATGGGGGAGTACTATTCTAGGCCGGTACCACCACGGCACAATAAGTTACATTCGGCTAATTACAACTCATTTGAGGGTCAAGAAATAAATCGTTTATGCACGGTTTAGTGTACAGTAAATACCGAGGTCATTAATTCGAAATCCTAAACTGCCGCACACAATACATTTCCGATTATATAATGTTCTAAGTGTGTTGATCTAAAAGTTTGGCAATTGAATATATTATAATATAGTATCCGTCACACAACGAGCTATGGAGAGGGCTATGCTCGGAGTTTCTCTACGCGATAGAATCAGAAATGAGGAGATCCGTAGAAGAACAAAAGTCACCGACATAGCCCAGCGGATTAGCAAGTTGAAGTGGCAGTGGGCAGGGTACATAGCTCGAAGAACCGATGGCCGTTGGGGTCGAAAGGTTCTCAAGTGGAGACCACGGACTGGCAAGCGCAGCATAGGACAGCCAGACCAGGTGGACAGACGACCTGACTAAGGTCGCGGGCAAGGGCTGGATGCGGGCCGCTTCCAACAGGTCCTTGTGGAAATCAATGGGGGAGGCATATGTCCAGCAGTGGACGTCCTATGGCTGAGATGATGATGATAATGATGATCCGTCAGGCTGTACAGCCTTACGTAGCTCATCAATTGTCACGATTGAATATGCACCAGTAGCTTCGTAGGTAAAGCTGTACGTAGCTAGTAACACATACGCAATTAATAAAAAAATATACGAAAAAACGACGGAAATCTCCATCGCTTCATATTTTTCGACTCATCGTTTCTTTGTTGAGAATCGTTATTGATAGGTGCTTAGGTTCTGTGCTAGTCTCTATCTGTATTTTTGTTATGCCTATCACCGGAGAGACGCAGTCATAAGCATCTGTAGGTTATTATTCTCTCTATATATTATTATTCTTTATATATTTAATGACAGAAAAATGCATGCGTGAAATAGTTAATTGATTAGGGTCACATAGGAAAGCTTCTCTATGCCCGCGAACTTTCCGCAAGATTTAGGGAACAAGAACCCATAACAGCTACCCCATCAATCCGCCCTACTTTGTTTTGTCTAAGTGCGCGGAGTTTACTGGTGAAATATATTTTTATACTGTATAGATCAAGCGTTTGACCACTATTTCACTTGATGGTTAGTGACGAAGTTGTCGAAAATGTTATCACGATAAACCTAGAACGCTTATTGGTTCTCAAGGACCGCTTCCAAAACGCGCTATGTGTTTGGTGAGTTTTTCTAACTTAAATGTGGTAGCTAGCCCGGTGGGTCGAAAGTACCCTATTAATTTGAAAACGGTGTTACCTTCACCGGTAACTCAAGCCATTTGACAGCCGACACTCCACTTGTAGAGCTATCCTTACTTCAAAAGTAAAGCTATAAGCTACTTTACACCGCTTACAATAGTTGCTAAGGAATATTGGTATTGTTGGGGTGCTATACGTCTTATTGGAAAAATATACGTATTTTGCCCAAAATAGTGCATAAGTAATATTTGAACCCTGTAGGTAAGCCAACATGACAAACCTCGAGTTGACTTTATTATAATATTTGCATATAAAGCTGACATTAAGTTAGTCGGTTTTTTAATATTTAATAAATTAGTTTTGCCTTTATGGGACTTCCATTCTTACAAAAATAAAGTTTAAAAATAGGCTAAAATAACCTGTTAATCAATGACTAATTCTCCATCAGCTACTAATGCACTGTTAGAAATTAAAATACAATCTATTTGAAAATAACTGCTACGGACAACCAGTTGCCGTATAAGTACCTAATCTTGATCTAATCGATAAAAACAAAAGAAGATATCCAAATAAAAACAGCAAAACAGTGAATTAACCAATCAATGCAATTCAGTAGCGAGGTCGATGAAGGTTACAAATAAATAGGACTTATAAAGATCAGTAAGGCACTCGCGCACGTTTTAAACCGGAGAAGTATCGACGGTAGCTCAGAAGCAAACAAGCCCCGAGACAGCGGACCGTTTAATCAGTCTGTGCTGCAGACACGGACCGGGGGGAGGGAAGGGGGAGGCCCACCTTCCACTAAATGACCATCCCTCTACTCTGTTAACCCGTGCCACCGTATCCACAAACAGTATACTCGGTGAGTGCGGCAAATAGTAGACTTATGCTACGAATAGATATACCAAATAGTACTTATGGACATTATTCGAGACATTGGGCCCGTGGGAAGCTCATCGGATTTTCCAAAACTTATGCGTTTGATCGATGCGACGCGTGACCAAAATGCTGGCACATATTTGGCTCAACAGATCAGATCAATTCAACGTAGCAATGCTGCTAGCAATGGGCACGCTGCTAGCCGGTAGCGGGTATATGCTCAAATGTTATTGTAGTAGCTGCAGTATTGTAATTAGTTAATAATATTTTATTTTAATAAAGGCATCGGCCCATAAAAAAAAAACGTATGCAGCACTTATGGCTTATTCTTAATATTCATAACATGCTTTATGAAAGGTTATATGTAACTGTAAAATAGCAATTATTTAGAAAGATTAAAGTCTTCAAAAGTTTGTCATAAGTCTACAAAACTAAAAATAATGTAATAATTAATCAATAAATATTTGATGTGCTATTCCAAAACATAAATATAAAAATAATTGTACCAACCTGAAAATATGAATAGTTTTATAAAAAAATCATTAGTTTTCTGTTAATATAAACTTGTAATGATCATTGCAAGAGTTAACATAATTTTTGTATTAAAACTGTCGTGGTTTTGACACATTATGAATATAACGTACTACACTAGTAGGTACCTACGTATCTAATCACGTACAAACTCAGTACTAGGCGAACAGCGACCGCGTCCGCGAGCGCGCCGTGTATTCTTCTTGAAAAAGGCGCCCATATGTCCATACTATATATGTCCTACTATACATATATATGTGCCATACTATAGTCAGAACCCTCTGACTTTATTATTGAAATAGTTACTATTTTCTCGTAACGTTGCGCATTCGTACCGAAATATCGAACAATCGAAGAATCGAAATCGAAAGCAAATAAATAAAATATATAATACTTACTTGGTAAATATCTCTATAATTATTATCTTAGAAAAAAGGGTTTATTTTCACTGTGATACCGTGTTAAAATAAATTTGGGAAGTAAAATACTAGTCCAGTACAAAATAGCAATCATTAATTCTATCTATAACGAGAGCACTCTTGTAGGTATGGCTGCGGAAAGTATGAAATAGTAAATATCAATAAAATATTTAACCACGTAGGTGACGTAGGTACCTGTAAAATCGCTCTATAGTTGTAAAAAGCGTCAACTGTGGAGTTGAATATTCACTCAACGCAACAAATCTAATTAAGATTACCAGGCCCACGACAAAAGGGAAAGCAAAAGCTTGGTAACATAATACCAGCCATTGGACCAAGACTTACTATTACTTACACTGATTTATTGCATTGTCTGGATCTTTAACTACTAGCAAACTATAATATATAGGTATATAATGAGTTCGTTGGTATTTAAGTACAGATTAATGAAATAAGTAGATTAATTATTAAGTCAGCTTTGCTACATTTAATAATAAATTCTTTCAAAACATCCTCATTTTAAAAATTGGTCTCTATATACAGCTGGAAGCAGACCAGCCTCTTCCTGCAACCTTTGTCAGGTCGCCTGTCCACTTTATTGGTGGATGTTCTAGAGTGCGCTGAAAAGTCCATGATCTCCCTCGAAACCTTCCGAGGCCATAGGTGGAAATTATTTAGTTTCTTTAACAGTTTTTTCGTGATCATGAAATCTGTATTAGTGTAAAAATATCGGGAGGTATCCAATTCTGTTACTCACTCAAACTTATTGCGTTAACGCATAATTTAAATTTGTATCTTTATATTTCTTAGTATGTACACCAAGCGTTTTGCTTCCACATTCATAGTGCGTACAGCTACCGAGTGGAACTCATTGCCTAAGTCTGTGTTTCCACATGAATACAATCTGGGCATCTTCAAGTCACGAGTGAACAGGTATCTTCTAGGCAGGCGTGAATTATCGTAGACCGCATCATCACTTAACATCAGGTGAGATAGTGTTCAAACGCCTGCCTATTGTGAATAAAAAAAAAAAATAAAAAAAAAATGTTTGTATGATCAGTCCGGTACAATCCCGTTCCTGGCTCACAGGCCATCATCTCAGAGAGCTGTGTTAGCCATGATCCACCTCGCTGGCTAATGCGGGTTGGAGGGTAGGCTTGTAGCGAGCCCAAAGTCAAAGTTTTCAGGCCGTTCAAGGGCCACCGAAATTTCGTAACGACTTTTATTCTGCAATGACAAAACAACCGTCACCGACGGCTTAACGTGCCCTCAAGTTAAATGGTAGCAGTTAGTTTAAAATTTCACTAAGGGTCTCTCATCCTTAGTGGAATATTCAACTATGTACTAGCACTTTGTAGGGATAATTTATTTATTTATTTATATTCACGCAAGGTCTTCAGGTCCCAAACTAGGCAGAGCCTGTACTATGGTAACCTGATGACTGATATTATTTACTTAAATACATATACACACCCAGACAACACACACACCACAACAGACATGTTCATGCACACAAATGTTTGACTGTCCGGGAATCGAACCCGGGACCAGCAACTCAGAAGGCAGAGTGCTACCAACTGCGCCAGCCGGCCAGTCATGTGAAAAAAGTTACACTAATAGTCACCCATAGTGACACAGTCACTGTCGTCGTTCTGTCAAAACTTAGAGCTTTGTAAAATGTACTCTGGTACTCTGGAATGTACAATTTCTGTATGTAGTATTTATGTAATTTACACACAGTTAAATACAGTTAAACCTTAGTTTGATAGTGAGCTCAAACGCTAGATCTATATATTATTTAAAAAAATTATACCTACCTTAATTGGATGTGTCATCCACCGCTGCTGCTAATGAATACTCAATGCTATAACCTTATCATCTGTACCTTGTGAAGGTCAACTTGTCTTTTATGATTCCCCTTATAACAGGGTTATTATAAATTCATGGTCATTACTATACGTGTAATACGAGTATTACATGGTTAAACGATGTTCTATGCAAATACAGTGATATTTCTCGTAAGGTTTTTATATATTAGTTACAAATATTTTCCAAATTAGGTACATCTGATATTCTCTATTATTTTAAATCATACTCTACGGACACTAGTTCCGTGCCCTTTTTGTGTATTTTCTAAATCTAACGATATAATTATTTACTGTATTATATTGCACTTACGTATTAAAAGGGTAACATATAATCTAGTTATCATGGAATATTTAAGTATTAAATTTTGCTCTTAATATTTAATCATGCGCATCATTATCGTGACCAATTCTATACTCCTTTCTAAAATAAAAAAAATTATATATGAAACTAAATCAAAATACACGAATTTTTGATGTTTGTAGATGGAATGGTATTGTATCGGATCGGATTAGCGATTAGTGAATATGTACAGTTTCACGCAACAATTATAAGTAAGCTGTAGGTTTGGGCGCCCAAGATACAGGCTATGCCGGGTTTGGGCGCCCAAGATACAGGCTATTCCTAGTTTGGGGCCCGTTAAAATAATTTTGTGTTTTTTGTGATATATTTATTTAATTTACGTAAGAAGTTCAAGTGAGGGAAAAGAAACAAAGCTGACTTTCATATGGAAATATGTTCGTGCTTAATTATTCATATTGGTTTTGATAGGGACGATGACCGCATTAAACATTTTTGTTATTTGTGTGGGTATTGCCATGATTAATTTATTTCGGTGAAAATATTCTGTGTCTACTCTAGTGCGATGTAACTCTGTAGCATTAGCCCCTGTGTTACTCCCGCGGGCTCGCCCGCTGGGGCGGCGGAAACAATCCACCCTCTCGGATTCATTTCTGGTTTTCGCTACTCTTTTGTCTTAAACTGCTTTTGGAACTTGTCCTCTCTCTCTGCCAAGAAAACAGTTCCATACAAATTAAAAACAACAATGAGTATCAATTAATCCCATTAGATATACTCCTTTGTACCTGTCTAAACTACACATAAAAGTGACGTGCAAAAAAGGGAATTGTAAATTATTGTACCATTACGTACGTATTTTATCGATTTCTATTCGCACAACATAAATGTAAACTGCATGCTGTTCGTTAATGGATTAATTTTATTCGTTTAATGGTTATATTTTATTCCAGTGGTGGACTTTTATGGAATTTAATTACTGCAAGCGCTGCGAGAGTATAAACAGGTGTGGCGATCAATGTTGATTTAATATGTATTAATATGATTGAATAGGTATCTTCTAGGCAGGCGTGCTCCACCGTAGACAGAATCATCACTTAACATCAAGTGAGATAGGGGTCAAACGCTTGCGTATTCCAAAAAAAAAAAAAAGTATATCATACTGTATAAATGTTTGAGGCTTATGTTCAGCAGTGGACGTCTTATGGCTGAGATTATGATGATGATAAAAGTTTGAAGTAGAACTACTGAGATGATTAATATTAGATAATCATTTCACGCTATCAATGGATTCTTTCTATATCTTTTCAATTATATTTTGCAATATTACAACAAACTTATTTAACGTGAATGTATTTAATTCTAATGCGAATTGTACACGAGATGGAAATCAATGGGGGAGGCCTATGCCCAGCAATGGACGTCATATGGCTGAGATGAGTGTAATATGTATTACAATTAATATGTTATTGTTAACGTTTTATGAGATAATTAATACTTTATCACTATATACATATTTTTATTTTAGCCATTTCAGTGAACAAAAAAAGGAGTCATGAATCAAATGCGAATGGCATATCTGTCATAGAGGGTGTTCGAATGGGACGAATCTAGAATCATCTATAGTTGTTGTAGATTTGAAATCGATTAATGTATCACACCGATTGATACCGTCCCAAAGCTGTAGAATCTATTCCACGTATTTACCGGCAATAGCCCCGCCATCCGCTCTCCGCACCTCGCGCAAACAACCATACACCCACGGACGCTCGGTCTACTCATTTCGTATGCAATTTTATTCATTATTTGTAATCTACTTCAATCGGATAGGGTCTCGGAATAAATCACTTTTAGGATTCGCTCAATAGGACGTATGTAGATGACGCTTTTAGTGTGATATTTAAATGTGATGTGTCTTTGTGCCGTGAGGTGCGATGCGCTAATAAAGCCAGCCTTCCACAAACTCGATATATATGAGAGACGAGCGAGACCTCAGAAACTCATTTGACTAAAACAAATAACCGCTCGCTTTTCTTTTATCTTCTCATGCGCAAGACTTTTCGAGATGTCGATGCTTCTTATCGTTTTATTCAGAAGGCAAAAGAGTCTGTATGTATATGCACTCTGTGTAGCTTACCTACTTTGCGAAAAACGCAGATCAAAGAAAAGATGTCATTTTTGGAAAATATATTTAGGTTAATTACTAACGAGACCGACATAGTTTGATGTGAAGGTTCTACTGGATGTGGTGTGATGCTATGATGTACATACGCTCGTCTCATACTTATATTATTTCAAAGAGTAATGAATATGGTGATCCCCTCCGGTGAAGCTGTAAATGCCGGTAGAGGCAAACAGCATTAGCTCGTTAGAAAAAAAATAAAAAAATATGGCTAACTGATATAACATCATGCTAAAATTGGGTCATTTTTGGAGTTTGAACCCACGACTTCCGAATACCGTCCTGTTGCTTTGCCCATTAAGCTTAGTAGCACTGTCACTGTGTAGCTGTCAGAATTTATTTATTCCTTCAGTTTTTAGTAACATCTGAGAAGATGTTTTTCTTAGCGGCATTTGATTGTTTGTACTATGCATCCCGGTTGTTTTATTTCATAATAAAACTTATCATACTAGAGAGAATAATCTGTCAGTGACAACGAGATTAAATCGGAAATCTAAGTACCTTTTACAGTGGTATTAACAAGAAGGGAGCCACGATACGCTCTAAAATCACGTAACTAAAGGCTAGACTACGACAGGAAAACTCACGAACAATAATTGTTGCTTTGCACGAACTATTTGTGCATTTTGTGAAAGTACCAGAAGGCATTAATTATAAGGCATATATTATATTTAATTTTTTAAAGTCATGCGTACTGGTACGTACTTAAGGTCTTCAGGCTCCAAACTAGGCAGAGCCTGTGCTGTGGTAACCTGATGACTGATATATAATATACTTATATAGACCCAGAAAAGTGATTAATCGGAAGATTTTTGATCACCAATAAGGTAGAAATACGACCTGGCCAAGATCGTAGGAAAAGCTGGATGTGGGCCGCTACTATCCGGTCTTTGTGAATATTGGGGGAGGTATATTATGTCCAGCTGTGAACATTTTATGACTGATGATGATGATGATGAGAAGTAACTGTTATCAAAATATTGAGCGCATGGTACCGACTTCGACATCGACACAGACTTGTATTGCTGTAATCATGTTGTCCTTGCTTAATTTGATCAAGTTGTGATTAATTTAATAAAGAAATCACCAACCAAGTTAAAATACCACTTGGTGGCGGACATTTTTTTTCAGTGAAGAGTTTGTAGAATATGCCAAGGCAAAGAAAACATACTAAAGTAGCAAAATGCGCTACCAGTTTATTTAATATATGTCCTAACATATATATCATTTGCGCTTTAGTATCGTAGTCGGAAATAATTAAGACTGTAATTTTTTAAGTCTGTCATCTTGGCATCACTGATGAACCCAACTGCATCGACACCATGACATTGACACTTCAAGTAGAGACAACACTGTGTAAAAGCTAACACACGTGATCCATAATGTAAACAACTGAAACTATGTAGAGAAAACTTCACTTTATTTTGTACATAATATAAGCTTCCTAGTTTTTAGTTTTTTGGGGCAAATGCCTTTATTAAAATAAAACACTAATAACTAATTACAATACTGCAGCTACTACAATAACATTTGAGCAATCCACTAGCTATTGGTAGCCTATAGATAACTCAAATGTTCTAACCCGCTACCGGATGGCAGCGTGCCCAGAATGCTAGCAGCATTGCTACGTTGAATTGCAATGCTGATTCGTTGAGTCAAATATGTGCCAGCATTTTGGTCACGCGTCGCATCGATCAAACGCTCTGATAAATTTTGGAAAATTCGATGAGCTATAGGTCCCCACGGGCCCAATGTCTCGACCCCAAAAGTACAAGCTTGTGTTTGACAACCTCACCTCATGTTAAGTGATAACGTGGATGTAGCACGCAAGCATATAGAAGGTACCTGTTCACTCGCGACTTGTAGACGCCAGGATTGTACGTATCGGGAAACACAGACTCGGACAACGAGTTCCATTCTTTGGCAGCACGCAGTAAGAATCTACCATTATAGCGATGGTGCATTGCCGTACGTCGAGTCTACCGATGATAGTATAAATAAGTAATAAATAATAAAATAATAAATAATAATATAATATAAAAGATAATAAAATAATTTAATTCTAGTACACATTCTCCGAAATGTATCTGATAGTAAACTCACGTAGCTACTCACAACACGATGTACTCCACGCCGGTTCAATCAAGCCTACAATCTACCAAAGAGTAACTTCTGAAGATCCTTTTGGCTTGCGTCTCGATTGCCTCCATAGCAAGAATACTTAATAAGAGACTTAAAAATGTAAACTCTAAGGCTTTCACGGCCGGCGTTGCATGTTGTATGTATTGCTTCCGGGCTGTTTGGCCGTGGTCTATGTGAAACTTTTGTTCCAGACGTTTCGTCGATCACTGCGGTCGACATCTTCAGTGGTTCAGGTCCGAGCGGCGACAAGAGCGTAGAACTCTCCTCCGCGGCGTCTTCTCTGATACTTCTCCACTGAAGATGTCGACCGCAGTGATCGACGAAACGTCTGGAAAAAAAGTTTCACATAGACCACGGCCAAACAGCCCGGAAGCAATACATACAACAGACTTAAAAATGTTGAGTGGATTCAGCCGAAACGTGGTAACTATGACTCTAGCTAACTATAGCAAGCTCAAACTCACATAACGAGCTATAGAGAGGGCTATGCTCGGGGTTTCTCTATGTGGTTAGTCAGAAATGAGGAGATCCGTAGAAGAACGAAATTCACCGACATCAGCGTCAGCGGAGCAGCGGATTTACAACTTGAAATGGGCAGGTCACATAGCTCGAAGAACTTATGGCTGTTAGGTTGAAAAGTTTTCTCTGACGGAGACCACGGTTTGGCAAGTACAGCGTAGGATGGCCACCGACGAGGTGGAGAGACGACCTGACTTATATCGCAGGAAAGGGCTGATACGGGCTGTTTCAGTTCAGTGAAGGATATTCTGCTATTGTTTTACTGATGTTTTTCATTTCATTTTAAAATATTCACTCCAGGATTTATGCTTCCACTATTAATATAATTTATGTTACTTTATGCTTCCATAAAAGCATCTGAAATCGTTCTTTTGCAACCGGCAGCACTGTTAATCCACCATCATACTGCGCCTTCAATTAAACCGCCTTTCTATTTTGTCAAGTTTACTTTCTTATGGCTACTGACTTTTACATAACACATTTAAAAAAATGTCTCAAGCTTATGCGTATTTTATGAGAAACCATTGCGAAGCTCGGAAATACTGCCCAGTCGAGACATCTTGAGGTCCAATATAGCTAGTGATCACTCAATTGAGAGATCAGTATACGAATTTTAAATTTTGAAGTTTCCTTATGAATGTGGAAAATATTATTTTGGTAATATTATGCTTTGTTTTTGTAAAACTTATATATTAAATATATGAATGTATACATTATATAGGTATATTTAATCATATGAGCTGGCAAAAGAGAAACAATTTTCCATTTATCAACTTATTTCGCACGCTTAAATCCCCATACTATAACATTGTCTGTATCGCGGAAGGCGCGGACACACAAACATCCAAGGCCCGGATCAAATGCGGCTCTTATCGCAAAAATGTTTGCCCCTGCCGGGATTCAAACCCAGGATCCCAGAGATCCAAAAGTCATGTCACGTACCACGGCGACCGTCCATCATTACACGCAGAAAGATAAAACAAATCAAACTTTCTTTCACATCAGTTATCACAACCAAAATGGGATCTTTTCAAGATCGTCACCACTAGTAATGAAAATTGGAACCACACAGCACAAGTGACGAATATTTGTACATTTAATCTTCGAGAACGGTACTATAAGTAAGGTTTCAACTATTTGGTATGCGTGGCAGATTCCCCTTTGCGTCATTCGTAATATGATCATGATTTTAAAACATCAGTCACCATCGAGTAACAAGTATGCTATGGGCTGATATACCAGTCTTATATATAATTTTTACATATGCTCGTTAAAGTTATGATAGCTCGTCAGCACGCCATTGGTCAACATGACGGGTACTGGCTTGAACCCTACCCTCGGCTTAAAGTTCCAGTCAAGGAAGGAAGAAAGGTCCTTAAAAATCCACATTCAGCCAGTTGTCCTTGCGAGCCAGTTCACATTTTAGGTCTAGCGTGATTTCATAATTTATGAAAAAAGACGTGAGATTAATGGTAAAAAAAATTGCTCAATAGATAATAGACCAATAAAGAGCTATTTTATTTTATTTTTTTATACAATACAATTCATTATTATAAAAATAGCTAATTATAAAAAAAATGTTATGACATTTATGTTGATAACATCTTAGACCACATCGTCACTAATCATCAAGTGAGTTATAGCCAAACGCCAGATCTACAGAATAAAAAATATAGAGTACATATATGCCTACCGCCGCAAACACAAAATATATAAGAATATTATGTTAATGTAAGACTGGCAGTAAATATGCGTATGATTCGTTTTAGTGCGAGAACAAAAGTGTTCCAACTTACTCCATGTATTTGACAAATATGACTCAATAACATCAAATTCGGTTAACGTATCCACAAACTTCATGTAATCTGACAGCTTGCAAATCCTAATGCATTATAAAATCAAAATGTAATTCATTAACTCAATAGTCTTTTGGCCCCATTTGTTCGCTTTGAATAACAGAATCTAATGAATAACATTCAGCATTAAGTTTTTGTAAAACATGACAAAATTAAGTAAAACATGATAAACTAAATATGTTAGACAATTGCTTTTACTTAAATATTGTATGAAGTCGAAAACATAGAACAGTTTTAGGTTAATAAAAAGTAGGTTGTTTTTTAAACAAAAACAACAAAAATTATAACCTTAGTTTAACGATTTTCCTAATAATCAAAATTACATAAAAATAGTCCTTGAAAAAAACATTGTACTTAGAAATTTCATGTCCATTTCATGCTGGCAAAGCGTCATGCATAGCCCACAGGAAGTACCAATACAATTACATTAAGTAAGTATAAAGCATCATAATCCGTTATTGAAAAATCTCCCGGAAGTAAGGCCAGAAGCGATAATAGTAGATGGTAGCGAGGGTCGGACACCAGTCAGGGAGAGTCTAGCTCGAAACTCACCTGGGTTTAAATAACATCGCGATGATGCATTGCAAAAAATAAATCTATAATTGTACACGTGAAGCTCATTTCTACTACGACGGAGGGACTGATTTGATTTTTTGATAGGTAGGTATAATTAGCGAAAGAAATTATGTACATACGATCGACATATAACAGCTGTGCTACCAGACAAGAAACCCGAATTTTTTCATAAAAAAAATTTTTGTTACCTTACCTACACTGTATGATCCTGTATGTTTGGTTACCTGGAAGAAATCGCTTTAAGCGATAAGGCCGCCCTTTTATCACTGTATCTATCACTGTATTTATATTTGTTTGTTTGTTTTCTTTATGTGTATGGTTTTGAAATAGTGTGCAAATAAAGAGTTTTCTATCTATCTATCTATCTACTCTAACGTAGGTACTTGGGTAAGTGTAAAGTAAATTAAGGAAATTGTTACCACTGAAGTAAATAAGTACTTACTTACATCTATTAAATACTTAGTAGTTAATTATAATTTAAGTAGGTAATTAAGGAAAACTTTAACGTACCTACGTACACTATTTTTTTACTTGCATTTTAGGTTTTAAAGACGTATGGTCAAAGAAAAAAGGGCAGCAGACGGTGAAGTTGGCGAAAGATGTTGAAGATACCATGGACCGCCTTTCGCAACCAATCAATGTTGGGTGAGCTGAGCATAAAAAAAAATTTTTACCAAAAAATTGAAACGACTTCAACACTCAAAAAATTTTTTAACAAAAAATGCAAATGAAATCAAATCAACCACTTTATTGGCATGAATATGGGTACATTATGATATCAAATTAGTTACAATATTTGTAGTCCGCCATAACAACCACGTCATACGAGGTATCCAAATGTTAAAATAAAACTATATAAATTCAAAGTATATTAAAATTAGTAGCTATTTGTAATGGTAAACATAATATCTGCAAGATGTTTTCTCCAGGAAATCCTTGAAAGAATAAAATCTTTAGCCAATTAACCAATTTTTTAATTCTGGGAATAATCTATGATTAGGCAATTCCAATAAATGTTTTGGAATGCTATTATAAATAAGAGGTGCCATGTAAATGCAGTTTTTTCTACAGAGCTCTAACGAAGGTATACCGGCATTTTAAGATGTTCCCTTGTAACAAATCGTTTACTTAGACTGGTGTGATTTGGAAACAATGCAAAATTAGACTTTACAAATTTGCAACCGACTTCAACACTCAAAAGTGTGAAATAACTTGTCGAAGTCGGTACCATGATAGTTCACACAAAAGTAACTATCATCACAATATTGTGCTCATGGTACCGACTTCGACAAGTTATTTCACACTTTTAAGTGTTGAAATCGGTTGCATTTTTTGTTAAAAAAAATTTTTTTCACCCTTTTTAGTGACCTTTGCTACTCACGGGATCAATTAATTGCCATTGTGTGTTCTGCGATATCTTCAACCGCGACAATAATATCATCAAGATACGCGTAGCACTTTTCAGTTATTGGAGTATAACTCAAAAACCGCTTGTCGGATTTTGATGAATAAGATTGATGATGGATTTGAATGGGACTACCACGGAAGTAAACTCTATGTACCAAAAAAAGAATCATCAAAATCGATTCATAAACGACGAAGTTATCCGCGAACACACATAAAAAAAAACCATATTGAGTAACCTCCTTTTTTTGAAGTCGGTTAAAAATACAAGCAACTGTCACCGAGAGATCATTGGAATACTTTGGCCACATAGCGAAGAAAAGCAGCGATAGCCTGGAATGATTGTATATAGTTAGTGGGAAGGTTGAGGGGAAGGGGCGTAGAGGCCGAATCCCAATTCGAAATGGTTAGACCAAATCCGCTCTTCTCTGGGACAACAATATCTATGGAGCACTAGGTACACGCAGCTACCGACAGAAACCGATGGCGTGATATATCGTGAAAGACTGTGTCTTTTAGAGAGGATCTCGACCTTCAGTAATGAAGATAAACGATGCAAGGAGGAGATTACTACACGTAAGATCAACAATTGATTCATAATTAACATGCCGTTTGTATAACTGTAGTAGGTACTTGTCATAGACAGAAATGTTTAATTAACTAACAAATAAAACTTAGTCTTTCATTTTATTTTGCCACTAACATTTACCAATAGATATTGCCTAGATACAGGTACAAAAAATTCACCTATTTTTAATGTGTTTTCAATTTAACTGTAATTTTGTAATTGTGATGACAATTACACATACTACGCGTGTTTGTGAAAGATACACGGTTATCTTTCAGGCGTGAACCAAATAAATGTCGTGTGCGACCAGATAAGGGTAAGGTGTCAGTGATGGCCGGCAGCGGACAGTCGGTGGCTCAAGCAGCGAGCGTGCAGAGGTGGCGAAGGCACCGCGATGAGTGACTTCGTCGGCTTGGCGTCGCGCGCCGCTCCGCGCAATTGGTCGACTACCGCCGGCCCGCCCAGGGGAGGGGGCAACGCACACAATCTCACACTCACCTAAGATAATTTATTTTATGTTATACCGTTTGAATATTTTATATCTGTGTGAGTTTTTTCGGTCGGTACGCGTTCAGTGTGAAATATTCGCGCGATAAGAAAGAAGAGGGGAACAGATCGATCGGGGACGTTGCGCTTTTTATTTCAATACTTTGTTAAATTGTCGCTTTAGCTTATCACAGTTAAAACATGTTAAACAACAATATACCTACATCTTACATCAGCCATATCGTACTACCATAGCCGTTTCTTATATTCATTTGTCACTTAATGCTATACTTATTCATTAGAGAATAAATATAGGTCATTGCTAAATTTTATCCATACAAATAAAACGTCTATATCACTAAAACAAATACTGATGTAAATATTGCAACCATTAGCAAGCACAGCGTCACAGCCCAAATATATATACAAAATTTAATAAAAGGCAAAAGTTTACCTACAAGTACTTACTTACTTTGATATTATATTTTTTACTTACTTTGATATTGTAGATATATTTGGTATAAAATGTAAAACTCTCACACGATTGAATTGTTTTCTTTTTTCGTATAGTTGACGCTACCTAGATAAAAGGATTCTAAGTTCAAACTAAACTTCAATGTATAATAGTTAGTAACGAGATCTGCAATATAAAGTATCAAAAAGTACCATGATAGTGATAGAATCAACTGATTTACCTGCGTAAAGTTCAAATATGACGCAATTTCAGGTTGTAGTAACATTATTTTACTTTAAGGCTTAATTAATTATGCAATAAAATAAATGGTTCTATGTTTAAATAAGCATTTTGCAAACCAAAAGTAAATTATGTTAATTTATTTCTTTAGGTAAGTACCTAAACATAAGTAACTAACCTACAGTTTGTACGGAGTATAGACACTTGAGATGAACACATTCAAAAGACCGTTATACTGTCACCGCTTACATGTTTCCACCGCTAAAGCGACCCTAATAATATGAGCTTTGGAGTTCACAAACGGCTACAAATGTTTATTTAAAACACAGACAGATGGCTTTGTTTTAAATCTATTTAGAATTAGATAATTAAATGGCGTAAGCTAAGGAATTGGGTATAAATGTTGTTTTAGTAGGTACCTTTGAACAAAGAAAAAACTATAATGAAGTCGATGCTGGCAAGTCACTCGTTCCGCACATTGTCACTGTTAATTATAACAATAATAATACGTCTATTGTATGTATTTAAAAATGTAGGTACATGTATCTACAAAGTAAAATAAAAGGGACCGCTTCATACCAATACTAACATAAAAAAATACAAGAAAAGAAAGAGAAGCTTTAAAAAAAGAAAGGAGTGCATCTACCCCCACCTCCGGTCGCCCCCACCGCGGCGGGCCGCCGCCCCTGCGACGGGCGCCACCCACCGTACCGCAAAAATCGAGAGCGTCGACGGCGGCGCGGGGTCAAACGGCGACGCGAGCGTGAAAAGAAGGAGCGGTGTGCGAGCAACACGCACACAGCGGCGAGTGTGCGTGTGCGCGCCGAGAGGGACGGTCGAGGCGAGAGCGGGACGGCGGCGCCAATTACTATCACCTGGCGGGCAGCTACCGCATTACCCACTGCCGCCGCGCGCGCGACCACGCGCTCGCTGCACCACGCGGCTCGCTCCGCTCCTGTGCCTCCGACTCTGCACTGCAATCGATATTCGCACCGCCGGCGCCGCGGCCTGCCGCCGACGCGAGTGCAACCCGCGCTTTCTACTACCGGCTCCCGTCCTCAGGGATGTTCCACGACTCGCCTCTACCAGCGACCTGGAAGCGCCCTAACATACAACTGTGAAGTGTGTGCGGACAGTGACTTGGACTTTTAAGAACTGTGTTTTAATAGTTTCTTCAAGTTGGCGGTGCAAAATGACGTCGCAATTTGCCTTCAGAGGATCTCCCCCAAACCAGGTTAGTTTTTGACTAAAACTTTGTTCATGCTAAACTTTGTTCAACTTTAAATTGGCCTAGCGAACCTAATCTTTGATACTTTTACACGAAGATTATGATAAACAGGTACACGTGGTATGTTTACATAGTTTATTGATTTTACCCAGATAAAATAACTGTATCATAAAAAAATTCAATCAATTACTTATATTTAATTTTTCTAAAATAAATTTTGCGGTCAGTATATTTACCATTAGTAAACAAAGACAACTCTATGATGAATTAATACACAAAATAATTTTTAAAAAGGAAATAGAAATAGACTGACCAGATTGTCAATGGTGAGTATTATTCATAATCAATTCAACACAATGAGAGCCATTTCCGCTTGACGTTCCACGAACGGTAACTACTCTACATAATCAACAAGTCATATGAATGTAGGTACGCATAATTTACAATAAAAGATTCTAAAAAAATATACATGTCTTACGTTGATGTCTCTGTAAACCTTAGTTTTGGTCACTAAATGAATTTCTTAACATTTCGTAATATAATTTTACTTCAGGTACCTACTAAAACATAACAAATTAATTAGCTGTTGCCAGCTTGAAGCTAATTAGCTTAGAATACTTTATAGAAGTATGTAATAGTTTTAAAATTTTGAGCTCTTAATTCTAGCATAGGTATCAAAGTAAACGAATATTAAACCGATTAAATATGTAATATTAACTCGAAAATATGCACAAAAGCTATACAACGATTATTTATTTTCTTTATTAACAATAAATACAAAAGAGGTCAATAGCAATAACATATTATATTATTCAAGTACCTAATCATAAACACGATGGAACATTAATAAAACACAATACAGTAATTTAAAAGTTATATAATATGAGTATCTAAATAAATAATATTTTATTATATATAATAAAATATTTATCTACATATGTTGAAAATATAGAAATAAAACACATACGTTATAGGTATAGGTACCTAAATGTCTGCTCTACTTAATTTTATAATATAGGATATGATTGCGATATAAATTATAAAGTTAAGCTGTGAAATATTTTCTAATATAATTCGTATTGAACCAAAACGTATTAAGAAGGTAAACAAACATTTGACACATATATTTAAATTCTATTGTATTCATTAGTAAAGTTTAAAAACACGGTGACTCGCATTAAAACTATATGTCAAGGTACAATTCAGATAATGTTTTTCCGCAAAATCAATTATAACCATTAACCAACAGAGATTAACAACTTAATAGAAATATGTAGTATTATGTAGTTTATATTATGTAGCACTATTTAAGGATAACAGTATCTACAGCGGGAGTAACAGTTGAATAGTGATTAACTCATTCTTAGATAACCTTTATACTACAGTAAACAAAACACTTATATCAAGTCTTCTAGAAAGTCGTCTACAATCCCATCCGATAGTTACCAAATTATAAAGTAATAAAATAATTCGGCGCAACGCACGCATATTAATTTCACACTTAAACAAAGCACTTCTTGGAAATGTTTTGTTGTGTAAAAGGGGCATGTAACATCTTTATAATTGTGTGAAGTTTGGGTTACTTTTCTAGATTAGTAACAACATTTAGGTAAAATAGTCTGACCGTCAGTAGAATTATGCAAAATACGTATTTAAGCGGCGAAAGAGCAAGAAATATTTTTCGTACTAATCTAGGTGTTAGTGATTTTTGAGTTAAAGTGCAGAAAGATTTAATCCAAAGAGAACTAAGATAAATCCATAATACAACCAACATAGATAAAAGTATTTCATGTTAATACAAAAGGAGTAGTAGAATTATTTCTTTATGAACAGCTAGCAGGTGTCCAGAAAGGCACGCTTGGTTGTGCATAGAGTGTGTTGGTCCCAAAACTAATGTATGGTTGTGAAAGTCGGGTGTGGCAGAAAAAGCATAAAAACAGAGGAAATGAGAGTTCTAAGAAGTATGATTAGAGTGAAACTGAGTGACAGGGAATGTTGTGGTGTAAACGAATATGTCGTGACTAAGATTGAAAGTATGTTAAGATGGTTTGGTCATGTACAGAGAATGAACATAAGGAGCATTTCATTACAGAAAATAGTGTCAGGATATACTTACACATATTTATGCCATATAATTATATTTTGGAAAAAAAAAGAGTTCAACCTAATAGTTCAAATACAATTTTAAATTTTAATTAATTTAAAATTCCAACATTTTTTAATTGTATCTCTCGAATCTTATATCTAGTAACAGCTGACGCGCTCTTCTCTCTTCTAAAATTACTGTGCCCGACAGGGTCTCTAATGAACAGTATTTTATTGTTATACATACCACCTACAACTGTACCACAGCCTATATAGAACAGCCGGTCTGCTCTACGAGCGCGACTGCGTTACTTGCCTAAACACTACGCACCCGCTAGGGTTGGCTCGGCTTCAGCGCGGAGAACATCACAGATATGGGTGGTTTCTTTTTCAGTAATTATTGTGCTGACATAGCAAGCTTTTAAGCTACGTAATGTTTTAGCCTATTTATTTTGTTGTATACTTAAGTACTTAAAATAAATTACGGTGGGTCAGCATCTAAAATTAATAACGAATTGGCCCAAGTTACAAACATATAACAACAATTGTAAACGAACAAATAATCAAAATCAGCCAATTACGAGTCTAACTGGCGCACCGAGTTTCGAACAGAAACAATTTTTTGCTAGGTATATGTACCTACCTATTACTCGGAGCGCGAGTTTGACTCGCCCTTGGACAGTTATTATATTTTATTTTTAATCACGTTTTCGTAAGCACCTAACTACGCCATAGTATAACGAGTACTGTTACAATTATTTCAAAAGGAACTCAGTTAAAAACACGAGTTACTTTAAATTTAGCTTTAACAATTCGTAATAGGTAATTAACAATCAAAACATACTTGTACCGTTTTTTTGTTTATGGATATTGAGATATATAGCAGCTAGGGATTCTTTGTTAAATTTTTGAGGCCCCCATAAACTACGCATTATCTCTGTTTTATAACATTATTCATTATTACGAACAGCAACGGGCGCCCTGTACTGTCCTTCTCGGCCGCCGGTGCTAGCCACACTGACGCGTCGCCATAATCGCCTTATTTTGGAGATATAGCTACATAAATGTATGTTGTGCGCAACGCGCTTCTAAGGCGGCCGTAACTATGAAGTGAGCTAGCTGTTCCTATAAGCTGTGCCAGAGATTGCAATAAAGTTTTGAATTGGTAAACCTGGTAAATCTTGTAAACCTGGTGAAAGAAACTTTTGGTAATAATTTCTAGCCCAATTTCAGAGATAACGTAATATTTAAGTTCTAGTAAGTTTTTAATTTTTATTTTTTTATTTTTTTAGTGTTTTTAAGTAGCAAAGTCTTAACTCTTTAGCATTCTTCACAGAAAAAAAAAATAGCCGTAGTTTATGTTAACGCAATACATAAAGGTACAAAATAACAGTGCTATTATATTGATGCCCTACTAAATCAACCTTTAAAGTACACCAAACAAAAGATTTTTAAAAACATGAAAGATTTATTGAAAGATCGAGACGCGAGAATGTGTATCGATATGTTATATAACATATCGCATATAATGAACGCTATGTATATAATATACATAGCTTTCATTATAGTAAATGTAAATACGTCATGCTAGGTATTCTGTAGTTGAGGGTTCAAGTCCAATTAGTAGCCAATGATTATTAAAATCGGAGAGAATAGATCCTCGAGCGTAGATCGCATAAATTAGGTTCAATTCACCTAATTTGCGCCAGTCTAAATCGATCAGGCATTTGTGCAGCAGGTATGGTTTTAGCTAATATTTTTTTTATATTTAAGGAGATATAATATCTTCCTGTGTCTTTACAAAATTCACAAATAGCTGATAACAATTTATCCATCGGGTTTGAATTTCTGAAGTTGGAACTTTGTTCACTTTTCACAGTTTTCCACATTTTAGTTACATGATCATAGGGTTACTCTAAGCTGTATCCCCTTTTTATAAAATATAATTGGTATAAGCAATACATAAAAATGCTATACAACATAAATACGCTACTTTCGTATCATAAATAGTTGCTGAGTCAACGCACTAGTAAAATATGTTTCATCATTAGCTTCGAGATTTATTCCTGCGCTAAACGAGGAGCGCTGCAAAAGAATCCATACAAACTTGCGGGTAGATGGAAACTTGTACGGAATCGAGAACTTTGCAAAAGTTAACGCTACTACTTAGTATAAGACAACAAGTGTGGGTATATATTTAGCTATAGGCATATATCATAAATATAGAGTAGTGCAAAGTATGGGTCGGGTTTCCATTTGTCTACCATTCAATAATCACTTTTCCGTTATTTACCCTCATTTATACATACTTCGAATGGCATTATTTTACTTACACAAATAAACAACTGTACTTTTAATTTAAATTGTTGTACTTAACATAGACTAAAATAGAGTTAGTACATCACTAAAATTTAAGATAGGTATTAGTGAAACTGATATAACTGAAATATAATGAAAGACTTAACAAACACTTTACTATAAATACCACTACAATAAATTGTTACAATTCGTACTCAACTAAGTTCAAACATTTTAAAAATCGAACGGTAATATTGTTTCCGGCCCGTCGTCGTCAGTGTTCTATAAAAGCTCTCCCGAGAAAAAACGTCACAATAAGTGGAGAAAACTGCCGAACTTTCACATTACCAATATATCTAAAATATAATCTTGGAAAACGTATATTCTACATCTAGCAATGTCTCACGGCTTTACTTGATTAAAGTAAAAAATGATATTGCCACACGAATGTGTCATTTGCTTTGACTTAAATAAGTCAAACCAGAGCTAGCTCCTTGACTAACTCAGCAAGCAGCTCCAAGTCCGACGAACCCTAAAACTACCATCCACATTTTACGATAAAGTTGATTTTAATACTTTCTTTTAAACAAACTGATCAATTATAAGATTTCTCTTTCGCATACATATATTTAGAACTTCATTAAATGGTTAATTACTATAAAGGTCCTTTAATTATTTTTTAAAAATGTAGTCATTCGTTAACATGTGATTGTGATCGTTTGCGCTTTGCACAATAACGATTCATATTATTATAATAGATCATTATACTGTAAATATAACAAATACTAGCCTCTTGAATCTAAATTTTATGGCCTGATGTTTCAGTTTATTAAAATAAGTATCTAAAATTTGACAAATAAAATCATATAATAATTCTAACGCCGAAGTGACATTTGCGTTGGTGTCCTGTATGGAGTGTATGGTATAGAATGCAGAAATGTATTGGCGGATTTATTTAATACTACAGTTTTCAACGTAACTTTTTTTATAGTATTATAATTAATGAAATATCATTCGCAAAATATGATATTAACTTCATTATATAAAAAGTGGACACTATCTTTCAAGTGTATGCCCTTATTTGTTATGCGATAAGGGTTTATTAAATTTCGTGGTTGTTGTATTAATAAATTAATATAGAATTGGTTTCATTTATCTAACAATTTCGTTTCATAAGCCGTAATTAAAATAGTGAATTGACAATGGGCGGGTATCCGAATGTTAATAAAGATAATGATATTTGTATAGAGGTTACAGTGTTCTGTGCGAGTGCGTTTGGTACAAATTAAATCGTAGTTGAATCGCACTGTGGTGCTTGACTTGATCTACTTTTGCTATCTCACTTGATAAGAGAGACTGTCTCACTCGCACTAGGAAAGGGATTATCCTCATTATTTTTCAATTTCAGTTTTTCAATTTTAGATGGCTACTTGACCTATAATGTCAACAAACAATGTTTGATATTTTTTGAAATTCAAAAAACCCTGTTCCTTGATTTAATTAAATACTAACGAAGTTTATCGATATTTTAAATATGGAACTTTTAAACATAGTTAAAGCACATGAGGCGGTTTTTTTCCAGAAGAGACCGCACATGGGCTTGAAATAGACAAGTTAATTACATGAGATGCTTTCCGTTTCACATATTACAAATTTAATTTTCTTGTAATGATTAAAATCTATATATATCAAACTTGACGTTTGAGTAAGTACTCTAACTTAATAAGAAAACAAAGTTATTTAATAGCAAAACGGTCCCATTTCTTTCATGGTACGTTTTTATTTAAATAGCAATTAAGAACAAGAATGGGCTGTAAACGTTTATACTGCGTTGTAGCGCGTACGTTTTAAGGGTTCTGGCTCACTAAACTTCGAATGGCATTATTTTACTTACACAAATAAACAACTGTACTTTTAATTTAAATTGTTGTACTCAACATAGACTGAAATGGAGTTAGTACATCACTAAAATTTAAGATACTTAATAGTGAATCTGATATAACTAAAATATAATGAAAGACATAACAAACACTTTAAGACGTAATGCATGTCTGCGTTTTTTTATATTCTGACGAATTACAATTGAGGATGAATGTTTTTTGCTAATTATATATTTTGGACAATGTTTGAAAACTATTTGATGACACATTAATAAATTTTTTTAAATACTTTGATCTGTAAAAAGCGTCCGCTTTTTAATCTATCTATCGATCTTTTGGATATAGGTACACGTTTGATGTTTATGCTAAAATAATTAGAATGCTTACCATACTCTGTGAAATCACAAAAGCCCCTAAAGTATAAATTCAAAACTAATTTTGTAAATGGGCAGTTACAGTCTTTGTCACAAGTTCCTTAAAATATACTAGCTACGCCCCGCAGTCTCGATCGTGAGGACGACAATTTTGACGTTACCTCTGGTGTCCCACTGGAACCGTAATTTTTTTGGGATAAAATGGAGCCTCTGTGCTATTCTTAATGCTATAATTATATAATATTATTATTGTAATTTAATCACTTAACATCCATGTAACGTAACTGAAAAAATAGGCACAATATAAAATTGTAGGGGAGACCGGGGCAAAATGAGATGACTTTTGAGAAAAAACATAATAATTATGAAAATCAAACTGGTTTTTAAAAATATCTTGAACAAAAGCAACAATTTTTATTTAACATAATTGTAATATTTTATAGCGGTAAATCATATATTTTATGGAAAATATTAATAAAAAAACACATGTAAAAAATCGCGTCTTGCCCCATGATCGAGGCAACATTGGAAACTCTATAGGGCATAATGAATAGGTACATAATTATTTAAATCTGGTTGGCACTTAATATATCTATAACACATATTTCTTCACCATCATCGTTTACACATGTGCTGGAATTATGGGCCCAACCATGGCACACGCTACAAATAACCCATCCTTCAATGGACTGTGAATAAAGTACCTACAATATATGCAGGCACAATGTTTTTTCCTGTTGTCAGATGAAATAGTGTCCGTAGTAGGTATGTATTTATGTTGCGTCTTGTTTTTTATTATTTGTTTCCACCATCTTTTTTCAGGCCTTTTATTTTTGGTCATTTTTATTGTTAGGTTTATTTTGTCACTAGTTAGCGCCTTGCGGTTTAGATCGCGTGGATAACTATTTTTCCGCTACATCAATTATTAATATTAGAATTATTAATTAAAGTGTAGAGTCTTATCTATCTCTATACCAAATTTCATCTAAATCGGTACAGACGTTGAAGCGTGAAGGAGTAACAGAAGTTTTTGTATTACTTGTTTATCCAACGGGAACAGAAATTATGTTCAGGATGAAAAGTAGCCTATCCTTCGCATACATATATTTAGTTTACACACATACAAACTTTTGCCTTTATAATAATTAGTGAGAAATAAATTTTGTTTTTAATTTATCGTTTTAATGTTGTATTGCCAACTAAATTATTCTGCGAAATAGCAATCCAATTTTGTTAATTTTACACTACTACAACACATATGTGGTATAAGTGTTACAATAGCACTATCACCTACTTCGGTGCCCATTGATTTAAAACAGTAAATTTTGTAAAAATCCTCCAAAAACCAGCCTGCCAAAATACGCAGTAACACGCACGCGCCGCCGCGCCGCTCAGATTCGTGTGACGCGACTGAACATCACGCGAATGGCTGGCTTTGTATTGTTCACCAATCACGCATACAGGTACACTTGTCGTCCTGCCCCGAGCTTTGTTTTGTCCCGGTCTCCCCGTCACTAGTGATAGGATAGTGTTGATCCGACGTCAACTTTTATAATAATTGTTCATTGCATAACTGTTGCATAACAGCCATTAACATTGAATCGAGTGCGTAAAGACAGATTTTATTTCAAGATTTTATTTTATCTCTAAACAGTTTCTTTTTACCCCAAAAGTATTATTGTTCTGTTAAAATCCATTAACATTCTCAAACAAGAGTAAAAGAGCATGAAACATAGGTTCGTATTTATTACATTGATTTTTTTTTTTCAATTGACATTATCTCTGTTCTTGGCTTGCACGAGTTGCGTAATTAGATCAAATATTTCATAAATGATGTAATCCTTCGCTTTAAGTTTTGTGTTTATGTTTTTCTGACCTTAACATCATCTTTTTTTGTTCGTTTTTTTATATGTTTGACTGCTTGATGTTAAGTCATGTCGTGGTATACGATAGATCACAACACTCATGACTTGGAGATTATGGACCTAGATTGTACATATGCAGAAACACAGATTTAGGGATTGATATCCACTCATTAGCTGTACGCATCATGAATGTGGAAGCAAAACGCTTCGTGCGACAAGTTGGAACTTCTATCATGTTTAGATATCCTGCCGTATTTTTCCCTCATTCTAATCTTTACGGTCTCCGACTGGGGTGATGCCAATCTAGTTCAGTGAAACGCTACTAAGACCCAGGCGTACCAATTTACCAATTTTCTGCCAAAAATAGTGAAATCCAACTATGGCCTCCTATACGGGATGTACCTACCTTTTAAAATTACCAACGCCCTGGGAGCTTCTTAGCGTTACATTGACGCCCACTCTGATTTTCGGGAGCTTCATAGAGTCAAAAGCACAAGCCCTGTCATGCATGGAGTATTGTTCTCACTTATGCAGATTGGTCAGCCAAGTACCAACTTGAAGTGTTAGAATAAATCGAAAGATCAGACAAAAATATCAGCAGCAGCAACTCTCTGGTAGAATGCAGGGTTCAGAGTCAAAAAGCTATTTTTTTTAGTCTAGTATTATATAATCATATCGTGACTAATCATCAACTATGACATTCTTCAAACGCTAGAACCTATCCATAATAATGAAAATAATAATGTTATAATAATAATATCTTTTACAATATATCTTTTGTATTTCCTTGCATTTCTTTAAATATCAAATGGCATTATTGATAAAAAATATGTATACTGTAAAAATAAGTTTGTATACAGTATACTAATAGTATATAGATATATATGTGATATTATATTAGTATGTCATATATTTATTTTAAAAATATATTATTAGCAATATTATATCTACTATTTACACAGTATCTTGGATAGACGCATAGTTTATTACCCTTCCTTTTTCCCCGGCTCGGTCCATTTATAATCAATTAGCTTCAGTTTAAATATGCGCATCATTATTACTTCAATACATAATTAAACGTGTCACGACATTGTACACGATATTGTTCGTACATATAGGTACTTACATTTTGATATCACAAACAAGGTGGAACAAAAGACGACAAAGTTATTGTTATTTGGGTCGTGTGAGACTCGTCTGTCTCGGGTTGCGCACCGAGTGTTGAGTTGCAGATTAATATTTCGTAAAGCCTTGTTTTCACGGGCTAAGCAGCTGGCTAACAGTGATAGAAAGTTACAACGGGTGAAGGCAACATCGTAGAAAATGATAGTAACGGACTTTTAAGTGCCCGCCAGACTATCACCTAGCATTGACTGATGTTTCATTGCGTGCAAATATTTAAACACGATTCGTCTTATAGTGTCGTATTCGTCGCATAATTTTCGTGTGCTACAATTACACTGCATTATGGCTTAGCCTGTTAATTACTTAAGTAAGATAATATTATGTTCCTTTACGCCATACCTGCAATGGTGTCTATAACATGAAAGTTTTGGAAGGGCGAGGTCCACCATTATGACACTTGTGCGAGTAGACTTATTCCCCACGCGTCGAGGTCCACCATTGTGACACATGTGCGAGTAGACTTATTCCCCACTCGTCGAGGTCCACCAATATAACATTTGTGCGAGTAGACTTATTCCCCACGCGTCGAGGTCGGCCATTATGACACTTGTGCGAGTAGACTTATTCCCCACGCGTCGAGGTCCACCATTATGACACATGTGCGAGTTGACTTATTCCCCACTCGTCGAGGTCCAGCAATGTGACACTTGTGCGAGTAGACTTATTCCTCACACGTCGAGGTCCGCCATTATGACACGTGTCCGAGTAGAACTAGAAGATAACCCGATTATTTCCATCGGATGGAAGATTGACACTTTTGTAAGAGTTTTATACTTTATTGCATTAACAACATGCTATGCGGAACGGAACTTACGTTCAAATTATTTAGTACAACATCGCCTCAGATGTTAAAATGAAGGTATAAATTCGAACCGCCAGTGGAGTGCTACCATAGCTTAGTTGGACAAAGCGACTGGACGGTATTCTGTAGTCGTGGGTTCAAGTCTCACTGGTATTCGAATTGATACGATTAGTTTTGCTTACTGATCTACTGACTAAGTGAAAACATGATTGTGACATGATATCAGATAGTTTCACACACTGCGCTAGGGTGTTGTAGTTTTTTGCATGAGTACTATATGAATAGTTAAATTAAGTATAAGTATAAAATTAGTCGGCATATGCTGTTGAAATAAAAGCTATTTCTCCTGGCTACTAGCTAACCTACTAACCTTGTGAAAACCAGCCTTTACTGGTTTATGAGAGCGGTATGGCAACCACTGGTATAAACGCTGCTTTTTTATAAAAAAAAGGCAGCTTTAGTTCTCACCTTGCCAATGTTTTAACACATATAATTAAAAACTTAAATATTAGTTATAAGAAGAGTGAAAACAAATGCATTAACCAATTAAACTACTTTGGGTCGCTCTGAGATAACAAAATTAAGTCTCATAAACTCGTAGCCTGATTGTGCCAATAATTTATTTTAAACATTGTTGTTAATCGAAAGGCACACAAATGAAACACAATCGATTGAGAAGATAATTATAACAGTCTGACGTATTGAACTTAATACATTAATGTTTTAGTCCCAATAGTGGTCTACACATGTATACGAATTATATTTGAAGGAGGTGGGACAAGTTAGTAAATGAGAAGCCTCTAAGCGCGCGAGGGAGTTGCCAAGTCGCCGCGAATTATATTGGTATGCCTTTAGTTTTCTGAGCTCACGATTCGCGCAAGATCTGAGCACGACTCGGCAAACATAAACTGGAAATAAAGCTCAACACCATTCATTTAAGTCCATAATGAGCCATGAACAATAATCGTCATTTTTGCAGTTTCATTCGACCGTAACTCACTGACCCCTTTTTGCCCCAATCGGTAATGCGACTTTTGGTGCCACTTTGACTTTAATTACATTCGCCTGCCTAATAAAAGGCCAATGTATTAAGAAAATGTCGTTCAGGTGAGCTATTGTTCGTGGTAATGAACCAGTTTTGAATATAATAAGGGTGCAACGGAGTGTTTTGTGTATGAAATAAGACCTTAAGAAAACTGTACAATTCATGGACTAATTACTACTTACGTCTTTAGTTAGTTAGTTTTTTGTGGTATATAATATATATACTAACGCCTAAATCCTTCAACGTTCAATTAAATCACTCGTAATAGTGCCCGTTTAATAATATGTCACAAAATCATTGTTTGCGGTGGCAGAGAAGTTACATTATTTGCTTTAGGTACATCTTAAAATAGGTAGTACTTATATAGTATTTTTTTGTGGATTGGCAATATGAATCTGACATCGTATCCGTCGGCCTGAAAAGTGACCCCGTTTGCTCGGCAGTGGGTATCCACCGCTACGGACACGCTTAATCAGATAGGTGAATGAAACCTCTCTTCGTGGAAAATTTAATTAATTTCTCCGAAATTGGCTGCGTTCTCGCGTTCACTATATTTTGTAGTCATCGGTGGTGACGACAAAATGTGATAGTGTTACGAGTACTCCGGACCAAACCGGATTTGGCGTGCATGTGTGCGTGCTTCATACGCTTCGCAGGAGAAACGAGCACAATCCATTTGAGAAGTTCAATTTATTTAAAAGTTTTTCGAATTCATAATCTCCTTACCACAAAATACAGTTCAGTATTAATACAACTTAGGGTAGAGTCACTCATACGGAACTGCAAAACAGGAACAAGCTAACGCGGCGCTTTGATCATAAAATAAATATAGCAACCAACTCGCGTATCAAATTATTTTTTATGAAAATTACTTACCTTTGTAGCATTTTTATCGTACTATATTTTACAATGATTAAAATATATCTCGCTACTGAATCTACAGACAACAATAGTAGGTAATAGCAGAAACGAGTTCAAATTTTACACTGCTGAAAACATTCGTTAAATATATCGTTACAAGGCTGTGAATTCGACACATTTTCAACATAGTGAATAATTTATTCAAATATTATCATAATGGCAACATTTAGTACCTTGAGACCATGTAATCGTAAAAGTCTTATATCTTTTTACGATACACTAATACGAAAGGAAACTAACGATACAAAAGTGTGTTATACCAATGGTTTACTTATAAGATAAAACATTATGTCTTTTCTGATATGAGTAACATACTCTTACCTATATTTATCTTGTATGTTTCTATATTTTCAATTCAAATTACATTTTAGATTATTAAAATACCAGTAGGGAAGGTGCATCGCTTCATAGCGATTCTCTCTCTCTAAACTCTAGCGATTCATCGTTAACTCTTTGAAATTGGTATATATATAGACAACGTCACGCGTTTACGGCGATCGCTCATTCTCTTTGTTCAAGATATAAATGCGCTCGGAAGAATAGAAACGCTTGCGTTTAGTTGATTTTTCGTTGGTCACGTGATTGTCTAGGGCTACATGTTTAGAGGTCCTTATGGAGCTATATTTTACTTTCATCCCATCATCCATTCCAAATCCATTGGTTCGTCTATAAGAGCGAGCGAAGTAGGTATTTTCTCTTATAGAGTTTTATAGTGGGCGGAAAAGAGTTAAAATTTTAAGTTGAATTATTCCTAAATCAAATTATTTTCAAAAATAGTTTATTAGGTAGTCAAAGTATTATACTAACACCTAAAAATGTTTAAATAGAAACTGTATATGTGATACAAATATATATATTTGTTTTTCTCATAGTGGGATGAAAAGTAGAGTGCACACGGTTGCAAAATTATTTTATTCTCGAGCAAAGAAATATTGAATCCCCCGCTGTGCTTAGGATTCCACTATAGAATCCCTTGCTACGCTCGGGATTCAAAATAACGTCCTCGCCGTAAAAATATTAATTTGCTCCCTTGTGTACAATCTACTCTTCACCTTCTTGTTATAATTGTTAACAATAAATTGTTTAATTAGTAAGTGGGATTTCAAGTTTACACATTATTGATATTTTTGTGTATTTACTGTTAATTAATCTGTTATTGCCGTATTGGCCGTTGCCAATATTATGGCAAAAAATAAGGATATTCCACGATAAAGGTAATATTATAAAGTTTAAAAATTTTAATATAAAAAATAGATTGCAACTATGTGAGTTCATGCGAAGAATGAGTTCTCAACATTAGTATTAACTTATGTAGAACTCAAAAATAATAATACACAAAGAGTGGGTAAGTCTTTCTAAATTATTAGCAATAAACATTGTGTAGAAGTAGCATTTTCGGCTATTTTGAGTTAAGTATGTAAAGATTCCAGACATTTATATAGATGTCAGACAACAATGTTACATAATACACGGTAATGTCTGATGTCTTTTAGTGCCAAACCTTAACGTCGGTCAGCTGACACTATAAACACACTATTGGTCGAAACTATGATAAAAAGCTAACAGCTGTTATACACACACACAAATAAATAGCCTATCAAGTCTGTCGAAACCACAGATCTTTCATTATGTTTCAATAAGAGACGAAAGATTAAATAAGTGAGAATTAAGTGATGAAACTTTACTGGCGACATTGTAAAGTTGCAATACGTGCTCCAAAAATAGTTGTGAAATGAAACATAGTTTTTAGTAATAAGGAGGTTATATTTATTTTGCCGCTAACAATTTTCAGAATAACCACACAACATGCCACACGCCAATATATTGTCATACAAATATGATTTATGGGCGTATTATACAGTTTTCTTAGCTAAATGTGAGAAGAATAAAGCATTATCAGCCAAATACGTTCCCACTGCTGGGAATCGTTTTAGAGAACAACGTTTAACCACAATTCACCACGCTGGCTATGCGGGTTGGCGGATAGACTAGGGGACAGCCAAATTGAAGAACTTTCAGACCGCCAAAGGCCGTCATATTGCCGAGTATAATCCTATAATTAAAAAAATAGCAATTTCTAAAATAGCAATAATGCAATAGCTTGATTTTATGACAACTGTAAAAACTATTTTATTTAGACACGTTTAATTACATTCATATTTGTCAAGTAAAATGGAATTTGGAATACATTTAAACCAGTGCTTACATTTATTTATTTTATTACATATCTGCAATGAAGATCATTTTTACAAAAAATGTCAATAGATGCTGTTTTGTTTAACAGCATATGTAATTCGCGGTGTTTTAAATAATTATTTTGTATAATTAGTAAAAAGTATTATAAACTATATTATTAGAATAGGCCTGTTTATATGAAGAATGAGGGGGTAAGGGTAGGAAGGTTAAAAATACTTTACGAACTATTCTCAGACCTACCAAAAAAGCACAATCGGTCAACACGTCTCGAAGGAGTTTGGTAGAAATAAATTTATAAATATAAATGCAGCAGTTGTTTTATTGTGTAGCAAAACTAGCAATATATTCTCAATTACGAGTATAACTGTCTTAATATACTTGAAATTTAGACAGTTTGTTGTGTTTATGCATACTGTGGCCCAAAATAAAACGGAAATGGGATTCATATACCCACAGATAAATTATTCTCTGTGCATATACCTATTTTTGATTTTGTGGATTGTGTGAATGCTATTATCTACCAAAAAAAAAATAAGTTTCATATGGATGTTGTTATTATTTTGTAAGATACGTGTTTTAAATTTTTGAAAAGCATATTTTTCAAAAATTAAAACTATCGATAAAACTTTACTTAACCGAATTTTGAATCCTGACTGTTCCTTTATGCTGAACCAAAGATACTAAAACTGAAAAAATTAAAGCTCTGTCTTCTACACACGATTTATAATACATTTTTTTAAATAGCAGTTTGTCTATTCACAGCGCCTTAAATAAAACATTTCTGTGATAATCATGTAGATGGCTGGCCACTGCATATTCATTCAATTCCACATAGGTACACTAACTTACACATACACTTCTACATACACTCGAGAAAATTATAGATTAATTATAAATTGTACCTATCGTAATTTCGTATGAACGGCTTTTTTAAAAAACTTCTATAATTAAGTGGATAGACGACCTAACTTAGATCGCAGGAAAATGCTGCTTGCGGCCCGCTTCTAACCAGTCCTTGTGGAGACCAATAGGGGAGGCGTATGTCCAGCAGTGGATGTCCAATGACTATTTTAATGATGATGATAATTAAGTGAACTGTCTATGGATGTCGCCAACTACTTTCCTTATGTATATTTCGTCATAAGTCTGAACGTTCTAAGATAGCATTGGAGGATTTTGGAGGATGACGTTTATTTCAATTAAAAGCTAGCTTCTTTTTAAAAATGAACATACCAGTAGTTTATGAAACTGTTTCATAATAAGGGTTCTTAAAATACGAGCGTAAGTTAGAAAAACGAGCCCTACGAGAGAATGTATGTATGAATGTAGTTGTTCAACACATTTCTTCAAACTTGGATATTTGAACTGGTTAGTTAGTAGTTACAGTAGTTAGAGTCTAGTTCTCCTACGCATCTCCTCGTGTCAAATTCCATCATGTATAATATTTGTAATGTATCAATGAAAACCGTACGTTAATAACAACACATTAATATCATGCGGTAATTTTGTACAGGGTTATTTTGGTAACACAGTTGTCGATTAGTGGGTAACGGCAGGGCGCGGGCTATAAAGGCCGGTGTGGGGAATGCACGGGATGTTTTGAATCGCCACCGCTTTAATGGTCACTGTATTAACCGATAATTCAAATTTCGATAGTTTCGTTCTCCGAACCGTAATTCCAAACACAACCTGACACAACACTCGATGCGCAAATGAATGCATATCGCTGAATGCTGTTACAATTTACACTTGCAAATAGCAACATTGAATTGTTGCTGTGTTATTGACTCCGATGTTTCTACATATCGCAAAATGAAACACTATGTTATAAAGTAAACTTACTAAATAAATATGTTTTAATATGTTTCAGTGACTTGCAATTAAGTTATCTTAGCAAATGGCTCTTTGTTTGTGATATATATACCTACTCACCTATATAACCGACAACAGAAAATAACATCTAAAAATTATGGAGCTCGTAAAACTAAATGACTCGTAACTATATAATATAATTTCACTTCCTAATGAGCACGGAGAGCATCAGTGCTAGTTTTTAAAAATTTAAATATTTGTGTCTGTATACGAAAGTGCGATTGTAACTTCACCATGCACGAGGCGGCATGGCAGCTGAACATAAAGGTGTCTGATCAGTCACAGACGCTTCCGTGCATAATCAAAACGATACGGAACTCTTTTAAACTGTTTGTAAGTATAAAAATACTCAACGGTAATTAAATAAATAGTAAATTAACTATAGGCACAACGACAAGCTCAATGTTTCATGAACGTCTGATGACGTTGAAAATTTAGTAAAATGTGTAAAATTCTGTGTTATACTTGCTCACCTAGCCATTATTTCTACCAAAGAGCGCGGCGCTCCACACTTAGAAGTGCGCGCGGAAGTTTAGCACCCGAGAGCCCGCAGCTAGCTGGTAGCTGGTCAAGTTATTAATAGACAAAAACCCTGTAGCGTAAGCACATGTCCGTGCCGTAACGGAGCCTATAAATCTTCGAATACAATCGGAAACAACTTCATTAGCGAAATCACCGCTCCGTTTGCGCCGATGTGAATGATTAAATAAGAATATGAGCAGGGTTATTGAATCAGATAATGAGTTATTATCCCATTCGATTGTTAATTCAAAGTAAAAGGCGTTGAACACATTTACGTGTGCGATGGAGCGTGTCAACGGACTCTCAGATTGCTTATAAAGGAGTTGCAATTTTATGAATGAGTTGTTTGAATGAAACACGATAAAAATAAGTTTCTGGCGAATTGAGGCGGAAAGTTCGGCCCGAAGACGGGGCTGTACGTGTCCGAACCGACTTTTAAAGTGCATAATATTTGGTTTGACGGCAAAAATTTCAACTCCCCATAAAACATTTAATACGACGATCGATTTACAGCGTGCCCGCGTGCGTTATTATGTTGTTCAATTTCTGTTACATTATTGTTTTTATTTCATTTCCTAAATGTAGCACCGTCTTTGAAGCTACTTTTAATAATTTTCATTTATAAGTTACATAAATTAGTAATACAAAGTGAATATACGGTTATGTGAATGCTTGTGAATTCTGCACTAGGCGTCCGCTTTGTACCTGTATAGTAGGACCCACAATGACTGCGTTTAAATAGTTTTGTTTCAGTAAGTATATGGTGCGGTTAAAACATTGAACAGGATTGGATACAAACGTATTTTTTTAAAATTAGTTATGGTAGTTTAAATCAGCCTTCTCGTGACCACGACCAATGCAACTTGTTCGAAACGTCGAGGTAAATAAATTACTAAATGTTTTTCTCGCGATTAAGCCCCGTTTGATTTAATAACAATGTGTTCGAAATGTTCGCAAAAGTCTAAAAATTACAATAGTTGTAGTAGACACTGTACTTACCTACAACTTTCCAATTATTTTTTTTATTAATAATATACTCCCCAGACAGACCTCCAGGTTTTAGGTACGTGGTAGGTAATCTTTGGATCTACTGAACCGATTTTGAAAATTATTTTACCAGCAGAAAGCCACGTTACTTGTGAGTGTCATACTTTACATCATCATCATCGTCATCATCACCGCCCGGGTAAAGCCGCGGGGTGCAGCTAGTCATATATAATAATTTAATTATTTTTTAGAAGCAAACCAAGTTAACAATAATAACTAAAAATAAACGAAACAGTTCCATTTGATGGAACCATTCCATTTATTTGTGAGTTATAAAAGTACAATAAAAGTACGATTCTTCAACAAATAATGTATTTAATTTTATACTCGTCCTATTTTGAATTTATAATTTTACTCACTCGTGGATAAAAATTTGCATATTTCTAAACAGAACCATAGAAAGATAAAGAACAGGTTTTTATCTCTTTTCAGCCAGAATAATTTAAATTTTGATTGAAGATAAATATTTTTTATCAAACGCACAATGTGAAGTCTCTAACTTGTATATGTGCAAAAATACGCATGTTTTAAAAATCGGGGATATATATATATATATATCGAATAGGTTCACAAGTTATATATACAGACTAGCTGCGCACTGCAATTTCAGCCTCGTGAACTACAGTTTGCCTGCTGCCTAGATTATGTTATCCCATGGCAGCCATACTTTATCGAGGTCAAAAAGTAGCCTATGTCGTTTCCCAAGGTCATATCTATCTCTGTGCCATAACTCAATTTGATTTGCCCGAAAACATTTTTTTTTTTTTTTGACAACTGTCTCACCTGATGTTAAGTGATGACGTTGTCTAGGATTTAGCACGCAAACCTAGAAGGTACCTATTCACTCGCGACTTGAAGACTCCAGGATTGTACATATCGGGAAACACTGACTCGGCCAACGAGTTCCATTCCTTGGCAGTACGCATTAAGAAAGTGGAAGCATAACGCTTCGTGCGTATAGGTGGTATATCTACCATATAGCGATGGCGAATTGCCGTACGTCGAGTCGACCGATGATAGAAAGGGTATGATGGGACATAACAGACAAACATGATTTCTTTCATATTTATTATAGTATTAGGTTTTTGTTGTACCGCAAGGGAACCATTGATTTATTCGGTATAAATAGTAGCGTATGTGTTAATCCAGTTTCGTAGGTACATTTTCAATTTCATTATAATCTATCTAGCCGTTAAGGCGTGAAAAGGTAAGGAACAGACACATATATATATATAATGCGTAAAGAGCGAACAAACACACATATAATGCGTGAAGAGGTAACAAACACATATAAGGCGCGAAGAGGTAACAAACACACTTATAAGGCGTGAAGAGGTAAAAACATACTTATAAGGCGTGAAGAGGTAACAAACACACTTATAAGGCGTGAAGAGCTATCAAACACACATACAAGGCGAGAAGAGGTAACAAACACAGATATGTACTCACAAACTTTCGCATATTTAATATTAGTGTGATAAGATAGATAAATACCTTGCCTGGCTGCAGGGTACTGGACTAGAATTGTACCTCCTATCTCTAACCATGGGTGTCGAAGAGTCAGCTAAGGGATCACGATCCAGGAGGTAGGCAGCAGTGGCTTCTATGGATAAAATCAACGTTGCGCTGCGCTTGCCAACTCGCCTGCCAAAAGACGAGAGGAGGCCAATGTCCATCTGTGAATATTCTATGGCCCAAACGATATAATATAATAATATCTTACCTTCCTAATACATAACTGCTTTAGGCTTCATCTACTTCTAAACCGCAATCATGAAAGGAATCTTATCTTATCTAAAACGCATATTTATAATAAGTAAAAAAAAAGAAAAAAAAAATCTTTGCGATTTTGTTTTCATGCCTCCTCACGACAAGCCAATTTTTTTGAAATTCTCTTTCAAGTTATCAATCACTGGTGTAACATTCAAGTTTATTTTGATATACTCATTCCATATCTTGTCCATTCTAGTCACACCACGAATTGATAAATGATTTTTATGACACTTTACAGACACGATAACTAAATAGCTACACTTATTATCTTAATCATTAAATTATATGTAGACATTACTTATTATATTCTAGGGAGATTATTGGCACCCAACTTGAATTAACTTGTGATATGGCGACCAATGCTTGAAACAGGGATTTAGGAAAAATGTTACTGATTTTTAAGTTTACAACTTCGAATTAAGTTGTAAACTTAGAAATCAGTAACATTTCAGTATTTATTCAATAAATTTCAATTCTAAGCATCAAAAACAGAACATGTTAAATAGCACAAAGGTTTAGGTGTTGAGTATAATGTATAAGCTATCCAGTTTGAAAATGTGTGCGAAAATGTAAGTGCGTGTAAATGTGTAATTCATCTTAACATTCGTATCGTTGCCAAGTGCAAGTTTCTTTATCTACTTCTTTTGCTGCTCAACACTCACATCCATACAACTAAAACGAAACGTAAAATTTTAAATTTTAAAATTTGGCATAACCCTTTACAATACGCTTCTATTCTAATGTCAGGATAATATACAAATAAATTAATTGTAATGATAAAATTGACTGGTCGGTTGGCGCAGTTGGTAGCACTCTGCCTTCTGAGCCGCTGGTCCCGGGTTCGATTCCCGGACAGGTCAAACATTTGTGTGTATGAACATGACGTCTGTTTGACCTGTGTCTGGGTATGTATATGTATATAAGTATATATATAAGTATGTATATAAGTATATATCAGTCATCAGGTTACCATAGTATAGGCTCTGCCTAGTTTGGGACTTGAAGACCTTGTGTGAATGTTGTCCCATATTGTCCCATATTGTTTATTTTCACTATATTCAGATTATATGGGTTTGCGATTAAAGTCAATTGGAAGCACATATGATTTCATAATCATTATGTACAAATATATTTTGATTTTTATGACTGACACCAACTGCAATTATTATTTTACAGTAAAAATTCTAATTTACAGTAAAATTTAATTTTTAAAAAGTATTAAAAGAAATTACAAATTCTACAACTACTTATAATAAGGGTTGGCATGTTTGGCGGTTACATCACATATATTATTATTGAATTTGTATGCAAACGTACTGTTAACAGATCGTACTTTAAA
Source organism: Apeira syringaria (assembly GCA_934044485.1). Taxonomy (NCBI): domain Eukaryota; kingdom Metazoa; phylum Arthropoda; class Insecta; order Lepidoptera; family Geometridae; genus Apeira; species Apeira syringaria. Next base: position 7,305,005 of record OW203655.1, on the reverse strand, counting down.
AGGCATTATTAAAATAAAAGGCGGCGATCCCTTCCAGTATTTATTTTTCCCTAATTCTATCGTAATTACAAAAGGTGTGAATTTCTTTAAGGGTCATAATACTTTTCGAGGGTGGGCCGGTTTTGGCTTATCTACGTGGATATCTCGACACAGGATGCAGTCGGAATAGACCCTAGTTCACCTTCTAATCCACCATGTAATTGTCCAATTAAAGTCACAATTTTATGTTAATGAAATTATATGTTATTGAACCTCTATTTCAGGTCAGATGATAACAAATCATTTGGCAAAACTTTCATTGAATTATTTATAAATAGTTAATCAAGTTCTTCGAATAATGTTATTTTATAAGTTATTAATGTATGAAACACGGGAATTACTCACGTAATAAGTCAGAGGGTTCCGACTATAGTTTTAACCACATTCGGTAATCTTCCGCTCTCGCGTATTGGCAAAACTTTCATTGAATTATTCATAAATAGTAATCAAGTTGTTCAAATAATGTTATTTTATAAGTTATGAATGTATGAAACACGGGAATTACTCACGTAATAAGTCAGAGGGGTCCGACTATAGTTTTAAACACATTCGGTAATCTTCCGCTCTCGCGGACGTGGCGGAACCTCGCCACGTCCGCGAGTGCCCCTTATTCTACTTGAAAAAGACCAACGAATGTGGTTGAAACTATAGTGGGAACCCTCTGACTTATTACGTGAGTAATTCCCGTATTTTATAAAATCATAATGCGTCAAAACCACGTAAGTTTTAATTACATTAAGTTTATAAGTTCTTGTAAAGATTTATTCGTGTCGTAGAGTTTCGAGCTACTTTCTTGTTATGTGATAGACTGATAGATAGTAGAGCTGGTGGTGAGTGTTTAAACCATCAAATTTTAAAATATTTTTCTCTTTATTTGATTCTTGCTTTTTTTTCATTTCTCCACCGATGAACCCTGAAAAACTCAAGTGAAATATATTATCTGACTGGCGCTGGTTTCAGAATATAAGCTTGAAATCAAGTACCAGACAGACCTGTGAAACTGGTTTCGGTGGCAATTAAGCACAAAAGAAGAAACTGCCCTAAAATGATATCGCTTCGGTCAAAGTCAACTTTTTTGAGACTATTAGAATGAGTACAATGAGATTTGAAATATTTTATACCGTCTGCATATATGTACAATCGAATCGGTAAACTGGTGGCTGATCAAACTTGCACCTAATGGCAACTGGCTACACTCTATTCACAGTAAAGAGCAGATCTTACTAGTAGTTAAACTTACAAACGGTGGGTTTTTATATGGAGGCTTAAATGTAGTTGTAAAATTAGTCAAATATAAATTAAATATTTATACACCATAAGAACGGCTTTACCTAAGTTACCCTAATTAGTAGGACTGTTAGATATTTTGTTAAGATGAGAGGGATCTAAATCTCTTGAAAGTTGCAACTTTTAATTAAACTGTAAATAATCTATCATATTTCTTCGGTATGTATATTATTAAACAAAGACCTTTTTCAATGATATCGTAAACTAACTTCTTTTAATTTTGACAGTTGAAAACTACATATGATTACTTTACGTTCCATTGTATGCACAAAAATCATCCAAATGTATTGTAATTTTATGACAAAGGCACTGATGTGTTTTATAAATGTACTAACATTATTAGCGACATTGCCTCATTTTAAGTCAGAAAATTGCGATAATTAATGTAAAGAAAAACACTAACGGATAGATAATTAGTTCCAAGAGTTGTTCACGCGAGTTAAATGAAGGTATTCTAGTAATTAAGACCAGACCAAATCACACGATATGTTCATTGTCTGAAATAGATTAAGCCGATAGCGAATAACACTCATTTGACTGACAGATCTATAGTAAAAAATTAATAACTCTCTCACATAAAGCCGAAGAGTGATCTATTACAATTTTTATTATAAAAAGAACTAAGCTAGAACAAAGTCGAGCACTACAAGATAGTTTTAAAAGTACAGTTCCCCTCCGATGGTTACGAACGACATGTTAAAAGAACTGAGCCTTGTCAGCAATTTCTTGTACAACTGGGCTGACGTTATCATCCGACGCTAGTCGCTGCGGGCGAGCGAACATAACTAGTTATGTTAATTATTTGTTAAAATCTTTAACGCACATACATGTTCTAATAACTATTATTTATGTGTGTTGTTAAACAAATTATTTTATTACCTACAATCCGAAAGTGTACGTGGGAGAAAACGCTAATTAAAAGAAATTCATTTTACGCTCGTAACGATTCACAGACATTTCTAGAACATACTAAGGCATCATGAAGTGGAACGCGTGACGCTCTTGCATTATCTTTAACACAGAGGTATATAATTTTGTTGTTACATGTACCTATGCAATCCTAGTATTGTATAATGACAATCGCCGTGGCTCAATCGTCAGTGGCGTGACTTCTGGTCCACGGGGATCCTGGGTTGGAATCCCGGCAGGGGCAAACATTTATGCGGTAGGTGTCACGGGTTTTAGATTTTTGTGTGCTGTGATTGTGCGATGTGAGGATTCCCTGTGTCGCGGGACACAGGGAATCCTCACATCGCAGTTAGTGCGGGGGTTTGAGTGTAAATAAATAAAAAAGCTTTATTTTTCTTAGACAAACATGTACAATTGTACGTATCTAATGTATATTCATTGGCTTTTGACCGTTACCCCCTTTTGACGATATTTCGTTGTATGTACTCATATAAGACTAAATACAGCGACCGCATGATCCGAGGCCGGTCTTCAGCAACTCTAAATTTTGATAGTTATCTTAATGTAAATATACACAATAGTTAATTATTAGTACTTCCGTATTTTGTCACTGTTGAGTGATATTATTTTTAGTGACGCTAATCATAGTTGCTATCGGACATGGCATAGTGCTAGTGAGACATTTTTGAGATTATTTGCTTGTAGATACTAATTATGCGGTGCAATAATTTTTCATTAAACACCAAGACAATTATTTGTTCGTCGCATTTGCAATACGCCATGAATACCTACTTCTAGGCAAGTTTAATATAATATAGATATAATTAGCGGAGATAAGATAAGAACCTTTCGTGAGAAGTGGCATGTCTTTGTCTGGCAGGGGATTAATTATAAAGTACAAGTATTCGTATCGTAAATTTAATACTTTAATGATGTCCCTAAAGGACCGACTTTAAAAAAAATCGACTCACGGTACCTGCCCGCGACCATCGCTCGCCGTCACCCACGTTTTAGTCAAGCGAGCGACATGTCACCGATATTTTTTGCCCGACTGATGTCTTTAACGAAATTCATGTCATTGGGTCCGATTTCTCTAAGATTAACTTTTTTACATTATTTAACAAATAGATCGGGACCCCTTATACGCTCGAATATTCAGTTACATGGTTTAACACTTAAAAGGGCTTAACGACTCTAACACATCCTGCGGGTTACGATAAAAAATACGACAAAAAGAGAATACTTCTTGTGTTTGTTTTTTAAAAGATGTCTGCTGGAGATAAGATGGTGCGGCACTTTAATCCTACAACCGTCCGATATTTGAAAAGGATATGATGACAACTTTTTTGTACTTTTTATCTAATAAGCACACATTACCGATACTTAAGAACGTGCTTATTTTCAGCTTTTTCACAATGTCAGCTTTTGGTATGCACCAACGTTTACCAAAGCAGGTGTCACAAATATCTCAGGTGAAGATCCCACATGAGAGCATCATAGATTTTCCCTTTACAATTATCAATATTATTTTATACTTGGATTCGACTCTACTTATAATTTGCATTATGCATATCCTTTTATTTTTTTTTAAAAAAAAAAAACAACAAGCTTTGGTTTAAAATTGTTTTTTTAAAAAAATACAGCTCTATCATTTTTCACCTATTACAATTAATACTTTCGCATAAAAGTCAGCAAAACATATATAGGGAAAGGAATCCTTTTATGTAAAACTAGCTGCGCCCCGCAGGTTTACCCGCGCGGTGTTGAAATACGATGATGGTGATGATTAAAATAAGCCAATGTGTTAATCTAGGGTATATGCTATCTCTATAACAAATGTCATCAAAATCGGTGGACCCTTTTGAGCGTGATGAAGTAACAAACATACACACAAACTTTCGCATTTATAATATTAGTAGGATGTAGGCATTCCTCCATCATTCGCTAAATTGAACAGCCTGATATTTTATTACTTATACTTTATACCGTTGTTACTGTTAAATTAAAACTAACAAATACTACTTATAACAAAAACAATATTTTTATTATTTTTATCATGAAAGTTTAAAACAATACTAACAACTAACAAGTTTAAATTATAGTGCTTTTAGTAGAAGTAGCTCTATTATTATATTATATTTTATTATATTCCAGACAATTAATATTTTCACATGAAAGTATATATTTGAATCAGACTACTATAATATATAAACCTATGCCTATATCTTATCAGTTCTTATCGTATTTATCTCTTTAAAATACTCACAATCATCATAAAATTAATTCCTCAATGGCCACGAGCATCGAACTCCGAAAACCTCCAAAAGTTACGACAATCGCGGCATGTTAAGGGCATACAGAAAATCCGGTCAGTTTTCATTTCAAATCGTATGATTAGCATGCTTTTTGTTCCTTTTTAAAACAATACCTCTTCTGAAAACCATGGCGGTTGTCTGAGAGTTAGCGCACGATCTAATCTGTTAGTATCAATATGCAAACGTAATTAAACTTTCGTGTGTGATCTGTCCACAATGGCGACCGGGGGCGTCTGTCGAATCAACACTGCACGGTAGGTCTACGGTAATTATGTTTCAAACAGATACTCATACCGTTCGAACGGATTGAATCCCCTCTAAGCACCAGCGCAGCGTCGATGTAAGCCAACCCCTCTGCACAGATCGGCATAATCTCTATTACCATATCCTTTAGGTCGAATGATCAACGAAATTGAAATCCTACGTACACACCGACCCTGCGAACCTGTGATACACAAGTATACACAATATTACCGAGCAAGGATTAAATAACTATACCGGGTATGTAATGTACGTAATGCAGGGATTCGACGTTTAACGGCTTCGGGATTACCGCAATAATGCCCTCAACCCAACAAATGTTTTTAGCCTGTCGTGCCATGGCAAGCGGGTGTGTGCAATTAAAGCAACGCTATAGGTCGATGAAACATTAGAAACGACAGGCTTCAGTGTGGAGCCACGTCACGATGGGCGGTGAGCGGTACGCGTGCTTAGGGCGGCGAAGCCATATCTCTAGCAGACGGGTCATACCACCAGCTTATGCCTCTTTCAACCGCGATGACGTTTTACTAAGCTTACTATGCAAACGGCACAGTTCTGCTTCACAATGGTAAGACATTAACTGGCGAAAACCTATTTAAAATAGTACATGGTGTGAAATTGAAACTGATTGTCGTAATAGACAATTTGTTTAACGTTTAACTTCAACAAGTGCGTATTCCTTGCATACAGAGTCAGAATTAGTTAAGGCTTGACCATTTGCTAAAATTGTCAAGTCGATTACCTATTTCAACATCTTTCTTTGAAAGTTCAATAAACCTAAAAAAAACACCTGATAACAGTTTATGAAGGTTAATTCTGATTGAACAACATTGATTGTATTTGCTAATTCAGTAGTGCAAAAATATTTTCGCCTGACCATATTTTTTCTTTATCTAATATATTAAGATTGGTCCACCTTGTCCTTGGCCTTGAACGGATAGACATATTTAATTTAATTTCTATTCGAATAAATTTATTCTGCATCTTGTTATCGACAATGAAACATTCGTCCTCTTCGTCTTTTTTGGTTTATATTTCCACCACCGGTATACCTACACTCATTAGTCGTGCATACATCAATTGTCAAGATATATCTTGTGTCAAAACATGACAGAATAATTTTTTTTATTCAATATTAAATAATGTCACAACTGTCAAACTACAAATAAATTATTGAAAATACAAAAATAAATAAAAATATGAGTCAATTAGTCAAATAAACTATTAGAAATGTTAATATTATTGTCAAAACTGTTAGAATATAAAAACACGGAAAACTATAAGTATATCCTATATACCTACTTCTTACATTTAACAATCAGGGGTATCTGCTCTCATTAGCACTGGCTGTGCCCAGCGCGTTGTCACTTTATCCTTATTTTTGTGAAAATAGAGTTAAATCACAGGAACAGTTTATTTCTTAGAATAAAAAGTATCGTATGTGCTATTCTATAGGCTCTAAAAAATTTCAAAACCCAATTTTTACTCAAATCTATTGGTGTCAAACATACAGACGCGCACAAACAAAAACATTTTATGATTTATTATGTTATTAGGATGTACGAAGCATAATGTAAACATATTGACTGACATTACTGACATGACTGGCCAGTTGGCGCAGTTGGAAGCACTCTGCCTTCTGATTCGCTGGTCCCAGGTTCGATTCCCGGACAGGTCAAACATTTGTGTGCATGAACATGTTTGTTTGACCTGTGTTTGGGTGTGTATATGTATATAAGTATATATATATCAGTCATCAGGTTACCATAGCACAGGCTCTGCCTAGTTTGGGACCTGAAGACCTTGTGTGAATGTTAATAAATAAATAAATAAATTTTAAAAATACAAGGTACAAAAAATATGAACTTCAATATCGTTTTGTCTTTCTTTACTTGTCGTCGTCTTTGACTTGGGAAGTTATACATATTTTCATATTAAATGTCGAAGATAATTTTCCAATTTTTTTTAGGGCAAATGCCTTTATTAAAATATTTTTTTTTTTTTATATTATATATCCTTGTATCACAATATCACAAAATGTATACCTGTTTGTTTTTTTTAATCTATATAACCTTTTTTTTAAATCTGTGGTTCCTTCTCTATATTAAATTAAACATCAAACTATGCATATCAGAATATATATGATCTATCTCTTAAACTTCTCAAGCCAATTAATTCGTCTAATAACGTCGTATTATACCGATTCACCTACTAACCATTATTTTATTAATCCTAACAATATTATTATTATAATTATAAATGTGAAAGTTTACGTGTGTAAGTACCTATGTCTTTAAAACTCAGCGCCAAAACAAGTGAATGAATTTTAGAACGGTTCCGTACAATCATTTCTCGAACTCAGAATAACGCAGAAGATACTTTGATCGAAAAAAAGCGAACGAGTATATCGTAGGAATCCCGAGTGAAACCGCTGGGCGCAGCAAGTTTAACCATAAATCTCCTTTTGCCATCGTCGTAGTCATATAAAAACATCGTACGATGCATTGCTAAGTATTGTCAATAAGATTATTTCCGGAAATATCCTATAAAAATACCATATGAATTCAAAAGGAGTATTAATTATGATTTCCATTCAAAATTCTGACAGTTGTATCAAAAACGTTCGGGTGGCATTTCTCGGTTACTAATCCCATTGAGGAGCACAATAAATTTTAGACGGCGGGGACCATTTTTCATTTCGATGACAAATATTTAGAAAGTATTTATCCACGTTCAATTCTGCAGAGCTCAATTAAAAAAGGTCGTACTTCGCTCGCAAGCTTGACTGTACGAATCCGTTTGCGAGCGGATGTTTATTCTGCAACCGCGATATCGATTCAGGTAACCCTGCAAATAAATCTATTATAAAAACCATAGGCAATGCCAGCTTTTGTAACTGAATTCAAATTTATTGTAGGTATTATAGTTGTATATGATAGTGGTATTTAAGATAGAGAAGACATGTTAAGAACTTAGGAGGAAACATGAAAATAGCGTGATGGAAAATAAAGAAGAAAAATAAAGAATTAAAAATTAGCGTGGCATACGCATTAAATGAGGAGGAATGACGGTCGCCGTGGCTCAGGGTTCAGTGACATCACTCCTGGTCTGGCAAACATGCGATGAGTGTAGATGTTTGTTCCGGGTCTTGGATGTTTGTGTGAAGTAATTGTGTATCATGCCTTCCGCGACAAAGGGAATCCAAGTGCAGGGTTGTGAATGTGAAAAAATTAAAACCACATACTCGTAACTCTTTAAAGTGTTGAGTTGAGTATGAATATGGGTGGACACAGGGCTAAAGAAAGAGAAAGGACTTCTGGATGGACTGTGTATCATAATGTGTATGACAGATGATAGGAAAGGTTGAAAAAATGAATAGTTGTGTACGTACTCAGAAATAGATCGATTAAATGAGAAAGAAGAAGAATGACAGAGTATGACTACCAAATTAAACATTGCGTTCCGGAAGCATTCATGTGTATTGATGACGTCATGGACACGCCCCACTTTGATCTTACGTTAGAATACTCGCCCCTTTTCATGCTGTCATTAAATACTCGTTCGTAATCCATCATCGCATGCATTATGCTAATCGCGAATATTAATATTCACTTAAAATAGTGAGCATATTTATTACAGTTTTATTCCTACCTGGTTTGAAACCGAACTAGTTAAAATTATATCGGTGGATGAGTTGTAGAGTCACTTTGTTATGGCATTGCAAAAGATAAATAGATACAGTTGTACCATTTTTACCATACAAAACTGTTCTTAGAAAAACATTATCTAAACGGGTACGCTGACATGAGAATCGCCGAATTAATTTGCACTTCACAAGTAATCATCGGAAATGCGAACGGAAAAAATAATGCAAACTAATGAAGCATGGTAGAGTCTATGATAATATAAACATCTTATGTGGGTAGGTTAATAATAAACACGATATTTTCTTTCCACCTGCTTTTGATTTTGCCCCATTTGATATTTAATATCGGTAAATAAAATTATCTTCACAATATAAATTAAAATGAACTATCCGCGATATTCGATACAATATATAGACATAAGTACAACATACCTTATGACAAGATAACTAAAAACTACTAACAATAAGCGGTTAACATGGATAGATAAATCCGTAATAATAATAGGGCTAAAATAAAGAGACTATCTAAAATTAGTCTATATTTTGCCAAATTGATAACATTTTGACCAAAACAAGAATCGCTTTCGGAATCGTAGCGTAATTGTATCATTGCGTAAAACAATTGAACATAGATCAAACAGTTATGTCATATTTGACACAGATAACTAATAGCTTGTATGTGTATTATAAGCGTTAATCAAATTGTTTAAAGATACTATGACGAAACGACAATTTTGCGCAAGTTATGAGCGCTACAGGCCCTGGTGTTGAGAGATAGCCTTAGTCTTGGCGGCATTAGTGTGATTATCGAATTTTTAATTTTAACTATGTGATCATACCACGATACGTATTGAAATGGGCAAGAGCGAATTCGCTGTGCGCATGGAGGCCTCCTTTTAAAGTATTTGTTGTTTGTCTGTTATTGCACTTGCGAATGAAAAACGCGCCATAAAGGCATTTCAAAATTTACAACTTACAGAGCACCATATCGACAGCCTCCAACAGTCCGCCGCCGGCGCAGGCGGGAATGAGTGCGAGCTCTGGCGGCGCAAGTGGCGCGGCGCGGTCCAGCTCACCAGCAGCGCCAGCGCCGCGCTGCTGTGACACTGGCCGCCCTATCTTCCACGACCCCATCACGGGACAAACAGTCTGCTCATGCCAGTACGAGTTGCTGAACTATCAGCGACTAGCTTCGGGAGTGCCGCTCTCTATGTACAGCGCTCCGTACTCTGACGCAGCAGCAGCTACTGCTGCCGGCATGGCGGCATATTTCCCAGCGCTGGCTGCAGACCAACCACCTTTTTATACCAATGCTGTAAGTACCTACTTACTTCGATAATGCATAGAACAGTCAACGAAATTTAGCGCCTAGGTCACTCTGCGAGAGATCATAAGTTTATTATTTGCTCTATGTTTAATCAATTCAAAGGCAATGTAAGTATTTGAAATTAACTCTTCAATTTGTGTTTGTCAGAGCATGTAGGTAGGGCTATATCTTACTGTATTAATGGCATGTTGCAAATTCCTTTCACAGCATTATTACATGTAAGTATACTTTTTAGTGTATCTAAATATTCAAGGCTTGTAACTTCAAATTATCTATACTGATTCTTTGTATGAAGTAGATGAGAATACAATCCTTCTAAATAAACTCGATGTAAGTAAAAATTAACTTATGATAGATACTTTTAGAAATTTCATGATAAATACCTGCAGTTTGTCGTTAGAATGATTTTACATGAAGAGAATGTAACAATGTTTCTGAAAACTTTCAAAATAAAACATTTTTAGTATGTTCCATGCAAGGGACTAAACCGTTCATGTTATAATAAAAATGCACCAACTGACAAAATACGGAATTCGTGAGGGTCTAAATAGAAAAACTTAAAAAACAACACCTAAAAGGAAGTTCACTCATTATTCATCATCTTTTTGAGGATGCCCACAAAGGAATTACGTTAAAATAATTAGGATCCCATGTCAAAATACTACTAAAAAAACCTTAAGATTTTTTGTCGTGTTAAGCAGCTATCAACAATAAAGTTTACGATGCAGCCAACACATATAAATTAGAATCGTAATCCGATGACGGATATTTCTATACCTTTTGTTGATTAAAAAATAAAGTTGTACGCTACTCTACCTATGTCACGTCTATTTTAATAACTTAATACGATCGGTGTGTTTCTTCAATTAAATAAATAACAAGTTTAGCGATTTATTTGGATAACGGCTTTACATTCCTGTATTACAGCGCAAATTTGATTTTACTTTAGGTGTTTTACACAAGATCTACATTGATACGAAAAAAATATCTCATATGCATGTAAATTGTTGAGCTAAAATTCGGACATGACAAACTCTTTTTTTCATAGAATTAAAAAATCTATCGTCTTCTGCATTAATAAATAATACATAAAATGTTTTTATTGCGTTCACAAAACATACAATGTATTCAAATGGATGAAATCTCCTTTTAAATAAAAAATACTTGTCATAGGCGATTTCGCTCTTGCCCAGATCTATTTCTTTATTATACTGTATGGTTAATAAATAAAAACAAAGTGTGAGTGTGCGTGTGGTGAGTATTTATATGTGTGTGTGGATACGCGTGTGAGTTTGTAAAGATGTCATGTAAAGAGTATGGATTTAACTTGACAATACAATAGTGACCCGGGAGGGGGGGGGGGGGGGGGAGTTGTAATAATTTAGTAAAAAAAAAATGTATTAGCTTCGATCGTTTTTTTATCATTCTTTCTCATGTGAATCTGTCAAGCCTTAGTAAGAAAAATAAAATACGTGCGTGCTTAGAAATGTTTGTGTGGTTGTTTGATTGCTAGTATTTTAGCCACTGTGCTATAATATACCCATGTAAAATTTTATAGGCACAACATTTTTAGACTAGTAAAGAGATTAGAAAAGAAAAGATTTTTCTTGACCGAAAAAATTTATAATTTTGAGAAATCGTATTGAGATATCCTTGCATTCATAGACACTCATAACAATAATCTGTGGTAATAATATAAGATAAAAGATTTAAAAATAATACAACAAAATCTTAACACGATCGGATGTCAACTGGTGTGTCACAAGATTGTACAAAAATTACGCGTGTTATAAACTAATAGGTATAAACGACCATGTTGGATTTGTTTTTTATGTGTTCTATTGAAGCTAAGGGACAAATGCCAAATATACACTATAAGGTAAGCCATATAGGTTATATGTACATCTTATATACATGGACTTACCGTATATAAGATCATTATGGTTCTTCTCTATATTATTATATATAATTACTTCATTATGATAATTAAATTGTATTTAATTTAACTTATGGTATGACTTTCGCGCAGAGTAATGCCAAATATACAAATTTTAGTTCTTTATAGAACACTTAAATTAGACAAAAACTGGCCACGAAAGCAGGCCTCAAAAAAATTAATAAAAAGAGTGCCGCACCAAAAGCCATGTGTGTGGGTTGTGACTTTGAATGATAATGATCATAACAACATAAAAGTAGCCACAGTGCGTTATATATGACCTGTAGTAAAACTTTTGGAGGAAGGTGTTAAAAGGTGGGACCGAGAACGTGTCCCGGCAGATGATTCAATCATTCATAAAGGCATGATCATACATCATCTGTGGCGAAAGTGTTAACTCGAACCGCCCGACCCGTCACTTTCAATAGCTAAGATCCTAGCGGAGTGTTTTTTAACACGGCCTTTTAGTCTTTATTTTTTAAATTATTGTATCGCTCCTACTGTTAACCTAGAGGCTCGCACCGAACGTACACGTTCGGTTTTGTTATTATTTCAGTTATGTTAATTTTGTCGTCGAATCGCTGTTACTTTTAAAAGATTTTTATTTTATATTTGTATAAATTTCTTTACGCTGTCTTATTAAACAACATTAAATGTAGGCTACATAAAAACTAAAGTATTTAAATAAAATATGTATTTGGTATGTTTTTAATGCAATGAACACTCAATTGTAATCTTGTTAGCCTACTCGGTATATTTGTACTATAAATAAATTTCTAAATATATTTCAACAGAAATAATTAAAACAGGTAATAATTCATACTATCGTTTCAAATTTTGATCAGCCTCATCACGTTTAGTATCGATCTAGAGAAAAGGGTATTGAAGGGCTTAAATATTTTTTTGTAGTAAGTAAGTAAGCGAACCATTCTTAAAATAAAAAGATATCCCTAAGCTAATGTTATCCTATGATAAGAAAACAAATAAAAATTATTCACTAGTGATACAAATTTTAGTTCAATTCAAATTCGTTCCAGCAGTTATCAGTTTATTAATTACTAATAAGTATAGAAATAAATCGAAGCCTGTTGTATCGACAACTGCAAAACCCTTGATATCTCCTGGGCACCTTTATATAAGTATGACAATCTGCAAGTTATTAATTTTAATTGTTCTCTTTAATTTGGTTAAAACATTTGGTTAAAACAACAACGACAAACACAAAACACAAACAACAACACAACAACAACATAAACAACAACATACAACACAAAACGTGAAGTACAGCGTACAGAAATGTGTATGACCAAATGTCACCCAGCAGCTCTTATATAACTTATGCTTTTTTGTGATGTAAAATATAAAATTTCGCAAAGTTTTTTTAACTTACAGTTATATAGTCATTGGTTGCATCTCTCACTTAAACTTAACGTTTTTGAGGATCCATTACAAGGCAAAAAATTTATTAATAAAAAAAAAATGGTATCATCATCATAATCATCATCTCAGCCATAGGACGTCCACTGCTGGACATAGGCCTCCCCCATTGATTTCCACAAGGACCTGTTGGAAACGGCCCGTCTATAAGTACTGTATAATATAATCAGATATAGTGAATAGAAAATAATAGTAAAATATTTTTTATCCCAATCAAAATTGTTAAAGTTCTGAATCTGTTGTGATAAACATTTCTTCTGGGGACTTTGATGACGTTGAGTACAATGATCTTATATGTGTATATGAGGTAGATGTAGCACAAGCGCGCGGAAACTGAGGCTGCAAAATTAAGTCAATTGTAGTAATTTTCATTGCGACTCGTATTTCAAGCGCAAGTCTAAACATATAGCTATCCTTTTCTATATTATTTGTACCGTATTATCTGTCGCAGTAAGCATGTTTATGTCGTAAAGGGACAAAATCTGAGCACTGCGCAGTATGAATATACGTCATCTTTAGTAAAACATCATTGCGTTGAGTATATATATATATATATATGTATATGTAGCGCTACCTGGGTTTGCCGTGTTCAAAAGCTCATTCCGCGGATTAAACTTAGTTCTTCAATAAAATACACATACCAGCCTCTGACGTGATAATGTTAATGGGATTATAACAAAATTCCATTAAAGTTATAATCATCTCGATGTCAATAAAGATCACGATCTAGTTTTTATAACATAATACATTTAATGTACGCGCCTGTATCAAATCTGTGCTCAAATCTGGTCGGCAGACTGGGTTTATGAACTGATCTATTAATCAAATTTTAAGCATGCTCCTTGGGTCTTTAAATATATTTTAGTAAATAGCAGCAAAACTTGAATAGTCAGAACAATTCTGATATAACATGTTATGCTTTTATTTTATTTTATTTAATATAGACGTTTAAAAGTTATATGTACATATAACTGTATATACTAAAAGCAGACAAAAAAGTAATACCTGCGCCTGCTCAAAATCGAGTTTTACTTGCGAAGCAAATTACATAATTAATTTTTAATTATAATATGTATGAAATTCTAACACTGTTTCATCTATCTACGTAGCTCCTGATTACCTTATAGACACAATATGCAGTGCTAAAATTAATATAAATCAGATTGATAAAATAATTACTTACTATGTCTTTGGATGTTTGCCTATAGACTATAATACGTCTTTCTTCAGACACGATTTGAAGTACAATGTAGGCTTTGTAAAAGAAATAAGTTTTAGGAAAGATAACTGTGCTCAGCATGAAAAAAACCCGAGTACGATGAGAGTTTATAGCAGGGTATCAACCATTAGTGAAGCATCGTTCCACCATAATAATAAATCGTGGCAAACTGCAGATTCGCGTTACGGCTTAGGACGATTATTTGAAGTAACAGAAAACTGGAATTATATCAGAAAGGTCGTCTCAACAAAGAGCGACAGCGCGACTGGCTTACGCTGTCGTACTTGAGTTAAATTTATTATCGGATTTTCGATTCGGCCACCAATGAAGTTGTTGGACAACAAAATCTTTTGATAGATTTATCCTGGCTGACCGCATTAAGACTCGCCCCTGAGTTAAATTTAATGCATCGTAATAAATTTTTGGACCATTAACAACAGACATGGCTTTTTACCCGATCTTTTCTTGCATACTCAGTATTTACTTGCAAATTGATCAAATATCCCCGCGCCTCGCTAACCAAACGCGATTTACATTATTCATTGTTAATATTTCGAGATGACATACGAGAGTAATAAAATTAATGTTCAAAGACTCATTTGTTTATCTGGACGACATGAAAGAAAGCAAAGTTCAACAATCCCCATAAGCTTAAAAAACAAAGATACATTTGTCGACCGAAAGATGATTGATGCGCGTGCGTCGTTATCTCGCCCATTAAATAATAATAGTTAAGACCGTAACGTTTTACATTCAAGCGATCGATCAAGAAATCAATCCGACGAGCATCATTTTCGTAATGGATTATTTTCAAGCTACCGGAAACTGGATTGGAGATATGATATATAAGCTTTTGATTTTACGAATTAATTATGGTTATATACTTACGTTAAACAGTTTTTTATTTATAAAATATTTTTGCTCAACAGGCAGCGGGCATCGAATTAAAAGAAAACTTAGCCGCAAGCGCAGCAAGCTGGCCTTACCCAACAGTGTATCACCCATACGATGCTTTTGCCGGATACCCCTTCAATGGGTAAGTACCAAAAAGCAATTTCTCTAAGCTATGTCTCATTGTTCTACTTAATATATCTAATTTCGTTAAGAATGTCTTAAATTATACAAGGGTTACTTCATACAATAAGCAAGCATCTATATGAAAAAAAATCATATATGCTCTTCGTAGCTTACAGCTGGCAGTTGGCATCTTGGACGTCATCAATATACTCAGGTTGATTTATAGCTATATGTGGCCACGAAGAAAAACCATATTTACATTACCATCCATTTCAGTTTCGTATATCTGAACCATCGCGAAATAAACTCTTTTATAAAGTAATAAATAGTTTTAAAATCAAACTACTCCGTTTCCTATAGGTACGACAACACACAGTACAAACACTGCTCCACAAGAACCCCGTCTTCCCGTAAGTAATTATGCCAGATAGCGAACGAGTGACTGTTTAATCAAGCGATGGCGGTAAAAACTCGAAAAATCTTATAAAAAAATTACCAAAAAATGTAACCGACTTCAACACTCAAAAGTGTGAAATAACTTGTTGAAGTACCAAGATAGTTAGATAGTTCAAAAGTAACTATGTAAGGATGTTTATGATTATCAAATATTAAGTACTCCAATCTGGAAGTGATTACATAGAGTATGCTCTACATAGAGACTCATAAACGCAGTCGTAGTGGTTCTCTTTGCACATTATTTCATTTCTTTCATCGCTTGGTATTCCAAATTCAAACTCGTGTTTTAACTTTTGGATTATGACTACGGCATGAGTATTATTTTAGAACAGACGCTGATTTACCGTCTACCCACCTATCCTATAATATCACCTAACATTGTAAGACTAACTTTATATGAAAATGAAGAAAACATTGACTCTCCAACTAATTATGTAATATTTTTATAAAACTAAGCTTTAATAAATTAACTCTTTTCACATGAACACTGTTTCGTAAAGCACAATAATTAAAGGGTGCCTCGTTCTTCTACTTTATTTACTAATTTGAGTGGCATGCAAAACCCAAAAATTGACAAATATCATAATGAAGTTTAAAAAGCCTCCAGAGCTGAGTACCTTTTTTACTCGCCCCCTCCGGTAAAGCTGTAAATGCCAGTAGAGGCACACAGTATTAGTACTTTAGAGAAAAAAAATGCTAGCCTACCCTCCACCAAATGGCAGATAAGTCCCTAACGCCAGGCAACAATATTGACAGTTTAGACGTTGACTCTCTAAAAAAGGAGTAAAGCGGCAGTTCCCTATCCTGTCCGTTCATTTTTCGTGCGCTCATTATTTAGTCTTTTTTGCAGTTGAGCTTTGATGTGTTTATCTGCATCAGTATAAGCATTTGAACTGCAGACATTTCGTATGATGCAACCTTTTTGGTAAATGACGGGGAGGTTGAAATTTTGGAAATGAAAGATTTGAATATATGTGTAATTTATTATTAATTTTGTCCATTATGCTGAGTCGGATCAATGCTGGTATGATCTAACTGAAAGTCTAATCCCGAACGTTTTGTAATGCTATACATTATATAAGTGTTTAAACAGATAGGGACACAAATAATAACTTGAATTTGAAAACTATCGCGAGTTTTGTTCATCATTATTATGTAAGCACCAGCTAGGACTCACGTCAGTTTGGAACTGATTTGTAATTCTTCATCTGGGACTTATAAATCATAAAATATCATAACTCCTAGATGAAGAAATGCAAATCAGCTCTATACTGGTCGGAGAGTAGTCTTCCAGCAAATATCACGTGATAAGTGATATTTGCTGATAAGTGATAAGAACCTCATACACGGTTCTTAGATAATCATAAAAGTATGAACATTATTTACAAATTTTAATAAACATAATTAAACGTTGAAACCAATTAAATTATATTTCAAAAATAAACAAAAAATGCCTGACTAAGACAAAAGAGCAATACTCTAATAAGAGTTGCAATACGCTGATCAGTATTTTTTGTCGTTCTTACTATTAAAATTACGATACTTGAAGAGTACTATGTACAACTCTTCTGGCACATCGCCGGCCGCTGCCGCGGAACACGCGCTCCGCTCACTCCGCTCGCGCGTTGTGGTCAAAAGGAACCTAACACTCCTCCTCGCCTCGCTCTTCATCGTACCTATATAATATGACTTTTCCCTAGAGTAGTCGTGAAAATTAAAAAGTTATCGAATAAGTAATATATTAAACAAACATTATTTGATAGCGGGGATATACCAAAGTGTAATGTCAAATCATTATTAAATCGAAGAAAATATGATACTTGAACAGTATGTAATATTAGTAGTATATAAAATTATAGCTTTAAGCAGGTACAGTTCATCGATATATCAATTGACGGTATAGATTCTAAATTATATAGCAACTGTAATGTATAAAAAATAAAATTATATCAACGGTCAATTACGGCAAAAGTTATTTATATTCAGTGAACGGTATTAAAATTAAAATCTGTAAAATGTATTTCGAGCAACTGTGACGCACCCTATATCTACAAAGGTAAGCAATTAGGCGGTGGTAGGTACAAAGATACCAAAACCGGAGCGAGTTGTTGTCGGATATTTTTCATACATTTATCTCCTATTTATCTCTATTTATAATTTATCTCCTCCTACATACGAAAGTTCGAGTATATTATCTACGTATTATATAGAAGGAACAGTAATGTGTTTTGAACACTTATAATATAGATACTATGTACAAACGCGGTATCTTAATCGACGATTCGTAACTGTGTTGATACCGATTGATACAGCCAACACATTTATGTAAACTGATAGCGGTAGACTGTAAAGGCGACAAAACATGGGTTTATTAGATAATTATGAATGTTGAATCAGATTATAGATATACTGTAACCGTGTTTTGGAACTAACAAGAGTGCCGTAGACATCCAAAGCAATCGTCAACTCACTTTTTTGTATTTTTATGTGCGGACGGTATACTTTAGTACATTAAGACCACTATTAACAAATTGTCAGTACTAAAACCCGCAGGATTACTGCCTATTGAGCATTTGCGTTCTCATTGGTATCCACCAATGGATGAATTTCGATGACAATCATTATATGAATCCTCATCCAATTATTTTCATCGAAATTCATCCAAATTACTCAATACTCAATACTCAATACTCAGTTATTGGTAACTTTAGTTACACGTCATTTAAATATAATAATAACTTATACACGAGTACTAAAAATTCGACATTTAAGTTAAACAATACAAAAAAAATCATGTGATGCACATTTCGAATGCAAAATAAAAAACCTAATTATAAAAAATAGCACATCTATTTAAACTTTAAAAATTCGTCAAAAGTGTAAAAAGATTGCTCGATAAGCCAACGTTTAAGCTTGAATTTATAACATTGAAGACTTGAAGCTGATGCACCAATTCCCATTGGTGCTTCGTGATTGAACTAATTATGGGTAATGGGTAACCGTAAAAATGGGTAAATTGTTATTTCATTATGGGTTAATATAGTAGAATGTTAGCCAGCTCTTGCTAGCAGCTGCAGCCACATGTTGACAATATATATAGGTTCATAGCAACTTTGTCCCGTTTAAATGCATTGCAATTAGCATTGCATTAAACCAAATATACCATTTTGATTACCAATTGATCACGGGTGTCTTGTTGTGCTTGAAGTTTTGAAATATTTTTCAAAACTTCAAGCTCGGCAAGCTTGCTTGGTATTTCTCGGTCAATTCAGCCCCCGACTTTATAACTCTTCGATGGCTAACCAGAATCGATTAGGTAATGCATTAATGCTTTATTACCGACTTTTTGTTCAAAATATTCTACAAACAAATTAATTAGTTATAGAACATTAGATTATAATGATCCCTGACATAGTAGCAGGTTAGAGCATTAGAGTTATCTATAGGCTGACAATATATAGCTAGTAGATTTCTGATATGTTTTTGTAGTAGCTGCAGTATTGTAATTAGTTATTAGTATTTTATTTTTATAAAGACATCCGTTACATTTTTATTGTTACCACGTTATATTTATACAGAAAATAGTATCGCAATTTAAATTGTATAATTACTTACTACTTATACTTAATAAAGTTTCAGACCGTCGAATGACTACCGATATGATCTCTCTTACTATTCGATCTTAAGACAACAACTGGGAAGGCTTTACGTGGCATGAAAGCGTTAAGTTTAAAACCACACTACAGGTCACCCAGCCAAGGTACGACCAATCCAAATTATCGGCAAGGATCGTATGGGTGAATTCCGATACGAGGGCTTAATTTAGCCTAAACAGTGACACTGCTGTTGATAATAAACTGTCTCCTTAGATAGGCTATTTTATTGAATTCGGTCTAGTAGTTTCGTTCTTGAATCAATAGAACTGAAAAACATTCCATCCAAGTGAACGCATTAAGGCGATTGAAGACGGCCGTCTCCATTTATTGTCCATAAATAATTGTTATTATCGTACTACGCTACAATTACCTGCATATCTTCTAATTTGTCGCAATGTACTTATAGCATTTCTTGCTCCTTTCAATTTACAAATAACATCGCATTATATCCGACATTTATGTGTATAATTCAAATAGACATTGAACAAATGCTGAAAACGATGTTCTGCAACAATTTAGCAAACAGTCCTCCAATGGCAGTAATTTAATAGTTTTTACACCGATAATAAAAGTAAAAACACATTTTATCAGACAAATAAAGGTGGTTTCGTTCAAAAGTTCAACACGCTTGTTATTGCGAAAATAACAAATTGTTTCATATCACTTTGTTTTTTATAACTCCAATGTATATGAGCCAATGTTTTGCGTTGTATTTTACGCTGCAGTTTAATTTTGGAACATGACGTTTTTGAGAGACGTATGATGACCAGAGTGTCATCATAAGACGTCTAGAGACCAGAGTATGCTTGATATCAACGACAGACGACTTGACTAAGATCGCAGGCGAGGCCTGGATGCGGGCCGCTTCCAACCGGTCCTTGTGGAAATCAATAGGCCTATGTCCTATGGCTGAGATGATGATGATGATGATTATTCATAGCAATGATATATAAATAAAGAAGATAGGGTACGTTCTATAATCACGTAACTAAAAACTGGACTTATCTTGTCCATTTTTTATTTACAGGCAAACCGTACACCCACTTGCTATTTTTATTTTTTATTGGGAATAGGCTGGCGTTTTTACCACTATCTACGATGGAGCACGCCTGCCTAGAAGATACCTATTCACTCGTGACTTGAAGATACCCAGGTCGTATTTTTTCGGAAATACAGATGTAGGCAATGAGTTCCATTCGTTAGCTGTACGCACTAAGAATGTGGAAGCAAAACGCTACGTGCGACAAGTTGGAACGTTAGATTTATACGAGCTATTAGAGCCAAGAAAGCTTACTAAATTATAAAAATATTTAGTAAGGGCAATACCTGCGGCACAACTGACGGCCGGATTGTAACTAAAGGAAATTAGGTGCATGAACCTAACTTATGTAGTCCACAATCAAGGAACCATCGTGAATCATCGCGTAGGCCTAGGTGTACTTATCACAGTAATAAAATTGATTTCAAGTTGTGTCGAGCAGTGATAATTTTAATCGAGTTCAAACTTGAAAGCTGCAAGCGACCTTTACTAGTTCTAATATGAATTTACTTAACCAGATTAACAATAAAAAAAACTGTGATTTTGCCATGACGTTTTAATTAAAGTTGGTATTCTATCTTTGTAAAAAAAAATGTAGTTACCTCCTTTTTTTTTCTTAATTAATTATGAACGTCATTCTAATCTTGGCGGAAATAATAAGTAGGTGGCCTCTAAAATTATAACACGTTTCTAAATACGATAAAACGCTCCATGACTTAAAGTTTTTTTTAAATTTAACTTTTTAATACTAAGCCGTGGACAAAACAATTGAAATTTCGCCGTGTCGCTTGAAATTATAAAACCTACTAATATTATAAACGGGAAAGTTTCTATGGATGATTGGATGTTTGTTACTCACACTCAAACGGCTAGATTGATTTGGATGAAATTTCGTATGTAGATACTTTAGTCTCGGAATAATACATAAGCTACTTTCTGTTATCATCATCACCAACATTACCACGCGAGTAAGACCGCGGGGCGCAGCGATTCTAGTGTATTATAAAGAAATATGAATTATATGTATATTTGTACATAAAATATACAAGTTTTTAAGGTATTTGTACTACTAGTGATAATGTTTAAATGTATATAAGAAACACTAAAACATGTTCTTTAATAACGTTAGTTGCAATTTGTTGGGTCAGTATCAGTCCCCGTCTATAACAAACACCTGTCAAAATTAGCTTTACTAATAATCGAGGCATAATTTGCCTCAGTTAATACATCATAAATATTATATTTATTCCTATTAATCTTCTAAGAGACGGCTTGTTTGACGGGGATATTAATATTTAATAATGTAATATTTTGACTGAATAAATGAGTTATTATTTTTTTAATCTTTATGTAGTCACATTCATGCACATAAAATTATAGAATTGAACAAAAAATGTATTCAAGAGTTAAGGTTGAAATAGTAAAATATAGTTATTTTACTTCAAATTTGAGGTTAATTTCTTGACCATATCACTGTAAGAGTTTATTGATCGGATTGTGTGAGGGTTGTGCTGTTAGTTCCTTTTCTACTACTCGCATCTTTGCGTCAGCAGTAGCTACAATATGGAAGAATGGAAGAAAAGAAAGGGCAGTTAATGGAGTCTTAAAAAAGGATTGGCAACATATCGTAATGCCCCCATTATTAAAGATATTCATGGGCGACGGTCGATCGCTTCAAATCAGGCGGCCCGTCTGATTGCTTGCCACCTTCACCGACATCTAGGTTAAGCGTGATTATAACTTCGCCCATATCCTCACTAACCATCTAGAGAGATGTGGTCAAACGCTAGACCTAACCCACTTATATAACGTCATGACTTAACATCAGGCGAGACAGTTGTCAAACGCAAACTTATAATTATGTAAAAAAAAAAAAAAAAAAAAAAAACTTATACGATGAAAGTTTGGATGCATGGATATTTGCTGCTCAGTCACACCAAAACGGCTGGACGGATTTAGATGAAATTTGGTATGTAGAAGCTTCACGTCCGGGAATAGCACATACGCTCCTTTTCATCATGATCATCAATCAACACCACGCGGGTAAAACCGCTGGGCGCAGCTAGTATATAAAGTGTATATTAAAAAAAAAAACTTAAATAAACACATTAGTCGGCGAGTTATCGATGTCAGAATATAAATAATATATAGTAGTGTTATAATAAGCGGAATAAAATTCTCATGGTGTTTTTGCCGTTTGTTCAACGTCTCGTGGTGCTGTAATTGTAATTAGTGTCGGGTATGTGTCAATGTAAATAAGAAAACGGCGCTTATTATAAAGACTTGTATCCGACAGGAATTCTCATTGTATAAAAAATAATCGTAACACTATGGACACGCGAACAGATATTGACATAGATATATTATGCATTTTATAACAATTAAACGGAAATAATTATCGTGTGAGAATAAATTATGGTATCGTTCTTTTATGCTCATACATAGCTGTGTAAATAGACTTACCTATATAGTTAGTTCATAGTTAGTTCATAGTTATATATTGGGTAAAATTTGTTTACATGTCAAAATTATATAAATATAGACTATAAGTAAAAGCATAAATTACAATTTACAGTAAAAAAGTATTTTTATCGAAATACATAAATATCTAAAGACGATTATAATTATTTATTATATAATATATTATACATTGGAACATATCAATGAGTCTTAAATTGGAATACTTTTGTATTCCTTTCTACTTCCAATCAAAAAACTCTTTATAACTATAAAAAACTAAAACTTTATAACTAGAAAAAAAAACTAAACTATATATGTATATATGCACCTATACGTTCGGCGTCGATAAGATGGTTTACATCTTATCGACGCCGAAGATGGTTTACTATTTTAGCAATAGGAGGGACACAGCTGGACAGAGGGACTCTCCACATGGACTGATTGGAAGGAGCACAAATTCAGCTTCTCCTTCTTCTTTTTCGATCTCGGTCAAGTAGTCTGCCCAACTTCTCTCGGGGGTAAAAATGTATGAAATTTTAAAGCAATATACCACGTGATCAACGAGAAGGAATAGAAAGCGGTGAGAGAAAGAGAATCGTTCCATCTTGTTTAGTCCCACAGCTGGTCTCCACTCGATAATTGTTGACCCCATTGGCCATTCATTTCAACGAGATAGGTTGCCCGTTGCCATTTCAACTTGCTTATCCGCTGGGCTATATCAGTGACGTGTTCTCTACGTTATTCAATTTTTCTGATTCGATTTGTACTTTCATTGAGCGACCCCGAAGGTAGCTGTCGAGAAATAACTCATTTGTGATTTTAAGACCGCTAACAAGACTTAAAATAAGAC
Organism: Apeira syringaria; assembly: GCA_934044485.1. NCBI lineage: Eukaryota > Metazoa > Arthropoda > Insecta > Lepidoptera > Geometridae > Apeira > Apeira syringaria. The sequence goes on along the minus strand of OW203655.1, from coordinate 7,281,151 downwards.
TTAATAAAGATAATTAAAACGACATATTCGACGCACAAGCCGAGTGTCTTAGTGCTTAATTGCATAGCGCACGAGATGCCCATAAAACAATTTTTTTGGTCTTCATCATCCAGCCATAGAATATCCACTGCTGGACCTTTTTCTGCCCCGTTATAGGTTTACCAGTACTCACTACGCTTGGAAGACGGGTCGGCGAGCGCAGTATTATTATATTATTAATTTATTCAATATCCCTAATTTGTTACTTGCTCTTGATGTTATTTTGTGATTTTATCTCAAATTTTCACACACTATTTTCAGCTATATTTGCTGTGACACTTTGATTTCTTTTGTAATGCTTGTTCCCTTTGCAATGTATTGGTGTACACCGTGTTGGTGATCTTTTAAATAAATAAGAAAGAGAATATGAGAAAGCGCCGCTGCCCACCTTCTGATACGTGATCCCTTAGTCCACTCTGGCTACACCCACGAATACAGATGGGGGGATAATTCTAAAGCACACGGAAAAGTTAATAATAATAATATGGGACACCATTCACACAAGGTCTTTAGGTCCCAAACTAGGCAGAGCCTGTACTATGGTAACCTGATGACTGATACATACTTATATATAAACACAGGTCAAACAGACATGTTCATACACACAAATGTTTGACCTGTCCGGGAATCGAACCCGGGACCAGCGGCTCAGAAGGCAGAGTGCTACCAACTGCGCCAACCGACCTGTCAAAGTCTCTACTCTAGTTTGAAGACATTTAGTTATGGCTAGTTTAAAAGTCAATGTTATTAAAATGATGTAAGATTATGAGTATCTAATGAATGGTATATGTATATATGAGTTGATTGTTATAAACAGCGATAACATAATCGCATATTCGTTATCGAAAAAGCAAGTGTTTAATGTAAGCGCGTATACAAGTAGGTACGGCTACTTAGGATAGAAACCGTACTTAAATGGCGGTAGTAGATTACGACTGTCGACTTTAACTTGGCTATTACGTCCAACATATAGAAGCGAAGGATGCCTTGATTAATACGTTTTTAATTGAAGCTCTCTGCACCATCTTTGCGCTTCGTTGAATGAATATAGATTATGCAATTTAAAGTTACTTAAGACGTGATAACATTTTTGACGAGTAACTTGTTAATTTAAATGAATAAACGTCATCTATCATAACTATCATATGCCGTGCAATTGCTGAGTTATTAACATTTTGAATAGTGACAATTTGAAGTTTGATTATAATATGTTCTTGTAACATGTTAGGTTTAAGGTTTTATGTCACACACGCTAGGCATTCACCGGCAATAATTGAGCATTTGGTATTTTTTTTTTACCAAAACTGGAACCATCTTCTACATTCAGAAGTATAAAATAATTTGATGAAGTCGGTACCCATGATACTTCAAAAGTACCTATTATCAAAATATTGTGCGCATGGTACCGACTTCGACAAGTCATTACACACTTTTGAGTGTCGAAGTCGATTTCATCACATTTTTTCACTTGCCGCTTTCATTGGCCGCAGCGCGACTCGAATCACTGTAACAATTGTGTACCACAATCGCATGGCAGCGTAAATCAATTGAACTCAGTAGAAACTGTTATTTATCTCTTACAGCTGTAACACAGATAATTAATAGTGTGTATGTGCAATAGGTGCGTTATTCAATTGTTTACACGATGACGACGCTGACGTACATAAACAGTGCTATAATATGTACAGACACTGCACGAGCTATAACGTGACGGTTACAATGAATGGCCCACCTGCAAGCGAGTAGGGAAAACTATTCTAGAGTTTTTTTTTATTGAAATATGTCGTCACACACCACACGCGTTTGAAAGATGAATTAATTTATAAAATGATAAATAAAATAATAATATTGTACAGGTATAGTTACTATCAGTTTAATGTTTTTTTTAAATTTTATGTGTTAAGCTAATACATTTTCATAAAAAAATGTTAATATGACAATTTTGATATGTTAATAAAATGTTTTATACAATATTTAGTTATTAGATAATGTTATAAATAGTGCTTATAGATGTACATGTATTTACATAGTACACAGAACAATTTTACACCAAAAATTTGCTTGTGGCATCGGAAAACTTTTATATCTTCCAGCGAAATTTGAGAATAGAAGGTAGTTTGCGTTCACTTACCGATTTAGGAAAACAAGAAGAAGCCACACAATTAACACTTCGCATTTTCGTTTTAGTTTTTATACGCCGATTTTTCTACATCAATCTTATTCGAAACTATTACTTTCTTTTAACCTAATATTAACTCGACTTCATTTGCATACTTGTTAATATTTCCTGTAACATGTCTACTGACGACATAAGTGATTAAACGCACTTTTGCATTGGCATTTGACAAATAACTTGCCAATTTCTAAAGCGCTATCTTTCTATACCCAGCCGTGTTCCGCAAGGTTCCGTGCTTAGATCAATTTTGTATAATATATACACGGTAAATTTAGAAAAAATTTAAAAGAAATGCTTGCATAATATGTGGTTCACGATATTATTATAAAAATATAATGTAATTATCCGTGACCTATAATTGGCCTTTTGTTAAATATTAAGTCGTTATATTGTAAAGAAGGCCGTTGGTCTTCCATGTAAAAATAAATAAAAATAAAATAAAAACATGTCAGGGTAACCTCAATTCAATTTTTTTAAGGTTAAGATTTCTAACATCAGGAATAACATCATTAGTCACTCCTTAATTTTTATTTTATAACGGTTTAGAGCTGTCTCTGTCCAAAAGCTGTGTAATGTTATTTTCGTGGGAACTTACACGTAACGAGACAAAGCGGGTAAAAAGCAAATAATAAAAGTCTTTCTTAAAAATCTGAAAAGTTCTTGCATTCGAATAAATTTACTTCAATATTTGGGATTTATTAAGGTTTCTGAAACGGCCACACGTCGATTATTGAAGTTGGTCCAGAAACTTTGAACATTGCTATGTGGGTGAACCGGTGACATTTGAAGCGTCGGCGAGATTGCTGAATCACAAATGGCGTTAGCGCTGTAATTACCTTTTTGCATCAAAACAGGTTGACTACGGTTTTGTTGACACACTAGTATTGAGCAATGCGAATAGATTTATGGGGTTCCTAGTAGCGCCCCGCGGTTTCACCCGCGTGAGTTACGGTTTTTCCGCTACCTCAATTATCCCACGGGATAATTGAGTATCTCAATTTTTCACTCTTTTTAGTGACCTTTGTTACTCATGTGATCAATTGTCATTGTGGTGTAGGTATGTTCACCGATGTTTTCACCCGCTACTATAATATCGTGCAGGTATAAGCACGCATTTTTAAGTTTTTTACTTGTAACTCAAAAAGTGCTCGTCCGATTTTGATGAAACCACACGGGAAAAAATTATGAAAAATATACATATATCCATAGTCAGAGGTGATCGCTTACCATCAGGCGGCCCGTCTGCTTATTTGCCATCTATAAAATTAATAAAATAAAATACTGGAGCAGTTTTACCTCGTCTCTATATTATCCCGTTTTTAACATTTACTTAGCAGTTCTAGGTCACTTCTTGGTTTAGCTCCTTTATCGTCAATATTGGAATATGTCGATTTGGGTATAGTTTTTTTTTAAATCAAGCAGCTGATTTGTTATGTACGTACCCATATAATTATTATGGTAGATAAGGTAATGATTAATCGAGGTATTCGTGGCTTACTTCCTTGCTATCAAAATCTACATATGCTTGTTAATAAAAATACCGGTCCAACGAGTGTCCGGCCCACCATATTAATCGTTCCCTTCGTAGTGAACCCACTATCAATAATGTATTTTATACATGAAAAGTTGTCAATGCCTAGACTCTATAGTCATTACTAAGCTATGTATTTGAAACTAGCGGTCCTCCCCGGCTTCGCACGGGTTAAAAAATTAAAAATTACCAGCACCGCCATTTTTTCTTGAGAATATAATGTTGCCTATGCACCCGGGGATAAATTAGCTTCACAAAAGTGAAAGAATTTTTCAAATCGGTTCAATTGTTTCAGAGCTTATTCCAAACATTCAAATTTTTATTTTTATTACTGTTAGTATAGACTAGACTAAAAAATAAATAAGTAAGTATCAAAACTAAAACTTAGAAATAATAACTACTAAAACTATTCCAATATTGTATAATATCGATGAAAATAACTTATAGCTCATATTTCCAACAGAAATCTTCTATACGCATAACACAATCCTTATAAAACACAATACAACTCTACGATACAACCTAATATATGTTAGCCCAAAACTTTTCAAATAACAAAAGCTTAATAACTGACCTGTTACAGTTTTGCGGAACAAGCAGGTGTGATCCGAGAAAAGGTACGTTGTTATCCGATGGATATCTCACACCTTAATCACTTACGTCGGCAACACTCACTTAAATGAAACCTTCTAAATAAACACAGAAATGGTTCATAATTAGTATAATTATACGTTTCGAAAACTCCGCTTGTTCAACATACTATTATATTACAACATATTATCCATGCCTTTTTTATTCTCTGTCAAGGTGGTAACACGTTTATGTGATTATTAATAGTTTTTTTAATTTGTTGGAATAGTGTTACTAGAGTTGTCTGTTTAGTTGCTGCTATAGATTTCTATAATACGTTATACAGATACTAAGGTAACTTATCAAATTGATTATTATAGTCCATAGTTTTTTATTAGTATAAGTTTGAGCACGTCATTGAAAATAAGAGTATTGCCATACAAATCGTTCACATTATGAATAGTAATATTAACATTAGTACGACATAAAGTAATTAAAAATTAAAATTATTTCATTGAAGTAATAAGTAAAAATCATTGTTATTAAATTAACCATTATATTGAATGGTTAATTTAATAAGAATGATTTTTAAAGCACGTCCGAGTAACCCGTAGCGCCTAAAACATAGTTTCTTAACATTAAGCAATAGATGTGTCCTCGCTTGGAACTCACCAGTGTTCTCTGGGCTGCAAATACAGATGCATAATATTATGCTATTTAAACATAAAGTAGAGTACATAAACATTAGCCTGGGTGTCGAAATTATGAATACGTTTGCAATGTTAACCGGCGTGTAGTAAAAGTGTATTCACATTTTAAACAGTTAATTTCCTTTAAAAAAGAACTCGTTCGTAAATACTACCTAGATGGCGTTATAGTCATAAAAAGTACCTGTCATAGCAAATTGAGAAAAGAGTTTCAGAAGAAAATAATTGAGAGAACCAAGTAACACGACATAATTCCAAGGTTCAAAACGCAATCATAATGAAAAATAAACACCTAATTCATAATACGAGTAGTAAGAGAGAAAAAAATGTCATTTATCTCTTGACACTGACAGAACGATTTCAAACTACATAATTATAGCCATGTGTACTACTACTTTTTTTTTAGAAAACGCTTTATTAAATAAATCTATAAGATTAAAGTATCAAGATGTTACAGACGCACTATAATGACCACAGCTGCGCCCTCAAATCTTACGGAGCCGTTCTCTTTTAAAAGAGACTACAATTGTATAGTTCACATTTAAATATTATTTTTGCTAACTTTAAATTATCGCCGTCTTTATATTGCCCGGAAATTGAATATGTTACATTTTTATGTGTATGGTAATAACACAAATGTTGTACTTAATAATTACATATACCACCATTGCCTTACTACTCAAATTTTAAAAGACCGCAATGCTGATATATTATTAATGTTACATTACCAAAGGTATTTGCGGTAACTGTTGCGGCGGTTGCGAAGTTCACGTACTTTGAAATTAACATCAGATACGACTTGACCGAGAATTAAGAGTGACGTCTAGGTCGTCCCACAAATGATTCGAACAAACAAACCCTCTTTATTCCTCCCTAAATTTACTTCCTCGCGATCATCCCAGTATATAAAATTGCCGACGTTAAAGCGCGGAAGACAAACTGTCACTTGAACTACGCTTTCACTTAATTGTTTGCGATCCGAGAATGTCTTAGTTGAGACAAAAACTGACAATTAGTAAACACTTCATTTTTCACGTCTCGTTCCAAAATAGCTTTTAACGTTTTTCTTTAGATGCGGCTCGTTATCCATAAAAAGATCGCTACCCTACTAAAAAGGCACCAGTTTATGAACGGGGTATCCCTTCATATGTAAAAATTAAGTATAAAAAAAAAGTTTTGAGGTTATGATAGAAAATTTAAGCGTATTAAAAACTGTGAAATCGATCGTATATTTTTTCTTTTTTGTACCCGTACACTTTGAGAGAGTAAAGAAAATTCATTATTGACTGTGTGTTTAACTCTCTACCGTCCAGTTGGAAATAAGAGTTTTTAATGTATAACGGAAAGGCTAATATTTGACCACCGCTCACTTTGTATTTGATTCACTGGTGGTACACTGAAAAAGAGACTAGAAAGTTCTGAGACGTACCTACATTATACCTTTTGTTTGATATAAAACTTTAAAGCCCGGATGCTGTGTTTCCGTCCGTCTCATTGTCCTGTTGTGTGATGGTTAAAAATCAAGGAGAATCAGATTTTGTACTTAATTTATTTTATATATCGTTATATATTCTATTACTACGCGAATATACTTTGATATAGTATCTGTAAAATGTCGATAAGCAGTTAGTTGCAGTCCTGATACTACATGTGAAATTTGGAAAAAAGGTTTCCACTAAACATTTTGTTTGTGGCAGCGGAGATGTTAATAATGATAATAAACGAGATATTAAATCTTTTTTTTTTCATTTATTTAATTTTTACATTGTTTAACTTATACTTTAAATACTCAAAAACCTAGAATAGGTTTGTCTTGAGTATTAAATCCTCATAATAATAATTACTCAATACTTACAAAATAGTAAAACAAAATCTAAAGCCAATAAATGCAAAAAAATTGCTTCAAACAAGGTTACAAAGTTAATACAAACCATAATACTATTATCTACACTTCAAAAAAAACCTTCCACATAGCAAACAATCATTGTATCATAATTAAAAGCACTATGGGCATAATAGCGAATCGCCAAATCTGAGAATATGTAAATTGAATTATGATCAGATACATTTTTTTTTTTACATATTATAAGTTTGCGTTTGGCAACTGTCTCACCTGATGTTATATGATACATCGTTACCCTCAGCTTTTATCGAAATGAATAGAGTCCCTTATGCGAGTAAGTCGCGCCAGAGGCCATAGTCGGCGGTAGCCCGTTAGTCGGCGCGGACGGTCGTCAACCGATGGCGGCGTGACTGGTGTTACAACCACAGTCGACACTTCCGCCCTCCGCACACATAATTACAAACGGAAAATTCAACTACACCATACGAAACACAGTAGACAAATTTCGTCGAACTCACTCGATCACTTATCGATCTATAGCTGGACTCGAGATCGCCGATTCTGCTCACGTACCAATCTATTTGGCCCCGAACTGATATTGTGCACACAAAGTAATGATTACTCATGCCAGCCGAAGTTTATTTACGACAGGAAGAAATTTCGATTGTATTCTCCAAATGGTTATAACTTCCCAATAATTATGCGGTGTCGGTGTTTGTTTGTAACTATATCAAAATGTTATTTGATGTCATAAGTACCTACATATTTGTCTTGGATTATATCTTATTGAATGAGGCTTCATGAGTAATTTTTTTATTTTATTTTATTTATCAACATGACACAAGGTCTTCAGGTCCCAAACTAGGCAGAGCCTGTACTATGGTAACCTGATGACTGATATATATACATATACGCACCCAGACACAGGTCAAACAGACATGTTTATACACACAAATGTTTGACCTGTCCGGGAATCGAACCCGGGAAAATAAATTTGAAAAAAGATGATTAATATTTTATTACAATAAAAATGCAACTTAATAGTAAATTTCCTCACGGGCCCCAAACTAGGCAAAGCGAATATATTGGTGACCCAAGTAAGATTATCTTTATTATATTTACGGATTACAGATTTTTTTTTAATACATATTCAGACTCCCGCACTAGGATTACCTGTATCGCGGCAGGCACGGACACACACAATCACAGCTCACAAACACCCAAGACCCGGGACAATCATCTACACTCATCGCACAAATGTTTGCCCCTGCCTGGATTCGAACCCAGGGTCCTGACGACACAGAAGTCAATGTTACTGACCACTGCGCCACAGCGACCATCAAAGACAAGATATTATTTCACGTATTAAAAATACTAAGACAATTCATTTAAGAGTTATTTTATTTATTTATCTATTATTAGAAAGACTATATCGACAGATAACTTAACATATGTACAAAAGTTTATGTATAAAAAAGAGTAATTGACAAGTCTCCACAGATAGAAGTTACTTGATTTGCTAAATTCACACACAATATTTTAGCTAGGTACTTAAACATAATCAATCTATGATTTACAGTATTCGAGTTAAGAGTTATTTAGAGTATTAATGTACTGACAGGAACAAGTAAGTCAATCTCTAAATCTTAATTCTCGTAATTATATCAAAATAACACTTTAGTTACTGTTATCGTAATTTATATTATTTTTATTGCTATTTCAAAATACGCAATCTGATGCGGTTTTAGCCACAGAGGTATCAAAAAAAAGTATGTTCCTATAGTCTGCCAGTCAAAGACTATACAATAGTCTATTGGTCCCCCCACCTCTTAAACTTAAGATATAGTTTGAGCCGATCTTTACATTTTAATTCTTTATTGTGACAAAATGAAATTCTACTGCCAGCCTGGCTAATTAGTATAGATAGCATACCTAGTAATAATTAAATGACTTGAAAAAGACGTATGATTTGTAAAACAAAACTTTCGGTCAAATCGCTAAACCCATATATTACATTAATCAATAATAGCATCAAAAATATGTTATTTTGTAAACAAAGAAAAATGGTTAAAATGTATTTTAATCACTGTAGATATAGTTTATTACAAAAACTCTGTGTTTATTATCTATAAAACTGGTGATAAAAAATACATCAACTTTTAATTTATAATTTATTAAAATCGGATTCACAGGTGCGATGTTAATGTAACTTTAAAACATATATATTACGAAAGCCATTATTTTAATTTGAATCGGAAACATAGTCATTATATATCCTAGATACAGCGTGATTCTACTCTCGACCACATCTTCACCATGACTAAGCTAGCTTACCCAGAATTCTATCATCATAGCCCCGTTGTTTGCAATGCTGATTAGTTGAATCAATATTGAAGAAACAAATTGAATTAAAACAAAATCTACACCTATTTATATCTTTTATAACTTCTTTCTTTTTTCATTTATAATATACATAATTATTATTGCGGCCATTCTACATGATGTATTGTAAGGAACGGATGAGACTGAGTCTCACAACACGGGATTTATCCTAGTGTGGAATTCAGAGCACATGGCAACTCGTATGTTATTAAGTCAGGAAAGAAATAAACTATTATTATTATATCATATAGAACGTCTTAAATTTGGTTCAACTAGTTAAATATGTATAAATATAAGCATGTACCTATACCTTATGGAGACGGGAGTCTATATTTGGTCCCTAGGGCAATAGCGCGTTATTTCTTCATACGCATCACTACTATTAATGAAGTAGTAACTATACGCATCTAATGATTCATCAACATTAGAATGAATGAATACAATATGAATGATATATAATTCCTATCTGATTATTTACATTAGCGCTAATTAGTGAAACGCGTGGCCTTATAAATCTTATAATAGATAAAGGGATACAGTCATCGAGCAAGCGGTTGGATAGTCTGATCGCTGTCAGATCATGTCGGTGCGTCATCCTCGGCTGGCATAGAATGCGCATCGATAAATAAGAGTCAATCAAACACGTACCCTCGCGTTTTGTGTGGCCGGTCCTTTCCGGACATGATGTCATCGATCCACAGTTGCGCAGCGCGGGCGGCTTGTACTGACACGGTGCTCGGTCCGCCAATGGTTACAGCACACAGTTAATCGTGGATACGTGTACAGACAACGATTTACAGCACAAAGTGCCAGTCGTCCCGTGTATTACCAATCTACGGAACAATAAAGAGTACGCGCGGAGGCATATAAATGAGCGGTGGTGTATGCAGGCAACGCCGCGCGTGCCATTAGTACGCCGCACTGAGTTCGGAGTAATTGACCGGCGAGCTAATTTCATTCTAGGCACATGGGACGCTTCCTCTTTCCTTTTTCCTATCGGTCAAAAGCGGCCACGAGGCGGGCACCTCGACAACGCACTGTATTGAAAGTTGACTTAAGATTGAGTTGAAAAGAAAGCTCCAATATTTCGACATCTAAGAGATACCAACAGTGCACTAAAGGTGCAGCGCGTTTTGATTGTACTATTGAAAAATACTAGATATGTAGGTGTAGTCAAGAGTAACATCAGCATCTGCATCTTATGATATGTAAATACCACATCGTATACACGATTTAATGATGTCCACAGAGACCGATTAGAAGCGGTTCGCGTCCACACATAATACTTACATAGATAAAAAATAACAATACTGTTGATTAAATCTGAAACAAACATGAAAATTATTTAATTCAATAGCCTAATGACCAACGGAATACAAGCAAAAACAGCGTGTCTGCACGTCAGAGTTTTGGGATTATAGCAACTAAATCAAACTGGACGAAAAGGAAGAAGAACGATATCATGAATCATTCAACGGAGAAAAAAATGACTTGAGTTAATGTTATTGGAATATTATAGCAATATTCATGACAAGTTTCATTCTTATTGGAATTCTGTCAATCTTCAAAGCCGTTGCAATATTTTTTTATTAAAACTCACGTGGTTTTGACACATTATGAAGTAGTAGTATAGGCGCGTAGAGTACAAGGCGAACCGCGACAGCGACCGCGAGCGCCCCCTATTCTCCTTGAATAAAACCACCGAATGTAGTTTAAACTATAGTCGGAACCCTCTGACTTATTACGTGAGTCATTCCCGTGTTTTATACATACGTAGCAATATGTTTACTATGCATTTTATAAGAGTTGAAATTCCCTTCACTCCATTACGTTATGTAGAGATCGTAGTGGGTACCTTTAAAATTATATGCATATATGAGCACGTGTTAGCCTGCAATATTGAGACGGCAACTAGTTAGACTAAATGCTACTAGTGGTTTCTTGATCGGTTTTGGTACAAGACGCAGGACTACGGTCACAAAGTTCGACTATGTGTTTAGCGAGCTCGTTATTGGACGATACATGCTTCTCCAGTTTTGCTACCTAGTATAACTGCACTGCATCAGTCTTACTACTCGGATTAGTAATAACATTCAAATTCGCGTTCAAAATGTTGTGTTAATTGAGTTGAGTTTATTAAACAATCTCTGATCAATCTTCACAAAGTTTCTCATTGAAATATGTTTACTTATGTCTTACTGATCCAATACAATTATTCTAAAATAGTCAAGTTCGATGCTATCAAAGTCGTGATTGACTTTGAATAGATACTTGAAAAGCTCTGGTTTCTGGCCAACTTAAAAACCTACATACATATTATATACTACGGCAAGCGGTGACGACGTGGCTATACGAGAATCGTCAAAACCACCCTAAACAACAATACTGTCCCTGTCACTTTGCCAACTAATCTATAGTAGCACGTAACGGGCAGTCGAATTTGTTATATCATTACAGCTGCATATTTTTTTTTGTAATCCTGTTTTATTCGTTCAAAAATTTGAACGTAAGTTATGCCTAGCATGACGTCTATGTAAACTTTTTATTTAAGGTTTTTAACAAGTGCCCTTGATAATATAGAGGCAGAGACGGCGGCTGGAAAAATCCTGATATATTCAGATTTTTTTTTTTTTTTTTTTTAACTATTATAAGTTTGCCTTTGACAACTGTCTCACCTGATGTTAAGTGATGACGTTGTCTAGGATTTAGCACGCAAGATCCTGGTTTATTGAAAAATATTATAAATATGTACTTTACAGATCAGCTACGGGTTCAGAAGAATATCTAATCACACTTTTAGACTTATTATTTTCCTTTCTGCTGGGGTAAGACACAATTCAAACGCATTTGTCGTTACCGCGAGAATTTTCCATAAAGGAAACATATGGTCACTCTAAAATATTATTTTAACACTAAATTAACAAATGAAATCAGATATTTTTCAATCAGAATCAACCTTCATGAACTATTCACATGCGTTGTATTTCTCTAAGATTATTAGATGTCTAACACTTTTAACAAAATACGCTGAAAACACTCATAATTTACTATTGAGATAATGTTCAAGCCATAATAAAATAAACTGATAATAACAAAAGCATACAGGTGCACTCCAATCTATGATAATTATTGTTTCACATTAACGGCTCCATAAAAAATACTGCTGACGATATAAATGGTTATACGACGTTGGTAAAAACTTTTTTCAATCACGTTGAAAAAAAAAACTTAGAACAAAAATCCAAAAAAAAAATTCACAGCAGACGCTCAATAAGTATATAAAACGGACTGTCATCCAATATTTGGACCTTAAGGACAATCAAACTTTGAACATACTCGAATCAGCATTGATTGTTTTAGGAATGTGGCTTGTATGAATAGTGCCTACCCGTGGGGATATCTCGAAATAAATACGAGTAGAGGTCGGTTAGACATCAATACCAAAAAAAAAACAACGGGTTGCACTTCAGGAGTGCCGGCAGGAGTGAAAACTTGCACATTAACGTTGTGCATTTTTGAATATTTTGCAATGGTTAGGGTATAATTTCGCACGAATTGCTTTATTTATCAGTACCAAAGTTCTATAATATAATAGCTCAAAACCCATAGTTCATAGTTTAGAAAATCTGCGCAAATTGTAGTGCTAATACTTGACAACGCTTGAGTATTTTAATACTTGATCCAATAATAAACAACACGGAATTATCGTGATAGCTGTAGCACTAGGAAATAAATGCACTTTTGTTGGTGAAAGCTTATAGGATTAATACAACAATTTCATCTTGAGTCTTGATATTTTATCTAAATGATCTAGACTCTTACATATAGTGTACAATAATTGTAGATACATCCAGACACACCAGTTTCCTAATAAAACAAAGTTACAATATCTACATCTCAAACTTCCGCCATTAAGATTTATACCAAGTTGTTTTGTTTCCACATCGCATTATAAGTTGATAAAAAAATGTGTCGAAACGGTTACACAATTATTGGTACCCCTTCCAGCGATGTTGCAAAACAGTACTCGCCTATCGCATGAAATTCAATGTTCACATCGGTTTTAATAATATGTCAGTAATAAAATGAGTCGTGTCACGACCCTAGATAATACGTGAACCGTGATCGCGACACTTAATTTTCACTACTTAAACGCTCTACATAAGACGACTTGTGAGGTCTGATGAGACTATCGGGCTGTCACTGGCGCCAGGTCATGCAATATATCGACAAACTACAAACATATTACACTTCATCGTTGTTACTAAATTGATGATTGATGTCCGATAAATAAACGGCACAAGATGACATCTTTCTAGTGAGAGTTGAGCGTTGATAAGAATGTCTTTGGGAGGTCTACTATACCAGTACTTTACGATATTTTTTACCATCGTAGAAGTATATGATGCACGTGCGTCACATACAATGTGGCATTTTATCAGCTACTGCCTAACTTTATTATCTCGTTACGTTTATTTTGTCAGTCGTAGTTGAAGGCTTGACCATTTGCTAAATAGACTGCATGGTGGTAGGGTACTTTCGAGTATGCCTGGCTAGCTACCACCCTCAAGTTTGAAAAACGGTCACCGAAGGTGGACAGCACAGGTCCGCACAGGAATGAACACATATTGTATTCAGGCAGCATTCCTTGAAAGTCAGTGAGTATTCTAGGTCTAGCGTGATAACATCTTCGACCACATCGTCACTGACCATCAAGTGAGATAGTGGTCAAACGCTAAATCTATACAGTATAAAAAAGACAGTTTTGAGCCTTTTCAGATTATTTTGTTGTAAGTTAGTTAAGTCCTCGAAAATTTGAAATATTTCGGAAAATATGTAAATAAATTTACGAAGCTGAAATCAAATTTGTTTAAAACTTTAATACCAATTAGTCTATTATTTCCAGGGGCAACCATTATTTTTATTAGATTTTTATTAATTTATTAGACGCCATATGTTAAAATTCATAAAGACTAAGTAGTAAAAACTGATACAAAAGCTCCATTTTCTGTCAAAACGTTGCCATTTAAAGTGATACTAAACCTGTGTCAAGGACAAGTCTGCCTACTCATGAATATAGTTCTGGATTCATAAATTTACATTACATTCACAGATTCTAGCTTCTAGTTGATATTCATTAGAGGCTAGAATCTATTGAAAGGAAGGGGAATGAGATAATTGGAAAAGTTTCCGTGGATGAATGCAGCTTTCTTGTCAGAAGGTATATTGTCAATTATATATCGGTCAAGTGCGCATTAGAGTTACATATGTCATTCAATTTCACTATTCTTATCCTTCATACACGGTAAATGATAATAGATCTGTCATAATGCAATGCTTTATTGCTTTGATTGACATGCTGGATTGAAGTGCACGAAGCAAGGGTTTTGCTGCCATAATATGCAAGTTGATCGCAAATCAAATCAAATCAAAAGGTTTTATTCGCAAGAATACATCGTATTGTACAAGGTCTTAAAAGTCAATAGGCAATAGGCAATATCCATGTCTATGTATACCGATGGAGAGTCTCTGCCGATAGGTACAATCTTAGAGAAGAGAATATCGAATCATTGCTTATAGTTTTCAAGTCATGAGTGTCATCTAAACACACCATCGCTTTGCATCAGGTGAGCAATTTGGTCCAAACACAGACTTTTCAGTCTTTATTAAGTCGCCGTTGAGAAATTGAAATACATTGTTAAAGATGCAATAGAGCTACAGCACTTATCTGATCGCATCGCACTGAACATATCATTTTCGAGTGGCATTCACCCCGGTAGATTCCCAAACGGCCCCACTCGTAAGGATGCAAAGAATTTGAGTACGATGATACCACGGATTTTACAAGCACAGCATAAGACAGGCACCGACTAGATGGACAGAGGAACTGACTAAGATCGCTGGTAAAGGCTGGATGCGGGCCGCTTCTATTCGGGTAGGTGTATGTCTGGTAGTGGACGGAGTGGATGATATGATATCAATTTTGAAACATTAGTCTTATCAGATGTGTCAGTTAATTTGTGTTATGTCAGACCTAAAAAATAAATCTAGTGATTTATATTTAAATAAAATTCCACAAACTAACTACAAAACTACAGATACTAGAACAACATCTGACAACCCACTACCTGCTTGGCACTTGCCAGCCTATAGATAAGCCTATAGATAAATATATATATATGTAGTTCCGTTCGCATGTCATCAACATCGATTGAACAGAATGTGTAATAGGTAATTTAGAAAAATTCCGGTTTTTTATTAAATAAAAATAATCACATGTTTTGACATAACATTTATATTCATAGTAGTAATATAACTTAATTAATCGTTTCGTAAGTATTACATATTATTTATTTGAATAACACGCGCTCTAGGCCGCGTCCTTTCTATGAAATAGTGATGAGCACATCACTAGCCCGGGCGGGATTCCTACTTGACCAATATTGGTAAGTTAAACTGTAATTCAAATCACACTAATATTATAAATGCGAAAGTTTATGTGTATGTGTGTTTATTAACTCTCCACTCCGTAAGGTTTAAATTAAATTCAAAATGTATATAGGTACCTTATAACCTGGATTAACAAATGGGAAAATTGATATCCTGAAAACATTGATGATTCTTCTGGGATATATCGAAAACTTTCACACACTATCACATCACATCATCCTACTAATACTATAAATGCGAAAGTTTGTCTGTCCTTTGTATATTTGTTCCTATTTCACGCTGAAACGGCTTAACTAATTTGCATGAAATTTCTACTGAAAATAGCTAAAACCCGGGAATAACACATATCCTACTTTGTATCCCGAAAAAGTACTTTCCGTGAGATAATTGAGGTAGCGGGAAAACCGTAGTCCACGCGGGTGTAACCGCGGCGCGCAGCTAGTATATCCCACTAATATGATAAATGTCAAGTTTGGATGGATGGATGGATGGATGAATGGATGTTTGTTACTCAGTCACACTAGAATGGCTGAACGGATCTGGATGAAATTTGGCACTGAGATAGATTATAGTCTGGAATATCTCATAGCCTACCCCATGATGGCCGTGGAGTAACTGATGTAGCGGAAAAACCGTAATCCACGCGGGTGAAACCGCGGGGCGCTACTAGTAATATTATGAATATGAAACTGACTCAGTCTATCAGCTGATACGTTATCACGCTTAAACCGCTCAACCAATATAGATGAATTTGGTATAGTGATAGATTGGACCAGGGGTTGGAGAAGGACGTAGGATACTGTTGGAACTGGAAGTATATCCCGTAGGATAACAGAGTTTTTTTTTTATTGGGTATAGGCAGGCGTTTGACCACTATCTCACCTGATGTTAAGTGATGATGCGGTCTACGTCTAGGTAGCGGTACACCGGTAGTCCACGCGGGTGAAACAGCTGGGTGTACCTAGTAAGTAATACACGTATAACGTCATGACGACGATTACAGTCTGGTTATAATTGGCCTAATTTCGTGATACACACGGATGATTTTATCAACGCGTGTTTATCATTTTTTAATACTTTTACTGCGTTTTATACTAAAAATAAATCTTGATTGATTATTCTTATCTTTAATTAAGATAACAATAGCATGCATAATGCAATGGGAACATTTCTCTGTTCTTCCCGCACTGTCGCGTCGTTAGGCTCGACATTATTTAAATCATTTGTTTTTATAGAATGTGTGAAAGAGTGGCTAAAACCCATACAAAATGAAATACAGTTGGATAGTATAGTAAGCTACTGTTTTTCGATACCAGAATTTTGAAAATCATTTAAGCTATCTGAATAACAAATAATAAAATTATTTATGACTTGTATATTTTGTGCGTCGATTAGAAATTGTTGTACCCGTTTCAGTAAAATTTTCCTGTAAGAATCGGCACACATTTTAATTATTTTTTTATTCAATCTTGTTTTGTTTTGTGCGATGTTTGGACCTTTTTTTAATATTCCTGGTGTATAAAGAGTATGAATGCTTTTTAATGGTTTGCAAAACCGCAGTTTTTAAATGGAAAACGAAAAATTCTCTGCTACATCCATGCTCTTTCTTTTACTAACGTAAAATGTTAGGGGCCTACTAATATTATGAATGCGAAAATTTGTGCGATTATAGATGACAATGTGTGGATGTATGATTGTTACTCTTGCACGCCTAAACGGATAGGATACGGATTTAGATGAGATTTGGTACGGAGAATAGCTTATACCCTGGATTAACACATAGGCTTATTTTCATCATCACCCTTTTTTATCACCACGCAGGTAAAACGTATTCGAATGAAATTTGGTATGTAGATACATCAGGTCCTACAATAACACATGGGCTTTTTTCTTTTATCCTCATCATCAATCATCACCACGTGGGTAAAACTACAAGCTTTGCAATGTTATTAAGTTATGTCGTTTTACCTTTGAAGGGCAGAAAATAAATATGCTGCTGAAGAATGAAGATTTCGGCTATGTCGCCACATAACCGAAATCCTCAAAAGGCGGTAATACCCTTGATAGCGGGTACTTAATTAAGCTTTTAAGGGTCGAAACAGTTTTGTCGTAGAGTCCAGATGGCTATCAAATGTTTTGAAGACTTATACGTATTGAGTGGTTTTGGCAAACAAACGTGAGGCCATCATAGTTTTTCTTTTTCTCATAGATGTAGAATTTTATTGCATTATACTTATGGCAATACCCTGAGCGTATCGTGTAGGTTGCTCGCTGTTAGTTTTTTCTTAGATTAGATTTTTTTTAAGTATATTAATGTTTAATAAATTATATAACATACGTGTATTGTTAGTAATTTTCCGAAAGGGCACAAAAACCATATTAATTAATAGTTTAGTGATGACGTAATCTATTACCTGACTATCACTTTACAAGATTTCCGAAAAAATGTTTTAAACTTGCATATCAATAAGCTGTCCACTCGCGACCTACAAATTTCAGTAACAAAATATTATCAATATAGCTAAAGTGCGCCTACCACTCTCTAAGTTAAAAATGTATTACCAATTAGTAGCACCCCGCGGTTTCACCCGCGTGGATTACGGTTTTCTCGCTACCTCAATTATCCCGCGGAAACTATGTTTTTCCTGAATAATGGTAGTCTATGTGTTAGGTATTCCAAGGTTCAACATATATCCATACCAAATTTCATCGAAACCGGTACAATAATTTGAGCGTGAAAGAGTAACAGAGGCTTTTGATTTATTTGCTTATCCCACAGGAACTAGTTTCGGGATCAAAAGTAGTATATGTGCTATTCCAGACTATAATCTATATATGTGCTAAATTTCATCAAAATCTGTTCAGTAGTGTTTGCGTGAAAGAGTAACAAACATCCATCCATCCAAACTTGTACATTTATAATATTAGTGTGACCACCCAGTGTTCATGCAATGCTGTCATTCTAGTTCTACCTTTGACCACATCACTTACGACCAAGCGAGATAGTGACATTCACTATCAACAATAAATATATATGAAAGATATAACGTGTTGATAACAAAACAACACATATACATACTCATGTCGTGTGATACTTTACATATGTTTTAGCAGACTCGTTTTATTGTAGTTTAATTACTTGTGACATTACCTACTTGTATACAGGTTGTTCTTAGCTTGAAGTTATCTATGGTAGTGATTATCTTGGTCAAATAGCCTAAACTAAAATTCTGGATAATAAGATAAGTAACATAAGTTCTAAACGGTTACGATTTGAATGAAAATTGCGGGTAGTTTTAGATAAAATAAGTAGCCTTTTAATTTGTGTTGATTAACACTACCCGCAATTGGCCAGCAATTGCATAAAACTCTTCTAAAATTAAAGATAGCCTTATATTATTATGTAGTTGTACGAATTTTAACTTTAGCGTAAATAGAATATTTACAGTTTATTAGGACTAACACACCATTATGTATTTATACACACCGTTAGTCCTAGCAAACCATAAGTATATTACTGACGTGGGTTATAAGAAAACTAAGGTTATTCCTCAACAGGATCAAATGAAGAACTATTCATACTCATATTTGAATCAAAAGGGAAAAAGTACATTTTTATTAGATAGGGGTCCATCTGCCATACATAGTACCATAGTAGACCAAGTCACAAGCCGTAGGTAAAGGTCTTGGTGGCATTCATCATCATCATCTCAGCTCATAGGACATCTACTGCTGGACATAGTCTTTGGTGGCATTGCAACTGCCAAAATCAGGCAAACCTGCGCGACTTAGAAATTAATATTTAGTTTTATTCCATATAATACCTGTATCAAAAGCCAAAAAATCTCTATGAAGTGTCCGTATATACAAACAAATATACGTAAAAAGTGTGTAGTTGTTTGATTGTTAATGAGGACGATAGCTTAAAGTTACAGTTAAGTTGACAGATATTTTTTTTTATTATCACACTCGGACCCCCGCACTAGGATTCCCTGTATCGCGGGAGGCTTGGACACACACAATCACAGCACACAAACATCCAAGACCCGGAACAAACGTCTACACTCATCGCACAAATGTTTGCCCCTGCCGGGATTCGAACCCAGGGTCCCGAAGACACAGAAGTCATGTCAATGACACTAACCACTGCGCCACGGAGACCGTCAGTACAGTACAGTTAATGAGTTATGTTAATTTGTTTTTACTCTGCGTAAGGCTTGCCATCCGTCCGGGTTTCCCCGGATTTGTCATAGTTTATGTCGTATGTATGTCCGAGGAGCACAGGGGCGGGTTTTTTTTTTTTAAAAATTGCCGGTAGGTAACTGCTGACTTGTCCGGGTTTGGAGCTCCAAAATCCGGGGTTTTCACTTATCTTGGCAGATTTTAAAAGTGGCAACCCTATACGTATATAGTGCCAGCTTAAATATCATTCTATACATGACTGCATCTTTTCATCAGTCGTTTAAAATTTAATTAGCTCTGTCCATGAATTTATTGAACTATTTTTAAGTTATCATTTCGAACGTCATGAGGTCAACTCAACTTAACAATAATTTGCCACTGATGAAATACGAACAACAACTTGTTTTAGTTACGTTCCAGCGTATATGTATATGTCATTGGTGTCAAAAACGAATCATTTTGTTGTTAAATGCTTTAACAATGTACCTTTGATATCATAATGTATTTCCGTATCGTTCTATAGTTCCACAAAATACTTGGACAACTTAAATATTTGTATACTGTATAGATGTAGCGTTTGACCCATCTCACTTGATAGTTTTTTAAAAAGTTTAGTTCTGTCGGTCTCTCGAAATCTATCACACCTCATAATTTCAAATTTTTTTTTTTTTTTTTTTTTTTCCCCACACACTCACCCCCGCACTAGGTTACCCTGTGTCGCGGGAGGCATAGACACACACAATTACAATACACAAACATCCAAGACCCGAGAACAAACATCTTTGCTCATCACAGAAATGTTTGCCCCGGCCGGGATTCGAACCCGGGGTCGCGCTTCCAAAGTCAGTGTCGCTGACCACTGAGCCACGACGACCGTCAAGTTAGTGACGATATGGTCGAAGATGTTATTTAGAATGCTAACACATTGTGTTCAGGCAGCAGTCCTTGAGAACCAGTTAACATCTAGGTATAGCGTGATTACTTTGGGCACTCTGAGCTTTATTCGGCCTCTACGAGCTGATGCTAAAATACTGATATTATATTAAAAAGGGAGATGGGCAATTGGAACCTTCGCATGCGTGCACCACGTAAATAGTTTATGCACTTCATTTGCATTAGTCGCAATCCGGCCAGCAGTTGTACAGTTGTATTCATCTAAATCGATAGAATCGCGATACCAATCTATTATATTAATATAGAAATATAGTATAGAATAGGTACTTAGTGTTTTTAAACTCACAGCATTGTATTGGTTTTTTACTGTGAAGGTGTTGTGAAAGTGTAAATAAATAAATAAATAAATATTATATTATCTTCACTTCATATATTATTAGTTTAATAGTATAATATTAATTTTATGGTTGCATGAGAGTAAAACTATTTGTAAGTGCTAAACCGTAAATTAATGCACTCAATCTTATATAAAATAATTAATATGGAACATCCGAAATTGTTTGAACCACCTATTTATATGATTGAAACTCAATTTTTATAAGGTGTTCTTTTTTACTTATTCTTGAATTCTATGAATGTCTGCTCATAAAAAAACAAAGCCAATGGCAACTTTGTGACATTTCATTAATTCACAAATGTTATAATTTAGAACTATTGCTATCAGAATGATATTGCTCGCACGTGTACTTTTGAAATGAAAATGTAGCCATTTTAAATTGCGTTAATTTTTAAGAATCCAAAATGATATAGACAGGTCTTTCCTTGACAGGTTTTTAGAGAAATATTTTTTTAATAATGACATTCGCATTTGAAGCTTTATTACAATAAAAGTATATAGAATACAGCTCCGCGCAGATTATTGACGGCTTTTTGCAACAAGTCTGGCAATATACCTTCATAAATATGGTGTTCTTTTCATTAGAAGTACTATTATAATTCTCTAAACAAAGTATTGGGTCTTACCGTCAATAATTTTAATAAGTTGTGTACGTGTTGTACGGTGCAGAATCGCGGCTATGATCACAAGGGGAAACTTCACTACGAGCGCTTTATAATAATATGTGAAACTTAAACTAGAATAAATCAACGGTATGATAAATAATCTGCAAAATACGCCTTAAAATTAACTAAATACAGTATGAAGTTGCGTGATCATCATTCATGTATAAATTGCGTCCGTCTTCCAACACTTCAGATATTTCCTATACTTGTACTGTTGCATCGTTGCCGCGATTGAGCCAAATAAACTATATATGTATTATTATATACTTACATACTATATATGTATGAGTGCTTCGTGTTATTTACTTTCAACATGGACAAAATAACGAATCCATTTCATAAAATGTAATCCCCTTTTAACAAAAACAAAGATGGCGCGGTTAATGAACCACCGGTGGTGGTGACTTTCCGCTTCGATTGTTACGTGACATGCGCCGCCCAAGCCTCCAGATAACACGCCCTTCATATTAACTTACTTTACGATTTGCCCTTATTTTATCGAACCAAAGTTTCCAGCATGTTTGGAGGTGGTCGACGGCACCGCATTCGTAGGTGTACATTTGGATTAATTCACGTTTGAAAGTAAAACCGACTTCCATCGCCACAGTTGTTTCTATTAGGGGTTTTTGTGTATGAAGCTGACCAATTAGTCGCTGGATAGCATGTTCGGGGGGCAGCTATCGGCTATCATGGCGCGTGCGGTTTCCCGTAATAGCGCGTTGTAGACTCGTAATGGTTTTTTGGCGTGCCGCGCCCCACCACCCCTATCTATCTACCGATATTTAGAAAATGGTACCCTTTAAAAACTTCGGCTATAACCCGAGATTGGTCGTTGCGTGCATTCATTTCAACATGAATAAATTAACTTTTTTCGGTATCGTATTAACGAACATGGTAGCTAACTAGCAGCGTGAAAAGAATACAAAGCACTATTAAGTTACTTTCCCTCTTTATCTTAAAAAAATACTTGTTTTAAGACTGTCTCAACTGAATCTCTTTTTTTACCAACTTAAAAAAATGAGGTTACTTAATTGGACCGTAGGTATATATGTGTTTTGTATGTGTCTTCGCGGATAGCATCGTCGTTTATAAGCCGATTTTGATGATTTTTTTTCCTTTGATAGTATCTTCCGTGGTGGTCCCATTTAAATTTCATGAAAATCGAACAAGCTGATTTTGAGTTACACTCCAATAACTTAATACTTCACATACGTAAAGCACTTCTTGATACTCGACGATATTATAGTTGCGGGTGAAGATATCAGAGAACATACACAATGACAATTGATCCCGTGAGTATAGCGAAGGTCACTGAAAATGGGTGAAAAAAAAAATTTACCCAAAAATGGCACTGACTACACTACTCAACACTAAAAAGTGTGAAATAACTTGTCCAAATCGGTACCATGAGCACAATATTGTGATGATAGTTGCTTTTGTGAACTATCATGCTACCGACTACAACAAGTTATTTCACACTTTTGAGTGTTGAAGTCGTTTCCATTTTTTGGTAAAAATTGTTTGGTCTAAAACGTTAAGTGTTAAAAACTTCCTGTGAAGCTATCAAATGAATTAAGAGGCGAGCCAAAATAACCATCGGCTGTAACTCTTTGGTCGAAAGTAGGCTTCAGAGCCTTGAACACCGGCGTAGAGTAGCAAGCCTATCGGTTTTCTAAAGGGTGCATTTCGGAGAATGTGCACTGGAATTACACAATCTGATTCCACCATCCCCTTTCTATCATCGGTCGACTCGACGTACGGCAATTCGCCATCGCTATATGGTAGATATACCACCTATACGCACGAAGCGTTATGCTTCCACTTTCTTAATGCGTACTGCCAAGGAATGGAACTCGTTGCCCGAGTCTGTGTTTCCCGATATGTACAATCCTGGAGTCTTCAAGTCGCGAGTGAATAGGTACCTTCTAGGTTTGCGTGCTAAATCCTAGATAACGTCATCGCTTAACATCAGGTGAGACAGTTGTCAAACGCAAACTTATAATATGTAAAAAAAAAAAAAAAAATTAAGAAATACGAAACCGGAACGCTGCGTGGTACAAAACTAAACATACACAAAAACTGTCACTAAGTATCAAATGTTCTTTGTCGTTTCAACGTTGGATTTCAATGTTGAGTAAATCGTTGGAGTGTAAGATAAATGTGTACATCTATTACCTTAAAAATATCGCACCATGTAATATTATCCGGATGCCGACGATGTCATTGGTTCTTTCTAGAAGTAATATTATATCTTCGAGTCTGTTGTCTTTCACTGGTACCTACGTCAAGATAGCTGGCGGCGTGATCACTCACACAACACAAGGCTTTAGTTACGACGTACATATTAATTTCATCACTTGATTATAATAAGGAAAATTACTTACATGACACGTCATATTTGATCATTAACTGTACTCTCATTTGTTATAAAGTATCTTTTGCTACCACTGTTTTTTTTATATGATGTATTGACCACTATTGAGACACTAAGACTGTCAAAACAGAGTTTTGGAAACTGTGAAGTATTTGAAATTAATATTGTAGATTGAGCCTAATCACCATCATCATATCAGCCGTAAGATTTCCACTTCTGGATATAAGAGCAACATACGGTGCTGTCACACCTTGGACGGGGGACTGCTAGTAGAATTGTCTACTAAGCTGTTGTTTTTTAATTTGAGGGTATCTACGTTAACCCATCGGTCCTTTTTTGTCTTAGGACAATACCCGTTCGCAACGTCCGACGCATTTGGGCGGTCTGAAGTCTGACATTGGGCTGGTATATTATGGCCAATATTTCTCTGACAGGAACGCCTAAGTCCCAGCAGTGGGGTCGTAATGGGCTGCTTAAACTGAATAATAGTAGCTTGCAACGTATCTGAAGGATAATAAACTCACAAAGAATATGGTGAATAACTTAAAAATACAGAGCAATGTTGAGATATAGGTACCTACTTGTATGACTCTCTCACTCTCTCAAGTATCAATACGAATTGATAAGACCCGCATTTTTATTACAATTATAAATAACATTTAATGGTTTAAGCGGTGACGATGACATTACAGAGGCTCGCGGGTGTTTACAGGCAGAGAGGGCGGGAGAAATCCTGACGCGTGTTTTTTAAATTATTACAAAAATTTACCTTACAGATGACCTATGGGCTCTTAAAAATTCTTACCACATGTTTATTAGACACGTGGAACTTCCAACAAAATAAACTCTCTCTCTCAGCCATGGGGCGTCCACTGCTGGACATATGCCTCCCCTATATAGGGGGGATTTGCCAATACTCGCTACGCTTGGCAAATATTAGCTTTTTCATTCATTGGTGTTGAAATCTATGTTAGACTAGCGGTCAACCCCGGCTTTTAACTATTTATAATAATAGTTCTTTCTTAATCCCACTAATTTTATAAATGTGAAAGTTTAGATGGATGGATGTTTGTTACTCTATCACAACAGAACGGCTAGATGGATTTGGACAAAATTTAGTATGGAGATAGCTTATACCCTGGATTAACACATAGACTTATTTTTATCACACTATCATCAGCGTATCACTACGCGGGTAAAACCGCGAGCGCACCTAGTATTTTATATCTCAAGGACTGCTGCATAATACTACGTGTTTGATGAAAGTTTTTTCAAACTTGAAGGTGGTTCCTAATCAGACAGGTATTCGAAAGAACCCTATGTCAGATAGATTCTATAGTGGTGAAATCGCTGCTCTTCAATTCATGTTATAAATACTTCGTGATTAAGCCGACTTCAAACTGAATTTCATTTAACCACAGTGAAATCAAATTAACATTTAGAGCATGAAAACATTTATTACATATTTTTATCTTATTCGCTCTGCCAGTTTAACAAGTTTAATGAATACATTATTAAAATATATATATATATATATATATATGGTTTGGTCTATATATTGAGATAATGAACGAAAGGAGATCGACTAAGCAGGTATACATGGGTGAAGTGAATGGTAGGGTTGGAAGAGGAAGGCATCGGCGGACGTTCCGAAACCAGATTGAGGAAGTACTAAGAAAGGGGCAGGTCAAGAGTACCTACTCTAAATCGACGCTCTTGTATGAAAGGTCTGATGAGCGCGACTGAAGCAAAAGAAGTATGTCGGGTTCGTTGCGTCTGGAAGACTGTGGTCTCTGCCTACCCCTACGGGAAAGAAGTGTGATTATAGGTATGTATATGTTATTAAAATTATACAACGAAGTAAAAACACGTTGAAGTTAACTCGGCTTTAGATAAGTTTAATATAAAATGCTCTTTTATCTAATCTCATACTGAAATATAAAGATTAAAAATCAAAAACAGACCTTGAATGACAGTCTATAAGACAATATATATAAATAATTATTATAAAATTATTTATTCATATTGTCTAAAATTATAGTCGATAAATTTGAAATGTTAACATTCCGATACATCTCTGCTATGACAACTGTATTGAAATGTTAACTTTACAACTTCAGCTGGACCAAAGAGGTTGCAAAGCAGTTTTTCTACATTTAGTCTATGGACGCGGCGCAACGCGCATGCGCGACCATCAAATGAATTTTGGCGTTAAGCGCTTACAAATAAATGTGCTGCTGTGATTTGACGTAAATTTCACTATCTATTTCACGACATTAGATAACGTAGTGTATAAAACTGGACATCATTTGATCTTATAACACTCGTGTGAAGAAGAACCCTTATTAATGATACAGTTTCATATACTACTATTTTTACATTTCGCTATATATTTTTATATTATTAATATATCTGACAATTACGTTTACTCACTTCATCGTCAGTGACGTTATGGTCGAAGGTAAAAACACACTAGACCTGTAATGTTGAGTGGCACGTCAAGGGCAGCTGCCTGAACGCAGATACCCCATTTTAACCCCAAATACGGGGATCGTAGCGGTTCATTCTTTGATTTTTATTTTATTATTATATCCCTTGGCACCGCACACGCCCCAACAGCTTTATTTATTCATACCACCAAAATGGCTCTTCAGCTAAACAAACGGAACGAACAATAAAAACCTTCCCACTCTAAATTATGCATAAGTTGCAAATACGTTCCTACAACATATACTAATACAGAAGTACTCTTATATAAAAAAATACCAAAAAGTGGAACCGACTTCAATACTGAACTTAAATAACTTGATGAAGTTGGAAAAAAAATATACGGTCGAATTGAGTAACCTCCTTTTTAGAAGTCGGTTAAAAATGGTTGCTTAAATGCGCTTACTCATTTGTTTATAACAATATAGACAGAAATGCGTCTTTATTATCTATATCTGTTACAATCAAACGCTTTATTGCATCTCAGCTTTGATGGATATGGATGTATGGATGGTGGATACGTCATTGAAAAACTGTCATTTTATGATATATCATTTGAAATGTAAGTTTAATTACATAATACCGCAGACTGCCAGGTGTAGCTGTGTTAAACGTAGAGATAGATAATTCATACATTAAAGAACGAATGTCACCAATCTAGTAAAATTATCGAACTAAGTTGTAAGTAAGTGTTGTAAGTAGTACATATTATTTCAATGAGTAAAATGTTTCAATTCAGCTATTCACGCGTGTCTCGGTTGACACATTGACGTAATAGTTTCCCAAGAATACTTCAGTTTAAAACTTAGAATGGAAACTTAAATTTAAATGTCATGGAGGCTATGCCATGTCATCAAAAGTCATGATACGTGATAGTGATAAATGTATGAAGGTTACATAAACGCTTATTACAACTCTCTAGGTTTAAATAGAGGGACGAGGTGATGCAAATGATCGTGATTTAATTGAAGTAAGGCGGTAGAGCATAAACGGGGTGGGTAGCCGCAACCACCCGCCTCGCCGCTCCGGTTGTGGGGGTAAAATAATAAAAAAATTAAACCTCGCAGTCCTATCCCCGCGAGCACGGATGCTGTGAAAGTGGCACGCCGTGGATAAATGAAGCTTTTTTGTTTGTGAAA
The DNA here is from genome assembly GCA_934044485.1 of Apeira syringaria. Classification (NCBI taxonomy): domain Eukaryota; kingdom Metazoa; phylum Arthropoda; class Insecta; order Lepidoptera; family Geometridae; genus Apeira; species Apeira syringaria. The sequence continues at coordinate 7,253,315 of OW203655.1, read as the reverse complement.
TACGCCTAAGCTTGGCATCGTTCCACTTTCGCATTGTCACTTGAATTCTATGGATGTTAGTTCATTCATAACGCTCGCTCGTTCCGAGCGTCATTAAATACATGTTGCTTTAAAAGGGTTTTTTATTTGCAAATTAATACGCGACTCTAGATTGCCACTCTATCCTTCGTCTTAGTCACTATTAGAAGACGCAACTTCATTTTATTTAGTAGTTATGTGATTTGATTGGGGGAGAAGAATTAAGTCAACAACGAACACTCAACAATGAAGCAAGCGAGTTAATATATCCAGGATCAGCACTTGAATTGTCACCGTAATCCTGTAGAGTTAAGACACAGAATTGTTCTCAGCTTTGGATACGAGGGGCCCTGCCAGTCACTTGTGTGATTTAAGTGACAGTTTTATTAATTTCCCATACAGCTCATCCCTAATCCTCCCTATTCAGTTTTCGATGGTTGCAACGGTGGCATATGTTACTGGAAATATTCCATTATTTGAGCTTTACTAATAAAAGATGTTATGTGCCTACCTTATCATGAAACATAAAATAACCAAATAATAAATTACGACTTTATGTTAGGTCGTTTTCGCCAGAAACATTCAATAAATCAGAGTTGCGATAAGAAAGGCCAAACTACCTTGTTTGATAAAAGCATGAAACTATCTCTTCGTGAACTTTGTTTTAATTACTTTTTCACTATGTACTGTAATGTTCTCATTAACGTTTCAAATTTTATGAAAGGACCAATACGGCTAAATATTGGAAACAATTTCGCTAAATCTCACTTAAAAAAAGTGTTGTTTAATACTCAGTAAAAGTAAATTAATTTATAAAAATGATACAGTTCCTAGACATTGTATATTTTTTTCATATATATATTTGCACTTTTTGAATATGTACACACTTAGCTGCAACTGCAGAGATAGAGCAACGTCAAATTCTATTAAGGACTGTTGGAAGAACAAACGCGTACGTAACTGTTTCTGAGATAAGCCTGGGCTTAACGCTGGCACAGCAGTTGATGGCTTATCTCGATTTCAATTATCATGCTGGCGCTTTCATTGGCTCAGCGGCGGTAGCGAAAGGGCGAGCGTATTGGGGCTCGAATTGGTTATCTCAAATCTTTCCCGAATCGGAGTCCATAGGTCACGCCTGATCACTGAACTTTTATACATTTTCTCCAATTTCACGCAAGTCTTTTTTCCAGTTCGTTGTAGATGTTGTAATAAAATTTTAGTCTGTAATCCTAAATTTGGCGGATCAAATTTACCTCACCTTACTAATTAAAAAGACGTTTCCTTTAATTGAACTCCATAACTATTAAATCCTAATGATGCGTTTTTGTTATTAGATACGGGATGGACTTGAATGGAGCGAGAAGAAAAAATGCTACACGCGAAACGACAAGTACACTCAAGGCGTGGCTAAACGAACACAAAAAGAACCCTTATCCAACAAAGGGAGAGAAGATTATGCTTGCAATCATCACAAAGATGACATTGACGCAGGTGTCGACCTGGTTTGCCAACGCACGCCGCCGACTCAAGAAAGAGAACAAGATGACGTGGGAGCCAAGAAACAGGGTTGACGATGACGACAATAATAACGATGATGACGATCACAAGAGCAACGATGGAAAAGATGCTTTAGGTAAGTTTTATAAGTATTAAATTACAAATGACCACAACAGACTAAACAATTTTCGTAACTAACAAAGTCTCAGATCTCTCAGGAATGCAAATATTGGAAATCACTTACTCGCAAAAGACACTATTTTTGTGTCATAAAAATTTGGATAAGTAGTTCAAGTCGTCTGTAAATCTGTAATATAGCGCAATATCAATTACACAAATTTTAGTAATAAGTATGCTAACATAATTAATGCGAAACATAATTTTGTTATGTTAAGGTGATGTATTATATTGATGTATGATATATATATATATATTGATGTATTACTTCCAACAGCTCACTAGTAGAAACCATGAGCTCATTTGTAACCGATATTATAGCTTATATTATCAATAGCTTATAGCATCTTAATCTGTACTGTATAGATCAGTTAGTAGGTTGCTCAACTCTTATTTTTGTTTTAGTAGCTTTCTTTCTTATTTATGTAGCTGTAGTATTGAATTTTGCTTGTAGTATTTCTTTGTGCTCTTTGCATTTTAATTGCACTTCAACATATATTAAATTTACCGAAGCTCTGACAGGTTGGACAGACGACCTGACCAAGATCGCAGGTAAGGGCTGGATGCGGTCCTTGAGCATAAATGGGAGAGGTATATGTGCAGCAGTGGACGTCCTATAGATGAGATAATGATGATGATGATATATTAATCATTACATATGCTCTATAAAACTCTGTGGTTGATTTTATATACCTAAAATAAAATTAAAATATTATTCAATGATTGCGTGTAATCTATATGCTTAAGAAATATTTGTCAGTTAGTCCTAATAGGTGTACGATTTAAAACGTTTATTAGTTTGTAAAATGTTCGCAAATGTAAACATTTAAAACTGCTGACATAACGTTTAATGCACTTGGAATGCTATTTTTCCAGATAACTAGAGAATTTGATTCTCGTGGATGATGTAAATGAAAAACTTCCAGATAATATTGACTTTATAATTACGTCAATAATAGATTTGTTTATATTTTAGATGGCAAGGACTCTGGAACTGGTTCCAGTGAAGATGGTGAAAGACCTCAACAAAGACTAGATCTTTTGGGACAAAGGACCGAATCGGAGTGGTCAGAATCACGGGCTGACAGCGGTCCCGAGTCACCGGAGCCGTATGAGAGACCGATCCATCCAGCTTACCAACACCTCCCATCACGCGCCCCGCCCGGCAGTACGCCAGCTTCCGCCAAGCCGAGAATATGGTCATTAGCAGACATGGCAAGTAAGGATGGAGAGACTCCAGCACCACCACCATCTGCGTCCGCTTTTTACCAATCGGCTGCAGCTGCCGCGGCACGTCTGGCACACCCATACGGCCGTCCGGAGTTGTATCGAGGTCTTTACCCTCCGACAAACCCCGTGGATGTCGCGTTGTTGGAATATTCCCGATCGCTGACTCTGGCAGCTCCAGCACCAGCACCACCTGCACCTTCACCTTCCTCCTCGTCCACTTCTTCGCTGGCGGAGCCACCGCCTCCGCCCCGTGCCTGACCGCTGGCGTCTCGCCCGCCGCTGGTGCACCGACAATAAAACGCGATCTCGAACGAGTGCCGCGAAGGCCTTTGGCGCCTGTAAATAGCGATAGACTAAATATGAATATATACACATACCTACGTATAAATACGTGATAAGAAGAAGTTCGCACCGGTAGAGAAGATTAGAATTGTGATAGTTGACACACGCAGTGGATAGCGCGCCGAGAGGTTGACAACTCGCAATCGACGCCGACGACGCTGCGCATGCGCCGCGCGCCGGCCGACCGACAATACTAGGTGCTAATTACAGTTGGACTTGCGAAATATTCATAATACTTATTAAATAACCAGATCGAAAAAATGAAGTGATTACATTCATAAATAGGTATTCATTACGTGTTATGTTTTTTTGCTAGGTAATGAGAATGTTCTAGGTTATGTTTTGTATGTAGTGTAAATTATTTTAAAAATATTGTCCTAAAATGTTTAGTGCTCGTTAACGTCCTGTTTTACTATTGTTCGATAGTTTCATTTTTTCAAATATCTATCATTCGGATTTTAATATTTATTGATATAAGGTCAGTACTATTACCACGTCATGAATACTTGATGTCGATAACAATTTTTAAGAAAATTGTAAAACATTTGTATTTATAGTTGATTTCTAGTCAGAAGACTATGATTGTCTGAGCAACTAATTTTTAAAAATACATGTTTTATAGTTCTTACTGATCCGTGAATTGCATCCTAAATATAAAGTATATTGTAAATGTAGGGCTGGCGCTTCAGCCTCTAGTGTTTACTGTTATCCTTTCGTTCAGGTATATAATTGTGTACTTACATAGATATATCAAAGAAGATCTCAGTAAGATAATCTCAAATCATTGCGTTTAATATAGAATAATAAGAAACTATAATTAAATGTTTATAAGTAGGTATATATATATATATACTTTACATGGTAAATATTCACATATGTATGGACACTCTAGATATCTATTACCTTTATATATTATTATATATCTACACTCTGCGTACACTGTCATATTTAAATCATTTCAGTTCCCTTGTTAGCTGCACACAAATGAGTTAAAAAGGCAACTGTATACAAAAGTGAGCTGTATTCAAATTGATCAGTCCATTTGCAGACGTACAAAATTCATATAATCCAGTCATAATTAGTTTGGTGAATCGCAACAGTAACCATGGCCACGTTTAATTTAAGAATTTTAATTTGAGAAAAATATCTCGAAAACTTCCGTTCGCGACAGCCTAGAGTGTTATTGAAACTCACGTTCATTACTTTACACTGTTTCTACGGGTATAACGTGACACTTACGCGTAGTCCATATCACGATAGGCAATTATTTCGGCTTCTTTCGAAAGCCTTCATCAGGATCTTGAGTGCGGTGTGTTCGTCGCAACGTCCTGTCTTGCACGGGACGAACATAGAACCTGTACCCGTAGAAACAGTGTAAAGCCTAGAGTGTAAAATAAATTGCACACAAATCTTATACATAATGTATATTAGTAACTTTACAATTTAATTGTTAGCAACACATTGGCTTTTTTTAAGAGAATGGCCAATACTTGTCCTAAAAAAGCGGTTTGTCTATGTCACCAGGATTTTTATACAAGGGTTCGAGAATTCGTTCAGAAACGATGAATGTGAACAAGTGTTCCTGAAAGGTTCATGACTATGTTAGTATGTTGTCTCTATCCTTTAGAAGAACTTGTAAAGGCATAGAAGGATGCATTGCAGCGTAGAGCTATCAGAATTGTCAGCGACCCCAAACTCACCGAAGACCAGCCCTTAGGATCCGCAGAGACATTGACTCTCTGTGTATTTTCTACCGTATATACAACGGGGAGTGTTCCGTGAAAGGTTGAAGAACTCTTCAACCCTATTACAGCATCAAGGTTTCACCACCGTACTAGACGAAATCGCCTAAAAGCTCATCCACATATAATTGACACATGGGATCCATACACTGTGCGATTCAACCGATCGTTTTTGCCATACACCTGCATAATGTGGAACGAGCTTCCTCCCTTGGTATTCCCGAGTAGCTACAATATCGGAATCTTCAAAACGAGAGTTAACAGAGTCGTAAAAAGTCTGGCCGATCGTAATGCGCCCAGTGTTACAGATATCCATAGGCGACGGTGATCGCTTACCATCAGGCGGCCCGTCTGCTTGTTTGCCACCTATTTCATACAAAATTCGGTGTCCTCCTGGGACATCGAATCAAGAGTTATGAAAGTATGCCGTCATCTGACGACAATGGTTCTAACCAACGTTAATTTTGACTTCACTTTTCTTAAGAAATCAAATCAATATTTATTTGTAGTCAAAGCAAAAAATGGTGAAAATAGCAAATTAATCTAACTTTTTTAATTTTGTACTTCTGTACTTGTGTGTTCTGTACTTGTACATTTATAGTTTGGTCAGTCGTGGTTAAAAAATGTGACTAATGGTTGCATTATTTGACCTCTGGTTGCCTGACTACGGATACAAACGTTAGAAATTTAGGAATTTGTTACTTATTTTAATCATTTGCTCCCGTTGGCCTTAACCATAAAACTAAAGGCAACCCTTAACCGTTTGTCAGATGTAATGTAAAATGATATCAGATATTATGAAATATTATCGACAATTATTTGATGAAAAATTTAAAAAAAATTAAATTAAAAAAATTAATTTAATTAAATTTGATGAAAAAAAAAGAATTCGATACACACGTTCTACGTTTCTCCTTAAGGGTTAATGATGTGCCGATGACATTACACACCCTATTTTTTCTCTCTTACAGTGTACACGTACACACTTTTTATTACACGTTTTGCTTCCACTTTCTTAATGCGTACTGCCAAGGAATGGAACTCGTTGCCCGAGTCTGTGTTTCCCGATGGTTACAGTCCTGGAGTCTTCAAGTCGCGAGAGAATAGCTTATACCTTCTAGGTTTGCGTGCTAAATCCTAGACAACGTCATAACTTTACATCAGGTGAGACAGTTGTCAAACGCAGACACAGTTCAAGAGCATTTTCCGATACCGCGAAACTTTTTGAGAAAGGAAAACATTTGCAAATATTATTTCACTAATGAATATGCGAATGAAGTTAAATTTCGTCCAATCAGATTTAACCCTCATGAGCTATTATCATAAGTGGTATTTATAAAAAATTGACATGTATGATTTCAACAAAATAAGCTCAAAAGGCTCAAAATTGTCTATTTGGCAAATGCCTTTTTAATCTGTGGTCTTCGCTGTTAGTACATCAACTACCTATACTTATATTTTTCGCATTCAATTGTAAATTTTTGTTATGTACTGTCTGAAGATCCTTAAATAAATTTAAAAAAAAAATGCCTTAAACGTTCTCAATAAATGTATTCCACTAACGTTTCAAACCAAACCATATAACATAAATTGAGCCGGAAAAAATGGTTATTAGCATTAAGTTCACACACTCTGTATTTGAGTAGTATTTATATAATTATATATGTACATATCTACTGAAAGATTTTTATGTCTTACATAGTTTTAAACCAACTCTGCACTATCATATATATGGTGGTACCACCAACTACTATACTTTACGGCTCGAAAAGTTCTCGAATGGAGACCGCACACACTGGCAAGGGCAAATAGGAGGCCAACTCAAATTAGGTGGACAAATGAACAGACCACGATCGCTCTAAGAGGCTGAATGCACGCGGATTCTAACTGGTTCTTGTGAAAATCAACGTGGGAGGGCAATGTCCAACAGTGGGCGACCCACGGCTGAGATGATGATGACTAACTGTACCAAAAATGGTACAAGTAATCTTAATTAAACTAGAAAGCCCTACATTGGAATTAACAGTTTATACAGCTACCTTGTCTGCTCTTTTTTATTTTCTGAATGTGCTGAATAGATTTGAAACTTTAATAGATTATTATTTTAAAAAACGCTGCGTCTTTACATATTTTTTATTTGAAAAACGAATAACAATAATGTGTTGTTTATTAAAATATTATGGTTGTGTTGCCAGCCCTACTTCTTACATTTAAAGTTAGCTCGCATTTATTATGTTCATATACTAAAAATGTACGTACACGGCAAACAAAAAGGTATTCTTTGTAGATCCGTAGTCGAGATTTGGCCTTGTTCATTATTTTTTTTAATTTATAATTAATGTGTAATGTTATTATTTACCTTCGTCTCGTTTCTATAAACTGTATATTTTTCGATATTGTAGAGACTGAAAGTCCAAAATTGAGTCTATAGTTTTGTACATACATACGTCACTGTTATAAGTGTATAATATTGTATTAATAACGAATATGTTAAGTAAACGCAATAAATATTCTGTATTAGTATAATCCATTGGTGTAAATATATAAAACTTACTATTAAAAGTCACCTTCATAGTAGTTTGTTACAACGAAATAACATATTCAGATGTACCTATGTATAAATAATGGCGAATAAATATTTTAAAAAACTGTCAAAAACATATGTTTTTCGGTCCATATGCAAATGTGCAACGCAAATGTTTTAATATTACTTAATATTAACATAGTTTGTGATCAACAAAACATTATATTATATAAATAATTATTTTATTGTTAAGTATTTTCTTTAGGTACCAACATTTTAACAGTTTCCGAAAAGGTGTGTGAATAGATGCAATAAATTTAATACAGAAGATTATCATGTTTTTTTTATTATTCACCTAACAACTCTACAATAAGCTTTATGTCGTATGATATGATTTATCTCGAGAATTGTTGAGTCTTGTTGTATATATCTTCTTCAATATGGACCGATGTCTTTATTAAAATAAAATACTAATAACTAATTACAATACTGCAGCTACTACAAAAACATTTGAGCAATCCACTAGCTATTGTGAGCCTATAGATAACTCAAATGCTCTGACCCGCTACCAGATAGCAGCGTGCCCAGAATGCTATCAGCATGGCCACGTTGAATTGCAATGCTGATCCGTTGAGCCAAATATGTGCTAGCATTTTGGTCACGCGTCGCATCGATCAAACGCTCCGATAAGTTTTGGAATATCCGTTGAGCTCCCGGTACCCACGGGCCCAATGTCTCGACCCCAAACGAAAAAAACAGTGACAACAGAAGTTTTATTTTTTATTTTTATATATTATAAAACTGGTATGTCAAATATCGATTTCGATATTGTCCAAATAATGTAAGCGAAATGTGCAAATCGATTTTAATTCCCGTTGTTATGAAGACATGGACTTACTACCTTACATTTAACTAGAGGGCGAGGACGAAGACTCATGTGGTGTATACTGGAAAATTACTCTCCGACCAGTTTCTCCACCGAACTGATCTGGGAGGTCTTCATCTGGGAGTTATGATCGTGCCAGGCGTAAGGTTACGGGCTGAGACTCGCGCCCGCCGCGATTACAGTTTAATTAGTGCAATTACTTAAATTTTTCATATTATTTTAAGTGATTTATCATAGGCAATGAATAATGTATTCATATATAGGATAGGATATCCACTAAAATTAAATTTTAGATAGACGGCCTTAGATCTTAGCATGCAAGACACTTTCAACCGACTTTTGTGTAGTCGCCTTCCACCATATGCTCTATTTCCACCAATATACTTACCATTACAGACACCTCAAGCTCTTGATAGACTTTTTAAATTGCCATAAATTTTAACTATCCCCTATCTACCATCGCTTGAAAGAAATCGTCCATTTGCACAGTTAAATTAATTGCAACCCAAGATATATATATAAAGAATGGTTAATGAAACTGGTTTAGTTCTCTGTAATAATTATTTTTACCATGCACGAATTTACGCGAAAGATCAAGTGTACATACTGAACCTTTATTTTATATTCTTTTTTTACAAGTTCACAGCAAGTCACGACACTTCCGCCATTTTACAAATTGCATTTTTGTTTCGTTCATTTATATTTATTTTCTATTGCTACATATTTTATGTACATATCAACTGAACTGTGCTTACCATGAGAGCGTGTGGGTAAGTAATTTTAATATTGTAGTTATGCATACATTCGTTCTGTACCATCTGCGTAACCGCTGATCACAAATAGGAAGTAATTTATACCGGTAAATAAAGCAAGCCATGTTTTCAAACTAAACGCAATATTGCCTACAATATACCAATAAGAAGCACTGGCACAAGAAAAATACGTTAATTTTAAACAGTTACTGTGACAAGCATTCAAATTGCCTTTTAATGGTCGTCTAAAAATGGTATCCCCAAAAAGAAATTGAAAGCATAGTTCGTGTCACAATTCGATGAGAACTTTAATTCACTAAAAAGAATCCTGCAGAGAACGAAACATTGCTCTGTCTAATTATATTTCGTCGTATACATAACAACTGTGAATTTCTATTCATTTTTATTTAAGTGCTTTCTCAGTTATAAAGGAATAAATAGAACACACAGAAAGGCAGACATTTATTAAAAAGTTTTTGATCCTTGCTACTATTTTTTTTATTGATATATTTATACATCATTTTTTTAATCATTCTACCAGGGTGCCATTTATTTTATTAACTATGATATCTACGATTACTAAATATGATATTTTATTAAACTTGGTATTCCGCTAATATAACAATTGTATCTCGTTTGCATTGTAGGTAATTGGAATTTGGATTAGGTACTGTAAAAATAAGATCTTTGTAGCCATTAAAATTTTAAAGTAAGTAGAATATCAAACACGAAAATTCATTAACAATCTATCAGCAATGTGTTTCGTAGAATTGATACCCTCTGCGTGTGTGCTAACGTCGAGCCGAACTTGAGGAAGCCTAAACACACAAGCACAAAGATTTTACAATAAGCACTGCTTATAAATGACGACTTTTAGCTACACTAGGCTGAGTTCACAATGTATGACGTCAATACGTAATATAATTATTCTACTAAGAATACTTATATGCTCTTTCTCCGCTCGGCTATGCGCGTGTTTCCGTTATTTATCAAGTATTTTTAAAACTCTATGCTCGATACGGTTAGTAATCTAACTTGGACAGTTATTCGCCAAATTACGCTATAAACAGGCTTAATAGCATTTTTTACTGATATTATTTTAGTACGAAATTATATTTGTTAGGGTAGAAGAAACTGACTATCTGTCTGACTGATCAACGCGGACTACCGAAACCGCGAAGCAAAAAGGAGTCACAAGTAGTAGTGACAGTAAATACTCGTATGAAGATGATAATTGGAAGGTGGAAAATAGTTATTCGTTTCAGATGTGGGTAAATTTAATTATCGGCGTGAATTCTTGAAACCTGATGTAAGCGAATGGTTCTAGGTTTGAAAAAGAATAATCCAGATTATTTCAAGTGAACTATTCTCTGATTGGTCGGCGAGTATGACATTAGCTTTATCAGCGGCGTTCTTGAATATTAAAATCCTTTTAATCACTTGTAAATTACATTTTTTTTTCTGTCAGAAATTGGTGACAGAACTGGCGTTTGACAGCTAATTTTATGAAAATGTATTATATTGTGTATGTGTACGTGTTTTATGGGATCACATTTAGAAACAGACATATAAAGTTAGAAATCTTGAGATAGCCCAATGATATTATTATTATTTTTACATTCACACAAGGTCTTCAGGTCCCAAACTAGGCAGAGCCTGTGCTATGGTAACCTGATGACTGATATATATACTTATAACTTAATACACTCCCAGACACAGGTCAAACAGACATATTCATGCACACAAATGTTTGATCTGTCCGGGAATCGAACCCGGGACCAGCGGCTCAGAAGGCAGAGTGCTACCAATTGCGCCAACCGGCCAGTTGAAATTATATGTTTATATGAGGTAGATGTCGCACAAGCGCGCGGAAACTGAGGCGGCAAAATGAAGTCAATTGTAGTAATTTTGATTATGACGCGTATTTCAAGCTGTAATTTCACCGAAAACCAGTTAACACCGGTCCTTCAAAACGGAACACAGTAATGCGAACACTACTGCCTGGCGGTAGAAATAGATATGACAGTACGTCCCCAGACGAAATCTCACATGAAGTGCTACTTCTCTCGCAAGAATGGCTGCAATATTGATGCTGGTAAAAACCCGACATATAATGTTAATGCTAGCGTGGCGTGACCTTCTACCAGCACCTTCTGGAACGTGGTGACTGAACTACACTGGTAGCTGAAGTAAGGAATATTCCATTACATATTAAAATGGGTAACCAATTTCTTATGTGTTTATCTTATTAAAAATGTGGAACGATAATCCTCTTTCAGTATCTTATTAACTACAACATGGTATTCTTCTAGAGGTTAATGTTACGGATATTCATAGGGGGTGTTGATAGCTTACCATCAGGCAGCCAGTCTACATCTTTGCCATCTAATTAACATGAGGCTATGAGAAGAGAATTTAAAAAGAAGACTGTGCTAATTACACTATAATGTTACTTTGGTGACGTGTGCTAGTCAGACTCAGTATTTGGTTGATTATGCTGACCTTTATTTGATTTAGTTGGTTTTATTTATCTATTCTTACGGAATAAATATAATATTTAGAGGTGAAGATTTGATTTTGAGTCTTATTAAGCGTTTGCCTCCACTGCGTTCGCGCATGCGGAATGATCATCTTTGTTTTTTAGTTAGATACACATTTTTTAATACATTTAAAAGCAAGCGCGGTCAGTGACGATTCCTTTAAAGGTCACGCTTGACCTAGGAGATTAATTGGCTCTCAAATACAACTGTCTGTTTAATGTGTGGTAGCTGTGGTCCCCAAAATACCGGTTGACCTAGTTTGGGGACCGAAAATGTTTAAGTTTGTAACAAAGTGATAAAACAATAAACGTTATTTATTATTATTGTTTCGTATTATAAAGATTTTTTTAAATCTTGAGAATTGCGTGGTAGCTAGCCAGGCGGGTACTGGAAGTGTGAAGTACCCCATCACCTTGCTGTGAATTTATAAAAACGTGACCTTCCCCAGAAGCACGAGCCGGGTGTGGCCATCGAACCACCTACCGTAGATTGTCAGCCGACGACGCTCACACTTCAACAACGCTATCAATCATTACTATTATTTATTACATATTGTTATTTATTACTTGTTATTATTTATCACTTTTTACTATTTATTACTCATTATTATTTCTTAGTTATAATCGCTTTCTCTAGTTATTTAGTCTTAATAGCCAGGCGCTATATTTTTAAAACAATGCACGTGCTCAAAAAATTCCTACGTTCAGATATGATTTTAACTTCTCTACCTAAAAGCCATTGGAAAATGAGAAATTATTATTTACTAGTAGTGCCCCACGGTTTCACCCGCGTGTATTACGGTTTTCCCGATACCTCAATTATCCCACGGGAACTATACGTTTTCCGGGATAAAAGTAGCCTATGTGTTAATCCAGGGCTTAAACTATCTCTATACCAAGTTTCATCGAAATCGGTGTAGCCGTTTGAGCGTGAAGAAGTAACAAACATACACACAAACTTTCGCATTTATAACATTAGTTGGATAACTCTGAGGAATTTGTGCGTAGGCGATCACGCTCTAAATTAAATCTAACCCTTAACTAAGTTTAGTCTCTTGATAATGTCCAAATTTACCTCAAATTAACTATGCTGCATTTCCAATTTATCGGTCCACGCGGACAAAACCCCTGTAGGAGATAATAGAGCAGGTAATAGCTTTTACATCGCCAGAATTCTGAGAGCTATTGTGTGCAATAAAGAATTTTCAGGAGTAATTTTAACACTCAGATATGCTATGTTACGCAGGTTGCTGCAATGTTTTAAATTTACATTTATTTAATACTGGCTGCGCCCCACGGTTTCATCCACCTGGTGACGATTGATGATGATTATGATGATGATGAAAGGTAGCGTATGTGTTATTCCCGGACCTGAAGTATCTAAATACGAAATTTCATCAAAATCCATTTTACCCGCGTGGTGATGAAAAACGGTGATGATGATAATGATGTAAATAGCCTATGTGTTAATCCACGGTATAAACGATCTGTGTTTCAAATTTCATCAAAATCAGTTCATTAGTTTTTAATGACAAACTTTCGCATTTATAATATTAGTAGGATAGTAGTTAATGATATTCTACTTTTTTTATTTCAAGCTTTAAGTTTTGTGGTTTTGTCTAAATTGAAATGTATACTAAACTATAAGTAGATCATACTTTTTTTTACATTAATATAATAAGACAAGTCTGTAAAGCCTAAAAGATCTGTACATACAATCATCATTATCTCAGCCATAGGGCGTCCAGTGCTGGACCTCCCCATTGATTACCAACAGGACCGGTTAGAAGCGGAAGAAGCTTTCGACCCTGGTTCGGTTCTCTCGGTTCTTCGAGCTATATGCCCTGCCCAATGCCACTTCAACTTGCTAAGCCGCTAAGCTATGTCGGTGACTTTTGTTCTTTTACGGACCTTCTAATTTTTGATTCGATCTCGTAGAGAAATCCCGAGAATAGACCTCTCCATAGCTCGCTGTGCGACTTTGAGCCTGCTCACGAGGCCCATAGTCAGTGACCATGTTTCCGTTCCGTGAGTCATCACTGGTAACACACACTGATCGAAGACCTTCGTTTTCAAGAATTGCGGTATTTTGGACGAGAAGACGTTGCGGCGTTTCTCGAACGCTGCCTAGCCGAGTTGGATTCGACGATTGACCTCTTTCTCAAAGTTGGACTTACCTAATTGGATTGTCTGTCCGAGGTAGTCGTAATGGTCAACAACTTCGAGAATAGAGTTTCCAATTGATACTGGAGCGGGCGCAACCTAGGCATTTGACAGAATTTTCTTCTGGTCCATGTTCGTTTTGAGGCCCGCCCATTCTTTGAGATACTCTGTTGAGGCCCTCAAGCGTCGTGCTGAGGAGACTTTCATCGATTCTGCCATGACCACAATATCGTCGGCAAACCGAAGGTGAGTGCGATATACTCGCCGTTGATGTTAATGCCGAATCCTTGTCATTCCAAGTGTTTGAAGGCGTCTTTCAATGCGGCAGTGAACAATTCATAGAGATAACGTCTCCCTATCTCATGCCTCTTTGCAATGGGATCGCCTTCGAACAAAAAAATATTGTACTAAAATTGTCATAAATATAATAATATAATATAATGTAAGCAATACATTATATTATGTATAATATATTGTCATAAAATTACAATTTTATCCTAATGATAAACTATGGTATTGCTTTGACTAGACGCTCTGATAATCTATTTTCTAAATGTTTGTACTATTTTCACCAGGCGCAAGTCGACAAACGCACTCAATTCACTTAAAAGTAAATACCTACTCGTAGGTACTTATTATTATTATTTTTTTTAGAATATAGAGAATGAACATTAAGAAAACAGAAACACTGTATTTGCGGTACGGGAAAGATCCAAAATCAAACCCTGATTGGAACAGCTATTTCTATCTGCCTTAGTTTGACCTGTAAAACCTGTAGCATTCACAAATCCTTGCGATCTTAGATTTTAGAATGATGGTAAAGTGTCTTTTTCATTTTTACTCATTACTGAGTCCATATACAATGAAAATCAAACGTTGTACTATATTAATAAGGTGTACGTTATGTGGATTCCTCGCCACAGCCTAATTTAATTAGACTTCAAAGCTTCTCCACTGTAAACACTTTATTATGAAGTGCACAAATTTTCGTGAACGTAATTGGGGCGCAGTCTAACAAAATACACATAAATCATCGATGTACATCGCTTTGATGTGACCGTGTCCGGAGTGACGTCACACCCCAGTGTGATATGTCGTACATTCATTATTTGCTCACGTATACTAGATGAAAGGCGTCCACAATATAAATAAACAAAGTCGTGTGAAGCACAACCTATGGCGACGACGTTGAAACGACTTCTGACGTAATTATATTGGAATTCATTACAACCGCTCAGACTACTTTTGCCCATTCAACGCATTTAATGTGACGGAATAATTGAAAACACTAAACGAGTTTCACGTGAGAATTATTATTTACTCAACCAGAAATAATTTGGAGGTGTCAAATTTCTCATCGAGGCATACAATTTATTTTTTTTACATCGCCGTATCGTATTTTAACATGTTGTTTTTACATTTCGGCGAGCCACATTAGTGTACTTTTAGATGTCTTTTATTTGTGGCGGCGAACAGTCAAACGTAACTTACAGTTAACATTTAGTAAAGGTTAATAATAAAAATAATGTCAGCTTAATTGTCTATTTGTGTTTATTAGAACTTTCTCAAGGCCAATCAACGTATTTGTGAGATGACTCAGATTTAAGTAAGTATTTAAAGTTCATAATTCAATTACAAACTCTCTCGCAGCAATCACGCATCATTGTCACCTCGAGATACTGGCTTTGTAGTATCTTTACTGGACTATATCGCCGTCATTCACTTTGTATAATAAAGCCATCGAAACGACTCATAATATAAAAGCAAATTCTAGCGTCTCTTAGCACTAAGTGACTTGAAGATTTCATTCAAAATCGTGAGAGCGATACGAACTGGCCGACCGACAAGAACGCATTGAAAAAAGTCAGAGTTATTTTTACAAAGGCTCTCGGAGAGAAACGTTTTGTGTAAATAGTCCAACATGTTACTGTAACAAAGAAATCTTAATAGTCGATGACGTGCAAGAGTCAACACAACAATCTACCCGTTGATTGCTCATAATTCCATGTGCACACTCAGACGTCGATGTTCTAAAGCCAAACATCCTAGAGGTTTAATTTTTAAACTCACAAAGCTCTTGAAAATTTGTAAGTTATGTTCTGTTCATAGGATTAGCATAAAACATGGTTATCTATTGCATACCTGGTTACTAAAGCGTTGTTCGAATGTTCCGATACAGACGCATTGTGCAACAAAATGCTCAAGGAGATATAGACTTTAGCAATACTCATTTACAGATGTTTTTTCGCGTCACAGTTTAAGAGAATCTTGAATCAGGAATTTCGGTTTCGTAGCGGCGAATGCTATGCCATCTAAAATATTGGACATCTCCATCTGGGCTGGCGTTTTGCTTTTTCTGTAGCCACAAACAATGAGTCGGGAAGGTCAAGGGAATTTATGCATACCCTCAGATGCGTTAATACATTATTCCCACGTGGGTACTTACAACAAGATAACTGACACACTTTACATTAAATGAATTTTACCTATTCTATTATACTCACAACAATGCGAATTAAGTCAAAATTAAATTACACTAATTGTAGAAGTGTATCCAAACTAAATATTGTAAAAGAAAGGCAGAGTAAATGGAACTGATAATTTGGAATGTAGAATGAGCGAAATTGACGGCCTCAAATCAACTATGATCAGTTTTTATTAAGATATATTTTAGGTTTTTTTTTTTATGGCCAGTGCATAATTTCCACAGTTTTTGTCAGGTTTATGTTTCAATTATGTAGATTTTCAAAGTATTAATGCGTTTTTGTAGTTGAAAATGTCTATGAATCCGAAGCTGCCAAAATATTCCATGAAATAATATTTATGGCAGAAACTATATTAATAAGGATCATTAAGACCTAAAGGCTTGAGGTATGTCTGATTATCCCTGACGGACGTAGGTACATGATAACGGTATGTTACAAAAATATAATACTTCTGACCTAATTCACATTCAAAATGACCCTTATTAAAGCTACACATAAAAATAGATATACATTATATGATTACATGATCTACTAACATTATATATAATTAATTGCAAATTGATTCAATTAAGCACCTACTTCGTGGAAGGAAATTCAGATATTATGCTATGAAACTAATTATAATTATCAATTTATATTCAACATCAATTATAAACTCATCAATTTATACCAAGCAAATAAATGTCATAACTATATTTTACAGCTAATCATTGAAAGAGTTTTGTCTTAATTGCTTAGTTGCTTGGTTGTTCCCTAATATTTGAGGTTATAATAATACCTTCAAAAATATTGTATCGTTTATTGCAGTTTTTCATCTTGGCAATGTTGTAAAAAAACTACACATTATTCTTCTTGGATTTTCTCAGATTAATGTATGAATGTGAATTGATTAAAATATGCTTTGATTTCTGAAGAGCCCTGTTATAATGTGAAAATATGAGTGGTGATAAAAACGACTTATGTTAAACATGTATCCCTAATTATCTCTGATACGTATATATTTTTTATTTTTTGATTTATTAACATTTACACAAGGTCTTCAGGTCCCAAACTAGGCAGAGCCTGTGCTATGGTAACGTGATGACTGATATACTTATACACATTTACACACCCAGACACAGGTCAAACAGACATGTTCATGCACACAAATGTTTGACCTGTCCGGGAATCGAACCCGGGACCAGCGGCTCAGAAAGCAGAGTGCTACCAACTGCGCCAACCGGCCAGTCAATGGTCAAATTTTGACCATGAAAGCTGTTTTACTGTTATTTGAATTGCCCCAAATTGATCATCCATAATGTATCCATATTCCAAAATTCAAGTTTGAGACGACAAAGTTATCAATATATGCAGTAAGTGCCGTGTTTTGACCAGCGAGACGATTATCTATGTCTGTTGCAATCAAACACTTAGGAAAAAGCTGATGACCATCATCTTCAACATCTCCAAAACCTATAATCGATCTCATTTATAATAATGCTTCTAAAAGCTTGCCGTTAGGAAGTAATAAGGAACTTTATAATATGGGCTCTAAATTAGCGAGTATGACTATTTTAAGAGAAAATTAGTTCATGTGATGTTTCGTATCAAAAAGTAATAATGAAAATGTTTAGCTGATCTGTTTTATTGTATTGTTTGTGCCTGACTATAAAAAAGCATTCAAATATTTAAAATGAGAAAATCAGTGTGGCCCCAGTATTCATTCCTGAATAATCCTATAACTAAAATTAGGTTAGAACAGTTTTCTTCACCACCTAATTGCGGGGCCGATACGCACCTTATTAAACAGTAATTTGTCAGATTTTTGACGTACAGTTTATCTAAATTAAAGATCTTGATCAATTGATTCTTAATGAAAACATGTAGCGCCTTGGTGTTGACTCTGTAATTCACTGGAAGTACCTAAAAATCTTTGAATTCGTAAAGTTCTTCTATTCACGTTTCAATTTTGTATTACCATTCCTAATATCAAAAGAGGTCTATTTAATAGCGGGTAGTCTTAGTCCGCATCAACGATTTATTTTACGAACAAGTACCCGTAAATTATTGAAAACTCTTCATTTTAGGATTATCATTTTTAAATGTTTTCCGATTAAGACTTTACGAAAAGTCCAAAGGTCTATTGTACGCAATTTTAATTGGTACGATTGAAGTTAGACAAATACGTAAAGTCTCGCTTGTTGCCGGTGAAGCTAGGCAGAAACAACAGTTTTCCACTTACCATGGTACAGGTCTTTCAATTCATCCGCGCTCATGAAATTACACTGATCTTGTCAATGCGAAAGTTTGTGTGTATGTGTGTTCGTTACCTCTACACGTCTGAATGGTTACATAGATTCGAATTCGGAATTAACTATACGTTATAACCTGGATTCAACCATCCATTTTTCGGCATATAACGAAGATTATGTGGTAACATAGTCTACTTTATATTCCGAAAAATGGATGGTGCCCCTGGGATACAACAAAAACTGAATAATATAACAAATGAAAAGTAATACTGTCTGTTTCGTTATTACACCTAAACCGCCAATTTTGATGAATTTTGGTATACAGTTAGATTGGCATTGGAGGACAACAGGAAAACAGTGCTCCATACGGCTTAAACCATGAGCGCAAATCAAAAATAAACGTTGATTTATTTTTTATTATATTTTAATTTATATTATATTTTATCCTCAATCTAGTTTCGAATATTCGCATTACCTTTCTTCTCTCGACATCTTGATTAATAATACTGATCTTTACCTACTTAGTATATTGTATAAATGTACGAAATGTACGCTCGATACCTCAGATACATTTATTGCTATTGTGAAAAAGTAACAAAACAGAGGCATTGATGCCTCTATCATTAGCACCTTCACCATAAGCAATCAAATACATAAGCAATCATTGACTGGCCGGTTGGCGCAGTTGGTAGCACTCTGCCTTCTGAGCCGCTGGTCCCGGGTTCGATTCCCGGACAGGTCAAACATTTGTGTGTATGAACATGTCTGTTTGACCTGTGTCTGGGTGTGTATATGTATATAAGTATAATATCAGTCATCAGGTTACCATAGTACAGGCTCTGCCTAGTTTGGGACCTGAAGACCTTGTGTGAATGATTAAAAAAAAATTAAAAAAAAAAAAAAAAAATTTAATGTTGAACGGTATGTAATGTATTTTTTTTATAGATAGCGCTTTATCTCTATCACACTGGATGGTCAGTGACAAATTGTCGACGGTGTCATCACGCTAAACCTAGATGTTTACTATCCTTCAAAGACTGCCAGAACACACTGTGTTTGGTGACTGTTTTTTAAACTTGAGAGTCTGTTATGTACTCGAAAATACCCATGCTGGAAATGTGATAACAGGGTTCACCTTCACCTCAACCCGTTGGTGGGGATCGAACCAGAGTCTGTAAGTTTGACAGGTGACGCTCCCACCGCAAGACTGTCATCGCTTCGATATTGAGACATGACATCAGTAATTTTACTGTCGTATAAAAAATATGTCAATGTTTCAACCCTGCATTTGAACTTAACTCCCACCCAATTCTGCTGAGCATCTGACTTGTTTGTATTATTTTTTGTGGGCATACCATGCCATCGGAACGATTGTGGTCGGTTCCCTATGATTTATCGATGGCCATATTACAAATACGACACAACTTTCTGTTATCCTTTATTTATTCTTTATGCCATATTAGTATTCTGCCAACAATCCTGTCCAGCGCTGGTTTTGTCATACCGACTAAATGTTATTTCGTTGGAATTTCAAATAAACAATTGTCGTTGTTTTTTCATTGATTTATATATAAATTAATGCGGGACCTCAATCAGCGATGACAAAGTCAGTTGGCATATTTAAAGAGGGCTCATGAATTAAAACTACGGTATTATGTTTCTTTGATTTCCGATACAACTTAATTTGTTCACCATAATTAAAGCAATTAATTTATTTTTTCTGAGGAGTCGATAGCTATTGTATGAAGATTTAAAAGTATTGCCTAATATTTAATGTTTTTTCTTAAATTATGATGGGTGATCTGTGAAGTGATGATAGCTGAGCGGTGGGAGCGTCGGCTGTCAATCTGATAGACGCTGCTTCAATCCCCATCAACGGCTCGAGCTTCCGGTGAAGGTAACACTGTAATCAAATTCCCATCATGGTACTTTCCAGTCCCAGTCTGGCTAGCTACCACCCTCAAGTTTGAAAAACTGTCACCAAACAACCAACATAGTGTATTCAGGCAGCATTCCCTGAAAATCAGTAAGTATTCTAGATCAAGATATCCCTATCTAGATCGTCATAACATCTTCAACGACATCGTCAATGACCATCTAGTGAGATAGTGGTCAAACGCTTGACCTATACAGTATAAAAATGTATTAAAAATAAGTGTTGAGAAACGCCAAAAGGTTTCATTTTTTTGGTTTATTATTATGGTATATCAATAAATTTATCAGAGTACAATAATAAATCAAAATACAGTAAAATAATTAAGCTTGAAAGATTACAGATGAAAGACTTTACATAGTATTTTTTGTGTGTATTGTTGGCTTATCATTCTACAAAAAAATGAAACGTATCTTATTTCCAGAATTTTTAATATGAATATTGGTTGAACAACCTCTACAGCTCTTCACAAAACGAGAAGATAATGATCACACTTACAAAAACTGTTGGTGTTATCAACTTCTCACCTCAAGCTCTTTAGTTCCTCTTATAATGTCTAACAATATCTAATAGTCTAAACAAAATAAGGACCACTTGCTTACTTTTATTTAAGTGCACTTTAATGAACTGAAAGTGAGTGATGAGTAGCAGTGAGAAGTATTTATAAAAATATTAGTATCTCTTTGGTGTGTAATCTCTGTCATGCTGGCCCTTATTTTAAAGGTAACTTTTAAAATTAGTAAATATATTCATTATTTGAATTTGGATTTATACATTTTTTTTTATTTTTTTATTTATCAACATTCACACAGGTCCCAAACTAGGCGGAGCCTGGACTATGGTAACCTGATGATTGATATACATACTTATATACATATACACACCCAGACACAGGTCAAACAGAAATGTTCATACACACAAATGTATAACCTGTCCGGGAATCGAACCCGGGACCAGCGGCTCAGAAGGCAGAGTGCTACCAACTGCGCCAACCGGCCAGTCAAATTATGTTTATTGACTGTATTATGCTTGCTTAGTTTAATTTTTTTTTGCTGTATTCCTTGAGTAAAATTATTTTATTATAATTAATTGTTTAAAACTGCGGTTATTGTACAAAACCGTTAAGTTTTAGTAAAAAAAGGTAGTGGAGTAAAAAAATCAAACGGTTATAATTTTTTTTATCGGAATTAGAATTAACATTTCGTGTTTAATGCTACCGCCAAAACTAATCGTCTGACAAAAAAGGTTATTATTATTTATATAATATTTCATGCAGGTTTTTTCTTTTAAAATATGACACGCTTGTTGTCAAACTAAATTTAACTGTAACATAAACATACGTTTATACAATACCAGCTCCAGTCTTCACGACTGCGTTGTACAGGAAGTCAAACTACTAATTTGCTAAGTTCTTAGCATCCTGAATTATGTCGAACTTATGCTCGGCCTATGCCGCCGATTTAGTAGAGCAATTGACCTTCTATCTATAGTATGTATAGTATATCTAGTAGAGTTCTATCTAGGTGACAGACTTTGAAAAATGACGCGCTGTGTCATTGAACCTAGCGTTGAATTGATTAAATATTAATACAATATGGTCGAATTAAGAATAGCAGACCAAAGCTGTCAAAATCGGCCTTTGTGAGCTGATTATTTTTTCATATTAAATAGAAGACCTAGGTCGTATAATTTTCTGATATCCACAGAAACATGTAGTTCCAAATAGATACTAATAACTATTCACCATATTAAAACTTCATTGTGAAACGTGTGAGGAAAGAGATGTTGTCTAAAGATTGTTTAGTGACCCTTATTTCAA
This sequence comes from Apeira syringaria, assembly GCA_934044485.1. Classification (NCBI taxonomy): domain Eukaryota; kingdom Metazoa; phylum Arthropoda; class Insecta; order Lepidoptera; family Geometridae; genus Apeira; species Apeira syringaria. The sequence continues at coordinate 7,230,976 of OW203655.1, read as the reverse complement.
ATATGACAGCAAGAACGGCAAAGGTGCGAATGTACATATTTACGTCGCAAAGTAAATAGTCGGAAAGAACACAAAGAAATCCATTAAATCACTAATTTTCAAAACTCCGGGAAAACATTTCAGGTCGCCCATTTTTAGTTATTTGAAAAAGTCTAGTAGTTTTTGACAGCACACGCGATGAAACATTTTCGTTATTAATTATTGTCATATAAATTACACACACACTCATAAATTTCTTAGAAACTGTCCATCGAAGTTAAATATGACATAGCCTGGTAAATTAACTAGCTAGCTTTGAAATTTTGCGGCATTACAATCGTACAACGAGTAGGGAGGTACACACAGCCTATTCCGCTTCAAGATAGTTGGTAGTCGGATAAACAACAGAATATGAGTGTGATGAATGGTCTCACGGCCGTATAAACCCTCGGCTTTGCGACGAAGTGCCGCTCTACAACAAATTAACCTCTTTGCGTGCTGAAAGAGATTCCCCGGGTGGCACTTGTGAGGGTTTGCTCTAACAAATCTCATTGGTCGATTGATCTCATAGATACCTATTTATTGCTAGGCATTTCCTACACTATAGGACTATGGGCTTTATAGGATAAGAAAAGTTATAAATGTATTTTTTTAGCCCATTATAAGCGTTTGACCCCTGTCCTAAGGTTACGTGATGATATGGCTTAAGATTTAGCACACGAGAACTTTTTCACTCTATCTTCTATTTATTATATACTACCTCTCCACCCCGGCTTGGCACGGGTAAAAAGTGTCAGAATTTAAAATTATAGGGATCCTTATTTTTTTTAAATACAATATAGGCCATGTCACCCGGAGATAGTGTAGCTTTCCAATAGTGAAAGAATGTTGGTTCAGTAGTTTTGGAGTCTATTCAATGCAAACAAGAAAAACAATCAAATCTTTCCTCTTTATAATATTAGTATAGATTATAGGGAAACACTCGGGAAACGAGTTTAATTCCTGGCAACATTATAATTATAGAATATCAAATGTAACAATTTGAGTATTATTTTATCTTGGTGTTAATTATTTTTATGACATTTCTATCTCACATTTTAATTGCAAAGTGTACAACTATGGTAAAGGATTATATTTTTTAACTAGTTAATGACATTCCTCACAACTGACCATTGTAAAACATTGGTTTATCTTTTTAGTATCTCACCGTCGTTATCTTACCAAAATTACCATACAAGTCAAATTAACAGAGCTACCTAGGTAACTCTACTGTTTCATATATAAAAACTTATTTTGCTTCATTCAGACATTCCTATGGTAAGACGAATTCGTCTCGGGCGGTTAATTAAGTAATGTATTCAGATGTCTTTCATTATTTACTTTACCTAATCAGTGTAACACATAATCATACTTTTTATATTTAATTATTATAATAATACATTTAAAATGAGGCTAAGTTAGTGTGTAAATCTTTTGAACAAAAGGTGTTAACACTTTTTCAGCTTTATATTTAAATGTCTTAATTTGAATCAGGGCGCGAATTTGCTATATTATTTTTCAATGTACTGTGTGCTATTCGAAAATGGCCTTAAATGTTTTGCATCCTCTTTGTAGAAATCTCTTAATTTGCATATTAACGAGAAATTTTGCATCGAAAAATTCCCGGGGTTGACTGTGTGAACTGACAGGTGGCGCCGCCGACTAATTCCGGGATATTTTCAAATCCTCTGACACTTTTTAGTAGAGCCGTCTGCGGCAAAATGTTTCTCCGAGCCTGGTGTGTCGCGGAGGGGGGGTGGTTACTATTGCTCCTATTTTCTTCAGTTCACGTATAATTTTATATTTCACAGCTATGAGCTGATTATCTTAATCATGAAGTTTAATGTATTTTACACAGTTTGAACTCGTAACATTCAAAGATTCGTTTGGATATAAAGAACTCTATGTAGTGCATATTAACTTAGTTATTTAAGTCTCAACAGATTACAGGCTCGCCGTCATCGATGCCCCATGCGTCGGCGGCTGCGAGACGTGTAGTGTTGGTAATTATAATATCGTAAAGAGGAAAGCCCTGATTACTGCCATACGATATTAGAAACGGCTCATTAGGTATTTAAGTGAAGATGACAGCTCTATAAATAATAAACGAGCGTCTTTTGTGTGAACACACTCTTGTTTATTTTTACACGTTTGGAGGAGAAAGCGTATTTGTGAGTAAAGGTGATGCGATGAGAAAACATCTGTTTCATGTGTGGGTGCGTACAGACGTTATTCTGACTAAATCGTTTACCACGTCCGCGACACTCCGTAAAGGAGCCTAATGCGGCCCTCGATGACAAATATAATCTTTGCTCTAAGACGAACTGACTTGACACTGTTGTTATTCCAAGAAACGGAAAGATTTATTTTTACTCAAAGAGCTAAATATTCAGGTGAAAGATATCAGTGAGGGCGTTGTTTGGCCGCATCGTTAAATCTGTCGACAGGAACGCGTCTTCTGTTTAATCACCCCCAATGATACCGAAAAGTCTGCCGGATTTCATTGCTTTGATATACCTCCTCAAAGAAAGGTAAACATTTCGTAAACTTATTTCTGATGAGATACATCGTCACCATTTATTATGATCGATTTTTAATGTGTTGACGACAGATTTTTTCAAATAACAAGACAATATGCAAATTCGGAGTCGGGGATGCATGCATGAGAACGAGACTGCATGTAAAACTCCAGTCCAACTACTGCTCTGAGAGGCTGGTGAAGGTATACGAATCATACTGAGTAAAGATCACCCTGCATTGTCTTTGGAAGAACCACAAATTCCACTAGATCACCAGGGCCATCCTCCGTTATATTAAGGGGTTAGGATGGCTTAGGTAACAGCTGGCAGTGAAGGCTGGAAGGGCAGTGTAAAGAACAAGAAAATTTTAGCAAAAAATGGAACCGACTTCAACACTCAAAAGTATGAAATAACTTGTTGAAGTCGATACCATGATAGTTAAAAAGTAACTGATATCAAAATATTGTGCTCATGGTACCGACTTTGACAAGTTATTTCATACTTTTGAGTGTTGAAATCGGTTCCATTTTTTGCCAAAAATTTTTTTTTTCACTCATTTCACAGACCTTTGTTACTCATGGGATCAATTGTCATTGTGGTGTAGGTATGTTCACCGATATCTTCACCCGCTACTATAATATCGTGTAGGTATAAGCGTATAAGCACGCATTTTTCAGATTTTGACTTGTAACTCAAAAAGTGCTCGTCCGATTTTGATGAAATTTAAATGGGACCACACAACAAAAGATCAATCAAACTCGGTTCACCCAGTCGAAAGTTATGCGGTAACAAATACAAATTATAAAAAAAACATACGGGTCGAATTGAGAAATTCCTCCTATTTTTGAAGTTGGTTAAAATATGACAACTAGTAATTGTAATATATTTTGACATTTACATAATTCATAAATGAGGTTGTTATGGTGGACTACAAATATTGTAAGTAATTAATTTTAAATCACAATATACTCATATTCATGCAAATAAAATAATTGAACTTGAAGAAGCAGAGATCTAAAAAGGTTTTTATTTATTCTTTATTTTATAAACAGAGTTTTTTCTAAGAAAATATAGCATCTTTATAACTCGGGTCTTGGGTGTTTGTGTGCTATGGTCGTGTGTGCCCATGCCTCCTACGACACAGGGAATCCTAATGCGGGGGTCTAAGTGTGATAAAATAATATAAAATACAAAAATAGTTGTATTTAAGACCTAAATGTACTCCACTGACTTGCTTGTTTTAAAATGCATTTAGCTTCAGGATACTTACCAGTAGTTCTCGGACTTTAGATCTTTTTTATGTACCTTATAAATCTAGCATTTGACCATTTACTTTATGGTAGAGAGAGAGCTGAGCGTTTGATCGATGCGACGCGTGACCAAAATGCTGGCACATAAATTTGGCTCTACGGATCAGCATTGCAATTCAACGTGGCAATGCTGCTAGCATTCTGGGCACGCTGCCACCTGGTAGCGGGTGAGAGCATTTGAGTTATCTATAGCCTGCCAATAGCTAGTGGATAGCTCAAATATAAAATATATATACCACATAGTTTATTTTTAAGGGCCGATGCTAAAGGCATCGGCCCTAAAATAAAATAAAATACTAATAACTAATTACAATACTACATGTAGTATCTGTAGTATTGTAATTAGTTATTAGTATTTTATTTTAATAAAGGCATCGGCCCTTAAAAATAAACTTTATGGTCGAATGTGGTGTCACCTGGTATGCTAGATCTAATATATTGACAGGCTCGATGACAGCTGCTTCAACACACGGTGTGTTTATTGATAGTTGTTTTAGCTTGAGCATAGTAGCCAAACGGGTACTGGAAAGTATATCTATTCGGTGGTTTCAATAACGTTGTAATTTGCACCAGAATCTAAAACCAGGGATCGAACCACAAGCTGTCAAGTCGACAGGACAGTCAACTCTTATACTGCTATTGCTTTACAGACTATTATTGCTTAAAAATGGTCTTATTAAAATCAACATTTTTGATTGGCTGGTTACCCTTGGGAAATACTGCTACTAATCACACTTCATTAATGTTATAAACGCGAAAGTTTGTATGTATGTTTGCAAGTTTGTTACTATTTCATGCCTAAACGGCTGGATGGATTTGGATGAAACTTAGTATGGAGATAGCTTTTGCCCTGCTGGATAAAACATAGGGTTATTTTCATCATCATCATCACCACGCAGATAAAACCGCGGGGCACAGCTAGTATTATATAACGCTAGTATTAGGTTCACCAGACATCAAAGATACATGACATTAATAGGTTCTCAAAAAAGCTGCCATTAAACAGTGCTATGTGCTTCGTGGCAGAATTTCAATCTCTAAAGGGTGGGTAGTCAGTTCGTCACTAGAAAGTTCCCATCTGGTTTATGGCGAAGCAAGCGCCCTCGCTTACAAAATATGATCTCCTAGTGAAAAATAAAAAAAATGTTTATTGGTGCGTGAACCAGAAATGTACATACACAATACGTCTTATTGTCTCATGTACTTATTAGGAGTTAATTTTAACATAGTAAATTCAGTAACGCTGAAAGTACTCATCGCAAAGCACCCAAACAGTGGTTATTTTCACGCTAGGCAAGTCTGTATCGTGAAGAACTAGAATTTAAAACTGTAGATTCTACAAAAGCAATGGATAGTGATTTTAAAAACTGCATTCGTGTCAAACGCGATCACAAATGCCAACATCTGCTAGCTGTAAAGCAATTAAAACAACGCTCGCTTAGTAATACATACATATAAAAAAAATCTCTATTTTTATTATAACGATCTTGCTTACATTACTTCCTTATTATCACGTTTTAGACATTATATTTAATATACAGCGCTAATTATGAACGAGTTCTTTATTACGCTTAGTGAAGACCCGTTCACAAATATCTAAGAGGAGGTTAATCGCCATTGTTTTTATTTCTCTTTTAGGGTTCAACGACACTTTATGTTTTTAGCTTTTTATATTATACATTTTTGTAGAAATGTGAGGGTTATTGTGAAATGCAAGCGTTCGATTCAATGTAATTTATTAATGTAATTCATCATAACATTTTTCATATCGTGGATGGAGAATTACTAAATAATTTAACATTTGTAGTAATTCTATTATTAAATCAAACTAACGAAAAATGGTGCAAAAAAGATTGTATATATAAGATTACAAACGGGTATTATTGTTTGTTGGTTAAAGATCTAAATTAATACGACACCTTAGAGAGTTTATAACATGCTCGAAGGTATGACATATTTATATGAATGACAATAATAAAACGCATTCATTTTATTAAAATGGGGATAGTTTTGATTAAAATAAGTCATTGTGTCATTTGGTGCCGAGTAATCCTACATGTATTTGATTTACACTCGTCTAATATAAGAGAGGGGGTTGTAAGAAGTTATACGAATTTGAATTTTAGCTTAAATAGAATAAGAGTTTTATGACTTTAAGAGACTTTACTTATCTTGGCTTTTTAGTAAATTTTTGCATAATTGCTTATTATTTTTTAAAACTGGAATATAGTAGATTAGAAAAGGAGAGTAGATTATACAGTAAACATTTCATGCTTTATTTTGGTGATAAAAATAACACGGAACTCTTAAAGAATAAGTATCACTCTTGACTGGTTCCAACTAATTTAATTACCATATTATTATATTGTTATGTTGGGTAAACGTATTTAAACATGTAATTTTTTGGTGTAGGTTAAATGACGTGTGTACAAAGTCTTGTTAAATTTTATTTGCCATACAAAAATGTTTCTATTATGAGAGAATTCTTTTTTTTAACTGCGGAAGTGATATTCTGATGTGAGATGTCACTGTCCTCCGCTACATAAGCTACTTACCGTAATTTGTGCTAATTAGGAAGACGATACTATATTTATAAAATAAAATATAAAAAGGAGAATACCTACATTTATAAATGTCTCTTTACTTCTACAACCTTTGTAGTACCATTGAGATTGAAATTCGCGTAATATTGCACTATTCCTGGGTTAAGTATTAAAAAATAATTGTAATCAAATTAATTAATCTTCTAATATAAATAAATCTTGTGTCACAGTATTTGTAACCGAACTCCTCCGAAACAGCTTGACCGATTTTTATGATTTTTATTTGTGTATATATTTTGGTAGGTCGTTAATAGGTAAAGTATTTTGCACCCTCCTACCCTCACCTCCCATTTTTTATCGCGAATTTAATTGAAGTATCGTGTCACATTAAAATTTCGATAATTTATATGGCACAGCAACGTTTGCCGGAAGCTCAAGTCTACTTTACAATATTCTTGGCTCTCAAATGACGATTTTGACAAATTTGGTAGTCTGCTATTAATTTGTCCATATTGAATCAATCTTGATTCAATTCCAGGTTCAGTGACATATCACGATACTTTTCGTAGTCTGTTAAGATCTGACTTGTCAATTTCGTAAAAAATCGACATAGGCCGAGCATAGATTCAGCGTAAATTCAGACCGCTATGATCTTAGCAGATAACGGACTTTAGACGTTGTCTTATTGACATTGGGTCGGCTTTGCACTGGACTGAATATAAAAATGTTTTTTTAGACTTGACACCCTAGTTATTAGATATAGTTATTATATAAAATTATTTAATATCATCACATAACATAAAAGATTACAGCAGTACACTGTGTCCAAATAGAATTGTACTTGATACAGGTTGAGCAACAGAACCGGAATGAATCTTTGTCGGGTTACCTATTATTGAGCCTTTGCTCAATTTATGTGCTATGTGTTATTTTAACTTGTTTCTTTGTAGATATTGCCACATATTATATTACATCGAAACATCGACCTGCTTTAGCTGGTATATGACAGGTGTTTTAAATTTAGCGGCTGAATTATGTAGTACATATTATTTTATATGCAAACAGTGTAATATGAGTATTATGACTGCCCGTAGATTATTTGAGCAGTATTTTACTAGACATCTAACTGTGTTTCCACCGCGCGCTGTCAGTTTTGTACACTTTTAAAGTTTATTAAAGCTCAAGACGGCAGATTTAAAGCACTTAATTTTAAAATGTGTTTACAATTGCGTCTCAGCGTAGGAAAGATAAACTAACAATCACCACTAAAATGCATACACGAACTCATTAAAAATAAGAGCTTGTTTAGATTACATTTTTTATTCACTTTATAACAATTTATGTTGGGTTGTATTGTATTAGGAATGATATTTTACAGATATAAATAAATGAAATAAGTACATTAAATAAGGTATTACTGTAAAAACGTGATATTAAATTATATTGTTCCATAACACAATAATTATGTCATTTAGTTTAAAATTGAAAATCATACTTAATTTAAATTGCTATATTGAGCTTTTAGCATTAAACAATGTTGAAATATGATTGTAGCAATTAAATTGAGCCTTCCACTACAGTCAACAATTTTTTTTTTTTAAGTTTTCTAATAGAATTTTAACGAAACTATCATACAAGTACTTTCTATTCAGCGGACGACTTCCCTTGAACTAAGAAATGTTTGGCTGTGCTCGGGAATTTCCAAAGGTTGTTCACACCTGCCTTATAGTAATTAAGTACGAGTATACTCATATGTGTACATTGAAGTGCAATGAACATTGTACACAACAAGGTACTTAGTTCACTTGTGCTCAAAATTAAAAAATCTTACTGAAATAAGATCAAGTATAATTATTAATTATGGCTGGATGCGGGCCGCTTCCAACAGGTCCTTGTGGAAATCAGTGGTGGAGGCATATGTCCAGCAGTGGACATCCTATGGCTGAGATGATGATGATGATGATGATAATTATTAATTTAACCAATTAAGGTTAAAGATTAATTCAATTTGATAAACAGAATGTTAACAAACAAACTTTAGTTAAGCAAATCATGACGGTGCAGCGGAGCAGCGAATTATAGTCAGAGAAGCAATGTTTTATAAATACAGACAGGACATAGTTTTAAATGTAATGAGATACGCTGATCTGAAATTGCGATCTAAGAAAAACAAAAGGATGATGAAAATAACTCGGACGGTCACCGTGGTGCTGTGGTCAATGTCAGTGACATTACTTCTGTGTCTCCAGGACCCTGGGTTTGATTCCTGGCAGGAGCAAACTTTCTACGATGAGTGTAGATGTTTATCCCGGGTCTAGAGTGTTTGAATGTGTCCATGCCTCCCGCGAGATGGAATCCTAGTGCGTCTGTATAAGAATGATTAAAAAGGAAACTTAAAATAATAAAAAACGTTTGAACATTTTAATAATCTAAAAGTCTAGTAGACTTTTGGACTCTAGAAGTAAGCAATTTAAATTTAAGGTTTCAAAATGTTATGTAGTAAGTGCAGTCTCAATCAAACTAATCTAAAACAAAGTAATAAGACAAATACTACATTATACCACATGTTTACCTTATTACGGTTGAGGTGTTTAAAACGGTGCAGACGTTCCTGACGACAGCCATAATGTATTCCACCGTTGCCTCAACAATAGTCATACGAGCATTATTAAAATGCGTTAAAATATTATATCTTGGAAACAAACAAAGGTCATTCACACTGCTCGGTTTCTACAAAATGTGGTGTGCGACCGTGACCGTGTGCGTTCCGCCGACATTTTTAATACTTTTTTTCACTTAAATACACGAGTCTTCTACTTAACATACTGCAAAACTGTTTTAATATTCTTATAGATATTTTAGAGTAGTATTGTATTCGGTTAGGAATTGGTGTAGCAGTCCAAACTGTGCAGACACATTGAGCGCCTAACGGTTGGTTGTTATAAAAAGATGTCTCCGTAAGTAGGTAGTTAAAAATCCGCTGTACCATTTATTAACAAGAGTGAATCCGTATTAGAAAAACCAGCGTTCAGTATAATTAATGGTTTGTTTGAATGGTGCGTCACACGGCTCATTGTTGGCGCGCACTCTGCCCGGATGCGCTCTCTGACACTAATTATTCCCATAGTGCTTGAATGATAGATTAACCTGGACAAATCACTTCTAGCCTCACTTGGAGAGGCAATAAAAAACCTGTGTGATTAGTTTTTTTTTTATCTTTTTACGGAACGTGGGTCGCGCTTAAAAGTTCCTAATACGTTGTCGTAAACTTGATACGACTAAGTAGGTAGATGCTTTCGAATTTTATTTGAGTCGCCTTTTGATTAAAAAGTAATATTTCGTGTTTTAAGCGCTTCTGTTTAAACTTTTTGTAATCGTTTGAAAATTTATTTCTTAGGTTTTAAGCAAGACATTAGGCATGCAAAAAATCAACAATAGTATTGTAAAAAAGAAATAGCATACCTACTTCTATAATTAACTAATTTTAATTGTTGACTTGTGAATTAGGTTTTAGATAGATTTTATTCGGGTTTTAATGCGTAAAACAGGTTCTTATTTACCTAGCTTATAAGTAATAATTATACAATGCTTTAAAAAAATACATACCTACCTAGAAATAAAATAATATAATGATAATCCAGTGACGAGATTCTAGTCCATAAACCGCTACTAGTGACAAAAGTTCCCAAAATGCTGGCAACATTGCCAAGATAAAAGCCGCAATGTGGTCAGGTGTTGCTTCATTTAATTAACCCGATGTAAGATTGATTGTGCTACGTATATAAATGGCTTAGTAAAAATTATTTCTTAATTTATGGTAGGCTTCACAACCAAACACTTACCTAATTGCATATTCATTATCCCTTGAGAAAATAAAGTGGTTATAAAAGCTTTTTGTTATAAAATAAATTATATTATACATAAGTAAATAATAGACGTAAATACGCTGTATTTACTTAAGTGATAGAACTCATAAAGAAAGCAGGATAAGATCTGTTCCAAATTGTTTTTGTCATATCGCCGTAATTATATTTCGATTTCGACACACCTGTCACTAAAAGCCTACCAAACATGTCACCTGTCAAAACTTTTGCCGTAACTATTTAAAATATTTAGCTGCCAATTGGAACTAGATTGTGGCGGGAAAATTTCGTGGACAAGACCAGAAACTTAATTTCCTTTCTAAAATGTTTTTCTCTCATGGAGAACTTTCCAAGAATATATTTGGTTACCTATAATTTTGCTATCAAACAACACGGCAGAGTATGCTGTTTTAGCTTATACTCTAAGTGCACAATCTTACAGTCCTAATTGCACTTCCTGCCTCTTACACGGCCGCTCATTAAAATCAATTTCAATTATTTAAGTCAATAATGACAGTTTTTATTAAATGTTTTAGGTTTTTTATTTTAAGTTAGATTATTTTATTGTTATTCTAAATTATTTTTATATTATGTTTGTATCAATTACAAATAAATTATATTACTAAGTCAATATTCCTAATTCGATATGACTTAAGAACCCACAAAGAGCCTAATTCTTCATTATTACGGAGTGATACGGATGTCCGTGGAAGCTCCACGGACTCCACGTCCAGCCATCAGTCACTAAAAGATATAACCCGCTTGTTTGTACTCCTATCCAAGTAATTTCACCCGCGTGGCACACAGTTGATCCACTACCTTATTTATTACACGAGAACCATACTCTTTCCGGGATTAGATTCAGATTCAGATTCCTTATTTAGCAACTATGACCGTAATATTAGGCAAGTCAATATACAATGCTCAATATAATATCTAATATCTACTAAATTTTAAATCATTTTTAGCAAAATTAAACAAGTATAAGTACACATTAAAATCAACTACATATTAATTAAGCTTGGCAATGCTGCTAGCATTCTGGGCACGCTGCCGGCCGGTAGCGGGTTAGAACATTTGAGTTATCTATAGGCTACCAATAGCTAGTGGATTGCTCAAATGTTATTGTAGTAGCTGCAGTATTATAATTAGTTATTAGTGTTTTATTTTAATAAAGGCACTACGTATTACCAAAACATAATCTCTATTAATTATTTCTAAAATTCCAAAATCTCAATGTTAAATTTAATCATACCAATGTCAAAACCTGAAGTATTTTATTAGATACATAAAAATACCACGAACATATACATTAAAAGTAACTTTTTCCACGGTCCATCTATCTCTTTACTAACTTTATTCAAAATTTTTTCAGCGGCTTAGACGTGAAAACGTAACAGACAAACAGACTTACTTTCACATTTTATACTACAGCTTATGTGCCTACCATCTTCACGCAAGAAGACTTGTTTTGCCTTACTTAAATAATGCGCACTGCCAAAGGATGAAACCTTGATGAACCATTACCTAAAGTCTATGTATCCCATAGCTCGAAGAACTTATGGCCGTTGCGGTTGAAAGGTTCTCGAATGGAGACCACGGACTGGCAAGCGCAGCACAGGACGGCCACCGACCAGGTGGACAGACAACCTGACTAAGATCGCAGGATGCAGGCCGCTTCCACCCGGTCCTTGTGAAAATCAAAGAGGGAGGGAGGCGTATGTCCAGCTATGGACATCCCATTGCTGAGATGATTGCTGATTTAAGTCGCAAGTCAATGGTGAGTTATTTACGTGCTGTATGACTTCTTTTCGTTAGGTTGCTTCATAAGGTAATAGAAAAGTTGTCAATTTCAAGCTTACAAAGACACAAAAGGTTTCAACAAATTCAATGCTCTAAGCTAAGGCACTAAGTGTCAGATTTATTGTCAAAATTGTGGACACCTACTGTGATTCCGTACGGTAGATAGGGTTGAACTATCAACCTCGAAAGTAGGTAGCTACGATAACATAACAAATCGGTACAGCCAACGTGATAGCGACTAAAATGATACCGACGCTCGAAGCGGCGCGGGCGGCGGCGGCACTATTGCACGGTGCACTGTGGCCGGTAATATATTATCTCTTGGGTAAGTTACCGAGTGCTGGGTACCAAGCAATCCTAACTGGTTATAATGACATTTTAGTATTACAACATATTATCTATAGGAAATGAAAACTCTCAGATAAGTTAAACGCCAACTGGTATATTGTTTCCAAAACACTGTGGCTGTGTAATTTGTTAGTGTCAAGCGTTGGTGCAGTATTAGATAATACATCCAACATCTACAAACGCTTTAGACCTTTACTTAACCTTCGTTCAAATAACACTCTATGCGTACAACTGAATACATGATAAAAAAAGTCTTTAAAATGGAACCGACTTCAACACGCAAAAGTGTCAAATAACTTGTCTAAGTCGGTACCGAAAGGAGACCACGGACTGGCAAGCGTAGCATAGTACGGCCACAGACCAGGTGAACAGATGACCTGACTAAGATCGCAGGAAAGAGCTGGATGCGGGCCGCTTCCAGCCGGTCCTTGTGGAAGTCAATGGGGGAAGGTTATGTCCAGCAGTGGACATACTATGGCTGACATGATAATTGTAAGCCGTGATACAAGCAAGCAATGGTACTTTTTGGCTCATAACGCACGACTTTATTTTATAATCAGAACTATTTCTATTTTGCTAAATCAAATGCCCTTGGGTATATAAAATGCTTTTCCACGATATTTTCATGCGGTAAAGTAAAATTAAAAGGTAAAATTACTTGTAAAATGATTCCAAAAGTAAAAAAGATTATGGCGATCAACCCTCCACGGCCTTAATACCGAGGGTTCCGGCCTCATGGCTGTGTACCCCGAGCACTCTCATTTTCAAATAAGTAAATTAACGTAGAGTTGAATAAGTTACCTCCCGAGTCGAGATTATAGCGATTTAGTGAGATTATCTGAATGTGTTAAACGCCGCTGTTGGGTTGTAATGGAAGGGCGTGGGTCAGGTTCATTGTTTAATTATATATAGTGCTTTACTATCTAACCGCTAAGATATTATTTAATCAACAATATCGTACACAATTTAAGTTTATGCAGACACTAGCTGCGCCCCGCGGTTTCACCCACGTGGTGATGATTGATGATGATTATAATGATGATGAAAAGTAGTCTATGTGTTATTCCCGGACCTGAAGTATATACATACCAAATTTCATCCAAAACCGTTTTACCCGCAGGGTGATGAAAAACAGTGATGATGACGATGAAGAAAATAAGCTTATGTGATAATCCAGGGTATTAACTATCTGTGTTCCAATTTTCATCAAAATCCGTTTAGTGGTTTTAGCGTGAAAGAGTAAATGTGTGTGTGTTAAATGTGGTCTGGCTAGGTCTAGTGTTACAGCTTCGACCACATGGTCACGTTGATAGCTAAAGCTCTCACTGCTTTCCGATTGTTGATTCAACATGGATATCTAAATTAATCTTCACACATCTCCCTTAATTAAGTCATGTAGTTGTAGGTTAGCTTTTAAATTATGCATATATATAATGTACCTACTCCTTTTAAAATATGCTACGATAAAAAAAAAAAATGGAACCGACTTTAACACTCAAAACTGTGAAATAACTTGATGAAACCGGTATCATGATAGTTCAAAAGTAACTAATATCAAAATACTGTGCTCATGGTACCGACTTCGACAAGTTATTTGACACTTTTGAGTGTGAAAGGTTCCATCTTTCACTCTTTTCAGTTACCTTTTTACTCATGGGATCAATTGTCATTATGGTGTAGGTATGTTCACCGATGTCTCCACCGCTACTATAATTTCTTCTAGGTTCGCACTTTTAAATTTTTAGAGTGTAGGTCAAAAATCGCTTGTCCAATTTTTATGAAATTTGAAATACATGATTTTAGACATAAAAAAAATATGTGAATCAGTTCACCCAGTCGAAAGTTCTGAAGTAGCAAATATAAAAAAAAATAAAAACATACGGGGCATATTGATAAACTCCTCCTTTTCTGAAGTAGGTTAAAAAGTACTGTTCGACTGTAAAACAGCATTGTGAAGAAATTTAACACAGTGTGCCCAAATTAAACAAAGAGCAAGTATGGAGGGACGTTCATTTTTCCTTTTATCAGAGGCCATACCTTGGCGTGTTCGAGCCTCGGTAGCTATCGTAAAGCTGCGTAGAGATCGAAGCAGATAATTGAAAAAACGTTACGACTCCTCGCTGAATCTTAACATCGATTTAAAAGTGCGATGGATAAATTAAAAGAATTCTACCCTCGGACAATTGTTTTTCTTTCCGACACTTCGGCTCCGATTCCACTGATAAGTGTGTTTGTTCTGAGTAAACTTTTCATTCTGAATGTCCTTTAGAGTAGTTAGTGATTGAGGCAGTTACGTCACTTTGAAATATATTTATTTATACCCTCATTTCTATCTTAAGAGCTGCGATTACTTCCAGGAAAGAAGTCTCATCACGAATATTATGAATTATCACCTCATGTTTCTTTTTTACAGGATACCCCGGACTTTGAATGCCTTCATCATTATTAGCGTAATAAAAAGATCCATCATTACACAATCTTAATTTTTCGACGCCATGATTTGCCATTTGGGCCATTTTGTTACTCTTTCCTACACTCGTGACCCTCATGGCGTACGGCGCAAGCCGCACATAGGTATTTACTGTCGAGCGCTACATGTGTGCCAATTTTAGCATGACGAGATATGAAATACAGAGCTCATCAAGGTGGATATGAAAGAGACTTGGGCCAAGGAGACTGCCCTGAAGCACTCCACAAATTACATCTTGGGGACAACTAACAAAATCATGAATTTTACATGCGATTGCGATTAGACAAAAAGTCGTTAAAAAGCTGTAATGGCAAGCTTTCGCGTTTATTTTTTGACGTAGTAATAGATAGTAGTAATTGTAGAACCCAAGATATTCTCTTTACGCACTGACAGTGCCCTAAAAATTCATCTGACGATCATGGCTGCTTTTTGGTAGTTCTGAGTCTGACTATATTATTTCTAGGTTGCGTTTATGTGGCATCTTAGGCGTGAACAGCTTTGACAAAATAAGAAAAAGAATCAAGTGACTATTTACGACTAAAAATATGTTTTATAATAAAAGCATATATATTATCGGAAGCCATTTTATAATAGCTTCCGCTTGAGGTTTCAGACAGCCTCTATTTGCGTTTGCGTCACCGGGCCAGATATTTACTTCCTTGTCTAACGTCGCATCCAGTTCCACTTTGAATATGCGCTCCTGGTACACTTATTATTTGATTTTGACTTAATTTAGACGAAATGTATTTTTAAAATAGCGCAAATTGAATGATTTTGCTGACCTTAATTTAACGTAAACGTCTACTCGCTCTCGAGGTTCGGGCAATCGACATAAAGATACGTCGATGGGTCCGGGAGGAATGGGATGCAAAGCAAATAATCTTTCTGAAATTTAGCAGAATTGAATATAATTTTTGTAAGTTTTGAAAGTATGCTGCTGCTATGTCAGTTAGTGATGTGTTTATAGGGTACGGAACCCTGAATGACGAAATTTACAATAACTCTATCAACAGTTTAATAATGATTTCCGATGTTCAATGTGATCAAACAAAATTACTAAATTGTTGAACACAATTTTCTAGCAAAACATTATCTTACCAGTCAACACAGACCTTCACTGCATGTACAAATGCGTGTATTATAGCCAAGCTTACACAGTACAATCAACGGAATTCTACCAAACAATATAATAAAAGGTTATGAAAGTTTATAAATTCAGGCGTTACCTTACGGAAATCAAAAAGATATCAATAAACAATATTTAGTGTTATTTTCGCGCCTTTGAATTATTCCAGGTTATCATGCAGTGTGCACCGCCCTCCCTACCCCATAAATTGCATGCAGGAAATTTACAGTACGGTATACACATGCAATCTTACGTAACCGAAACCTCTTCGACACGTGTTTCGCCTCTGCACGAGGCATCCTCAGCTGTTGACTCGGTGACATTGGAAAGATTTTAGAATAAAATTTAAAAATCTAGCTCCACAGATATCGTGACAAAAGCATTTGTATTCTAATTTTGAACTTAAAGATTAGCAGATCTTGAAGTTCAAGATCAGAATATCATCCTTTTGTCACTTTATGAACAATAACGTCTGATTGTGCAAGTTTTGAATTGTCTGGCTTCCGAATTTGCGTCAACCTATTTTAAATAACAATAGCTTATATAACTCATAGCCAAAACATAACATGATAGGTAGCCAAAATACGTCTCACACAAAGAGATAATTTTCATAGATGCCATCAAAAGAATTGAAATTTATTTCACCTCTGGTGTCCTATGGTTTAAAAAAAACATTTGGTAACAATAGATGTCTAGCTCACGAGGTTGGTGTCTGTAGTCGGGAGGTACCTGTGATATTAAATAATGTGGCAGTCTTGAAGTCAGCGTCGCAAGTTCGCATCAGCGGAATTTTTTTCACCATACAGTGCATATGCATCGTATAAAGTACAGACAAGAATGATTTTATTTTATTAATGACATAGATGTCACTGAAGAAATAGGTATTACCTCAGATAAAATACTCAAAAGGTATTACAGAATATCTATAATATTGTATAGCATCTTTTTGTTCTATAATCATCCTTTGCTGTCAATTATTGAACTTCAGTTCAAATATTTGAAGGTTCGAATTTTTTTCCTTCAAATATTTGAACTGAAGTTCTGCCTAGCACGATGTTAATGCGATACACAATAAAATCAATTATTGAAGTTTTAGCAGAGATCTCAATATATTTTATTGACTAGCTGACCAGGCAAATGTCGTTCTGCCATATAAATTATCGAAATGTCAAAATGACACGACGTTACTCCGCGTCAATGAGTATTTTTTCGTGAAAAACACTAAAATTGCGATAATGAGGTGTGCGGGTAGGGAAGTGAAAAATACTTTACAGAATACTTCTCAGTCATACCAAATATACGTGACATAAAATTTCATTAAAATCAGTAGAGCCGTTACAATATTTTTTATATATCAGATATACTTTATAGTTAATAATTATATAATTTTTCAGTGTTATTGTCAATATACATCTCGTAAGAGAAGATAATATTCTACTTTTAGAAAAAAAATTATATAAGTACAAAAAATAATTGTAAATTTTTACAAAGCTGTTGCGATGCCAAAAGACATCTTTGCGATTTAATTTCGCGAATAGTCATTCAGTGTAAGGGTGTTAAAAGGCGAGGGTGTAAAACAATAATTCACAAAAATTGTGAGCAGTTAATGTTCTCGAAAGCCTGAGCGCGACATAATCATCCGCAAAACTAAATTTAATGCTAATAGCACTTTTTAAAATAAAACCTCAGCAGGGTTGGACGCTTAGTGGCATTATTTAAAGTGATTTTAATTATGTTGAAAGCAGATGACTGCGCGTTCCCTCCTCTTCATTGTCCGTGGTCGACCGTTTCATTGAAGTCAGCTTTAATAGAAACTTGTTGACATTTTACGTTCCGTTGTTAAGACATAATAATATAATAGGTACTCTAGCTGCCCTGGAAAACGCTGATCTGTAATATAAAATATTGAAATATCATATTGACATATCATGACATTGACATATTGAATATTTGTTCCCACAAAAATACTAAAATTGGGGTAATAAATGGGGGTGGAGATAGAGTACTGAAAAACACTTTACGACCGATTAAATATATACCTTACATAATTATATATAAATATATCAGTACGGGCACAAATTTTTTTTAATACAGGCGGCATGGACAGCCGGATACTGGAAAGTGAGCTACCACCATGCTGGGGATTTGCTAACGATGCTACCTTCGCCAAAAGCTCAAGCTGGCAGTAGGATCGTTCCAGCGACTCGTTTTTTTAATATAGTACGTCAACTCATCTATTATGCCCAAAGTGGTATGTCAAGCGATGATACACAATTATAGGGCGGGGGTGTTCTAATATCCACAAGTAACGCAACACCGCGCTTGCTGTACTCGGGGCCGAGTGCGTGCCTCCAAATCCACCGAAGCCAATAAATCACACGAAGGCAAACATTACAAGGGCTTTCTATGTATACTGTTACGCGCACTGCCCCGAGTTTGTATTCTAAGCGGCTGTTTGAGCTCGGCTAGTCGTTACAAACCGGAGTGATTCACAAACAGAAATGTGGCACCAGCGCGGCGTTTGGATGTCAGCTTCAAAACTCATCGATACCGATATTACTGACTGTACGAGATATAGCTTAAGAAAGATATCCCCTCATCTGTTATATACTTATGACACTGATTATATGTAAATTAATATGTAAATTGATACATTGCACATGGGTTGTCTAGCGAAATCCCGTACCTACGCTGTTTAATAATATTTGAATATTGAACTTGAATATTAAACAATGTTAATTAATTGGATTAAATAAATTAAAGCTTTTTTTTTTTCCTATCCAACAGTATAAGGTTGCCTATTTTAAACTGTGTCATGTTCATGTATGCTTAGATTTTTTTAAAGTTCAGATTGAAGCGCGAGTACGGAGAGTGACAGAGAAGCGTTGCGCGCGCTGCTCCATGTGAGAGAGAAAGACGCAGAGAGATTTATTTTATAAATATATATATTATATCAGTTATAATATTTTTTTAAATATAAATTTTGGGTTATTTGACAGTGTATGCCCGGGTTTAGCTCGGCAGCCTATATGCTCTATCTAGCCTCTACATATTATCTAAATTTTTAGCCTTCTCATAATTAAATAACAGATGAGGGTATATGTTTCTTAAGCCGTATCTTAGACCATGACGTCGATATAAAACGCTATTTATAAAACATTATAATCAGATAGTTACAGTAGAGACTTTACTCTAAAGTTAATTAATATTCAAAATTAATAATGGCAGCTGATGTTTATTGTATTATTTAGTATGAATTATCATAATAACACCCATAAAAGATCCACTACTGTATAAAACCCTCCTCGGTTGGTTTCCACAAGGACATGATTGTTCTAACGAAATCTTTCATCCTTGTGGGTGAAATTATGGGGTGCAGCTAGGGTGGAATATTTTCGATAAATTATTTTCTAGAAATAATAAGAAATAGTTATTTATTAATTTCTAGAATTTGTGCCCGGCCTCAGAGAGTTTATATACAGGAATCGGCGGAACTCACGTTCATTCTTTAAGTAAAAACTTCGGCTGTTACGTAGAGCCTGAATAACTACAGAATACCATTCAGTAGTGGTAGGTTCAAGTCCTACTAAAAGCCGAAATTTATTCATTAATAAATGTGAGCTTCATATTTTATAAAATTGAACACATGATCTATGTCCATCGAAAGACTATTAAAATGTGTTCGAAAACTTACTTCAAAACACTACACTTGAAAACCAAAACCTTGGGCTGGATTCCCCATTTAAAATTCAAAGTTGAATAAAAATACAATTTTATTAAAATTTGTTGCGGACATGGCAATCAACACACAAATAGATCTACATGCAACAGAGGTCTTTCAAGTGAGGGATATTGATCCACCACCTTGGGTTAATGCGGGTTGGTAGATAGGCTGGTGGTCTAGCGAATGTCGGAGTTTTTAGGCCATCCATATATACCTCTGACTGACATGATGCAACAATGACCTAACAACCGAGATTGACGTCTTAACATGCCTCCGAAGCACGGTAGCGTTCTGTAGAAATTACTACTAACACAGCTACAGTTACCCACTCAAGGGATAAGCTGGAGCACATTTCTTGACGCAGTTGATTGGTCAGGATCGCATTGAAAACCTCCACTGCGAGCTCTTCAAAAATAATCACTGAATCAATATGGTATTTCAACATTTGCACGCGCGTTCAGTTTTAATATTATGTATGTAGTTTTCCGACAATTATTTACTTATTAACCTAAAGGTTAATAAAATTCGTAAAAATATACGAACAATAATAAAGAATGACAGACATGACAAAGTTAAAGAGTGTTTTGAGTCTTGCTGGGGTTTCAAATCGTTAGTTGCTCATTATTACCGCAACAATGGGAGGCGGTGCGCAGTTAGGCATTAGAAAGGCAGAGCTTTCGCTAATGACATCCCGGCGCGCCTAATGTAGATACGTATGCATGCCGACAGAGCGCATTTTACCAAATAACTCTTTGTTCGTGAAAAGCGTCGACGACGGTATAATCATTAAAATTGTTTTGTGCGGTTCTACTGGTTCTACATAGTACATGCATCAAACTCTTTTACTAACAAACGTGCAATTTTTGAAGCGCTCTCAGCGTTAGGTATGTACGCGATCTTAATCGATCAATGGGGATAGAATCGCAGATCTCTTTGCAGATGGCGCTGGGTTCGCTTTACACCACAGTGGCTCTTTTCCGTTTTCTGAGTATTTGGAATTGTGTTTACATTGGCAGTTTTTTATTCAGTTATTCACTTGTATTGTAGATAACATATCATTCTGTTGTAGAATCCTATAGTTTTAACAATCCTTTGGAAACGTTTACGTTTTCATTCATCCTTAATGCCACACAATGGCGGAGCTAGGTAATCCTTAATTTGTGAAACTTAACTAATTGTATCATGATCAGAATTTAAAATTACTCAATCTAGTAAACTGCTATTGCCATAAGTTTTGAAAATCTGTCATAAAGTGACAGTTGTGGAGCACACGGTGTGTATAAGCACCTAGTCCTTGAGAGCCAGTCAACATGTCATGTGCTCCCAATTTCAACCATATCGTCACTAACTGTCAAAAAAAAATAGTGGCTAATCTAAAAATATAAATAAAGTTAAAAAATTATATATAAATATGTTTTATGAGCTTCTTCTCATTCTAAATGTGAAATGTATACAAAGTTATCCGAGGCAAACTATCTCATTAATGATCGGGTTATTTGCAAAGTAAATAAAAGAAAGTTATTAAATAAAGTACTCTACAAAGTTGGCCGCATCTACTTAATGACAAAAAATATCATAAATATCAGCATTTTGGGAACTTTATCAACTGGTAGCGGATTGTTAGACTAAAATGTAGAAGGTATGTATTTGTATGGTATATTGCAGTTTATATCATAAAAATTAAGTGCAAATTTAGTTTGACTCTACTTCATTAGGGTAGAATTTTATTGTCAAAGTACCTACTCCGTGCGGTTTTGATCAATTAAATCAACCATTCATTAATTAAAAGTCTCTATGAATCTAGAGACTTCAGAATATATGTGACAGAGCGATCAGGCATAGGCCTGACGCGGGGACGTGCGACGATAACAGCGGTCACGTTTAGAATGCGCGGTCTTTGATGCGCGGGACATCGGCGCGTCCCGGACGGACTATGCAGCTGGGGCCACGTGATACTGTGTGTCGATGTGTGTGTGAATTTATCGAAATTCGTATATTATCAAACAACATGGATTTTTATCAATAAAAATCCTAAACGTGTCTAGACATGTAGAAAGTCAACATTATAATGAATATAATTGTAATGCCCTACTTCAGTGAATATTTCATAAATATTAATGGTAATGTAGCTACCTACAAAAACCTACATCGAAAACAACTGAAGCATATAAACATTTTTGTAGCTCAAAATTGGCTTATTGTGGTTCTTGAAGCTATGACCACAGAACGCCGTAAACAACGAGTCTATGTCGCTTTGCCAAATAAGTTACAGTAATACTCCAGTAGCAGTCCGAATTTGCTTCATCATTACAGATGGCAGACGGGAATGATGAACAGCAGACGGGCTGCCTGATGGTAAGCAATCGCCATCGCCTATTTATATCTGTAACACTAGGGGCATTACGATAGGTTGGCTCTGCTAACTCGCCTTTTGAAAAATCCCATATTGTAGCTACTAGGGAATACCAAGGTAGGAATTGTGCAGCTGTATGGCAAAAACAATTGGTTGCATCGTGCAGTATGTGAATCGCATGTGTCAATTATAATTAAATGGATGATTTTTTAAGCGATTTCGGCTAGTACGGTTGTAAAATCTCGATGCTGGAATAAGGATGTAGAGTTCTTCAGAACACTCCCCGTTGTAAATACGGTAGAAAATACACAGTCTTTGTGGATACTGAGTGAGTCTAAATCTTCGGTGAGTTTGGGGTCGTTGCCCATCCTAATAGATGCATAGATGCACCCTTAAAAGTCTATAAAATCATAAAATTATTTATATTTTGGGCGAGAGGCTATTTTACCAACGATAAAAATTTAATATAGGTAGGTACAGTAATTTTCAGACATGTAAATTTCAAACAGTTTGGCAGAGTAATCCAAATTTACACCTTGCCATGCTTGCGCATTTTAACAAAAATACATTGCATGTAATTATAGGTACAACTTTATGCATTTTTTTAGATGAAATGAAGGTTAGAATGCCGTTCCATGCATTGAATTTCAGCACACATTATAATTTTTAAATCACAGGGGGTAAAAAGAAAATGACAATCAAGTAGGTAATTAGGTAATAGTAGGTAGGTAAGTAGGTACTTATATATACAGCATTGTCTTGTATGATATATTTAAGTACTTATTGTTTACAAATAAATTACACAAAAATTTGCATGATTAATTATAGAATGCATTGATGAGCATTCATATATATTCTGTATTAAATAACTGTAAGCATGTCACTTCAAGTTATTTCCAACTTTCTGGCTTTTCTGATTTATAATTACTTGTTTAATGTTCTAACATAAAATACGAAACCAAGTTCCATTAATGTAAAAAGTCTACACCTAACGCCATCTGTAAGCAGAATCGAGAAACTGGATCCCACTGCATTATCTCCAACACCGGTGTTGGCGGTGGGACGTGTTAAATGCAACGACTGACAAACCCGCTTCGTGTCAATATTGACTCAAAATCCCATAATTTCGACCGCCATGCACACAATAGATTTATAAGATAAACACAGAGTAAAATGTCTGTAAATAGGATTGACAACATTTTAATATATGGTCTTGTGTTTACTTTGGGTTGGTTCACCTCTCTGTTATGCCTACATGCGTTAATGCTGTACCGTGAAATCATTGTTTTTTGTAGACGTTTCGGAGATTAAATATGAATAAAAGGACAAAGCAATGTTAACTTATTGTATTTTTTTCAGCGGAGCTCAGTAAACTAAGCCTGTGGGATTTTAGCATCACGGAGTAAGCGTGATTTTGGACTGTGGGAATTAGAATTATATGAATCCTTAGATATGAATCAAGATGAATCATTTTTAATAAATACCATAATTATAGGTGGCAACACGTATCAAACTTATAATCATATTTACGTTAACATAAATTAAGTATCAAGGCAATTATGAACATCAGTAAATATATGACTATGTCGACTTTTTATATCCTAAAAACGTCATAGAATTCGCCAGTGGAGAAGTGTGAACTACTCATATAGACTTGAATGTTCACAATATACCTACTTTGTTACCCAATGATTATAATATCATTGTTGTTACCTATAAGATCTAAGCATAAATATGATATAATTGTACCACAGATTAATAATAAAACGTTTCGGAACAGTTCATATGTTATGGCTCTTTATGTTTTCAATAGATTACCTACTGAAATAAAGGTATTAGACAACGAGCTGTTTCGGCGTAAATTAAAATCGTGGCTGATCTCCAAAACCTACTATAGTATAAAATAATTCTTTAATGATTATTCTCGATGCAACTGTAATATATGTAATTGTGATTAAGTATACAATTTTTGTGTGTATGTAAATACGTAAAATTAAGTAGTATAATTAGTAAAATTAAGTAGTAGTAAAGTATGTAAAATTTGAAACATTTATAATATACATTTGTATATATAAAAATATAATATTAAAGACCACTATTGAATGCTCAAACTGGGCAGGCTGTTGATACTATTTTAATTTGTAAAATCTTTATTTTTATATCACACAGTTATTCAATAAACATTTCTGATTTCTGATTTATATATGTTCATTCATTATCATGACTATGATTTTTGGGAGATTGTAGAGAATATTTATCTTCTGAATGTAGACTTGAAGTTTCAAATACTTTGTTTCCTATATATGTTAATTCATTCTCACGAATATGTCTTTTTGGGAGATTGTAGAGAATATTTATGTTCTAAGGATATTCAAGAATAATAAAAGTAATATTTTAATGACCTTTATCAGTAATTAAATTTATAGCTAACTGAAATCAGTAATGTATGTACAAAAGTAAGTAAAAGGTAACCTATAAAAATATCATAAGTTAACCAACAACAATATATGAGTTGAAGAATAAAATTCTGAAATCAAATACATAGGTACCTTTTTACATTAACTATGAGAAAATAATAATGATAGAAGTATACTTAATATAATATATATTAAAAATAAAATATTTTTTTCATAAACTAGTCTATTAAATCGCCACCATTGAGAACAGTTCCTAAAATGCTGGCAGCATTGCCTCATTGATTTCTTTGAGCAAGATAAAGGGCAGCAATTAGGTCACGTGTTCCTTCAAGAAATAGGGTTATTTAGTTATTACTCTCACTTATATGTTATTACAGGTACAATAAAGTACCATTTTAAGCATCAACAGCTCTGACCATGCATTGAGATACCGAAATAAAAGAAAGTACTTACTTACCTTACATTCAAGAAATACATTTGATTTATGATAATCTCATACTGAAATGTAAAGATTAAAAAATAGAAAACAAAACTTTAACGACAGGCTTTACAGACAAGCCAACGAAAAAAAAAACATTATGATACAGTTCTTCTATAGACAATTGCATCATAATGTAATTTTTTTACCATTTTAAGATACGACTTGAGCTGGACCAAAGAGGTTGCAATGCAGTTTTTCTACATAATCTGTGGACGCGGCGCAACACGCATGCGCGAATTTCGGCGCTAAAGAAACGTTTACAAATAAATGCAAACATATACCGAAATTTCAGTATGAGATTAGATAAACTAGGTATACTACGAGTATATTATACATATATTATATATATCATAGTATATTTGACATAGCTAAAGGACTAAAAATACATGAGCACATTGGCTCCAAACTAGTTTTCACTGTGTTTTTGAGCCGACTTAAGATACTCGTAATTATATTGTATTGGTAAAAAAAGAAAATAACGTTTGAATAACTACGTCTAGAATTGGTTAAGAAACTGAACCAATCACATCGGCTGACGCTGACGATATAACGAGCACAACAGTGCTTACTTTTTTTCTTTTTTTATTAGGAATAGGCAAGCGTTTGACCACTATCTCACCTGATGTTAAGTGATGATGCGGTCTACGGTGGAGCACGCCTGCCTAGAAGATACCTATTCACTCGTGACTTGAAGATACCCAGGTTGTATGTTTGCGGAAACACAGATTTAGGCAATAAATTCCGTTCGTTAGCTGTACGCACTATGAAGGTGAATGTAATTTATAATAATATAAAATTACTAAAGCGCATAGTTGAAAAGTAAAGTTCACCCATCCATTTATTCACAGCAGAGAGCAATTCTAGTTAATTGCTTCATCTTACATGTGAGCTGTGCTACGATGTGGCTCTTCTTCTATATCAATGGTGCTTTCATATTTAATTTGATAATTTGCCTACCGATTGTAATATCCCAACGACAAAAAAGATTCCTACAAAAAAAATGAACTGCATTATGCAGATGTTTTTGCTTTAATATGAAAGGCTAACACAGATATAGGATGTGGACCAAACAAATGACACTGAAGAGGCTTATAACCAATCTCGTTATTGTAAAAGGGTACACCTGAGTAAACCCGGCCATGTCCCCGTCAAAGAGCGGATTTTAACAGTTTGTGTTTACAGATTACCCTATTGACAAATAAAGTTCAAAGCAGGTAATCTTCTATAGGATATTATTGGAGTATCGGCGGATGTATGGGCCTCGCACCGCTTTCCACATTCATGACAAGCATAATAAGATTTTGCAAAGCTCAATTTCATTTCTGAACGGTGTCAATCATAAACAGCTAGAAAAAATGACTATGCACATTTGATAGTCGTCTAATTTGCAAAGATGTAGGTACTTTTATTCTGCGATATGTATTTTAGCCTTTGATAATTTAAGTACATGTCATTCACATGTAAATAATTAAAGATTTTAGCATATAATTTTTTTTTTATTTATAACTAGTAGCGCTCAGCGGTTAAGCCCGCGTGGATT
Source organism: Apeira syringaria (assembly GCA_934044485.1). Classification (NCBI taxonomy): domain Eukaryota; kingdom Metazoa; phylum Arthropoda; class Insecta; order Lepidoptera; family Geometridae; genus Apeira; species Apeira syringaria. The sequence continues at coordinate 7,204,461 of OW203655.1, read as the reverse complement.
ACAGTTTTCCCGCTACCTGAATTATCCCACGGGAACTATACTTTTTCGGGGATAAAAGTAGCCTATGTGTAAAGGGCTTAAACTAAGTCTATAGGAAATTTCATCAAAATCGGTGTAGCCGTTTGAGCGTGAAGAAGTAACAAACACATACACAAAAACTTTCGCATTTATAATAATAGTAGGATAGGATACCCCAAAACAATCACACTAATATTAAAAATACGAAATGTTTTGTAATGTCACATGTAATGTTTATATTATGTGTTTGTTACCTCTTCTCGCCTCAACGATTTGAATGAATTCGGAACCTTATATTATAAGTTATAGAGACCTTATAAGATAACCTATCTGTTGGCAAAAGGTATACAATGTTGCTAATAAACTCCACCAAAGTATTTCTGAGAGGAAAGGATACTTCACAGTGGTAATTATGTAACATAAAAAAAATATCTTTTTTGTGTTTTGAGTTCTGTGCAATTATAACGTTCCACTTTACACTACGCATTAGTCTTATTATTATAATTTTTTTTTTTTCATAGTGCTCTTGGAAATCAACTAATAAATTAGCCGACCTGGCAAACGTTGTTCTGCCATATGAATTATCAAAACGTCAAAATGACACGACACTTTTTTTAAATTACTTCACGTCAATGAACGACGTTACAATTATTTGGATATTTGTTATGCAAAGATACTAAAATCTCGATTAAAGTTGTAAGGTAAATGTAGGTGAGGTTATGAGGGTTAAAAATACTCTAAAACCTCAGACCTATCAAACGTACATAAAGCGGTGTAATGGCGGCTGAAATGTTACGAAGCGATGATAGCTCAGCGGGGGAAACGTGGGTTGTCAAACTGACGGACACTGGTTCGATCTCCAACAACAGCTTGTGCTTCCGGTGAAGGTAGGTAATACCGTTATGAAATTCCCACCATGGTGGTTGGATTATTACGAGTAGGTACCCGCCTGGCTGGCTATAACTACCCTTAAGTTTGAAAAACTGTCACCAAACACATAGCGTGTTCAGGCAGCAGTCCTTGACAGCCAGTGAGCATTCTAGGTCTAACGTGATAACATCTTCGACCACATCGTCACTGACCATCAAGTGAGATAGTTGATTAGGTACATCTATACTCCAATGGAATGCTCCAATGCTACGTTTGGCTGGTGGTACTTTACAGTAGTGAGGCTTGGACCCTAAAAGCTGATACACAGAAACGTCTCGAAGCATTTGAGATGTGGTGCTACCGCAGAATGCTCCGCATAAATTGGACGCATAAAGTTTCTAACGTCAGGGTTCTCCAACGCGTCGGTAAAAACCGAGAATTGTTGCAAACCGTCAAGAAGAGAAAGGTTGCCTATCTTGGCTATGTTTTGAGGCATGAAAGATACCACCTTCTCCAACTTATCATGATGGGCAAAGTTGACGGGAAACGACGAGTTGGAAGAAGAAAAAAGTCGTGGTTGAAAAACATCCGAGAGTGGAAGAATATTGCCAGCGTAGAAGAACTATTTCGCATGGCACAAGACCGGGAAAAATTCATAGTTGACGGCCAACCTCCAGTAGTGGAGAGGCACGATAAGAAGAAGAAGATTAGGTACAAGTCGTTTCAGAGTTCGATAACAAAAAAAATGAGATTTTTATATACTAAAGATATGTACATGATATGTTTATGTACAAGTAAGTTTCACGATCAACGTTTATAAGCCATCATTTTGTAAATGTGCCATTCGGCTTACATGGCCATCGAAATCAGCCCTGGTTATTAATGATCAGGGTTGTCGAGATAAAAGAACTGGTAACAATAATTCATGTTGATGTGTTTGTACAAGCCCGATGAGATACATTACCGGTAAATCCGAAGGGGTGATGTTTAACTCAAAATCAATGCGAGCACCATTGTATGCACACCACGTCTGCCTTAGAAGGGGGAACTTTATGCCTTTTGCTTATACTAATAACACCACCCCAAAGGGAGGTTCCTTTCAAATGGGTAACAAAACTGTGTATGTTAATACAAATACCGGTGTAACTTCATTGAAAATATTACATAGGTAACGCTGACCGAAATATTAGGCCAAGCTATAATGTATATTTTTTAAATAACTAGCTTCGTCCTGTGGTTTCATACGCATGGACCTCTTTTTTGGGATAAAAAGTAGTCTATGTGCTATTCAGGGGAATACACTATCTTCATTCCAAATATAATGCATACCTTTGGCCGTTTCAGCGTGAAGGAGTAAAAAACATACATAATATATACAAAATTACAAACGAGACAAACTTTTATCTTTATAATATTAGTGTGATATGTAAAGTGCGATAAAACATTTATTAAAATAAAAAATATATAAAATAATCAAATTACTCGTAGTACGCCGCCAGTGTCATAACGCACGTTGCATTATGCATACTTTAGGGTATTGTATTAGGACGACGTAATCATTAATGTCTATTAAAAATTAAATCAGTTAATTTTTTTTTTTCCAAATTGATGTCCTACTTCCTGTTTAATATTATAAACGTTTGTTTGTTTGGATGTTTGTTGCTCATTCAAGTCAAAACGGATGAACGGGTGGAAATGAAACTGGCTAGGGCGTTATTTTAAAAACTCAAACTCATATCCCTAGGAAGTATGACTAGGTAATTCGGTTTTGTTAATCTTAAGCCATATACTTATTAACTATCCTACAGCAATTTTATCATTACTCTGAGTGTTAAAACTATTTCATGAACGCATGAACATAATGTACCTACTAATTAATATTATATTTCTAATCGAGATATTTACTAAGTGTTTCATTTGTTTTATTTGCTTGACATTTCGTCACAATTGCATGCGCCAATAAATTTTATGGGAAATAAACGATAAATATGCTGATAATAATGTTAATTCCTGTATCAAAGTGACCAGTTTAAAAATGTATTATGTACAAAGATGTCAAAGTTTACATGAGTATGTATGTATCTTATGAAAATAAATTTATTTAATATCGCTGGTCTCTTTGTAAGTAGCTCTTCATAATGTAATACTAAAACAATCATACGTGGCAGGTCGAAACTCGTCTTAGAAAAAGGTATACTTATTGGTTATCCACGGGTGAAAAACTCGTGAACGACAAATTCCTACCTACTTTTGTAAGTTGCAAATCAAGTAGTCTAATAATTAAATGTTATCTTGAGATTTAGCTAAGTCGATCGTTATACCTATACCGCTTAAAGCTGGAGCACTCAAGATATTAGACAAAAAAAGTTTAGACGATATTGTCATTTTCTTTTCTACCATTGATGTTTTCATTCAAATAAAATACTAATATTAACTAATTACACTACTACAGCTACTACTACAAAACATTTGAGCAATCCACTAGCTAGAATGCTAGCAGCATTGCCACGTTGAATTGCAATGCTGATCTGTTGAGCCAAATATGTGCAAAAACGCGTAGTTAATATGTCTGTAATTCACAATGGTATTTGTTTTACTTTGGTTACCATCATATTTTAATAGGTTTTCATAAAGGGATGGTGTGATATCTACCAATGATTATTAGATCATAGAACCTGTTTTTAAAAGAAATCTATATAAATTTTCAATTGTGAAATGACCGCGCTACACGACCACCATTACAAAAAAATGACGCATAGTTTTGAGAAGCCTATAAACAATAAAAGAAAGATTCATAATTGTTCTAATTAAAGGATTATGTCGGATAACAAGATATCTAATTCTAATACATACTCTTGAAAACTAGTCTATCAAACTAAAAAAACAAAGAACGTGAAACAAAATATACTAGACAACAGAAAATGGAAGTTTATTGTTTATAAAGAGGTTCATAATTGTTTTTAACGACGGGATTATGTCGGATAACAAGACGATATTTAATTCCAATACAGACTCTTGAAAACTAGTTTTTCAAACTACAAAAACAAAGAGCGTGAAACAAATATACTAGACAACAGAAATTGGAAGTTCGTTTAACATTGCAAACGGAATTTTCAGTAGCGTCATGTAAATATGGAGCAGCACAAACTTGAAACGACGACTGCGAATTCGTAGACACTCTCGTAGGAGTGTAGAAGCATGATTCAGCGTTCAGTTACATGTGTTGGCTTCGGGGCGACAATTGTCGCGACGGGCGGGCGGACACGTGTTGTGCGCAGCCTCCAACTCCTTTTGTGCCTGCTATATAAACACATGTGTATAGCAGGCACAAAACCTGACGACAATGTAGCCAACAGAGTCTCTTTTGTCTAACTACACACAAATACACAGATAATACTTTCGTGTAACACAAACACATTTACAAAACATTGGTAGAAAGTTACAAGCTGTAGAGTGCGATATATATGGTTTTAACAAATTACTCACTCAATTTTTATGTCAATTAGATTATAAAAATATAATGGGATAATACGTAATATGAAGCCTAGATACATATATTTAAAGAGATACATATAAGGGAACATAACTTGCGCATAATCTATATAAACAATTCGATGTCTATATAATATTATATATAACTAGCGGTCGCTCCGGCTTCACACGGGTAAATAATTTGAAAATTAAAAATTATAAGGATCCCTATTTAAAAAAAAAATATAATATAGACTACGTTACTCAGGGTGAATTTAACTTTCAAATGGTGAAAGTAATTCGTTACAAACATACTTACATACAAATCTTTCCTCTTTATAATATTAGTGAAATGCTACTTGAACATATGTAACAGTATAACTTGATTTTTAAATATTAAAAATACTCACATAAGTGTTTGAAAATCAGTATGATGGTAGTTATATTGGTCAGAAGCATTTATTTCATATAAGTCCATAATGTCTTCATTTTATTCGGAACGAACTGTTAAAGATAAGACAGTAATAAGTACCTAGTTCTGAATTCTGTGGTAGGTAATACATACAGACAACATTGATGGCATAAAATTAAAAATTAAAATGAAGTCGCAACAGCGTGCAAATGATTGTCAAGCAGGACACGGCGTGTGACGAATGGTGGGATGCTGACACGGACACATGGGGGAACTTTTAATATTTTGTAGTCTGTTTCTAATTGCCGTCAACACAATACTTGCACAGTTCAGAATACGATCCGCTGATCTTATAATTAAATTTTGAAACGGGTGCTGGGTTATTGTATTGGCCAATTTTGGTGCACGCTATAATATACGCACTTTCAAGAAGTACTTACTTTCAGCTCGTGATCATGGCGCTTCCATTAGTGCGGACATATTGAGAGCAAAAAACATCGATAATGCACGGTAATTAATTAAATATCCCTATTCTAAAGACAACTCGTAATATTCAAAATTATTCGAAGAAATCTACCTTTATCTCTAATTGTGAGTATGAACGCTAGTTACGACTTCATCCATTGTGCTAAAGAGAGAGAGAGAGACCCTCTCCCCGTTGACATCCTCGCTCCGATATTAGGGCTGGTATAATTATGTGCCTACTCGCACTTATTGGCTTAAACCTCATCTTCCTGAGACAAAAACCCATGATATCCCATCAATAGAAATTGTTTAAATAATATAGAATAGTTACGACATTTATTTTTAATTTAAAATGGCTTCATGTACTCAACTTTGCCTGTTTCTCCATAATTCTCATAAACTAGGTAGGTTTATATTGCTACGATTTATGTGGCCAAAGCCGCTATACTTACCTGCCCTCAAGTAAAATAGTGTGTTCGATTTTCAAGTTTTTGAATTGACTGATTTTTGTTTCATTTGAATTTTGAATACCCTCACATGTAGTCACCTCATTTAGTTTTTGTACTGGTAAGATTTTGTTTCTTATTTCAAAAACGTTTTAATTTTATTAATCATAACGGCGAACTCTTCTAAGACAGAGCCAGAAGATGAAGTAGTAGAGTAGAAATGTGTGCGAAAAATGATTATTAAATCATGATTAGGTGCTTACTGCTTACGGACGCGCCGTCTGTGTACTTTCGCCTTTAATGCCGTATGATTAAACATGAACCGAGGACTTTATCAAATTTTGGCACGCGTTTGTTCACTGTGATGGGGAGATAGATGTTTGCCGACCGCGCATGCATCGCCTGCTCTCAGATAGAGCCGTCAATATGTCGACTAGCTTCAACCTTGAGTGATTGCTCGATAAACATTGTATTTTTAGAACATCACATCAACATATTTATATTTCGTGAATGAAATATCATCGCTCTATTTTAAAATTATTAGTGCATGCTTGCAACATTATGACGGGTCCACGAACTCTTTGTAGCCTCCCGTGTACCTATTTAGAATTCAACATTTCATTTCGTATTGAAAGGGCAGATAGATTATGCAGTAGTTCAAACTACATAGGTTTCCTAATAATTAATTATATTCAACAATTATAATATAATAATAATAATATGGGACAACATCCACACAAGGTCTTCAGGTCCCAAACTAGGCAGCCTGTACTATGATAACCTGGTGACTGATATATATATATATATATATATATATATACTTAAATACATACTTATATATATACTTATATACATATACACACCCAGTATCAGGTCAAACATATATGTTCATACACACAAATGTTTGACCAGTCCGGGAATCGAACCCGGGACCAGCGGCTCAGAAGGCAGAGTGCTACCAACTGCGCCAACCGGCCAGTCGAATTCAGTTCTCTTTGTAAGAAAACTTTATATAATACTAACGGTCCGCTCCGGCTTCGCACGGGTAAAAAATTTAAATTTATAAGGATCCCTATTTTTTATAAAAACATAATAATAGCCTATGTTCTCAGGGTGAATGTAGCTTTCCAATGGTGAAAGAATTTTTGAAATCGGCTCAGTTGTTTTTGTGTTTATTCGTTACAAACATACCTACACACAAAATATCTTTCCTCTTTATAATATTAGTATAGACAATCTGTTTTAAAACTTCACAAGTCAGCTTTTGGCGTCAAAATTGTAAGAACGCGAAGGAAGAATAAGGAAATAATTGTACCAAAAGTTCTTATGCTAGCAACCAGTTTATAAATAAGTCAGCGCCTATCTAAAACATCATCATCATATCAGCCATAAGACGCCCATGACTACTGGGCATCCTCCTCAAGGTTGGAAGCGGCACGCATCAAACCCCATCCTGTAAATTTGGTCGGTCATCCGTGTACCGTGGACGTCCAATGCCACGCTTGCCTGTCCGTGATCTCCACTCTAAAAACCAATGGTCATTGGTTCTCCGAGATATTAATTTAAGTGCCCTGCCCACATAATTCGATGGACTATGTCGGTGACTTTAGGTCTATGATTCTCCTCATTTCTGATTCATTTGATCTCGTAAATAAGAAACCCAAGCATAGTCCTCACCATAGCTCGTTGTGCGACCATGGGCTTGTTTAATTCGATACTTACACCAAAATCTACACCACAAATTTGCACGCAAAAATTGTCATTAGATCCGAGATTGTCGAATAATTTGGTTGGTGCATAACAGCCTTAGAAGTACTTAGTTAGTAGTTACTTAAGTTTTCTTGACTTTTCTTATTTTTCGCGAAATTTTCTTAATAAGAACCGTCTCTTGACTATAACCAACACAACAAACAAAGAAGTAGCGAAATTGGTCCAGCCGTTCTCAAAGACCAAGAAAAATAGGAATTTCTTTTACACCTACTCTATAACTACACAAAGTACGAATTCTAAGTTACCAGTTGATAAGACTTGGCTTTATGTAGCGAAATAATAATGTTCTGTTTTTTAATATATTAAATTTTTATTATCGTTAGGAATCTCGATTATTTGAGGTGTAACACGGACAGGTATACGTAAACAAACCCGTAAAACACTAGGCTACAAACTTAGATACAACGTATTAAAAATAAGTAATTATATGCACAACAGACGAACTATAAATAAAAAACGGCATATAAATTATTATTTGAAGAGTGTGATGGTAAAGTGGACAAGAGGTTGCCAACATTACAAATAAAATGAAGGCCGTTGTGCACCAATCAAATATTTTTTTTTTTTTTTACAACATTCACACAAGGTTTTCAGGTCCCAAACTAGGCAGAGCCTGTACTATAGTAACCTGATGACAGATATATACTTATATACATATACACACCCAGACACAGGTCAAACGGACATGTTCATACACACAATTGTTTGACCTGTCCGGGAATCGAACCCGGGACCAGCGGCTCACAAGGCAGAGTGCTACCAACTGCGCCAACCGGACAGTCAAATTATTCGAGTTCTTCGCCTGCTCTAGGATTTTGTCTGCAAATTTGTGATTTGATCCAACGATCAGGCGAAAATCTCGGATTATTTGGTTGGTGCACAACGGCCTTCATTTTATTTGTAATTTTTGTAACCTCTTGTCCACTTTACCTTCACACTCTTCAAATAATAATTTATATGCCTACGTTTTTTATTTATAGTTTCTCTGTTGTGCATATAATTACTATTTGTTGGTGCCTAAGAGTTGAATCCGAATATTAATAGAGAGTTGCCACACGTTATATAACTTTATGATTGCGTTATACGAGTACATATATACTTAATAGATATATATGGTATAATGTTATTCCAAACTATTAAATACAAACAATAAACAATTGTCTTTTCGATCAATATCGATATTTGTGTTTATCTTGGAATTAATCCTTTATGGTTTACTCATCGTTCATTGTATGGAGTACGTTAGGTTGGTATATTTTAACAGGCATATTAAACTTTTATTTGTGTGCAAAAAATTTAGTTTTCTGGAAGCTTTGAATGATCATGGTTTCTGTATTATGGAATGAAGATCATAAAATAATCTTACTTGGCTACTTTCAGACCATGGTATGGTGGGGTCACCATCATCTCAGCCATAGTAAGTAGGTACACTGCAACATAATGGGTAGGCTCATGCCAAAGGGATCGACCCCATTGACTTTCATAAAGACCCGTTGGGGTAGGTTGTTTTGGCTGCAGCTATGTCTACCTCCTCCTGTGATTTATGTCTAGTCGTCTCTCGAACTTGCAGTGGATGTCCTTCACCAATCCGTGATCTTTAGTCGAGAATCTTTCCAACCCATCAAACATTTACATGGTATCCTGTAAGAAGTTGGTTTTCAATTCCGTGCCCCAACAACAAATAATCCATGTTGTATGTATTGCTTTCGGGCTGTTTGGCCGTGGTCTATGTGAAACTTGTGTTTCAGACGTTTCGTCGATCACTGCGGTCGACATCTTCAGTGGTTCAGGTCCGAGCGGCGACAAGAGCGTAGAACTCTCCTTCGCGGCGTCTTCTGTGATACTGAACAAATAATCCGTACATTGAAACGATATTAGTATTTGATATTCTTAAAAAATACCTACATACCTATATATCATCCTATATTAGCAATTCTGTCTGTAGGTTGTGGTCAATCATTACTCTAAGACTATGAAAATACTTGAAGTAATACACAGGCACTTAGAACTTTAAAATCCTAAACTTCTGACTGTATTTTGACTACAATAAAACACATTATGAATGTGTAAAGCACGGGAGTTACTCACGTAATAAGTCAGAGGGTTCCGACTATAGTTTCAACCACATTCGGTGGTCTTTTTCAAGGAGAATACGGGGCGCTCGCGGACACAGTCGCGGTTCCTCTAGTACTACCTAGTATTAGGCGAAACGCGACCGCGTCCGCTATCAATGTGTCAAAACCACGTCAGTTTTAATAACACAATAAAACACGTTTCTAAATCTACACAGAATCGGTTAGCAAGACAGAAGAAGGTAAGTAAAACATAGAATTTTAAACAGTGATTAGTTAAAGTAGAATAATAGACCTAATGATATGAAGTTAGAAAATAGATTCAATTAAACTAAGCCGAGTTTAATTCAAATCGGAGAAATGAGGAATCTAAGGGCAAGATGGGATGCGGCAGCCCCACTCCATCCGTCAGGCTGTCGTGCGAGCGCCAGTACACGGCAATGCACTTAACTTCACACCAACCATACATGTGTCTACGGCGATGAGGGGCCGACTTGCTACTTGTTAATAGTTATGAAGGGGCCGAGCAGAGTGGTCATCCCAATGCTGACACCCAATTATGTGTCCCACAGTGACGGATGGAGGATTTCGGTCTCTTGGTATTGTTATATTTGTATTGTGGTCTAACCGTATCTAGTTTTGTACATGTAATACTTTGAGTTAACTCTACGTGGAAACTGCTTTATTTTTTCCGACTTTCAAAGTAAGAGATTTTCAATTCTATTGTATTTTTGTATGTTTGGTACCTCAGTACTCGTGTCATTTGTTAGATTATAAAAAAAGTTTAATTCGATGGATAACCCTATTGAAATAAACCAGTCTGAAACCGTAAACCTGGGCACAAAAATATCAAAATAGGTTTAGTATCTACTTGTCTTTAACTTGAGGAAAATGTTTAATATTTACCACGGGTGACAGTTTCACGGTTCCGATATTAATTAGGAACTGATTTGATTTTTATATACATTACAAATTAAAAAAAAGTTGAATGCTAAAAATACTAAACCAATGTATATTAATTTGTGAATAGGCTAAATCATTTCTATATTAATCTATTTATAAATGACTCGAGTACTGGGGTAACAAACAAAAAAAAATATAATCTAAACGAAAATCAGCTCTTGTAATGGAAGTCAGATAAAAAATAAAGCAGTATCCACGTAGAGTTAATGCATATAACTAAGTACCTACGAATCTGGATATGGAAATATTAAACATCAAACTTTTAAGGTGAAGACTTTCAGATTAGTCTTTATAAGACAACTACGCCCCTACGACTTTTTATGTAAAAAAATGTCGCATTTCAATTGCAATTTCACAGATAATCAATGAAAATAGTTTTAAACTAGATAGTTATTCTTCGTGCTGCATTACGATAAGGTTTTATTTTCAGCATCCTGTAGCATTAATATGTCACTTGACACGCGTTTTTAAATTAATTAACACTTTAATTCGTATCTATATTTTGAGTACAAATGTCCTCTATATTTTTTTTATTTCGTTTTTATTAATATTTCATTTTTTATTAGGTAACCAAGGATCATTGACAACGATGAACTCAAGGATTATCTAGTCTTTAGTACGGCTTACTATATTGACTATGAAACCTGTGGAAATAATAAAATGCGTACTATGTTAGTTTGTGGATATAAATGATCTGTGCCTAACTACAAAGGCGTGTTTTTTTAGTAAGTTTTAGAGTGTTTATTAAGATTTTTAATCAATTTATAAAATTTTATCTCATCTTATATCTCAATCGACTTCCAAACAAAGACGACTGTTTTTTTACATTTATAACCTCATTGACCCAAAATCCAAGTCATTGAACACATTTAAAAAAAAAATCTTTAAATAGGAATAATAAGCCGATAATTATTAATTTTTTATTTGGCTAATCTGAATATAAATACAATCAAGAAAAAAATATTTTATAAACCGGTTGACCAAATTCAATGACGGGGCTAAGAGGTAACAAACATTATCTACTAAATCTTATAAAAATCACGCAAGTTATTGCCCATTTTTGAGTGTTTTAAGTCGGTTCTATTTTTTGGTATATTTTTTTGTCCACTAATTTCAATGACTTTTGCTACTCACGGGATCAATTATCATGTTGTATGTTCACCGATTTCTTCACCCGCTATTATACCTAATTTCTTCCACGTAGTCCTAACACTTATCAGTTAGGTATATGTCTTGAATTTGGTTCCTGTGTGTAACTCAAAAACCGCCTGACCGATTATGATGACATTTATGGAAATTTTAATGGGACCACAGAGGAAGCATCAACTGTGATATAAAAAAGTAACATCAAAATCGGTTCTCCCAGTCGAAAGTTTTGATGTAACAAACATAAAAACGGATCGATTGGGAACCCCTCCTTTTTTGAAGTCAGTTAAAAATATAATAGAACATAAACGTCATAACTAGGAAAAGTACCCCGTGCATACTTCTATTAAATACGTTTAGGTAATTGGTATGTATTTTCCATTTTTAACCACTGTGCCACTTATTACTACGTACATATGTACCTAGTATTAGTACCTCAGTGTTTTTAACCAACTTCAAAAAACGAGGAGGTCCTCAACTCAACCAGTATGTTTTTAAATTCAGAATCAGGGTCTTACGTTATAGGTAAGTGTAGATAAAATCATTACAAAAACATCGCGCGAAAATGTTTAGGTAGGTACCTACCTACCTACTTACTTACTCTGCAAGTGATACGAACTGTGTAGGTACCTAAACCGACCCACCTGATGAGGTTGAGGTCAATAAAACGCGCAATTATGAATCGAGATGTATTGTGGTACCTACTTCTGCTAATCTGCTACCTTTTGATGTTAAAAATAACGTTAAGTACCTACCTTTAAAAATATGGATAAAAAATATAGTTAGGAAGTTCGCATAAAATCTTCCTTTTCATTAAATTTTAGAGACGAGATGGTTCAGGTATACCTACCTATATGATATTCAGTACCTTGGAACGTAATAATATACTTACTTAATGCGAAGAATATAATTTTATCATACATAAGTACCTACCTGGTTACTTTCTATTTGATCATACATATATCATACATAACCTGCTTACTTTTGTACCTACCTACCTACCTACCTACCTCCTTCCTTTTATTCCAAAATACTAAATTCTTGTAAGATAACTGGATTTCCACGAGTAACCGGAATAACTTACCTATATAGGTATGTGTTCTTCCTCATGCGGGAAAAACCTATTGCCAGTTTCGACAACCCCGCATGTGATGGTAAAGATGTAAATGTAAGTACCTATATGTAAACTGTAATATGTAAAATGTACCTACATATCAAAATGAAATCTGGAAAAAAGGCATGCCTCCTGGATTCAACTATGTGGAAGATGCAGCCGTGGTGGTGGGAGAATACTTAGGTAGGTACGTGAGTAAATCGCCGGATTAATATACCTACACCTATTATAAAAACAATCGTGCCGAAGAAATTTCCATAGCAATTTTTTTTTAAATTCCAGTTTTATATAATTTAAGTAGGTACTGTTAGGTAGGTATATAATTATACTCCTATTATTTAAACAAACGCAGCTACTAACGCTCTCTATTAGTGGGCCTATGAATCATTTCTCTTGCTGGCATACCTAGTGACTTTCTACGGCTGACACAAAGCATTCCTATTCTGTGAGTCTTGCTTGCTCATCTTCAAAAAATCCATCAAAACGATCGCAAGATTAAGTAGGTGTACCTAAAAGTTATGTTAATGACACATACTACATTAATGCCATCTACACGTGCACCTATGAATCACTTCTTTTGCTTGAATAGTGACATCCTGTGACTAACTAAGTTCTACCAAGACATAATAAAAATAAACCTAATTCAACGCCATCTACACGTCAGCCTAACCACCTCATACGTGCATGGTGATCCTAATACTCGCTGTGGTAGCTAATAAGTAAGACATTCTTCGCTTACGTCTTGCTTAACTTAGTTCATAGAAAAAGAAATAGATGACTTATGCCGAAACACACACGCATCATGGAGCAATAGTAATTTGTTCCATGATAAGAAAGAACCACTCATTATGCTCTCATGGTGACATCCAGTGGCTCATAACCGAGACATTCCTAAACATATGTCTCGCTGTTTTTGTAGTGGGCCGATGCCTTTATTGAAATGAAATAAATAACTACTTACAATACTACAAAAATATTTGAGCAATCCACTATAGCTATTGTTAGCCTATAGATAACTCAAATGGTCTAACCCGCTACCAAATTGGCAGCGTGCCCAGAATGCTATCAGCATTGCCACGTAGAATTGCAATGCTGATCCATTGAGCCAAATATGTGCCAGCATTTTGGTCAGGCGTCGCTTCGATAAAACGCTCTGATAAGTTTTGGAAAATTCGATGAGCTCCCGGTGCCCTCGGGCTTAATGTTTAGACCCCAAACGGTTCAAATAATGTTACCACTACCAAGGACCAAATACTAGCAGTGATGGGTTTCATAGCATTTTGCACCCAAGCGTAAGCTGGCAGCTAAACGAAAAGCAGACTTTTTTTCTGCCAATTTGTACGTCTCGCTTATCTTAGCTAAGAGAACAAATTACAGATGGTGCTTTTATACATAATAAATGCATTTACTGACGTCATCTATGCGTTCGCTTATGAACTATTCGTATGATGTATAAAATTACCATCTCTAATGTTTTGTCACATAAGTTAAGCAAGTGCACGTGTAGATAGCCATAGTGAATGCGTGTACTTTGTGTAAGAGCACCATCTGTCAATATTATAATGAACTAATATGAGAAAAATTAGGCTAGGAATAACACTAAGTATACTGATACTAAGCAAAATATTCCTCACCTACGTTTTCTCATCTTAGTTCTTAGAAAAATACACAGATGCCGATTTTGTACCAAAGTAAGCATAATAGGTCTGCCTAGGTACCTACCTACTCCTTTCGAATGATTGATTTACTGCTTTATTAGTTTTTGTTTTGGATTAACAGTTGTAGCAATTGAATGGATGTGGTCCAGTTTCTGTCTATCCCTACAGTAAATAGGCGTCAATTTATGTATACGTAGCTTCGAACAGCGTATGTATGTACTTTTAACAGATGTCTCGTGTGAGCAGCAGATTATTGAATCTGTCTAGAAATAAACTGATTATAGAGCTTTTGCTTTCTAAGATCTTTGATCTCAAAACCAAGGTCTGAGTCGATCTTTGAGTAGGTATACAGCCTCCGCTCGGTTGGTGATTTTATCTGAGGAGTCGATCTATGCCCAAGAGATTTTATCCGTTGTACGCCAACCGGAGCGCTCTCAATAATCACTTGCCTCCTTGATGTAGACCATGATGTCCAAGAAAGGAAATAATGATTATACCTTCGATCAAGAATACAACTGATCGATTTTACCTACTTCTGGTCGCAATAACGACGCCGCGTGAAAGTAAACAGTTGACTATGACAAATACAGCACCATTCATAAAAAAGTCGGAAAAAACATGTTAAATATACTTTCAAATGTATTTTTTCATTGTTCAGCTATTAGCAGGTGTGTGAAACACACTTAAATAAGTTCACAAATCCCACGACATCTTGTCCATGGTAATGTCGAGAGTTGTATTTTATTTAGTAACTATTTTAGCGGCCCGGTAGATTCGGAAATGCACATTTAGGCAGCTATTGAAATGTTCAAAAGAGCTTGCTGGTACCTGTTTGAGTCGAATACACAAATCTACTTTAAATCTCTAGATTTATAGATTTCAACCTGGATATATAATTATTTTTACAATAGAAACTGACTAAGCGGCGGACTCATAGATAAGGGTGGACTGTTTAGTCATTTCATAAATTCGTTAGCCAGCATCTATCATAATGATTGATGATTAAATGTGAAACTAATAACTAAAATAAGACAATATTTGTTGACAATAATAAAATATATTTATAAAATAAACAAAAAAAATATAACGTGGCCTTGTATATGTACCTTTATTTACAACTATCATTCAGTTGTAAATAATCATCTGTTACGTAGTAAACATAACAAATTTATTTTAACAACTAACTACGTATGTTATTTGAATTTCACCTAATTCCAACCCAAGCAGAAACTGATCTATCACAGAAACAATGCAACAATATTTACTATACACACGTATTGTAATAAAATCCCAATCTTCATATAAAAATAAATATAAATACGTAAGCAGAAAAAATGTGAGAAACTATTATGTACTTCATACATTCTGGTTTATATTTTAAACCAGACTGTAAACGACATATACATACATTTCAATCTGTTCAGCTATGTTTTAAATTTCTGTTAACCAACACTTGTCTAAAAGCTTTAGAAACATTGAAACCATTGGTTAAAAAAATATTTTATGAATAATAAGCGCCCGGCATTTTGTATTCGAATGAATGCAAATAAAAGCGCACATTTCGTTCACAGTCGAACGTCAAAAGTGACACTTATTGGTACGTCACTCTTGCAAAATATAAATGTATACTATGCGCGAGTTTCATTCGCAATAATGTTCAATATCACAAATTTTGCACCCATATTCCGTATCAGTTATATACTTTCTGAACGGATTATGCCTGCAAAATTAATGCTCACGGAGTGCACCCGATTTAAATCTGGATCAAACATATAAATCAATTTCAAAAATAAGTCAATATCTGCGTTTCCGCTAGGTTCAATAATTCATGACAAAAATATGAATATTATTACCCTTAGGCAGTAGTTCCTCAACAATAATTTCATTTGACACATCAAATAACAATTTCAATATGAAATAAGTTAAAAATGAAAATTTATCAGAAAACAATCAAACATTTATATTTTGTAAAAGGATTGGATTTACATGTTTTTAGACTAACTGGGCTGCCTCGGCACTACACGATACTCATTTATTTATGTTGCAACTGGGCTGCCACACAAGGTACTGGGAGACAGTGGCAACCCAGTTCCAAATATGAGTATAGAGTACCTATTTTTAGTCATCGCTGACAGAGCATAATGATTGTATTTATACAATATAAGCGAGTGAGTGAGACAGTTATAACTGTCTCACTCACTCGCTTAAGTTTTTCACATCTTCCTGTCTCGTTTACTCAGCTCGATGACGAACCGTTTTACCGACACATGCGCTAACTTTTAGAAAGCCTATGTCAGCACAACAAAAAAACGCTGTCCGCGTACAGCAATATGATTTTTCTCAGAGCAGTGTTAAAAAGATTTACTCAACTACACCTTCAACCGCTTTGTTAAAGGCTTTGTCTCCTATCTTTATCAAGACAAAATCACATTGAATTAATAATCATTAGTTGTACCCTACTTCAATTCGATGTATAACATATTATGGCTAAAATAAATGTTACGCGGACGAATAAATTACACTTTCATTGCATATTTATTTTCGTTTTTAGATGAATGATTGTCTAAATGAATACTATTGTTATTTTATAATCGATTATATATAACTTATTGTGTCTTTGGTAAAGCTATTCACCAAATCTAATCACTCTAAACAAAACCTTATACGTACATTACAAGGCACATTATTACAAAATGTAACCGATCGGGTACTAAGCCGTAAACGATGTTAAGGGTATTGTTAACTTACAAGAGTGCACACAGAATATTTTATTTCAGTAACATTCAAAAGTGATCGGTATAAAAAAGTATAATTGGTGAACACCAACGGCTCAGTAGCCGCAAATTCCTCGATTATGTGAATGGAACAGAAAATTATGTCTACAAGGCGTGGCAATAGGCATAGTGGGAAATATAATTTTGATACTTGATGCACTAACAAAATAAATTTCTAATGAATTCATGTTACATTGTACATTTTGGTAACAAATCAACTATATTGAGTACAACTTAGGTTAATCATAGCCTTGAAATGTTATATTTAACACTTTCTATTTATTACTACACATACCCCGATTTCACTTACATTATAATAACCCAACTTATTTCTTATGAAAAGGCTTTTCAATGAGAAACAATGGTAGATTGTGTCACAAAGTACCAAAACAATGTATTTAAGGCGAAAGCTATTTTTTGAATTCAGAACAAAGCAATGGCAGGGACTTCAATGTTAAACTATTTTAGTATCGTGTGCCACATCCAGCCTTTCATCCCCATCTATGAGAAAAAGTGATTTCGTCACTGTAGAATAGCCAATTATTACAATTCTTTTTTATACTGTATTAATCTTACTTTTTGCTCGCAAATATCGAGGCACCCTTCGCCTCTTTACAAATAGATGGGATGAATAATAATAATAATAATATGGGACAACATTCAGACAAGGTCATCAGGTTCTAAACTAGGCAGAGCCTGTGCTATGGTAACCTGATGGCTGATATATATATACATATACACACTGAAAAATGAAAAATGTATTTAAGTAGCCGATTAGCACGCATGCCGATGTCATCGCATTTCGACATTTATTCGTCAGGTTGGTAGGTAATATATATTTATAAATTACCAAGCTGACTTGCTGACTGATTTATATACCTATTATTGACTTGAAAACTCATGTCATGATATGCGAGATGAATTCCTTTAGTGGGATAATTCATCCCGACACTTTAATCAATCGACGTTAAATTCCCTGCCTTTGAGACCGTAACTCAGTTAAAACTTTTTGCAGTATAAAAAGCAGTTGCAGAGTTATTATAATTCTACATGTACACGGGAGATGTTTTAAGCCAAGTATAAGAATATAAGTATATAAGTTTCTGTAACGCGTGTCTCATTGGAAAATCTTATACGAAATATTTTGAAATCATAATAACAAGTTATATCACGGCACTGTTATGTTATTCAGCACTTAGCTCTTACACTATAATATATTGTCCTTATATATATATGTCTTTTACTTCAATACCACAGAGCATATACGCCCGAGACACCCAATCTCTAATAATAAGTAGTTTAAAAAACACGCATATGTAGTTAGCCAAACCAAATAATTGCAAATCCTATATATATCTTGGATTGTCATCGGCCCTTAACATCATCATCATCTCAGCCATAGGACGTCCACTGCTGGACATATGCCTCCCCCATTGATTTCCACAAGGACCTGTTGGAAGCGGCCCGCATCCAGCCCCTGCCTGCGATCTTAGTCAGGTCGTCTGTCCACCTGGTCGGTGGCCGTCCTATGCTGCGCTTGCCAGTCCGTGGTCTCCATTCGAGAACTTTTACAATTAGTGTGCAAATTTTCAAATCAATCCGACGTTTCGAAGGTAATGATAATCACGTTTAAAGAGTCCAATAGATACAATTTGACAACGTGTACTATATATTCACAACAGCCTTCCAAATGTATGCACTTATTACATTTTGTCCCTTTCTTAATTTTTAAACTAAATATAATTGAATCCGATTTAATAGTTTAGCAACTCAACAGTGCCTTTCCAAATTCAAGCACATATATCTGTTGACGGAAAAAAAATTTGCAATTATTCATGAAAGTCTAGTCTAGAGGGTATCTGCTCTGTGTACAATACTAACCCAGTATATGTAACCTATATAGTATATCTAACCCTAGTAATCCCAAGACATGTATATAACGCATGCATTTTATTAACGTCTAAGTTAATTTTGAGCATCCCATCCCAGAGATCTATCCACGGCCATTTTCCACTGCTTGTATCGCATGTCTCTCTCATCGTCGCTGATACGGGGTACATAGGTAACGCCGTCACTCATGGGTATAGGGGATATGTGTTTCGTCTGCACGCCCCAATAGGCAGCCAAAGCGGCACCTAAAGCTGTGCTCTCCGTGAATCCCGCTTTGATCACGTTTATACCAATCAAATCTGCTTGAATTTGCATGACCAAGGAGTTTGATGTCATGCCTCCATCGACCTGAAAAGGAATAGACACAGAGATATGTTATATTGGAACGAAGTTCCTTATTGCGCGTTGTGAAAGGAAGCTAGACGGAAAAAATTCTTACGAAAAGTTGTCACGACACTTTTTGCTATAGTAACCTATTGTAAGCTGTGCGGCGTGCGCGTGTTTCTCTGTCTCTCTCTCTCAAGCCAGATATTTTCATTTCTATTTCGCTATTATTATTATTATTCACGAACTTCGTACCATCCGGGTGTCCCTTGACACCTCTCAAGTTTTTTTTAATAACGTTTCCACAACCTGGGTATTAATTTCTAATAAACACGTTGCTGATAAATTGTAAATGAATTGTCGTTTTTGCTAGTATTGCTATCCTACTTCGAGTATAATTGTAATGGCTACACTAATTTAATTTTTACCTCAATGCAATCGAGATACAGTTGTAATTTTAGCCGTATACCAAGTTTGTTTAAGACTAACTGCGCCCCGCGGTTTCACCCGCGTGATGATGAAAAACGGTAATAATGAAGATGATGGGCCATTGGTGAGTAGATCCAGAGATTTCCCCCATACGACATCACAAACTTTACCGCTTTATAATAGTATAAAATAATAAGTAGTAATAAATGAATAGATTACATTTTAATCACTGTTGCATTGTTTATGAATTGCTTGTCTTAATAAATAACAGAATCAGCACCCTGGATTTCTGTAAAACTCGTGAACTAAATGCGTCAAGCGTAACACCATTCTGCACATACCTAACAAATCAAAAATATTAATAACTAAAGATTTGTTTGGGAGAACGTGGCACACTTAACAATAATAACAAATGGTGCACCTGATTCCTAATCTGGGCTCTAGACTTTAGCACAAGTTCTAATAATGAATTCGAGATGCTTATTATCTGGTAGATGTGTTACCTTAAGCAGCTGTAGTGGTATACGGCAATCCTCATTCATCGCGTCCAATATATCCCTGACTTGATAACACACGGCCTCCAATGCTGCCTTTACGATGTGATCAGCATGAGTATCTTCTGTGATTCCGCATATAACACTGCAACCGAGCATCAAACAATGTGAAAATGTAACATCTGTAGGCCAACCCCCTTACTAATAAACATTGATTACGCTGTGAATAGTAATTCAGTGTTTTGTTCCGTTCTCTCTACGTCAAACTGTCTTATTAGCGACAAAGACAAAACACTGAATAACTATTCGGAGGTTATGCAACGTTTATTAGTAAGAGGGTATGTGTGAGTTTTTATCAATGATATTTTAGTAAAGACGACGTATATTCATACTGCGCAGTGCTCAGATTTTGTTCCTTTACGACATAAACATGCTTACTGCGACAGATAATACGGTACAAATAATATAGAAAAGGATAGCTATATGTTTAGACTTGCGCTTGAAATACGCGTCGTAATGAAAATTACTACAATTGACTTAATTTTGCCGCCTCAGTTTCCGCGCGCTTGTGCGACATCTACCTCATATAAACATAAATATCATTGGTTTTTATGACAATCTTAAGTTGCTGAACTAAACAGACAAGCGTGATATTTCAAAAAAATTATTAAAAGTTCTGCTATTCATCGATAGATGGCAAAACTAAAAAGCATTACCGCTGTGCCGGTCGAAGTGGGGGTGTTAGGTTATTTTCGTTACGGAATTTCTTGATTCGGTCCCCACGCTCAAGGGACGCGATAGAAGCTATGCAATAACTTAAAAACATGCATTATTTTGTGTGTACACGTACCCTCTAGCATCCTGCCTCCAGTAAGGTGCGTACAAACCACTAAAAGCCGGGACAAACACCACACTTCCGTTTTCTGTGGCTTTCTCGGCTAACTGCTGAGAGTCCTTGGCATTTTCAAGAAGGCCAATATTATCTTTTAACCATCCCAGTGCTGCCCCAGCCACGGCCACCTGGAATATTCCAGGAAAAAACTTATCTGGGAGTGTGAGCGTCCCTAAACATTCAAACTATGGCATTTCTATGACTTTTCAGACATTTATTGTAATTCTAAAATAAAGGTCCATACAAGAAATCAACTTATTCCATTCCTTAAACCTTACTGTCTGAATCTATTCAAGAGTTTTATTTGTATATTAATATATTAGTCCAGTCATTTTAGACAGAAAAAAAGATCAACGTAGGAATCTAATGGAATAAGATGCATTTTTGTATGGACCTTTATTTAAGCATTACAATAAATATCTCAAAAATCACATTGGGCCAACGTGTGAGCGTCCTTACTTTCCTCACTTCTTCAGCCTTCCTCTAAAATGTAAAAAATTTAACCGACTTCAACACACAAAAGTTTGAAATAACTTGTAGAAGTCGGTACCATGAGGATAATATTGTGATGATAGTTACTTTTGTGAACTATCATGGTACCGACTTCAACGAGTTATTGCACACTTTTGAGTGTCAATGTTTTGGTATTTTTTTTTCTTTTAATATGTTTATCATCCTTCCTCATGACATACCCATACCATCTATACCATGCCTATTTATAGGACATATAAATAACTATAAAACAAAATATAGATAAAAATAAGTTTATAAATCAAAAGAGTATACTAACTGAACCCTCTAGAGCATAGACAGGTGGGTTATCACTGCCAAATTGATATGCAACTGTCGTCAACAAACCGCGGCTGGAGTTAACTCTAACATCACCGGTGTTGTACAGCACAAAGCATCCAGTTCCATACGTTGCTTTAGCTTGACCTTTCTGAAGGCACATCTGACCGACCAGAGCAGCTTGTTGGTCACCAAGGCACCCTGCTATAGGAACACCAGATAGTGGACCCTTGGATATGTAGCCATATATCTGAAATTTGATAACAATACCATTCAATTTGACAATTTTGGCAGCATTCAGGGGTCTTTTCTATGATTTATAGTTTTGATAAAGTTTCTAGAATAAAATAGAATTATTTGTTACACTGGGCATCTATACAACAGGCAAACACGGCACTATGCGCCACCGCTACATGGTAGATATACCACCGTTACGCACGAAGCGTTTTGCTTCCACTTTTATAATGCGTACTGCCAGAGAGTGGAACTCACTGCCTGAGTGTGTTTCCCGATATGTACAACCCCGGAGTCTTCAAGACGCGAGTGAATAGGTTCCTTCTAAGTTTGCGTGCTCCACCTTAGACCGCGTCGTCGCTTAACATCAGGTGAGACAGTGGTCAAACGCAAGCTTATAATCTTAAAAAAAAAAAAAAAACGAGACATTACAACTTTCAAAAACGTGAGTGTTTCCAGGTTCAACATTACATGTATATAAAAGGTTTAATTTTAATATGCATACCTACTCACATTATTTAAATTCAGTAGTAAACCATTAATTTAGTTTTATCAGTGTTTAAATACATTCATTATGTAAAAGGCATAAATATAAAAATCGTAAAGAAATACCATATAATTTCTCAATTATTATCTACTATTCTGACCACCGACCAGGTGGACAGACGACCTGACTAATATCGCAGGCAAGGGCTGGATGCGGGCCGCTTCCAACAGGTCCTCGTGGAAATCAATGGGGGAGGCATATGTCCAGCAGTGGACGTCCTATGGCTAAGATGATGATGATGATGATTCTGGTATACATTTTGTATTTTTAATAAATGTATTTTATGATTGTAAACTCTAAGGCTTTCACGGCCGGCGTTGCATGTTGTATGTATTGCTTTCTCTTCGCGTCTTCTCTGATACTGATGATCATCAGTAACAGAGAAGACGCCGCGAAGGAGAGTTCTACGCTCTTGTCGCCGCTCGGACCTGAACCACTGAAGATGTCGATCGCAGTGACCGACGAAACGTCTGGAACACAAGTTTCACTTAGACCACGGCCAAACAGCCCGAAAGCAATACATACAACATATTTTATGATTATTTCAAATAATATATTATTACAAAAGGATATGGTAAACAATAAAACATGAGACATCTGAATATGATCAAGATATTAATGTTCCCATTGCAGCTAGATAGTTATGCACTTATCATATTATACTTATATTGTATAACTAGTGGCCCGCGCTGTCACCCGCGTTGAAATGTACGTGGTATTGGCGATTTTTGTTTGTTCCTGTCATCCCACGGGATAAGTCAATACTTTCGGGATAAAAAGTAGTCTATGTGTGATACCAGGGTATAAGCTGTTTTCCTTCAAAATATCACCTTATAGCCATTTCAGCGTGAAGCAGTAACAAACATAAAAACGACAGAGAGACAAAAGTCAGACAAACTCTCGCCTTTATAATAGTGTGATATTAGTAATATTCTTTGTCATAAAAGTCATCAAAGCAATAACACTTTATAACATATCACATATTTTGGAAATACAGATATTGGATAAACTCCATACCAACAGCTATCTTACATACTATCACTAACCATTAATACTCTAATCTTTTCGTTATAGATAATTAAAACAAACAAAACTCTAAAAAAGGGGCCTAGAATACATAATGCAATACGTTATCTTGACAAATTCTATTTGATAATTGATATTATCATAATTTTCTTCACAACGTTAATCACGCCGCTCGTTCGGAATACAGTTCAAGTGAACAACTAATCCGAAAACTATAGAACAGACTAAACTGAACTAAGCTTTGAAGTGCACACCACAGTTTAATATACACTTTACTTATGTGTTTCATCTCATGGCCTTAGAGAAAGTAAAATGAACCGTGTTATTTTTATACTTTATAGATCTAAGCTATGATGATGACATCACACTTGATGGTCACGATGTGGTTGAAGATATAATCACATAAGACCTTGAATGTTTACTGGCTCTCAAGGACTTCTGCCTGAACCTATCCAGGTACTCGAAAGTATAGCTGTTGATACGGAATGAGATAGGATCCATCAATTTGCCAGCCGATTTCATGGATAAGCTATAATCCTTTCTAATTAAAATTTAATTAAATCTTAAATGCGTGATAAGTAAAATTTAAATTTTTACCTCTGAACTCGATTTTATGGAGGGTAAAGCAGATTTTGGCACTTCGAAAAATTTTAACAGCAGCGGGTCCCATGTCAAGTTTTCAATATTCATGAGCATCGTTCTTGAAGCATTTGAGACGTCCGTGACATGTTTACCTCCATTTGGTCCACCTGGAATTCACAATGCATACATAAAAAATAATCCCTGTGTCTGGGTGTATATGTGTGTATATATATCAATCATCAGGTTACCATAGTACAGGCTCTGCCTAGTTTGGGACCTGAAGACCTTGTGTGAATGTTAATAATTAAATAAATAATGACTAATAGATGAAAATGGTTGCTGGCTTATGGTGTTGTTTATATTTTAGAATGTGTGTAGTTATGAGCTTTAGAGGGATTCGCACCTATGAGTCTATAGTAAAAGAACTGGAAATTGAAATTCGGCTTTAATTTATACGTCTACAGCGACTCTTACAATACTTCAGACACGTGACCAGAAGAGACGGTAACAGATAGAAAAGCTCATTGTTGAAAGTCAGGTGGAGTAAATGAAGATTTCCAACCCGGTGGTCTGATGCTGGCAAAAACATCAGAACACTCCTGACTTCTGACACATAGAACCAGAATCTGAAAATTCTGGGTCTATGTGTACGTAGAACCCCCTTTGGTTAATTGTTCAGCTAATATAGACATACAATATACATCTCATATTCCTTAATACGGCTGCAAGTAAATAATAAGATAAAAGCCGGCTGGTTGCAAAAACAGAACTACAAACTCAATATATTCGATATGATTCCTGAAGCTTTCTTATTGGCCATTTATTATGTGCCTTGCCCACGAGACCTACATAGACCCGCTATGTATCAAGTATTTCCTCAGCATGGAATAACAGCATAATTTACACTGTTAAAAGGGCAGGACAGGTTGTAGCACACTAATGCAAATCGATACGGTCCTTTCACGTTTCGCATATATGCATGATGCCAAATGACATTAGGTACTAAGTCAGTAGTTGTTTATCGACCTCAATAAGCATATCGCTTGTCTGATAGCATGCTGGACTGTGACATACATTTTATCAACCAGTGATTAAAGCCTACCTCGCTAATCTACTTAACCCTTAGACCTCCGGTGAAAATTGATTAACAGTGAGAGCATTATTTAAGTGTGATAGACACGCGTGATAATCTCTTTAATAAACAATAGAGTAAAAGAACAATTGGTTTTATACAATTTTGTACAATTTAAGTTGGTTGATTTATTGATTTATCTATTAATAACTAACATTGTTTGTGATGACTGAAACATGGTCTCTGGCTATCTGTAGAAGAGCGAAAGTCACCCATATAGTCCAGCAAATCAGCAAGTTGAAGTGGCAGTGGGTAGGGCACATAGCTCGAAGAACTGATGGCCATTGGGGTCGAAAAGTTCTCGAATGGAGACCACGGACTGGCAAGCACAGCATAGCACAGCCACCTACCAGGTGGACAGACGACCTGACTAAGATCGCAGGCAAGGGCAGGATGCGGTTCTCTTCCAACTGGTCCTTGTGGAAATCAATGGGGGACGCATATGTCTAGCAGTGGACATCCTATGGCTGAGATGATGATGAAGTAACATTATCAATATTAATATATATTATAACACCAAATCGAATAGGTACTTTCTAGGCTAGCACACTACAGTTTAGATCACGACATCACTTAAAATCGGGTGATGGAGTATGCAAGCAATACTTAAACCACCCAGTTCAGAAAGTGTTTAACACTTCAAAGACATGGGTGCTTATGTCTCATTTACACCTGGTGACTTCATTTGCTGCATTTAGATTCATATTTTAAATCTGTGTTCATTGTGCAGTGGTTTTAACGTATGTTTACATGCACAAGCTGTATTTACCTGTTAAATTCCATATAATCCAAGTGTCAACAGTTCCAAAATAGCAGCTGCCGGTCTTCATAGCATTCTTCACAGGTTCTACATTATCACACAGCCATCTCAACTTTACTGCGCTGAAATATGGTGACAACGGCAGACCACACAAAGGCTGAAATAGAATTCATGAATATCACTGATCATTTCATAAATACAGTTGTCACACATCAGCATATCAATCAAATATCTTGAGGTTAGTGTAATTTCTAGCTAGTTTGCTATATCCAGCTCAAGCTGTTATCACCTTCTAGGCTGAGATATAGAGAATTGGGCACCCTAGCTTTATTTCTCAAGTTTCTAATTAAAAATAACAGCACAACAGATGTATAACTAGTTCCGTGGCTAAGGTCTGTATTAATTTTAAATGTGATATAACCATATAATTTGTGGACTGTGGTAAGGAAATTTCTACAAAGTTAGTAATCAGGCTCAATACTACCTAAACTTTAAAAATCTATCCCTAGACACCCAATATATTCAGACAGATCCTTTTATTTTAGGTGACTCTATGTTGAATATAATATATATCTTTGAATACAGTGCCAATCAAGTTACATAATGGTTTAATATTGTATCTATAAGTAATAATAAAATAGTCATAGTTTAAGTGATCTCACTTTTGTGCAACACATATGCTTTTCTGAATTCCCAACCCAAGTTTAGATATAATTATGTTAATTGACAAATAGAAGATTACTTTGTCGGAATGCTGACATCAACTTAACATTTTCAGTAGGTAATAATTTTCATTTCACATTTTTATTCAATTATTTTTTTCTTACCAAAATGACTGATTTTTGTAATTTATTTGGAATAAGTGTCTTTAATTATGAATCATAATGTGTTTATTTGGCAGTAATGCTTCATTAATGAAAAACAATAAATAAATAAATATGATAATCCAGATTACGAGATTGCAACATGACTAAAATCTCAATGCCTTTCAAATGACCTTTTGATCAGAGCAATTAAGCTAAATTGCTTTTCCTACAAATGTAGGACTGGTGCAGGAAAATGTAAGTTTATTAATTGTTATAAGGCACACAGTAGAGCCATTTACCAGCTGATGGGTTGAGTCATTCCATACTGTGCTCCAATATTTAAGTCGAGACCAGCACTATAAAAATCTGGCAATCATATGAGAAGCAGTGAGTCTTGATAACCAGACCAAAAGTAGGTTGACTATAATCATGTCTAAGAATGTTAATGCCGATTTAACCTACTAGACTACTCAATGTATTCAAGAAAACTCGGACAAATTATAACTATCTATTACACCATCTACAATGAAAAATTTGTATATTTGTAAATAGAAATCACACCCTATGAATTGAACCAAAACAGTCACTTATCTGAAACAATCATACTAAGTGCCTTTAGATATTACCTATGTGTAATGCCCGCTCTACTAGGTTAAGCAACATGAATGTCTATTCACTAGTGCAGGGATCGGCAACCTTTTCAGACTAAAGAACCAAACGTTACGATTTACCTAATTGGCCAGTTGTCAAGAGAAGCCTCAATGAATATATTTTCAATATTATAGGCAAATGTAGCCGCATGAGGCTTGCAAGCCACAGGTTGGCAAACTGCGAGTAATGTACAAACAAACCATACACTAGTGGCATTTTCAACTGAGGTACTTGGTTCTACCAACCTACTTTAAAAAACTGCACCACTTGGAACTGGACTTGGACTGCAAAAAGGTGCCCGTTTTTGGATGGCTTAGAACACCCAGAAATAATGAGTGATTTTTACCCATTGATAGAAGTTTGGATAGATATAGACATTTAAACCAAGCTATTTAACATCTATAGGGTTAAACATTTATAGGGTTAAACATCAGTAGCAGTTATTTACGATCAATGTAGCAATATTACCTTTAAATAGTTTTGATTCCTTGATTTATTAGGCACTGTATCAAGCAGTTTGTCAATTGTAGATGATGTTCTCATATCTAGCCATACTATGGCATTGTGAAATGGCTTCCCTGTATTCTTATCCCATACTATGGTGGTCTCTCGTTGATTTGTCACTCCCACAGCAATAATATCCTGAAAAAATAAGAATAATAATAGTGATTTTTTTACAATTCAAATTGGTATATCTAGGTTTTAATGAACACATTGTAAAAACTATTTTCAAAAATGGATCTGAGTTTCTTGCCAGTCTTTGTTGGTGTACCTCTATTTATTTTGAAATGCTATATTAGAGTCCTATTATTATGAAATGATTTTATTACACAATGTTGTAAGACCTGAGTGACCTGATTGGACTACGATCGCAAGTAAAGCTGGATGCAAGCCTTCCATCCAATCCCTGTGGAAATCAATGGGAGAGGCATATGTCCAGCAATGGACGTCCTATCAACATATATATAGAGATGATGATGATGACACAATGTACTTATCTACTGAGGAAGAATAAATATGTGCGTAGGTATAGGTTGAATAAATAACTTATTATTTATTTATAATATGTAAGGTTTACTGGACTTCATAAGTGCATCCTTAATGGCCAAATTGTATAGATTATTTATTATTTTGATTTATGTGTAAGTGTGTAAGTAAATTGTACTTAAATACTTAATTACTCAAATTGAAGATTAGTTGTCCGTAAATCAAATGGTATTCTCTGATTATTTACTTTGTTGGGTCTAAAACCTTTTTATAGCAATTTGCCTTGCAAATATACCAATCAATGCATTATACAGTTAGTACTTTCTAGAAATCTGTTGTCCTCAATCTTAGGTCGGCTGTCGACCTTGCCAGAGGCTGTTTTATGCTGCGCTTGCAAAGCCTATATAGAACAGCTAGCCTACTCTGATAGAGCGACTACATTTCTTGCCTAAACGCTAGGCACTTGCTAGAGTTGGATCGGCAACAGCGACCTTGCGAGTCTAACTAGCACTACGAATTTGGACAGAAACAACTTTTCGGTAGGTATACATAGCCGGGGTCGTATGAGCTAGTACTAATAGTAGTACCTACTTTTTAGTGTAAAACTAATGTCTACAAATCATCTACATTAGTTAATATTTTAATGCTCAATGTACACACCCACTAAAAATGATTGTACATTGGCCTGATATTTCATTCAACACCATTTTTTAAAATGATTTCATGGTACTTTATGTCTCAAAGCAGCTACAAAAATTGGCTATACGTTATTATTAGTAGTTTAAACTCTATAGAAATGACCTATGTACCTACTATGCACGCAATACCAGCCACAAGAACTAACCTTGGGTGTTCCGCCTAGTGATACCAACTTTTTTACTGCGTTATCAATACATGTTTCTACAACTTCTAGGATAGCGTAGGGGTCCTGCTCCACCCAGCCTTCTTGAGGGAAACGCTGTTCAAGTTCTTTTTGGTGTACAGCAACAACTTCCGACGATTCCGCTTTAAAGATTATGAAACGCGCACTTGAGGTGCCCTCATCGATAGCACCGACGAGAGGTCCAAATTTACCATAAGACATATTTCTACTTTTAACTTAAACTTATAATAATAATTAGAACGAGATAGTTTTTCCTTATAATTTGTTGAATATTTAAATGTTGGAAATCAAAACACAAATATCAGGTTTAAATTTTAATCTATGGACTTCACGCGCAGTACTCTATTTAGTTTGTGACTTCACAGAGTGAGCAGTTAAGCAGTACGTACATAGAGTATTTCATTACTTTTTTCCTAACGGACTAATGCTGTTTGCCTTTACCGGCATTTACAGCTTCACCGGAGGAGGGGCGAGCACTGATGGTGCTCAGCCCGGTATTTGTGCGGGCGCAGAAGGCGCACCGCTTAGTGAGGCTAGCGCTGACGGCGCTGAGCCACTAGGAGACGACGAGGCAACTAGCTCAAGGGCACCACTGAGGTTCGGACCTCGCCTTGAACTGTCGCCAGGACAGGGAGTTATCAGATCGAACCAGTATATAATATACAAGTTTATATAAGTAAACGGCATAGAGATAAGGCACTATACTGGTACCGGGCGTGCGTTCCGCACCTCGAAAACGAAAATTATAAAATCGTCGTTTCTTTTCTGAATGAAGCATAAATCATCAGAGTAAATTTTCTTAACATTCATGGAAAAATAAGCATTCGTCCTGGAACTCATCCTAACTGCGCAACAAGAGCATTCCCAAGGAGGGTGGGTAGCGTAAGATAAGTGGTTTGAAAAGTTGGAGTCAACAGCTCGTGCAACATGATTTTCACAAGCAACTACGAAGAATAGAACGAAGTGGAAGAAGACAACCATGTTGTGGTGATCCTATCTAGCCTATAATACTAAAAAGGATTAAATGAACGTGCTCAAATCTATAACTTTTTAAATAATTTAAAACTAAATACATTTATGAGCGCTTTATCACAACGAATGATTTATTTTATTTTATTGCAAATTAATACGCATTTGAAAATTGTAAATGCTGTATTCCTTTGCTCCTGATTTCCGATGTACCTAAGAATGTGATGTGCAATGTGAAAGCTGTTACTACTATAACCTATTACAAAATCTTAAATATTTTTGTAAACAATGAAATGTCATGCAAAGTCACTGACAAAGTGACATGCTAGTTGCACAAAACATTTTACACAAGTCAAAAATATTTTTGTCTAAAATATATCATGTATATTGTGGTCTATAATGTTGTATTAATCTAAACCTCCTAATGATTAATAAAGAATGAAATGAAACATTCTAAAAGCAAGATAGCTTTAGTTTTCAACGTAAATAAAACATTTACATACACTATTTTAAATCTATAATCGCTCCAAATCCAAACGCTGTCTGGAGATTGCATTAGCTGTAAGACCGCAAATTGTATAACCCTACAATATGTATGATACATACTTTTCATGTACATTTTCCTTCGAACATATACTAGGTACTCTATAGAAGCCTAGTAAACGCGCGACTTAAACGCCATTTCAAAGAAGCTGTGTACAGCTTTTAACGGTATCCGCGAGTTCAGTACTTCGAGCCGCGTCAATGGGAGTGCGTCTCACAAAAAATAATAAAAAATGACGGTTTGCCCGGTTAAAATGTGCCATAACCATTCGGAGAAGCAGCATTTTCTTTGGTAATTAGTAAGTATTTACAAACACGTGCATTTTAATTTCAGTTCAAACACAATGTTGCCAGCAGGCGGATATACATTTTCACCCAATTTGCTGATAATACAAATCAACAAATGAATGTAAATGATAATTATTTATTTACTGACCGAGATTAACTAGGAATTAGTGACGACTAGGGCGTTATGTAGTTATTACATAACGATTTCATTATAAACTAGTAGTTTACCGCGGACTAGGACGTCACGATGCACCGAATAAAGCGAAGTTTTAAACGCAGCCGGATAACCAAATTTTTAATTTTAACTGGTTTAGAAAAATAAGGAGGTTCTATGTTTATAAACGCACAAATTTTCATATATATGATGATTTTAAATTTAGTTTATAATAGGTAAATAACAAATAAACTATAGAAGATATAATAAAAAAAAGTTGTTAGGAAATCTAAAATTTAGTCCCTTTCATTTGACTTCCTAATTAGCTATTTTTACAAGATTTACATTTTTCGCTCGCTGTTAAAATTCTTTGTGTCCACAACCGCCCAGTTTATTTAAGTCATCTACAAACTTGCAAAAGCTAATTTTCTGCCAAATTTTATGAAGATCGGTTAAGGCAATTGAGAGTTATCACCAGACAAACATACAAAAATACATACATAGATACATACACACATGCAATCATACAAGTGCTCGGGCCTCTAACGTGACACAGAGACTTCGCTTCGCTCGGTCAGTACTTTCGGTTATTAGTCTTTTATACGGACATTTAAAAGAAATGTAATAAAACAGGTATAACATAGTTAACATTGTATATTATATAACATTATTAGAACAGAGAATGCATTTGTATATCAAATAAATTAAAAAATACCTATATAGGCACTTTGTGCTCTAATCCTTAGGTACACCAAAAATCAATATTTCTAGCCAGGAAACGAACTCGTTGATTTTGAAAATAAAACTAATCCCCTATTATTACACCAATCGATAATAAGATCTCACTAATCTAAAATCTAAATAATAAACCAAAAGACAGAACGCATTCTTAACGAAACAGTTTTATTTATATTTACCTACCTATTAAACTATAACTGATGAATATATATTTTAATATGATCTCCTCATATTAATATAATAAATAATAACCTAATAAAAGAAATATAGGTAAGCATGATGAATATAGTTAGTGTGTTTTCCATTGAAATACGATTTCTCCAAATACCCAATTTTAGGGCAAAGCATTCCAACTGGCATTGTTATCGTTGCGTCTGTGTGCGTGGCGAGACTGAAACTGTCACACATATAGCTAATTCGTAGCTTACGTCTACGTTTGTAAGATGGTGCTGTAGGCAAAACACTTTTCTATGTTAGATGACATTTTTTGATTAGCACTAGAGTTAATGTATCTATCTATCTATCTACTTAATTTTTAGTACCTATTGAAAATTCTGTCAATTCTGAAGAACTGCCTGATTTAAGGCCCGATTAGTTGCCATTTATGATAAACTAGTAGCGCCTCGCGGTTTCACCCACATGGATTACCGTTTTACCGCTACCTCAATTATCCTACGAGAACTATACTTTTTTCCAGAATAAGAGTAACATACGTGTTATTTCAGGGTCTTATTTATCTCCGTACCAAATTTCTTCGCAATCGGTAGAGCCGTTTGAGCGTGAAGGAGTAACAGATGTGTCTAAACTATCTCCATACTAAATTTCATAGAAATCAGTGCAGCCGTTTAAGCATGAAGTAGTAACGGTGGTGTTGGAATTATTTGCGTATCCCACAGGAACAGCTATTATTTTCGGGATGAAAAGCATTCTATGTGTTAATCCAGGGTCTAAACTAAAGGTTTCCAAACACGAAACGATATAAAAACTTTACTCATCAGTGAAACAACAATTTTCACCACACTAGCACTGACTAGCTAGGAACTTACTATGAGCGTGTCGAGAAAGATTCCTTCACAGGCTTCTCTCAGAGCAATTTTGAAATCTTGTTTCATCAATAATTAAACTGGCAAAAGATTCCCCGTTTTTGTATATCTACAAAATAAAAATGTACGAACACAAGAAGTATTCACAAATCATTCGACATAAGTACTGAAAACAAAACGAGCACCAAAGAATTCAAAAGTTTGTTCTTCTCTGATGGTCAGCGAGGTTGCATTATCTTTGTCAGGTGTGTTCTTTGCATACTCTACACCCTAAGAAAGAGTATCTAAGCTCTATACATATTTATGATTAAGTATCAATTATATTTTAAGTTTATATGAGGTAGATGTCGCACAAGCGCGTGGAAACTGAGGCGGCAAAATTAAGACAATTGTCGTAATTTTGATTCTGGTCGAACATAGGCTACAGAGCCTTGAACATCAACGTAGAGTTGCTTCTCTATCGGTTTTCTGTCGGATAGATTTCGGCGAATGTGCACTGGAATTACACAATTTAATTCCACCATCTCCATTCTATCATCGGCCAACCAGACGTATGACTATGCGCCACCGCTACATCGTAGATATACCACCGTTAAGCGCGAAGCGTTTTGCTTCCACGTTTATAATGCGTACCTACTGCCAGGGAGTGGAAGTCACTGCCTGAGTTTGTGTTTCCCGATAGGTAGAACCCCGGAGACCGCGTCGTCACTTAACATCAGGTGAGACAGCGGTCAAATACGTAAACTTATATAATTAAAAAAAAAGATTGAATAAACATGGTTTCTTTAATTTTTTTAAGTTAACATTGTAAATAAATGACTAGTAGGAATCCAGTAGCCTGGTCAGCTACCCCTCTCAAGTTTCAAGAATGCTCACCCACATTGTGTTCAGACGAGCCAGTCAACATTATAGGTCTAGTGGAATTCCAGCTTTCAACTAAAACAAAATACTTTAACTATGTAGTTATCAATTTTTGTCGATCATTCAACATTCTCTGGCTTTACTATTTTTCTCTGGCGCTACTCATATGTCCCTTAATCTTTAATACGTACCTATTATAAAGATAGCTCGTATATAAATTGA
This sequence comes from Apeira syringaria, assembly GCA_934044485.1. Lineage (NCBI taxonomy): Eukaryota > Metazoa > Arthropoda > Insecta > Lepidoptera > Geometridae > Apeira > Apeira syringaria. The sequence continues at coordinate 7,170,038 of OW203655.1, read as the reverse complement.
ATTCGTTCATAAAAAAAGGCTTGAAAAGAAGTTCTCAAGACTCGTGTCTAGTTGGGAAAAAATATCTATCTGATTATTCTATTTGGAGATTTATTCTTCTGTTAATTATTAAATATTTTACAAAGTAACGTATAGTAGCCCATAATTGCCTTTATTTCATGGGTTATTTATAAAAAAAACAATATCAATATGTTGACTGAATTAAAGCATGATAGAAAAAATATTTTTATAAATGTTTTGGTATTTACAAATAAGTACCGTAATGGATATTTTTCAGTCAAGACAACATGTAGTAAGTTGGTTGAACATACACATAGAGACACATAATTATAAGTTACTAACTACCCTATACAAGTGTTTGCACTCCAAGTTTAGTAGTAATAAGTAAGTAGGTAACGCAACCTACTTTAAGTACTAAGTTAACTACTTAAGTTAAATAAATAACTTGCATTAAAGATTGAAATATTCTTGGCCCACTCGTTAGTTTCTGTAGAAAAAAAACCATTCAAACTAGCTTATATGTCGTGTCACGCCGCAAAACCTAGAAATAGGATAAATAGTGCAAGTATTAACATAATATTTGTATTATATTTCAATTATTTTAATTTTATTTTCAGTAATGTTTTAGAGACGTGTCTTAAGATTTTATGCACCCATAGATACAGACTGTATTACGACTGTAGGGCTGAGTAAAATAATGACGATTCACGAATCAGCATTTGAGTAGACGCGGCCTTACCTAAGCCCATGTTACAAGAATCTTCTCTGAGCCGGAAATGTTTGGCAATGAGAAAGATGGCGGAGTGGCCGAGGATACATTTAGCGCATGATAGAAAACCCAAACTGAAGATAATTTGTAAACTACACTGAATATGTTATAGTACCAACTATCTTTCAGCCTAAACGATGAGGTGGCTTTTAGGTAAAAGACTGCGATAGCTTCAGTGCTGTTAATTGAAGAGCGCGTTCTCATTCAGAATTCTATTTAATCCAAAAAAAAGGTTTACAAATTATTCAATTCTGGTGTAAAACGTGAGGCAATTCCAATATCCTGGATCAGAAGTGTAGGGTTGCAAGAATTCATCGACTTGGCAATGATGTTATTATACGAGTATCGGGTATCGACCTTTTAATTCGAAAGAAGAATATTAGATTAGAAAGTAGAATTTTTTTTTGAAAAGATTTATCGCTTTTGTGGTATTTTTTTTTTAAATAAGCTTACGTTTGACCGTTGTCTCAACTGATGATGTGAGATTATGTGTTTTATTATTATGTTATTATGTGTTCTTGTGGTTAAGTTTGGAGCGCAGTTAGTAAAAAACTTATCAACAACCCTTATATTATGAACAGTAACACTTTCTAGGTACATCGTATTGCAAGCATTACTCCGAACTGACCACGTTGAGCTATTTAAGTACTTATTATGTCATATTGAGTCTTCATTAACAAGAAGACGATGCCAAGTTTTATTTGTCAGTGGAATATATACCAAAAGATATTAGCATTAAGTCATTGATTTCAGTGTCATCACTTAATGTTAGGCGATCGAATGTTTGATTCATTTATTTCTTCGATCCACTTGTTCATTTAGTGGTGTCTGTCCCGTCTTTAGTTACAGTGCGATCTAAGACTATTTTTTATCACACTTGCCGGCGCATTGTAATAATAATTTTAATAATTGCATTTTTATTATAATCGTTTTTTGACTCACGGACGCAAAAAATAACGCTACTTTACAAACATATTCAACACAAGTGCTTCATACCTTAATGAGTGTCGTTCGGCCGAATTGTAGCATTGGTCTTAATTCCCTGTCGCATGCAATTTTTATTTAAATTTTGTAATAGTGTAGCATTCTATTTATAACAAGTGTTAGTTAAACTTACAAAATATTGTCTGTGTTAAGAAAAATATGGTATAAGAAATTATTAAAAATAGAGACGTAACTTCACCAAATTTAAAATTAAAATGTTATTAAGTCTTATCGCTCTGCTATTATTAATATTAATTTCATACATTACAATCAATATAATCAAGCCAAAGCGGTATCCACCGGGTGAGTTATAATTTTAATTTTGTTGTATATCTTTATGTACCTAGGCGTATTAATCCTAATAGAGAGTGAATGATAGAGTTAAACATGCGTTTAAGTATGAAACAGCACAGCGGCGAACATGTGTCTAAAAATTCCCTGATTTGGAAAATGTGTTTTCACCAGTGCTTAAATAAAAGTATAAGAACATTCATACATATTTTCATTTACTACTACACACTTTCTTACTACATATTACCATACCTCACTAAATAGTGAGGTATGGTAAAAATAAATTACGCAATGTTTAATTTCTGATAATTTAATTTCTTGATCCGTAGTCTGATAACTAGTGTCAATTTGGTATTTGACAAAAATTCAAAATTTAGTTAACCTTTTCAAGCATTAGTTGCTCTTAATATGAACCGAAGTTACGGTAGGTAACAGTTAATAAAAGAAGGAAGTGACAAGTTTTTTAATGTCTGATGTTTTAGACCCGTAGTCAGACAACCAATGGTCATAATATGCAACCATTGGCGAAAATAGTGTAACTCACTGCTCGTTGATCAACACTGTTTACAACTGCTGAAGAGAAAATAAGTGGTATAGTAATACTTTAGTTGGATAAAAACCAGCCCTCGGTGCTGACTTCAGTCATGGAATCCGTGTGCAAAATTTCAAGTCAGTGACCCCAGCGGCCTAGACTCTTCGATAAATCAACCAGTTAGTTATTATGACAAGTAAAGATATATAAGTAAGAAAAGTTTCGAGGGTAAGTAGACTTAAGTAGGCCTATCTTTTTTGACGTAGTGGTTAACCGAGATGTAACCCGGAAAAGTATAACGCCTCACAATGCACTGAAACACTATAGAGTTGAATTATGCATGATTTTTACTCTTTTTTAAAACTTTTATGTAATAGTATAGAAATCGTTATAGTTGAGTCATTATAAATATACATTTGTATAAGCATATGAACTCAATGAGCTAAATTTATGATATTACGTGGGGTTCAAGAATTCAAAGTTAAGCTTTTCTAGCCTTGAAAAGCTTAAATTTGAACTCTCGACCGAAATTCCCTTTCCGATTTTTCGCCATCTTGAAAAAAGGGTTAAATTTACTTTTTTCGTTATAACTCTGTTCTACGTTGAAAATGCTAAATATGAAATTTCTGTTCTGCTATTTTCTTTTTTCTCGTGAAAGATATCAAAAAAATATCTGGTATCAAACTTGTAGAGCGTGTTCAGACCTACATTTTTTTTTTATTTCTACAAAAGTTTCGACGTTTAACGCGTCACAAAGTTGACTGCAGCCCGCCCGACGCTACAATGTTCGTCCCGCCATAGAACGCGCCTATACAGCGACCGATGGTGTTTGCATTAGGCCCATATTCATATCATATGCATATGTACCCGGTTTTTTCCTACGTAATGACTGGACTATTAATGTATTGTAACTTTTTGAGTGTCTGTTAACATTCCTTTTCATGCATATTTCGCCCAATACGTTTCCACAGCTGGGGAGTGGGCAACGATCCCCCACACCGACCAATATCGTAGTTTTCAGGGCGCCCTAATGCCTCTTACGGCCTAACGACTGTTATCCAACAGCCGAAGCTGGCGGTTTAAAGGGCCTTCCGAAGCACGGATGTTCTCAGCTCAAACTATAATCCCTAAGAATATTAAAAAAATATATAAAATTTACTTGATAATGTTATTATTAACGTACGTAGATATGAAAATTTAACCTTAAGCTGACTAATTAAGTTTTGATCCGTCTTCCACCGCAAATTGGTGCCATTAATTTAGTAGTAATGTAGGTCAAGTATACAGTGCGCTATGTTTAGGACGGTCACTGGTATTCGGATTTAATAATACATTAGGTTCCAACGTTAGTAATTTTATTCAGTCCAGATGAGTGGGTCTAATCAACACTGGCGGATCCAGAAGCGAGATCAGGAGCTCAAGATTTATTCAGACATTCACCTGCTGCTGCCTAAATTTTTGTGAGAAGGAAACAGGAATCACATTATAAAAAAAAAATAACAAAAAATGGAACCGACTTCAACACTCAAAAGAAATAACTTGTTGAAGTACCATGATTGTTCAGTAAAGTAACTATCATGACAATATTGTGCTCATGGTACCGACGCGACGGTCGGATCCATTTATTGGTAAACAATTTTTTTCATCCTTTTTCTGACCTTTGCTACTCACGGGATCAATTGTCATTGTGTATGTTCTCCGATGTCTTCAACCGCAGTTATAATTTATCGTCGAGGTATGCGTAGCACTTTTCATTTATTGGAGTAAAAGAAATTATAAAAATCGGTTCATAAACGACGAAGTTATCCGCGAACATACTACAAAAAAATATACGGTCGGAGAAAAACATTCTGTATTGCTTCCCTTCAGCTGACAATTGGATAACTAGATGTTCAATTGAGCCGATTTTGGACAGTGTGACGCGAATAAAGAATCATTTCCATCACTTTGTCCGGAGTCGATGACAATTATTAACGTTGAGTTCTTTTAGAACAGAAATCTTGCAACAAAGTGCAGTTGAAAGGATCCGTAAGCTTTTGTAAACCACATCTAGAACACTAGTAAATAATATGTGTTATATGAGATTTCAAGTCACGAGTGAATAGGTACCTTATAAGTTTGCGTTCTACACCTTAAACCCCGTCGTCAATAAAGATTAGGTGAGACAGCGGCTTATTACCTTTACAACTTATTATCTTAAAAAGAGAAACATACAAGCCTACAGACCCCACTTTTCTAAATCTTGCAGGAATATCTCAAAAAGTATGCTTTGCACTACACTAATTTTGGTTTTATGGTTTATTGCATTAACAAAATGCTAGGCGGAACTTACGTTCAAATACGTAGGAAGACAAAATACGGCTATCAGTGGCACTTGAACCCACGACTACAGGATACCGTCCCTTCGCTTTATCCAACTAAGCTACTCTGCACTGCACTCCAAATTTATACCTTCCTTTAACATCTGCTGTATTGACCATCGGTATATCGAAGTGTTGAAGTGTTTGTACAATAACGCTACCATGTCGGTCCGAGTACAAGAGCAAATTTCGAAGGCGATTCCATTGCAAAGAGGCGTGAGACAGGGAGACGCTATCTCTCCGAAACTGTTCACTGCCGCATCGGAATACGCCTTCAAGCTCTTGGAATGCAAGGATTCTAAAGTGTGGGCCTCAAAATGAACATGGAGAAGACGAAAATTCTGTTGCGCCCGCCCCCATATCAATTGGGAACTCGGTTTTCAAAGTTGTGGATCATTACGTCTACCTAGGACATACAGTCCAATTAGGTAAGTCCAACTTTGAGAATAGCAAGTTACAGTGGCAGACAGCAGGGCACATTGCTCGAAAAACCGATGGCCGTTAGGGTCGAAAGGTTCTCGAATGGAGACCACGGACTGGCAAGCGCAGCATAGGACGGCCTCCGACCAGGTGGACAGAGGACTAAGATCGCAGGCACGGGCTGAATGCGGGCCACTTCCAACCGGTCCTTTTGGAAATCAATGGGGGAGGCATATGTCCCGCAGTGGACATCGTATGGCTGAGATTATGATGAATAATATTAAAAATTACCTTCATGAATACAGAAGATCATAAATACTTGTTCACTGTATTCATTTAAGAACGCGGCATCAGAGTCCTCGAAGAAGAGGATTTTTTTTTGTTTTAATATGATTGATAATGTATTTACAGTACACATTCAATCACTATACTTAAGGCTCGAAGCTAAAATAGGTAAAACATTAAGATGGTGACATGGCAGAAGTGGAGCATATGGACCACCTTATGGATTAACCTTTGACTTCTAAATAATGTCTTACATCATATTATTCTTCTTGTCCTTATCCCACACTAAGTAGGGTTGGCACAACATGTCTTACACCTTAGTATGCTTTTTTAATTGGTATGTTATTTATAGCCAATTAAAGTTTTTCTTTTGCTGAGAGCTCTGTTATGAAATCTTATTAAAACGAACACAATTTCCTAGGAAGAACTTCTTTGCTAATCTAAAATAAGGTACAGTTAATTACCCTTATTTCTAGTTTTAAAACTGTAACATAATCTGTTTAACTTCAACGTATTCGAGATTTAACGCACATATATGTTTTGAAAAATTTACAGCGATTGAAAAGTAAATATATATCCTTCCCACTAATATTATAATGGCGAAAGTTGGTGTGTATGTTTGTTACTTCTTTACGCTCAAACAGCTGCACCGATTTAGATAAAATTTAATATGGCGATAAGTTAGCCCCTGGATTAACACATAGGCTTATTTTCATCATCACCATCATCACCGTTTTTCATCACCACGCGTTTAAAACCGCAGGGCGCATCTAGTTAATATATATATCTTAAAGATTCGCGGTATCGATGCTAATACCCAGGAAAAATGTTACTTTGTCTGTGTCAAATGTAAAAATAAAACTAAAATATAAAAATCTTCATCTTTGGGTTCTTTAAAATGTATTATTCTTATGTATGGAATTATTTATGACCTCTAGTTAATCAATTATTGTTCGGCTCAAAATTAGGCTAAGCTTTACAGCATTAAAAATGCGTTAAGGTGTTTCAGATTCCTCCTCAATTAAACAAGATCTCTTTGTTCTATTTTTCTTTATTCTTGTTCTGGCCTTGTCTTTCCATAAATAGTTAACAGCCACCCTGAAAGAACACTTCCCTATATCGTCTCCGTAGAGCTAAATTTAACTAAGCAGAAATTTTGTTTTATGTGTCACTGAAATCACCGATTTTTCCTTCTAATTTCAGTCTTATCAATGTTGCAATAGGTGGTATAGATTTAGTTTTATAAATTTGTAAAATTAAAAGTAACCTATGTGTTATTACAGGGTCTAACCTATCTCCATACCAAATTTCATCAAAATTGATGCAGCCGTTTAAGCATGAAGGAGTAATAGAGGTTTTCGAATTATTTGCTTATCCCACGGGAATAGCCGTTATTTTCTGGATAAAAAGCAGCCTATGTATAACCTGCATCATTACTTAACATCAGGTGAGATAGTGGTCAAACGCCTGCCTATTGTGAATAAAAAAAAATGTGTTATTATATTCATACCAAATTTCATCTACGAGTAAATCGGTGTAAGCGTTTGAGCGTGAAGAAGTAACAAACATCCACACATACATACAAATTTTCGCCTTTACAATATTTGTGGGATGTAAATATGATAATTTATTTACAGGTCCCAAATGGTATCCATTTATCGGTAGCAGTAATGTGGTACACAATTACACAAAGACATATGGATCCCAATTTAAAGGATTGTTGGCACTGTCAAAAAAATATTCCACTCAGATACTTGGATTGAAGTTGGGTAGCGATCTTGTGGTAGTGGTTTACGGAGAGAAAAATGTCCGTCAAGTTTTAACTGAGAAAGCGTTTGAAGGACGTCCCGACAGCTTTTTCCTGAGATTGAGAAGTCTGGGAAAGAGAACGGGTAATATGATTTTGTTATCTTTTATGCTTATTAATTATTCTACTACAGAGACCCGTAAATGAAACAGATGAAAAATAATTCCATATTTACTTGCATGCACTGCGCTCTACATCTTTCTCTACAGCTCTCAAACATCCATCCATCCATCCATCCAAACTATCACATTTATAATATTAGTGGGTGTGGGATGGCATGGAAAGTGGGATTAGTATGATAGGATAAAATATTCTGCTTGAAACGCTTTAAGCCTTGAAACCTTACCATTGCAGTCAGCTGTGGATTTTAACTTAGACAATTTCGTTGAAGATTTGAAGCGATTTTCGGTGGTGGGAGCGATGGCTGTCAAACTGAAGGACGCTGGTTCGATCCTCAACGGCTTGAGCTTCCTGTGAAAATAACACCGTTACCAAATTCCTAGCATTCCAGGTCGAGCGTGATAACATCTTCGACCACATCGTCACGGATCATCAAGTGAGATAGTGGTCAAAGAGTCATGTCATCAACAACAATATTTCATAACTAGCTGCCGCCTGCGGCTTTACCCTCGTGGCGATGATTGATGATGATGATAACAATGAAAAGCAGCTAATATTAGTTTTTAATACTTATAGAAAGTATAAATTCTCTACGGAAGAAAGAGGAATTAATGGTATCACATTATTAAAATATGAGACATTAGTCCCGTGGGGTTGGGAGCTCATCGGATTTTCCAAAACTTATCAGAGCGCTTGATCGATGCGACGCAGACCAATATGCTGGCACATATTTGGCTCATCGGATCAGCATTGCAATTCAACGCGGCAATACTGCTAGCATTCTGGCCAACTGGTAGTGGGTTAGAGCATTTGAGTTATGTATAGGCTGACAATAGCTAGTGGATTGCTCAAATGTTTTTGTAGTAGCTGTAGTATTTTAATTACTTATTAGTATTTTATTTTAGTAAAGGCGTCGCCCCGTTAAGAAAAAAAATATCACTAGCAGACCTGACACACGTTGTTTTGCTATGTAAATTATCGAATTATCAAAGTGACACTATACTTCAATGATCGATGGATATACTATTAGGATATTTTTTCATACAAGAACACTAAAATCGCGATTAAAAATGGAAGGTGGGGTAGGATAATGAAAAATACTTTACGACCACATGCAGACGTACAAATATACAAACAATTTTATAAAAATCGGTGAAGTCCTTTCATGGGAGTTTGGTTACAAACACTGTGATACGAGAATTTCATATACATATCTAATATGTAATATGGCCAAGACCATAGTCCGAGCTTAGGGGGTAGGCTGAAAAACAGCGTTATGGTCTCTAAATTGTGGGAACATGACACATGCTGAGCCTATTCCTTTTGCCGTAGATATTTAATCAATTAAACATGTCCTGTAATATTTGTTTTCTTGTGGAAATAAATGATCTTTTTTTAAATATATAATAGATTGTATCCGAACAGTGTTCAAGATATATATTTTCAGGTATAACATTTACTGATGGTGCGCTGTGGCAAACACATAGACAATTCACTTTGAGCCAATTAAGAAATGTTGGCTTCGGGAAGACTGTGATGGAGAAAGAGATACAGAATGAACTGGTAACAATTGTAGAATACTTAACCAAGAACAAAGGCCCAATAAGTCCCAGTAATTTTGTGTCGCAAGCTGTTATGAACGTGTTATGGAAATATGTCGCAGGTAATTAATGCTTTCTACATTAATTAATTCTATACACACTATTATAATTTATGTATCATTGTAAATTGAATCAATCAGGCTTTCATGACACGGGCCTAGAGCCTAGTGTGGGGCCGTCATCAATTCATATGGAAATGTTAGGTTAATTTGCCTTCATAACCCACTGTCATAATACAATTAGAAATTAACTGATTGTTAATTAGAAATGACTTATGTTCATTTTCATTTTTCACAATACAACGATAGAAAAGTTTTACATTGGATTTAAAAAAATGAGTAACATCTCACTTGCTAAGGTCATGCCCCCATTTGTTAAAGACTGACGACAGTGGTTAAGCTAACTAATTAGCAGCAATCTTATATAGTTAATTAAGATATTTTTTGTTGAACTTTGTTGACTTTACTGGAATACATAGGTTAAGTATATAGTTAGTATTGGAAAAGTAAGTCCTAGGTGGAGATTGCGGAATCAGATTGAGGAAGTTCTAGAAAGGGGCAGGTGAATAGTATTCGAAAACGAAGCTTTTCTATGAATATGTCTGATGAAGATAATGAGATATGAGCGTGGACGAAGACGTGGAATAAGTGGAAATCTGAATTCTCCGTATACCCCTACGGGAAAAAGACATGCCTATAATATTTGCATGCTCATTATATTGATATATCTATACTTTATTTTGATACATAATTTACGTTTAAAAATCATAGCAGATTGGTATGACGTTATTAGTAAATAAAAATTTCCCGAAATTCCACCTTTCTACCCTACAGCAGTTTTGCTATTATACCGTTATCGATATAGCGACGAAAGTGATACGTCAGATCCGGTTCGGAGATAACGTAGGTGTACAATTATCTATTTACACTGTACCTACCCTGCTGAAGCCAAATCAAATTACGTTGAAATGACACGAATACCTATAAACAATATCAATTTATGTACTCCTTCCTGTTGAACTATATTCAGGTGCTTGGGAACACGTGTACAAGATACATACCTCTTACTTGATTTCAGGTGAAAAGATTAAAGAAGAAAAATGGCGCTATATTCAAGATTTATTTAAACAACGTTCAAAGGCATTTTCTATGGCCGGTGGACTACTCAATCAAATGCCGTGGTCCAGATTTTTTCTTCCCAAACTCAGTGGATACTCTCTGATTATGAATTTAAACAGACAAATATCAGATATAATTGAGGTGAGACAATTGAAATAATTATAAATGTTAATTTAATGACATAAAACGATGCAAAATCTTACAAGGGCATGCCGAAAAATAATTATATTATTTAGGTAAAGCTTTGTGGGTGTCAAATCCGACGAATGCATTAAAGCCTGCTTCGCCACGTGAGCTGACGCTTGTTTTTTTTCGGACAAAATCGTCATGCACAATAGCCTCTCGATGAATATTATTACCTCGCGTTTACATTTATATGTCTTCATACTGGTTGTTTTCTAGTCTAGTAGTAGGTTATGATTGACTAATTTTTATTTATTTATTAACATTCACACAAGGTCTTCAGGTCCCAAACTAGGCAGAGCCTGTGCTATGGTAACCTAATGACTGATATATATACTTATATACATATACACACCCAGACACAGGTCAAACAAACATGTTCATGCACACAAATGTTTGACCTGTCTGGGAATCGAACCCGGGACCAGCGGCTCAGAAGGCAGAGTGCTACCAACTGCGCCAAACGGCCAGTCAGATAATGAAAGAACAAGGCACAGGGGAGCTCGAGCTAGCTCGGAGAACCGATGGCCGTTGGGGTCGAAAGGTTCTCGAGTGGAGACCACGGACTGACAAGCGCAGCAGGACCGCCACCGACCAGGTGGACAGACGACCTGACTAAGATCGCAGACAAGGGCTGAATGCGGGCCGCTTCCAACCGGTCCTTGTTGAAATCAATGGGGGAGGCATATATATGTCCAGCAGTGGACGTCCTAGGGCTGAGATGTTCTATGGATGATGATGAATGAAAGAGGAGAAACAAAACAGACTGAAGCGTTTTAAACTGTTTTAATTGTATCATTATTTGACACGTTCAACTTTCGTATTCAAGCAGGGTATACTAATTCTAATTCTAGTTTTAGGCGCTTATAAGACCCGATAACCTTAGAAGAGTAAAACCGCGCACGGAACCGCTGATTCATAGTATGAGGAGCAATAGAAATATGTTAACTGTCCCCAGTAAAATAATTCCTTTAAGAAAATACATATACCATTTGTGACTTATCTCTACAATTTTTTTAAAGATTTTTTTTTAATCATGTGAAGAAATATTTATGGCGTCACCTGGTTTTTATTATATGGTATCGTATACTAATATAATTATATTGCATTTGTTTCAGGAAGCCATAGATAAACATAAAAGAAAAGAAATAAAAGGACATGACTTTATATACGCGTTTTTGGAACAAATGTCTCAAAATAGGGAAACTTTTACAGGTAACAGTTTTTATTATCCGTCCGAATCCTGCTTATTTGTAATTACGCTTAATAATCTCACACTTCAACATAGTAATACTTTGAAATCTATAGGGGACCTGATTTACATAATTATGTGGATTTTATTCATAGCAACAAAATAATCTTATTAAGTTTCTAATTATTCTCCACATATAATTTTACACTGCTGCAATGACATTAAGCCACGATCTTAAATAGACTAAATTACACAATTTTATATTATCTAGTGCGGATGAGGTCAAAATTCATTTAACATAGTGTACTATATATAACTAGCTGTGCCCCGCGGTTTTACCCACTTGGTAATGATTGATGATGATGAAAAGTGTGTGCCTATGTGTTATTTCGGGACTTGAAGTATCTACATTTGAGCGTGACGAAATATCAGACAAACAAACTTTCGCCTTTATAATATTAGTAGGATTTGGTGCTCCATTAAATAAATGTTTACTATATAGGTATTATAATTGACCGAAATGGAATTGCCTCAAATGTATTTATTATAGTATAGGCAGTGCACATAGCTCAAAGATGCGATGGCCGGTGGGGTAGACAGGTTCTCGAATGGTACCACGGACTGGGAGACGCAGCATAGGACGGCTACTGACCAGGTGGACAGACGACCTAACTAAGATCGCAGGCAAGGACTGGATGCGAGCCGCTTCCAACCGGTCCTTATGACAATCAATGGGGGAGTTCTTTGTCCAGCCATGCACATAGTGGAATGATGATGGTTTAAAACCTAAACATACAATAATAACAACTTGCATTTGTTTATTTTTTTTTAAAACCGCTCCTTACCTATTTTTTCCACTCGCTGAACATCTATGCAGGTAGGGACATACTGAAAACCAGCGCAGTGTTCACAAACCACACCGTGAACACTGCATTATGCTGAGCATATTCCAATTGCCCAAAGTACAGATCTAACATGGAATAAGTAGGGACAATTATGTACTTAAATATATTATATATTTAAGATTGTAGATGTAAGATTATTTTTAATGTAAAGCCTTATGCATTACTTGAAATCCGTCACTTTGAGGCAATAAATGAATATTTTGATTTTTATTTATTTTTAATAATGAAAAATACGATCACATCAAACGAATTCCCTCACCGTCTGTCTACTAATAATACTAATTATTCGGCTAAGTAATTTTAAAATGCCTTGTGCTTAATTGTATACTTGATTTACCTAAGCAATCTTCTTCTTCTTCTTCAAGTGCCTGTCCGCTACTGAAGTGTGGCAGTCATTCTTCCATAATCTGCTTAGTTCAGGGCAAACCTAATCTTCATCTCTTTTCATTTCAGTCCTTTAGCAAACGTTGCGGATTCAGTACAATTTATATATAGAGATTATTATATATATTTTAAAGGCTTTCAATACGTAAATTTATCAAATCAGGAACTCTTGCCTTCTTTGAGCCGCTGTAACCACAATGTCACTAAAATTCTCCAACCTTCACTACTAGGTATGCCTAGACATGCGTATTTCTCGTCTGCAATATTACTTTTCATTGTTATCTTTTTTTTAACAACTTTTAAGATATTATTATAGGCCTGTTTGTTACTCGCGGTGTTTTCATAAATTCCGTATTCAAATACGTAAGCATTAATTATAAATTATAACATTATTCATTTTCTTACAGAAGAACAACTAAAGATGGTCTGCTTAGATTTACTAATCGCGGGATCGCAAACAACAAGTAATTTCCTTGAATTTGCTTTCCTGAAGGTTCTGCGGAATAGATCGATTCAAGAGAAAATCCATAATGAGATTGACACAGTCATAGGCGATAATACGCCTTGCTGGAGTCACAATACCAAGTAAGTGCAAGCGACATAATATCAGGCGACATACAGGTCTTTTTCATAGCGTTGTCACGTGTTTTTTTTTTTTTACTACGGAGTACACACTAGGCAGTGTTAGCTAAGAACGTAATAAGGTCCTAAAACCAGACCAAATAGTTGTATTGATTTGGCATCTACTGTAGGTACTTCCAAAACTTATCGGAGCGTTTGATCGATGTGACGCGTGATCCAAATGCTGGCAGCTGGCACATATTTGACTCAACGAATGTTGGCTGTATAATGCAATATATATTATATGCACTGTTATAGCTAATAGCTAATATAAATAAGCACTGTGGATTTAGTTAGAGCTGTGGTGATAAAAAAAAAAGTTTATATTTTTGTGACTATAAACTGATCTGTATAACATGGGGTTAATGAACCTCTTTATAGCTTTGTGACGTAACGTAACATATCAGAAACCAGTAAAAAAGAGCTAGAGAACGTAAAAGTGAACTTAGATTACGTAGGCAAGTAATTAAGTTCTAGCAAGTATCTAAGTTCACACTGTACGCAAACTTATAAATATGTGACGTCATACCATCAGAGGAAACCCAAACATTTTGTGCACCCTATCTATCTTTGTAATAAAGCAGAATGTATGATAAAATTTAAAATAAGCCTGTTTAAGTGTGTTCATTTGTTTCAGATTAGTGTATACTGCAGCTTTCATATTAGAATTGAGCAGATATTATACAATAGCGCCCCTAATCGGTCCAAGGCGTGTTCTATACGATACCAATATAGACGGGTATTTAATACCAAAAAACACAACCGTTCTTATATCTGTCGGCGATATACATTACGATACAACTCTGTGGGGCGATCCGCATGTGTTTAGGCCCGAAAGATTTATAGATGAGCGTGGAATGCTGAAAAATTCAGAGCACATGTACTTTTTCGGATTAGGTGAGTGCATAAACTTATACATACGATGTTAATGCATCAGACATAAATCTTAGAATACCAATAATAGAACGCCAGACTGAATCATTTTGACAGACTGAACATTTTTGGTTATCGATTATTTTGGCATTAATCTCTGTGAATCATCATCATCTCAGACATAGGACGTCCACTGCTGGACATAGGCCTCTCCCATTGATTTCCACAAGGACCGGTTGGAAGCGGCCCGCATCCAGCCCTTGCCTGCGATCTTAGTCAGTCACCGACCGTCTGTCCACCTGGTCGGTGGCCGTCCTATACTGCGCTTGCCAGCCCGTGGTCTTCATTCGAGAACCTTTCGACCCCAACGGCCATCGGTCCTTCGAGCTATGTGACCTGCCCACTGTCACGTTAACTTGCTAATCCGCTGGGCTATATCGGTGACTTATGTTCTTCTACGGATCTCCTCATTTCTGATTCGATCATTTGGAGAAACTCCGAGCATAGCCCTCTCCATAGCTCGTTGTGAGCCTGAGACTGCTCAGAAGGCTTCATTTTTTTTTCTGCATTGCTTTATAGCATAGCAACTTCAAACGTAATCTTAAGATCATTTATTAAAGGAAGTAAGAATAGAGTCATCTCTATTCCAAATTTAAATACGAAATTATAACCCAGCGTCGCCATTGTTTAACAAGTCACTACTTATACATTAAAGCTTGTAAAGATATACCCAACTTATTAACACTTACAAATAGACAAACTAGAGACGCACTGTATGATTGGTTGGTGAAGCTTAACTATGAGAAAACCGACAATCTACTAAAATGTGTCGAATAATTTGGAACATACTCTCAGTAACGATACAAAGTCTCGTGTTCTCATAAACACATACACACACACAAAACAGACACATAATTTCATAAATTGATTTGATAATTGCTGACATTTATGTTCATATGTTGATAAGGCCGATTTATCAAATTTTGTACTCTTGAAGGGAGCTTAAGGAAAGTTCTTGTATGGTGGGTAGACATCCACTTTACAATTTTTCAATTCTTCACCCACCAACATTTCCAAGTGTGGGTGTGGCTGTTTCCTACGTATTCTACAAGTAAACATAAGTAAATCTGAATATTTTTGTTTGTGTTACTAAAAGGCGAAACTTGTATTATTTTAGAACAATTAAACTTTTGTATTTATACTTAATTTGCATATAAGGCTAGTGGTCCATGAGTTGAAGTGTTCCCAGCTGAAAAATCTTAATACTTTGTAACCACTTATTACATATATTGAATATCTCACTATTAAGAACTGATTCAATTTTTTACGGACATACATCACAAAATAAAAGATATAGAAGGATGGCCAAGATAAGGTGGTTTGTTAAAAATCAATTTACTTAAATTAATCTTTTAAGATTCGTGGTTCTTCTTTCTTATACAACACTAGTTTTTTATTTAAAATCGTAAACAGAATATAGACTCTCCGGGGTTAAATTTCAGAGCTTTGTATCTCCGCGCCTTATAGGTTGCCAAGAGCCTGTAGATTAAATTTATTTCTTGCTTCTAGCTCTTGTTCTAATCTTGGACAACACGCGCCTTTGACTAGGTTGGTACGAAAGTATCATTCGATCTCAAAAACTAAAGATCTCGACATATTTCATGATAAATTTTGTAATTTAAAAAAAATGTATTAGTTTATTCTTTATGATAGATTTAGAATTTTAGATATTTGTTTCTTTATTGTTTTCTGTACATCTGTATTTTATACTTTCTGTTTACTATATAATTATAATTACTATATTACTATATTATTAATATATATATATAATTATGCCATAGAAATATGAAAAAAAACAGTCGAGCCATGCATCTAGAATATTCAGCATAACTAATCTTCGAGAATCTCCCATTCACGAGTACATCAGGGCCCCATTGTAATGTACCCTACATTACAATGGGCCCCTGATGTACTCGTTGCTAATGATGTTTTACTAAAGATGACGTATATTCATACTACGCAGTACTCAGATTTTATTCCTTACGACATAAACATGCTTACTGCGACAGATAATACGATACAAATAATATAGAAAAAGATAGCTATATGTTTAGACTTGCGCTTAAAATACGCGTCGTAATCAAAATTACTACAATTGACCTAATTTTGCCGCCTCAGTTTCCGCGCGCTTGTGCGACATCTACCTCATATAAACATATAGCAACGAGTTAATACATAGGGTGTGTTTCAAATTGAGCTTTGAGCGCTTTGAGCACAGAGAGCGTGCTTAAAGTCATTCCAAAATGCACTGACAGCTGCACACAAAATGTATATGACGTCATCTATGACGTCATCATCCTGTGCTTAGAACACTCACGAGTACGAGGTAGAGCAGTGTGAGCGCTGTCAAACACATAGACAAATAACTATGCACTGAGAGTCAAACATCTGACTCATTATGAGAATCTGTCGAAAAATTGGTAGTTCGTCCACAAAAAATTAAAAACGTAATTTTATATATCAGAAAAAAATAACCCATTTAGTGCCCGTGCATTACGGAAGAGAATGATTTAATATGAATTTAATGGGAACTGACATTTAAAGAACTCGCGCTTTCACACACAAAAAGCCGTTCCAATTTGCTTACGAGCGTCAGCACTGTCAGTACTAAATTCATCTCGGAACAGCCAAATCCTTACGTACGAACGTGTGCACTGTGATCCCAAATTGAAACGCAGCCATAGGAAGCTGTTGCTATGTTTAAGTGAAGTTCAACCCCACAAACCTTACAATCGGTTCTAATTATGATAGATGCATAAAAACAACTTAAGAGTAACGTTTTTTTCGAGATAAGGAGATATTACATTAAAAAAAAACGCATACACATACTTAGTATATATAGAGTTTTTATATAGTTACTTTGAGACCTTGAAATTTAATGTATAAAAATATCATCAGTTAACTGTTTACAGTCGTATATATTTAGGACGCTTCAACCACTGCAAACACTTTCACGAAATATATCATCAAAATGTGTCAATAAACGCGTTTGAGCGTAACCCTGACAAAAGTTTCCATAGAAGCAAAATACGTACCTACACGTAGGTGGTGTTGACGCACTGAAGCCTGAACACGTGGATGGCGCGGGTGGGCGCTGTCAATTGATATTTGAAGTATTTATAAACACAAATATAATAGCAGCCTAGAAAATTCACGCCAGAAATAATCAATATAGCCTCTTTCTTGATGTTTGCGGGTACGACGACTTATCAGAATATTCATCTATACTTTTGAAAAATATGTGGGAGTGTTAAGTAACAAAAGACTGCCTCTTAATTTTTGTATGAATTCATAAACTCGATAAAAAACGGGTATATCAAATAAACGTGGACGCCACTCGCCCATGCCCATGGTGTGTAAAATAAAAAAAAAATCCCAACAGTTGGTAAATATTTTTTATTGAATCTTCCCGCGTGCTATAATAGAAAACCATAATGGAAAAGCTTATAAATAAGAGCCCTGCGTTCCACTTAGTCAATTGATATATATTATACTCTAGACTTGTTAATCCAAAAATTCTCAATAATTTAAAATAAAATAGTTTATTTGCTTCTATTTCTCATTAAACTTATTATTTTTTGTTTCTATTCATTGTTAATTGAGAATAGGTAAGCATTTGACCACTATCTCACCCGATGTTAAGTAATGGTGCGATTTACGATCAAGCACGCCTGCCTAGAAGATACCTATTTACTCGTGACTTTATGATACCCAGATTATATTTATGTGGGAACACAGATTTACGATATATTGTACGTAGTATGAATGCGGAAAAACACGCCTCGTGCGACAAGTTGCAACGTCTTCTATGTATGGATGTCGCATTGCCCTCCGTCTGGTCGTTCTCAGATGGAATGTGGATGGAGGAATCAAATTATGTCTAGTATACCTGTAATATATTTGTCTACTCCCCGAATTGTATCTGATAAAACACCGATAACCTAAGGACTTTAAGTCAGTGCTGCACGGTTTGTAGAGTCATTGTTGATCTGTTAAACTCGCCTCTCTATTGACTCAAGAGCCTCAAGTTGGTACTAGCCGAGCTGTTCCACAAATGAGAACAATACTTCATACTCGACTGAATCTGAGGGCATAGACTAGATCGTGGCTTCCTAGCTATTTTTTTTCTGTAACCGCTAACGATGAATATTCATTCATGTTGATCACGTGATATATCGCTTTGAAGTGTCGATCTTATACACTTTTTAAGATAAGAAAGTAATCATAGCTCAGCGGGAGGAGTGTCGGCTGTCAAACTGACGTACACTGGTTCGATTCCCAACAACAGCTTGAGGTTCCGGGGAAGGTCACACCGTTATCAAATTTTCAGCATGGTGGTAGGGTACTTTCTAGTACCAGCCTGGCTAGCTACCACCCTCAAGCTTGGTAAACTGTCACCAAACACATAGTGTGTTCAGGCAGCAGTCCTTAAGAGCCAGTGAGCATTGTATGTCTAGCGTGATAACATCTTCGACCACATCGTTACTGACCATCAAGTGAGATAGTGAAACGCTTATCTTATACTGTGTAAAAAAAATCTCTCAACGTGGCTGTCCGTAGAATGTAACTTTGTCTAGGGCTACTGTGCTTGATACAAGTTGAGCAGTTGTTCCGGTGCTGTTTCACCTTTACGACGATGCCCATTTTTTGCTGTATACTGAGTAATTTATTAACCTAGAGATTTGTTAAAGACTAACCCCCTTACTTATAAAAGTTGAATAAGATGCGAATAGTAATTCAGTGTTTTGTTCCGTTCTTTCAACGTCAAAGTGTCATATAAGCGACAAAGGCAAAACACTGAATAACTATTCAGAGATTATTCAACGTTCATAAGTAAGGGGGTTTATTAGTCAGTGTTATACTTCAATCAAATATATCGTAGATACACAGTATCTATGAAAACTAAACCTCTAAAGTGTCCCCTTGTCAGTGTTTACATATACCTCTCCAGCTAATATGAAAAAAATCTACAAGCGGATATTGTTTCATTTTAATAATGAATCTTAACACCCTAGCAATAGCGTTGTTAAACAATTGTGACAGTTTATCACCTATTGTTTTTTGAATTCTCATTCGATATCGCAACAAGTCACACGATTGGCGCGGTCACAGGCGACTGAGATGAAAACAAGGCATATGCCTTGTCTTGGCGGTGCCGTTTTCTAGCGGGCGATCGGATATCTTCTCTATTATATATCGCTGTTGGTATATTGAAAAAATGTTACCTTTACAGGACGCCGACGGTGTCCCGGAGATTCCTTGGCGAAGTCTTTCAGTTTCCTTATCTTTGTGGGAATACTGCAGCACTATAGGATCGAGTGTTCGAATGGGGTGCTACCTTCTGACGAGCCAATAATAGGGCTTATTGCTTCACCCAAGCCATATGAAGCCGATTTTAAGCCGAGAAAGCAGTAAACACCTGTTGGGAATTATTATCATATCTATTATTTTTTTGGTTTGTGGGTTTATTTTGATATTAATGCTGTAAGCTGCGTAAATAATGGATTATATTGAATCTTGTGTGGAAGACGGAATGGATTTAGAGTAAAATAAATATATAAAAAAAATCAAAAAAATACAGTTTTATGGTTTTTCATTGTGTACCTCCTTACAGAGCGTAAGCACTTTAGCATATATAATTATATTTATATAAAATACGTGCAAATGTATGAGTGTATATATTTGTTTGTTACCTCTCAACGTTTTAACGCCTTAACTAGAAACTTAAGGTACCTTATAACCAGAAACTAATAGGCGAATTTTTAGCCCAAAAATATATTATAATATTGTACGTACGAAAGTAACTCTAATTGTTGCCTTTTAACGCCTAAGCCGCTGAACAAATTTGATGTATTTTGGTATAGGTTGGATGGAAACTTGGAGAAGGACATAGGGGGTCTTTTTTTCTCGTATGGTTCCCGTGGGGTAGCTGGGTAGTGCCCCAGGAGTAGGAGTCTAGTACTCTAGATCTAGCGTGATAACATCTTCGACCACATCGTCACTGACCATCTGTGAGATACTGGTCAAACGCTTGATTATAAAAAAAAAGAAAAAAGATTGCAGAAACTTTTTTCTTTTTTTATACTATACAAATCTAGCGATCTAGCCCAAATGTTTTTGTAGTAGTGTTATAAGTGTTTAATTTAACAATTTTTTTTGTTTCGCCAATACTCGCCACGCTTGGTAGTGGGTTGGCGAGTGAAATGTCCTCAAACACATATTATACTACCTACTAGCCTTTATGCCGTAGAAAGCCTCCTTCAAGCCTTCATACGTACTATTCTTCTTACTATTTACAATCATTTTCTAGCTGCGCCCCGTGCTGTTACCCGCGGTGAAATGTCAATAAAAGTCTTTCCCTCCTCCCACGGGAACAGTCCATTTATATAAACAGTCGTTCATAATATAAGTAGGATGAATAGATAAATTTACCGATTAACCCCCTTATAAACATTGAATAAGCTGCCAATAGTAATTCAGTGTTTTGTTCCGCTCTTTCAACGTCAAACTGTCATATAAGCGACAAAGACAAAACACTGAATAACTATTCAGAGGTTATGCAACGTTTACTAGTAAGGGAGTAAATAGATATATACAAAATTAAATGTAGTGAAAAAAATGAGTCTTTACTCTATCCGTTGAATTAAACGATGCCATTCGACATTTTAAAATATTTTGTTTTTACAATATTTTAATATACATTCATACAAACTTTCACGTTTTTATTATTAGTAGGATATTCCGAGTCCATTTAATACACGAAAGAGAGAGATAAGTATCTGTATTTTATCTCGCTCTTCGATGGTTTCATAGTTTTTGGACGGCATAAGTGTGCAAAATTAACGAAATTAAAAAAAAACAATATTGCGAATGCAATGGACCCGTGTCACAATTTGCGTCATTTTTGACTGAAATAACAATGACACACAATGACACACACAGCCTGGACAAATTCAAGGACAAAAATTAGATATTTTATTATTTTATTAATCAGCTTTTGGTTTATTTATGTAACCAAGTTTGTTTTAAATAAGCATTATAAAGATATAGCTATAAAGTGATTGTAAATTAGGAAGGAATTTACAGTACCTTCCTTTTATAATAATTACTTGATACAATAATAAAGTCGTGATTTGTATGACTTGTTATTGTTGTGAATTTATTATCGGTAAGAATATCTGAAAGTAACAATACATGTAGATGTAAATTAGTTTTAATCAACTTATAATCATCATCATCTCAGCCATAGGACGTCCACCACTGGACATAGCCTCCCCCATTGATTTCCACAAGGACCGGTTGGAAGCAGCCCGCATCCAGCCCATACCTGCGATTTTAGCCAGTCATCTGTCCACCTTGTCGGTGGCTGTCCTATGCTGCACTTACCAGTCCGTGGTCTCTAATTGCCGAGGGGTACCAGCCTCGAATTGTACCCTCCGTCTCATCCCGTGGGTGCCATAAGAGTCGGCTAAGGCAAGCAGCAGAATCTTCTGCGGGTCACAAAACATACTACGCTCGCCAGCCCGCCTGCCCAGCGTGGCGTGTGAAAATGATAAGACAAAATTCGACCAGGCCCCCAGTCCTCGGCAGCTCCGCTATTACTGACTCCGGTAATCAATCAATATGAATAAATCCCGATTCACGATTACGCCCATCACCTTACAACCTCCTAACTACAAACAAAATACAAACTATTAATGCCTCAGCAGTATCTATATCTACCATTTTTTTACAAACTTACCTAGATTATAATTTTGTTTTAGACATAAATAATAAATTGTATAATATACATATGTAAGTACTAATATAATAGTTAATTATAGATGGAATTTGTAATTTAAGCATAAAAAATTATAAAAATTTTTTTTTTTAACAGCTGACTTAAGTTACAAAGTTCCAATCGTATTCAATAAGACTAAAAAATGGGAAGCGCCGTCATTGACCTGTCTATGTCTAGTATGTCTCTATTCATGGATAAAAGAGTAAGTGTACATGATTTTTATAAATTAATGTTATCAGCCACTATTGCGTGTGATGGTTATCCTACTAATATTATAAATGCGAAAGTTTGAGAGTATTGATATGTGGATGTATGTTTGTTACTCTTACATGCCTATACGGTTGGATGGATTTGGATGAAATTTGCTATGGAGATAGCTTATACCCAGGATTAACACATAGGCTTATTTTCATTATCACTATCAACCTTTTTCCATAACCACGCGTGAAAAACCGCGGGGCGCAGCTAGTTAATAGATATAAGGATACAGGTTCTTTCTCTGCAGTTACAATCACAAACTTATTATTTTCAAAATTATAACATACAGTTGTGACCTTAATTACAAGATACCACAGAAAACGGGACACATGGATACATGTGGGAAGTGTTCTCGTTCAGTATACTACAAAGCCCCAAGACGAATATCTCAGAACAGCGTTTGTCACAGCGTTTGTATGATAAAACAGAGGTTTAGTCCCCAATTATTTTTTTACAGATGTAGCGTTTGACCAATACCTATCTCACTTTATGGTCAGTGAGATATGACCACGCCGGACCTAGAATGTTAGCTGGCCTCAAGGAATGCTGTCTGAACACAACATGTGTTTGGTGATAGTTTTTCAAACTTGGGTGGTAACTAACCAGGCCGATTCGAAAGCACCCTATAACCATGCTGGAAATTTGGTAACGGTGTGACTTTCACTGGAAGCTCAAGCCTTTGTTGAGAATGGAAGCAGCATCTGTTTGACAGCCGATGCTCTTACCGCTGAAACATCATCGCTTCATAAAAAATATGGGCAAGTTTGATATCGAACTATGAAGTGCGCAGTGCTCAGAGTTATTTTTTTACAAAATCCAAATATAAATTGATGAGCTCACGATGAGGTCCATCGAAGGATGTGAGCCACTGATATAACCCAGTTGGATAGAGACTGAGCTACAATACGTTTTTAGAGTCTACTCCCACACGTGAACGTGAACGCTAACGTACAGTGGATGTCCACCAATTTGGTGAAAAGACGAAGTAGGAATGCCACGAGGAACTCTGCCGATTTTAATAGCTTTTTTCCCTTTTTTGGTATGTGTAGACCGGTGTACCTTCAGTGCAGGTCATCAAAGGTTCGCAGCATAGTCCCCCCTCCCCACATTGATATTCACAAGAACCGGTTGGCAGCGGCCCGCATCCAGCCCTTACCTGCGATCTTAGTTAGGTCATCTGTACACTTTGTCGGTGGCCATCTTATGCTGCGATTGCCAGTCCGTGGTCCCCATTCGAGAACCTTTAGACTCCAACAGCCATCAGTTCTCCGAGCTATGCGCCCTGACCACTGCCACTTCAACTTGCTAATGCACTGGGCTATATCGGTGACTTTCGTTCTTCTACATATCTCCTCATAACTGATACTCCGAGCATAGCTTTCTCCATAGCTCGTTGTGCGACTTTGAGCCTGCTCACCAGGTCCATTGTCCGAGACCACGTATCAGTTCCGTCAAGCAGGCGATATTATAGTCGTGGGTTCAAGTCCCACTAGCAGCCGAATTTTTTCCTTCAAATATTTGAACTGAAGTTCTACCTAGCATAGCGTTAATGCGATACACAATAAAAATCTCTTAAAATAAGGGTAGGGTGCCTTCGTTTGATACGATATCAACATCAAAAATTTTTTCCTTCAAATATTTGAACTGAATATCTGAATTTTCAGGATTCTGCTGGAAGTCATTTTAGATCGGAGAGCATACAAAAGTTCATTTATTTGGCGAGCACTTATTCGTACGCAATATATAACTTCGACATGTTTTCAAAGGTGTGCAATAATAGTAAGCAATTTTGTTTTGCGTTTTTTTGTTGAAGTCAATGGCCCTAATTCTGTTAATCACACGAACTAGCTAAAATTAACTAAAATTCTTCAAATTGTAATAGCTCGTAGTCTATTTACGCTAAACTTCAAATTAGCACAACTCCATACAACGCTCTCACTAAGACGAGATTAGCTTAGACGAGTTTTATTCCATTGCTGGTCAATTGCGGGTAGTTTTAGTAGGCACCAAATAAGTGGCGACTTAATTTCGCTAAAACTACCCGCAAATTTAATAAATACATTTCATTTTAGTGATGTTATTGATAAGTCTCATACTAATTTAGACTTTATCGTAACCGTGTAAGAACTGATTTTGTTTTACAAAACTTTAGTTTAGTTCAGTTGAATAAGCGAATTACTACCATTACCTACATTCGTGGTTAAACAAACCACGAATGTATTGACTTCAACTTCAAATACCATGCCCTTTTTATTCAAACGTGTTTTTTTAAATGTTATAGGTAAGGTTATATTGATTGTGAATGTTGTGTGTTGAGAATATTGATTTGATTTTGAAGAAATTTTTTCATCAAAAAATGGAACCGACTTCAACACTCAACAGTGTGAATTAACTTGTTGAAGTAGGTACCATGATAGTGCAAAAGTAACTATTATCAAAATATTGTGCTCATGGTACCGCAGCCAGTAATTATTATTTTTGTGTCACTTAAGATGTTTGCTTCGGCAGAAAAGTCTCTTAGAAACAGTATCGGAAGATAAAAAATATATGGTTAAAAATTTTACTTTCTGTATTATAATGAAAATGAATATGCACTCGACGTGTATATTATGAATTTTGTTTCATCTCTGTCTGTGGGAATAATGAGATTTATATGGTAGGTACTAAAAATGTCACCTAAATTGTTTAAAAAACATCCAAGTGAATTAATTACATATATATCTCGAGTTTCAGATCAGCAGAATCTGTTGTTCTAATTAGTTAGTTTCATTACAAAAAATCAGCCCATTTGAATTTGAAATTTGAACAACGCAAGTAAAAAAAGGACACAAACCTCTAAAATGTGCTTTATGATATTGCATGTTGTTAAGTATGAACTTGCAACAAGTCAAAGCTTTAGAATTTTGTATCTTAAGACCCCAAAACGATCTATCGCTACCAGACTACGTAATAAAGGTTTTATTTATTTAACAGAGATTTTTATAATTAGGTACCTACCATACAAATTTGTAACAACACGAACATTTTTAATTACATTCAAATGTATTGCAAAACCCACAATAAGATAGGATCTTTTGCTGTGGGAATCTGCTACCATTTTTGACATAATAAAATATGCGCTGCAGTTGATAAGGTAACATAAGCGTATTAATAATAAAATCTTTTCTTTGTACATTTTAGTGTTATTATATACCTAAGAATTTGAATCTAGTTTACGGGGGAGGGCGCAGTGGTATATATACACATTTGTACAATACAAATATATTTATATAGTTCTACTGTACGTGTGTATGTCACTGAAATTCTCCTAAACGGCTGAACTGATTTGAATGATTTTTTTGTATGCGTTTGGGTGGCGCCCTGGATGGCTTAGATTCACAAATCATCCCGGCAGATGGCGCTGCAGTCGGCATGCAGGACAACGCTACTGTATATATAAATATATGAATAATTAATATATATGTACGTCCTACGATTATCCTCTTTTTAATTTAAAATTGTCAGCGTAGGATGGTGGTGTGATATTTTTTAAATATTTTTTTAGAAAAATTACATCTACTTATTACCTAATATTACCTAATACACATATTAGGTACTTAAAGTAGAATAAATTTAACGGACATGTACATTGACTTATGACCATTTACAAGTTTTCACTTAAAGTTACATACAAGTTATAGCAAAAGCATTGTACGAACAGACTGTACATTAATCAATATTTGTAATTTATACACCTAATTTTAATTTAGCGCAGTAGTAAACAAAGTTAATGTTTGTTTATACATAAAAAATAATCACTAATGAACGAATCTAATCTAATTATTTGAAAATAACTTATTATATATGATAGCACTATCCTAAGCTACGGGACATAACTAGAAACAATACAGTGATTCGTTCGTATCTTCATCTTATTCCTATGCTAATAAGTACTACTATTGTTTCAGTAAGAGTATTTGACTTTCTTCTCTTGCAACTGACCGTTGGAATGGCTTACATGTTTATGGATTTTTTTGTTAAACAATACACCCGAAGATTAGATGCAGCTAAACTTATAAGCCCTCTATTGAGAGGCATCAGTTTTAGTCAGTTTCTACAATCTGGTCTATGGACCCTGATAGTAAGTTCAGTCATTCATATTATATGTTTACTAGATGTGACCCGCGGTTTTACCCGCGTGGTGATGATGATGATGAAAGGTAGCCTATCTGCTATTCCGGGACCTGAAGTATCTACATACCAAATTTTATCCAAATCCATTTTACCCATGAGTGATGATGGTGATGATTAAAATAAACCAATTGTTAATCCAGGGTATATGCTATCTCTATACCAAATTTCATACAAATGCATTTAGCCGTTAAGGAGTGAAAAAGTAACAAACATACACCCATAGATCCAAGCTCATAGAATGTCGCATTTATAATATTAGTAGAATATATATATGTAAACTCTAAGGCTTTCACGGCCGGCGTTGCATGTTGTATGTATTGCTTCCGGGCTGTTTGGCCGTGGTCTATGTAAAACTTTTGTTCCAGACGTTTCGTCGATCACTGCGGTCGACATCTTCAGTGGTTCAGGTCCCAGCGGCGACAAGAGCGTAGAACTCTCCTTCGCGGCGTCTTCTTTGATACTGATCAGTATCAGAGAAGACGCCGCGAATGAGACACTGAAGATGTCGAGCGCAGTGATCGACGAAACGTCTGGAACAAAACTTTCACATAGACCACGGCCAAACAGCCCGGAAGCAATACATACAACAAGAATACATATATATTCAGGTATTTATTTGTATTGCTTTGTACTGAAATTGTATCGTTAATTACAATAATTCTGAAAATTTATTCTTAACTAGCTGCGCCCCGCGGTTTCACCCGCGTGCACTACGTTTTTCCCGCTGACTCAGTTATCCCACGGGAACCATACTTCTTCCAGGACAAAAAGTAGCCTATGTCCTTCTCCAAAGTCCCATGTATCTTTATACCAAATTTTATCTAAATCGGTCAAGCCGTTTTCATGTTATGTCGTGACAACGGAAAACGGGTTTCATTTTTATATATATAGATTAACAATGTAGGTATGTACGTTATAAGATTTGTTCATTTCGATAAGTGTCCTTCTGTTAAATAAAAAACCAAATGTATTGTTATAAGAAATAAAATACATTTTTGTGTAAATGTGAATTGTATAATTTTACCTGTTTTTTTTACTACACCTCCAATTCAATTCTTCTAAGTGCTAAGTCAAATTTATTTCCTTATTGATGTACATTTTTCCACAGTTATTTCATTCAATTATGATCTAGCATTAAAGCTAATGAGTAATTTAATGTTATGTTCATTCGCTAAAACGAATAAGAAAAATTTAATCAATAATATTAATTTTTAGCGCGTTATGGTTATAAAAGAAAATTGCCAGCAATGTATCCCACTAATATTATAAATGCGAAAGTTTGGATGGATAGATGGATGGATGGT
Organism: Apeira syringaria; assembly: GCA_934044485.1. Classification (NCBI taxonomy): domain Eukaryota; kingdom Metazoa; phylum Arthropoda; class Insecta; order Lepidoptera; family Geometridae; genus Apeira; species Apeira syringaria. The sequence goes on along the minus strand of OW203655.1, from coordinate 7,142,018 downwards.
GTGTTTGTTACTCAATCACGCCAGAACGGCTGAACGGGTTTTGATTAAATTTGGCACAGAGATAGATTATATTCTGGAATAGCACATATGCTCCTTTTTATCCCGAGAAAAAAAATTCTACCCGCGAGATAATTGAGGTAGCGGGAAAACAGTAATCCACGCGAAACCGCGGAGCAATACTACTAATTAACATATAGCACTAACACCTTAGGCCTATGTGCAGCAGTGGACGTCCTATGGCTGAGATGATGACGATGATGACTAACACCTTCACCCTTTGATCAGAACCATGTATTTTCTCCTCTAATCTATTTTTAAAAAATCGTGTTGATCTCTGTTCAATTTGTTCACAGAACGCTGGATTTATCGCAGACTCGGTACGATACCTGTTTTTTACCATTTTTCAATCGGTCCCGTCATGGGCTCAGTGCGCAAAAAATAATACAAGTAATACAAATTGTTGGACATCGTCTGATATAATTTACAATTGTAAAAGGTCTAATGTACCCCGTATTATATATTTCAATGAGACATCAGCACACTACAATTACGCGTAAGTATTTTCTAATATTATCTATAAATGATAGATACCACATCTGTGTGTTCACCAACAATCTAGACGATGGATTGACTTTAAATTTTGACAAGTCGTTGCTGAGTGTTCAAAAACGCTTTCTATCCCAAAGTCCCTCTGAGAACTGAAAATATTATACAAAGATACAGCATCTGTATCATCACGTTACTATGGTAACATAATTTAGCATATCTCGGACAGATCCTCGACAAAAACGATGCCCGGAACCTTTTACATATAAGAATATTTATTGTTCATTTATTATGATGTCTAGTGTTATACAAAGATTTAAGGGATAATAACTCTAAAGACAAGCTGTAATGCATCCTTAAAGTGTAAATTCAGTTAGTAGGGTGGCAAAGGTACAAACAAAATTGTTTTATATCCCTTACCACTGTAAAGCGAGACGCAAGTCCTAGACCAAATGGATATGCAAAACCCCTTATTTCGAGCATGAAATGAACTATCTAAAACTTAATGAATATTTAATTTTACTAGGTTTATTTCATGCCTGCATTTCTCTTTTTCTTAGATACAATTAGATATCCAAACAAATATTGCAATAGATAATGAGATATGTAGAAGAAGTTGAAAGAAACTTTGGATAACGAGATTTCCTTGAAAAATACTTAAGAAATCTAAATTGGGAGGAAAGATTTCGGCCAAGGCAACAGTATTAGCAGGCCGGACTACAGCAGCGTGCGGATAAATGTTAAAAAAACCCAATCTATTTAAATTGACGAATAATTTATTAAAGTTAGGTTTTTATTAGGAATCATTTTATAGGAAGCGTTATTATTAGCATACAATATTTCCACATATAATTTATACCGTACAGTGCCTGAAGCAAGAATAGTTTGCGTCAAATTATTGCATCGCAATACTTTAAACCATTGTTTAAATAAATCCAGTGATGGCATATATCTATAATATATAAAATATAATATTCTTACAGTTACAGATCGTAACTTGCTCAAATAAATAACATGTAAATAACGCAAATACCGCGCGTACAACTATAATGACTCTGATGTGATCAATCTTACTACACCCTACATTCTATTATGTATATTATGGAAGATATACGTTTACTGAAGAATTTAACTTAAAAGCTTATTACATTGAATATACATTGATGAATACATTGAAATATGATTCGATTTGACGTATATCATAAAATATAAATCAGAAAAAAAATCAGTTTATACATTGCAGAAAAATATTTTCAGGAAATCCTTTGTGTACAACGATAGAAGTATAATGACTACAAGGTTCTTCGTCGTCGCGATGGTGTGGATATTTAATTTTTTTTTAGCAACCGTTACGGATGAAAATCTTATAAAAGTGTGTATTATTTTTTTTTATTTGTTCGCTTTGTTTTTATTCTTATTATTAATTGAACTACATTTAAAGCAATTATTTTTAGTACATAACTCGATTTTACTCGAACTTACGTACGATGCAGCATAGTGAAAAAGAGCTTTAACTCCTCGTTATATATATTCCATTTAACTCAATGCCAACGTTCTCCATAATTTCTAAATCAATGAATATGGACACTCGAGATATAAGTCGCATAAGTGAAGACTCATGGACTTGTTTCGGAGGAAGCTAAAGTGCCGGTTACTAAGAAAATTACTAGTCTCCAGGTACGCGAAGAGCGTCATGTTCAGAACACGCTTCATGATATGAGGCAGGGGTGCAACATATTATCAAGGCATGTGAACAAGAAATCAGAATATATAAAATCTGGAATCTTAATTTCGAAGAAGTGGTGCGCTAGGTACAAGAGTCTTTAAGTTCACTGCAGGGAGGTTAAGAAAGATCTCTGTAATGTACGCTCTTAGTTAATAAGACTGTGGCCACACTCGTAACAAACAAACGGTTTAATTATTAACCAAAATCAAATTATTACACCAAATAAACTAGTCTGAAGGGAGTCATCAACTAACATGGCCAGTGACTGTCGCTTCAACACAATATCGTAACTAAGGTCTGAACGTACTGTCTGAAGCACAGATAAGAATACGAGCGGTCACCCATCCAAACCGTAAATGTAAACTGAGTTACGTATGGAGCTTTATGTGGGATGCATGATGCATTATCTAAAATTCCATGAAACAATGTGATAACTAGTAGTGGCTATATGAGTTACAATTTATAGCGGAGCTCAGATGAGTAATCATGAATTACCTCGAAATCTGATTACGATCTTTTTAGCTCTAGAAAATTAAAACGACAAAGGTCACACCAGCCAGTATCGTAACTGCAGCGCCATATTTCGAGACTAGCCATTGTTTACTTGGGTGTGTCTTGTCATTAGCAGAGAGACCAACGTGCATACATCTTTATTTCAATAAGATATAGACATAATATAGATCTTAAACACGTAGCTAGCAGAGTCAACATTGCAGTGTGGACTAATCGTGTTAAAACCTCGGAAGTGCTAAACTGCTCCACCATGTGTTAGGGTGACATTCAATCGCTTGACGTATTGACTGCGCGAGACAGTGCTCACCAGCCTAGCTTATAGTAGATGATATAATCTTGGTCCTTATATTTATTACAGATTTTCAAGGTAGCTTTTATATTTAGAGTGACCTCGTCCTTGGTCACAATCGGATTTCTAATGTTTTCCACGTTGCAAATAAGTAGTACTACAGCAGTTAAGGATTTATTGAACATTAGTTCGGCAAATACATACGTAAGTTTTTTTGGGTATGTTGTTTTTTCTATTTACATTAATTTAAGGTACCTAAAACAAACCTACTATATCTACTTATCACTACATAGTATAAAACAAAGTCGCTTTCTCTGTCCCTATATCCCTATGTATGCTTAAATCTATAAAACTACGCTACGAATTTTGATGCTTTTTTAATAGATAGAGTGATTGAAAAGGAAGGTTTATATGCATAATAACATCCATCAATGACACAGACTATATATTTTATACCCGTGCAAAGCCGGAGCGGGCCGCTAGTTCTTAATATATGAAGAAAATCTTACATACATAGTGTTTTTATTGGCAAAGTATTACAAGCGTTGTACGCATGTAACGTTCTCAATTCAACTATATAATAAAACGTCAGGATACATTGAATATATGTACAAAATATTATTGGGAATCAAGTATCATTATCATCATCGTCATAATTTACACATATACCTCTCATTGGTTTGCACAAGGACCTGTTGGAAGCTGCATGCATCCAGCCCTTTCCTGCGATTTTAGTCAGATCGTCTGTCCACCTTGTCGGTGGCCGTCCTATATGGTGCTCTTGCCAGTCCAAACAAATATAGATATAATATATGAAATACTCAGTTTTTTCAAAGATTTAATTGTACATCCACATTTGCTAAAGTAAATAAACATTGTAATTAGCACCTTCAAAAACTAGTGTCTGAATAACTAAGCTCTAAGTTTATTGCCACAGTTTATTTATTTATTTGGTTAGTGAATTTAGTACCCTAACTGCAACAAGACGGGCAAAATGCCAGGAAGACAAGACCGGAGACCCAACGCCGAGAGGGCTATGAACACATGAGGATTCCAATATATCATAATGTAACCACTTAGAAATGAAAAAAGTTTTATGAAATTTTAATTTATATTGGTTACGTTCAAATTATTTTGAAGGAAAAAATTCGGCTACTAGTGCGACTTGAACCCACAACTAGAGAATACCGTCCTGTCGCTTTATCCATCTAAGCTATAGTAGCCCACTCCACTAGTGTCCGAATTTCTTCCTTCCTTTTAACATCTGAGGGGATGTTGTTCTTAGCGACTTTTAATTGTATGTAGTATTAATAGGACTGATAGACCAACATTACAGTTGATATCGTATCAAGCGGAGGCACCATACCCTTATTCTAAGAGTTTTTATTGCATTAACAATCAACCATCTAAGCTTGCTCCACTAGTAACTTATCATTCAAATAATTTGAACGTAAGTTCCGCCTAGCACAAAAACTCTTATATTGATTACCTTCTAAATAGTCGACGAACAAGAATAAAAACGGTGTTTTATACGTACACAACGGTGACGGGAAAATCGTAGTCTGAAACTACGGGGCGCAGCTAGTATTATATACCTAACTGATAACTGTGAGAGCCGGAAGGTTCTCGAAGGGAGTTTACGGACTGGCAAGTGCAGGCTGCAGGCATTCAAGTCGCGAGTGAATAGGTTCCTTCTAAGTTTGCATGCTACAACTTAGACCGCGTCGTCGCTTAACATCAGGTGAGACAGTGGTCAAACGTAAGCTTATAATCTTTAAAAAAACCGTTGACAAGGTGCACAGGCGAACAAATTGAAGTCGCGAGAGGAAGATGGATATGAGCCACTTCCCTCTGTTCCTTATAAAATTCTTGAAGCAGTCAACTCAATCAAAGTAAAACTTCAAAATTGTCATTAACTAAGTCCAAGGTTGGCTACTTTTTGAGACGGTAGCTTAAATATTTTAACCACATCATCACTGACCATCAAGTGAGATAGTGGTTAAACGCTAGATCAGAATATTAGATACAGTAAGCACAAAACCATGTGTACAATATTTTGATAATAGTTACTTTTGAACTATCATGGTACCGACTTCAACAAGTTATTTTATAATAATAATAATAATATGGGACAACGTTCACACAAGGTCTTCAGGTCCCAAACTAGGCAGAGCCTGTACTATGGTAACCCGATGACTGATATATATACTTACATACTTATATATATACTTTTTTTTTTTTTTTTTTTTTACACTTTTGAGTGTTGAAGTCGGTTCTTTTATTTTGGAAAAAATGTTTTTTACAAGCCACAGTTAATACATTTCTATTACAACTTAAACAATACATTAGTGGTTCCGACCGCAGTTTCCAATTAAATCTGTCAAGGTTATCGGGTCTTATAAGCGTCTTAAGTGAGTTGGGGTCTTATTGTTTTGACACAATCAATAATTATTTCAGGTTCGGTCAATGGAACATGTAACTTACACATACGGCATCGGGTTTTTGGGCATATATGATTTTGGCAGCGTTTCGCCCTTTATGATGGTGGACAATGCAATTATTATATTCAGTATAATATACACAACTATTGCATTCATGAGATCATGGGTTGTGCGGGTCTTATATCTGGAACTAAAACATTGCGTAGAAGTGCATGAACCAGTAACGCCCCATTATCTTCTATATGCTATATTACCCTTAAGCACGGAGTTTCTTCAAGGACATAAGCTTTATTTGGTTCATATTTATATGAATGTGGTGATTTCTTTGACCGCCTACCTTGTAAGTATAATAATTCTTAGACATTTTTCTCACCTATTTGTGTTTTTATAGAATGTGGTAATAACAAAAAACAACAACAATCCTTATTTTTAAGATTTACGTATTCTCACTTCACCGTATACGAGAAGCTCGCGTTTGAAATGAAAGTACGCTAAAGTTTTCTCTTCATATGAGATTAAAATTCAATGAGTGGATTAGTAATTTGATGTGTCAGTGGGTCCTGCATCACGCAGAATTTGAGGGCGACTTGGCATCTCGAGCGAAGACCGCGAGCTGACAAGCTTAAGAATAGTACGTTTATCAACAATGTGCACAGATGATCTCGTAATATCGCTAGAAGAAATTATAGATGCATGCCGCTGCCAACATGAGTCACTTGGTCGTACGGCTCATATGTTCTTTTTTATGGGGTAAGGTGATGGAACAAGCAAAAGGCCCACGGTGTTAAGTTGTAACGTCTGCCTAAAGACAGATACAATTCGTAAAGAACTGCAATGCACCCTGAGACATGAAGTTGGTAAGTCTCATGTGCTTGTGATTTCACTGGAAACCATACCCTTCATACCGGAACACAAGTAATGCGACCGTAACCGCTTTTACATAGCGGTAGAAATAGACACAGCGGCAATACTTCCCTGGGTGACCTCTTACTTATAGAATTATTATATTATATTGATTATATTATGTAGTTTTATATTAAGAAGGCCCAGGGTTGATTGTCTAATCCACACCTAATACTTTAAAAAAACAATTCTTGTATATTACATATTTTAATTTGCCGTGGGGTACCGGCTTAGAATAGTACCCCCCCATGTCTTCCCGTGGGTGTCGTAAGAGTCGACTAAGGGATCACGTACCAGAAGGATGGGCAGCAGCGCCTTCTGAGGGTCGTATTTTATATACTGCGCTCGCCAACCCGCATGCCAAGCGTGGCGAGTATTGGCAACCCCCCCCCCCAGTATGATACAACAAAAAGTGACCAGGCCCCCAGTCCCCGGCAGCTCCGCTAATGCTGGCTCCGGTAGCGGCCAGTGTAACGGTGGAGCAGGGGGTGCTAAGAATCTCCGGCAGATTCCCGGCTACCACTCCCTGAAAAAACGACCTCTGGCCCTGGTAACACACAATATAAGATCTTTGTTGGCAGACGAGAAGATCGTCGAACTGGAAGAAGAAATGAGTAAGTTACACTGGGATATCTTAGGGTTATGTGAAGTCCGTAGAGAGGGTGAGGACACCATAACTCTCAAATCCGGTAACTTGCTCTACTACCGGGAAGGCGACCAAAAGTCCCAAGGTGGTGTCGGATTTCTCGTTCGCAAGTCCCTCGCTAACAACATCATCACCATCGACAGCGTTTCGAGCAGGGTGGCATACCTAATACTCAGAATATCAAGCAGATATTCGTTGAAGGTCATTCAGGTATATGCACCGACCTCGAAACTCGGAACCGATGAGGAGGTAGAGGCTATGTATGAGGACATTAGTAGGGCCATACATACCTCCAAGACCCATTACAATGTTGTTATGGGGGACTTTAACGCAAAGTTGGGCGAAAGAAGTGATGGAGAGTTGAGAGTGGGGCAATTTGGTTATGGACAACGGAACCCTAGGGGACAGAGGCTGGCCGACTTCATGGAGAAAGAGGGACTCTTTATGATGAACTCTTTCTTTCAGAAGCCGCCTCAAAGGAAATGGACCTGGTTGAGCCCCAACGGTTCCACAAGAAATGAGATCGATTTCATCATGACCACCAAGAAACAAATATTCAATGATGTCTCTGTGATCAACATGGTCAAAACCGGTAGTGATCACCGCATGGTAAGAGGCACATTGAATATTAATGTTAAACTTGAGAGGTCCCGTTTGATGAAATCCACGCTCCGACCTCAAAATGTCCATATCCAAAACCCCGAGAGCTTTCAACTTGAGTTATCCAATCGCTTTGCTTGCCTTGAGAACTTTGCGTCGGTGGACGAGACCAACAACAGGTTTGTAGAAACTGTCCACGAAGTGGGGTCTAAGTTCTTTAAGCCCCGCCGTACAAATGGACCTCAACAACTCTCCAGCCATACCCTCGACCTCATGGCTGAACGACGCTCGTTGCAACTGCAATCATCCGATGATGCTGCGTCATATAGGCAGCTCAATAGACGAATATGGAAATCCTTGCGACACGACATCCGTACCTTTAGTACAAATCGTATTAAAGATACGATCGAACGGAGAAAAGGCTCCAAAGTGTTTGCAAGAGACAGGTCTATTGGGCAAAGTCAGATGACTAAGCTGAAGAGAGATGATGGCAGTATAGCGTCGACCAAAGCAGAGGTGCTTGGAGAGATCGAGAGGTTCTATGGACAGCTATACACTTCGGTCGCTAAACCTGTTGACAGCTTGGCCAAAGACCCAAGAGCCAAGCTGACCCGGCACTATACCGAAGACATCCCAGACATCAGCCTATACGAGATTAGGATGGCTCTGAAGCAGCTTAAAAACAACAAGGCACCGGGTGACGACGGAATCACATCAGAGCTTCTGAAAGCGGGTGGATCACCGATACTGAAAGACCTTCAGAAGCTCTTTAATTCCGTTGTCCTCGAAGGGTCAACGCCGGAAGCATGGAACAGAAGCGTAGTGGTGTTGTTCTTTAAGAAGGGTGACAACACATTGCTTAAGAACTACAGACCCATTTCGCTTCTGAGCCATGTTTACAAGCTGTTTTCAAGAGTCATCGCGAATCGTCTCGAACGCAGGCTTGATGACTTCCAGCCTCCCGAACAAGCCGGTTTCCGAAAAGGCTACAGCACCATAGACCACATCCATACGCTGCGGCAAGTTATACAGAAGACCGAAGAGTATAACTTGCCCTTATGTTTAGCGTTTGTGGACTATGAGAAAGCCTTTGATTCGATCGAGACGTGGGCGGTGCTTGAGTCTCTCCAGCGGTGCCGTATTGACCATCGGTATATCGAAGTGCTGAAGTGTTTGTACAATAACGCCACCATGTCGGTCCGAGTACAAGAGCAAATTTCGAGGGCGATTCCATTGCAACGAGGCGTGAGACAGGGAGACGTTATTTCTCCGAAACTGTTCACTGCCGCATTGGAAGACGCCTTCAAGCTCTTGGAATGGCAAGGATTCGGCATCAACATCAACGGCGAGTACATCACTCACCTTCGGTTTGCCGACGATATTGTGTTCATGGCAGAATCCATGGAAGACCTCAGCACGATGCTCGAAGGCCTCAACAGAGTTTCCCTAAGGGTGGGCCTTAAAATGAACATGGACAAGACGAAAATTATGTCAAATGCCCATGTTGCGCCCGCCCCCATATCAATTGGGAACTCGACTCTCAAAGTTGTTGACCATTACATCTACCTAGGACATACAGTCCAATTAGGTAAGTCCAACTTTGAGAAAGAGGCCAATCGTCGAATCCAACTCGGCTGGGCAGCGTTCGGAAAGCTCCGAGACATCTTCTCGTCCAAAATACCGCAATGCCTGAAAACGAGGGTCTTCGAACAATGTGTGTTACCAGTGATGACTTACGGAACTGAAACGTGGTCTCTGACTATAGGCCTTCTGAACAGGCTCAGAGTCGCACAACGAGCTATGGAGAGGGCTATGCTCGGGGTTTCTCTACGTGATCGAATCAGAAATGAGGAGATCCGTAGAAGAACGAAAGTCACCGACATAGCCCAGCGGATTAGCAAGTTGAAGTGGCAGTGGGCAGGGCATATAGTTCGAAGAACCGATGGCCGTTGGGGCCGAAAGGTTCTCGAATGGAGACCACGGACTGGCAAGCGCAGCATAGGACGGCCACCGACTAGGTGGACAGACGACCTGACTAAGATCGCAGGCAAGGGCTGGATGCGGGCCGCTTCCAACCGGTCCTTGTGGAAATCAATGGGGGAGGCCTTTGTCCAGCAGTGGACGTCCTAAGGCTGAGATGATGATGATGATGACATATTTTAATTTGGTCAAAATATTACATTACTAAATATAAATAATCAAACCAAATAACGATAAATAAATTGTGCGCCTTACATTATTATTTAAATGTGAAAATAACTATATATGTCTGTTACATTTGTACGCCTAAAACGCTAAACCATTTTTGATGAATTTTAGTATGGTTCCCGTGGGATAACTTAAATAGCGGGAAAATCCTATTAAACGCGGGTGAAACCTAGAGCGCAGCTAGTTCATTATAAAAACGTCATAACCTAGATCATTTTGTATTATAAATGTAATATTGTAAAGTAATCGATCTGATGTAATTTAATAAGCTCCTTTTGTTAATCTAGTTATATGTCAAAGCTGTCAGTAACCGAGAAGATTGTTATTCGCTTCCATTTCCTAGAAATAACAAACCAACAGTTATTATTGATTGATTCAAAGATACCAATCAGATTGTAATCTATTTGTTTTATTGGAATTTCCACTTTTGACTGTTCAGTGCGATGTTATCATTGACTTTTTATGAATCCTTTGTTCGTGTCTCGAAAATGTGAAAATAAGCCTGCTATATTGACATACTCCGGTTGGTAGTTCCATTTATTTTCCAAAAAGCTGTTAAGTAAGTATTTGGCTAACAATTTAAATTGAGTAGATAGGTGTAATATGTTAGGATATATATTTTAACATGCGCTGCATTTTCTGCGCTTGCCAACCCGCCTGCCAAGCGTGGCGAGAATTGGCAAATCCCCCCTATATGGGGGAGGCGTATGTCCAGCAGTGGATGTCTAATTGCTGAGAAGAAGAAGAAGATATTTTAACATGATAGATATATGGTCACAGCAGCCGTAGAACCGATGGGCAATAGGACAGACGGGTACTTGAGTGGACACCGCGTGCAGGCAAGCGTAGTGTGAGACTCCTGCTAGATGGAGCGACGATCTGCGCAAGGTAGCTGCAAGTCACTGTATAAGCTGAGCTGAAAATCGAGCGCAGAGGCGCGTACTGGAAGAGGCTTATGTCCAGCAGTGGATGGATACAGCCTTATGATGATGGTGATCATATATTTTATTATTATTACTCGTAATACAAAATTATTTGGATTACTGCCATTCGTACAAGTTGGTATTGTACTTGTATCTATAATATCTTAATGCGTAGTAATTTACCAAGTGCACAAAATTAGTTATTAAATAATATTAGTTTATGAAACTGTGTCCAAGACCAAATTATGTGCAGTTTTATACACTACTTTATCTGATCTAATAAAAAAGATAGTGAAATTTACGTAAAATTACAGCATATGTTTGTATTTATTTGTAAATGTTTAGCGCCATATTCCATTTACTGATCGCGATGCGCATTGCAACCTTCTTAGTCCAGCTGAAGTTGTATCATAATTGTAATGTAACAAACCCACTAGGACTCACGTGGTAAACACTGGGAAATAACTCTCCTTACAGACTCAAATTGTATCATAGTGGTAAAAAGTTATGATACAGTTATTCATAGAAGAGCTGATGTAATTTTAATAATTTATTTCGATGGCTTAACTGTCTTTAAAGACAAGCAAGTTTTGTTTATGTTTTTATAATATTTATATTTCAGTATGAAATTAGATACAAGATGATACTAGTACGGTACTTATAAACACTAATTAAATCTAAAGTTGCTTAACACATTTCTAAGAAACAAATGATCTAAACTTGTCCGTAAAAAAGCATCCGAATCGTGGAAATTAATAACACTTTTCGCCTTAATGAAAACAATCCAGTAGCATACGTCATACGTGCTGGCTCAAATAACATATTAATGTGTTGTTTTATCATTTCATTATAATCGATCTAATTATATAATAATATGGGACAACATATATATCTTCTTCTCAGCCATAGGAAGTCCACTGCTGGACATATGCCTCCCCCATATAGGGGGGATTTGCCAATACTCGCCACGCTTGGCAGGCGGGTTGGCGAGCGCAGTATGGTTTCTCATCCTCAGAAGGCGCTGCTGCCCACCTTCCGGTACGTGATCCCTCAGCCGACTCTTACGGCACCCGTGGGAAGAGATGGGGGAGTACTATTCTAGGCCGGTACCACCACGGCATGGCACATGTACAACATATATATATGGGACAACATTCACACAAGCTCTTCAGGTCCCAAACTAGGCAGAGCCTGTACTATGGTAACCTGATGACTGATATATACTTATATGCGTATACTTATATATTAAAGTATTATAATATACAATAACGAAAAATAAAACTTTAGTGATAACACAAGTCAACTTTTTTCAGACTTTGGCTACGCTAACTATGTCGAAGCTGTTACATAGTGAAATTAGTTCAATAAAAAATATTTACATAGTCGGCTTACTATGTTGCGTTGGATTTGCCCTCTCAGTGCCCTTTACTATGGTAAGATAAATATATTTCATTAATTTTCTATGTATCGTAAAAAAGGGAAACACAAATAAAATGTGGTACTTACGCGTAGTCGATATCACGATCGACAATTGTTTCGGCTTCTTCCGGAAGCCTTCGTAACGTCCCGTCTCGCACTGCCTACTGCCAGTGCGAGACGGGACGTTACGACTAACGCACCGCACTCAAGATCCTGATGAAGGCTTCCGGAAGAAGCCGAAACAATTGTCGATCGTGATATCGACTACGCGTAAGTACCACGTTATACCCGTAAAAAACAGTGTAAAGTAATTATGAACGTGAGTTTTAATATTATTAACAAATAAAATGGTTGGTTTCTGCCACATTATGTGGTGACGGTTTGTGAAGTGATGATATCGTTGACTCATAATCTGACGGACGCCAGTTCGATTCCCACGTTTATAAGCATTATAAATAGGTAGTGTCCAATGCCCAAAATCTCAACTTCTGCTTTCAATAAGTCTGATATTAGCGTTTTTATTCATACACCAAATGATGATCTTAAAGCCTTTTTCCCAAGTAGGAATGGTTAGAGAAGACCAGCTAAATAGACAGCATCTCCAAAATTTCTGTATACGCTTCATGTTTCGCTAAGTATGACCATGTGTCTAAATTAGTACGGAACTCAAATGGCTTCTTAATTTACTGTCTCTCCTTTAAAATAATTTATTTGATCACTCTTCACAGCGCTAACTACAAGAATTGTTTCAATTCTTACATACTGGAAACCTTTTCTTTAATGTCTTCAGAAAACAGTGCGCTCTGGAGTTGCATAATTTGATTCCGCCATCCCCATTCCATCTTAGGACGACCAGACGGACGGCAATGCGACATCCATACATGGTGGACGTTCCAACTTGTCGCACGAAGCGTTCTGCTTCCACATTCTTAGTGCGTACAGGTAACGAATGGAACTCATTGCCTAACTCTGTATTTCTGAAAAAATACGACCTGGGTATCACCAAGTCACGAGTGAATAGGTATCTTCTAGGCAGGCGTGCTCCATCGTAGACCGCATCATCACTTAACATCAGGTGAGATAGTGGTCAAACGCCTGCGTATTCCACTTAAAAAACAAAAAAAAAAAAAAAATCCTAAACCTGACGACTCCTTTCTGTACATCATACCAAATTGACGCTACATTCAATCCTTTGTGCATAATATATATTTTTAATAATTGTACTATATATATTTGTTTTAATTAGTGTGTTTATTGTTTATGTGTTTATTATTATACATGCATGTCTTTAATTGGGCTTAATGCAATAACGTACTCTGAATAACATGTAATATAGATTAACACGCGACCGTCCTCACCACTTTGAAATGATTTCTCTCCATTCAAAGTTGTCTGGAAGAGATCGCTATGTGCGATAAAACCGGCCAATGCTACATTATAAAAATGTTATTTTTTTACTATCGTTTGAAAATATAAATATTATAAATTTATTTTTTCAATTTATATAATTATTACAATTGATTAATGGTAAACTAAAAAAATAAATTTGTAAAAGTTTTAATCACATACATTTTGTTTTCCTATTTTTGTGAGTCAACGCCAAATGAAGAGCTTAGAAAGTAAATATGGGCTCAGGAAGGACTACCTCACGGCGTTATTTCCTTTAAACAACTCGACTGACGTGAAAAATTCAGTAGTTCCACAAAAAATTCACCGGTTCGCTCCCAGGCACAGATCAAATATATAACATGCAAGGTCAACGTGACGGGATTGCTTCGTGCAAAGAACAGAACATGTTCTCTTTACTCGCATATTCAACCCCTATGGTTTACTACACGTGTCTGAAACGTAGATCAGGGGCCTAAGTCTACTAGTCAATATGGCAATATGATCGGCTCACAATGGCCGATTTTGACAGTTTTGTTAGTCTGTTATTTTTAATTCGTTCATATTGAATCAATCTTGATTGAACTATAGATTCAGTGACGTTGAGAGCCATTTTTCGTAGTCAGTTAGCATCCAACTTGTCAAATTCGTACAAAACAAACATAGGCCGAGCATAGGTTCAACATAGATTCAGGCCGCTATGAACTTAGCAGACTACGGATTTTTGACGTTGTCTTATTAGCATCAAGTCGGCCTCGCACTGGACTGAATATGAACATGAAATTAGTAGACTTCACACTCGGTTATTTTGCATAAACATTTTAAAAGGTATGATATTTTCTCATCCCATACTAAAACCACCCATACTAAAGTCACCGAACACATAGTGCCTTCAGGCAGCAGCCCTTGGGTGCCGGCGAGCATTCAAGGTGTAGCGTGATAACATCTTCAATCACATCGTCACCGACCATCAAGTGAGATAGAGGTCAAATATAAACAGTAGGCAGCAGTCCTTGGGTGCCGGCGAGCATTCAAGGTGTAGCGTGATAACATCTTCGATCACATCGTCACCGACCATCAAGTGAGATAGAGGTCAAATATAAACAGTATAAATAAACGGGATGCACTCCGGGAGTGTCGGCAGAAGTAAAATCTTGCATTTAATTGGTAAAATACTATATTCATTTATTGCGTTATCGTAGACAAAGATGACCTATAAATACCTATTATTTAAGTTTATTGATTGTATGTACCTACACATTAAACACTATAGTGAGGGCGATAGAGCATACAATAGAATGAAGTCAAAATCAATATGTTAAACGGGAGAGCTCGGTGAGCGCGGTCTGCTTCAAAAAGGTCGTCTTATACCTACCAACAAACGAAAATGTTCCTTATTAGTAACACTTTTAAGTTTAAATCGTAACTACGTCTAACTCTCCCTCGTCTTACGAATTTTCGACGTCACGCGCCTCAAGATTCACTCATTTTGCGATCAGTGTCACGTGTCCTGAGGCGAGTTTAACATTTTTTCCCCATACAAAAGTGCACAACGCCGCTAAAAAAGGTTTCAATTCAAAAAAAAAAAAAACGTCACAACTTGGTGACGTTTAATAAATAATTGGTATCATATTCGCGGGCATAATCTATCGTTGAGAATATCGTCACCTAACTTCGACTGAGATTAATGATAATACGCGTTAGTCTCTAAAAAATCATATACTTAGGTTATATACTCAAAATGTAATAAAGACACTGGGAAATATATAACTATAATAAGTTCACAGGTTACGGCGTTTCGTCACAAGTGGTTACATCAAAGTAATAAAGAAAAGTAGAATTGTAGTCCAATAACGTCTTTTTAAGTCACGTTATTTAAACTATCAATCCCATTATCAAACTGACTAGCCGGTTGGCGCAGTTAGTAGCACTCTGCCTTCTGAGCCGCTGGTCCCGGGTTCGATTCCCGGACAGGTCAAACATTTGTGTGCATGAACATATCTGTTTGACCCGTGTGTGGGTGTGTATATGTATATAGGTATATATATGAGTCATCAGGTTACCATAGTACAGGCTCTGCCTAATTTGGGACCTGAAGACCTTGTGTGAATGTTTAAAAAAAAAACTTATTTTTACAAGCTCCACAAAATATACTTCCATAGCGGGTGGATATAATAGTCACATAATATAATAGTCTTCCTCTTAAAACTATGTTATATCATTACATCAATTTAGCAAATTTATTTGTACCAAAGTATATCTTTAAAATGAAGTGAGCTATTATGCATATCATCATCATCATCTCAGCCATAGGACGTCCACTGCTGGACATATGCCTCCCCCATTGAATTCCACAAGGACCGGTAGGAAGCGGCCCGCATCCAGCCCTCGCCTGCGATCTTAATGAAGTCGTCTGTCCACCTGGTCGGTGGACGTCCTATTCAGCGCTAATACATAATAGTACTTTTATATGTTTTTATAGGCGACGACGAGCAAAAAAATTATAGGTTTTAAAACAGGCCTGGATGTGAGCGTCCTATATTTGGGTGGATTTAAAGTTGCAGCTATCATGTGGCTATATGGAGTCCAGAAATTCTCAACTGACATTAACTTTTGGCTCGGCTTTAAGCCAACAAAATTTTGGACTATAATCTGGATGCTGCTTCCTATTATTCTTGGCGTAAGTTTTCACACTTCAGTTGATACTATAGTAAAACTTTAAATGACAAAAGCTCACCAAATAAGAAAATTAACATTATCAACGAAAGCTGTGAGCTGGTCAGCTAGTTAAAACATGTATCATCATAATCATCATCTTACCCATAGGATGTCCACTGCTGGACAAATGCCTCCCCAACATAGGGGGGATTTGCCAATACTCGCCACGCTTGGCAGGTGGGTTGGCGAGCGCAGTATGATTTCCGATCCTCAGAAGGCGCTGCTGCCCACCTTCTGGTAAGCGATCTTTTAGCCGACTCTTACGGCATCCACGGGAAGAGATGGGGGAGTACTATTCTAGGCCGGTACCACCACGGCACCACCACATGTATATTTATAAAAAATAACTTGTTCTTTAGCTACGTTTGAATAATCGTTACGTATATTTGAGAGGATTCAAATAAAAAAATGTATTAAAGATAACTAACGCTTGAATAAAAAATATGTATATTTAATTTTTAGCAGTTTCCCTGCATGTTCTATGGTTTCCGATTTTCCCACTCCGACCAAGGTAAAATCTAACGTAAAACATCTCACAGAATCTTACAGGTGTCATAAAAGTCTTATATAATAATTTTCTATGGCTACAAATAAATGACGTCACTAAATATGTAGTTAGCAAACGTCAACACAGTTCAGAAAAAGAACAGTAATAATATAATAAAGCAATAACATTGTCATACAGATTGTCATTTGTTGTGCGGCATTACGAAACAAGCAAAATGTTTTCTCACACGAATTTCAAAAGTGGAATTTATAAAGCCCATTTAAAATACTTATCGGCTAATAGAAATCCAGCGTCTTGTTCTTAATTTAAATACAATTAAATTAAAAATATAAAATAATGATGTTCTCATGGATGCAAACTTTAATTCATATAATTGAATTAAATTAAGTTTATATTATGCTAATATAATTGCTTATACATTTTCAGTATTTCCTGGTTCGAAGAATTTATATGCTAACGCAACTGAATGACTTTACTGAGTTAATTACTGCAGCTGTATGGATTATACTTTCTCTATTAACCGCTGCTTGTTTTCAAATTAAAACTATCGCCAAGTTTATACTACGAAATGTAAGTGTATATATTTCCGTTAACTACCATGTGACAGACAACTTAGTTATTATTTTTAAATTGGTGGCTTCTTCCGTGTTTCTATAAGAATTTGTTTTATATTTGTTTCATAGGTTTTGTGTTTGACCACTTGAGCATAAAAAGCTTATCCCAATTTTCGGATTCACAATAATAACACTGTTGAATGAGAAATATTTATTGAACAATGCAGTGGTATAGAACCACTGCATTGTTCAATAAATATTTCTCATTTCTGATTTCTGCTATAGTGCGACCGTGGAAACGAAATGTGTTTGATACTTATTATCGATATTTTTCTCCAGTTTAAATTAAATATACAGTCTAAATACTATCACATACAAGTTTCAGTAGGATATAAAACTGTCATATTTTTTATTGTATATTTGTTCAATTAAATGTCGCAGGTATAGCACGCTTTTTTAATTATATATTAACGCACTCTCTCGGCGGCCAGACTATACAGCACTTCAGCTATACTCAAGTTATAATAACAATTTCATAGATCTCTATTTGGAATGTGGCGTAAAGCTTTTAGTTACCAAAAAGCAAGGCAACGTCAAATCAGTACTTTTAAGTTGGAACAATTACATATTATAATGTACGTGAACATGAATATACAATTAATAATTAAAATGTTATGGCATATAATATATATGCTGTAATAATAATACATAGTAAACAGTCAGAAAAATTAACACAGTCAATTACCTACATTCTAAGTTTCCTTAATATCTTCAATTTGACTTGGGTAACTAGCCAACTAGTCATGAGTGCTAGTACTACCGACCTTTATACGAAAAAAAAAACTGGAGTGGAAAAAGGTTTAAACTCTCTACTTAGAAATTGGGGACAACTCTCATCGATTTACCAAAAAGCAAGGCAGAGTCAAATCAGTACTTTTAAGTAGAAGCGATTATCGTTCCATTACATCAAGTAGAAGTTATGGTGAACTGTTTTTCCAACCGATTCAACCTTATTGTGTTATTCACAGAATATTGCGGGAGTGCTTAGACCAAGCACCAAGTATGGACCACTGGATTTTGATGACCGCAAACGACGGAAAACCTTTAATGAGACCGTACAACTCAGGCAGTGCAAACATAACTGTAACGCATTAGATGTTAGTTGCTAATGCTTATATATTCAGCTATCAAAGTGATAGAAGTGCATTTTTCTTTTTTAGCGAATGTTATTAAATAACCTTCAGTTTCAATGTCAATCCCATTCCAATACAAATCAGTTCTAATCTCATTTAACGTCATTTTTTCCTAGTCAAATTTCATCGAACTCGATTCCAAACGCTTGCTAGTGTTACGTTCAAGAGTACCTATCAATCTGTGCGAAGTCGATCTAAATTACAATTTTCGATCGGAATCAAGTGTCAAGAGTAAGCCCGCTGACCTTGTAAAATATAAATATAGCCAAGGTTATACTAAACTTGTAACGAGATGGGGGCTATGCTGGTTAAGCGAACACTTCTTACTTCTTTTCAGTTTTGCTTTGGCAACATTAATCATTTTCAAAAATACCTAACCTTAGTTATCAATTTACTTAATTATTTTCTGTTATTTCGTCGGAGTCAGATTTCTCAATCTCGGCCAAGGGAATTTTTTCTCAGACTTAGTACCAGTGAAGGCCGCGTCACCTGAGATCAGCGTTGCATCGGGCTCCTTATTAGTTTCAAATAAAATTGTGCTCAAGATGTGTATTTACCGCATACATAATTATATACAATGGTTTTGAAAAATTATTTAACCTTATTCCGGCATCTCAGTTTCACCACCGTGATTATTATTATTTTTATTACGTTTTTGCTATAGATTGCAAAATGTGGACCGAGCTTCCTCCCCTCGATACTGCAGAGTAGCTACAATATGGGATTCTTCAAAAGGAGAGTTAAAACAAAAAATAAGGGTCTTAAAAAGGATTGGCAACGTATCGTAATGTCCTAATGCTACAGATATCCATTAAAAAAGCTCATTTTTACTATCATTAAAAATCAGCTGTTTCGCATTTAGAAGTGACGAATTTAAACACAAAAATAATATCAAAACCAGTGCGAGATTTGTGTACTCTTGTGGTTATCAATAAAACAATACATGTGTAAATGCTTTTATATACCACTGAATGCGCCCCGCGGGTTTACCCGCGTGGTTATGAAGAATTGATGATGATGATATATCTTTTACATATTTAAACTTAGTACAACACCGCTTCTCAAAAAAATAATTCCTCTCCTTGCAATGGTTGTCTGGGAGAGATCGCTTCTTAGCGATAAGACCGCCAATTGTGCACCGTAGTTTGTAATTGTTAATGTGATATTTTATAAATATTATTATTTTAAGTTGATGTAGTTGTACAATAAAGTGTTATCTATCTATCTATGATGATGATTAAAATAAGCTATGTGCTAATGCAAGTTAAAAGCTATTTCCATACCTAATTTCATCGAAATCGGTGTAGCCGTTTGAGTGTATGAAACATACACACAAACTTTCGCATTTAAAATATTAGTAGGATTGATATATAATAGTATTTTATAAAATAATATAAAATAACCTTTCAAACAAGTATAAAAACAAAAACTTGTCCTAAATTAAGTTCAATAATTATAACAATGGGTACTTACATAATTCATTGCCGCTTATTACAAATATTACACAAATTTATTTGCCGTGGTGGTACCGGCCTAGAATAGTACTCCCCCATCTCTTCCCGTGGGTGCCGTAAGAGTCGGCTAAGGGACCACGTACCAGAAGGTGGCAGGAGCTCCTTTTGAGGATCGGCAATCATACTGCGCTCGCCAACCCATCTGCCAAACGTGGCGAGTATTGGCAAATCCACCCTATATGGGGGAAGCATATGTCCAACAGTGGACGTCCCATGGCTGAGATGAATGAATGAAAAACTTATTACAAAAGTACGATTGCAGAACTTAGTATAAAATGCCCCAACACTCCGTCGCTCTTCCTTCTGCTATGGGACCAGCCAAAATACTCAGCCAAAAAAAAACAAAATACTCAGATTTTGCTTAAATAATTACATTAATTTAAGAAACTTAACTTCAGAAACCGGATATTTACCGTGTAGTTTTGTTGTTTTAAGTAAGTAAGTGAACAACTATACAAAATGACATTAATTTTTGTACAGTTGTTTACAATAAATAATCCTAAGGAAATGGTACATTCTATGTCTTGAGGTTACTGCGAACTTTGTATTCTGGTACAATAAAATAATAAAAAAGTAATAATAATACAGTATTAATACCCCCCATGGGGAGGCATATGTTCAGCAGTGGACGTCTTATGGCTGACATGATGATGACGTTAGATGCCAAAATATTGATGACTGAAAATACACGATAAATATATCCAATATTAAAAATGAACTGTTATGTTTGTAACCGTGACAGTATATAAACATATATTTATTTACAATCATAATCCTGAAAAGTAAATATTTTATTTGTAATTTAGATTTTAAACAACCTCACAGCGTTCTCTAGGCGCTCGCGCTGTGAGGTTGTTTCTAGTTATTTACTCCGTGGCCTCGTTTTTTACATGACGTATAAGATTCTTTTGTTTGGGCTGGCCTGAAGATTAGAAACAATTGCGCCCGAATGAAGTTTAAAATGCCGTGGTGGTACAGGCCTAGTATAGTACACCTCCATTTCTTCCCGTGGGTGCCGTAAGAGCCAGTTCTAAGAGATCAGGTACCAAAAGGTGGGCAGCAGCGCCTTCTGAGGATAGAGAATCATACTGCGCTCGCCAACCCACCTACTTGGGCCTGCACAACAGGCTCAGAGTCCCACAACGAGCTAAGGAGAGGGCTATGCTGGGCGTTTCTTTACGCAATCGAATTTAGCCCAGTAGATTAGCAAGTTGAAGTGGCAGTAGGCAAGGAACCTAGCTCGAAAAACTGATGGCCGTTTTGGTTGAAAATTTCTCGAATGGAGACCACGAACTAGCAAGCGCAGCATAGGACGACCACCGACCAGGTGGACAGACGACCTGTTAAGATCGTCGGCAAGGGTTGGATGCGTGCTGCTTCCAACTGTGTGGAAATCAATGGGGGAGGCATATGTCCTGCAGTAGACTGACTGAGATGATGATGATGATGAAGTTTAGAAATAATCTTGCGTGAATCTTTAAAAAATACACACTAATCTGAATGGATAAAGTGGTTAAGTTACACCGGCTTGGAAGCCAGTTATCAAATTATATCAATTATAGTAATTCAGCGTGATCTCTGGATTTCATGAGGGGTTACTGTGGGCATGGTGAACGTTTTGATACAAAATATGTGGCCACCCAATGATGTTTTACTAAAGATGACGTATATTCATACTGCGCGGTGCTCAGATTTTGTTCCTTTACGACATAAACATGCTTACTGCGACAGATAATACGGTACAAATAATATAGAAAAGGATAGCTATATGTTTAGACTTGCGCTTGAAATACGCGTCGTAGTTAAAATTACTACAATTGACTTAATTTTGCCGCCTCAGTTTCCGCGCGCTTGTGCGACATCTACCTCATATAAACATATTATATCATTGAGGCCACCATTATTTTTATCATAACCTTTTTATGGACAAATGACATAAAGTTTACCTGGGATCATGTTCACTGTAAAGTGTTAAGGGAACAAAAATAAATAAATAATAGGTGATTAAAAACAGCCTTATTTTTCAATATTAATGTATTCATGACAAACTCCGACATCATTTTTATTGTTTCTTTCACAGAACATGTTCGAGTGTAATCACTTGCCACTAACACAAAGAGCCCAGTCTAAGTCGTTTGATGCAGGGTCGTTAACATCTTTGACCAATATATACGATGCCAGAAAAAAAGGATTGAGTTGGAGGCGGTCTACCGCAATTGATACGGATATATATCGCTGAGTTTTGTGTTGCTGTGTCTGTTATTTTAAGCATTTCTTTTAGGATTAATTTTGTTATAAATATACACTTCTATCAAATAAATAATTTTGTCTACGTAAATGCTAATCAATGAGTACCACTTGAAGTTTTATTGAACCACAGGATTTTATATCGTCGTACATGGGAAACTCTAATAAATAATGAAATCAGTTTTGTTGATAGTTGTATTAATATGTCCATTAACCATGCAGTTTTTATATTTGTTGCAAGTAGCGAATTATATTTTAAGTGGTATTAATGTTTTTTCTTTTTTTAAAAGAAATTTTAAAAATAGAATAGTTTTTAATCTAATTGGACTGTGTGTCTTAGCTTTCGTTTGACCACTGTCTCACCTGATGTTAAGCGACGACGCGGTGGATTTACTTATTACATTTAAACAGAACGCTTAAAATGTTTTCCAAAAACTACTGCTGTCTACTCGTACATGCATATATTTACCGGTATGCATGCTGTGGATTGTAGGATCAGTTGTATTAACAATTTTTTTTTACTCATTATAAGCTTACGTTTGACCACTGTCTGTCTCACCTGATATGAAGACGTGACGACGCGGTCTAAGGTGTTGAGATTAAAATGTTGACTATACAGTATTACATAATGTATAGCATTATTTGGCCTTGAAAATCATATGCAAAATCAAACTTCTAAGGCAAGGCAATCAAAAGATACAGCCGTTTATGCTGCAAATTTTCGACACGCGCAAGGGAATCAATACCTAAAGGGTTATTCCCGTGAACTCAAAATCTTGAAACTTGGTACGAAGCGACGTCGAATAGCATAAATAAAGGAAAAATTTCGTAATGTTTCCTCGGCACTCCACAGCATAAATTTTTAGTTACATCGTATAATAAAAATATTTTGAATAATTTTAGACTCTTACCTACAAGTTTGTACGGAACCCTCGGTGCGCGAGTCCGACTCGCACTTGGCTGGTTTTTTTAAATACATTTTTTCATAGACTAATGACAAAATTTTATGGTACATTGCATGCATGAAGATCATATCTGAAAAAAAAATTGAACGTAAATGACATAAATTTTTGAAAATTCTTAAAATATCACAGTTTTAGAGTTATTAACGACAAAATTGTTAGTTACTTTTGCTTTATTTTATTTTGTTAATTACTTATGCGCGTATAAATGCGCCATTAAAACCTCGCGATACACTTTTCTAAACGTCATAATCGAATGAACTATGCGACATATTACATTTAAGAACTTGTTGAACATCATTTTAGAACTTATTTTAGGCGTCAATAATTGATATTGATCTTTGTTGTATTTTTTATTCCGAATCAACGTTGGTATTTACCTACTTGATCAAATCTTGTTTATTATTTGTATTAATAAAATGTAATGTCTCGACATAAAATATGTGTTCATTTTTATATTATTTTGTTATGCACTTATGAACTGAATACCTTTTATCTAACCTTGAAAGACTTGTCTTTACAGAAAAGCCATCGAAGTAAATTAAAAAACATACATTGTGATACAGCTCTTCTATAGACAACTGTATCATAATGCAACTTTTTACCATTAAGATACAACTTCAGCTGGACGAAGTAGGCTGCAATGCAGTTTTTCAACATAATCTGTGGATTGCTCCACGCTGTGCGGTGCTCCATGGAACACGCATGCGTGATCGGAGAATGAACTTTGGCGCTAAATAAGTTTTAATTTGGCGTTTCCGAATAAATGCAAGCCATATGCTGTAATTTTACGTAACTTTCATTATCTATTTTAAGGTATTTAAAAAAAGTAGTATATGAAACTGCACATAAATTGGTCTTAAAACACTCAAGTAGTTCTATAAAAAAACTCGACAGAACCCTTATGAAACATTTTCATAAAGTACTATTATGCAGTTGTTATATTACAACTATGACATATTATGAGTTTTTTTTAAATAAAATAATTTATCGACTATGTATAAAGTATATATAGATGGGTCTATCGGTTACTACTGTATCATTCGTTTTTTGGATTCACCATGATAAACTTGTGTTGATCGATCCACTAACATCTAACGTTTTTAACGGATCTTTTTTCAAATTAAATAATAAAAATATGTTCCGATTTTTTGTAAAAGGTATCAATGATAGTTGATTGTATATGACCGTAACGATAAAATAAAGTTACTTAACAATAGTTATTGAATAAAATAAAATATTATATAATAATTTATACGGACTTCAGAAAGCTGAGGCGAGAAGTATTTGCATAAAAATAAACCGTCGACGAACCGCAGAACGTAACGAAATCCAACTGCCACGGTTCCGCTCCACAGAACTCAGAATGAACTTCACCGCGCACAATGCTCACAATCAACATACAATACGAACCCTGAATTAACTGCACTTTTGTATGGACCAGAGCAGAGCTCATATTTTTATTATCTTATAATGTATTTTACTCGGATATTAGCTTATTCCTATACGTCCGCTTACAGTATAATATTTCTAGGTATGTATATTTTGTGTCGTCGCTCTTCGGCCATTTAAAATATGCCTGCACTGAGAATAACGTGAAGAAAGATATATACAAAACTACAGCATTTGAAAATGGAACTCTTTGGCTGTAAAATGCAGTTTGTTTCATCTGACTGTCAATTGTTTTTAGATTGTAGCTCCGTTTTAAAAATTGTGTGTCTACATTAACATGGATTTAACTCAAGAAAATGTTCATAGTACATTTTCTACGATTTTAAGTGTAATTTGACAGCTCAACAGAGCATCGTTCGGCTTCAATATGCTTTTGGCAATGAAGCACCGTGCAAGACGACTATTATAGCTGGTTTGCAGAATTCAAGCAGTCGTGTCAATCTCAGTGACGAAGCTCGCGATGGTCGCCTGTGTGAACATGTCCACCGCTGTGAACGCCGCATGATTGAAACAGACAAGCATGTGACCTACCATGAGATTCGCGCATCCTAAAACATAGGCAGAGTCAAATACGATCAATCCTATACAAACTTTTGGGTGTGAGAAAGCTGTGCTCGCGGTGGATCCCACACAATTTGACCGAGGCTCAAGAAATGGACCGCGTCACTTGGTGCAATGCCATGCTTACCTACCAGATTCAATGAAGGTACGTCAAATTTAGCGTGGGACATAACAGATGATGAAACATGGCTTTATTGCTATGATCCTAAAACAAAGCAGCAATCGAGCGTATGTGTTTTTCAAGATGAGCCGAAACCAACCAAAGTGGCGCGCGTAAAAAGTGCAACTAAGCGGATTATTGCTTCTTTTTTTAATAAAACTGGACACGTGTACAAGCCCTATGGCGAATTCACAATTGCTTTATGTATATCTTAAGATTTTAAGATTGTTTTTCTTCGCTAAGCATATACATTATAGTGTGTGTGTACTGTGTACGGTCAGTACAATGAAAAGTGCGCGAATGCGCGAACGCGATTATAGCGATGATCTCAGACGTGGGATCGTCGGCTGTAAAACTGACGAACGCTGCTTCGATCTACATCAATGGCTCGAGGTTCCGGTGAAGGTAACATCGCTATCAAAATCGCAGCATGGTGGAAGGGTTATTTTTAGTACCTGCCTATATATATAGCTTCCACCATCAATTTTGAAAAACACCAAATACTTAGTATGTTCAGGCATCAGTTCTTGAAAGTCTAGCATGATGATATTTTCGATCACGTCCTCACTGATCATCAAATTAAAAAAAAAAAAAATGGTTAATAAGAACTTTACTTTTTAATATAATCACACCGGATCTATGTATAAGACAGTTTAGACGTTTAGACATATCTATAGTAGAAGCTTGGGCAACTGTTGCAATAAATTGAATTTCACTGGAAAATCGCCCTAAAATAATTAAATCGACAGTCCGCTTTTGATTTTAGCAATAGTTCGACATTTCCAAGGATATATGCTGCCACCTGTTGTTGAGAAGCTGGTTTGAAAACTAGCTAAAATGGAACTTTAGCAAACACAGTAAAATAATAGATTAAACAAAAATTAAGCTAAAGTCTTACACTAAATTATACTAAACTAGTCAATAAAGTCGCTACGAGTGGAGAAAATTCCCAAAACGCTGAGATCACTGGCAATGTTGCCAGAATATCTTAACCTTGATGGAAAATAAAACAATAGATGACTTCATTTTGTTTCACTTCAAGATTGTTTCAAATCGAGAAGGTCTAGGAAACGTTACACATAGGTAGATCCATTTGTAAAAATATGTTTAAAAGTACCAATTTGAGGGTCCAAACAAATGTGCGCGAATTAAAATTCTTATCATATCGAGCCTTCAGACAAAACTATTTGCTAAATACATGCCAATAATTGCAAAATTATGCATTAGTTAAATGTTTATAAAGTAGAAAAAAAGTTTATTAAATGAAAAAGTTATTAAAACACGAGCGTTAGCGTCAAAAGAGTTGGTCCAAGATAGAGCGGGTGATCTACAATACAAACAGCTACCCACGGGCGGCGAAGGTTTGAGCGGTCGCGTCGCCGCTATGAGCGGAATGAGGTAGGCGGCCGGGCCGCGGTCGATAGGCGGACGGGCGCATGCCCGGGCTCTTGCCGCCACAGGGGCTAGAAGAGCATGCCAGTCCACCGGCTGGCAGATCCGCGGCCGCCAGAGCTAGCGTCCTGCCGGACGCACACGATCGTGCATTGTAAACATGCATGCTCGTCGTGCTCGCGGCGCGCACGCTTTCATTCTGGCAATATCCTTTACGATTGCATGGCTGCCTCGTTCGGAGCACTCTGCGTAAGTACAACATAACACAACAATAACAAAAGGTCACCAAGGCCTGATGATTACATTCCGTGACAACGACGCTGGCGTCCCTCATACAAGTGCGAAGCCATAGTCGTCTTAACCTCCTCCAAGATACCAAAAGATTTCATATCGTATGAGTCGCTTCTGATTTGCTCTGACCTTGGCGATAATCACATGCAAACAATCCTACAGAAAAAGATTTTAACTCTGCGATTCCAGAGACATTCAACATCTTTTTCCTTCTTTTATTCAATATGATGTATTATTTAATATTTTCAGTGATGTTTTGTGATAAAATGGTTGGTGTGTATAATTTTAATGAACTTGAAATACAGGTATAAACATAAAAAAAATGTCTAAAACAAGTTGATAGATTTACGCACATCGTCTCAATATATAAACACCACCAGAACTCGTTGTCAAATCAAGAGTTAAACCGTAAACGAATTAGGAAAAAAGTGAAAACTGCCGCCACATGATTTAGGAGCATTGACTATAAAACCAGGTTATGTGATCTGTGTTAGGGATCGATATTTTTTGCTTTCTGATCAGTGGCGAAGTTGTTGTTTTTATCAATCATCGCATTTATTACCTAAAAATAGGCAAAACATCTAACAAACAAGTTGGGAAATTTAATACTTACTAAGGCAATTGATTCAGTAAAGGGCACGTTTCGAGGATTATATTACTTTCTAATTGAAGGCAATTGGAGAAAGGCGATAATTATGATAAGTCAGAGAGTGCTGACCGTTTGTTTATCAAACCTTCGGAAATATTATCATTGTGTAAATACAGATCCATTTAAAATTTTGGAATTATATAAATATAATATAAAGACAAGATAAATCAATTGCATCTACCTATGTACCTTCATAATTGCGGCACACGTGTGCTTCTATTACTGAAAAGATATAAGGAAATCACGATTTTTTCCATCTACATTTTACGCGGTTAATATTTGTATAGTTGCAAATATTTTAATGGATTTACCAAAATTTTCACAAGAACGTTAATAAAAATGTGTTACAAAATGTGTTAGAAAAAATAATTAGGAAAAAAAACCATTAAATAAATATTTATGTGAATATGACACCAAAATCTTAAAATCTTTATTATTTGCTGCTCTTTTCGTTCAAGGATTAAGTGTTTTTTTATACTGCTACAGTTGAAAAACTTTTTGCGTCACTGATATAATTTTCTATATCTCGAAACTACAACTCTGCTATATTTTTGTAATTATAATAGAAACCTGATCTTAATCGTGCTCCTACTTGTACGACCTTTGACAACTGTTATCTTGACAAGACCTTTTACTATCTCTTTACATTTAACATCATCATTTCGGTACTATAATGATAGGTTTACCGAGATTACTTTTGTTTGAAAAAGATGTTTTAAACAGGATTTCGTATTCAAATCTGCCCTTTACACAATCTGCTTTAGTAATAAAAAGTTAAATATGTTTCACGGCTTCATTAGTCAATATTGTAAGATTTACTAAAAGTAGTAGCATACCAAGTGATGCAAAGCAGGGATGTAACGGAGGTGGTCTTATCGGAACCGAAGTCGGAGTCGGAATTTTCCAATTTGATTTGACGGAGACGGAGTCGCAACCGGACTCGGAATCGGAGGTGGCCGTGGGGTAAAAATATTAAACTAGTACAACTAATATAGAGTATAGAGTCAGCTTCTTTAATTTCAATTGAAAAATAATGAAACACCTCTATAGTCTAGTCAAGAAGTTCAAAAACATGAAAAATAGAGAGGTCCTAAAATTATGAGCAAAACCTCATTGGATTCTGAATCACCTCTAGAAAAATGATTATGAAGGATTTTGTTGTAGATAAAAGTTTCATTTGTAATTAAAAAAATAAGATGAAAACAGAATTATTTTTTGTTTTTTGTAAATAGCTCGAAAAATATTAATATTTAAGAAACTATGACAAAAGTTCGTTAAAGAGGAGAAAATTGCCAATAAAAGAGTCGTAACTCTCAGAACTATATCTCCATTATTTATAATTTTAATTTGTTGTTGAAAATAGGCTAAACGCGTCTGTTACGGCATGCACGCACCGCCGCTAAAGAGAGTTCATCAGACAAAATAATTTATTTATAGCATAGTAAGTCATTTGAATCATTTGAAAAATTTATAGTATCTTTATAACACTTGAAAGAATCGAGCCCTGTTGGAAAAAAGTTTTATCACCATTTTACACATAGTTTATTCAATGGTTAAGTAACAATTGTTTCATTAATCTCTGTTGGCATAAATAATGGGATAAAAGGTATAAACAATTGGCCTATTAATTTGAAACTTCGTGGAGCTCTTTTGATATATATACTTCATAAGGTCCTGCGAGAAATGTTCATAAAAAAATATTAATTTGTTAATTATGATTTTTTATAACTATAGAAAAATGAAATATCTAAAAAATGTTGCTACAAAATTATTTTTCAGTAAATATTTAGCTATGTCTGTTATCACATTAAGTAATGGCAGTAATTAACATGGGGTATGATTTTTACGTAATTTGCTTATAAAATTATTAATGATTAAATACCATGTTATCCATACCTTTGTATTAATCCTAGTCCAAAGAAATTATTTTGTCTTTAAGACTGTTTAAATAGCTGTACATTACTTTGTTTAATTGAATTATCTAAATCGTACATTCAATTCAGAAGATATTACGAATTTCAAAATGTCAATCTAAATACTAATAGAAAATTAAACCTGTACAAAGAGTTGACATAGAAATAATAATATATTTTAAAATGTAACTTAATTTGAAGCAATTACTAACAAAATTAATATCAAATTTAACTAAATACGCTTCTTATCAAAATATATATAATAAAACTGATTTTAACAATCTACCTCTTGCACTTCCATATTTTCACAAATTTCGTTTAAGTACAAGTTATTGTTCCAAATAACACTTTTTAATTCCAAATAACACAATTGCACTTTTAACTTATTAGTTGAAAATAAAACAATATTAATTGAAATCCCGTATAAAACCAAATAAATAATGCTTAAAAAACAACAAGTAAAACAGTAAGTGTCGTACGAGAGCACGTGGTAAAGAGAGCTCCCATGAGACACGTGTAAGCTGGTCGTATTATGCTGATCTTGGCCGCTACTATCGGCTATGATTAGACCTCGCAATTTAAGCTCTGATTTAAAAATAACGAAGCCGAAGTCGGAACCGGAGGTCTAATAATAGTCGGATGTTCCGAAACCGAAGTCGGAGTCGGAGTCGGTACAGGAGTTGGAGTCGGAGGTGGCGGTGATGTAAAAAAGGAAGGGTTGAGGGCCAGCCTAATATGTTAAAGTAATACATATATTATTAAGTCAGCTTCTTTAATTTCAATTCATAATTAATTGACCAGCTTAATCCAGGCTTTAAATATAAATAAAAAACGTCATTACTGTGTTCATAAAAAAACCGTTTGCAAATCACATCAATTGAAGTAGCTCTAAAAAACAAATTAATGTATAGTTCTGTCTTATAATATTTAATGTATGATTAAATAAAAAACAAAAATTTTTTTTTTTAAAATAAATAAATTTTATTTGTCGTAAAACGTTTGTCCCGCGCAACACGTATAAAAGCTGATCATATATGCTGACCTTGGCCGCCACTATCGGCTATGGTTAGGCCTTCGATTTTTAAAATAACGGATCCGAAGTCGGAGCCGGAGGTGTAATATTAATCGGATGTTCCGACATATTGGAGTCGGAGTCGAAGTTCCGTAACATCCCTAGTTCCAAGATATAGGTGTCGGAGTCGAACGCTCCGTAACATTACTGGTTCCGTCATCGTAGGACTCGGAGTCGAACACTCCGTAACATTACTGGTTCCGACATTATAGGACTCGGAGTCAAAGTTCCGTACCATCCCTGATGCAAAGTAGCTTATTTACTTTGTACCTATCGCCGTAAAGACCATGGGTATAGATTTGTTTCTTTCGTAGGTTTGTGTTCGTTTAATGTATATATCTTTTAGAAACAGTCTTTTTACATACAGCTTAACGTCTTTTTGGCGGCTTTCCCAGGTATGAATAACACACAGGAAGCAAATTCACAAAGTTATCATAAATATGAAAGACAGGAAAAAAGGACGTTAACATCGCTGTCTGTAAAAATTTATTTCGTATAAAATCCTTTATTAAAAATATACTGTTATGAAAACCTTGACTGTAATATTACACTTATATACTCTTTTTATATTATTGAAGTGGCTATTCCTTTATTGAAGATATATTTTATAATATTAAAATTATAAAAGTATATTGTTACTTATCTTTGATTATAAAGTCAAAGAGAATGAGTGATTCTTTTAAAAAAATAATGTTAGCGTTGATAACAACTTCCTATTTCCCTGTCATCGTGTTTGACTTGGCTATACACATTATTCTTTTTACCGTTTCCGGGAAAATGAACCATTTACTTCAATTTCGATAATATTTTTTACGTAGTTATGATTGAATATTCTGTATCAATATTATATGTTATTAGTCTTTTAAGAATTCAGCTTATAAACTCATCACTCATATTTTCTCTGGTACATTGTTTCCTAAATTAGATAATCACGTGTGGAGACACTCATTTGAAAATTCTGATATATATCCTAACCTACTTCTTACTAATATTATAAATGCGAAAGTTTGTGTGTAAGTGTGTATGTTTGTTTCGATTTCGATAAAATTTGGGATAGAGATAGTTTTAGCCCTGGATTAACACATACGTTACTTTTATCCCGGAAAAAGGATAGTTCCCATGGGATAATGGAGGTAACGGGAATACCGTAATCCACGCGGTTGAAACCGCGGGGCGCTACTAGTAATTTATATTGGATTGATTACAATAAGCAGTTCAGTAAATACTGGTATAGTGCATGTCTATATAGGGATAAGCAACTAAAAAATCTCCACAAATTGCGTAATGTAATTGAACGCTCTCTTTAGCAGCCGTGCTAGGGTCACCGGAGTTACGGCTGCGAAGCTATTTCCTATAATCAATACATTTATTAGACAAGCATCATGATATGGCATAACATAATAAATATATTATTAAGACAACAAAGCACATTTTTTATACTACAAACATTCCACATACAAATAAAAGTTGATCAATTACATTGAGTTTACGTCTACATCGTACAATAATCTATATATCATAATAAAATCTTTTTCAGTCGCGTTTAAAGTCAGAAACGGCTTTAATATGATTCTCATTTTATTCTTTTTCGTTTTATACGCCCGTAGTTTAATTTTTATAGTAGATATATGGAAAATTTTCTAACCATACGTCGGTTTTCTATGCTTCAAAAAATACTGTTATTTCTTCCATCGTAGTTGCGAATTACTTTTAATAGACATTCGTGGAAAATTTTTCAAATTGGTTGTCTGTAAAGTCTGTTTACAGACGATAGATTTACGTGATAACGTCATAATCATTTATGACTTTGACTTTGACTTTGACTTTGACTGACTTTGACTTTGACTTTGACTTTGACTGACTTTGACTTTGACTTTGACTTTGATTATTTTATGTAATACAAAACTCAGGTGGAACGTTAGGCGGAACGTTACTATTTTTCATGAGTGTTGCTGGTATTCATCAATTTATAAAACGTTATCACGTCAAAAACACGAAAAATAACAACATCTCAGCATCAAATGTGTCGTTACGCGATAAGCAACAAAGAAATATGGAGAATCTTTTCATTTTTACTCCACAAATGACACTATTAAATTCGGCAAATCTATTCTAAAACAGACGACAGTGTATTTCAATAGAAAGACTTACGCTACTGTTCACCAACATTTAAAACGTGTGATTATCAATTTAACCGTCGGTCAAACATTTTTTACCATAAGGTTAACTGATGGTTAATTAATAATCGGACGTTCAAATTTTGGACGTGGAATTTACCAAAATTTACCCATTTGGACCGTCGGTCAAACAGTTTTTACCATACAGTTAAACTGTTTGACCGACGGTTAAATTGATAATCGGACGCTTAAATTTTGGACGTGGAATTTACCAAAATTTACCCATTTGGACCGTCGGTCAAACAGTTTTTACCATACAGTTAAACTGTTTGACCGACGGTTAAATTGATAATCGGACGCTTAAATTTTCGTGAACTCCACCCTTAGTGGACAGAGCGGCAAAATAAGCTTCTTCTCAGCTTACCAAACAAATACTTTCGTTAATAAATCAATAAGGGCTTAATCGCGTGAAATACAACAAAAATACAGATGCTTCCGTTCGTAAAAGCTTATTCCCCATGTTTTTAGGACATATCATAACAATTTAAAGACCATAGTTGGCTGAGAAAACTAGCGTTTTTGGCGGCATATAAACAAAGGTTTAGTTGATCTCAATTCTCAACGTGACCTATCATATTTGTTTTCTTTTCTTAAAACATTCGATACAGAAATTAACCTGGATGATGCAGTATCACTATTACTATCCCACAAAATTAGACAAATATGTTTCTATGTATATGTTACAAAGCTTACTGGGTCATCTAGATCTGTATAAAATATAATGCTCTGTATTAATATTTAGGCAGTTATAAGAGCTGTAGTAACTAAAAAACGATCGCAGCGCTTACCTGTGCGATCTTCAACCAAAGTAGTTTTTACTTAATTGTATTAATCATCAAAATCAACAAACAAATGAAATTCGTATAATTCAAACAAAACTTACAAAACCATTAATAATCAGCTTTATTCAATTGCGGGCAGTTTTACTACGCTACTAAGTACCGTGTCGTCTTATTAAACCTAATACTACCCGCAATATAATTTTAGTATTGTTATTCATAAGTGTTATAGTAAAGTAGACTTTATCGTAACCAATAAAATGATTTGTCACTTCATTTAAGTTTATTAAATAACATAATCACTATTACTCAATACATTAATGGGTAGCGAAAATGTAACCTGCAATTCAACAACTTGTGTAAATACGAGAAGGCATATACCTATAGGGTTTTAAATATATCTTGGTACTCCGTTTATGCGCTCCGGTGCACTTTCTTGATTAGTTGCGCGAGCTCTATCTCCACTTTAATCTTCCAAATGTCAAGGGGGAAGAGAGCTCTAATCCCTGCTAACAATCGCTCATCCATTACAATAATGTGATATCTCCGAAACTTTCCTTTGTGATCATTTTAGTCTGTTAGAACTTCACTTTGAAATTTCGTCAACGATTGGACACTTTCACATGTTCAAAAATCTGCTTTTAGTCGTCTGTGTGTATATCTCTATATGTATAAATCTCGTGTCACGGTGTTTTTGGTCGTACTATTCCGAAATGGTTCGACGAACGCTTAATGTATTCTTGACGAAAATTCGGATGGATGGATTCTTTAATCACGCCAGAACTGCTTAACAAATCTAGACAAAATGTGGCCCAAACATAGATCCGAGTTTGTAAAGTGTGCTAGTTTTATCCCGGAAAAAATAAGTTTCCACATAAGTGAGGTAGCGGGATAATGGTAGTGAACGCGGGTGAAACCGCGAAGCACAGCTACACTTTATATAAAGTTGTATTCCCGATAAAAAAGGTGATTCTATTCACAGCCTTTGATTCTATTTAACTGGGGCACATGGTTTCATTGAGAGTTCTCATGTCGCCGGTAGAGCAGATAAAGTTTGAACTAGACTATATGTATGATATTGTAATGGTACAATATATCAAATCAAAATTTCAAAAATTTGTTTTTATGAAAATTGTTTAGTGTTCAATATCGTAAGGTAGTGTTTTATTTACGATAAAGTCTAAATTAGAATGACACTTATGAGTAATGGTACTAAAATGTATTACATATATCTATTTAAATTAACTACATTTATACATTAATATAGGGGTAGTTTTCATTACATTATATTTAGTACTGGGTTATAGGTTATAGCTCCCTGCAATTGAATAAAACTCGTATAATATTAGAGATAACGTAAGGAATTTTTTGAAGCTATGATAGCTCAGCGGGAGCAGCGTCGTCTGTCAAGCTGACGGACACTGGTTCGATCCCTGACAACAACTTGAGCTTTTCCGGTGAAGGTAACACCGTTATCAAATTCCCAGCATGGTGGTAGGGTACTTTCGAATACCCGCCTGGCTAGCTACCACCCTCAAGTTTGAAAAACTGCCACCAAACACATAGTGTATTTAGGCAGCAGTCCTTGAGAGCCAGTGAGCCATTCTAGATCAAGCGTGATAACATTATCGACCACATCGTCACTGACCATCAAGTGAGATAGTGGTAAAACGCTAGACCTATACAGTATAAAAAAAGGAGTTAAATACAAATTTGAAATTTAGCGTAAATAGAGATTTCTCATTTTATCTATTTTTTAAATAATTTAAGCGTAATTTTGTGTTTCTTTTCTGTTAAAACATATTATACACTATCTTCTTGAAGCAAAAAGATGTTTAAACATCTTATTGCTTGACCAGACCTGATAAAGCTATAGTGAATAACACTAGAAGAAACCACCAAACAGCTACCATTACCTTTTTATTACTAAGCTTTACTTTACGGCACTGTTGCGGCGTTTGACATAGTGTCGACCATTGCAGTTTTCGCTTACGGTTATCGTAAAGAACCCACATGTCACAATTAAATCCAGTATCCTTTAATTTCTATAACGATTCAATAAGACAACACAAGTTTCAACAAGATTTTTTTGTGCAGGCCTGTCAAATCATGGGGCACCCATTTTTCATACTTAATAAATTTGATGAGTAAATATTAAAAACAAGGTAAGGTTGAACCAAGCCGCTAATTTCTAGGTAATTTAACGTGGATCAACTTCCACCATCTCCTTCAATCCAGTGTTATTCACCTGTGTAGGCGGTCTTCCACATGGATTGTTCTTGAAGTCTAGGCTTGCCATCCGTGCGGGTTTCCCCGGATATGTCCTAGTTTACAGGGCGTCCGCGTCCGGGGAGCGTCCGGTCGTTTATTTTTAGTTTTAGTTGTCCGATAGGTAACTTAAAAAAAATCTCTGCTGAATTGTCCTAATTTTAAGCTCACAAATCCGGGATTTTCGCTTTTCTTATCCTGATAGGCAGATTTAAGAGATTTCAAGTCGAAGTTTCCATTATTAAAGCGTTTGAATCAATAACGCACGGTGCGTTCATTAGCTGTCTCTTCTCCAAATGCAGTGTACATATTGCAAACCGTGTCTGCCGCGTTACTTCTGCTTCGGAACTCTTATTCAAAACAAAGAGATTACAATACTACGTAGATTCAGAAATGACTCGGATTTTCGAAGAATACGTCTTTAAAAAAAAACAATTGAAAATCATAAATGCGCATTTTTTAAGAGAACCTCAGGTAAAGTTTCATTTAGAAACCTTAAGCCATGAAGGTTTAATGTCAGTTCAAAGTATCTATTACTAGGTAAACAGCGGCAATTTCATACTTTAACCCCTATTGAATTGTAAAGTTCACATCTAAAAAAATAGTTTTCGAGCTTTATAATATTATTATATGCTTCAAGGGAGCTTATACCGATATTAAAACCGTTCCGTCAACATATTTCGCTTTTGCCCACGCATGGATAAAATATTAAATTTTACTTGGGTAACAGTGTAGATGCAGTAGAAATGCTAATTTCTCAAAAGAAATGCATCCATATAAAACCAAATATTAAAGAACCCGAAAGCTGCAGATGATTCTTTAATATGCATACAATTTGAACCCTCGAGTGTGTTACGTTCGAAGCTTGTTTGTAATTCGATACCCACACTTCTTTTTTTTAAAAAGGAGATCTAGAAAGACGGTATGCGAATAGATCCTATGTACACAAGCTAGTTTTGATAGTTTGTAAGTTCAAAATATAGAGCTCGGGTCCAAAACGCATGTCTTTTAAAATATTTAATAAATTACCCACAACCCAAGAAAAAGAGATAGTTTCTCATTTTGGCGGGTTCATAATATGTTGTTCCTGTATAATATTAGTAATAAGATCCTTTTTAACCGACTTCAAAAAAGGAGGAGGTGGTTATTTGTTCACTGTAGGTATTTTTTTATTTTTCATGTATGGTCACCGATTACTTCCCAAGTTTTGAACCTATTCTTATTTTTTTTGTTTGAGAGTGTAGCTTCGAGATGGTTACATTTAAATTTTATCGAAATCGGACGAGCGGTTTTTGAGTTACACTTCAATAACTGAAAAGTGTATGTCGACTTGGACGACTTCATAATTGCGGGTGAAGAAATCGGTGAACGGTGTTGTTGTGTATACAACGACAAATTGATCCCGTGAGTAGTAAAGGTCACTGAAAATTTTTTTTTTTTTACCAAGAATGGAACTGACTTCAACACTCAAAAGTGGGAAATAACTTGTCAAAGTCTATTAGCACAATATTTTGATAATAGCTATTGATAAGAGTTATTGTTTTGAACTATCATAGTACCGACTTCAACAAGTTATTTCAAACTTTTGAGTGTTGAAGTCGGTCCAATTTTTTGGTATTTTTTTTGTAAATATATTGATGTGTTGCAATGTGATGTGTATAGTAAGTAGTATAATAGTCACTATGTGTCATATAATGTCGATGAATGCAAAGGGCCAGCGACTATTTTCTGTAGCATTCTGAGAAGCCTTTTAACAAAGTATAAACAAAAGTTCAGTAGTTGACCTATGAATATGATAAAAATATGCTACGAAGGGCAAGGTATTGGTGGTTTTCTACTGAATTTACCTATGACATTTTGGGCTTTTATTGTAAATACTATAAAAACTTATACCTAACCGTGTTATTGAATGTCTTCCTATTTGTGTAACCAGAGACTACAACTTTCCGCTAGCTACGTTCTTGATTTCTTTTGCTTTTTCATGAACATTTTGTTCAACGTGTGCTCTTGACCTTTCACTTGAACGTTTTAAATTTGGTCGTTTTACATATTTCAAGGCCAACCTTTACTGCTTGGCTATCTCGTACACGCCTTGTAAATCTTCATTCATCTATAATTTAACAGAGTTTGGAACATCGGTGCCCACTCAATTTCTACTACTTTTAGCACTTTTTAGACCACAACTTATGGTAGTCCTTTATCACGCGGTTCTCCTTTGTGTCCTTCAGGGTCAGGCCAGCTGAACCTCTAAGCCATCAGTTCTCCACAGCATTGATCTCATTAATATGGTTCTTTTGTAAAACCCGACTTTTACTATCCAATATACGTGTAGATAGACCTATACAGATATACATACAACTTACTCGTGCCTTTAAGATATGGTTTGGGTTCTCATAAAGTTGTACATTAACTTGATTTCCCCCAAAACTTTTCGTTCAATATCACAATCATAATATTTACTTTTTCTTACAAACTTCGAACCTAATAATAAAACATTTATTTTTGGTCGACTCTTTTTATCTGACCTAATCTATTTTTCACTTTTGCTTCTCTTTATTTTTAGGTATTATAAAAGTACCATTGCGTAACTCAGAATACGCTATTGCTGTTAACTGGTGAGAAATAATTTATTAACAATTGACCTCAATAATACACGATCACAAGTCATTAGCAGTGGTCATATCGACATTGTGAATCAGATATGCACGCGGCTAGCGTTATGCTTATGACATAGTGAAATCAGAAAAGTAGGTCAACTAGCCTCCTAGAGATTCGGAAGAGTTTCTATTACCTAGCCTAGCCCCGATACGCAGTGTTGTCCACTTGTATATTTTTTATTAACCCTAAAAAATGTCATTGTATTATTATAATTAGAAGTGAAGTAGTGAAAGACTATCATAGTGTTTATTATATGTTATGGTTAAATATAGTATATATATATATATTACTTGATGAACTTCAAATGATTATAAAGTAAGTTATCTTATTTTATGTTCAATATGATGTCATTACATTTACGGTGGTGTGGCAAAAAGCAGATGTTTGTTTTATATCGTGAAATTGTGATATTTTATGAAAGAAAATAGTGTGAATTAATTAAAATATTTATGTAAATATAACAAAGATGCTAGTAAAAAATAACTATGATGTACAATCCTGGAGTCTTCAAGTCGCGAGTGAATAGGTACCTTCTAGGTTTGCGTGCTAAATCCTAGATAACGTCATCACTTAACATCAGGTGAGACAGTTGTCAAACGCAAACTTATAATATGTAAAAAAAAAAAAAAAAAATTTAATCGACAATACATATACACTTTACACAAGTAAGTATGTGTTTGGTACGATTTTATAGTTACGTGCTACCGGAGCCACATTTTCATGTTTCTAGATCTAACCAAAGTTGATATATGGTTTTTTTTTAGCAAAATAATATAATGTGCGGGAAAGGGGGATTCCACGCCAAACCCGACAAGACGCTTTTTATAACTGCCACACAAGAAACTGTACACAGTAAATAAACAAACAGATGTTCGGCAGGTGGTACAGTCGGCCAAGAAAACGGTGTACCACCCTATGGTTGAATGCCGCTTGCCTTTTTGCTTGGCCAAGGCCAACAATCACTCTTAAAATACTAAATTTAAAAACATAAACACAGTCTCATGGCCAAATTTAGAAAAGGTTGGAAAAAATAAACAAAAAGAATATGGTTGCCGTTGGATTCTATGACCTCTAAAAGACAAAACCTTATTGAACCAACAAACCGTAAGCAATAATCGGTTCCCCGCATTTCCTCCCAAATTGAATTACAGTGACTATTATGAGCTTGTCTGGTTCTTTCATTTTGACGTGACCATCTTTGGGCTATAATGCACTGAAGGTTTTTTTATTGGGTTTAGGTCCGGTGACCTTGAGGGCCACGGAATTAATCTTACGTTAGTGTGTGAACGAAACCAGGCTCTTAGAATCCTTGCATTATGAATTGAATAAATATCTTACACAAAATAAAATTGTGGCACTTCTTTCTCCGGGTTAACATTACGGACTGTCGGTAGCATTGCATTTTGAAGCACGTCGATATACTTTACAGCCGTCGCTCGAGG
Source organism: Apeira syringaria (assembly GCA_934044485.1). NCBI lineage: Eukaryota > Metazoa > Arthropoda > Insecta > Lepidoptera > Geometridae > Apeira > Apeira syringaria. Next base: position 7,101,908 of record OW203655.1, on the reverse strand, counting down.
AGGTAGAGAGCACAATTCTCTTACCCCATCCGCACTCGTCCAGCCTTAAATATTTACAGAAATTCGATCTGATTCTCTATTTGGGATTACATGATGATCTGTATGCCGTGTTGAATTATATCGCCAAAGGTGTAGACTTTCTTAATTTGAAGGTTTTTTCATCACAAAACACTGTATTAGACAATCAAACTCTAATTGCTCTCTGGAAAAGTTCAGACGACAAATCAGTAAGCATCGGTCAAATATATTTTCTTGGCGTAATGCCTGTGGTGCAACCCCATGTAATGTAGATGATTCCTTATTATTTGGGCACTCATATCGGACATCCCTGCTTAATTATTAGTCAGTTTAAAACCATTGATTTCATATTTCCTTCTCATAAATTCTCTGTTGTTATTGGAGAGAGCAGGCTCTCTCCAATAATTTGTCCTCGTCCTCGACAACTTCTTCTGTAACAAACTTCCTTCTTCTTAACGATAAATCCAAAACCGGACATTATGTCGCGTATATTGAAATTTCTCGATAATGCACAAATAATGCATCCTTCATCAAATTGGACAATTATTTGTAGTCTCTCAGCAGTGGAAAATTGCTAAGCATTGAAGATCATATTTATATGCAGTTAAGTAATAAATAACATGGAAATTATATCGATTTTTCTGAGGAAAACATTGAAATTATTAAAATATATTAGACAAAATGTCTATTGTCAGTTTTCTTTATCAAATAGAATTTGGTTGTCTATTTAAAAAGTTTTTATTACTTGTTTTTAGAATCGTTGAGATTTTCTTTGCTGAAATTAATGTCTTATTAAGGCTAAAATGTCATGCACTTCTAAGTGATCGATGACGTATGAATCTATTATGTTTAAGTCATTAGCATCACTTTCAGTGATATCTTTTTAGTATGGATCTTTTGTAATTTTGGATGACTAGGAAATCAAAACTGATACACCACTTTCTTGGCCGACCGTACCTGTCGCTGCGGTTACCGTCTAAATGGTGCAGACCGATCCGTGTACTATACAATGCTTACACACTAAACTTATAAGCCGCGTTTAGTATCCATCTATGAATATATCATACTTTAATTATTTTACTGTGGTTTATAAGTGCGCTATTGATGCCTAAATTGAATAAATCATTTTGACTTTGACTTTGCCTTTTGAGTATCATAATAAATGTTTTATACCTAACCAAAAATAAAAAAAACAGTTTTTTTTACTGATATGCCGTATACAACAATGACAATGTAGCCCAAGGTCAAATATTGAATCAAGACGTCTTTACTGAACCTAACAATTCGATGAAGAACATAAAGTTAATCAAAATAAATTACGAGACTTTAGATACTTAAAATATTGATTACTATGATTTATTCAATAATTATATTAAATTAGTAGTGCCTCGCAGTTTCACTCGCGTGGACTACGGTTTTCCCTCTATTTCAATTATCCCATGAGAACTATAAACTTTCCGGAATAAAAAGTATCAAATTTGTTATTCTGAGGTATAAGTTATCTTCATTACAAATTTCATGCAAATACGTTCAGCAGTTTCAGCGTGAAGGAGTTACAGACATAAACACAACAAACAAACTTTCGCCAGCATAATATTACATTATTAAAAATTTAGTACAGATCCTATTTTTTCTAGTAATCTAATAAGTTGTGTCGAATTCCAATGGTGAAAGAACTTTTGAAAGCGGCCCAGTAGTTTTTGAGTTTATTCGTTACAAACATACAAAAATACCAATCATTCCTCTTTATAATATTAGTGTACAGAAAAATGTTTAGAAAACATCCATTTCGGAAATGTGTCAAACTATTTGTTTTATTATTATTATATTTGAATGGACGTCTGAACATCGGAATCATAAACTCCAACCTAGGTGATTCAACTCCATATCGGTGTCTGGCGCAGTGGTCAGTGTCAGTGACATAACTTCTGTGTCTCCGGGACCCTGGGTTCGAATCCCGGCAGGGGTAAACATTTGTGCGATGAGTATAGCTATTTGTCCCGGGCCTTGGCTGTTTGTGTGCTGTGATTATCTGTGTCCATACCTCCCGCGACACAGGGAATCCTAATGCAGGGGTCTAAGTGTGATATATAAAATAAAAGGTAAAGTTATTACTATATAGTAGTAATAAATGTAATTTTCCCCTGAAGAAAAATATAGAGCTGTATTACCGAGAAGCTTTATAAGGCGCTTATGAAAGTGCTGCGAGCAACAATGACTACACGTTTAACTCTTATGGCTGATTACTGTTGACTCGATTAGTGGAATCTAGTATTTATTAAGTCTATCCATTAGCCTTAATCTAAATCGATTTCGTGACATATCTGTTTCAGGACCATAATATAAGTACCCTTCATGACAAATCAATATTAACTATGTTTACTATCATTATTCACTTAGGCTCTTCTCGTTTTGGCTTCGGTATACAGTGGCATTGACGATACAGTACTCGTGTGTAGTGTGAATTTAAAAAGATTAGAAATGAGTGATGTCTAAAACACAACAGGGTATCAGTTCATCATCATCATCTCAGCCATAGGAGGTCCACTGCTGGACATAGCCCCCCCCCATTGATTTCCACAAGGTTGGAAGCGGCCCGCATTCAGCTTTTGCCTGCGATCTTAGTCAGGTCGTCTGTCCACCTGGTTGGTGGCCATGCTACGCTGCGCTATTTAATTTAGTCTTAAATTAAATCAACAATTATATATTTATTATATATACTATTTGGACCAATGATGTTTTACTAAAGATGACGTATATTCATACTGCGCGGTGCTCAGATTTTGTTCCTTTACGACACAAACATGCTTACTGCGACAGATAATTCGGTACAAATAATATAGAAAAGGATAGCTATATGTTTTGACTTGCGCTTGAAATATGCGTCGCAATGAAAATTACTACAATTGACTTAATTTTGCCGCCTCAATTTCCGCACGCTTGTGCGATATCTACCACATATAAACATATAATATCATTGATTTGGACACAGTTTAATTGTATTCAAAAATGTTTTATTTAATTCGTTGGATATTATATAATCAAATACCTACATACTCAAGAGCGCGATGTTCACTGCAAAATATAACAAAATATTTTATAAAAATTTTGTAAATTGTATGGGTATTGTATCCATAATTTGCACGCCGTGAAGGTTCGGATATAGTGCCTCACATCTTTTAAACATAACATCTGTTCAATGTACCTACCTATATCTGGCAAATAAATAATTTTGATTTTATTTCAATAATGTTCAATCAAAATAAAAAAAACACCAGCATAATCTAATACAAAACTGAAGGTACAGATTATCTGAAAGCGAGCAAAAGAATCACGATGGGTTCAAAGTGTACAGCTGAGTGAAGTCTCTTAAGCAGTCTCACTGTTGAAGGGTCGAGTGAGGGTCACTGCATCAAGAGCTTAGAGAGCCCTTTCCTTTGTGGTAATTGGCACTTTGACATTTTCACTTTAATAGGTACGTTATTTTATGTAAACCCTTTTCAATTATAAAAAAAAAAACGTTATTTACTTCTACTTAAGAAGTATAAAACACTTAATGAGAATAATTAATAATATAACCTTTAGGGTGAATCATTTTAATTTCGCATCTTTATTTATTATTAATATCTAGAAGCTATATATTAGGTGTAAGGTGGATGAACTCGTAGTATAAAAACGCATTATATTTTTCGATTCTGAGGTTCAACGTCATATTATGAAAAAGGGAAAACAAAAAAGGATCTGTGGCACATAAAATGCATAGAATAATAATGTTTAGTTTCTTACATATTTATATAATATTGAAGTTAACTTAATACTTTCTGGAAATGGTTATGAACTAAGAAGCAGCGCCCCACGCTTTGCCCCCGCGTGATCAAAAACGGTGATTAAGCTATCTCTATACCAAATTTCATTTAAATCCATCGAGCCGTTTAGGAGTTAAATAGTAACAAACTTTTATCAGAGGCGTGAATCATCGTAGTTCGCGTCATTGCTTAACATTTTTTTTTACATTTTTATTTTTTTTATTTAATTTATTTATTCAACGCAAAACATGTAATATTAATTCACAAAATACTGCCAAACTGCGTAGCAGTTTGTAGGCAGACGATAGCTCTCATAAAATTTACAATATTACATATGTATGTACGAGAAGATAACAATAATTAAATATGATTAAACATAGAAAACATGGAAAAAAGTAAGTAACTGATGTAAAATATTTCTATATTTTACACCAGTCCCACTAAATTTACTTAAATGTTACTAAAATACTAACTTATTTACTAAAAGTTATATTTATTGTATTAACTACACTGAGGCATCTTATCCTAATCCTCTCCTCTTTTCACATTAGGTGATATAGTGGACAAACGCCTGTCTATTGTGATATTAAAAAAATCCATCCTCACAATCTTTCGCATTTATAACTAGGATATGCTTTGTCACATTTTAATTGATCATTATCATTTATGTAAAATTGGCATGTATTTAAATGATAGTTTTAATATTGAAAAAAACATCACCAAAAATCTAAACAACCATCTTTTTAATGTTTGCTTTCGTATTTCTTATCACTCGATATTTATGTTTATTATGTTCCGAAAGAAGCAGTAAATTTTTAAGTTGTACTTTTTTATTTATTATTTTGAATTATTATTTAATTTAATAATTAATAATTTTATTAAATTATATTAAATTAAATTTATTTTAAATTTTTAACTTTGATAATTCCCCGTTGAGCTCCAAAAATAAGAGAAATACGGAATTTTTTTTCGAATGATCTTAATAACTTTTTGGTCTATCTAAATTTTGATTGACCAACGTATATGCTTTCATATTTTAAGCCATTTTCAGCTTCAATAAGTATGTTTGGGTTACCTATAGGTATTGACTACCTCTTACTATTTTATTAAACTTTGGCTTTAAGTAAGTTATTCGTAGCTAGAGAACCAGGCGATACACCCTAATACTGATTTTAATAACAACTTTCATTTAAATTATTCAAACAATTTCCTCTCGATATTCCTGTTTTTAAGTATACTTAGTTCTGAAACCATATCAAAGTCTTGAGAAAAAGCTACATGTAAGCCATCTACTGCGATGATATCCTTTAGTAGGAGATCATCGCTCTAGGTTACTTCTTGGTCCACTAAATATGTTATCAGACTATCGAACTCAGGAAAAATGTTTTAATAAAGATATAAGTTTTGAAGCGATGATAGCTCAGTGGGGGGAGCGTCGCCTGTCAAACTGACGGACACTGGTTTGATTCCCAACATCAGCTTGAGCTTCCGGTGAAGGTAACAGCGTTATCAAATCTCCAACATGGTGGTAGGGTACTTTCGTATACCCGCCTGGCTAGCTAACACCTTCAAGTTTGAAAACTGTCACCAAGCACATAGTGTGTTCAGGCAGCAGTCCTTGAGAGCCAGTGAGCATTTTAGATCTAGTGTGGTAACATCTTCGACCACATCTTCACTGACCATCGATATTGTTATGTTTCAGAGGAACCGGTGGAGGAGGAATGTTTGGAGATGTCAACATCTCAGCAATTTTGGACTCACTCAGCGTGAGCTATGATAAGCGAGTGAGGCCAAACTATGGAGGTTGGTATTTTGTTACATTGCCTTGAATATTATTTGTTTCTTTGTTAAGCGTTCAATAAAGAGAAAACGTAATAATGTGCATAATAATGTTTTTTTATATAACGGCATTTTTTGTTATTTTATTTTTTATGTTAACAAGCTGTTGTTTTTTCCGTTTACAGATAGTTAATTGTTATTGATTATTTTTATCTGCCATATTGGAAGGAAGAGAGTTCTAGTGGAAATCTCTAGAGGAGGCCTTTGTCGGGAGACAAGCTGTAGACGATTAACAACCGTTTGCTGATATGTTTAAAATTATATATTTAAAAAAGAAATCACCTTACATACTAAACCTTAGGCATACTTTTATTGTAACTATGTCAATAGAAGATAGCAGCAATAAAGGCTTTATTTATTTATATAACGGCATTTATATTTAACTATAATACGCAAATTTAAATAACTAGTTATACCTATACAGGTTTAGCGACAGTGTATAAATCCCACTAGTATAATAATGTCAAAGTTTGGACAGATGGATAGATGAATGGATGGATGTTTGTTACTCAATCACGACAGAATGGCTGAACGGATCCGGATGAAATTTGGCACAAAGATAGATTATAGTCTGTAATAGCACAAATGCTACTTTTTATCCCGGTAAAATGTATGATTCCCGTGGAATAATTGATGTAGCGGGAAAACTGTACTCCACGCGGGTGAATTTGTTTCTCTGACTTTTATATATCGTAGATTTGAATTAAAATTTATTTTATTGTACACAAATAGGTCGTATAGAAATAAGTCACTCCAATCTGTCAGCGTGAGCTCACCTGTAGCTGAAGCAGAAATAACTATCGCAGCGGGAAAGAAGTGAACACGGCACTGTCATTTTATATAGAACAATTACAGTGACAGATGGAACGAACAAAATAATTATAAAACTGCAATTCACCCTTGGGCGCTGGCTTAGAATTGTACCCCATCTCTTCCCGTTAGAGGCGGTTAAGAGAAAAAGAAGCAGGAGGTGAGCAGCGACGCTTGCTTATAACTCAATTTGCCTGCAAATCGTGGTGAGTATGGGCAAACCCCAGCCCAAATGTGAGAGCCGTATGTCCAGTAGGGAATGTCTTATGGCTGATAAAGACGATGATCCAATACAGCTGAATCTGATAACTAGTATAGATCTCATATATATAGAAGCATTAGCGTGATATATATTATTATACTCAGGAAAATTACAAGTTGACGCTGAACTTCCCGTACGCGTACCCCCGGCGTACATTCCGCACCACCACACTACCATACAATAATACGTTTCAGTGTCCGCGCAACGTCCACTGCCAGGTTTTCCATATCTACTTAATGGTTTGCAGAATTTACATTTCTATTTTCCGAAATGACATTTTAAAACGTCATTGTTACGTTGATTGACTGTCATTGAAGCCAGTTACCTGTATTATAGACCCCGGATTCAGAACGATCGATAACTAACCGAATGAATTCGATTCGATATTGTTCATACATTTAAAACGTTTTTTATTCTATTTCGTAAATGTAATGGATTATTCTAATCTGCTCTACTATCATTAACGAAATTGTATAAGTAACAAGTATTGAAAATTTACATCATCATCTCAGCCATACGATGTCACTGCTGGACCTATGCCTCTTCCACTGATTTCCACAAGGACTGCTTGAAAGCCGCCCGCATCCAGCTCTCCCCTGCGATCTTAAGTGAGGTTGTCTGTCCACCTAGTCGGTGGCGGTCCTATGCTGCGCGTGCCAGACCGTGGTCTCCATTCGAGAACCTTTCGGCCCCAACGGCCATCGGTTCTTCGAGCTATGTGCCCTGCCCACTGCCACATCAACTTATAATAGTACTATAGTAAGTCTGTAATACGGGATGATAAAGACAGCAATAGTAAAATAAATTCAGCAGTCGTGGAGAATATCAGTAGAAAACATGAGCGTATTCAGAGAGTGACGCTAGAAGTGAATTGCTAAAGCTATCTTTGCATCAGTAAAGTAAAAGTTAAAATAAGTCAGTCAAGTAATTTTCGTTGGTACAAATAAATAATATTAAATTATAAATATAGTTTATCTTATAAATTGCTGAAGTTTTTTTTATTTCATCAAGGACTAAATCGTTATTAATTAGGAGTAGAATTTTTGTTATATTTTAAGGGAGAAAGTACGGAGAAATAAATTGTTATATCTGAACAGACATTAAATTAGAAAACGATGGTAGCCGTTTTAGGTCGTCTCAACTTATGGCCGTGGCTTCTATCCATCACAAATCTACAGTATCGTGTTATATTACGTTCCACCTATTTGAATTGCTAGCTCGCGTATTTCGAAAAATTGTCATGAAAAACTTTAAGCTTGCGTTTGACCACTGTTTCAGCTGATGTTAGGTGAAGACGCGGTTGGTTCACTGAATTGAATTGCATTTCACTTGGCATGAACCATGAAGTGTTATTGTAGTACCTGTCGTATTGTTATTAGTATTTTACGATCACATGGTTCATGTGAAGAGCTTGTAATGTTGCCAAGAAATGTAATGTACTGCACAGCAGCTAGTCAATATGGTTTTTTTTATGTAATCCGCCAGTAGTTTCCTCGCTCTGGTGATTTAAATATGTTAATGCTATCTCAGTCTTGAATGGATGCATAATATTAATTACTTACTGAAACAGACTCTTTCAAAAGAATTCAAATGCCGAAAATCGAAATCCCATTACCTGCAAGGACGAATATGTCTCTAAAAGATGTCATAGGACTTTCTTCAATTGAAAACAATCGAACAAATTATTTCAATAGAATTAACTTCTCAGGTAACTTTAGATATAACGTTTCAGGACCACCAGTAGATGTGGGAGTTACCATGTACGTGCTCTCCATCAGCTCGCTATCTGAAGTGAAAATGGTATTGCATTTTTTTATGTAAACAGTCATTTAGAGAAAGTTATTCCGGGTGCAGCGCCCAGAACAGCTCTCGATAGATCGAAGGATTATTATATTTTTGATAAAAATAACGGTCCACGTTCCATCGAGATGCTTCGGGCTTCATGTCATCGTCCTCTGGTTTGGTTTTCACACTGCGAGACGCTCCCGCGATGTTTATATTATGGGCTTGATTGCAGGGCCGCCAGTGGAGGTGGGCGTCACAATGTATGTGCTCTCTATCGGCTCCATCTCCGAAGTGCTCATGGTACTCGCCATTGTCAGCTCACGCTTGTCTCGGTCGCTCCGCTGCAGCCGTTGTGACCGAGCAGCCCTAGACACGAGGCTGCGAGCATGCCGGCGTCATGGAGTCGACCACTCGGATCGAATCCCCTCACTCTCACATTGCAAACCCATTTACAGGAACAAGTGATAGTGGAGAAGTCTTTCCGAGTGTGTCTGAAGATTGAAACTTGGTTATTCTACATCCTCCAAGTCAAACGTTTTTTAAAATGCTCCGTTGTAATTGTCTTAAGCTTTAAATGTTTTTGAGTAGGTATATGTTGTGATTGTGGATTGTTATGTTTTGTTGAGTACCTTCATTCACCAAAGCTGGGTTGCTGTAAAAAAAAAGAATAGGTAGCGTCCACCGCATCCGTGTTACGGGGATCTGCAAAGGTGATGAAAATCACCGTCAAAATCACAGTTTTAACGTTTCGAGCAAGTGTAATTTCAAGATATAAAAAAGAGTAAATATCTTTTATGTTAATGTTTATAAATTGTAGTTGTGACGTGTAACGATGATCCATCAAAAAATATGCGGACTACCAGTTTTTTTGTGGAAAACATAATTAAGAACAAAATGATATTATAATGATATCAAATTAACGCTTATGAAACGTACATAAATCTCGTAGTATAAATGCATTTTCGTATTATTTATTCAATGGATTGTGCATATTTGCCCCACCGAGATAATGTGGTTTTTTAATTCGTGTTCCCTTTTAAGACCAGGGTGTATGACCCCTTGTGGAAACCAAATCAATGGGACTGTCTTTTAAAGTCACACCAGGACGTGACTATATTAGGGCTATTAGCTTCAGAACTGTCATTTTTTCTTATTTAGCTTATTAAAACTCACGTTCATAATTATTTTATACTGTTTCTACGGGTATGACGTGACACTTACGCGTAGTTGATATCACGATCGGCAGTTTTATTGTTACGGCTACTTCTGGAAGCCTTTATAAGGATCTTGAGTGCGGTGTGTTCGTCGTAACGTCCCGTCTCGCACAATCGTGATATCGACTACGCGTAAGTGTCACGTCGTACCCGTATAAGGATCTTGAGTGCGGTGCGTTCGTCGTAACGTCCCGTCTCGCACAATCGTGATATCGACTACGCGTAAGTGTCAGGTCGTACCCGTAGAAACAGCACATAGTAAAACACCGTGCTAAACGTGTTTTATTGTTATTCATAGGGCCATTTGCAGAACGTCAGGGTTACTTTTAAATCCAGGTTATTGAGCTAAATTCATAAAATGTCTTGCATCGTTATGAGTTGGGCGTTAACTTTATGTTAAACCTTTAATTACTTAACCCACCAAATGTAGAGGAGACTGAACCTCGTTATTCTTCATGTCAGATCAACTATCAATTTTTTGTTGTTAAATTCCAATATATTCTATCATTGTCATGAAAGAACGGTCTGTGAATAAATATTAGGCATAAATAATAAAAAAAACATGTCAGTTTTCATGTATCAGTTTATGGTATGATATACTCAGGATAAATTTTATATAGTGCCTACAATAGATTATGTCGGTTTAAATATTATCACGTTAACTAAGTGTTATTAAACTGTTCCGTTATTTGTTTTAACCAGCGTCGTCTGCAAGTGGGCCTTAGTTTTAATTAATATTCGCCTCCTACCAAAATATATTTATGTACTGTGTTCAAATTAAAAATATACATTTCGTGTTTAGTTTCATCTTCCTTTTCAATTTTGACAAGTTCTTATGATATTAAATTTTCTGTTGATATTAAATTAAAATGTTATAAATTAAAGATTGTTGATCCAATTAGTAACGTAACTTTTAGGGCTTACAATCAATGTTAATTTGATATTCTGTACTTATAAATATATTATGGTTACGTATTACAGAACGCTAAATCCGTGATTACAAAAAGCTGTTATTAATAATGCTGTGGCGTACTAAACAAGCTAGATAATTTTCCCCAGTAGCAATACTAGGAGAAATTATCCAGCATAATACTATTCCTTGTATGTTCAGGCAGTTCTGCCTGAGTGTCTAGTCTCCCACCTTTTATACCATCTTCATTGATTGCTGTGTAAAATATTCACCCGTTTTTTGTAAAAGCATTTCATATCAATCTATCTTTATTTACAGTTTAATTAAAAAAGTATGAAGTTCATTACTAAATAAGCTTTAATAAGAATTGACGAATTCACTTCTTTGAAGATGACAAGCTGTTACAATTTTTTAACGCAAACGAATTTACCGAAGCCCATTCTGCATCCGTACAAACACATTCATCTACCATGAAACATCTACCTATTGTTTGGCTTTCAACCACTAAATTTTAACACGAAATGTTGTTTCAGGATTTCACTTTGGATTTCTACTTTAGACAGTTTTGGACGGATCCCAGGCTTGCGTATAAAAAAAGATCAGGCGTTGAGACGTTGTCAGTGGGATCTGAATTTATAAGGAACATTTGGGTTCCTGACACTTTCTTTGTAAATGAAAAACAATCTTATTTTCACATTGCTACAACAAGCAATGAATTCATTCGCATTCATCATTCTGGATCGATAACAAGAAGTATAAGGTAAAACGAATGAATTAACTGCTAATGGTCTAAGATCCGGATTAAGAAATATATCCCCTCGTCTTACTTAATTATGAGAAGGCTTTAAATGTTAGAAAATATGTAGAGAGATAAAGTGCACATGGTTTTCCGAGCTAAGCCCGAGCCTATACTGTCAAATAACCCATTAATTATAAAAAATCTCTCTGCGTCCTTGTCTCACATGGAGTAGCGCGAGCAACGCTTCTCTGTCACTCTCCGTACTCGCGCTTCAATATGAACTTTAACGAAATAGAATAAATGAAAATGACACAGTTTTAAATAGCCAACCTCATACTGTTGGATAGGCTATAAAATAAGCTTTAATTTAAAATAAATCCGGTCCAATAACGCTGTTTAATATTAAAGTTAATATTAGTAAACAGTGTAGGCACGGGATTTCGCTAGGCAATCCATGTGCAATGTATCAATCTACATATTAGTTAACATATAATCAAAATCACAAGTAAATAGCAGATGAGGGTATATAATTAGTTCTTAAGCCGTATCTCGTACTATAAACATATTTATTGTATGACTATTAATAGTTGCAGTGATAATAAATTCTTACTTTTACTATTTTACAGGCTGACTATAACAGCTTCTTGCCCAATGGACCTACAATATTTTCCAATGGATCGACAGTTATGCAACATTGAAATAGAAAGTTGTGAGTAATAATTATACTTAAGCTTTGCTACTTACAAAACAAAATGGTTTGATATGACAATAACTTCTCAAGATCCTATACGTTTAATTTACGCAATAACAAACCCAAGTGAAACATATTATTTATTTATTTATTTATTAACATTCACACAAGGTCTTCAGGTCCCAAACTAGGCAGAGCCTGTACTATGGTAACCTGATGACTGATATATATACTTAAATACATATACTCACCCAGACACAGGTCAAACAGACATGTTCATACACACAAATGTTTGACCTGTCCGGGAATCAAACCCGGGACCAGCTGCTCAGAAGGCAGAGTGCTACCAACTGCGCCAACCGGCCAGTCAATTATTATTTAATGACTTCGCAAAAATACCCATAAAGCGTTCACATTTGCTTGTAAATAATTTGAACATTGAAAATGCTACGATGTTGCTACAGATTTGTATTTGTTAAACCAATAATTTAACTTTATTAATAACATCTCATTTTCGCTGCAATGTTTAGTAGATAACCTATTTGAATGATTTACTTTTTTTTTAAAATATTATAAAACCCAGTGTGATGGGGTGCTTACTTTATCGTTCCATATCTCTGCATGGTACAGTCGGCTACACCATGCGGGACATCAGATACAAGTGGAACGAGGGTCCCAATTCTGTGGGTGTTTCGAGCGAAGTGTCCCTGCCGCAATTTAAAGTATTGGGTCACCGTCAGCGAGCCATGGAAATCTCCCTCACGACAGGTACTGTTACACTGACGCTGTCCATCACCACCACATCTTAAATTTACATCAACTTTTAATCTCTCCTATCATTTGAATAAATAATGAGTTCTTTTTTAACTATTTTATCTTTTCAGTTCTAAGCTTATCTATCTTTTTATATACAACTATTTTCAAATATATTATCTCGAAATACAGTATCGACATTAATTGAATATAAGTGAACTTTTAATTAGTGTACCTACTTGCATTGTCTGATATATTTTCAGGGAACTACTCTCGTCTGGCGTGTGAAATTCAGTTTGTGCGTTCTATGGGATACTATTTGATTCAGATTTACATTCCTTCTGGATTAATTGTTATTATATCATGGGTATCCTTCTGGTTGAACCGCAACGCTACTCCTGCTAGAGTGTCACTGGGTGTGACCACAGTGTTGACGATGACCACCTTGATGTCGTCCACAAATGCCGCTCTACCTAAGATCTCTTATGTTAAATCTATCGACGTCTACCTGGGTACCTGCTTCGTTATGGTCTTCGCCAGTCTTCTCGGTAATAAATATTTACATTTTATCTAAATATAAAATATTTTTTACAGTTTACAACCTTACGTTTGATCACTGTCTCACCTGATGTTAAGTGACGACGCGGTCTAAGGTATTGCAGGTAAACTTAGAAAGAACCTATTCACTCGCGACTTGAAGACTCCGGGGTTGTACTTAACGGGAAACACAGACTCAGGCAGTGAGTTCCACTCTCTGGCAGTACGCATTATAAACGTGGAAGCAAAACGCTTCGTGCGTAACGGTGGTCTTATCTATACAATAAAATTGTTTCAGCTATTTCAATGCGTCTACAAATACACACTCATGTCCACTCCATTCTATCATAGGACAACCAGATGTACGGCTATGCGCCATCGCTACATGTATCTACCATGATAAGAAGATATATCGAGATTTCACGCTAAAATTACTGAAGGGTATTGCATGAAATTTGGGATGAAGGTAGCTTATACCCTGGAATAACACATAGGGTACATTTATCCCGAAAATATTGACTTGGGGTGACGGAAAAGTATTAAAATTTTCATAATCACGTACCATTTCAACACGAGTAAAAGCGCGGAGCGCAGTTAGTATTTTATCATGTTACCAATTGAATTTGAATTTTAATCGAAAACGCAGAAATATGTGTTGAATGAATTTCTAGTAGTTGTTTGCACAACTATAATATAACAGCCTACTATGTTGAGGTGTCTGAAATGATAATTGTTTTTTTTTACATTTTAGAATATGCCACTGTCGGATACATGGCCAAAAGAATACAGATGAGGAAGCAAAGATACAATGCCGTTCAAAAAATTGCAGCTGAGAAAAAAGCTACCGTCGATGTAGCAGCGGGCCCTTCAGAACCATTGCCCCCTCCGAGGACTAGCACATTATCGAGGCCTCTCCCGCCGGCTAGAGCTTTGGTAAAACTTTCTTTAAACATTCACCTAAGTTTATTATTTTCCCTGTTTAAATCCCACATGCGTTTACCAAACTTATGAAGTAATTAATTAAAAATGTCTAATATTAAGAACATTTTTGAAAGTGGCCTTTCGTGTACGGCAATATATTAATACGCTAAAATTTGCAATATTTAATACTAACGTTTAAATATTTTTTCAATCCAATGTTACTATAAAACTCTTCAAAAGAGGGTAAAGTGCCATCCCTGGATATGTTGCCAACTTGAATATTGCTCTATCGTTCTCATTAATTGTCCATATAATTGAAGGTATCTTCTCTCATCCTCTATTCGGACTGCTAATGGAGTGTTAATACAGCTTACTTGGCAAAGCAGGACGGTATTCTGAAGTCATGGTTCAAATGTAGCCATATTTAATCCTTCAAATATTTGTGTGTGTTTCGCCTATCATGACATAAATGCAATGAAATAGGTCATCATCTGGCAGGAAGTCACTAACTAGGCCACAGACTAAGTCTAACATAGGGGGTATTTTCCATGTCTCGAGCTGGTCTCTAAGGCAACTGTCCACGTTAACCACTGCACTTAGAGGTGGGGTCCCTTAACAAAAGTTGTATACAATCTTGGTCCAATATAAAGCAAACAAATTTTTATTCATGAGAGTCAGCTTGAATTTGTCAACCCTGCTTCGCCTGTTTCTCTGATTTCAAGTAACTGTAAGTTTAGTTGACTTATATAAGAATGATTTTTTCTATTTTATTTAACTGCATATGACGTTTGCTAAAAAAGAACTCGCAGCCCGTGCACCACCCAAACACTAGTTTGTAGTATGATAATTTGTTGACAACATGTTTATGGTTACTTAAATATGTAAGACATCTTGTGAATGCAAAATTTTTTCTGGCCACTGACCACTCTCAATCAGAAAAACTGTCAATAATCAAGGGTTGAGTCAGTTCCATTTTCAGGTATATGTGGTTACCATACTACTCGACCAAATAAATTACCAAATGGTGATAAACCCAAGACCAAAGACTGATGTACAATACTACCTTTTATCATCTAATGAAATTTAGAATGTTGAATTAATACTGCGCATGGCTAAAAGCAGCTTAATTGTTAAATATTAAAATCTAGAAACACTTTTGCTCAGTACAGTATTATGTTAATAGACTTAGTATATTACAAAATGAAATCCAGCCCAAATAACCATTTTTAGGGTTCCATAAAAAGGATCCTATTACTAAGACTTCGCTGTCTGTCCGTCTGTCACCAGGCTGTGAACCGTGATAGTTAAACAATTGAAATGTGCACAGACGATGTATTTCTGATGCAGCTATAGCAACAAATATTAAAAAACAGAATAAAATAAATATTAAAGGGGCTTCCTATACAACAGACGTGATTCTTTGCTCGTTTTAGCTCGATATTGATAACGGCAACAGGTAGTCGCTTGAAATATTCACAGAATATATAGTTATACATTAACATTAAAAACAAATTGTTAAATTAAACTAAAAAAACATTTTAAGGGGAGCCCATACGACATACGCCCATACGTCATTTTTTGCGGTTTTTATAGATAATTGTACGGAACCCTTCGTGCGAGAGTCCGGACTCGCACTTGGTCGGTTTTTTATTATTGTGGTAAACTAATGTAATCATCTACAAGTTAATTTTTAAATCTATCAAAATAATAATCACCACGATAATAAATTGCGGTATCAAATTTTTTGTTCTACAGTATTCTTTAAGGGTTCATAAAAACGTTTTTAGCGAATTTACTTAATTCCGTAGTGATAGCGATAGGTGGATATTATTATACAATTACAAGTTGTAGAGTTGTGTTAACATATTTATAGGGCCATCGGTATAAACTGCAGCAGCCCAAGGGATACCCGATGACCGGAATAATGGAAAGCTCTGTCACGGAGTCTCGCGGAAATGTTGCTGCTCCACCACCTCAACCTGTGCCAAAGCCTGACGAGGAAGGCCCAGGTCCTCACCTGATCCCACCTCCTAAGGTAAATATTCATCCAGCATAACAACACAAATTA
This sequence comes from Apeira syringaria, assembly GCA_934044485.1. Taxonomy (NCBI): domain Eukaryota; kingdom Metazoa; phylum Arthropoda; class Insecta; order Lepidoptera; family Geometridae; genus Apeira; species Apeira syringaria. The sequence continues at coordinate 7,085,555 of OW203655.1, read as the reverse complement.
GCTGCGCTACTTTTTTTAAATATTACACTTGAACATAAACATTAAAGAATAATACAAATAATATTTTTCTGTATTTGATGTCTGTGTAGCGAAATAGAGAATGTACTTAGAACTTAACAAGAACGTAAGATCTAGTTATATAAGGATAAAATGAGTTATTTCTTACTTAAGTACTGAAGCAGTCTTATGTGCATGACGCAATATCACAATAAAGAGCTTGTACTATCATCATCATCACACAACCATAGGATATCCACGGCTGGACATAAGGCCATCCATATGGACCAATTGGAAGCAGCCCGCTGTTCCTGCGATCTTAGTCAGGTCATGTGATCAGCTTGTCTGTGGACGTCCTATGCTGCGCTTGCCAGTGCATGGTCTCCACTCGAGAATCTTTCAGCGCCAACGGCCATCAGTTTTCTGTGATATGTGCTCTGCCCACTGCCACTTTAACTTGCAAATCTGCTGGGCTACGTCGGTGACTTTCGTTCTTCTACGGATTTCCTCATTTCTGATCCGAAAAACCCTTAGCCCTTTCTATTGTTCGCTACTATTAAGGACATAACGAATGCTAGATTTTCGAGAAATGTGTACATAACTTTGAAATTTGACTAGCCGGTTGGCGCAGTTGGTAGCACTCTGTCTTCTGAGCCGCTGGTCCCGGGTTCGATTCCCGGACAGGTCAAACATTTGTGTGCATGAACATGTCTGTTTGACCTGTGTCTGGGTGTGTATGTGTATTTAAGTATATATATATCAGTCATCAGGTTACCATAATACAGGCTCTGCCTAGTTTGGGACCTTTTTCTGTAATAAAAACATTTTCCAAAGCGGTTTATTCGATAGTCCAATGAGTTCTACATTATCGTGGCTTACTTTAGAACAAGTCGTGAATAATAACCAGCAAGTGTTTTATGTGTAGTTAGAATAACCTTATGAACATATTCTTAAAGTTCTGTTTATTTCAAATCGATGTAAAAACCTTGGAATAAAATATCTCATATGACTTATTTCAAAATATGCATTTGCAAACGTTTACATCCTTGATTATTGCTACTTTATTTGGCGAATTACTCTAACCAGTAACAATTATGAATTAAGCATTGCGAGTTAAAAAATAATTTGGCGTGTAGTTGTAAATATTAGCTGAATAATCAATTTTTCACTCTTGAATGAAAGTTATACAGACACACAAAAAAAAAAAATTAAATGGACTGTATTAAACTAATATTTAATACAGTCTAAAGAATAATAATTATTTTGATACATACCTCGCGTGCGCCTAGAATGTCCAATTTTACTGCCCAATTATATATATTTTATAATTTTATTTTTTATTCATAATAATATACAAATTGTTCATAAGAAAAAAAGATAAATTCATTCATTTATTTATATATTCACTAGCTGCTCCCCGCGGTTTCACCCGCGTGGTGACGATGATGAAAAGTATCCTACGCCACGCACATGTTTTCTATTGGTAAAAGAATTTTCAAAATCAATTCAGTAGAGCCTAGGGGTAGTCTCTGGGACCCCCCCTACAACCTCACAAACTGAAAAACGAACGGTAACAAGTGTCAGTCGAGGCACCTCTAGGTCACTCTGACCACTGCTTCGTCCGCATTACAGTGCCATCCTCAGAACACGCCCATACCGTTCCCTCTGGTAAGCGCACTGTTTGGCCGAACGGGCAGCTGACTGGGATAGGTTGCGTGAGTTCTACGCATGCTAACCATGGAGGCAGTTATGCTTTTCTTCAGATGAAGTTAATGTTTGTGCAGACACTGTGGCCGACGTCGTGCTCCAGGGGACGGAATGTTATTATCCAAACTCTGTAGTACTCGTTGGTGGGTGGAGTCGTCCTTAGTTAAACAAGTTGTGTGCGGAAAGTTCATACTTGAAGCGAGCCACTTTTAAATCTTGGACACCCGTTAAAATAGACCCGGAAACTGCCACCTTGAGAACAAGCTAACGCTGCATGCAAGGTTGTTGCAGAGGCGCGAGCAGTCCATATTAGCAGAATTGGCGACAGGACTTGCCAAGCACCCTTCTGGTAGCCGAGAATTACCCTAGCCAAAGCCGCTCAAGGCAACTTCGGTCAGTCCTCACTTCCTGCCCTGCGCAGGCCGGATGAGACACTGGCCCATAGCGCAAAAAAGAAAGTCAACGTTCTCGGTAGCCTCTTTGCCTCAAACTCGACTCTCGACGACGGAGGCGCCTCACCTCCTGCTGTACCGCGGTGTTTTTTTTTAAAAGCGGTACAGAAGGAACTCTTGTCACTTAAGCGAAAGTCGAGTGGGCCAGATGGAATTCCGGCCATCGTTTTAAAAACCTGTATTAACTAGTTATCTATCGGAAGGAAAGTCCGCAAATAATTTAAGAAGAATGAAATGAAATAAATATTCTTTAAAGGTAGCACAAAAAAAACATTGTAACACATATTTGTAAAGAATGGCCTCGAGTTTTTACTCTGTGTAGCCCTATTTATTTTGAAACTTGGTGTACATTGTATAGACTTCGTATGTTCATTGTTTAATTGACATTTACAAGCCTTTATTGAATAAATAAATTGACTTTTATTTCGAATTGTTTATTATTTTTATATGAGAACATAGTACTTATGTATACTATATATGTATATGTCATGAGTAGATATTACTTTTTGCGGTTAATGGGTTATCATGAAAAGATCACAGAATAAGCGGCGTCGGAAAATTGTAATTGCAATTAATATGTTTAAATCATAATCCTACTAATATTATAAACGCGAAAGTTTGTATGGATGTTTGTTACTGTTTCACGCTCATACGGCTGGACGAATTTTGATGAAATTTGTAGATACTACACTGTCTACTACTTTGTCATTATCTTCATCAACTATAACCACGCGGGTAAAACCGCGGGTTCAGCTAGTTTGGCTTATAATTTTCTTTTACTTTCGAACCTGAAACTGGTAGCTATGCGTATCTCAAACTTATTTCTTTAGTTATGAAACTGATCTCAGATTACAGCCAACAATTATTACAATTATATTATAACAAAGCTGTAGCTAAAGGTATCAAATTAATTATCGGGTCTATTCTTCATGTTATAAAGTTATTCTATTGTATTACTTTGCTGAAATTTAAATATCAAAATTTAATTTAACTAATCAACATCTTGTGATCGAGTTACACAACTTAACTATGATCGAGTAAAGCCTTCGTGGATAGAATAAAAGGAGAGATCACATATTCTATTTTTTATTTATTTTTTTATTCCCACACAGAGCACAGAGAGCACAACACATATGCCAGAAAATATATGCACTTCTGTCAGTAGCAAATAATTAGATCGTCAGGCTTTACCAGCCGAACACAAACAGCCGAAGATACTCGAACCAGAAAGGCTGTTCTGTTCTAAATTTATTCGTATAGTTATTCAAATTAAGAAACACAAAAGTCAATCTGGTGTATAGCTTTAAGAATCCGATAATAGGTAACTATCTACACAACTATGCAAGTCGCAGTGCATCTTTGTTTTAGCGTCGTTATTATCAGAATTGTGTGTCGGGACAGCGATAATGTGGAATGAAAAAAAATAAGTGCTTGAGAAAGGTAACCAGCTTACAAAATGCTGACATCTTGTATATACAAGATGTAAGCATGTTAGCGTAACAATAACATTTTCACCACATCTTCCCGAGACACATGTTAGGGCTGGCGCCGCAGCTTGTTCGGCGGAGCAATTGGAACGGCGAAAATATGATAACCTAGGTAGTGGTTATATAATTGAACCGTTTGGGGTCAAAACATTGGTTTCGGGAGCTCGTCGGATTTTCCAAAACTTATCACAGCGTTTAATTGAAGCAACGCGGGAACAAAATGCTGGCACATATTTGGCTCAACGGATCAGCTTTGCAATTCAACGTGGCAGCTTAGTGCTGCTGGCATTGGACACGCTGCCACCTGGTAGCGGATTAGAGCATTTGAGTTATCTATAGGCTGACTATAGCTAGTGGATTGCACAAATGTTTTTGTAGTAGCAGTAGTATTGTAATTACAGTTTTTTATTTAAATTTTATCTTCGGTTTTATTCGTCTCTGTGTGTGTGTGTGTGTGTGCGTGTGTGTGAGAGAGAATTTTTAAATGATATGTTAGAAAATTCAGTATGAGAAAACCAATGTTTTGTATAAGATGTTTCGTGTTATTTTCCCTTCCCGGTTCATTTATTAGACTCAATAACTCTTTCTTGAATGAGTTTTTATTATGTCGAAATATATCTATCGATGGTGACAGTTTATTGTACGTATTTTGGAGACGATGAACAGGCGCGTTCAAGGCATAGTTAGTATAGGAGTGATTATAGTTATTTGTGTTTTAGTTTAATAAAGGCACCGGCCCGTTTACCACAATAATATTAGATTCCGTAAGTGTGCACACTACATTATCTCTGTGGCTGCAAACTGAGAGTCAGTAGTAATGGGAGTTGAAGATTTAATAACGAGACTTGATTTGTGTACCTAGTTCACGTAAATTTTTTTTTCTTCATAAAATGAATCGACTTCTACGCTCAAATGTATACTATGAAATAACTTGTAGACGTCGGTATCATGCGGCTACTCACGAGATCAATCGTCATTATGTATGTTGTATGTATTGCTTTCGGGCTGTTTGGCCGTGGTCTATGTGAAACTTGTGTTCCAGACGTTTCGTCGATCACTGCGGTCGACATCTTCAGTGGTTCAGGTCCGAGCGGCGACAAGAGCGTAGAACTCTCCTTCGCGGCGTCTTCTCTGACACTGAACACAAGTTTCACATAGACCACGGCCAAACAGCCCGAAAGCAATACATACAACATGCAACGCCGGCCGTGAAAGCCTTAGAGTTTACGTCATTATGTATGTTCACCAATTTCTTCACCCTCAATTAGGAAGTCGTCCAAGAAGACGTAACACTTTTCAGTTATTAGAGTGTAACTCAAAAACAGCTGGACCGATTTTTATGAAATTTATGGGAATATTAATGGGACCACAGGGAAAACAAGGGGTATTCCCCTTTAAGGTTTCAAATAAAATAAAAATCATCAAAATCTGTTTACCTAGTATGAGATGTGTGAGAAAGTTCTAAGATAACAAACATAAAATCAAAACCAGCCACAGTTTAACCAGAATTAAAATATACTCTTTTTTTCAAAAATAAAGGAAAAAATAAATTCACATGACTTTCAAAGTAACACGGTGGTCCACAGCTGGAACAGACTCTCAGTTGAAATGATTACTGCTGCTTCAATCAAAATATATTTCACAAATAAAATTTCATGCAAACCCTTTACAGGTAGTATAATAACATTCGTTATTTTGATATAGACACGTCAGAATCCATGCTGCTCGGGTATGAAATCTATCAAAAATTATGTGTATCCCAATGCTCAATAAACAGCTCAAGTTGTTTGCGGGCATTTTTGGCAGTCTATGAAGGTTTGAGCAATTCGGTCCCTACTTAGTTGTTACTTTAATTACTCTTGAATAACAGTAGAAAACATGTGCTGAAATAACTGTTTGGGATTGCATAACGGTTATTATTTTTTGTAACTTTGCCGATAATTCAATGTAACATAGAATAAAATACAATACTCATAAAACTCATCTAAATATATATAACTCAAAGGTGACTGACATAGTGATCTATCAACGCACAGCCCAAACCACTATACGGATCGGGCTGAAATTTGGCATGCAGGTAGATGTTATGACGTAGGCATACGCTAAGAAAGGATTTTGATTAATTTTATATAAAAGGGGATAAAATAGGGGATGAAAGTTTGTATGATACTTTGTCAATTTTAAACCGATCGGGCTGAGACTTTGCATGCATAAAGCTACTATTACGTAGGCATCTCCCAAGAAAGGATAATGATATTGCCCCTATGAAAGTTTGGTTCCCGTGGGATAATTGAGGTAGCGGCAAAACCTTAATCCACGCGAGTGAAACCGCGGAGCACAGCTAGTACTCTATATTTTCTTTGTGGTATGTAGCTGTTACATACATAATAGTCAATAAACGCTCAAATTTACTTGGCAGCTTTATAAAAATACGCTTCTTTATGAAGACGCGGCATGAGAACAGGTAGATATATCAAAAGAAATACCGGAAAAAACCGGCATAAAATTCGGGTAGCGTATCATATGCAGCTATGAAAGTATTAAATCTGCGTACTATTTATGTCACACATACATACATTTTGCGGAAATGTTCTATAGAAGCTACCCAGTACGCTGTAGAGTATGCCCGCATCATTTTTTTTGGGTTATTATTTATCGCAACACGAGTGTAAAGCAGGTGTCATATTTTTGATTAATATCGTGTATATTTTATTGTTCCAGAGCATCAACAAGCTGCTCGGAACCTCACCATCTGACATCGACAAGTATTCCCGAATCGTATTTCCGGTTTGCTTCGTTTGCTTCAATCTCATGTACTGGATTATCTACCTACATGTCTCCGACGTTGTAGCAGACGATTTAGTACTTCTCGGCGAAGAAAATTAAACACGACGACGATGATTATTTAAAAAGCGAACACTTGACCCTAAGCAGGGTCGCTCGCAGTACGCTCAGATAAATTATGCCAAAATAAAACAATGTCTACCATAAAACTGTAGAGTTTTAAATCGGTAACATAATTTTAATTGTAGAATGACGTATTCATTGCGTATTACTAAATAATGCCAATATCCATCGTTTAATAAGTACGTAACACTGGTACGAGAAAATACAACCCGAATATAGATAAAAGTGATAGTGTAGCAAGTTTGGTTTAGAATAATGTATAATAATCAATTACGTTATTATATCAATAACAATAAGGATCATGAATGTAACTAGCAATTAATGCTGGTGATAATTTCACAATAATTTATAAAGAAAAATAATTGATGTGTTTAATTGATGTTCATGTAACAATTATAATACATTTTTTTATATTGAAAAGTTCTAATTATTGTTAAACTCATGCTCATTGTAACTTTATAATATTTAAAACGGGTTTAACGTGAAACTTACGCGTAGTCAATATAATGATATATTATACAATTCATTGACAATCGTGATATCGACTACGCGTAAGTTTCACGTTAAACGCGTTTTAAATGTTATAAAGTTCTGAATCTGATGTTGACAAAACAATTTTTGATCGTGTAACACATAAAAAGGTTGACAATCTTAATAAACCTATAGGAACTTTTTATATTATTAGAGTGTTGTATATTTGTTGGTATATGACACCTATTTTGCGTACTTAGTATTAGTATTTATATTTGATGTATATTTTTAACTATCCTTGATACCTATCTATTCTGTTCCAAAACCATATAACGATAAAAAGCCAGAGGCCAAGCTGATCTTATTGTTGTTAAGCCAAAACAAAGTAAGGTTTGACCAAAAGAGTATCTACCAATAGACCTATCAATAGAGAATACGTATCTTCCCAAAATTGATAGATAAGGCAGTTTTTGATACAAGTTGCAATACTATAAATCACAGAATATGTAGCTTTCTTTCACGATATGGATATTATTTTATGGCTATTAATACATATGCATTGATTATGTTAGAAAATGACATATTTACTAGCTAAAACATATGATCTAAGATCCGGCTTAAGAAATACATCTGTTATTTAATTTTGAGAAGGCTTCAATTTTAGATAATATGTAGAGGGATAAAGTGCACATGGGTTGTCGAGCTTAGCCCGGGAGCTTACATTATTTTAGATATTTGAGTCTAAAACTATTGCGAGTTTCTTCCATAATTGTAATTTATGTTACGTACTGAGGCTCGCGCCCGCCGCCTGGCACGATCATAACTCCCAGATGAAGAACTGCAAACAAGTTCAAAACTGGTCGGAGAGTAATTTTCCAGTGTTTGCCACGTGAGTCCTAGTCGGTTCGTAGATTACAATTATTTTAGATAGATTGAGTAATCAGCAGAATTGCAATTAGTAAGAGCTACTGCCCTATCTATTATACAATAGGTAGCACATGCCATAAAGGCTCACTGAACATGCTATTGTAACTCACTTACAAAGTTGTGATTTATTTTAAGGCAAGTCCATGACGTGTGACTAAATTAACCAAACACTAAAAAGTTTTGATATGCAGTGACTTAAAATGTATGCAAACACATACGTTTAAGCATTTTAAGTTTACACTTATTAATATTTTTTGTGCACTCGTAATAAACTATCAATAATTTAGCCGTAAATAAACGTACTCTACCTGACAATAAATATAAACTAGACATATTCAGCTCAATAAATTCCCAATGCTGTGACTGGCTATGGGGCTTCCTTAAAGAGATAAATAATCGTGACCAAAGTAAAAAAAATATTATTTCTGAGAAAAAATGTATGCTAGAGAAATAATGACATGTGTTATAGGAGAATAAGGTATTACAAATCAGTAGGCCGAAAGTTAAGAAATGGTTATATTATCAAGAAACTATACAAGAAATATAATTAGTTATAAATAATAATATAAACATATTTAATCACACGATTTTCATTTTAATATTATAAGCTTGTAGTCCGTGAGCCCGCTCCATAATTGCCTACGTCATATGACATCAAGATAAAATGCATGGTCGGCAAAGTAGTGCTGAGCAAGGATTAGAAAATTATACCACTTAAAATTGATCGGAAGTCTAGGAAAATGCATCACTTCCGGTTAAAAACTATGTTTTAAGGTTTCCGGCCAGATATAGCTGACTTATTCAATCTTAAAGGCACAATTATTTCAAAACGTTTATAATCATTTTTATCAAGATGTCACATGACGTAGGAAAAGGTATACAGTGACCACCTTTGGCATCGTCTGTCAAGTACTTCCGGCCATTTCAGAACTGAAAGACTTGCTCTACAACTACTGAGCTAAACGATGCCACGTATGTCTTATTGATCTCACATGGCGTAAATGTAACTTAAGCATTTTGACCGGAAGTGAAGGATTTCTCAGACTTTCAGCCAATTTTAGGTGCTATAATTTTCTGATTCTCACTCAGCAGCACTATTCCGACCGTGTGCCATGCACATCGTGCACATGTTCATCGTGATGTCATATGACATAGGCAATTTTGGAGCGGGCTCACAGACTATTGCGTTAGACTACTGTCTCACCAGTTGTTAAAAGTCGATGCGGTCTAAGATGGCGCACGCAAGCTTAGAAGGTATCTACTTACTCGTGATTTGATGACCCCAGGATTGTATCTATGATATCAAATATGTACAATTTTGATTATTTTATATACAATAGCTATAAATAATATATCAAGAGAGCAAGTAGACATTCTGCGTGGCTTGTGAATCAGGCATGCGAATAATCATTGGTATATCCGTCAAGTCACTAACATTAGCTCTATTGCCAATCTATATTTGTTAGATAACATTTTTGGGAATTCCTAATAACTCTATTATGATCCACTGTATTACGAGTATATCTGTTGGCTTTAGTGTATATGTCGCAGCCAACTAACTCAATCAGTCGTTCAATTAACAGCCTTAATTGAACGGCGCTGTTTAGTAAAGAGGCTAGGCTGTTAATTCAACAGCTGATTAAGCTAGTTGGCTGAAACATATGCATGGTTACTCTATTGTCAGTGCTATATTCCATTTAATTCCATGTTCTTACGATTTCTCGTTAACAAGTAACTACATAATATTAATATGTGGATTTATAGCTACATTTTAATAATTAATTGAATACACAGGAAACAAGTGATGTGATGATGAATCAACATGAAAGGAGAAAGTATCAACAGCTTGCTATGATACTCTATTCATAAATAAATTATTTAATACATATCTAAAATGAATATAATGAAATAAAGCTGAGACAAAAATTTGATAAAATATTTTTTATTGTACGTTATATCTTGCTTCAATTATTTGTACTACAAATAATACATACATACATATTTTTGTTACTATGATAATTAAAAATTTACATCACCTTGAAATGTCAAACAAAAAGTAATATAATTGGTATATGAAAACGATTACATAATAACAACTTTTCAACATCACGATGATTATTTTATGTAACCATTTTATTTACAAAATTAATTTCTTATTATTCTAATTTTCTACAAATAACGTTTAATTAATTTGCTTATAAAAATAAGGAACTGATTTTATTAGAATCATTAAAATTTATTAGTGCTATACAATCATCCGGAAAAATATACTTAGTTTAAAGTATACATATTTGTATGTGGTAGGTACTAAGCAGGTATTTATCAGATTAATATACAAACTTCTTAGAATGTCTTTGGATGACAACATGCGCATTCAAGTTTTAATACAGATTAGATTTCAAAAGCTTAGTACAAGATAAATATAATTATCTTGATATGTATATAATAGATATTATCAAACATAAATTGAATAGCTAGAAATAATACTACGTACCTACTTGAATAAGCTTTAAAATGGAAAACCAAATGCCAAATGGAAATAATTAATTGCATAAAATAAATAAATCAGTTATTGTTATTTATAGATGATATCTTTACTACGCATTCGTTATATTTTAGACGCTGATAAAATTAGAAACTAGCCCCTAATATTGCAACTAGTGCCTCTTCTTCAGGTGATATTTGGTCCGTGGATAAATCAATGGTTCCTTCCGACAATTTTAATGAATTTAAAACTTTATTATTGAATAAAACTTATTCATCGGAATCATGGGAAGAGGACTTAAAAATAGTCATTGGCTTTATCATAAAAAATGTAACTAGTTTAAGAAAAAAATATGTAATGCGAATTATTATATAAAAAAATATTTATACGATTAGGATTAACGTGTTAAAGTGAAGTTAGTTATATAAAAAATGTTACTCAGTTCAATTACGAAAAATAATTATATACACAAATATGAGATATATATAATACACTATTCAAAATTAAATATAGTGCACGGAACATTTTTTTTAACGTAGTATGTAATAAACAGGTACTAATTGGATAACATTATTTTTATTCATTTCTATTTACAATTCTATTTTATCGAGAACAATATTATATATATCTTTAAGATATGTTTTATTATTTTTATATAACTGTAAGCAATCAAATTTTACCGTGATTTATATTTAGTAGAAAATAGTGGCCAGTTAAAAAAAAGCTATCTATCTAACTAAACTAATGATAACCTTGGATTGTAACTGAATTATAATTTAAGTATATTTAAATATTGTTACTGATGAAATCAACAATATGCTGTGAGGAATATAGGGGATGGATACTTGATTAGAGCTGTGACTATACAGAAATTCATATTATTAGTTATTACATAATACGAGTATAATTTATGGTTAAGGTGAACTTGTTTTACTTGTTAGGAGTATTATTCAATAATTATGTAACGGAACTATAAAATATAATAGCCAAACTGTCTAGTGCCAATAAAATATTAAATATTCGATTTTCAAGGTGGCTCCTAATATTTTTTCGCTAAAATTAAAAATCAAATGAAAAAATCTGCTGTTTTAAATTGATACGTCTTCCATGTTTATATTTACGAAATGTATACTCTTTGTTTATATTATTAAAGACGAATTTTAAAAGACCAGTGGAGGCGAAGAAACGACCGTTTACGTGACCTGCTGGCCTTTGTTTTGGTCAAAGATGACGAAATCTTGAACATTGCCAGTATTTAGAGAACTTTGCCACTGGTAGCGGTAGAACAAATTTAGACGACTATATTATTTTTATTACTATTTTATTAGTTAATTGTTTCTTTAATGTTTGTAAGTTATGTAGTACATTTATCAAGTCAGTTTTTTATAGTTTGATAAATATATTTATGTTTTAAATAGAGATTTAATTTATTTAAAACATTGATATTTATTGTAACTATGATCAGATTACGAAACAACTACGGCCCATGTATCAAGTAAAAATAATATGTTGACTTTAGTTGATTTCTGAATTTGCTCAACATTAATAACCATATAATAAGGGATTTCAGGAAATGGTAAATGAGATAATTTAGGAACTGTTAATCAAATTAGAGTTTAAGTATTTATTGTGTATTAGAATTTAAGGGTTTACCATTTCCCTTGAAAATACCTACTGTGTTATTTTTTATAACAGTATAAAATTTTAACATGTTGTCTTAACGGTTGTATATCAAAACTAAAAAGTGCAATCGTTTGTCTTCGTTCGTCACGAAATAAAATTTATAAAGACTGAGACATTATTAATTTGATTTTGTATATTTATATTTTGAAGTGACTTTAAAAACTATCTGTTTTATGAACTTTGATACATATTTATTTAAGGGTTTCACTGGTTAATAGGTCACTTGTAGGGCATTCAAGCGCTATCAAGCACAACAGACTGTTATTAAAGTCATTGTTGCTTCTCGGTTATTAAATACCTTATAGACAGGTTATTATATATATATTAAAATGAAGCCCAGTGATTTTTGAAGAGAAAAAGGCAAATTTCAAAGAGATATTTCCGCTAACATAATTTATATGCATGCAAAAATTTATATAACGTAAAACTAATGTACACCGTAAAATACCAGAGTTTTTGGCAAAGTGCATTTATTCATTTTTCATTTATATTATAGTGCGAAAATTGACATCGCAATATGTTTCCAATCCCATTATGCTACTTGTCTATCGGAGCATTGGAAGCATGAGACAAATTCGATGAAATAATTATCATAGACTAATATTGACTTAACCTTGTATCGTCTCTAATGAGTGAATTCTTTGTCTCGCTTGCGCACAATCAATAACTGACGTTTAAAATATCAGGTATCAGTCACGATTGAGTGTGGTTTATAGGTAATATAACACAAATTTAATTAATATTTATTGGTTAACTACTATTTATCGCGTTATAAGATGAAAGCCACACACCGCAAACGTGCATACCAATACTATTCCCGTGGCAGTCACAAATCGGTCGTGGCATAATCGTGCCGACCTTGTGATCGTATTTTTTTTTTTTTTTTTTTCTAACGGACTAATGCTGTTTGCCTCTACCGGCATTTACAGCTTCACCGGGGGGTGATCCTATTTACAATATTACCTACTTTTATACGTGACGACGGCGCCCGCCATTAACACTAGTAGAACCACGTGGAACACCCAAAATACAGAATTGTAGTATCTTAGTATAGTGGCTGCGTCGTTTACGATCAAATAAGGAAAAAAAACACAAAACAAAAACATTTTGTATGAAACCTCATTCTGTATAATTAGAAAATATATATAATTGTGATGGAGTGCAGTATCTTTTATTTTATTAGCTGTTTGTAATAACTGTTTTTTTGCATCAGCAGGTGACCTATTATTCAGTGGGGTTCAATCAGAATGCAATCACTTTTAAAATTATTGTTTTAGAATAGTTTTGTAGTACAGTTTTAAACTCTAAAGAAATCGATGTGCTGTTTGTAAAAGTAATTGTTATTATAACATTAAAATTAAATACGTGAACTAAATGTACAATATATATAATAAATATTATAAGAGTGTGAAGATTGCATTATATTGCACCTAGATTGTAAGGAAGTAGCGTAGTAAAGCACAAAAGGGAGCGGGCGACGCGTGTTAGTGATGCACTTAAAATGTACTAACTGTAACTGCGCTTATAAGATACAGCGGTTCAAAAGCAAAATGGTGTTTAAAAACACAATTAAAAAAATAATTATACAGAGTAGTTACAGTTGTTCACTAATTCGACGATGTAAGTATGTTAATATTTTATGCTCATTGTAGACTTTAAAAGCTCGCATCGCCTGCAAACCTCTCGTGTGAAACCAAATTCTAAATCACATTAAAATAAATGGTAGATATGTAATTAAAACAAATTATATTATAGGAGTAAAACAATTTAGGTGTTTAAGACTATAATATAAGTAAGTTAAATATTCCTTCATAATTTTAAAGTTTATATATCACATTTTAATTAATTAGTATATTAATATATGTTATTTTTATAAAGACATGTGGAGAGCAAGTGACTGTGCTCTGTAGCGTGCTCTGAAAAAGTTACAACAACACACGTTTTCAAATATTATGCTACAACCATTGAAATGATTTTATTATAAGATGTATTTTATTGACGTTAACGCAGAATAGGCACGATGATAGTATGTGAGAATAGCTAAAATAACGAGTTTATCTAATGAGATAAGATTGAAAGCTTTAGAAAAAAATATTTATTTTCATATTCATCATGAGATTGATAATTCATTTTATAAAGTCACGAGGATAATTAAAAACTAAAAATTTAAATATATATTTCCATTAAAACATTGTTTCCTGAAGAAATATTATATTTAATATTAGATGATTTAGAAAATCAGTCATCATGCCTATTCTAACAAAGACATTATTTGAAGTATTTGAAAAATGTAACAATAAATGTAAAAAATTCTAAATAGTACATAGCTTAATGTACCTATTTTATCAATATATTCTAAATGTTTACAACGATCACGTGGTGTCACTTGTCTATTCTATACTTTTTAATAGTTATATAAGTGCTCCGCCGTCATGACATTTACTTATTTAATTACTTCTAGACATGTTAGACCATTCCACCCAAAATAATTACTTTTGTATCTTCCACTATATGAAAAGTAATGAAGCTAAAGAAAATGTAAGGTCCATGTGGACAAGTCTAACCACTTCCTTTACTAAGCATATGTCCTGCAACATTTAAGCATTATGAAGTAACTGATTTATTTAGCGTTTTTAATACCTTAGTAAACGATAATTGTATACAATACTAAGTATTTTCCACGTTATCGAGACAAGTTGCGATCGATTTATAAACATGTGCTCGAATCGCTGATAAGTAAGTTGATAATTATTTTTAAGAAACAAAGGTACATTCTACATGCTTTTGTTTCATAAAAAAAACTATCAACAACGTATACAAAAAGTTTATCTTCTAACACACGAAAGGAAAGGAACCTGTAAAACCTTATATTTTTTTCGGAACGTGTAAAAAAGTATCCTTGTCACGGCATTCGAAATCTGAATTGCATTGCAGCCAACCTCTGTGTTTATGTGTGTGTTTGATAACGTTTGTGTTTAAGGGGATGTGTGTGTTAGTATGTAGGTACTTGAAATCTTGGAATCAAGAACTCTATTTTTTCACAATTTTGAACTCTACGACGACGAAGTCTCAAACAGCTGTATTTATTTATGTAAGACTTATTTTGCAAAGAATTCAATTGTTATGCTATAATCTTGATTACTTGAGTGAACAATCCTCCCCGCCAGCTGGAGCTTTGGGTGAAGCTAACATCATTATAAATTCCACAGCATGATATACCAGTATCCGCTGGCTAGCTAGGTAACTAGCAAGTTTATTAATTTGATACGCAGGCACTAATCACATAGTGTGCTTATTTAACGGTCCTTGTAACGTCTTAGTCCATCCAGTCAACTTCAGTCAACATTCTAACGACCACATCGTCACTGAACATCCAGTGAGATAGTGGTTAAAGGTATATATAGATCAATACAAAAATTAAAATCTGGTTCAACAATTTTCTCTTTATAGCTGTTTATTTTTTTGGTTTTATTTTGTCGTATGTATATTACGTACCTTAGTATCGTGTAAATGAATAACAGTTTAATGGATAATAAGGGAGTTTTCTATAATATTTGAAATATTTTAATACAAAAAATTCTTATTCTTAATAATAATTTTCCTTTAATCGTATGTTTGCAGTAATACTTCATAATGCTTTTAACTTTATCGTATAATTTAAGCGATGAAACATTCTAAGCTGCAAATTTTTATTTATGTAACTTTTGCGATACTTTAAGAAATATTCAATTTTCATATCGTAACGAGTATCACGTTCACTGCGTTCCTAATTTAAAAATCGGCAATACTTTATTTACATATCGGAAGAACATGTGAAATTCTTTTTTCAATTTCAATAATTTTGTAATTATCATCTATATACGTGGTCATGGTGGTAATGGCGGCGTGGTGACTGTGTTATGGTCCTTTAGGTACATAATTTAATTATTGTTGTATACTTGTATTGTTTAGGATATATCAAATCAATTAAAATGTAAGTTTTGTTCTTCCTTATTCTATCTTTGTTGCATTGGTGTGGTTAAAATGTTGCTCAAACTGAAGAACTTTAAACAAGTAGCTGCTACCTTTTATGAAATTTAGTTCTGTGATCCAATAAATGATATGATCTGTGTTGATGTTCTCATTTTTTAGACAACATTAAAAACCAATTTGTATCACTAACATTTATTAAAAGCAGTTAGAATATAGTGTTTTATAAAAAGGTTTTTTAATCGGGCTCTTATTAAAATAAAATACAATTCGTTTTGGCGGCGATAAATCGATCTAGCTAGGTTTCATTTTTAGCAAACGTCGTTATATCGGAGTTTCGGGCAATTAAAAACTTAGAATATAACTCTACGTAGGGTTACGAGTAGTAATACTACTCGCCAACAGATGTCAGGAGACATTGATTGGCGATTAGTAATACTACTTAAACAACAACTGAACTGTTTTATAGACACAGCAACTCTAAAATTAATTGACAATAGATGGCGTTGATAAGCTACACTATTAAAAAACCGCTATTTAATAACCGATCAAAGCTCGTTCACCCAGATATTAATTATTATCTCACCTGCATAACATTAAAATATTTTTGGTTGATCTAACAAATCAAAGCACACCATTGATTAAAGTTAAAAAAATCGAATGTCATAAGGTACAAGACTTAAGTCGGCCTTAGTAGTGTGTTTCTATATAATATTATGTAAGACGGGACGGATGTGTGTGCATGGATGTGTAAAAGTGTGAGGACTTTCATTTTAATGCGTTACTTACATTTTAACCCTATTTGAATTTGAGCGTGAATCAAAAAGATTTTTGTTTCAGAGAATTTTGAATATCTAGAAGTAACAACAGAAACAGAACAGAAACTCTACAGTGTACAAACTATTCGCAATGTGCCTAGAAAAAAGAATAGAACCAATTATGGAAGCAAATCAACCAATCGAGCAAGCAGGCTTCCGAACAGGGTTCTCTACTATCGATCATACCCATACTCTGGATCAGATAATAGAGAAACACCAGGAATTCAACTGCCCACTCTTCCTTGCCTACATCGACTATGCAAAAGCATTCGACTCAATAACACATGAAAGCATTTGGCAGGCACTAGAACAACAAGATATCGCAAATATCTATATAAATATCATCAGGGACATATATAGGAAAAGCATACGCCGTGTTAAACTGGATAGAATAGGACCTATAATAAATATATAAAAGGGAGCCAAGCAAGGTGATCCACTATCACCAAAGATTCTCATAGCTGTGTTACAGCACATAATGAAAAATTTAAACTGGTCAAGAAAGGGTATCTACATAGATAAAGAATATCTAAGCAATCTTAGATTTGCAGATGATATAGTACTGCTTTCTAAAACGCCAAAACAGCTAGAAACAATGGTAGAGGAACTCCGCGAAGTTAGTGAAAGTGTCGGGCTTCATCTTAACACATCTAAAACAAAGGTATCTACAAACACATACAAGATTCCCATAATAGTCAATGAATCAACGCTTGAATATATAGACAGATACATTTATCTCGGGAAACAAATATCTTTCCAGAGCTCTAGACATAGATGAAGTAGATACGAGGATACATATCACTTGAAAGAAATTCTGAAGCCATAAAGAAATCATTAAATCCCATATCACTTAAATTTAAAAAAAAGGTAATGGATTCATGCATACTACCAAGCTTAACATACGGCTCACAGACATGGATATTTGTGACTTTGGACTGAATGTGGTCTAAGCTGATGTTGCATTATTACTGCTAAAATATTTCAAGCTAGCTAACCCGCTCGCCTTTTGCTCTCGTGTTCTACACAGGGTATTACTCTCGCGCGCTTGGCCAACTATTACTCTAATTATTTAAAAATACGCGGGATTTTATTCAGTATTCAATATTTATTAGTATCTCTATTAGCTTATTTGAATATTCACTTTATGAACATTTAAAATGAGCTTTATTTTTAGGCGCACGCTTAATATTCAATCGCTTTTCGCGTAGATTAATATCATAGAGGTTCGAAAACAAATAATGCCAATAGACACAGAAGTTTCGTTTCAGATATGAGTAGTATTTGCAAGTATTGGCGGTTTGGTTCATCGTTTTCCCATACAACAGCCTACCTACGCTTGTAAAAGATGATGTTAATGCGTAAGTTATAGGTACAAACTTTCTTTTAATTCATTAGATCCGTTTCTGAGATAGCTTGAAACATTATCTTTAATAAAATAAGTTTAAAATAAGCGTCCTCTCCTCATCCTCATATATACTCAGTATAATACTTTTTACTGCTACAACACAGCTCTTATAAAGAGCGTTGGCCTTTACGATGACCAATTCGAAATTTAAAATTACGCATGGGCGGCTGGCTATCCAAATGTCTAAGTTTTCCGTCTAAGAGTCTCCGATGTACAGTTACTACAGCTTTTGTTAATACAGTTACTGTTATCTGAAGGTAACTACCGGGCAATCCCAGTAGTGCTCTTCGGTGCTTTGAGCGCCCAGTTGATGCCAATGCCTTCAGCAGTTGCTCATCTTAGTTACTTTGTGACAACGTGACAACGCTAACCTAGTCAAAGGATTAGGATCGCAAAGTATCTATTACCACGAGAATTTCAAACATTTACAGATATAATTGTAGTTTGTTCCACTGGCGCACTACAAAATTCATGAAACGAGAGAGGCGAGGATAGAATTCGTAAAGTTCTAGACGCATTATTTTTTAAATCTATATAGGTCGAAAAAAAAATGTAGATAAAAGAAACAATATATCAGTCCCAAGTAATATAGTGTTTAATGCTGTTTGCAACAAGTTGAGTACATTCTATGACATGTTATTAATGAAAAAATAAATAATATAATATTTTTCTCATTTCTGTGTCACAGCTTCATCAGCTTTGTTGAACTTTCTTTATGTTTTCTTCAAAACTTGCAGACGATGAAAAATATTTACAAACTATGGACTTGTTCATATCACCTATGTTGAAAAATCAAATATTATTTGTATTACAATGTGGGAATACAATCCCACCTAGATTTTGTAATGTTATTAAGTGTAGGTACGTTTGAAAAAGATTGCAAAGCTGATTTAAATTTTTTTGCGAAATTAATTCACATTCCTTTTTCAATATATTATCTAAGAACCGGCTAGGACTCACGTGATATTTGCTGGAAAATTACCTCTTTTCGAAAACTTTATTTCACTTTTCGATTTGCAGGTATGATATAACGTGTGTCCTAGCCGTTTCTTAGCTAATAATGATCGACAAAACTCGCGGTAGTTTTCTAACTCGAAAATACTCGTTTGGAGATAATAAATTAATGCAAAATATGGTCTAGTATGAACAAGTCCTGAACATTATGTATTAAATATATACAGATTCAATGCAGTGAATTAAAATACTGATGTAAGTATTTATCAATGTAATTATTTAATTTTGTTTACATTATTGTACAAGCAATGGCTAATAAACCGTACTACGAGAAAATATATGGCAGATATCTAAAGACAACGGTGTACTTAAAGTTACCGCAAACATTTCGATACAAAGGGGTGTATTTACTATCGTTAAGTTTCAGACTAATAGTTCTTACAAACCATTCTAAAGCTTTAGTTTATTGATAATAATGTTCTAATTATTGTAGAAGTATGTTGTGTAAATACATAACTTTGTATAGTTTAAAATTAGAGTAAAATAATTACATGCGATTGATTAATTATAACATTGGATATCCAAAATTTTATCTTAGTAAAAATAACGTTTTTGTATTTACTACCAAATAGCTGCAAAAACAACTTTTTACCGCATAATATAACCACAGGTCTTGTGTAAGCCTGCTCAAGTAATATGCAGGCAAGCGAAAAAAAACTTAGAAAGTTATTACCATTTAAAGTTATATACTCCCGGGAATAATATTAGCGCCATCGTGCAGAAAATAATATTAAAAGAGAATTTAAAAAGTATCTTGTACATGTTTAAACAGATGTTTCGTATTAATGAGAAAATGTTTTATTATATGACCGCATATTTATCAATCTGTAGGCCACACAAAGTCACACCAAATATTTTATTGTGCTGTTGTAACAAAAGAGCAAATGCGCCTCTCGGTTTCACCCGCGTGGATTACGGTTTGTATAATTTTTCTAAAAAAACCTGGTTGTTTTTGAAGAAAAATCGTAAGCTATCTTCATTCCAAATTTCATGCAAATCCGTTCATCCATTTAACCATGAAGGAGTAACATACAAACCATAGACAAACATTTGCCCTTAAAATATGAATGTGTTAAGAATAAAAACTGGTAGTAAAATATGAAACTGCTCTTAGCAGTTTCATGACAGGCTTGACTTGTAAGTTCACGTTTCAAGTCAAGGCTTGTTCTGAAAAACGTAATTTATAAAATTTAAAACCGAAATTCAGAAAATATATTTTCTTAATTTCGGCTTTAAATTTTATAAATTCTTCGGTTATGTTAATGCTGGTCAAGGCTTGTTCTGAAAAACGTCAATGCTTTTTACTTTTGTGCAACAATTCAAAGTTGAATATAGCAATAACATAACTAAATAATTTATAAAATTTAAAACCGAAATTTAGAAAATATATTTTCTTAATTTCGGTTTGAAATTTTATAAATTCTTCAGTTATGTTAATGCTGGTCAAGGCTTGTTCTGAAAAACGTAAATGATTGTTACCTTTGTGCAACAATTCAAAGTTTGCTAAAAATGCTACATCATTAACATAACTGAATAATTTATAAAATTTAAAACCGATATTTAGTAAATATATTTTCTAAATTAGGTACTAATTAAACAAAAAATAATATAAAATGATAATGATCAAGATAACCAATAAAATATTGTCACTATTGTCACATTAGGATGATAATATTATTTCATTTTCATTTATTATAAATTAAAGCTATATGTCATCTCAGTCATAGGACGTACACCGCTGGCCATAGACTAAGTTATGTATATATATAAATATATCCAGTCATCGACTAGTTATCAGTACATAATTTCAAAAAGCAACTTACGTATCGGTTCTCTAAAGCTTCATCCTTTCGAAAATAAATCAATACAAGCCAGTGCATCAGTATCCAAACTACTGCGCATGTGTTTTAGCGCAATTTCAACAGCATATTATTATATAACAATCTTACAGCCATTTGCAAAGTCTTATTAAAAATTGCAAATTTATTGAACTGTCTAATTAAGTTGAAGGTTACGCTAAAGGATGTGGCTTATGAGATTTACAACAGGTGATTATCAGTATCACAATGGCAGAGATTCGTTTGTTATATTTCAGATGCCAAATAACGCGCATTTTTTAAGATAGCTTATCACTAGCAGCTCTTAATAACTTTCATGTGATATGTCACATGAAGGTCATACAAAAATAAAACTTATTTACAGCTGTATAAGATCGTTATTTATAAATAGTAGTGTAAAGAGCGACCCCATTGAATGACTATATACATAATATTATGTACCTAAACCTACATACACTAGTTTCTAGTAACTATGATATACGTTAACTAATAAACAAACTCACTACAAATAAAAATTACATCAAACATTTTCCAGCTTCTGCAATTATATTAATATGTATTTTATTGCGTTTGATACACGCAATAATACACGCCTATGAACTGTCCAAAAACAAAGCCATTTTCCGACAACAGGGTTAGACCTTAACTACTTATAGGTAAACCTATACAGAAAAGGGAAACATTTCATATCATCTAGATAGTTTTAGAGAATATTTTGAATTGAATCATCAAGATTCAGTAATTCGTCGTTGAAACATTAGCTTCTGTTGAAGACACTTGCTATTTGAAAATATGAACGGGCCCTAGCTTTAACATTGTAGTTGTCAGTATCGCGATTATAATTTTTAAATTAAGGGTTTCTGTCAAAAGTTGATGTACCTATCTTTATCAAATCAACTGAATCTAATCATACAGGTTATCCTAGTTTCGAATTCAGATAGTCTTATGACTGAATGCACTTTAACAGTATTTACGTATTGATTAAGTTAATTACGTCAGTTGCAATGGTTGACAAAGTCACGTTCTAAACTCCCTTGAGTAACTAGAATATCTTGTTTTTAAGAAAATATACATGCTTATCTAAAAACATTAGGTGTTTTTTTCATGAGAATAATATCGAGCTAACAGCTCATTGGTGTTTTGTTTAAAATGTCGCATTTATAGGAAACTAAAGCGGTTGCTATGTATGGCAGATTTTTAAGGAGCATATTTATGCCCTCTCTCTGTTATCGGCTGTTAACCCTTGGAATCAGTTTGGTCCAAGCAAAAGGTATTACGGCCTCATGCATACGGCATCCTGAAAAGGACAGAGATGTCCCTGCTTTAATACAAAGTTTGTCAAATAGGTAGTGATAAAAGGACTTAAATATACCGTCTAAAATAACTAACATAATATGGCTTAATTAAAGTTTTATACATACTTATTTACAAATTAAAAATATATATTACATTAAATAGCATTACGTCGTTCATCTACGCCTTTTAAAAAAAAATGTCTGCCGTTCTAAGTACATGATCTTATTTAAAGCCAGGAAATACATCAAAACACTTTCTTGGTGTATGTAACACCATGTAAGTCAAGAACTTGAATCTCACTTATTTTTTTATGTTTAGAAGCTTTTTTTCCTCACATTAAATGTTTACGCTCGATAAGGCTAGAATAAGACTAACGTAAATTTACATGCATAGTACTTTAAAATTTGCTGTGTAAAATTAATAATGTAAAGGTAAACTTAGTGTAATTAAAATGTACACATATTTTTTGATCACAGAATGCTAAGATGCCAATACCAGTTGATTTATGAAACAAGTTTATTTTATTCTAGCCTTATTGAGGCATAGTTTAATGACTTATCTAGATAATATAGTATAGGCAATGTGACATTTGAGTATGATACTATACTGTGACTTTTTTGTCACAGGCGTAAAAGGTAATCTAAAAATGTAAGTATCATTCATACACATCATGATAAGTATGAAGATGATAAGATACTACATTAACATATTATTGCATTGAAATTGTTTAATTATAATTTTTAAGTTCTATTTCTTTATTTCTAATATATCAACAATATATCTACGCTTATCGCCTGTGACAGATACATTAATATTAAAGCTTATTCTTCCTCCAAGAATAATTGTATAAGTGAGTGTTTGTGTATACTTTAAGTGTACATAAATGAGAATAACATTTTATTGTTCTGGTTTATTCTATGTAGATGTCTTCTATGGGATACGCCGTTTCTATAAATTTTTGATAGAACCTCTGGAAAGCCCTCCTGCGAATAAAATAATATTACGGTTATTAAATAGAAATAAAATATAATTGTATACGTACATTCCGTAATATCTATTCCGAAAAGTTTGATAAAATATAGTCTTTATGCGCCTTAATGTTATACATCTTTTATTTATAATCCTTAAATGTTTTCGTGCGTTGAAATTCGCACGGAAACAACACAGGTTGATAGTCTAAGTTTACATAAAGAAATTTTATCCTTTTCACTGGCTTTCGCTACTCACGGGATCAATTGTCATTGTATATGTTCCCGATGTCTTCACTTGCAACTATAATGTCGTCGAGGTATGCGTAGCACTTTCCAGCTATTGGAGTGTAACCCAAAAACCACTAGTCTTATTTTGATGAAATTTAAATGGGACTACCTTGGAAGTTTCCATCAAACAAAAAGAATCATCAAAATCGGTTCATAAATCACGAAGTTATCCGCGAACACATAAAATAATAATAATTATTCCTAGACACTATTCCTGCTTCTTTGCAGGATCAGATAAGATATAATGGGTTATAGTATACGTTGTCTAATCCTTACCCTACAGCCTCAGCTACCGGTCTTGTTGATTCTTGTCCTCTAAAGACGTGGCATGCAAATCGCTGCAGCGTTGGATGTTTTGTAATGAAACCCAAATAACGGTGATCTCGTGGATGGAACGCGCAGAAAGATACATTCTTCAACGAATAAAAGTAATCGATGCAGGGCCCACTCCGATTTCCCTGGAATATAAGATATATCTTCAATGTCATCATCTCAGCCATAGGCTGTCCACTGCTGGACAAATGCCTCCTCCATATATAGGTTTGCCAACACTGGCCACGCTTGGCAGCCGGGTTGGCGGGCGCAGTATGATTTCCAATCCTCAGAAGGCGCTGCTGCCCACCTTTTGGTAAGCGATCCCTTAACCGACTCTTACGGCACCCACGGGAAGAGATGGGGGAGTACTATTGGTCGGTACCACTACGGCACCACCAACTATCTTCAATGTAATAAAATATTAACTTAAACAAAAGTTACCGTTCACCAAAATTTAAACGTCCAATTATCAATTAATCGTCGGCTAACTGTATGGAAAAATCTGTTTGACCAACGGTTAAATTGTTAATCGCACGTTTTAAATGTTAGTGAACAGTAGCCTTAATGGGCCGATGCCTTTATTATAATAAAATACTAACAACTAATTACAATACTACAGCTACAAAAAATACATTTGAGTAATCCATTAGCTATTGTCAGCCTATGGATAATTCAAATGGTCTAACCCGCTAAAAATAAATTAATAAAAAATTATTAAACATTAACAATATAGTATACGTCACGGTATCACGTTACCCAAATAATAAATAGAGCTGGCAGCTTCCTCGCTCAACGTATTAGCCTAGCAATACAAAGAGGAAACGCTGCCAGCATCTTGGGTACAATGCCGCAGGGGCCCGTTTTAGATTTAATTTAGTTTTTATTAAATTTTTAAGGTTTTTATTTTAAGTTAGATTATTTTATTGCTATTCTAAATTATTTTGAAATTATGTTAATGTTACCTTGTTAATGTTGTGGATATAAGTTGAAATAAATTATTATTTATTATATGTTAATAATAAACTAAACGCCGAACGTGTTCTAAAAAAGGGCATAATAACATACCATACCATAACCACATTCCCGCACTTTATGAAATAAAAAGCATCTTATCTCATAAGAAAATAAAACCTACGGTTACTTCTAAAATGTTATGTTGGTTGCGGCAATATTTTTTGTTCGCTTGGTTAGTTACACACTTTTTGTCTACTAGATTCTTTATTTAGTCTATGATAAACGCTGTTAACTATACCATCTGATTTTCCTAATTTCGACTCAATGATGTACATTTTAAAGTCGAGAATGTATTCGTGCTAAACGTTTGTTCTCAAGGAAACTATTAATTTTGTATATGTTAAAATGTGTAACGTGTATAAACAAAACGTCATTCGAGCAACTTTAAACAGGATCACGAATCTACATCTTCGTAATCTATGGGGCTGGTTGGCAATAGAGGTTGCAATGATTGATTATTTGACTGGTTAACAAGGGAACGGGACGAGGTGATGATAATATGGTATATATTTATTTATAGATCTATTTGAATCTGGGGCTGAATAATAGTTCTGATTTTAAGAACAGACTATCGTTAGTCCAACTATTTAAAAAGTTAGAATTCAATATGATAAGTATTTGAAGAACATGTAACTTTGAATTACTTAGAATTGAAATCCAAAAAGCTATTGGCCTCATAAACAAAAACCAAAAAACACGACGAGCTATGGGTGGGGGGTAAAAGGTTGTCTTCAAGGTTTCTCGATAAGATCAAATTAAGAATGAGGAGATCTGTACAAAGATAGCTATAGACATCGCTCATAAAATAAGGCGGATTACGCTTTCTAAAAAAAAACTAGTCGACAATACATACTAGATGGCGGGATAGCCAACGAACTTGGCGATAGCCAGACATTGTTCTGGCTATCGCCAATTCGCCAAAAAAATTGCCAAAAAACAAATCGCCAAAAAATTTGTGGCGACACACAGATAGACATTGATCTGTCATTGTCAATTGAGAGAAGCAAGATCTAGCAACTCTCTAAAATTTCTTGTTTGTTGAGGTTTGATTATTAATGGGTAAGTCACGTTTAGGAAAAGTAGAAGTGTCAAAATAAAGCCGGGTCGTCGAAACGTCGGTCGTCGTCAGAAAAACAAACACCTGCGTCATTAGTAAGAGCAGAATTTGTCATTAATATCTTAATAGTGACAATGCGACTTCAGAATACTAAGTAACGTCTTTGGGTACTTTTATTACTACGAGTTTCTTTGTTTTGGAAACCGGCTCATTGCTGAGGGCAAGTAGAGTACAACCACATACACGGTGTAACTAGAGAGGTGGATCATCGGTGGCTGAGTGGTGAAGGAGTTCAGTAGATATCCATTTAATTCCCCTGTATGTTCTACGATATTGAGTGGTACAAAACTTATTTAGACATGGGTAAATTTTTAATCAAATTTCATCCTGAATTTCACAATTGCAATTCAATGTGTTCTTAATCTTAATAATAAATATTTTTAATTTTTTTACTGACGTACTTAGTAATAATAACTTGTTGTTGAGCTAAGTTATTTCGTTTCACATGATATTGTGTTGTGTTTCTGTTCGTCTAGTTGTTGATCACAATCTATGTCATGAGTATCAAAAAAGCTATCAACTATAATAAAAAAAGAAATTATATTTACGTCAGGCTTTGATCGATCGACCATACGAAGGCCCTGATCAGAAACTTCTAATATACAAGGCTGCAACGCTGGCTCTACTGTACAATCGCCTACTATCTTCTTAACCGCTTGGCATACAACTCCAGTGCCCTTATGAGCCAGAGTCTCTACTGAGCCCATGTATCTGTAAACAAAAAATGACATAAGCTTATAATCATATCAAAAACCACTCTATGATAGTCATAAGTCACTAGTTCATGTTAACATAATTATTGAATCAAACTGAAGCATAAAAATGTACATAAAAATGACTAAATAAATGTACTTACCCTAATAGATACCGTTCCCTTTTTACTTTAGCATTTGCGGGATCAAAATCATTATAATCCATATCTACGGCATATGCTGATGGGAATATCCCTTGCTGACCGGTCCGGAGATTAACACCTGTAAATAATATTCATAATGTACTGTATGGTTCGGTAAACACTTACACTTCATTGGTACCTTCTGATCTTTCGTGTTACATCTTAAAACACGTCATCACTTAACATGACTGATCTCAGTGCTCACACATTTCACAAACAAAATATTGTCATTCTTCACGCAGTCAATCGCATACCTTATCCCGCCCACATCTACTCTTTATCCGTTCACAGTCATGCTCAGAAAATCATGGCAAGAAAAAAAAAATACAAATTAAAAATATTTCAATAAAAATTCAAACCTTCACACCATAAGTCATCAGCTTCTTTTTGTACATAAATTGGATCTCCGATTTCAACTTCTATTTCATCGTGGTGCCTCGGATTGAACTTATGTAATCCTCTGTGAGTTGCTTCTAACATTTCAAGTTGGCTGTGTGGTACTGTGGTCATGTTCCCACCGAAATTGAGGCCGTTGATACTGCAACTTGATGAGGGTGAAACTAGAACAATTTTAAAGTAACATTTTTTTTTTTTTTTTTTTAAATATGGGACAACATTCACACAAGGTCTTCAGGTCCCAAACTAGGCAGAGCCTGTACTATGGTAACCTGACGACTGATATATATACTTAAATACATACTTATATATATACTTTTTTTTTATATACATATACACACCCAGACACAGGTCAAACAGACATGTTCATACACACAAATGTTTGACCTGTCCGGGAATCGAACCCGGGACCAGCGGCTCAGAAGGCAGAGTGCTACATTACTTCAGCGATGTAAACAATTGTTCCCGGCAGTGTACAGGTTAAATAGCTGATAATGTTTCTAGTAAAGTAATTCTTATGTGCATACAGTGTAACGAATCTCTCAGGTGTTGCTACGTGACGACATCATTTGAATTTTAACATCAAATTGATGCAATGAACATGTAATCAACTGGGTTGTCATAATATCACCCTAAAATCAATGATGTTTTACTAAAGATGACGTATAATCATACTGCGCGGTGCTCAGATTTTGTTCCGTTACGACATAAACATTCTTACTGCGACAGATAATACGGTACAAATAATATAGAAAAGGATAGCTATATGTTTCGACTTGCGCTTGAAACACGCGTCGTAATTCAAAATTACTACAATTGACTTAATTTTGCCGCCTCAGTTTCCGCGCGCTTGTGCGACATCTACCTCATTTAAACAATATCATTGCCTAAAATATTATTATACTTCTGCACGAAAAACTGACCGTTATGTTTTAACGCAAAAGCTTTTAAGTTCTGCTCTCAGAGTCAAAATTTCTTAAATGTTTTGTTAACCCTAATAATGAAGAAGCTATAGTTTTGCATCTAATATAATATTATTTCAAAGAAATATCAGATATCTATTATCCTAAAAAGTATACATTACATCAAGGAGAATATATGGAAACATTTGAAATCTTAAAACTGCACAAATCAAATCTATAGTTTTTAAAGCAAATAGCAATAGGAAAATATCAGGTTCCGTGTAGGTCAATGCTATTTCTATTGCTCGAGGTATTCTTTGTTTTTATGAATGTTTACTAGAAAGTATTAATAAGTAAGTATTAACCGCAAAGCTTTCGATCTAAATCTGCCGATTGACGCGCTTAGCCGTTTTGAAGAACCAATAAAAAACAATCCACTAAATACACATAAAGTAGTCAGACTTTTAATGTTAAAGTTATATCTAAAATTGAGACAGCCGGCGCGAGTTGACACACTCTTAAGTTACATCACATAATATGAGCTCGTAAGTTTTTTCAAAGTAATAGAGGAGTAACTGTTATATTAACTAAGCCTTTGTTTATCTACCTTATTGATATAATAGCGACATTCAAGTCTTCCTGGAAATTGCGCAGAAGAAACATCATACAACGTACCATTTTGTTGCAACGGAGTAGGTGATATACTCTTTGGTCCAGTGTCGATTGGTGAATGCGCGGTACTGTGTCCGCTGTCCACATCTCCCAAACTCTGAAGTCTCTCTGAGTCTGGGCTGGAGTCTTCATCCAGCAGGTAACCACATTTGAGAACCAGCAGCGGCCGACCTTGACATCCCGGACGGATGAGAAGTCCGGCCACAGAACCCAACTCGTCAGCCAGTGATGTCGGCTGAGTGCAAGCTAAAATTGAAGCTGAAAATGTAGAAAAAAAATATTATGTAACGAATATGATGAGATTCTCTATCTTTTGAATATTATGTTATATACATATTATGTAAAAATGTTATCAAACATTTTTAATGATCTAAACTTTGTGTACTTAATAGATGAAAAATAAGGCTTGCTAATTAATTTAATTATTTTCCATTCAAAAAATACCATAAAACTATTTTGGGTTTAGCACTCCTAAGATACTATCTTATTTTTATTTCAAAAACATTACCTACAATTCAAATACTAGAGGTTCCATGTTATTTTGTTTTACATGGAGTTTAACATAACATATAATAAGTTTATATCCAAATAATATCATAAATAGAAAGATATAATATACAAGTGTTTTTTGTTAGTCTGATTTATCCACAAACATTATCCCTTCACGGCCTAATTTAATTGCGTTGGGCATACTGAACATTTAATTAATATTAGGTTGGGCCCCTAAAGAGCATGTAAAAAAATGGGCAGTGCATCTACATTCCATCTCTCTATTGTTGTAATTTTTAAGGAATCTGCAGTGCCCCTACATTTTGTTTTATTATTTTTTTATTAACACTTGAGGTGTCACGATTATAAAACAATAAATTGAAATTGATGAAACCTATTTAAACTGTTTTAACTTATATTTATGGAATTAATATTTTTATTTGATGATAATTAAATTGATGAATTTATTACAAAACATTGTATTAGAATGTTTTTTGATTACATATAAAAAAATGCATGAACCTATATTCTAGAAATTTAAAGTGTAGCTATTTGTTATCAATGTAACGTAACTCAAGAAAGAAAAATATGATGTTTTTAAGATGTCACGGTCACTAACATAAGGGGATTTTTCCATGTATTTTCGGTGATTTCAGTACTTACTCGTTCGTACTCAGTACTAAAAGTGCTGTATAACAAAATTGGTCCTTGCCACTATATCCCTAATTATAAATTTATTTGACAACTCTACTTGGTGTCCATAACTTCCACAGGAATCCCAAGCGATACCGAGAAAGGTTGAATAATATATAATTGATTATGCTGGAAAACATTATTTACAAGAATGATAATATTTATATATATACAACACATACAACACACCACTAGGATTCCCTGTCTCGGTATGACTATTTTATATTCCTATTTGTACAAAGTATAACGACGGTGATCGCTTACCATCAAGCACCCCGTCTGCTTGTTTGCTACTAATTGCATAAAACGAAAGAAGATAAAACATTGCCTAATTCGTGCTTACTGATATTAATAATCATTGTAAACGATAATAAATATATAATTATGTGTATTCATTTTGTAAGGTGTGAGACTTTGTGCATATATAATTATGTAAATATGTGTATTAATACTCATAGGTATTGTAAATATTTAATAGGAATCTTTATTTACGTATCGTCTTAATAAAATATCAAAAAAATGTATTTTTTTTTTTTTAAATTACTCTATTGTTTAGATTATCTTCATCTGCTCTAAATAATTATATGGAATATGAATAATATAATTATTGTTTATCTCTGCTATCCAACTCATTTCCCTCTTTTTTCATAGTCTGCTCAGGATAAAGGATAAATATTTCTATTTTTATTCATTTTACTGTAAATATATGGACCCGAAAACGAGAAGAAACGGAGTGCGGAAACGGTCTTACTTTTCCTAGTTCTCCATCTCATACGACGGTATATTATTATTAGTTATTATTTTATTATTATTATTATTATTTATTACTATTGTTTATTATTATTATTATATTATTAGTTATTATTTATTAATTATTATTATTAGTATAATGGTATATTCCAAATGTTATATTTTAAATGTTATTTAGGTTTTGCTTTAATTCAACATTTGCATGAAATTTTCAATTATTTCCTTTATAGCATAGCATACATAAAAAGCACGTAGATACATATAAAGATTTTACAAATAAAATTAAGTCAACACGACATGTTAAGGCGAAAGTGTTACGCTCAGCATAAATGTGCAGACCTCAGATTAATCTGGTGGTAACAAACTGCGCTGTTTTTCAGCATACACAGACCCAGACAACTGTTGGCCAGGATACGGAAAACTTGCGGAAAAAGCGGACCATTCAATGGTATATCAAATTATAATTCGAAACAGACAGAAGTGGTCTACGCTTTAAAACATGGAGTAATCATGGAACATGAAATAAAATTTTGATTTGTTAATCTACTCTAGTAAAACTACAATATGGGGTAGGTCCCATAGCAAAGTAACAATAAAATATATTATTATATATAACATATTTATATTCGAATTCTGCATATTCGCAGAATTATGTCCTCCCACCTTATCCTTGCCGGCGTCACTCTGGAATCCGTGATATTTATACGTATTGAAATAAGTATAAATGTATTTATTTGAGTTATTATTATTATTACATACATATGTGAAGTTGGGCATAAAAATACGGGTATGAGTTGAAAGTATGATTATGCGCAATGACACAGCAGGGCACAGAGGCTGACTGAATTCCTGGAGAAAGAGGGATTCTGCTCTTTGTCAGAAGTTGTCTTAGAATTCGATCAATTCATGTCATCATGATGCTGTCACTGAAAATCAGCTTCTTTAAACAACAGGTGCTTAACTCTTCGTCAGCTTCGAACGTTGAGTAGCCTATGCTACCGTAACCAATTTGCAGATATTTGATGTCATTTATTCGTTTTGACGTTGCAACGACTCGTAATTTAACTTGACTAGTGGGTGATAGTTATCTCCTTTGTCAACAGGTGTTTGTTCAATATTACATGGCAAGCATCCCATGTTGATAGCTCTTTTCCTCAGAGAGCCACTACAACGAGATTGTAGTGATTTGATGTCGTTCATTGTTGTGTAAGGTTTTATTTTTATTGTTCGAATCTAATTAATATATAGTTACTTCTTGAATCGCTCCTGCATTTCCAACGGTAACTCAACTATTACCACAATAAACAGGTATTTCACTTATCACCGGCTTTGCAAATATTCCAATGTACCTAATAGGTTTCCACACACAGAACGCCATAATACATTTATTTATGACGATTTGGTGATGTGTATGCATATGGAAGTTTTGCTATAATAGGTCCAATTATTAGTGGACGCTAATATTTACAGATTCCCCGATTCATCATCAACTAAATCAATACAATTGTTAACATTCAGCTTCGGTACTTCTCCACAAAACTTGTCTAGTTTTTGGCGTCTTCGTCAAAACACATCTGTCATCTTTTAAACTTTCAATTAATTGAAATTGCACATTTTTTTTCGTTTATGTCAGTTGTCGTCATAGCGAAAGGATGACGAGAAACGTTGGTTTGTTATCATCATAATCTCAGAATCACCTTAGATTAGCCACTCTTAATAATAAAATTGATCGTTAATCTATGAACAACATTTGATACTCTTTTAGAATTAAACTTTTTGACTGAAACCTAGTCATTAGCAGGTGAAAATATCAATTCGCATTAGTTCTGTAAAACATTCGTGAAGCAGACAAAAAGTTTATAGAAATCGCAAAATGATGATAGTAAGACGCAAAAAATACCAATATATTATGTTTGGTTCTGAGCTAAAAATAGAGAAATATCTAAATCCTTTAAAAACAAAACATGACGATGGTCGTTTTTATTGATACCTACATTTTTATCTATAACGCAGTTTGTTTGTACTTACATTTCTTATTCTTGGGTATTTCTGGAAGCTTTCTTCTTCTCCGTTCACCAGTTGTAAATGTCGTCTGGTGGCGTGGACTTCTGGGCGATTCTGTCTGAGTCTCAGGCTGTGGAGTTGGGGAGCCCTCGTCTTCTTGATTCGTGGTCGTTGGCTCCGCATCTCCTACGCATCCTCTATCCTCTTCCGGTGATTCTTCGCTTTTTGATGAAGGAGAATCGTCTTCAAACCCCACATTTGGCACTAGCCTATTAACATATGACACATTATTTTTATTTCATTGATTCATAATAGTTTAAAATAAAGAGATACGCCCTTTTTTCTAAAGTGACAAGTTAAAAAGTCATACTGTGCTTAAGATCTTTAATCAAGAAGAAGCACCTTAAGCGCCGTGGGCTTTGGTTAAAGTTTTTATAATGGTGTTGTTGGTTGTACTCACGAGTAAAAAGGCGTTGGTGCCTTTATATGTTGTGGTAATCTATCGAAAACACGGCGAAATTCTTCAAATTCGCTATCAGCCATGTTGCTTATACACCTGATTGTTAGAAAAGGAGAAATTCGCATGCGCGAGTGTTACCCCGAAAGCATATCGACCGGGAGGGTGGTCTGTGAATAGAACGTCTTGCGCATGCTCTGGAAACTTGCGCGCGCACCCTCTCACCCTCGTATACCTATCACGTGGTGCACACTTCCTTAGGGACGGTATGCTATACAGATAATGCGTCAGTGGGAAATCCATTCAGTACTATTTATAGATCGTGACAGCGAATGAATGGGAGCCGAGATACCTTATCTATTTTATCATTCAGTATATTATTGCTTATTAACTGAATTTTTAAAAAAATAATAATAAATATAAATTTAATCATGTCTAATCAGTATCATGATCACTTTTTTTGAAATAATAATACCAAAAATACGATAGTTAAAAAGCAACTATTATCAAAATTTTGTGCGCATGTTACCGTATTCGACAAGTTATTACATAATTTTGAGTGTTCAAGTCAGGTCCATATTTGGTAAGGAACAATTTTTGTTCTTCCTTTTTAGTGACCTTTGCTACCCACGGAATCAATAGTCATTGTGTATTTTCACATTGTTCACCGATTTTTTCACCCCCAATTAGAAAGTCGTCCAAGTAAACGTAACACTTTTCAGTTACTGGGTAACTCAAAAACCGCTTGACCGATTGACCGGTGATGAAATTTAAATAGAAGCACACGGGAAGCACCACCTTTCAATTAAAAAAAGAATAACCAAAATCGGTTCACCAGTCGAAAGTTCTGATGTAACAAACATAAAAAGGAAACAAAATATAAAAAACAACATACGTGTCGAATTTAGACCTCCTACTTTTTTAGGGTCGGTTAGAAATATTGTTAAAACCCTCGTAGCGGAGTATACGTCACGTTTGTTATCACACTAATATTATAAAGGCAAAAGTTTGTGTGTATGTTTGTTACTTTTTCAGGCTCAAACGGCTACGCCGATTTCGATGAAATTTGGTATGGAGATAGTTTAAACTCTGGATTAACACATAGGCTACTTTTATCCCGGAAAAAGTATAGTTCCCATGGAATAGTTGAGGTAGCGGGAATACCGTAATCCACGCGGGCCAAACTGCGGGGCGCTACTAGTAAATTATAGAGGCGAAAGTTTGTGTGTATGTTTGTTACGTCTTCTCGCTTAAACGGCAGTACCGAAATTGATGAAATTCGCCATGGAGATAGGTAAGACCCTTGAATAACACAAGGCCCGAAAAAGGATGGTTCCCTTGGGATAATTGAGGTAGCGGGAAAACCGTAATCCACGCGGGTAATACCGCGCGGGGCGCAGTTAGTCCTAGGGTAACTGTCATTAGGGATATGGATGTTGCTATCAGACTGAGAAGTTTTGGCTAATATGCGCCGTGATAACTAATGTTGGTTGGCGGATAGGCCAGATGGCTAGGCAAAGGTTAGGTTTAGACGGCTCAAGCACCTCTAACATGGCATAAAGACTTTTATTTTTTTTAAAGAAGACTACAAGCAGTTCCATATGAAATAATTAAGCATTTATACGGACAGTATCGTGATTAATTTTTGAAATTGTTTTTGTAAACAGGTTACAAGAATATGCCACCCTTAAAACAATAATGACACGATTATAAATTAACACTAATTTACATCCTCTTTTCAAAGCATTTTAAACAAAGTGGATATATAACTGATTTGAGAACTCTTGCTTCTTTGAATGGGAGTTCATCATTACCACAAATCCACATGTTCAATGATGGTTGTTTTAATATGGCGCGAAGAAAATATGCGGCAGCACACTGGCGCGTGATAAGCGAGAATTAATGTCGGAAGGAATCTCGGAGGAAAATGGCGTATTTTCAGGAATTTTAATAAAGCACCCTGAGAATATTACAGTTTACATCGCTTCTTTACTTGGTACCCAAACTCTTTTATTAACCTGCTATTTAATATTTGATATAACTAAAGTATATTTCATGTTGATATGTATCTTCTAGGCTATATTTTATACCACGTCGCCACTTAACATCAGGTGAGACAGCTGTCAAACGCAAGCTTTATACAAAAATAGAAATGTTATACTTTTCTTTTTACAACTGGTGGCAATCAAGCTAACAATCCGCTTGGCGGTAAGTGATCATAGTCGCCTATCTATACTTGTAACACTGGGGGTATTACGAAACGTATCCATACATTTAAAGACTTTATCTTTCATTTCGAAGAATTTCATATCTTAGCCACTCACGAAAAGCCTCCTCCTGCGGGGACGAGATCATCGTTCTACATTTTGCAGGAATATGGCAAAAAGGATCAGTTGAATCTCACACTATGTAACGTGAACGATTTTCTGTGTGATCTTCTCCAGGATATCCAGGACTTGGCTTGTCTCATGACTGATGTGACTGCCTAAGCCGTATTTTTGACAGTCTCAGCCGACCTGGTTGAGGATCTTTCTGTTATCAGCTTCATTTTAGGTGAGCGACACCAATCAGTTATAAGTGGTTTTGGCCACGCGTCTTAAAGAATTAATAGTTAAAAGTCGCCTCTTCACTCTATGCCTACAGCGAATAAATAGAGGGCCACATTTATTGCGAAGTGGTTCCGAGTTCAAAATGCGGCTGTGTCAATTGTTAGCGATGGCA
This sequence comes from Apeira syringaria, assembly GCA_934044485.1. Taxonomy (NCBI): domain Eukaryota; kingdom Metazoa; phylum Arthropoda; class Insecta; order Lepidoptera; family Geometridae; genus Apeira; species Apeira syringaria. The sequence goes on along the minus strand of OW203655.1, from coordinate 7,049,415 downwards.
GAGCGGCTTTACTTTGTTGACTTTGCTCTTGGAACGTGCCTCGGAGACCATCGGTCGGCTCTGCAAACGATGTCAAATACAGACTTCTTCATTTAAAATTTATTGTCTGAAAATCGTTTGATTTTCTGTGTACCAATATAAGCTACAATAAAAATTATGTTGTAAATGCGGTTTATTTCACAAGTTTGTTCTGTTTTTGAAGTGAAAACTTCTTTAGTGGAGTTTTGCACTTTTGTATGGGGAAAAAATTTTAAAATCGCGTCAGGACAAGTGACAGTGATCGAAAATTCGTAAGACGCGTGACGTCACCTAAGTCGTCGACGAAGACGGAGGGAGAGTAGACTTGTAATATAAATTGTCATGTTTGTGTACGATAGCGCAATAAATTAATATTACATTTTACTATATAAATGATAGTAAATTTATACTGATAAATAAAGCAATTCGTGCGAAATTATTCCCTAACCATTCCAAAATATGTATATATACGAAGGGCATCTATTACACATAAAATATTATGAAAACCTTAAAATAACATTTTGAGATCTGGAAACTAATATTTACCTTATATTTATATTTTATTTACACTTTTATTACTAAAATATTATATATATATAATCTAACTTAAAATAAAAACCTTAAACATTTAATAAAAACTAAATTAAATCTAAAACGGGCCCCTGCGGCATTGTACCCAAGATGCTGGCAGCGTTTCCTCTTTGTATTGCTAGGCTAATACGTTGAGCGAGGAAGCTGCCAGCTCTTCGGTCTTATAAATATTATTAATCTCATCTTATAAGTAGCCTTTTATTTAATTCTTTATATGCCGTCAATTGGTGTGAATATGCAAGTCCTAATTAGCTGACTCATAATAGTGATCATACAATATTTTAAACGAAGGAATTTCACGAATTCTCCACGGCAATCTAGGCACATCCTGTGATTGACTGCGTCGAATGACATCCCCAGACTCACATTTTTTACCGGTTTTAATTTTGTAAGTTTAATTTAATCAGTATATTAATCGTTGTTGTGAATAAGTACATTCAGTCGTCCAGTAAACTTGCATCGGCACACACGTATTTTTATATCAACCATCCATCAAAAGTAACAAAGTGAACCTTACTACACCAAACAATCGTGTTTATTTATCTATTCATCCTATTTAATATTATAAACGCGAAAGTTTATATGAAAGCATGGATGTTTGTTACTCCTTCACGCTGAAAATGTAGATACTTCAGGCCCCGGAATGACCCATAGGCTACTTTTCATCATCATTATCATCAATCATCACCACGCGAGTAAAACCGCGGAGATAGTCCTACTAGAATCATAAATGCGAAAGTTTGTGTGTATGTGTGTAGGTTTGTTACCTCTTCACGCTCAAACTGCTACACCAATTTCGATGAAATTTGTTATGGAAATAGTTTAGACCCTGGATTAACACATAGGCTACTTTTCATCACCATCATCATCAATCATCACCACGCGAGTACAACTGCGGAGATAGTTAAATATAAAATGTAACCTCACAATAGATTCGATCGACTTGGGTCAAACAGTTTATTATTGCCTAGTAAGAATGTAAATGAGATGTAGGATAGGGACAGTGTGGTGTAGGTGGCTATACTTATACGTAAATAGTAAAAGCGGCAAAGGACGGTTGGGTTTGGCGGGATTCCAAATTGTTTTCGGCCAGCTTTTAGACGCAATTTACAAAGTAACTTCTATTTTTTACTACCACAAATTTTCCATTGTTCCTACAATGTTCTTTATTTATTTTAACCTCGGCAAAATTATGTGTGTTTTATGATAGATTTGACATTTTCAAAATTAGTAACTTAAGTTCAGTATAAAAGAATGCTCAGGATTCAAAACACGGTTAGGTTAATAACACAGTACACTGGGTCAAAACATATACGCTCAGATCTTTTTAATTAAGCCTGTAACACTTCCACGTGACAGTTGTGGAATTATATTACTTAATGAATAATTAGGTAAATCTATTTTAGCTAACAAAATTTTACAGCTTGGGAGTCATCTCAATGCCAGCCCAAACTATAAAATAGTTGAAATAGCATTGTTTCATTGGCGTTAACTTCAAAGGTGCTATTTCTGTTCTACAGGACCATGGCCCCATAAATATTTATTTTATGTGTGAACACGCGCCTATGCAAACCGAAGAAATGCAAGTAGAAACATCTCGATCAGCTGGTTTACTCTCGAACTCAGTTTCAATGTCACTCCAATTCCAAGACGGTCGTCGTGGCTCAGTGATCAGCTAAATCAACTTTGGAACCGCGACCCCAAGTTCGAATCCCGGCCGTTGCAAACATTTCTGAGCAAAGATGCTTGTTCTCGAGTCTTGGATGTCTGTGTATTTTTATTGTGTGTGTAACTCACAACAATAAAGTAAAAAATAAAATATATTCTAATCAGATTCAGTTCCGATCTCATTTAACGTCATTTTGTATATATGACATTTTTGGAATGACACACATACAAAAAACAGCCAAATAAGAGAGTAGCTTTCTCAATCCACTTACTCGTGCATTGACGCGCAGTCATTTCATTATAAATAAGAATGATTTAGAAAAATGTTCAAAAGAAGAACCCGCACGTTGCGAAGGCGTTGAAATACGAAACGATAAAAAAATATCATAACAATGAGTGAAACACATCAATTTTCACCACACTAACACCAACGAGGATCAAGGCAGGCGATGGGAAGGATTATATCACAATTTTCACAGGCTTCTTTCTAGTGCACTCTTCTCTGATTAGTCGACGAGTTGCCATTAGCTTTGTCAGGTGCCGGGCATTTTGAGAACTGGTTGTGGTTTTAAGAAACTAATTTACTTATAGGATTTTAGTTGCAGATATGTATTAATTTTTTTGGAAATTGCATTTTTGTAATCTATAAAACACCAGTTAATTATTCATAAAACATATAATCAATTACATATTATATTTATTAATATGATTTGAAAACATATGATATCCACGAGGTAAATTTACAACAAAAAATAACATACCTCTCTAAGCGTGCTTTTTACCAAAATTGAAAACGTCTGATTATCAATTTAACTGTTGATCAAACAGCTTTTACGATACATTAAACCGACGGTCAATTGATAATCGGATGTTTAAATTTTGGTGAACTTCACCCTAAACGTTGCGTAAGTATTACTCCGTTAGGAAAAATTTGCACATAAACAAGTTGAAAAGAGTAGGCACCAGACTTAATATGTGTAAGTTTTGAATCAATGTGTAATAACTTTCTATGAAGGTGGTTCTCTTTGGCTTCTAGGTTAGTTGGACCAAGTTTCAAGTTCAAACCGTTGCATGGGTTTGATGAAGCAAAACAAGCTTACCGTTGGTAACTTTAAGAACTTTGTATGGTTTCCATTTCAAAGTTGCTCTATTGTAGCAACTTATATAATGTTTAGAGTTATAAAACATGCTTAGAAGCCGAAACATTAAAATTCTGCTTTGATTTACGTATTCGGAATGTTTCACAATTTGTAAATGCAATTTATTTCAAATTATGTATAGCTGCATATTATTAATTTTAGTTAAATTAATTTGAATAGAACAATTGAATACAAAAAAAAAATAACAACCGGTTGCACTCCGGAGTGCCGGCTGAAGTGAAAACTTGAACATGATTGATAATGATGATGACGAAAAGTGTGCCTATGTGTTATTCCGGGACCTGAAGTTTCCACATACAAAATTTCATCCAAATCTTTGGCGTTCTGGTGTGATTGAGTAACAAACATCCATCTATCTATCCATCCAGACTTTCAGATTTAAAATATTAGTGGGACACATAGAATTAACATGATGACGTTTTATTGACACAATGATTTTTTTCCTTTGTATAGTATCGGCGTTTTGATAACCGCACTCAATAATACTTTTAACAAAACGACTTTATCAAATAACACTACCAACAAACGAAAATGTTTCTTATTCGTAACATATTTAAGTTCAAATTTCAACGGCGGTCTACTCTCCCTCCGTCTTACGAATTCGATGAAGTCACGTCCTGATGTCCTAACGTTCTGACGCGAGGTGTCCTGACGCGAGTTTGAAAATTTTTTTTCTACATACTAAGTGCAAAACGCCGCTAAAGACATTTTCACTTCAAAAATCTGTAGACTTCCAATAAAATAAAATAAAAGATATGTCAGTATCGATTGATAGAAATATACTTTGTCTTCACTCGGTTTCGTGACGTCTGTTTCAAAAGTTTAGGCGTAACATATTCATATACTTAAGAAGTAACAAGAACTATTTGTTCTTCTTATATCATCATCATCATCTCAGCCATAGGACGTCCACTGCTGGACATATGATTGATTCCCACAAGGACCTGTTGGAAGCGGCCCGCATCCAGCCCTTGCCTGCGATCTTAGTCAACAAAGTCACTATCCTCAGAAATGAGGGAACGACGGAGAAATAACTAATATACTATAAGACTTTTTTTTTCATAGGGCAAATGCCTTTATTAAAATAAAACACTAATAACTAATAACAATATTGCAGCTACTACAATAACATTTGAGCAATCCACTAGCTATTGGTAGCCTATATATAACTCAAATGTTCCAACCCGCTACCGGCCGGCAGCGTGCCCAGAATGCTAGCAGCATTGCCACGCTGAATTGCAATGCTGATTCGTTGAGCCAAATAAGTGCCAGCATTTTGTTCACGCGTCGCATCGATCAAACGGTCAATTAAATTTTGGAAAATCCGATGAGCTCGAGGTCTCCACGGGCCCAATGTCTCGACCCCAAACGGTTCAAGAGAAAACTACAAGACTAAATATGCTACCATTAAATATACTACAGCTACTAAAATAACATTTGAAGATGCCTATAAAGAGCTAAAATTGTCCAACCGGCTACTATTTGGCAGGTTACCTAGAATTCTAGCAACATTGTCCCGTTGAATTGTAACCCTGAGCTAAATATGTGCCTAAGTTTTGGTGACGCGGCGCATCGCGTCTTTCGATAAGCTTTGGAGAAATCCAAAGAGCTCCCAGTCCTAACGGGCCTAATGCCTCTAATAATAAAATTCATATTATTTATTAGTATTTTCCATACTAATATTATACGAAGAAATATTTGATTGTTTGTTTGCGTGGCTACGAAACTACTGAACCGATTTGAAAAATTACATCACTGTTGGGAAGGGGTATATATTATATATTTTTTTAAAATAAGGATTATCTAATTTTTAATTTTGAAATGTTTTACCCGTGCGAAGTCAGGGCGGACCGTAGTAAAGCTACCGTTAGAATATTAATAAAGTTATCAGTCCTTTAAAAAAACGAATGCACTAAATTAAGCTTATATACGTATCACAATTCATATAATGGTACTCAATCAATATTTTACAATCAATAATGATTTGAAAAACCACAATATTGACCACAAAAAGAAAAATTAGGGAACTGCGAAACAGTACAGTCTCCGAGGAAATAATATTAAAAGCATGTTTCGGAAGACACAAATCACCTATTAACATCATAATAAATTACTGTCTGATATTTATGTTAGATGTAAGGCGTAATACTTTCCGTGAGTTATCCTAAGTTTAGCTTTCCGTGTTAATTTATATAAGTACTTTATAGTGGTGGCCACTCCCTTATTTAATTAATCTAACTAGAGTTCTCTAAAGACTACAATTTTTCCTCATAGTTCAAATTCGAATTGCTATTATAAAATGTTAAACATTTCCATATTTTAAAGAATTTTAGTTACTTTTATTACTTAATTACTTAACAACAAGGTTATTAAATGATTACTATTATTTATCAAATTGTTTAGCGCCGTCATACATAATATCATCCTGAGATACAAGTTGGGGCTAGCGCTGCGGCTAATTCGACGAATTAATGGAAATGGCGAAACTACGCTGCCCTAGCTCCCACATAAGATTTGGAAAATCCTATGACCTCCCAGTCTGTTTGAGGTCGAAAATCGGGCCCGTGTGAAACCAGGAACTGTTCGGATTTTCCAAGTCCCACGCGACGCGTGACCAAGATGCTGTAATATATATAAATCAGCATATTCATTACAAAAGGCAACACGGCTAGCATTCCGTGTAAGCTGAAAATCGGTACCGGGTTGGAACATCGAAACTATCTATGGCTGCCCTATCATTAGGCTGACAACAGCTATTGGATTGTTTAAATATTGTGTAAATTTAAAATAATAATTAGTTTGAGTCTGAAGATGTCGACCGTCTCGTGTCGATCGTCGATGATCGACGAAACGTCTGGAACAAAAGTTTCACATAGACCACGGCCAAACAGCCCGGAAGCAATACATACAACAATAATTACTTATTACTATTTTATATCTATAAAGGATTCTTCGCTGTCTAAATTTCACCTAGTGTGAACTATCACAGATTTTCACTCATAAATATGTTTACTTTATTGCTATCATTATTTGTTGAAGTTAAGTGTAAATAAATAAAATCATTAAAATAAAAGCTGTTCAGGTTACAAGGTTGTGAACATTCTGTGAAGTATTGTGTGCAATGCTCTTATCCTTAAGTGGATTAATGTACTAAGGTCTGAGAGGATAATCTCTTAGTTTTATTTTCTAAGGTGTAACTTATAGTCTTGATTTAAACATTGTTTTGCTGTAAACAGTATTAGCTTATTAAAATGAAATAAATAAAAACAATAATCTCAAATGTAACAACTTATTGAGTGTATAGGGTGTCATTGATAGTACTGACACAGGTCCACATATTAAATAGGATAGGCCCAAATTATATCTAGGAATATTTCTCAGAAAATCATTTCGTTGGAATACATTTTATTTGCATTACAAATCGACCTTGACCACCTATAATGCATATTACTACCACCGCGACCGTCTTCGCTCGGCGTAAACACGGCGTATAAATAAACTTTAGCAATGATGGATTGGCGATGGGAGCGTCTGCGGTCAAGCTGACGGTCGCTGGTTCAATCCCCACCAATAGTTTGAGCTTCCGATGAAGGTAATACTGTTATGAAATTCCCAGCAGGGTAGTAGGGTACTTCCAAACCTGCCTGTCTAACTACTACCTCTACTAGTCTCATCATCATCTATCCACCTCTACTATTCAAATTGGAAAAAGTATCACCAAACCTATCGTGTTTATAGTGTGTTCAGACAGCAGTTCTTAAGAACCAGTAAACATTAGGTCTTTACATCTAGGTCTAGCGTGATAACATCTTCGACCACATCGTCATTGAATATCAATTGAGATATTGGTCAAACGCTAGATCTATAAAATGAGTGATTAGATATCTTCGAGACAGGCGTGATCTACCGTAGATCTCACATCACAAAACGTCAGGTGAGGTAGTGGTCGTTTGACCACTCGCCTATACTATTGTGGCTGATTATGCTATGTATAAGAAAACATGTTTTCTAGATATAACTTTGTAATATGTCTGCTCGTTTAATTATTTGAGATTGTTTTGTCATAGTAAAGTTAATCGTAATATAACACAAAACAGAGTGGAATGAGGTCAGGGTACGCTTGGTCTAACGAGCCGTGAACATGATAACGTGGGCGGCTGAATACAATAAGCTTCTGGTACATATCTGCATTTATATGCTGGCATAGGGGTCGTATCAGGCGAGACATATGAGATTAGTATTTTGCACACCAGTACCTACATGGTGGACAATGATAGTTATATTAGGGCTTAACAATGTAGATGACATTAGAGGGGCTCGGAAGTTTTTACAGGCAGAGTGAGTGGGACAAATCCTGATGCATGATGATTTAAAATATTACAAAGGAGGATGGCAGACTCTCATACATACGGCGACTATTGGCAAATACTCCCTATATGGGGGAGGCATATCTCCAGCTGTGGACGTTCTATGGCTGAGATGATGAACTCTCCTTTTGAAGAATCCCATACTGTAGCTACTAGAAACACCGAGGGAGGAAGCTCGTTCCATATTTTGCAGGTGTGTGGCAAAAACGATCTAAGGAATCGCACAGTATGTGACTCCCATGGCTCAATAATAGGTGGATGACGGCTAGTACGGTGGTAAAACCGTCATTTCGGAATAAGTTTGAAAAGCTTTTCAGAACACTCCCCGTTAAATACACGGTAAAAAATACACACAGACCCAATATCTCTGCGCATGCCTGATATTTTTCAATGATACCTTTTTTATGCTGTATATATCTAGCGTTTGACCACTATTTCACTTAATAGTCAGTGATGATGTGGTCGAAGATATAACCGCTAGCCCTAGAATGCTTATAAGCTCTCACAGACTGCTGCTTGAACATTCTATGTGTTTGAAGGCAGTTTCAAAACTTGAGGATGGTAGCCTGCCAGGCGGATACTCTAAAGTATCCTACCACCATGCTAGAAGTTTTATAACAGTGCTACCTTTACCAGAGGCTCAAGCTGATGGAGGGGATCGAACCAGCGTCTGTCAGTTCGACAGCTGACGCTCATATTATCATATATATTATGATTCATATAATTTTATAAGATGGAAATAGGCTTATAGTCAATTACGTTTCTTAAAATTAGTAAAAATGAAACATGATAAATGTGTGGTACCTTGGTGATGATACACATGCGATGATAGGCTTGGGATAGTTGTGTTGGCTGACGCAGGACTGGTACCAATGATGTGGATGAATGAACATTAATTCATTACATACTCTCCTTGTCCAAGCTAGTAAAAATTATGCCTGATTCGAAATTGGAAAATATAATTAACTAACAAACTACGGGCCTAGTCCTATGTTTCCGTTTGAGAGCGAGTCAACAGTTTTGGTCTTACGTGATTTCACCTACAACCGCACTGTCTATTAACATCAATGGATATCGTGGCCAAATGCTAGACCTATTGAAGCACTGTGCTTTTGTAGTTTGTACCCATCTTCCTTTTCCTTTTAGATGTATAGAGCAGTTCCACTTTGTGTAAGGGTATTCTTATTTTCAAATCAAACAAGATATACATAGATACAAAATATTATATACAAAATATTATATACAAAATATTATATAGACATAAAATATTAAGTCAGGAAAGAGAGAAATAAACGAAAGTATTAAACTATAAAAACTACAAAAATGCCGAGATCCATTTCCTGTTCGTAAAATATGTTCTACATGTTCTTGAAATTGAACACAATAATAGCTCCTTTTTGATAAATTCTCATGGGACCGATCCGGAAGTGAATCCTATCAAATGAGAACACCATTTTTCAAATCGGTTAGCAAATTGCGTAGCTATACCTGAACATGCATCATCATCATCATCATCTCAGACATAGGACGTCCACTGCTGAACACAAAACTCCCCCATTGATTTCCACAAAGACCCGTTGTAAGCGGTCCGCATCCAGCCCTTACTTGGGATCTTAGTCAGGGCCTCTATCCACCTTGTCCGTCGCCGAAAATGCATAAGAAAATATAAACATACAAATTGATGACCGGCTAATTTTAGAAGGCAGTTAACAAAACGATCGTCAATTGTTAAAAAGTTTCAGTTTGCATCCTGTATATCACAGAATAAGTAATAATCTCCAAGCGCAAACAGACTGCTGTATACAAATATTACAAAACACTCAATGCTTAACTCAATAAACGCAGGCCTTGAGAAATAAACCTGATTTTATTTTATCTGGAGAGAAAGTGGAGTAAGCGAAGGCTCTTGATAATGAATGATAGCGAATGCTCTTTTCCTAAACAATGGTAATAAATACAGCGACGGGTGTCGTTAACACCCGTCAGGGATGGCCAGGAGGTGGTTCGCCCATATTCTGGTCGACGCACATGGATAGTGGCTGTGTGAGTGATGATAGATAAGCTAGGATACACTGGGCACGGGGATGATAATTTTGATACATTTATCGCTGCTTTTAACTTTTTTCGCCCATATTCTGGTTCGCCCATATTCTGGTCGGCGCACACGGATAGTGGCTGTGTGAGTGATGATAGACAAGCTAGGACACACTGGGCACGGGGATGATAATTTTGATACATTTATCGCTGCTTTTAACTATTTTCTTGGGGCAAATGCCTGTATTAAAATAAAACACTAATAATTACAATACTGCAGCTACTACAATAACATTTGAGCAATCCACTAGTTATTGGTAGCCTATAGATAATATATATATATAATATAATATGCTTTTAACTGACTTCAAAAAAAGACGAGGTACTCAATTTGACTGTATATTTTTGAAATAGTGTCCTAGGTTGTTTTATACTGAGAACAGAATTTGTAGATTGATTTTATTTATTCAAAACTTGGTGCTTCTCATGTGTTCCAATTTAAATTTGATATTCACATCTGACGAGTAGTTTTTTATTTATTTTTGATAATGTGCATTTAATAACCTTTTTTACCGACTGAAAGGCCTACACTACCTTATTGTTATATTGAGGAGCTAAAAATTAAAACAGCATTCTATCGTCGTGTAAAAATATATATCATCTGACATAAAGAAGACATTTCTTAAAAGCTGCAAAACAAAATTAATTAAAAAGTAAAATAACTTTGATTTAAAAAGCCGGCAGCAAAATGGTTCGCCACAAACTTCGACTCCATTAATGATGTTGTCATTTCAAGGAAATATTGAAAATGTTCCACAGATGAGTGTTCACACAGCTGTGCTTAAGAGCCAGTTAAAGTTTAATAAGCGTTCTTCGGCCATATCGTAATTGACCGTCAGTGAGATATTGTTCGAATGCTACATCTATGAAGTATTCATAAAAAATGGCAATGTTGAATACATTGATGTATTTGTTGGCTTTTGGGTATCATTAGCCAAATATTTGCAATTGCCACACTATCTTTAATCTTAAATTTACATATTATGCATATTTTGCGTAAAAAGCAATACAAGTCACTGCTATGGTATTAATACAGATTTTTGTTAAAAACAAACCTTGCTCAGCACTTTTTTTGGTTAAATAAATTTAAACACCCGAACTTACTCTATAAAATGAGTTTCTTTATAATATTAAAATATAAATTTAAATATTATGCTAAATATTGTTTAAGCGCTCGTATTAAATGAACTTTTCGATGAAGGTTTGTGATGTAGGGATTTCAATTTGGTATTCTAATAACTATGTTACCAAACACAAGTGTACAGATAACAAGCCTTAAGAGACACAAAAAATTCTAGATCTAGGGTAATAACATCTTTGACCACATCGACACTAATCATCAATTGAGATAGCGGTCAACTATATCTATAAATTGTATAAAAAGTGCAGAAGTAACAAATTGGCAAGGCTTGTATATTTTATATTCACAAACCGTGCTAAAACCAAAACTAAAAGAAAAAAGCCTCAAGACCAGAAGATATTGGCATGGTGATGATAAACGGTGATGATGATTATGAAAAATAGCCTATATGTTATTCCAGGGTGTCAGCTACCTCCATAGCAAATTTCATCAGATTTTCTGGCTTACACTTGACCACAGTTTCAATCTCAATCCAATTTTAATCCGAACTAGTTCCAATCTCATTCAACGTCATTTTGTATTTGTGTCAAATTCCGCCTAACTCGATTCTAATTGTGCGCTAGTGTTGAGTTTAAGAGTATCAATCGATCGAAATCACCATCTACGATCGGAATTGAGTGTCAAGTATAAGCCCGTTTGCCTATTAGCTTGAGCGTGAAAGCGTAACAAACAAATTATGATAATTATTAAGGAATACGTATTCCGAACCCAGTGTATCTACAGCTTAGTTGTATGAAAAGAGAACGATTCACAAGTAACTGTGAACACTTGATTCAGCCAATCAAATAAACCCACCCTCCTGTCGACTCCCGCTTCTCGACACTTTATAAACCCTGCGGAGCTTGGGGAAGGCGCAGTGTATCTTAGTCATTGCAACGGCACATCTCCTATCACTAGCACTTCCCTCGAGTACTAAAATCAGACCAAGTTTGAGGTAACTCAGTTACCAACAAATGTGTAACTTTGATGTAGCGCGGACTTGACGAACTATTCAACTAAACGTTGATTGCATATAGCACGTAATAAAACTTTCTGGTTTCAGAACCCATCATCATGAGTGGCTCTGGGAAAGGTTTATTAGGTCTGTGGCTGTATAGAAATGGATCAGATTGGCAGGTGAAGAATGAATCTCCTCATCACCCTAAGCTTGGTGAAATACACGCGGCTGTCCAGCACCAGCAGCCACAGCCATCGAGCGAGAGGATCTCAGTGATATTTACTCTGAAGAATCAAGTGGGTGGATTAGTACGAGTACTCTCCGTCTTTCAAGATTTGGGCATCAACGTGCTTCATATCGAATCTAGAAAGTCGGTTACTGGAGTTTCATCTGTGAGTCATAGTTTAATTTAGAAACGTGAATGATAGTCTCTGACTGAACTGAAATTAAATTAAAGCGATTGTTTCATGGGATTATCGTCGAGTTTTTCTTGGTTCTGGGTTTTGGTTTAGCTTCTCAAGAGGTAAGGCAAGCCTAAGGTAGGGCAATAGCTGATGTACACCTGATTAGACACCGTTTTTTAACTTTGGTGTGCAATGAAATAGCTGCTGTATATCGTGAGCAGGCCTTCAAAAGGTCATCATTCTGGATTCCCATTTAACGATATTATCAATGCTCTTGATTAATATCGTGACAAAGGAGAACAATTCACTTGATTAAAAAAAAAGTATTTTTTTAAACTATTCTGAAAGTGTAGTTCTACACTAATTATTACACGTTTTAAATATGTATTTATTTCCATACAGTGCAATCTCACATACAAATTAATAGATTATTTTATGTGGAACACTTTCATATGTTTTTCAACAATCGAGTGATGAGATGAGCATTGGGCAAGTACACGAGGAACATCTGCATTGACACAGTGTTGTATGGCATTGCTTTCTTGTCATCACACCTGAAATATTAGTCTCCACTAATGAATTTAAATTATATACAGTGCTTTTCGACACAAATCACAAATCATCAAGCTATTTCTTTGGGCCAGGTATTTGGAACTGCGCTGCTAAAAAGCACCATCTTGAAAAAGTACCCGGTAATAAGTGTTTTTATGGCTATCACAATGGTACGATGAAATGGGCATTGGAAAAAAGTTGCAGTAGGGTGCTTCTGTACATTTATAGTTTTTTTTTTAGACCATTTAGTCTATGTCTGATGACACTTGATGATCAGTGACGAGGCAGACTTAGGAGGAATAATGCCTGCACACATTGTGTGTTTGGTGATAGTATTTTGTCATCTCACCAGGCAGGAACTGGAAAGTGCCCACTCACAATAATACAATGATACAATTATTTGATTATCGTTTGACAGTACTTCAAATTTCTTTTCTTAAAATATATGCATAACTAGATTTTATTACCTATGCAAAGGTATACTGTACGTCTTATTTTTTAATGATTAGTGGGTATACAGAGAAATGCGACATTATACCTTCTATGTAAGTTGATAGTTAAATACAGTTTTTGGTATATTCAGGCTGACATACTCTTGGATGTGGAGTGCGATCCACATAGGATGGAACAATTGAAACGCATGCTGAAGCGTGAAGTGCAGGATTTTGAGGTAGTGCCTCCACAAGTCGGTGAAGAGTTTCCTCCACCAACTCCCCTGTCTGCCACTACAAGCTTTGGTAAGCATTTTAAATACCTAACGTAAAAAACCCGCAAAAATGAAGTACTTCTGGATTTGCGGGTTTTACGGAAATGTATCATCTTTTTTTCCGACAACCATTGTTTCTAAATCTAATACGACACGCGTTTGCGTAAAACATATGACTATCTGAGCCACGCGGTATTCCCGCGTAGACAACGGTTTTATCGTTACTTCACATTTTTCTTGAAACAAAAAATAATAATTAAAGTAAGTATATAATCTTTTTCGAGCTTTATTTGAGTCAGTTTTGTTTCGTGAGTCCGCGAGACTCTGGCGTCCTGGAGTGTTTAAGTGACAAATATTTGCTGCTTAGTCATACATACAAATACATATACAATTTCACATTTATGATATTATTCGTGGGAAGTAGGATTTTTTCTTTCATATAACATATAAATAACTTGATAGAAAGGTAGGTATTAGAATAGCATAGTAGAACTGAGACTAAATGGCGACAAACAATATTTCCTTTGTAACAATCATTAGCTTACCAGCATAGTAGCTCTTTTTTATGGATCTCTAATACGATCAGTTGTGCGGATATAATCCAGACATATATTATTATTATTATATCCAGATATTATTACTACACTAGCATTCCTTTATACGCAGCTCAATTGTTTTTTTTTGTTTGAAATCTTAATTCTACTAATATTACAAAGTTAATATTTTAGTTATGTTTAGTGTATGAATGGAAGTTTGTTGCTCCTTTCGCCGGAACGGCTAAGCGGGTCTAACTGAAATTTGACACAGAGGTAGATTATGGTATGCAATAGCACATATTATGTTTTAAAAAATGTACTGGAGAATGCATGGTATTGCGAATTCTATGAACCAATGAACGGGTGAAACCATGGGTCGGAGCCAGTTACTACAAAATGCACTGCAACGCTCATTGAACACAAAAGTATAAGAATCCAATAATAAAATCCGCTTACAAACTTTATCTTATTTTGTTCCTGACATTGATTCCTTTGGTTTGAATAGCCTTTCGAATCTCCAAATATTATTTGATTAATTTATTCGTTATCTCTGAAAAAACTTCGTAACTTCTTTGCATTTTCAATCAAATTGAAATGAGTTTATTTTCAAATATTGTGTAGTACTTACAACCTTACTTTTAGAGATACGAGAGAAACTCCCACAGCCAAAAATGATTCTAATAATAAAATCAAACAGAGTTCTCAATAAGTAATGTTTTCTATGTGCATATTTAGTTCACAGCTTAATTTTGTTTAGCGGCTGCCGAAAGCTTACAAAAATAGCGACACTAACGCAGCGTCAGTGCCGCCGTGACCGCTGCGTTAGTGTCGCTGTGCTCGAATGATGTTCCCCAGAACTTCATACGATTTTTTAATATTTTATTTATCAACATTCACACAAGGTCTTCAGGTCCCAAACTAGGTAGAACCTGCACCATGGTAACCTGATGACTGATATACATACTTATATATACATATACATACCCAGACACAAGTCAAACAGACATGTTCATACACACAAATGTTTGACCTATCCGGGAATCGAACCCGGGACCAGCGGCTCAGAAGGCAGAGTGCTTCCAACTGCGCCAACCGGCCAGTCGATTTGTATAGAATGTTTATGTGTCGCTCAGACGCGGCGCCACTGACGCTATAGACGCTCACTTCGAAAGTCTACCTTAAAACAGCCAAAAAATCTTTATATTTATATTTGTTTAGACTTTGGCGAGATGCACTGGTTTCCTCGGAAGATATCTGATTTGGATCGTGCCCAGAACGTTCTTATGTACGGCGCTGAATTGGATGCTGATCATCCGGGATTCAAGGATCCGGTTTACCGCAAGCGACGTGAGCAATTCGTCGCCATTGCAAACAATTATAAATAGTACGTATTAATATATGTATATATGCTTTCTATCCCAGTTCGTTGACAAGAATAGAATAAGTATATATAAGAAAATTTTGCCTAAAATAGGAATAGTTATGCGAAACAGAGTACAACACCGCAGGTCAATGTAATCATCAAGCTGATATATAATCTTATTTTCCATGTAGAAAATAAGATTTAAAAATGTTTTTAATTTTTTAATTTTAAGTTAGATTATTTTATTGCTATTCTAAATTATTTTTAAATTATGTTAATGTTACCTTGTTAATATTGTGAATGTATGGAATAAATAAATTATAATTTTACCTTATATGAATTTAACTTCATTCATCATTTTATGCTTGAAAACCTTCAAAAATTAGTAAAAGGAAAAAATAAGTGAAAGTAGAGAATGAAAGTTTATAGACCGAGTAATTATCATTATCTCAGCCACAGTACATCGACTGTTAGACATATGCCTCTCCCATGATTTATTCTGGGGGATGTGCCAGTACTCGCCACGCTTGGCATACGGGTTGGAATTTTATATGTTGATTTTAACCACAGTAGGTGCTGCTGTCCACTTTCTGGTACCCACGCGTAGAGATGACGTGGGAAGGGGTGTATCACTGACCAAGGAATATCGGACCAATTTCTTTTCACGACTTATTTTTTTATTTCGTAAACTGGTCTGACAACGTGGCGACATTGGCACAATATCATCAAGTCAACCACGAAAGAGACAGATAAGAATTCAACGATACCCTTCTCTGTCTGTTACCGATATACGAAATAGGTTCGTCAAAATATAAACAAGGAGTTTACGCATAGATATTTGGACGTGACACTGGCCATTAAAAACAATTACAAAAAGGAAAAAAGATACGATGCAATTTTGTCAATAAGTGACATAGCGTTTCATTTCAAATTTCTAAAATGACGCTTTGAAAATTATATTTTAGTGGAATCATATTATCGTTACATAATTATGTGTGGAATCGAAACCACTGATCAGAAAGCGAAAATCGAGGCTTTCAATAGTTTTATTGTAATTTGTCTCGGTTGGTTTGATGGTAATCCATTATTGATTTTCCAGTTCGCTTATCAATATTCATTACCACGCTTTGTGTCTGGTTTAAAATTATTGTTTTGTGACTTCACCTTTGCCTGTGGCTTCATCAGTTGTACAAATTATGGTCATTTACTGACAATATTCCTTTTATTCATCAGTTTTATAGTCATTCTATCATCAAGTGGGATGATATTGGGTCTCTTAAGTTTCGAATTTGGATTTTATCGTGTGCCATAGAAGAAGTCGCTCGTTTCCTGCTCACAACTTCTGTTCAAATTGTTACCATCATTATAACTTCGAACATTCGTACTATCCATTATATCCAATGACATCGTTATTTCTATATCTATAAAGACTAGTCAAACTGTGTTAACAAAACGTCGCTTTGAGTCAACTACTATTGGAGAAAAAAAGATGGCCATATCCAATAACACTAGCTTTGGTTATGGCTAAACTTGTAATTTTATCAAGACGAAGTATTTGGATCAGATGTCTTTTTCGTTTTTATCTTAAAACATACCTTTGGCTTGTGTTTATGGGTTACTTTTCTTATGGTTTATATACATTCATATCTAACTAGGGTTAGAAAATAAAACTATCAAAGCATTGCGCATACCATCAAGACTTTTGTCCACTTTATATGACTTTGTATTATTTATAATATAATTCTATTGAAAATTCTCGTCAGCTTAACACATTATTATATAGGTATTTTACTCGTATTTTATTTATCCGGCTTTACTCAAGTTTATAGTCGAAGTTATATAAAATATATCTAATAATATGATTCTATGATCGATTCCAATCTGTTGAGTACATTTCATTTTTATGAGAAATCATCTATTGTATATCAGTATTATTTTGGTATTTAACAATAATCCCTAAAGATAAATAACCTACAATTTCAGTGTTTCAAAGAGAATGATGCTAGTTTTTTTGGGTGGAGTATCTTCCTAAAATGCATCCCATAAATACTGCATTGAATGATCCTTTCATTACAAGTCTCTTCTTCCTAAGACTGTTTATAGGTAGAGATTTTTTACGGTTTGCTTCAGCCGTGTGCCTCTTTTCTCAATTCACCGTATAGTATGCCTACTTTACATAGTCAACATCCTCAATAACAACAACAACATATCTGAAAACTTATAAAAATATTGTTTAACACAGGATACGCACCATGATTTTGTTTTTGATTGAGTTCCTTAGTCTCTTCGTGATCATGGTGCGTGGTACCGCGCCGAAATATCGGGAACTCAATCAAAAACAAAATCATAGTGCGTATTCCGTGTTAAACAATATTTTTATTATGAAAAGCCGTTAAAGTTTAAAACAATATTTGAAAACTTATAGTTCTCTATCATAAGGTTGTAGTGAAGTGTGGACGTTCTTGTAGCATGAGATTTTCGTGCAGCTTAGCTTTTTTAATTAGCTGAAGATAATTATACAACTTTGATGCTGTCGTCACCTCTCAGTTTCTTTGATTACGAAATACTGGTGGCAACATGATACGTGTAAAAGTCATTGGCAATTCGATATTGATACTAGCTTTTTAATATATTATATCCCGCACAAAATGCAGCATATTCGAAGTATTTCAATTCGAGATCATGAATTCGATTCGTCCAAGAGGATGATGGTACAGGGTAGGGTAGGGTATAGGTGCGGAAGCAGTACCTCTTATCCTGTACCATCATTTGGATCACAAGAGATTGTGTATTTATTATTTATATAAAAAAAAATGAAATTAGTCATTAAATCACTAATGCATCAATGAACGCTCAATAGCGCTTGATCTTGAGGAATATTTTTGAAAATAATTCCTTAAATGATATAAGTACTAAAATATCAGTGGGAATTTCGAAACTTCATCAAAAATAGAATCAGCGTTAAGAATGTTGTTTATATACGATATATTTTCTCATATTTAGGAATAAGAAGTCAACGTGATATCTGAACAAAAATCGGAAAAATCATTGTCGGCACGAGCAAAATCGCAAGCACACCTCTTTTCAACTAGTTTTACCTTTCGACACTTAGGAATCGAATATATATATGTAATATATGAATAGACTCCTGAATTATTATTCCATCAAATTTAGAAAAAAAAGAAATGTGTGATGTACATGTCGCTGAATCACCAGCGATAATTTAGTCATCTCTGGAACACAGGTTGATAGTAAACAAAAGTATATAAAGAAGTGGACATGCAATCAAAGCAAACATTTGACATGAACTATTTATATTTCTTTTCTTTTCACATCATAAACAAAAAACATTCACATAAAAGTATTACAATATTCACACGAGTCTTCAACACAGGTTATGTGGAACTTTAAGACGGGAACGAAACCTGTCTTGTTTCAGAGAGTGCAACTACAATGAATTGATGTTTTTTAATCAAATATTGATCATGATATTATTGATTATATCACGTTCGATGATATATGGACTATATTGATGATATTAAGTAAACATTGATCAAATATTGATCATGCTTTTAATTATAAATTTAAACATTTAAATATTTTAATAAGCTTCAAAAGCTATCGTTTTAATGTAGCACGTAAATTTATGTAGTAAACCCAATGATGTTTTACTAAAGATGACGTATATTCATACTGCGCGGTGCTCAGATTTTGTTCCTTTACGACATAAACATGCTTACTGCGACAGATAATACGGTACAAATAATATAGAAAAGGATAGCTATTAGTGTAGACTTGCGCTTGAAATACGTGTCGCAATGAAAATTATTACAATTGACTTAATTTTGCCGCATCAGTTTCCGCGCGCTTGTGCGACATCTACCTCATATAAACATATAATATAATGATATTATATGTTTATATGAGTTAACCGCTGCAATCCATAAAGTACTCGATTGTACATGCACAGTTATTAAGGCTTTACTTTATGTCTATGTAGGTTAAGAACTTTAAGGATTCATCAAAATATTTAATAATATTTTTATCACATTTATAATCACTTTCAGTTTGGATTAAATTCCAACGTACCACTGCTACGTCTTAATCTGTCCGAGAAGTTTTATTAACAGAAGTATACGAATTTTGGCATACCCTTAATGTTTATCCTTCCCCGCAAAGCTATTTGAGGTTGCCAGCTTTCAGTACCCTGGGGATTCATAGCGCTCCCAGTTCTTACTGTTACTATAAATACTGAACTGAGAAATAATGGAGTCGCGGGAGGCTACGTTTCTAGTAGAATAGGGAGTACAGTGTCTAGATCAACTAACTTATTTAGGCTACTGTGCACCAAAATTTAAACATCTAATTATCAATTAACCGTTGGTTAACTGTATGGTAAAAACTGTTTGACCAATGGGTAAAATGATAATCAGACGTTTTAAGTGTTGGTGATGCAGCCTTACGCTCTCGTAGCTATTTTTTTATAATCTGTTTAGCTTTTTTCTTCAGCTTGTCTTGAAAATGGAAATAGCAGCTATGGTACAAAATATGCCACAAAACAGTTTTATTTTGCAGTAGTAGCCGCTTGTTCATAAACCGTAATTATCTTTCTTGGTGTCCATTCCAGGATCTAAGTTGATAAGCTCAAACAAAATAAGGTCTCATAAGGTATCTTTCAAATTTTTTTTGGAAGAATTGTATACACTCACTTCATCAAATTATTTATTTTATCAGTATTTCCCAATACCAAGTCACATAAAAGTACATATTAATTGTATAAATGGCTTAGGGCAGCTTTTGAAAATGACATTACACAAATGCCTAAGCCCTATTTATGTTTATATGAATATGAATTTATGTATATATGTATATATTAATATGTAAGTCACGCTTAGGGATAAGTTCTAAAAGGAACTTTACAACCACAAATAATTTCATTCCTTGCAATATCGTCTGCCTTATTATTTACAGAAACGTTAGTATGACTTGGAATCCAAGATTGCAATTTTTAGACTAAAATCTATGCAGTGAGGAAGAAGTGAGCCTCATACCACAATGGTAGCTCTTTGTAAATTAACAATGGTATATCCTCAGTTGAATTGTCTGAGTATCATAGGTTGGTAATGAATCATGAAAATCACAATACATTTATTATCGTTTTTCTAATATTTATTTTCAGTTATATAATTCGTGTTTGTTATGAATATTATTGAAATAGTAGGTTGAGGAAAAAGTTTCTTTGCAGTTTTTAAGAAAATCCAAAACATTTTCTGATATAGTTTATTCACATTTAACTAAAGTATGTAGGTACCATTTTGTTCGATAACTTTTTGCCATCTTGTAGGTCGGGACATGATCCCATTGCTATATAAATTTTGGGGCTTCTGATCAAAATACCGCGACAAGTGGTTTTGGCAGTCCTCTCGTGATATTAACCGTGACACTAAAGAATTCTGAAGAGACCGAAACAGGTGAAAATCTGAAGGTGCAAAGTCAGGACTATACGGCGGATGCATTAACACCTCCCAGCCAAACTCTTAATTTTTGCTGAATGGCTAAAGATGTGTGAGGTATAGCGTTATCATAATGAAAAACCACACCCCATCTGTTGATTAATTCCGGCCACTTTCTCTCAACTTCTTGCTTAAATCTCATCAGTTGTTCGCAGTAGAGTTAAGAATCAATAGTCCTACCTCGTGGTTACAGCTCAAAATGAATAATGCCCTTCCAAACGCACCACACACAGCATCACGTTGTTGCAAGTTAACCCGGGTTTCGCCACAGTCTATGAAGACAGACCGGCCTTTGACCACGACGTTTTTCGCACGTTCTTGTCGTACTTGATCCACTTTTCATCACCAGTTATGAGTTTCTTCAAAAATGGTTCGTTTAAATTACGTCGTAATATTTATTTATTTATTTATATTTACATTCACACAAGGTCTTCAAGTCCCAAACTAGGCAGAGCCTGTACTATGGTAACCTGATGACTGATATATTTATACTTATATACATATACACACCCAGACAAAGGTCAAACAGACATGTTCATGCACATAAATATTTGACCTGTCCGGGAATCGAACCCGGGACCAGCGGCTCAGAAGGCAGAGTGCTACCAACTGCGTCAACCGGCCAGTCATATAATAAAGTTGAATAGTGTTGGTTTTTCCCGATCTTCAGATAATTCTTCAGCTAGTTCTGCCACACTAAACACCTAAACTTTAAACCATTTAAAAAACACTAAAGCCAACGTAGAATCAAATTAATATAACAACATTAGTGCGAAAATCAGTTAATATTATAATCTTTCGTTTTCATAATAAGACTTATTTTTTACAAGAACTCAATTGATTTGTTTCTATGTATAAGTCAAAATGAGGACCACAAACTAAATTGTGATTAGAATATAGCTATATTACTATTTGGAGGAAAGGGGAAATACAGGAACGAGGGAGGGGGACGATAAACTTCATGTAATGGATTCCCGGCCGTCTGCCTATTTTAATCAATGACTATGTAATCACTCCATTATTGTAATATTAACCAGTATCGCTGAATCACCAGCGATAATTTAGTTATCTCTGGAACACAGGTTGATAGTAAACAAAAGTATATAAAGAAGTGGACATGCAATCAAAGCAAACATTTGACATGAACTATTTATATTTCTTTTCTTTTCACATCATAAACAAAAAACATTCACATAAAAGTATTACAATATTCACACGAGTCTTCAACACAGGTTATGTGGAACCTTAAGACGGGAACGAAACCTGTTTTGTTTCAGAGAGTGCAACTACAATGAATTGATGTTTTTTAATCAAATATTGATCATGATATTATTGATTATATCACGTTTGATGATATATGGACTATATTGATGATATTAAGTAAACATTGATCAAATATTGATCATGCTTTTAATTATAAATGATCGTCAACATCCCACACGACAGTTACCTCGTGAGCTAAGTCAAGGTACTTGCTGAGTTTGTCCTTCTCAGCCTTCACGAGATTCTCGTCATGCGGGATGGTGATGTCGACGAGCATTGTGCGGCGTCGGGACCAGTCGACTAAAACGATATCAGGCTTATTGGCAACAATAGTTCCGTCCGTGATGATAGAGCGGTCCCAGTAGAGCAACGCTCGACCATTCTCAAGAACTGGCGCTGGTGTGTACTTGTAGCGGCACCTCGGATTCAACAAGGCCATATTGAATTGCAAGTTGCTCATGGATGATTCTGACTACTAGTTTATGTCTGTGTAAATACTCTCCGTTAGCAAGATGAGAACAACCAACAATATGATGAGGCGTGTAAATAGCCTACACCAGTGTGTACTTGCGTACGTTTATGATTATGTTAGTTTAAATTCAGACCTAAAATTATGGTCGAATTGCGCTGATTAATAAACCCTCGTCATATAACACAATGCAGTTATGAAAAATATACCCACGTAATTGCAGAACATCCAGAGATCGCCCACAATTTTTCAAGACGGGAATTACTACAGAATCTCTAAATTATGGCGCTGCTCGCGTGTGTAATATGGTGGCCGGCCGGTATCACCCAAATGTGAATCCCTTCCAATCTCTTCTTGTATTGTTTGTTCGCTAGCAATTGCTAGCAAACAGTTTATATTAGTTGTGGCGAATGTCACATTATCAGTATAAATACGTCACATTATAAAGATCGCTAATTTTTTTGAAAATATAATAGCCTACAATGATGTTTTACTAAAGATGACGCATATTCATACTGCGCGGTGCTCAGATTTTGTTCCTTTACGACATAAACATGCTTACTGCGACGGATAATACGGTACAAATAATATAGAAAAGGATAGCTATATGTTTAGACTTGCGCTTGAAATACGCGTCGCAATGAAAATTACTACAATTCACTTCATTTTGCCGCCTCAGTTTCCGCGCGCTTGTGCGACATCTACCACATATAAACATATAATATCATTGATAGCCTATGTTTATTTTTTTTTTTTATTTAATGTTACTTAGGGTGAATGTAGATTTCAAATGGTGAAAAAATTTTCTAAATCGGTCCATCACTTTTTGAGTCAATACGTTACAAACATACTTACATACAAGTCTTTCCTCATTATAATATTATAATTTACATGGTTTTATGGTAAAAAAATGTACTTCATAAATTCATGGTATTACTACCCTCAATTTTGAAGAACGTCCCCAAACGCATTGTGTGTTCAGGCAGCTGTCCTTGAGAGCTACAAAAATATTTTGGATCACTAATCACTGGCTAATCCCGCTAGCGTAATTACATCTTATCAAAGTCGCATAATAAGTAAAAAAAACTTCGACCACATCGTCACTAACCATCAATTACTGAGATAGTGGTCAAACACTACATCTACAATATAAAGAAAAATGCACTTTAATGTATAAGCAAAATGAAGAAAAGTGCAAAGCACACCAAGCACAAGTTTTAATCCCGGACGCTAAAAGAAAAAAATTGACGTGTCTTGAGTGTCTATGTGTCTGTCTGTGGCATCGTAGCTCTTTAACCAATGGAACGATTTTTGAAGACCAGTTTCAGGCGTTTGCAGGTCATCAGTTTTTTAGCTGCGGTAAGGGTCTTAGATGGGGTATTTACTTTCAAAAATATCGGTGACCTAACATTTCCAACAACTATGTTTGATGGTACCACTGAGTAACTCTAATGATGTAGCTCGAATGTAGGAGTCAAAATTTTGCTTTGATTGCTTATTAGTAAACTCTGAACTCTATGCTCATTATATACGAGTACTATTATATACCGCCGTCCTATTGCGTTTTCCACTCCATCCAAAAGTTGTCTGGAAGAGATCAATAAGATCGCCTGTTGTTACACATCACTATCTAATGTAAACTGTTTTTGATATTATTTTAAAATGTGTCCAATAAAGTGTATCTATCTATTTATCCATATTCGACTTAACTGGTTCTGTTCATTTCTTGAAATCAGGTCATGACTGGCAGGTTCATCACACAGGTCAGTTCCAGCATGGCTAGTGGAGCCTGGAATGCTTTTATATTAGCCCCATCGAATATGGGTTATAGATGGCACATTGAGTAGTCATTGTACGTTAATTGATGTTTAATTAGATCGTGAAATACTGGTATTCCTAGCAGTTATTGTTTGACGTAAACAACGTTCCTCATAGGTTTCTATGTATCTCTCTAAAGTCAATTTATCTCTTTCTAAACGATGCTGCCTTGTCACCTTTTTGACTGCGCAGTTCAGCCTTTTGAGTAGCTTGAGATAACCAAAACTGTTGCATTTTAGGAATATTATCCACAGGTTGTATTGATTCGCGCCTTTTGGCTTCATTTTGAGTTTTTTCAATTCTCTCAAACCAATATCAAAGGCCTTTTTTCCCTTAAAATAACTTATTAATAACTTTTTCCGATAAAATGCAGATAATTACAACCAGTCGGCGTGCGTAAAATATGGGTAAAGATTTCTATAGAGACGATCCCAACGTATTGTACAGACGCGAAACATCAATGTAACAACGGAAATTGGCAACGCCTACATCAATACAAATTTGAATCTGTATCTTTAAACAAAAACCATATTTAGCATTATAATTAAAATGTCGGTATCCGAACATCGTATTTAGACTGGATCTTGTTGATTCAATTGACATACATGATAAACAATTACGTTATCTACCTTTTCATGCTCTTGACAAGTTAGGGTTATGATTAGGTCATTTTAGGTGTTGTGACACATAAATTGTTTGAAAACAGTTTGTTTTTATTTAAGTAAAAAAAAGAAGACATTTCCGCCAGTCGTACTAAAGGTTTTCGTACGACTATCGATCGGAGTTATTTTCAAAAATAACTCCGATCGTAATGCTATGAGAATAATTTCTGCACACAATCTTTTCAGAAATGTTTATACATTTTTATCATCTGGAATGTGGTAATGCAATTTGTACCTTTTTTTCGACAAAGCAGAAGTGGTCACGCGCTTAGCTGCTACGTTTTTGCTGTTATTTTCTACCTAGTCGGGTTCAGAATTATCTAACAATTTTATAAGGACCGACGCCGATCCAGTTGATGCACCATCCCCAAGAAAGGTTCATACATAGAGTTGAGACTCAGCCTTGAAGAAATCAACACAAGGAGCTGACGAATTAGTCTTTTATGTTATATTTTTATCTTTCATTGGGCATAGTCTCTAATATCAAAACCCAGGCTAATTATGGATATTGATTTCCTGTTTCAGTGGCCAGCCAATACCGAAAGTGCAATATACTGAAACTGAAATTAAGACGTGGTGAGTGTTTTCGTTTCAGCTATTTTAGCTTTTGTGTGTTCTTAGTTATTATTTGAACATTGCTGTTTGTGAAACCAATTAGGTGTTTGTAAGCTTTTGCTATGATTTTGTAAATTATGAGTGATATTAGTGAAGCAAATGCGAAATGCAATGCAGTTCATTCCATTCTATAATAGGCCTGCACTATTACATAATAACAGAAAGCCTAAGCAAATCTCATTGTATTTGGTTCAGTACCTATTTGGGTAAATTGTCTTGTTAATGTTTTATTTCAGTAGGTCCTTGGAGTAATACAATTCCATCGCCAATAAAAAAATAAGGAACCACGGATTTTTTTTATTCAGGTTTTGGAAACTAAGGTAATAATGTTTCAAGATTATATTCGAAATAATTTTATGAGCGATTTTGACGAAATATTTACGGGAACTATCTGCAAGCGTATCGTTTCAGATTATAAAATAAACTTTCTAAATCAAAATAGGTTTACAAAGATGGAGTTCTGAGGTAACAAATATATACAATGAAATGATAACGTCCTTTCTTGGAAGTCAGTTAGAAACTTACCATTAATACACACTTAAATCATGCCCAGCCTAAGTTTCCCCAGGAGGAGGGGGAGTAAGAGGTTGCCTAAGATGGGACGCACCCGCCCCCTTTTCTAGTTCTACCTGTTTTTGTGTGTGTTTTCTAGTTCTATCATATGTGGACAAAGTTAATAAAACATTTCTTGTATTTTTATTTTTTTTATAAGCCCTATCTCAACTTGATGAATTGATGATTTAAGATTTTTTTTTTTCAATTTCTCTCAGCCATGTGCGTCCACTGCTGGACAGAAGCCTCCCCCATATAGGGGGGATTTGGCAATACTCGCCACGCTTGGCAGGCGGGTTGGCGAGCGCAGTATGATTTCCAATCCTCAGAAGGTGCTGCTGCCCACCTCCTGGTACGTGGTCCCTTAGCCGACTCTTACGGCACCCGCGGGAAGAGATGGGGGAGTACTATTCTAGGCCGGTACTACCACGGCCATTTAAGCCATGATTTAAGATTACTGGAATTGAACTGTTAATAATTGGCACAGTGACAAAAACATGATTGTACAATTCTCTAAATTAAGTTTTTTACGGATAAATAAATGTCTTTGCGGCCAATGTTTTCAATTTCTCGTCGTAACAATCCCCTGATCCCTCTCTTCAACATTGTCCGTTCGAGATCCTTTGTGTACTTATCAAAGCTTTCGATTTATTTTCCGCACTTAGCCACGGTGTTTTACGAGAAAATTGCATGGACACTTTTGTATTGCCATCTTTTTGTTCCTCTGTTCTGAACCACTTGTTGCGTATTTATGTACTTGAAACCTGTTAATGAAGATCAATCACAATTTGGGTTGTCTCGGGTTCGCTTGGAGAAACTTTTCCTGAGTAATTTCCGCATCAAACGTTTAGCAATTTTTGGGTAAATGAACTTGTTTGACGTTCATTACAGGGGCATTGTGTTTCGAGAACTTCACAAACTGTATCTGAAGCATGCCTGTGATGAGTATTTGGAGAACTGGCCGCAGCTGGTTAAATACTGCGGATATAGAGAGGATAATCTGCCTCAGGTATACGTTACTTGGTTAAAACTTTAGCTACTGTTTTTATTATTTATCTTCATGAGTTAACTATCATCGACAAGACAACGTAAAAAGTCTGCAGAAATCGATTGACTCAAATGTAGGCAGAAATCGATTGACTCAAACGTAGGCAGAAATCGATTGACTCAAACGTAGGCAGAAATCGATTGACTCAAACGTAGGCAGAAATCGATTGACTCAAACGTAGGCAGAAACGAATGACACAAAAAAGTTTTAGGAATAGTAGTAAATCAAGGTGTTTCATGTGACAAATAAAAGTCTTATTTACTAGCTCTTGGCTGCGAATTTGCCCGCATGGACTTCATTTTATAAACACACACCAATACACGCACATCATCGCAAGGACAATAGAAAGAATCAGGAAAAAATTACTTATTTCTACCATTTTCTACTCTCTATTACATACTACATACATATTTATTTAATGTATAATTGATACGAGTATAACATGATAAAAAAGACCAATGTAGACATTTTCGCGATGCACTCGCGTGTTGAACGTTCTCATGTCTCAGGGCGGTAATGATGTGTAGATCGAATGACACTTGATGTAGAATATTGTTGTATTTCAGTTGCATGACTGTTGCTCAGGTATCATAAATATGTACTCTCAGTATATACACATACATACCATATGGACATTTTTGTCTGAAGTGCATTTAGGATATCACATTTTTCTCTTTCTATTATTACTGGCGAATAATGCTTCATGAATTGCGTTTAGTTCACATTTTAAAACTGCCATTCCAATAGAGACATTTCCTGTTCGGTTCTTGGCTGATGTCCAGCAGCCGCTGAAATATTTTATTATTAAACCGATGTAATTTTATTTAGCTGGAAGATGTTAGTGCTTTCCTGAAACGTAAGACGGGGTTCCAGCTGCGTCCAGTAGCTGGGTATCTCTCTCCGAGGGACTTTTTATCTGGACTGGCCTTCAGGCTGTTCCACTGCACTCAGTACATACGCCATTCCTCGGACCCTTTCTATACTCCAGAGCCGTAAGTAATTATTGCATAATGGATGTTCATTTGATAATAATTATCATGAGGGGATGTAGGGGTTATGTTGTATAAAAATTAGCTATCTATATCAATTTTATATTAAAAATAATGATTGAAGCTGGAAAGATAGAGTGGAGCAAAACGAACACGTAGAGATTTTTTCTAGTAGGCACAGAACCCTTAAAATGTTTACATTATAAATTCACTTTTCTGTGCTAAAATTCAATGTGTGACTAAGGATTTCAACCTTGTTTTTCTCCACAAACATGACATACACAAAAACAAACATTATTTTATATGTGAACAAAAATATCTTTCCACCGGAGTTTGAACCCGACTTCGGCGGACTTGGAGAAAATTACTGTACTCATCTAAAAAATAACAAAAGATAACGACTTCGGATAGAAATACAGATATAGTCGATTTCATTCGCAATATCTTTCGCGTTTATTTATATTAGTGAGCTATAAGGCGATCAAGGCATAAGTATGATGTCACGGCTATGACATATAAAATATTAGGAATATTATGAATAGTGTATTTGAAGTTCAATTTCTTTCTATAATTTGGTTCTTTAAATTATACGTGTATTGAATCCCAGCTTTGGTTTGCATTAAAATACTTTAGAACTTTGCCTAAAACTTATGTGCAGCACAGCCGACTGTACAGTACAGTCCTGCACAAAACTTCTAGATTGTTCTGCGTGGCAATATTTAGTTATTACAACCATTTCATTTTCCAATAAAAGTCAGGTTTACAATGTTGTTTTGCAGTTCGTTGATTTAAAACAAACAGCTTATATTTGTATTATGCGTCAGTCGTGGCTAAAATAATCTTTGTACCAACTAATCTTCTAATGAACTAATCTTTTTAGATCTGAACTTAGTTTCCGGAAAATATTTGCGCATGTACCGATTGTACATGGGTAAAATAGTTCATCTCGCAGAGTAAACGAGATGGAAACATTCGACAAACTAAGAGAGTGAGCGAGTTAGTTATACTATATTTAAAAGTGTCAAGCTATTCACCACTATTTCGATTCGATGTTTCCCTATCCTGGCGACAGCTCAAGCTCTACTTGTCTTCTCTTAGTAGCACAGCACCTTCAGCGCTAAACTGTTCAAAAACGAAACCTACTGCGCTGTCAATTAAAGATAATTTTAGTAACGCAAACTCACAATTTGCCTACTGTGCATAGGCTGCAGCTTTAGTATAGCGGTTCATTTCAACATTTTCAGAAGACGGCTTCATTCTAGCACAATACTAAAGACAGGTTTATTTGTATCGTAATGTTCCCAGTTTTAAAGATATCCTTAAGCGATAGTGCTCGCTTACCATCAGACTGTCCGTCAGCTTGTTTACCATTTATTGCATATTTTTTTATTGAAGTATGTTTTTAATAAGAAAAAGTTACAGTGAGGGAGTTCTGCTCGTACTTATACCACAAATATGTAACATATAAAACTTTTAAATATTTCAGTGACTGCTGCCATGAACTTCTAGGCCACATGCCTTTGCTAGCTAATCCGAGTTTCGCTCAATTCTCCCAAGAACTGGGTTTGGCATCACTGGGCGCTTCCGATGAAGACATTGATAAATTGGCAACTGTAAGTAGGCGCCAGAGTGGTTCGGAATAAATGCTTATTTTTTGTAAACCGCTTAATCATGTCATCTATTTTGACAGTTATCTTGCCGATATTATTTGCTGCAGTAATATCTAGTTCATCTGAAATAATATCGTTAGTACCATTAAAATACACTCGAATTTGACGTTCTAGAACAATGTCGATGTTTGAGGAAGAGGTAATACAAAGAATGCGATATTTTGTAGTTTGCATTTAAGCAATATAACAGTTTGATTAACCAATCACAGACAGACACAATCTTTACGAAAATAAATAATTATACAATGATTAAAATAGACTAAACTTGAAAAACAATATACTATAAAAATTTAAATACCTTCTACATTTTAGTCTAACATTCCGCCGCCGGTTCCGTATATCCCTGATCTATCCCTACTGGTCTATTCCTACTGGTCTTAAAAATTGTAAATGTATAGGTACAATTTGCTTAATATGTGTATATCTATAAGTAAGTATACATAATGCATAAACATACTAAAGTTAATGTTTTTTTTAAACAAATAGAAATACATTTTTTTAAATTTGACTGCATCGAACTGGAATCTGACTGTTACAAAACAGCAAATATTTTACCCGAAATAGAAAAAAACTATAGAGGTACATATCATTATTTACAAAGATATTTGCTGAAAATAGGTAATATATACAGTGTGTTGCATTTATGACACTTGTGAAGGAATTAAACAATTTATTATTCTAAGTCATCAGATAACTGTGCTATTTCCTAATTTCTATGCCAATTAAATTCATATGCTCATTTTTTGGCACTTAAAATAATGACTGAAGGTTATTGTCAATCTTATAATCCGAGATGCTCTAAGCCGTAAAATGTGACACAAGCCATTTTTAAACACGTAGTATTAACGATAACCTTATGCCTTATATTTAACTATTATAATTTATTAAAGGAGCATTAGGTTATCGAATGTGGATCTCATAAATAAGTTTCATGCTCCCTTTTTGTTTTTCTCAATCAGGCCAGCAGTTGTGCAGCACATGCAAGGATCAAATATTCTTATAATCAGGCAAATATAATGGCACATTCAGAGACGTAGAGAGATCTTTGCTTTCAAAACATGGAGCTCTAGCTCTCCTTAAAACAATTGGTTGTGACATTGCCTGTGGTTGTATGTAGTCCAGTTTTTAGTTACTTACGTGTAAAGGGATACGTTCTACCGTTCGCCTTCCTTTTTAATATCATTATGTATCTATTGATACTAATATTATAAGTAGGTAATGTTTATGAGGTTGTAGCAATGATGTTTTACTAAAGATGACTTATTCATACTGCGCGGTGCTCAGATTTTGGTCCTTTACGACATAAACATGCTTACTGCGACAGATAATACGATACAAATAATATAGAAAAGGATAGCTATATGTTTAGACTTGCGCTTGAAATACGTGTCGCAATGAAAATTACTACAATTGACTTAATTTTGCCGCCTCAGTTTCCGCGCGCTTGTGCGACATCTGCCTCATTTATACATATAATATCATTGGATTGTAGGTGTTAAACTATGTATCTACCGATATCTGAACCGATACTTTAACCAATAGAAGGCAACGTAGGATCATCATCACCACGCGGTTGTGGCCGCGGGACGCAGTTAACTTAATATATAATTAATAAATGTTTTTAATTTGTGGACGTATAAATCCTGTATTACTAATTTAGGTATAGGTTAGGACTTAGATTAGTAATAGTACATTAGCTACTTACGATAAAATTAAGGTTTCAGCTGTTCAATAATATAAAATAGTATTACTTATAACGAAGACGAAACAAATTTCGCTTTCTGATTAATGAAAAAACAAGTTATTAAAATTTCTATTTTACGTGAAAGCTAAATGTCAAAGATTCCCGTAGTATTTATTGGAATGAGTTTTTAATATCTTTCGTTCGTTGAATGCTTGGAGTGTATATGTTAGATGTATGTAATGATCTGTGAAAAAGCGAGTAGTAAAAAAAAAGAAAATTTTTTTCAAAAGCTGCAGTAAGTCTACTAACAAGAATCAGTCTTATCCCTTTAGTTTAAGATTTAATGATTTCGTCAATCCGTGGCGGTTAGATTCTTA
The DNA here is from genome assembly GCA_934044485.1 of Apeira syringaria. Classification (NCBI taxonomy): domain Eukaryota; kingdom Metazoa; phylum Arthropoda; class Insecta; order Lepidoptera; family Geometridae; genus Apeira; species Apeira syringaria. Next base: position 7,017,218 of record OW203655.1, on the reverse strand, counting down.
TCGTCCTAGGTTAAACTATAAGGACCACAGCAAATGAATGGCAGATTAACAGGGCTGGTTGATACCGTATTTTTCATTTTTCAGTTGACTTCACATTTAGGCTATTGTGGACCTAAAAATGTCCCTATTATAGGATGGGTGTGACAGATGGCAAAGTGACAATTAATGACGTGTTTTTTAGTTTGGATTTTACATTAGGGCTCACGATCGTCTAATGATCTTGAAAGAAGACCTGGGTGTGACAGCTTTCATGATGTTTTTTCCGTTTCGATTTTACACTTGGGTTCGTGTGGAACTAACAATGATCTTGAAATAGGACTTGGCTGTGACATCTGTCAAAGTGATAGTTGAAGACGTTTTTTTCGGTTTTAATTTACATTCGGGGTAATATGGACCTAAAACAATCGTGTGATACGATTAAGTGACAGTTGATTTATTTGATAGACCAGTAGGGATAAAAAGAACAGGCGCAAAATTCTACTAAAAACGAAGGTCTTTAGTGTGTGTTACAAGTGATAACTTAAGGAACTAAACCGTGGTCTCAAACTATGAGTCTTGTAAATAAGATCAGAGTTCCTTTACGAGCTATACGAAGGCTCGGGATTTACCTACGCGATTGAATCACGAATAGGGGAGACGATACAGGGTGCAGATGGTCCGCATTGTGAGGGAAATCGTCATGATGAAAGCCTTTATGAGATATGCCATTATTTGAACCAACATGAATTTGAGATGTGGACTGTATGAGACTATTCACTTTTGGTGATAAAACTGTAGTTTCATTTTAACAAAATGCTGATTTGTATTACCTTGTACCGAAGTTACCCACTGTTTTACCTTTTCGTCGCTTCTGCAGGAAGAGCGGATACTTCTCCCAGTGTCGATAGCGGCGAGTTCTGCTTGTAGTACAAGTTCAGCAGTTTTTTGCTTCAGCTGCAAATCCTTGTTAAAAAAAATAATTTTAAAGTCTACACTCTCTAATGTTAAGTCCAAACTAAAAAACCTTATCAACTGCCAATTTGACAGCTGTCAGAGCAAAATCCTGTTTCAGGATAATTTTAAGGTCCAGACTAGCCCCAAATGTTAGTTTAAACTGAAAAACACGTCAACTGTCACTTTGACAGCTGTCAAGCCCAAGTCCTATTTTAGAGTAATTTTTAGAATAAGTAATGAATAACAATACCGACTGTGTTTGAGAGCGTCATTTAAATTTCAAGACAAACTTGATTTATTTTCTTTCTGCCTGTACTTCATCACGGAATAGACCAGTAGGGATATACGGAACAGGCGCATTCCGGTAGCACCGACGGTCGTCGTGGCTCAGTGATCAGCGACACTGACTTCGGAACCGCGACCCCGGGTTCGAATCCCGGCCGGGGCAAACATTTCTGTGATGAGCAAAGATGTTTGTCCTCAGGTCTTGGATGTTTGTGTATTGTGATTGTGTTTGTCTATGCCTTCCGCGACACAGGGTATCCTAGTACGGGGGTGTGAGAGTGTGAAAAATTTAAAAAAAAGAAGTTTCCGATATGCTGGCGACATTGCCACGTTGAATTGCAATGCTTATTCTTTGTGCAATATAAAGACAAGAATTTTAGTCACGTGTTGCTTACATCGATATTTTATTTTTCAACATAATGACTTAAGTGTTAAGCGTCTATTTCGCTTGATATATTCCGTCAAAGACACCAAATGCTGTATAAGCATGAGCAGAGAATTCATCTAGCGACCGACTTATTGTCGGCAGACTCTTAATTTCGAGGTTACCAATGCTTCAAGAATTCCGTGATAGCATCCAGATATCCAAAGATCTTTAATACTTTTACCTTGAGATCGACAGCTGTTTATAAGTTTTCTGGAGTTATGATATAAAACAGTTTTAACATAACACTTGCTTATTGCTTCACCAAATATCCGTTAAATATTATTGTTACCGATTGTAACTAAAAATAAAATGATGATTTCAGACATGAGGCCAAAAATAATTTTGATTAGGTTTATTTGTGAAGGTGTAGATAAAGTGTATGTATATTTTACTAAGGAGTATGCATATATTTATAAATGTAAATGATTAAGTAAAACATTCTGTTAAAATCCGCAACACATAAATGCGGGACGCATTGAAATTTGAGAAGTGCAAAAATTTAACCGCGATGATTAGTTTTTGTAGAGAACAGTGCAATTATTAGGTATTTATTATCACAAAATCTACGCAATAGTGCCTATATCGGCTAATACGAGTACTTAAAACCAATCGATACTACTTCTTAAACCGTTTAACACGTCCCTTCTGAATATACATTTACACTACCTATGATGTTTTACTAAAGATGACGTATATTCATACTGCGCGGTGCTCAGAATTTGTTCCTTTACGACATAAACATGCTTACTGCGACAGATAATACGGTACAAATAATATAGAAAAGGATAGCTATATGTTTAGACTTGCGCTTGAAATACGCGTCGTAATGAAAATTACTACAATTGACTTAATTTTGCCGCCTCAGTTTCCGCGCGCTTGTGCGACATCTACCTCATATAAACATATAATATCATTGACACTACCTATGATGTTACCAATGTCTATATCAATAAATCATTCATAGTGAGCATGTGTAAAATCTAACTAAAGTCTCAGTATTCATTTTGCATCTTTTTCTTAAAACGAGGGTTGTTCGTCGCGTTATTTGGTGCCAAGTAAAAGTACTCACCATTGTACTCGTATAAAACTCTTCTAATATTGGAAATATCCAAAAGTACCGAGTTACGCGAATTTGAGTTTTTGTGGGGTGGGAGTGTGAATGCATTTATTTGTTTGATAAACAAATAAATTAATATAAGTGTAAGAATTAATATGTGTAAAAATTAGGAGAGCATATCTAATCTAAGATGCTTTTGGACAATCAGTGACCCTATTATAGGTAACTACAAGACTGGCAGCGTTCGCTGGATGGCTAGTGAAATGGGGAAGTATCTTGACCGAAGTTCGTAGCCCCTCAACCGTAGGTGACGCTCTGGGTCAGAAATGAACTTCTTCGGTACCGAACCGCGCAGTCCCGAAAGTATAAGATATTATGGAATTCATATAAGTATGACAACAAATATACATTAAAATGTAAATTAATTGAAAAATGTACTTTAAAATAATTAGCATTATTATAACAGTAACTTTCAGAGCAGTATAGGTTGTGAAACCATACCTAATAAGAAAAAAACAAACATACACAAATATTGTTGAGCGGTTTAATGTAGTGTTGTTTAATTCGTTTATTTATTTTATTAAATAAATAAATGCTAAAAGGAAAAGGTTACGGACTACGGTGTGTGTAGTGTGTAAATGCAAAAACAATCAATAATCAATATTTACTGTATACCTTTGCTAGCTCTACTTCTTCACCGTCGAGTTCGGACTGTGTCGTCTCTCTGACGGTACTTTTCGAGTGTATGGGGCTGGTTTGCTGTCATCAGTAGCAGAGCTGAAGCATGCCCTCTCTACTCCTGACAAGATCAAACGCTTCGATCCCGAAGTTACTATCCACGAAGAATGCATCATCACTTCGTATCAAAACGCTTACTATTACACTGATTCGTTTGAAGAAGCTAAAGAAAAAATGAGGTTAGTAAAAGATATGGTATATAGTAAAGTCAAATGCTGCCGAAGCTAACATTTCTTTTATTTATCCTCACATTTTTTTTCACACTCATCATATATTTTAACGGGTCTATAGCCGTTGTATTTTGTAAGCGAAAGAAATTCGTAAAACATTTGTAGTGATTCTCTTGTTCAATTAAACTAATTTAAAATTTGTAAAATATGATAAGTTCTTATAGTTAATTTACGAATTAGAGCTACATCGTTAGCTTGAGCTGATACTATTTTGTTTTTTTTATTTCAGGGCGTTCGCAGAGAGTATTCAGCGTCCATTCGGCGTTCGCTACAACCCATATACGCAAAGCGTTGAGGTACTGAGCAATGCTCAGAAGATTACAGCGCTTGTGCGCGAGCTCCGCGGAGATATCTGCATTGTCTCATCGGCGATCAAGAAGATATCAGCTCAAGATTCTACTCTGGACGTTGAGACTATTGCCAACATGCTGCATACTGGATTACAGGTGATTTATTTGCATCTCTATATATACGAGAGCCGAGGCACTGTTTTTCATTATTCAAACCTTAGGTATCAAATAGCATACCAAGCGACAAGAATCTGCGACAAGAATGTAACATAGCGCCAGACACTTTGCCAGACAAGATTGTAACTTAGCGCCTTATGCCATTAGGCCTAAAGCGCCGGGGCCAAACCACCGGGGGCCAAACCGGTCAACTATAATTTTTTGCCATTCGCTGACCTAGAACATCTTTCTGTAGCTGGATACAGCGTATTTTATTACTGCAATCAAATTAAAATCACATTAATGTTGACAGACAAAAAGTCTAAATTCTAATTTTGCATGTCGGTATGGATCAGTATTATAGATTTGTAAATAAACAACATAGAGAATCTGTCACACGCTACCCAATATCATGCCATAATCTGCCTAGCGCTCTAAGGAAAATGCCATAAATATGCCACTTAAGTAATTTTAACTGAAAGATCTATCTAATATATTTTATGAAATATAAATTGAAAACCAAAATTCTTGTCGAAAAACCCTTTGTACCTGTATGTTACCGCGTAATCTTGTTCGAGGATTAAAGTTTGCTTCCTACACTTCCCACCGCATTATAAGTCGGTTAGCTAGTTTTTTTTAAAGATTATAAGCTTACGTTTGACCGCTGTCTCACCTGTTGTTAAGTGACGACGCGGTATAAGGTGTAGCAAGTAGCAAACTTAGAAGGAACCTATTCACTCGCGACTTGAAGACTCTGGGGTTGTACCTATCGGAAAACACAGACTCAGGCAGTGAGTTCCACTCCCTGGCAGTACGACACATAAAAGTGGAAGCAAAACGCTTCGTGCATAACGGTGGTATATCTACTATGTAGCTATTTCGTGGTAAAGTATACTGTTGTGGAAAAACACGAAATTAGACAAACAAATTATATTGTGCTATGTTTCCGAGCTCAGTTGGTTGCCTAGTACGGTGTAAGTTATTATTTACGTGTCAAGTCTCCAGCTCGCAAGACCTTTCGTTTAATATGACATGAAGATTTCGAGATTTCAAGCTACCGGCACGCAGATATTTCTTTTTATTTAGACACGGATAGGTGAGTACAGGCTTGGATATAAAATTGTTGGCGAATAATTTTCATCAGACTAGCTGTCAATCGCTAGTTTTACTCATTGACAGGATAATCGTCATTCTGACAGGAAAACCATAATTTTTTCACAAGTATGTAAAAAGATTTTAAAATTCGAGAACGCACCTTTCGAATGTAATATCAACTTGCCGACTAATCAGAGAAGAGTGCACTTGAAATAACACTATAATGCCTTATAGTGCATTGAATGCACTTGTGTGTGAAAGAATCCTTCCAACCGCGCGCTTTCAATTTCTTCGTTAGTTAGTGCTAGTGTGGTGAAAATTGTTGTTTTGTGTTTTGAAACCAAGCACTCATGCCAAAAATTAACTTTTCCTACACGTAAAACTAATAACTATTGTTTGCTATCTAATAATTAATAATAATCATAGAAATAATCTTGTATTTGTGTAATCACCATCATAATATGGATCCTCTGAAACGAGTGGCTAGACTAGGGGCACATACAATGAATATATAAAAAAACAACCATCTGAGACTGGTCTTACTTTCATGATTCTTATGTACGATGGAAAAAAATTTGCTACTTATTGCCGTTTATCTAATGGATAGTCAAAGAGGCAATGATCGATACAATACATTAGCTCAAGTATTTCGCAACCTCGGTTGCGTAGTTTTAATTTACTCAAGAGTGCACCAATTAAATCTAACTTAGGCCTGAATGCACCACTCAATAGATTGACTAGAGAATATAATAGCTCAGCTAAAAACGAGAGAGTGGACTTATTTACTAAATCTTTTGGCAAATTTAAATTAGCGATCCAACAATCCTGATTTCTTTTTTGTACCTTAAACTACTGCTTTTCAAATATTGTAAAAAAAAAAAAAAAATATTCTCTTTGTATTGTAAATTGATGGCCATCCTTTTAAATGTTACTCCACATTGTGGCAGTGGCCATCAATAGTAGGCTAGATACTGCTCGCTCACTTTTCTACGCAAGCTGTCTTCCCCTATAATTATAGTGACACTTATCATTTGCTTTACTATAGCATTATTTTAGTTTCTTGTATCAGTGTACATTATGTTGGGGTTCAAATAAATAAATAAATAAATAAAATAAATATTAGAAAAGCATTTTGTTTCGAGTACGCAAAATCTACACGAAACGCCGTTATATCGTGCAACGAAACATTGTTTATGTCTAAATGTTTTGTAAGCCGACAACATACCTTTGATCACTGGATCAAAGGCTTTATAATTAGATTTTTCGTACCAACGCACCGTGATATTACGTAACCGGCTGCTCATGGTTTCTTTATTAGAAGTATGTATATATATATTATAATATATTATATTTTTATAATTTGCGATACCTTTTCGTGAATTTTTCCGCTTTTTACTTGTAAACAGTACTGATAACAGTTATAATAGACTTAATATGCATGACCATTTTATTAAACATCATTTTTCATTTTGTGTCAAGCGATTCTTTTCGCATCGCCCACGCATTTTCGCTTTAAATTGACAATTGTATTTTAAAATGATTATTTAATGCTGATGATTATAATTGTGTAGTATGTAGTTAGAATACGTTATAGAGGCAATGCATTTAATGAGAATAAAAACTGATTAAAGCATTTTATGATCATTGAATACAAAATAAGCAGTTTGGTTATAGCTTGACAAATTCTGAATAAAGTTTGACTTTTGTGTTGCTAACGTTAGCTTAGGAAGTAAAACATGGGCTTGTAAGCCTTGAAAATATATAGCTTTTTGTTCTTATCACACTCACAACCCCGCACTAGGATTCCTTATGTCGCGGGAGGCTTCGACACGCGGGTTGTTTCCACCTTCGTGTCTCCCGATAGGCACAAAAATCTTCACGAGTTTATATGGACTCGTATAAAAAATATGTTTTAAATCAGTTCGCAAGTGACGAAGCTCTGGGTAATAAAGATAAATAAATATAATTGAATTTAAAACTTCCCCAATGAATACAAATTAATTTATACTACATAATTGTAGTATATTAATAAGCTTAGTATTTTCTCTTGTACTCTCACAGCTTTATCTTGAAGAGAGTATTAATATCCATCACGCTGGTTAATGCGTATAGCTGACCTAGATTTTAGGTCTAAAATATTGTTTGGTGTTTGAAAATATACTGTCAAAAAGAATATCAAAATTGTACCTTTTAAAATAATATTAAAAAAGTAATTAAAAAGACAATAATAGACTAAGGTATAAATTTCATATAAAAAAACGCACCTCACGTGTAGCCCAATGTTGTTGTTGGAGATTTCAGACCACCTAGTGGCCTCTGATGTAGCTTAATAAAAAAAATAGCGATTGTTACCCTAAGGTGGCTAAGCGTACTTAAACTAACACTCTCTAATGTAAATTTCTGAATCAAATGATGACAAAATCTTTTCAGATTTTGTCATCATTTGATTAAGAAGACTTTCCAGACTTCATATTTTTCTACAGTAAATAATCAATTTCATAAATACACCGTGAGTGGAGTCTACAGAAATTCAATGCCAAAACTAATAGAGACGATCTAAAAAAAATACCACTGATACAGGTTTTGATATCAGAATAATATCAAGTAATAGCAGCATAGATAGTACATAAATGATTCGAATAATCATAAATGTATGTATATCCTGTCGTTTACAAACCTCACATCGAGCGAGATGTGGTGAATCGTCCGCATTGCGACATAAGCACTCCGAAAACCTGAGAGCCAATTGCGCCATAGGCGTGTCGCATGTATGTATATTATACGAATGATTTTCTTGTGTCAGTTCCACGTTTCATGTTTTAGCAAGATTAAACTACTCTTGTTTTTGATAATTATTTAATCGAGATCTCAATCAAATATACATGATGTACCGGCGTAGATTATTTGACGTCTTTAGCTCTCTCCGCTGTCATGGAGAAATATTTTTGATAAAGTTGTTTTACTACTGTACGGATAACAAATAAAGTGTAGATATTTTATTAGAAATTAAAAAACCGTTTCGAAATTCAAAAAATAAGATTTTAACATGGAAAATATTTTTAAAGTTATTATTACTGTTTATTTCAAATTTGCATATTTTACTTAGTTGCTAAACGAGTGTACGGTGCGCACATGCCAATGCTTTACTGAGAAACTATCAAGGTTCATTTTCAATTAGTTTTATTTAAGTTTAGTTAGATTAATGGACATATTTATGATAGAAAAATAAACTCCCTGTGTGATTCATTTTTCGTACTTATTCTTTAGCTTACAGAAACCATATACTGGTATACTCTATTGATCTATAAGACAATGGAAATAGTGAGAGATATTCTTTACATGTATTTTTTTCTTTGTAGACTTGCGGTTGGTTCGGGCACAAATAAAGCAGTTAAAATCAGTATTTTGCTAAGCTCAACCAAAACCGCGAGAACACTTTTATTGCAGTTTTTTACGTGTGTTTGAGTGGCCCGGGACGATATATAAACAATCAAACCCGGTACGACGTGTCCTGGGAGCCGTCGGACGGGTCGAAAAATATGAATCGCAATATTACGAGTATTCGTTCGGCGACGTCAGCTTGACGTGTCGATTGGCACACTTTTTTGGAAAAATGATATCCAAGAGGTAATCGATGAACAAAGTGGCATATAAACTTAATAAATGGTACTTAGGTGAACACCGAAGTGTTATAAATAACCCATATTTTGAAATGATATTTTCTATGAAATGGAAATAAAAATTGTGCCGTGGTGGTACCGCCCTAGAATGGTACTCTCCTATCCTTTCCTGCGGTGCCGTAAAAGTCGGCTAAGAGACCACGTACCAGAAAGTGGGCAGCAGCGCCTTCTGAGGATCGGAAATCAAACTGCGCTCGCCAACCCGCCTGCCAAGCGTGGGGAGTATTGGCCAATCCCCCTCTATGGGGGAGGCATATGTTCAGCAGTGGATTTCTTAAGCCCCCCCCCCTCTCTGTAAATAAAAAGTTTCCACCCCCCCCTCATTTGTGAGATATGATTTTAAAAAAAATTTCTATCCTCACTACTTTCTAACATTGATTTTGGGTGATGGGAAAAGGGCGGAGGGGAGAAGGGGCGAGAGGGTGGGAGGGTGGCACCCCTCCTATGAACGACAACACTCCTTTTCTGCCATTTTATTTAAGATACAGATATGTTTTTTGAGGTTATGTGCATTAATTAAGTTTATATTTTGTGACTGCTCCGGCGGGAGTGCAGCCCCTCCGTCCTTGCGTAACAAAGCGCAGACATCAAATGAGCCGAAGCGGCCGAGGCTGGTCCCCGAAGGCAGCCAAAAAGCCGAAGCTGCGGAGGCGGGCGGGGGCTGCTCTCCCTCCGCGCCTTCGGCTTTTTATAAACACTCTAGGGGTAGGGCAGACAAAGTACCAGGTAGAGTGGGGGTTGGCAGATTTAGTTTCAATATCATCACAAACTAAATGAAATACTGAATATTATATTTACCTGGATTATATTTGTTGATATGCATTAATCTGTGTTTTGTAAACAACCATAGACAAAAGTCAGCAATTACGTTTCGTTTTATGAAATTGACGATTTTCATATTTCCAACAAACAGAATAAAAACTATACCAATTACAGGTTTTCAACAAAGTTTTAAAGTAAAAATGAATTTATCAAAAAATGAAACCGACTTCAACACTCAAAAGTATGCAATAACTTGTTGAAGTCGGTACCTTGAAGAAGTAGTTCAAAAGTAACTAGTATCAAAATATTGTGAGCATGAAACCGACTTCGACAAGTTATTGCATACTTTTGAGTGTTCAAGTCGGTTCCATTTTTACATCCAAAAATGAATCCTATGCAGTCTACATGCAGGCGTCGCCATGGCTCCATGGAGTTTTCCCAGTGATATAGAGCTACTTTTTTGTTCTACCCAACATGCTTTACTTGATTTTTACTCTCTTTTCAATGTCTTCGTTGTAATTTTCTTCAAACCAATAGTTTTATTTTATCAATAGCCATATGCCCAGCATATGTAAATCATCAACCAAGCGTAGTGCGTAAATTTGGTAACTAGATGCGGACTCAGAGTGCACATAAAACCATATCTTGAGGAATATTGACAGTATAAGAGTACATAAACTACACCATTTGTTTTTTTTTACATATAATAAGTTTGCGTTTGACAACTGTCTCACCTGATGTTAAGTGATGATTATATTAATGACCACATTTTATTTGTGTACCAACTGAATTAGTAATCTACTTATTAGATTTCTATTCCCTCGATTTCTCAAACCATTTCAATTTCGATCTCATATCAAAGTTTCATTCTTCATTCATCCTGGGTATCAAGTGTACTAAGACATTACTCATAGAGTGTCAATGAATCGTCGTTTTTTGCAGTTAATATTACTATTCACTCTTGACCCGAAGACTGCAGAATTGTACGTATCGATAATTCGGAAAACAGTGACTATTTAAATAATATTAAAAACCGCATCAAAATACCGTAATGTGGTTTAAGTGGATAAACAGACGGACACGGAGAGAAATTTTATTTTTAACAATGTATGGAAAACACTCTATTAGAACAACAATAAGCTCGAATGCTCCAACGGAAATGTTGAGCGTCTCGGTATCTGAAGCGAGCTACTTCCGCCTGTCGGTGTATTTGCCATGTTTACGATAGAAATTGTATCTGTTCACATAATCAATGCTTATATCATTTAACTAACCCTTTCGCTGCAAATAAGAGGAGTTAAATAGACTGATGCTATCACAGAGTTAAGTATGTTTTATATAAGTTTTCTTAACCACTCTCTCATTTGCTAGTCATTGAAGATGTGAGTGAAGATGGAATCACGCTAGACCTAGCATTTCGACTGGCTCTCAAGAACTGCAGCTGCTCGAATACACTGTTTGTTGAACACCTTTCTTTTTTCAATCTTGAGGTTCGTATCCTATCACCAATCTGTGGATTTGAAACTGATGTTACCTTTACTGAAAGCTCAAAATAGAGGTTGGGAATGAACTATCAAACGTCAGATTGACAAGTAGGTAACGCACCTCCCCGACCTTGTCATCGGTTCAAATTTATGTTACAGAAGTAACTTCAGCGGACGTAATAATAAACTTTCTGGAAGTGGCAGTTAATGAAATATGCTTCTCAAGGCTTTTACCATTTACTAATTACAAAATTTTGACTCTTCTCAGTAATTTTTAATGATGCATGTAGGTAAATTCTATTTAGACAAAATTACATTTGCTAATTTATTAGTGAAAGAAATTATTTGTGAGCGGCCATAATTTTCCTTTATCTATAATTCTAGCGGTGACGGCAAAAGCGCTTGAACTATTTCTTACACCAGACGAAAGGAAGGTAAAATGTGTAAAATATGATTGATAATATTTTTCTTGAGCCTGCGTTTCTTGGTTATCTGTAAAGTACATTTTGTAAGATTTAAAATCAACACTTGTCAGCAATTGTTCTGCCCCTACTGCCTGTAAACACCCGCGAGCCTCTGCAAGGTCATTGGGACCTCTTATCACCTTAACATGATAAAAAGTAAAATTGAAAATATGTCAAATCTGAAAATAATCATCTCTCATACAGATTTAAATAAGATAAGATAAACTTTTATTGGTTTTTGTATCTTAACAATTATTTTCTATGATAACTTACATTTAGAAATGTACATACGAACTTATTTGTTTATAATTGACTGGCCGGTTGGCGCAGTTGGTAGCACTCTGCCTTCTGAGCCGCTGGGCCCGGGTTCGGTTCCCGGACAGGTCAAACATTTGTGCGCATGAACATGTCTGTTTGACCTGTGTCTGGGTGTGTATATGTATTTAAGTATATATATATATATATATATCAGTCATCAGGTTACCATAGGCCATAAGCTGGCCTATGGTAACCTGATGCCATAGCTATACCATAAGCTCTGGATCCGTATTTTTTATGCCATTTTTATACATATCTATACTAATATTAAAGAGAGGAAAGATTTGAATGTTTATTTGCATTGGTACAATTATTTTATTAATTTTTCGATAAATATGTTATATATATCTTTTTCTATTATATATAATATTATATCTTTTTTCTAAAAATATATTATATATATAATTAAATAATTATAAGTTTAGGTAAGTGCAGTCTAATGTTGCGCTTTTTTTGTATTCGAGAACTGTTATGACCAAACATTATAAATATTATCTAGTGCTATTGTATCCTCCATACATATTTCCTCTCATTCTATCTCGTAGTGATACTCCGTTTGTTGTTCCTTTCATGCCTCATAGTGCTGATTTGATCACAATACAATTTTTAAGTAAACATAATTTCTATCTATCATTAAATTTGTTGGCCGTGGTGGTACCGGTCTAGAATAGTACTCCCCCATCTCTTCCCGCGGGTGCCGTAAGAGTCGGCTAAGGGATCACGTACCAGAAGGTGGGCAGCAGCGCCTTCTGAGGATTGTAAATCATACTGCGCTCGCCAACCCGCATGCCAAGCGTGGCGAGTATTGGCAAATCCCCCCTATATGGGGGAGGCACATGTCCAGCAGTGGACGCACATGGCTGAGAGAAGAATTAAATTTGTTTGCCGACGATGCGTCAATACGTCAACCCGCATAATGTCGATACCACGATTCTAAAATATATAAGAAATCTCATTGCTGATTGAGTTATCGTGTTATTTTGGAATGATCTTGACTTACATTCCTAATATTTGTTTATTAGGTGGAGAAAAGTCCCCAGAGCACGTCTGGAGGGAGCTCACCGAACTCCGACCGGGCTGTTTCGCCGAGACCTGATGCCGCAAACTGAAAGATTTACATATTCGCACATACCTTAATAGTCAGTGTGTATTTTTATTAGAGACTTCATAAATCTTTGACAAAGCATGCTTTAAATTACATATTGATCTTTAAAATTCTATGGACAAAGTTGATTTTACCTATCCCCAGTCGTAACCGATACAATTAGAAATCACCTCTCTTAAATGGGCTTTTATTAGGACCCACTTAATAGTTTGTTGTTTATATTGTTATCTGTATTGATTTTATGTTGATGGTTGTCGTGGCGTAGTGGTCAGTGGCTTGACGTCTGATTCCGGGCCCTGGGTTCAAATCACAGCCAGGGCATAGCTTTGATTTATCTTTTCGGATCATTGTGCGATGGTATGTATCCATGCCACCCGCGACACCGGGAGCCCTAGTGCGGGGGTGTGAATATTAATTGGATTTAAATGTCTTGTCTTCTATTTTAATGCAAACGGTACAAAGAAGTTTTTAAATAAAACAATATCTTATGTTTAAAAGTCTTAATTAGCTTTTTTTACACCACGTCTATATTCATCAGTGTTGTATTGCTAATATTAATTTATTATCTTTTTTTATCAGTGTTAATCTTGTTTTGTCATGAAATTATAATTTTTTTTACGGCGAGGGTGCTATTTTGAATACAGAGCGGACCTAAGGATACTATAGTAGAATCCTGAGCGCAGCGAGGAATTCAATATACTTAAAAAAAATATTATAGCGACAGTGTGCTACACTACTTTGTATCCCAATATGAGAAAAATAAATAAGAGATTTGTATCATATTTATAGCGTCTATTCTAATATTTTCAGTACTTGATGAACTCATGTTTTAAAATAAATTGGTTTACGAGTAATCCGTGAACTTTCATTTTGCTGCCTCGAACAGGCGTCATCCGCGCGTTCTTCATTTGTTTTTATTTACGCGCATCTGCTATTAAAATACTTTATCTAAAAATAGTTGGTCACGGCCCGTGACCAAGTCCCGTCCTCTATAAAACTCTCTGAGAAAAGACCTACTTTACTCGCACATATAGAGGAACCAAGAATTGTTTTTCGAATAGATGGGATGAAAAATAAGTTATGTTTGTATATTATTTTTTTGTTACCGTTCTGTTGTTTAATTATACTACTAATTGTGTATAGAGTAGTATTCGAAATATAAATAGCTTACACTGATGTATGTTTATCAATAAATTAAAATATATCTTACTAGAGTGTTTGTAATATTAGAAAACGCTTTTTACCACTATCACTACTGTCTAATAGATGTTTGCATCTTGTTAGTTGTAGTGATTAAAATTAAGCTACTTTGCTTGTGTATTACATACGATTATATCTATATACTAGTAGTAACTATGAGTTTATGTATAAGAACAAACTATTTTGGTATTTGATTAATATAAATAATATCGTATTAGTTATAGGTGCTGATTCTCAATTTAAATGATCATATACCTTATGTATATCTTAAATATATCATAGCTGTTCGTTCAAAGTGACGTCATGGAACATTTTGTGAATTATTTGTATCTTATCGATTTCAAAATAACTGTTATGTATTGTGTTTTCGATTTTTAAGATAATATAAAATATTTGTTATTTTATAAGTACCTGGTATTGTTATAAGATGCATGTAACAAGAAATATATTGATACCATTCAGAAGTACCACTGATGGTTATATTGACACAACTTGAAGTCGTCTTCTTCTTGTCCTTATCCCACACTAGGTGGTCTCAGAACAAGATGTTTATCTCTCCCACTCTATCCTATCATTTGTCATCTCAGTGCTCACACCGTTCATAACCAAAGAAATACCATTTATGGTACTCCTACTAATATTTGTTTCAGAAGTACTTACTATTGAATAAAAGACAATTGACCCTATATAACATCTTCTATGTAGGTCTTTCTCTCAACACAAATTATTTTATTTATTGTGATTTTCTATGTTAAAAATGTGCCCAAGATTCAATATTAACACAAAAAGAATGCTTCTGTTAATATCATTCGTTCTGTGTTAGTCAAATACTAAATCCTCGTCCACTGCTGGATATATGCCTCCCCCTTAGGAGAGATTTGCGAATACTCGCCACGCTTGGCATGTGGATTCATCATTTATATGTAATTTCAATAATTAATAAATAATTTTGTTTTAACATAAACACGCTGGAAATTGTCTAAGACGTTATCACATCTTAACACCAATTGAGACGATTGTCGAACAAAGGCGTGTAATGGTTTAAAAAGACGTTTAAATTGCTTTAAAAATGCTTATGTATTGTGTCAAAAAATTCTAAATGTTTAGCAATCATACCGTAATTATGGACAATAGCGTAATGATAATGGTTGTAGTTAACAACATGTATGGTTAATGTAATTTATGATAATAAACAATGTTGGATGCATCATGGCGTATTTTTAAACCCTCTCAGCTGCAACCGGCACTTGATGTCGAAACTACTGTAGGTGGACGAGCGCAGAGTATTTTACAGTTAATGTACTTTGTGAAATTACCGGCTACTCCATTCCAATGAGCTTCAGAATAAAGTGGCAACAAAGTTATTATTATTATAAACGGGAATATGGTATATGGAAATATGGTACCTATGTATTCGGGCCTGTTTTCAAAATGACGAAGAAATGATTAAATTTTAGCACTTTGAATTTTGATAGTCATTTTTGATTGGCCGGTTGGCGCAGTTCGTAGCACTCTGCCTTCTGAGCCGCCGGTCCCGGGTTCGATTCCCGGACAGGTCAAACATTTGTGTGTATGAACATGTCTGTTTGACCTGTGTCTGGGTGTATATATATATATAAGTATATATATATAAGTATGTATATGAGTATTTATCAGTCATCAGGTTACCACAGTACAGGCTCTGCCTAGTTTGGGACCTGAAGACCTTGTGTGAATGTTGTCCCATATTTTCATGTAATGGAATCACACTCTATCTAAAACAAATTATATATTCAGTACAGGTGGCCAGAAAAACGTATCGACTTACTGGCGCACATTAAAGTTTAAAACTAGCCACAGATAAATGGTTTTCGGATATGTAATATCGAGATGTGCAGATCCATACGCATTTAAATGGTTTCATTAATTTTAAAGGCGCTATTTAGGCAGGCGCTATTTAGGCAGGCGCTAAGTTACGTTAAGTTAAAGGCAAACAGTTGCTGTGCTACGGTAGATGATATATCTGTGCCCTTTTATATTCATACTTCATCACCATTCAGTCTAACTTCACGGATAATTCATTCATTCATTCATTCATCTCAGCCATTGGGTGTCCACTGTTGGACAAATGCCTTCCCCAATTGGGGGGAATTGCCAATACTCGCCACGCTTGGCAGGCGGGTTGGCGAGCGCAGTATGATTTCCGATGCTCAGAAGGCGCTGCTGCCCACCTTCTGGTACGTGGTCCCTTAGCCGACTCTTACGGCACCCGCGGGAAGAAATGGGGGAGTACTATTCTAGGCCGGTACCACCACGGCGCCGGGTACGCCGGCACGGTACGGATAATAATGAAAGTAAAATTATTCCTGACCCTTATTAATCATCATCATCATCATCTCAGCCATAGGACGTCCACTGCTGGACATAGGCCTCCCCCATTGATTTCCACAAGGACCTGTTGGAAGCGGCCCGCATCCAGCCCTTGCCTGCGATCTTAGTCAGGTCGTTATAATATTAATATTATGGCACAAAGTTTTAGGAAATGGATTATTTACTGACTTTTGCCACTATATTGCCAATGGAAAACCCAAAATAGCGCTAATTTTTTTCATCTCTACACTAGGAAATTCGACCGCTTATTAAGTATATGCATATTCAAACACAGTGAGCGTATAAGAAAGACACTCAAGCCTTAATACGTTTCAAAATATCAAAACAGCAACTGCAAGCTGGCATTGTTTAGTTGGACTCATGCCATGCTAATCTGAGATTTATATTGAAATATTCTAAAACAGTTGACCACATCGCGTAAACCACGCTATAAACGAAACTTCTGGTGTGAGAAGGTATCCTCGGTAAACTTTAGTTTAATGACTTGCAGTTAAAATAGAAATCATTTAACTATGTTAATGGTAATTTAGTGACCATAAAATGTATCGATGACGTTATAAAATTGAACAGCCCGGTGCTGGCTGCGAGCCAATGACGAAATATGTAAACTACTGTTTGGTAAAAATCATGCTTTCATTCGGCCTCACGCTGGGGACCATCAGAAGTTATCATTGCACGGTTATTCCGGTTGTAGCAAGAAGATTTCACAGGTTTAGGCACATTGCCAGAACACGAAACTATTTTTTTAAAGAAAATGACGCAATCAAATGTGCAGGTCGAATGAAGGAAATTTAATAGCGTTGACAAAACTTATAATATGTACCTGAAAAGTAAGCTGTAATAAGACTATTCAAATTAAAATATAATATCTGCGGAACACGGTATACAATGCGGGACGAAAGCTGACTTTTTTATGTGGGCTGAAATTCCTCGGGACGAATATGGCATAAATCGAATCAGCGCACTACTTCTATGACTAGCGTTACAAAGTCTTACTATTTTTTTATTTTAGGCATCCAGGACGTGCTTATGAATGTCATTCAATTTAGTAATATCTCAAAGATACTATATGAACATATTCAATTAAATAGGTTATACTTCAACGAGCTGTAGAAAGAGAGGGAGCTATTATTAGTTGATTTTCATTAGATTGTTTCAGAAGTCAGAAGATACGTAGAAGAATGACCATCGACATTGCCAAGTGCATTAGTAAGTTTGATTGGCAGATGGCGTTGCACACCACGGACTGACGGTCAATGAGATCAAAGTTTTCTTAAGTTTTCAAGAGAGCAGAGTCTGATAAGTCCAGTATAATGAATATAGAACGAAATATGCGATAAGGTGGGCAGTGCAGGCACATTGCAAATAGCCTGGAATAATTTATCTCGCGGAATTAACGCAATTTATTGTGTATTTAATATCTACAGCCGACTTAGATTTTAATGAAAAATAATAGGAAATAATATAATACGCTGGTTTGTTTGATGATTGAAAATATAATGTCAAAAAAAATATTAAAAATGCACCGTTTCATTTTAAAACAATATTTTAAATGTAATAATTTCATACAAAAAGATGTATATATATATACATATACTTTTATTTATTTATATATATATATCAGGTACGGGCTCTGCCTAGTTTGGGGCCTGAAGACCGTGTGTGAATGTTGTCCCATATTAAAAAAAATTAATATATAATACTTTTATAAACGCTTAAAAGGAAAACGAGGAGTGTCTAAGTGTTTAAAATGGAACTATATAACTAACTATAATCGAATCTGGAACATTAACACACATCTCTAGAACCATTTCATATAATTATAGTCCCAGAAAATAGTTTTTAGTTTTTTTGTTTTAGGGTTATTTTTATGGTTTATTATTAAATAGCAACGCAAGATTCATAAATAAATATTTGGGCGTACAATATATTGATGTAGTAATTAATATTTAAATACCTAACTACATTCTTTGTTTTGATAGAAATAAGGTAACGACTCCTTCTTTATTTGACACTAGCTCCTGAAACACAGTTATTCTAGTTCAGGAGTCTATGGACTCAAGAAACTGAATGCAATATTTATATGTCAATAAAAATATTTTATATTTGTATTTTTGTATCAAACGTGAATTCGTTAACAAAAAGACCTCTGTTATTAAACGAGAACCGATCAAAAGATAAATCATAGTCCTTGGCAATGGTTCTTGATTTTAATTATAACTACTCGCGTATCTGTCAAAATTGCATGAAAGTTGGCAAGTTCAGGAGTCTATGGACTCAAGAAACTGAATACAATATTTATATGTCAATAAAAATATTTTATATTTGTATTTTTGTATCAAACGTGAACTCGTTAACAGGACCTCTGTTATTAAACAAGAACCGATCAAAACAGTCAAATCATAGTCCTT
This sequence comes from Apeira syringaria, assembly GCA_934044485.1. Classification (NCBI taxonomy): domain Eukaryota; kingdom Metazoa; phylum Arthropoda; class Insecta; order Lepidoptera; family Geometridae; genus Apeira; species Apeira syringaria. The sequence goes on along the minus strand of OW203655.1, from coordinate 6,998,213 downwards.
GGCAATGGTTCTTGATTTTAATTATAACTACTCGCGTATCTGTCAAAATTGCATGAAAGTTGGCAAGTGAGCGACAACACTATCGTTAAAATTAGCTAAGAACATTGAAATCTTGGATGACACATGTTTAGGTACGGTCTGAGTATTATATATATAAATAAATACTGGGTTTGTGCTGCATATACTTAGGGCAAGTGATCAATAGTTATAGGAAATCTATTACATAAATTTGTTAATGGACATGCTAATTATTTACACATGGCTTTCACGTAAACAAATCAACATAAAATACAACATGGAATCCCTAATTGCTGCTTTGGTATCACTGTGTTGTAGCAGACAGTGTTAACCCAAAATAGGCCCAATACATGAATCAAGTTGGAAAATGACAGTTATTTGACAATTAGTATAAAAAATATACAGGGTGCTAGAACGAATAAATAAATTAATAAAATAAATAATAACAACGTAGCAAATAAACTACAAAACCGACTTTTATTACTTATGGACCAAATTTTTTAAACGTGTAGTAGTACGATTACTACAACACGTTTAAAAATTTTTAAAATGTTCTCTTTTAATAAAGAGAAGATTTTTGACTGACTTTAAAAAGGAGGAGGTTCTCAGTACCATGCGCACAATTTTTTGATAATTAGTTACTTTTGAACTATCGTGGTACCGACTTCTACAAGTTATTTCACACTTTTGAGTGATAAAGTCGATTCTATTTAAAAAAAAATTATGACACTAATCTGGAACCATATCCTTTCGAATAAAAGTAGATCTGTCTTAAGTCAGTCTATATTGACGGAGTTTTCGGGCTACTTTAGTGTAAAAATCTACAGCCTGCTAGTTACTACGATCTTATGATGGAGTTCTGGGGCAACAAACTAAAAACTAGAAAACGCAATGTAAGTTTTTATTACGGAATTGAAGATTAATAATAAAACACTTTTGACACTTTTAGGACTAGGTTTAGGAAAGCAGTTTTTAGAAAAAAAGCCAAATACCAGTCCGTTCATACATAGACATAATTTTGATATTTTTATTATATTTAATCGAAAATCACGCTATACATAGAATATACATTAACACAGAAGATCAGCTGTTTATACTGTGTGTATTTGGTAATACATTTTTTCAGATGTTTGTGATAGCTTCGCGCCCGGCCTGCAACTGACGGTCGCCATGGCTCAGTGGTCAGAAACAGGATTTCTGGTCGTTGGGGCCAGGGTCCAACACCCGACAGAGGCAAAAAAAAAATGTCTTGGGTCTTGATGTTTCTTGTATTGTTATTATATGTATCGGTACTTCCCAACAAAGAGAAAACTATTGCAGGAATGTGTATATGGTACTAGGCGAATCGCGACCGCGTCCGCGAGCGCCCCGTATTCTCCTTGAAAAAGACCACCGAATGTGTTTGAAACTATAGTCGGAACCCTCTGACTTATTACGTGAGTAACTCCCGTGTTTTATACATTGATAATGTGTATAGTAGTTATCTATGATATCCTTTAATTAAGCATTCGCGACGAAAGACACTCTGGTTGTGTATCTTGGTGAACAAAAACCGCCTTTTTGGCTGTATACTCAAAGTGTGACCGTAAAAAAATTGAAATAATACTCTAAGAAATTCTTAAAATTAAATCATTAAATGTAGTAACTACTCAAATGTTAAATGTAATGTAAAGAGTTACTACTCTTTGATAATAGTACTGCAGTAGCACCTTATAATCAAATTTAGGTCACTAAAACAGTGTATGAAACAAAAAGCGCCCTTGTTGCCTTCAGTCATATCCGTACCATTTCGAACAGGAACTTTTGAACGGATAATTTATGAAAATGTATCATTCAATAAAAGTCCAGTGCCCTACAGTTTCCTATAAATTAATTTATATTTAAATCTACGAGTATAACGTACGAGAGTACAACGTGAAAAGCAGATGGTTAAACATCGTAATTAATGATGATAATGGTTTTCAGTGAATCACAGTTATATGAGTTGAAAATATAAACAAAGGAAATGGAAAATGTAGGAGTAATGAGTGACGTGTCGCTTAAGCCGGGAAAGCCCGCCGGCCACCGGCCGCAGTCGCGCTTAGCTACCACGGAGTAGCCACGTCGCAGTCGTCGCGACGCGCCGCCGCGACGCGCCGTCCTCGCTTGCCTTCTGTCTACGGACGCAAATCAATATCACTGCTTGAAACCATTATAACATACACAATTTAATACCACTCACAGTCAATAAACAGTTAACATTAAGTTTTTTATACATCATTCTCACATTTACAGCGTCTAGTTAGGTCAGCGTCACAATGTAAACAATCAACACGGGAATGTGCGCCCAGCTGACAGATTTCAGGAACAGCTGGTACTTTCTATTTATAGACATTTCGAGTTCATCTTAAATCGACGCGTTGTGGATAATGCTTAGTAAATTAATTATTTAAAAAGAGGTTCTGTGTTATATAGAAAGCGAATAAATGGCAGGCGCGAAAAGTGTGTATGTCATCAATAGATTGACAGTGAGATATACACGACTGGAGCGTATGACCGAGCTGTGGGCGAAGGCCAACAGTTGCGTCTACGCAACGTCCGCGTCGTTGTCGTTGCGGGAAGTTGGCAAGGTGCGCGCGCGCCACCGCGTCGCTACGTGTGATGGTCAGCGAGCGTGACGCGCCCGACTTGCCCGTGTCTCCCGCCAGGTCTGCTGCTCATTATCACCTTGATCGTGCTTAAGACATGTCCGTGTAAATGGATTACCAATGTATCGTCGTCTACACCGTCATCAATATCGCTCCGCCGCATTTCGCCGATCAATCTACCGACCTCAACAATGGCTGTGTCACATGGTTCAAAAACAAAGTCAAAAGGTATTTTTTTATGCGATCATTAAGCTTATTTTGATTTAATTAATAATAAAAAATAGTAAATTATTTTATTATTACACTCGAAAATGAAAATATGTTTTTTATTAACAGTACTCTTACTTAACTTACACAGTTTTGAAAAATAGCTGTAGATATCCAATTTATGAATTTATACGTAATGAAAGAAACGATGTTTTTTAGTTATGTAATATACATAATATACAATCACATAAAATATTATGTATAATATTATAAATTGCAGGTTTGAAAGGAAATATATATAACTAATACAAAGTTTGAGATATTATTTTATTGTAGGCGCTGATATAAGCACCGATGATTTAGATATCTGCGACGCGTCACAAGACAAGCTTTATTCTAAAAATAATATCACAGTGATTTGACAATATGAAATATTAAAATTCTGATTCTCATGGAATTAATAGCTGACTACATAGTATCTCGTGCTGATATCAAATTATAAAATGTGCAATGAATACACATAGTATACTTTTTTACAGAGTGGTAGCGGTATACCTTCATTCATTAAAATTAACAGCAAACAGTGGCGTCGCTCTCGCATACTTGGCATGCTTATACTACAGACAAGGGCTTATAGACCTAGCAATAGAAACGTATAAACAGGCTATAGAAATACAGCCAGATTTCCCAGACGCCTTATGCAATCTTGCTAATGCATTGAAAGAAAAGGGACTTGTCGTCGAAGCCGAAGAGTGCTACAACTCAGCCCTGCGTCTTTGTCCATCACACGTCGACACACTCAATAACCTGGGAAATGTCAAAAGAGAGCAGGGTAAAATACGAGAGGCAACAGACTTATACAAAAAAGCTCTCGATGTTTTTCCAGAGTTTGCTGCGACTCACAATAATTTAGCTTCATTATTGCAACAACAAGGTATGTATTATTTTCTTACCTGTCCTTGTTTTGTTATTTGAGTTGAACTAATTTGTTGTTAACTGATCGATTAGTTGCGTCTATTTTAGCGTGTCTGAGGTTCAATTAGGTTAGTTAGACTATTTTATTTGCCTGAGATTGTGAAATTTGAAATAGGTGTCGATAAAAAGGTAACTTTGAAATAGCGAGATAATTTGATCGTTTTTTAGCCATACATAAGTACAGTTAAATCGGTAGCTGTTTAAAATTATATAAGGAATTGACATTTTTATTATTTTTACTCGGCTTACTGTTCAATATTTTATTAACATAATATTAACAACAAATAACAGCCATAAAGCGTTACAAGTGGAAACGGTAGCTCGAAAACTGATATTGAGGAATCCTGTAACCTTACACTGATATCACTTTATAAAACACTTTCTTTCTATTTTGGAAACATCGTCGTTAATTCAAAATTGGATATTCAGAGCTGAGCGAGTGCCTTTTCGGAATAGATCAGTGTGCCAAAAATTATAGTTTATTGAATCGATTCGTTGTACAGTAGATCATAATATGTCACTAGCTGAACAGCTTGTGGCGTCACTTGGCCTAGGTGTACGGGACTCATACTTTTTCTGGCTTAGAAACAAAATACTCTAGGTTGTGCCGACTTTTATAAAGGACTGTTATGACTCTCACTTTATTATAAACTAGCTGCGCCCCGCGATTTCTCCAGTGTGGTGATGATAATGATGAAAATGAAAAGCCTATGACACCCACAAACAACCTGGCTTTATATTGTAAAATAATTTATTAATTGGACAGGTTTATCATTTATATCCGTAGAACGAAGTATACACAACATACGACAAAGCACGATACAAAGCTGGAGGTGTATGTTTACAAAACAAGGTACACTAAATGTAAATCCTATTCCACAAAGGATACAGGGAAACTGCAATTGGGGCAAAGTACTATTTTTGTAGAAATTATATGTATTATTATAATATCATTTTGGCTAAGTGCAAATTTTGATAAAAATATATGGTTTTTTTATACAAATTTACTTCGAGTGCTGCAATCAGTTTATTTTATCACTACAAAAAAATGTAAACGGCAATATGGATAGTTTTAAATCTTTCCACGATGGCGAACAAAATCTTTCCCGGAGAAGATTGATTTATATATCAGTCTATTGGATTAAGATCTGATGTAGACAAATATACTCAGAATCGAAATATTTCTTATTTATGATCAGTTGTTTACTCATTTATTAACAACTCGAAAGACAAATATATGGTTATTAAAGAATGGATAAGAGGGAGATCCTAATAAATTTCTTATCCTACGAAAGTCCAGCAATTCCAGTCCAGTAAATTAATTAAAATAGTCATATGGTGAGAGTGATTTATTTGATTTTAAAATGATGTTCTGTAGAAGAACCGTCGCCAAGGCGACATATACAAAATTTCGCAGAAATATAACTACAGGATATAAGGCTGACTCTCTATTGTCCAAGGACCATCCATATGTACCACTGGAGCAGCTATGCCAGCGACCCAGGGCCATGCTCCGTTATATAAAGGAGTTAGGATGGCTCGGGTAGTGTCTGGCGGGGGGAATGCACAAAACATCCCAAGCGGGACGTCAGTGCAGGACTCACCACCCCCAACTCTAATAAGAATAAGAAGGACATAAGCCATAATATTGATAAATTATAATATGTTAATATTAAATTATCAAAAAATATTTGACAATAAAATGGTGATGGCACCATTAAATTGTTTTAAAAGTCTTTTATAGTATGAAGATTTGAGCCACGCACCTGCTGGGCTGGGTGTTCTCCTTTCAACTAATCGTACGCTGCTTAGATTTTAAATGTACTGATTTAAGCACGAGTAAGGAAAATAAAAATGAGCGTTGCGCGTCCTACTGCATGCGACAAACGAGGATGTGTTTTTGTAAATACATAAAAAATTGCAGTTTAATATTTGAATCAATTCGTTGTACAGTAGATCATAATATGTCACTAGCTGAATAGCTTGTGGTGTCACTTGGCCTAGGTGTACAGAACTCATACTTTTTTTGACTTAGAAACAAAATACTTTAGGTTTTGCCAGATTATTTGACACGTGCACGCGTGCATAAGACAGGCAATCCATGTGTAATTTACTAAGCCGTATGTCGTTCTATTTTAATTATAACTTAACCTATAAAATTCATACCTTCTGATAAACTATCTTCGCTATAGCGTCAATTTCTATGGTTCTAGTTCTTGTCTGTCATATTATATATTACAGCTGGTGATTTGCGATGTTAACATATTTATTAAATAGCTTAAGAACAAAAAGAAACATTAAACAGGGTTAACTGGGTTAATAGGGTTAATTAAATACCGATATCTTTGTGAATAGTCTCTTTAATTTTACTTACAGGAAAACATCACGAGGCGTTGTTGCATTACAGGCAGGCTATAAATATTCAACCGAAATTTGCAGATGCTTACAGTAATATGGGAAACACTCTCAGAGAATTACAAGACGCTACAGGTGCAATGATCTGCTTCAATAAAGCTATAGAACTTAATCCAACATTCGCTGATGCTCATTGCAACCTAGCAAGCATATATAAGGATTTAGGAAATGTAAATGAAGCTATTGAGTTCTATAAAAATGCGCTTAAATTCAAACCTGATTTTCCAGATGCTTATTGTAATCTGACGCACTGTTTTCAAATAGTGTGCAACTGGGATGATTACAACGAGCGCATGCAAAACCTTGTATCAATAGTAGAACATCAATTAGCCTATGAAAAAATTACATCTGTCCATCCACATCATTCCATTTTATACCCACTGACAAATGCTGTTCGGAAAGAAATTGCTAGTCGATACGCTAAACTGTACACTGAGAAAGCAAATCTTCTGTGTCAAACACATTTTTCGTATAAAATTAATTCAAATTCAAGGCTAAGAATAGGTTATGTTAGCAGTGACTTTGGAAACCACCCCACTTCACATTTGATGCAATCAATTCCTGGACTACACGATCGATCCAAAGTGGAAGTTTTTATCTACGCCTTGAACGCAAACGACGGTACTACTTTCCGTAACAAAATATGTAATGAAAGTGAACATTTTATTGATATATCAGATATTCGGTGTAACATTGAAGCTGCAAGTAGAATCAACAAAGATGGGATAAATATTTTAGTAAATATGAACGGTTATACAAAAGGTGCTAGAAATGAAATATTTGCTTTGAAACCAGCACCATTGCAAGTAATGTGGCTTGGTTATCCAGGTACAAGTGGAGCTAGTTATATGGATTATATAATAACAGATCGAATATCTTGCCCTGAAACATCATTGAATGACTTTAGTGAGAAGTTTGCTCATATGCCGTATACGTATTTCATTGGAGATCATAAGCAAATGTTTCCGCATTTGCAACAGAAATATCTTGTAAAATATGATAGTATAGACAAACATGGTGCCAATTCGGTGGTAATTAATGCCTCACAGAAAATAGATTTGAAAGAAGCATTTGATGTCAATGAAAAGAAAGAGATTGTAAGATTTGAAAATATGGAACCGATTGAATTAGTGGTAAGACAAATAAACATTCCGAATTATGTTGTCGAATTGACAATAAATCCAGAACAGGTACAGGTAAGAATTTTATTCAAATTTAAATTCAAAATATATAATTTGTGATACACAGTTTTATAAATAATATAGCTGTCAAAATAATATAATCAGTGCAAGCTGTGATCAGCCATATTAGCATAAAAATAATGATGGTTGTCAAATAACGTAGTACAATAAAATAGAATTAGATATTATAAATAAAATGATGTTTATTGTCGTAAATTTTGAGTATCGTTCCTACTAATATTATAAATGCGAAAGTTTGTGTTTTTCTGTGTATGTTTGTTACCTCTTCAAGCTCAAACGGTTACAGCGATTTCGATGAAATTCGGTATGGAGACGGATAAAAGACCTTGGATTAACACATAGGCGTATTTTAGTGTTCACTATCATCACCGTTTTTTCGTTGGTTTTCACCACGCAGGTAAAACCGCGGGGCGCAGCCAGTGTTTTATATTTTAGAAAATTTCATTGACTGATATTTACTTTTACAGGTTCTTGTTAAGGGTACTAAAATACTTAATGGTATTTCTATTACTAGTTATGATAAGAGAGTGTCATCGGGAGAAAACATTTTTGATAATATCATATTTACATCAAGAAAACAATATGGCCTACCAGAAGATGCTGTAGTATTTTGTAATTTTAATCAACTGTACAAAACTAGTCCTGAAATATTTAGTATTTGGGTGAAAATACTTAAACAAGTTCCAGACAGTGTGCTATGGTTATTGAGTTTCCCAGCGGCAGGAGAGCCATATCTTAAGAAATATGCTGATTATTTAGGTGAGAACAAAGCCTTCTTGCAATAGTGGTATACCATATTTTAAAGGATTTTTTTCGAAATGAAGGACTGAGACAATTTTTATTTACTGGTATTTCCATTGGCTTATGTAATACATATCTATCGTATCCACATGCAAGCAAAGCCAAGATAATAGTAGACTAGTTAAATGTGGTTAACGGGAAAGGAGTCGATTATGTTAATTATTTAAAATTATTTTAAAAGTTTGTACTGTATTATGTTATTGCTATACAGATCGATATAATATTCTTAGTAACAAAGATGTATACTAAAGATTGAAATTGTAATATATGTATAACTACTTACTTAAACGTATACACTACTATTGTTCATACCACATAATATTCAATACAATAAAGGTTTATTTATTAATTATTTATAGGTATCACACATTGGCCGCCACATGTTACTGTCATCACCATCATCATCATCATCTCAGCCATGAGACGTCCACAAAGACCAAGGCCTCCCCCATTGATTTCCACAAGGACCGGTTGGAAGCGGCCCGCATTCAGCCCTTGCCTGCGATCTTAGTCAGGTCGTCTGTCCACCTCGTCGGTGGCCGTCCTATGCTGCGCTTGCCAGTCCGTGGTCTCCATTCGAGAACCTTTCGGCCCCGACGGCCATAGGTTCCTCGAACTATATACCCTGCCCACTGTCACTTCAACTTGCTAATCCGCTGGGCTATATCGGTGACTTTCGTTCTTCTACGGATCTCCTCATTTCTGATTCAATCACGTAGAGAAACCCCGAGCATAGCCCTCTCCATAGCTCGTTGTGCGACTCTGAGCCTGTTCAGATGGCCCACATGTTACTGTAATGTATTGAAACAATAAAGTTTTTGTGATTACTTATTTGATGGTTGATTTTATAGGTTTACAACCAGATCGCATAATATTTTCAAAATTGGCATGTAAAGAAGAACACGTGCGACGTGGTCAATTAGCAGACGTCTGTTTGGATACGCCACTTTGCAATGGTCATACAACAGCCATGGACGTTCTATGGGCTGGAACACCCGTCGTGACAATGCCAGGAGAAACCCTTGCATCGAGGTATTTATGATGATATTACAGTTGTAGAAGTAAGAAAGATTTGTATGTTTGTAACGGATAAACTCAAAAACTATTGGACTGCAGATTTCCGAAATTCTTTCTATAGGCTATATTTATTACAAGAAAAATATTGGGATACTTACTAAAACTTTACTCATGTATCCGTACGAAGCCGGGACGGGCCGCTAGTATTCAATAAACATATATTAAATTCTAATGTATATTAATCAATAATAATAATTGATAACAATACGTAATAGACAATCGGCCCGATCACTTTATTAGGATAAAATACTAATAACGAATTACAATATAAAATAACATTTGAGCAATCTACTAGCCGTTGCCAGCAAAAGATATTTCAAATAGTGTAACCGCTAACAGTTGGCAGCGTGCCCTGCCCAGCACTGCCTCGTTGAATTGCAATGTTTTTTCGTTGAGCGCCAGAATGCTAGCAGCATTGCATGGTTGAACTGCAATGCTTACTCGTTGAGCCAAATATTTGTCAGTATTTTGATCACGAATCTATTCATAAGCCTGATATCTGTTTAAAGGTGTAAAATAAAATTCATATTGTACAGCAAGCTGAAGGGATTGTGACGGGAATACATCACAGAGAATCCGCTGTGGTCCGAAGCCTCCTCCTTGTTAATCCCCAGGTAGTGATAATATTAGATCCGCGTTGGTCTTTTCCAATAAAATACGAGACGTTTATTACAACATACAGCGGTTGTGAATCAACTTAGTAGGTTAGGATAGTCGTTTCGACGAATGGCTTAATAACGAAGAGCCTCGATCAACATCTTAAAAGGCTCTCGCTAGACGGTTGGATCGAGAGCGATTAGAGAGGGCTGACGGACTAGAGGGGGACGTATAGGTTCGTGGAAGGACGTACTTCATGTAATAGATTACTCCAAGAACAAAGATAATATTTGCGTTATGTACGGTCGAAATAGTTTCTTTGAAGACTGCCGACCGTGGTTATCAGAAATATAATATTAGTTTAGTTAAAGATTCTCTCGACTTTCCGACTGATATTTATCAAACAAAATAATAATATAAATGAAGTTGAATTATTTTCTCGCAAATGTATTGAAATACGTTGTATGACATACGTGCGGAAATTTATATTTAAAACTCGTATAACTTGACTTTGTCTCGGGCTTACCTTCGTGACACTCATTGGTATGGTGATAGCTTTTACCCGAGATGAACCCATAGGCTTATTTTCATCATCGCCTTTCTTCATCACAAAGCAGGTGAAACCGCGAGGTGCAGCTAGTACTGACATAAATTATATATTACTACTTATATTACTATTATATGTTTTTTACGATAGAAGTAATTAATGGAAGCTCCACTTATGAGTTCGAAGTTATGAACGCGGTGGTGATTTATGAAGGCGCTTACATTATAAATTGAAATGGTTATTAATATTAGTTTCAGAAGAATGATAGTGTACGGCAACATTTTGATGAAATTTATAGATTCATTGTGTTGTTTTTTTTCTAGGGTTGCTGCTTCACAACTAAACGCTATTGGATGTACCGAACTGATTGCTAAAAACATAGAAGATTACGAACAACTGGCCATAAAACTAGGAACAAATAAAGAATTGTAAGTAACAGACCGACATCGACCATCGACCGCCAATTATCGATAAAGTATATTAAGGCTTGATCAATTGCTAACTAAACAGTTTTGAGTCGTGATTTAATAAAAAAAAATTTTTTTTTTTTTTTTTAAATTATTTAAAAATACTAGCAGCCATATATTGATAGGCACCTAGAGACATAACCATTCTCTTAATCGTACATTTATGTAAAAAGTAGGATTTAAATATATACTTGTATAAGATGAACTTAATATTTTCCAGTATCTTGAGAGACAAATCAATCCTAGCAGAGAAAAAGAAGAAAATCCTAAAAAAGTTGACGTTATGTGGCACGTTGGTGACAATATATATTAGTATTTTTCTAACACATAACTTGCTTCATGATAGCTTATCAATGCGACCACAAAAACATAAAAAAATAAAAAAATAAAATTCAAGACTTCAAAAACAAGACAAAAACAAAAAATATTATTTAACTGATCCCATTTCTATTTGATGACGGTGCCAAGAAAACAGGTGGTTAAAAATATTAAAACAATACCATGAATGTAGAATCACATCTTCTACTAAAATTATCAGTCCAAATAACACTCCAAGTTAGCGGCTGTTTTCAATTTTACACCAGACCTTCTTCTTGTCCTTATCCCACACTAGGTGGAGTCGACACAACATGTTTTCCCCTTCCATTCTCTTCTATCATTTGTCCTCTCAGGGTTCTCACTTTTTGACTTTATACCGCATTATCAGGCGATATAGTTATGAAAAGCAAGCCTAGAAACTCACATAACAACAAAACCTCAGGTCTTTTTCCGGGAGGGTTAGACAGTGATCACGAATTTCCATTTGCTGCTAGGCAGGCCTATCCTCTTATTTTATTAACTAAATCATTTGTTATGCACGCTTTTCTGTTAAGAGCGCTCACGCGTTTTGTCTCACTTTATATTGGTGATGTATTAAAATGTCAACAACCGCACAGTGTGTTTAGGAAGTAGTTCTTGAAAGCCAGTAAGGCGATATCACGCTAGACCTAGCTCTACAGTGAAAAAAAATGAGCTCAAACCACAAAAATAATACGAGTTGCAGTGTCTTTTTAGTTTATGTTAAATATAAGTGACTTTGATTCATAATCACACCAATATTGTAAATGTGAAAGTTTGGAGGGATGGGTGGATGGATGGGTTTTTGTTACTCAATCACACCAAAACGGGTTTGTATGAAATTTTGTATGTAGATACTTCAGGTTCCGGAATAACACATAGGCTACTTTTCACCATCATCATCATTATCGATCTTCACCTCGGGGGTAAAACCGCGGGGCGTAGCTAGCTTGATAATATAGCTTGTTTTGTATTGCAATAATGATTGTTTTGTTTTATTTATTTACAGCTTGCGATACATTCGCGCAAAAGTTTGGAACGCGCGATTGACGAGCACATTGTTTGACTGTGGATATTACGTTAGAGAGCTAGAAAAATTATATGAAAAGATGTGGCAGCGTCATGAGAAGGGGGTCCCGCCGGACCACATTAGATCAAGCTGATTAAATTATGCCATAATAAAATGATACGCACAAGGTAATACGATTTGAACCTTCAGCCCTCAAACTTATCGACCGATAGATTGATATGCCCACAGTGTGTTATTACTATTTACGTTAATACTATCGCACAGATATTAGGGTCTTCATTTTTTATTTTCTCGTTTTTAACCGACTGTAAAAAAGGGAGTCTTTGTTCATTTACATGTATCTGTTCACTTCCTCTTTCCCGTCGCGGTAGGCAGAGACCACTGCCTTCAAATTGCTACGATCCCTTCATTCACCCTTCATTCGAACACACTTCATTTGTTTCATCCACGACCATCAGACCAGAGCATCAGTTTAAAGTACTCTTGACCTGACCCTTTCGTAGAACTTCCTTAATCTGAATTCGGAACGTCCTCTTCCAACACTACCATTCACTTCACTCATGTATAAGTAATTGCTTAGTTAATCTCTTTGCGTACACTCTCTACACATATGCAAACTTCTCAAGCTCAAAACTCTCTCAAGCAAGCATCTTAACCATAGAACTTAGTATAGTTTGGTTATGACATCACTCAAAGTGCAATAAAAATTCGGCCTCTACTACTGTTAGATAGCTGTCAGATCCTCTTTGTTTTTCGGGTATGTCCGAAAACTCTAAAAACAGCGTCGTATTGTCTGGCAATACTCTTACGATGAATCATCATATTATTAAAATACAAATCTTCTTTATTGCAAAATTTAAAGGTTACAAAATATGTTGTACCCTGCCTTTTGTTTTAATTAAAAATAATTGTGTTACAAAAGGCAGTGCCTTCCCAAAATAAATCTCTATTTTACAATAAAGTAGTAATAGAATCTAAATATAAATATGTACAATATATGATTTTTTTTTAAATACAAACATAGATACATTACTTACGATATATAGATGTGAGATAGATGTTTTGTGCCGTTTCTGTCATCAGCTTACATAATCATCTTCAGCTTACTGAACTATCTCCAGAAGTGATTCCACCTTATCATAGTCTAGATTTTTCAACCATTCGAATATTTTAGTTTTGAATTTGTACATAGTAAGGTTCTTAATTTTATTTTTTACATAAATAGGAAGATAGGTTACAGTCTAAGATCAAATAACCAAAAACTAAAGTAAATATGATCACAGGAAGACACATATCCTTGTGTTAGTTTTAAAAGTGTATTGTAGTTATGCTGTTTGTGAGCGTGTGAGATATTTACTTCTGCGTAATTCCAAAAATATTTAGTGAGGTCCTCAGTACTGCCCAACTGCCACGAAGCGATGATAGCTCAGCGGGGGGAGCGTCGCCTATCAAACTGACGGACTCTTCTTCGATCACCAACAACAGCTTGAGCTCCCGGTGAAAGTAACACCGTTATCAAAGTCCCAGCATAGTGGTAGGGTACTTTCGATTACCCGCCCGGCTAGCTACCACCCTTAAGTTTGATACAAATGTCACCAAACACATAGAGTGTTCAGGCAGCAGTTCTTGATAGCCAGTGAGCATTCTAGATCTAGCGTGATAACATTTTCGACACTGACGATCAAGTGAGATCTGTTCAGTATTAAAAAAAGCTGCCGCTCCGATCGCGACTAAATCAAATTTGGTGCATGAACCTAATTCTTGCGGACCCCGAGAAGCTAGTACCTACTCCATCCCCTTTTCTTTATTAAAAAATATTATTGCCTTGAACACTTACAATTTTAAGTTGCCTAAACTATGCCTACTGAAAGAATTTGTCTCGACAGTATTGAAGTTTAATTTGCTATTTGCGATTTTAATCGTTCTTTTTTATTTGAAACCTGGTGCTTCCCGTGTAGTTCCATTTAAATTGCATCAAAATCGGACGATGACTTTTTGAGTTACAAGTTAAAAACTTAAAAATATATATATGATTATATATACATATATATTTTTGTTAGTGCAGTTTGTAACTTGCGATTTCAAATTTTCAGATTGATCCGATCGGGGTGAAATGAATGTTGGCATGTACATAATACTTATGTACTTACCTGACCGTTCTCCGTCCAGATCTGTCCAGGAAACTAGAAGAAACGTTTGAATCTACTTTTTGAAAATTTTAGTAAAAAAAAGTTATGAATTAGCATATCTGTTTAATTGCTTTCAAGTTTTAATTAATGTATTATGATCTTAATAAACTACGACCTTATGTAACTGACTTGTTATTTTTATAGTTACCTAGTTTTATATCCTATCACCATCATCTCAGCTATAGGACGTCTACTACGTACTTGACTTAGGTCTCCCACATTGATTTCCACTAGGTCCAGATGGAAGCGGTCAGCATTGACCTGACTAAGATCGCAGGTAAGAGCTGGCCTTTACCTGCGACTTAGTCAGGTCGTCCGTCGTCTGCCCACCTTGTTGATGGTCATCTTATCCTGCGTTTGCCAGAATATGAATATACATACTATGGTATATCTATCCTAAAATATTATTATTCGAAATAACAAAACGTATTGCTGTATATATTTGCAGCTTCAATTTGTCTATCTTGATTACATACACTGAACGCAAAAATTCGTTTAGAAATATCAACCGGTATTTTTGTAGTGTGATACTGGACATTAATATGTCAGTCAAATCAAAACAATTGACAAACGGCTATCTTTACAAAGTTGCTAGTGCACCTTGGACTTAACCTCAAAAGTTAAATTTGTATATATTCATTGTCATAATGTTTCATAAGGGTTTTTCATAGTTACCATCTCGTTATGCACGAAACTCCCTCTTGTAATATTATCCGTGTGACCGTTACAATCGTCGAACCAGATCCCAATGTAATGTACAAAAATGTTCTTAAGCTATTGCATAGCTTCTATCGCGGGCCTTGAGCGTGGAGAGCGAATCCAGAAATTCCGTAACGAAAATAACCTAACACCCCCCACTCCGACTGGCACAGCGGTGATACTTTTTAGTTTTGCCATCTATCGATGAATAGCAGAACTTTGAATGACTTTTTTGAATTAACACGCTTGTCTGTTTAGTCAGCAACTCGCCTCTAGGTGGTATTGATTGTATCAGCGTTACTGCATAAGTTATTAATATATTTATTGCATAAGTTGATAAAAAATGCTATGCAATAGCTTTACCGCGGCAGTCTCCGAGTGCCACACGTCTTTTTTTATTTTATTTTAACGCATTTATACTCACACTCCCGCACTAGGGGGAAGGTGTCGCGGGAAGCATGGACACACCATACACAAACATCAAAGACCCGAGAATCTATGCTTATCACAGAAACCTTTGCTCCAGCCGGGATTCAACCGGGGTCATGGTTCCAAAGTCAGTGTGGCTGACCACTGAGCCAAGACGACCACACGATGTGTCGATTTGTTAATACCAGATAGAAGGAACTTGTTAATCATAGTCTTTTAGCGCTCGCCAGCACGGTCATTCATATACACTTCTATGTTCGACCTCGATAAAGCCCATGACCTAATTATGGCCCAATCACATTTTCCCCGTAAACAACGTGCTAAACAACAATCTTGATTATATGTAATGGCTTTTATGGCTTTCATATGGATTTTTACTGCCCCAGAAGCGAAACTTTAGTAATTCCGCTTCTGGGGCTACGTACTTAAATGTAACAGTGTTAACATGATAACTGGAGCTGAAATTGTACTCCTCGACGAAGTTTTAAGAATGGCCTGAAAATATTGAGCTTTAGGGTCTTAAATAATATATATATACATTATATATATATATATAATTATATAAACAATACATATATATATAATATATTTAAAAAATATATTTATTTAATACTTGCTTCATTATCAGGCACAGCTAGCTGAAAAGCTGCTATTATTAGGCATCATCTCAGCTGCTCGTTGCGTGAATAATCTTATGGCGTTACTAGTTTCCAATAGAATGTTTGAATTTCGTACTATACTTGTTTTTCTTACAAATTTAGGTAGTTTTGTTAGTTTTATTATGCTGTTTGGATTGTTTTGTGAAAAAAGTGGTAAACAAGCTTTCGGGCTGCCTGATGGTAAGGTAACACCTGGTGAGAGAGCAGCTGAACTGGCAATCCTCTGAATGCATATTGAAGGATCATGAAACTCGCAATAACGTCGATGTCAATCAATCAATAAGCATTTATGTTTAATCTTGAGTATTTGTTCCAATGTGTTGTCTGTTTTTGTTGATTACTTATAGACTTTATAAGTGAATAAATAGGTAAACGCGAGGCTAGTTTACATTTCTAATCTATTCTAAGGCTGTATGTTAAAACACAAGCGATGAGCCTAGTTCGGCGACAGATTTTTTTCCTTTAAATATTTGAACTGAAGTTCTGCCTAGCATGATGTTATTGCGATACACAATAAAATCTATTAAGATAACCAAAATATCATATTATGTGCAAAATTCTAGCCATTAATGATGTTTATTACTCTAAGTGCGCAATTTTTCTTGAATAAACTTTTATTTATTTATGTATTTTAAGCTTTAGTCTTAATTTAAATAAATGTACAAGGATTGGCTAGTATTTACTACTACTATCCACAAGGACAGGTTGGAAGCGGCAAGCATCCAGCCCCTTCCTGCGATTTTGCCCAGTCGTGAACGTCCTATCCTATGCTGAGCTGTCCGTGAGCTCGCCTCGTAAACCTTTCGACCTCAATGACCCACCAGTTCTTCGTGCCCTGCCCAGTGTCATTTCAGCTCGCTAATCTACTGAGCTATGTCAGTGACTTATTACTTCTAAGGATCTCATTTTGGATTAGAGACATTTGAAGGTCAACCACCTTATATTCCTTAGTTCGTGGTCTGATTTGCACACGTGTCGATTACCAAACTAAGTTTAACCTTACTTTTGTTTGTCTCAAATTGTATACTGAACTATTAAGATATTAAGGACAGAAATAAATTACACATTCATGTTAAAAATTATTTATTTAAATTACGAGTAACTTTACACTTACAAAAAATTCAACGTAAGTATTCAATTAAATAAGTACCGACTAAACACTAAAAAAATGAGCTAGATTTTCTAGCTTGTTTCACAATCTGTCAAATATACTTTATACTTCCTATTCAATTCAACGTATTGGGCATTCTGCATTGTTATATTCTTTATTGATGATTTAGTTATTTAATCTATTTGACCATTTATGAGACTTCCACTTTATGTAAAACTTTTAGTCCTATCACCTGAAGAAAGAAGTTGTGGGCTTCAAAGGCTATCTTATAATCAATTCACAGTGACCTACAGACACACTAAACTTAAGAGTTTATTTGATGTTATCAGGAAGCTTTACTTTCGATTTAAGTTTCACATTCTTTTATAAGGCTAGGTTTACAACTCCTAACTTTTATTGTATTTTAGGTAAAAAATATTTCATATTGCCACTATTACTTTTGTCATATACGTAGGATAGATGAAACAGGTGCTTATACAGAGGACACAAAACCGACATTATTTTGTGATAATTCATTTGTACGGGAAAACAAACTTGTAGTACGTTTTTATGTATTTTGATATCAAATTGAGAAGTGGTTTGTGTAAGCTGAAACGGGTTTATAAAAAAAATAAAAAAATATTCGCGTTTTGGCACAAGTTTGCACTGCGACCATGCTTAATTGCACATTTAAACGATGTGAAAAATAGTCTTGATAAAGCTTACCGAAACAAATACTGAAATTTCTGAACGGTTGTTCTATAGATTTTACAATCGCAAAGAATATAAGCATCTTTATTAAATGCTTTCTTTATTCTGCTCAAATGTTCTACATGGTACAAGAGATTAAAAGTGAAATTGTATTGTGTTCAAAAGAATAGCTGATCAATCACTATATTATAGTGATATAGATTCAGTTTTCGTCACACAGACCGGTCCCTAAGCAGCAGAGACCAAATTAAGATTGGTTCTCCAAAAGCGTGCGGTTCGCGCTATTATGGGTGTCGAGTGGGATACAACAGCGAAACCACTATTTAAGGAACTCAAAATAATAACCGTACATATACCAAATATGCACGTTTGTTCATGTTAACTTGGATGATTTTGAGACCTTAGGTGATTCCTATGAGACAAGGCACAAGCATCTGTTAAAAACCTCTATCCACATTCATGAAAAATCCAGCAGATAAGTACATGTGAGAGGACCTGCGTTATATAACCATTTGCCAGATGGAATCAGAAATGCAGCTTCCTTAAATATTTTTAAGTTTAAATTAAAAACATTACTTGTTAGCAAAGCCTACTCAACGACAGAGTTCCTTAAAGATAAATGGAACTAAAATAAATAAATTTAAAAAAATTACACGTTTGAAAACGTTAGCATAGCATGTTATTTTATCTAGAATAAGTGACTTGTAAATTATTATTTTACCAATAAATATCTGTATAAATTTGGAATAAACTTGCAAAACAGAAAGAATCGTCGCTCAACCATCGACTTACTTTTTGGTATTGGTTGTCTACATTGCACATCCTATACTTTTAACATATGAATTAATTTTTAAAATTAATTAATTAAATTAATCCAGAATACAGGTGGTAATAAATGTATTACCGAAAAATACATTATTCCAAGGAGCCGATGGTTTATTCAAAGTAGGTATTCAATTATTATGCCTTATATTGTGATGTTATTCAAATTTGTTATATTCGTCTTATATATATAAAGAAATTATTTATTAAAGAAATGTGAAACTTCGGTGTATGTTTTTAGTAGAGATTTGTTTATCTTACTTTACACAAACCAATAAATAACATGTAAACTCACATTAATGACACATAAAACGCCAGAGATAATATTTATGTTCAACAAATTTATGAGAAAGGAATGAAAATTAAAAACATGTATCGGTATTGAGGTGCTTTAAGGAATTGTAAGGATTTTTTAAGAATTAAGAACAAGTTAAGTCATTGACTCTTATTTTTTGAAGTTGTAAAGGTGATTAAATATTATTCGAATAGCTTCGATTTGGTATCCCACAGTTAGAAGCACTATTCGATTTTTTGGGAATTATTCTACGCCCTGAAAGCGTTGTGTAACAATTTTCATCGTTTTAATTTACAAGCACAAGAAAAATCCATTAAATCAACACTTTTAAATTTGAAGCAATTAAAACATATTACTCTAGAAATGTTTTAAAAAATAAACATATTATTTATCAGTCAAAGTATCACAAAATCTATTCTATTCAAGATCGAAGATAACTCTATATTTTTATTTGGTGCTTAGTACAAAATGTGCCTTATGAAAATATAGAGTTTAAGTTAAAGCAACTTCACGACACTAAAAATACCATTATGTTCTATACAATCACAACTTAGAAATAGAAAATTTGAAATGTTTAAATTAGAAAAGAAAACAAAAGTTTTTTAATAAAATCAAACATGATTACTGTTTTGTGTTTTTACGTTTTTCGAAAATGTGTTATATAAAACGGGAATTTACTGCCGTGATTTTGCACCTAGGTACTACGCGTTTGAAATATTATTTTGTCAACGTGTTGAAATTGATAATAATGTATCATTTTAGAGCTTTTGACGTATTGTATACATAACAATAAACAACTTTATTAGATTTCAAAACGATGACTCTCGTTTTACACTTGAGTGCTGCTTCTGAAATCATATAAAAAATTTAGTACTGACCAACAATCATAATAGCTTTACCTAAAACACAAACTTTATATATGGTATCACAAAAGCTGCTTCAAGCCTTCACGGTTGTATATACATACACCTTCCATCTTATATCTAGAAATGACTGACTTCGAACATTAATTCACCTTAGAAAGAGATATAAGATAAATATTTCAAGCTGCATAAGAAAATTTGCCAATTTTCGCGATATGGCAATACCTATATTCCTCAACAAGATGTTGGCGTGTATTATCTTCATAGTCTGTCAGAGATAAGAGAAATGACATTCGTGTCAATTCGTGTCGTGACAATGGATGTAATTTATTTTTAATTTTAATTAATAAATTAATAAATTTTAATTAAAATTTTGCTCTATGGGTGGACTACGGGCAACCCCAACCACTATATTCGGTTTGATAATTCACTTATCTTTCCTAGAAATAATATGGTACGTGAATGCCAAGTGAATTTGAAAGGGTCTTAAAAGATCTCTATTAAAAAAAACAGTTTTTGCGAAATGCTACATGCCTAAAGTTGTTTTCTTTTGGACACAATAATTCGCTCACAATTACGCGATCAATTGCGTGCATCTTGAGCATTAAATTAGTTATGATGATGATGCATTCCAAGCCGATTTCGGCTACGGCGACCATTTAATGTTTCTGGGTACGGTTGTACCAGTTACCGGTTGTGCGTTCTCACATGGCTGATATACCCAAAACATAAATCATAAATTAGTTATAAGTAGTTATCAGTATTTAAGTCGATAGGAAACAAAACAGTTTTCGTGACCGTTTAGTTCATGTATCCTTTCAACTAGACCAGAGCTACTAAAGAAGCATAATATGAATTGTCAGGGTCAAAATATTATAACATAATATGCGAGTGAATCAGTCAAAAGTTGCTTATTTTCATTATTATCAATTTAAAATTAACAAAAAAATAATTTCACACATTGAGCCATTACAGTGACATTTAGTAATCATAGTCGTAATAGGGTGATGAGATCTACTTACCTACCTATATACATAGATAGTGCTTGGTGGGAGTTATAATGTTTGGAATAGACTTTAAAATTACTTTTTCACTTATATTTAATAAGTTAAATTAAGTAGGTAAGGCCTTAACCTTAAAAGTAGCTATTGAGTATTCATAGTCGATAGGAAGTACATTTTATTTGTCCTATTCATACATATACATACTTTTTATTGTATGATAGGGTAACATATAATTAAAGCGTATATTAAATGTAAATTTGTAATTATATATATATCATATTATGTAATAAAAACATAGTTAATTTACATTAGGAACTTATGATTAACAAAAATTAATAAAATTGAGGTACTAATTGAATTTATAATTCAGTTTGTATACATTTCTCAGGTAATCTAAATCCCATGTTATTATTATAAATGCAACATTAAGTTGTAAATAGTTAAATTAAATTTTGATTATTGTGTTTTTACAGCTTCAATTTAGCGTACGGATATCAATTTTTTTTTACTCGTATCAGTATATTCGTTTATTAATTTGTAGGTACCATAAGTAATGCAAAATGTTTCATAAATTATTTCTAGATAGTGTTGTCTGCTATACAGGACGTACTTAAATTGATAAAATTTTGGAAACGAGCCTATAATGAAAATTACAGAGAATTTAGAAGATTAATATTATTTTTTTGATATATATTTACACTAAAGGTTCAGTATTTTATCATACTTTAAAGTAGTCTGATCATTCAGACTACTTTTTTCGATGTGATTGCGAACTTTTTGTATTTTATCACATTGAGCATATTGAAAGTGTAAAATAACAATAATCTTAAATGATATCTTAAATAAAAAAATTGGTGGCTTTGACTTTGGTGTTGCATAAAATGGAAAATGATGTATGATCAATAAATATTTTCTACTTAATGTATTATACATTAAGTAGAAAGTATCATCTTCAGAAAGAAATGCCTGCATCCAATATTCTTTTTAATACTTTTATATTTTCACTAACAAAATAAAATCATCCTATGAAAGGTTTAATATGAAGCCAATAATCATGACTATGATAATTTAATTAGCTCAATAATAGACCGGCAAGGGCCTTTGTAATCGTATTTAACTATACTCTAAGTTTATCAGCATGTTATATACCTATGAGATATTTTTATAATAATGTGCAACTAGCGTTCTTAATACCATGATGTTATGTTACTTGTATATGACAAAGGAATATAACAATTTGTACATTAGAAAACAATCACAAAGTATGACTAGAACGGATATCTCTTACTCTCTATGTTCGTAACATCTGTTTATACTTAAACGCTTGGATTATCGTTATTTATGTTTCAGTTTTAGCTCTTTTGTATTCGTTGAACACTCAAAAAAATTGGTTTTCTGTAAAGTCGGTTTACGGACGATAGATTTACGTGATAACGTCATAATCATTTATGACTTTGACTTTGACTTTGACTTTGATTATTTTATGTAATACAAAACTCAGGTGGAACGTTACGCGGAACGTTACTATTTTTCATGAGTGTTGCTGGTATTCATCAATTTATAAAACGTTATCACGTCAAAAGAGTAATCCGTATTTATCATACGTTTCTATAGACCCCTTTTATTTAGCTAGTAACTATCTAAAATTATTAACAGCTTTTTAAGTCTGGCACATGCTATTTATATTTGAGGTTAATGAGAATAAAAACTATTTTAGATAAACTGAAGATTAACTGGAGTCCGATTCAATTTGATCATTCTTTCGTTTCGTTTGGAGGTAAAATCTCAACTTTTTTAATATTAGAAACATACATCTTTCTATTTAGTATCAATACAATTTTCAGGTATAAGAGTGGCTGCAATTGTATAGGAAACATTTTAAAGGTTATAATTTTGGTGATTTAAAATCTTACCTACTGCTAAAATATGTTACGCAATCAATGAACATATATTACGTTTAAGACGCGTCTGAATAGTTTACTTTTCAGTATTGTAATTTGGAACAAACCATTTTTTTATTAATATATTTCATAATTCATTTACAACAACTGTACTATGTTCTTCAATAATATCTATCCAAATATGAGAAATTAAAAAAATGCAAATCACAACATCTTTTTTGATCCTCATTTACGCTGAAGTATTCATCTCATAATTATGTATGTTTCTTGTTTGTTTGTCATTGCAAACTTCGCCTTAAATGGGTAGGTACTCTTTGAGATTCTTCTTCTTCTTATCGTGCCTCTCCACTACTGGAGGTTGGCCGTCAACTCAATGAATTTTGAGATTAGCAGTTCGCATTTTTATTTTCATATCTTCACTCGACAATAAGTTGTCATCATTTTCGTAAAAGTGTTAATATACAAGACTCAGTCTGAAGCAACCCAATTAACCTGAATTAGGTAACCTTAATATTTTATCTTTCACTACTTTTGGAATAGTTGGTTTTGCTTACTATAACTCTATAATTATAAATTTATGAAAATAGTAAACATTTCACGTGCCAGATCAGTAATTATATTTTATCACATTAATATTTTAAAGAGGTGCATAAACTATTTCATAAAATGTACTATGAATAATGTCTTTATTAAATTTATGTCATGTCTATTTGTCAACATAAATAATAAAATTTAATTTAATTTAGACATCTAAATAATTAAACTTTAATGATAACTATTCAATAAATTAAAATAAAATATCGATGCTTTATAAAGATAAGATTGTAATTGTCCATCTTTTTACTTTAATATTAATTTTTCACTACCTTATATTATTCATTACACGAATACTTTAGAATTTCGTTTCAGATTGACGATGCGTATATGCACCTTATTACTTGCAACTTCTACAATAAACATCATACTAATCATTATCGTTAAGACCTACAGATAACCTAATTATCTACAATGTAATTTAAATTTATTAATGGCGTATCAATTTTTATGGAGCAATTTCTTCCAATTGTTACCATTATATACAATTTACTACAATGTTCCTAAACAATCGCCATTATATAGGTATAATTATCTTTAATATTTAATTTTGCGTGCTGTTTTATGTGTTGATGTTTCTATACTGATATTATTGAATATTCCATCTGATATAATATATTAAATAGAGTTGTACCACGTGTACACTAATAGTTCATGAAATTATATGTTGGTACTATGTGATATCTTATAAAGTCAAATTCACTATATGTAAAAGAGATATACAGTGCAATCGTGATGCAAATATATATATACTCGTACATGCATATACACACATCTTGTAAAGGCGCCCAAAGTTTTTATTCCTATATACTTAACTATTTATACATATTAAAACATTGTGTAATGTTCACTTACATTTCAACGACGCTAAAAGTGTTCCATTATTATATTAATTAATAGGCAAAAGAAGGTACAATTAAATCACGCCTTCATTATCATTAGATTCTACGTCTAATAAATACACGGAACATCAAAATTGTATAGATAGTATAATAGTACCGCATAGATTAGAGATGGCTACTTATTATATCTAATTTTGAGCTTCTCATTGACATACAATTTATTTACTTATCAAAAACACCTATAAACATAATGTACTTCGGTGCTGTGTACACGGCAGTGTATATGTTTGCGTAAGTGAGTTATCCTCAATGAACACAATAACGTTGTGTTCACAAATGTGTATACCGTTTCCTTGAGCTGATACAGTTTTTAATAGTCGTTGCTGAGGACAGGAACCCTGCGTGTCAGATAACTGAGGGTTCAATTGTTGTCAAAAGGGGAAAGGCAAACCATTATTCGATATATTTCTGAAGATATCAAAAATATACCAGGTGCTGTTGTTACACCTCCCATTATAACAACCACATTCTAATGCTCAAAATATCCCAACTACTTTAGGGAGTCAGCGGATAGAATAGGACTAGCGAGCGAAAAAAGCTAATGTCATCTAAGTCTCAACTAGTTTCATAAAAGCGTTGCATGGAACTACTGTGCGACTAATACGTAAAAGTTATTTGGAGACACATTTTATACAATTGCTATACGTAGTTCTAAATTAAACTAATATGGTTCACTTAGACGCTCTTCGCATTAATGATATATCTATATGAATTCTGACTGAGGACGAAATGTTTTAGCAAATATTTTATTTTATTGATATAATACACGGAAGGCCTAAAGTGTTTTAGGAGAAGGTTAAGGTAAAAGAGCCCTTCTGGTTATATAATCAAAACGTGAAAAATTTGGAACTGGATTGAAACTGGATGGAAACTGGATATCTATTCTAACTTCTAACATTACTAATTATATACGTATGCACTTATACGTTTACTTACCAAATAAAAACAATTGAAAGATTATTTATTCGCATGTATGGTAATAGCTTATGAAATATAACAAATTGATAATAAAGAAAACAGTTTAACCTATATATACTCGTATTATAAAACATTGTCAATGACCCAATTTATTAAAAAAATGAACATAAGCCTTAATGGTAAAATGCAAAATTAAAACAAATTTATAAAAATTTGATTTTAACACATCACTATTTTCATAGTCTCTTAACTTAAATACTGCCCTTTTTAATATATTTATCAAATAAAAACTGCATAAAAATAACACTGAAATTAAAAAAGATTAAATTTTTTTCGAAAGCTCTTGGCTTTTTCGATATACTTGTTTATAAAAGAGATAACCCCAAAAGTATCTTGCGCTTCTTTTTCACTCCATTTATAATTATGTGGGAGCAATGGATACAAGGTATAAATATTTACAAGTACGAAAACGAACCCATATTTTTGGCTTTAACTGCAAGGTAATATATTTATTTTATTAAAAAATATCACTTTTTTTTTATATGTTGCAGTGTTATAAAACTAATAATATGTTTGTATTTAAAATGTCTTATTCTTAAAGGTTGACTTTGCATGCACAATATTTACGGAACTATTGACTCTATGTCATACAAAATAAATCGATAACAATAAGAGCATAGCCAAAAAATTTTGATTATTGTGTTCTATGAATCCGTTAATGTATTGTGGTGATAATAACTTATTTGAATAACACCATCAAATACACTTGATTTGTTTTTATATAAATTTGTCGATTGAATTTCAACGTGTACTTGCTGATGATAAGCAAAATTTAAACATTAATTAATAAAATACAATTCTTTTTAGCATAAAACAGCAATGGCTACAAAGATGAAAATAAAAGGAAATATTAACATTAATAATGACGGCGTCTACAATTTAAAATAACCATCGAAGTTAAATAGTTGTACTTACGTATATCAACATTGATTCATGTAGTCAAAGAACAAGCAAATCACTAAATCTAAAATCTACTAAATAGATTACAAAAATAAATCAATTGCTTTTGATACAACATTCCACTAGATCTAATTAGTAAAACAAGCAGAGAAACTTGAGCATCAGATATTTTATCCACTTATGTTCCATTCCGTAACAATTTGAAACATATGTTTTTTTACATGAAAATTGGTCAAATGATTAAATTTTTTTTATGGTAACCAAATACAAAAAAAAAATGTATGGTATTATTAATTTTTTTTTTCAACAAGCATCCGTTATCTATCTTAATATATAGCTATATTTTTGTGTTTCACGTAGCATATTTCACTCACTACTACTAAACTTTTTTATACATCTTATTTTTTTTGGCAACTCATGGTATAAAAATGTTCTTTTTTATTATCAATATAATTTTTATAGTTTATTTTTTATCCATAAAAAGATAATACATACCATTGTTATTAAATTTATATAAAGTTTGTATTGAGTTAGATATATAACGTCATATACAAACCTTACTGGTTTATGAATGCTTTGTTATCTCTCTTTTAAATTTATGTATTGTTTAAAAAGTGTACAGTAAATAAATATTTTTTGCCAAATACCTACATATAGACTTTGAGAAATGTTACATGTTTTAAATTGTTTCGTACAGTGGAATGATAAGTGAATTTACCTATGTACAATTCCCTCTATTTATCCTCTTCCAGAAGAACCAGGTCATCAGCCACGACGTCAGAAACATGTAGATATATAATCCAGTACATGAGATTAAAGCATACGAAGCAAACAGGGAAAACTATGCGGGAGTATTTATCGATGTCCGAAGGCGTCATACCCAACAGTTTGCTTATATCCTGAAAATAAAATTATTTCAAAATAAGTGATTTAGTTTTTCTAACAAATTGAGGAAAATGGTACATATGATAGTTTTTATACAGTTGCTATGAAGACGAAATTAGTATGACAATTGATAAAAGTGTAATAAAAAAAATTAAAAAAATAATCTAAAACTAGTTCTTTTTGCCAAAAAATAGGGACTTTAGGTAAAATAAGTCATCACGTGATTTGGTGCAGTCTGAATCTAAGGGCAAAAAAATCCTGTCTCATATTATTGAGAAGTAAGCTTTATAAGGAGGTAAATAATTAGAATTTTAGCGTAAATAGAATAAGAACTTTATCAATATTCATATTTGTAAAACTACATAAATTTACATTCGCCAATGCGATTAAGTATCACAAATACATAAATCAAAAATAACTATTGTATTTTTAACCGACTTAAAAAAAGGAGGTTACTCAATACGACCCTATATATATTTTTCTTTTATGTGTGTTCGCGGATAACTTCGTCGTTAATGAACCGATTTTGATGATTGTATTTTTTTTTTGATAGAGTATATTTCCGTGGTAGTCTTATTTAAATTTTATTAAAATTGGTTTAGCAGTTTTTGAGTTACACTCCAATAACTGAAAAGTGCTACGCGTATCTCAATGATATTATATTTGCGGTTGAACACATCCGAGAACATACACAATTACAATTGATCCCGTGAGTAGCAAAGGTCACTGAAAAAAGTGAAGATACCAAGAAAAATGGAACCGACTTTAACAATCAAAAGTGTGAATAATTATCCGAATAATTTACTTTACAGTTACTCTTGATTTTTTGCGTAAAGTAGCTCGAATGTTTTATAAGTAATACTACTAACTACTACTAAGTTGATACCTATTTAGTTGAAAGACACCTTAAGTTCTTAGAAATGGAAAGATTTGACATGAACGTAATTAATTAATTACGGCACCATAATTATGATGTACATGGATAAACTAAAAATACGTTAAACACGGAGATAACCAGGATGCCACGTAAATTTTCAAAGCACAATTTAAGTGTGCAGGTCTAAGTTGGGTAAGTGATTAATCAGCCTCAATTCGGGAGCAAAATATAGAATCTTTGTGATTTTGGCTGTTAAAAGTACATAATTTTGCTTCAGATATATAACAAAACAAGCCGTGGTGGTACGGGCTTAGGGTTGTACCTTCCATCTCTTCCCTCGGGTGCTGTAAGAGGGCGACTAAGGGCCAAAGAACTAGAAGGTGGGCAGGAGCACCTTCTGTGTACAACGACATCAAACTGCGCTCGCCAACCCGCCTACCAAGCATGGCGAGTATTGGCGAACCCCTCTCCCCAAAATGATAAAATACTAAAAAGCCAGGCTCCCAGTCCTCGGCGGCTTCGCTATGCCTGGCCTTGGTAGTGGTCACTGTGATGGCGGAGCAGGGGGAGCTAAGAATCTCAAGTAGATTCCATGCTACCACTCACTTAACAAACGAACCTCGACAGCTTTTAACTGGAGTTATCCAATCGATTTGCTTGCCTTGAGAATTTCGAGTAAGTGGACGAGATCAATATCAGGTTAGCAGAAATTATCCATTCAATGGGTTCTAAGTTCTTAAGATCCCGCCATATAGGTAGACCTCAAAACTCTCCAACCATACCCTTATTAACCTCATGGCTGGACGACGTTCTTTGCAGCCGCAGTCATCCGATGACGCTGTCATATAGGCAGCTTAATAGACCAATTTGGAAATCCTTATGACACAAAAACCGTACTTTTAATACAAATCGTATTAAAGATACGATAGAACGGAGAAAAGGGTCCAAGGTGTTTGTAAGAAACGGTTCTATTGGGCAAAACCAGATGACTAAGCTGAATGATGAACAGAGATAGAGATGACGGCAGTGTAGCGTCGACCAAAGCAATGGTGCTAGGGAAGGTCGAGAAGTTCTATGGACGGCTATACTCTTCGGTCACTAAACCTGTTGACATTATATCAAAGACATCCCGAATATCAGCCTGTACGAGATAAGAACGGCTTTTAAACAACTTAAGAACTTCAAAGCGTCGGGCTACGACGAAATTACATAAGAGCTTCTGAAAGAGAGTAGTATATCGATACTAAGTGATTCAGAACCTCTATAACTCCGTCGTGCTTGAAGGGTTGACCCTTCAAGCACGACGGAGTTATAGAGGTTCTGGCCGCCAACATGGAATAAAAGCGTGGTGGTATTGTTCTTTAATAAAGGTGACAACACCTTGCTAAAGAATATCAGACCCATATCGCTTCTGAGCCACGTTCACAAGTAGTTCTCAAGAGTTATTACGAATCGTCCCGAACGCAGGTTTGATGACTTCCAATTTCCCGAACAAGACATTTCCGAAAAGGCTACATTACCATAGACCACATCTACACGTTTCGGCAAGTTATACAGAAGACCAAAGAGTATAATTTGTCACACTTGAACATCCACCAGCAATGTGGATAGACAACTTGACCAAGATCGAAGGAAGGGGCTGAATACGTACCGCTTCCAACCGGTCTTTGTGGCAATAAGAGAGGCAGTTCAGCAGTGGACGTCTTATAGCTGACATGAAGATGATGATAGAACAAAGTATATTTTCAACAAAATGTAACTTATTGCAAGTCATAAATCAATTTAGTAACGATGACACATGGAATCGAAAGTTGTTTCTTTATGAGATTGGACTCATCATCAATGGAATGTCTAGATTGATAGAGTAGACCATGATCGGTAAAAAAGGGACAGTCATTTGAACAAAACCTAGTAAATAAACTGGATACAATTTAAATACCATTGATTAAAAGTGCAGTAAGCGCCAAGCAGAATGTATAATTAAGCCGAGGACGAAGGTCTTAGTAAGAATCGCAGATATAAGAAACCATTGCGGAGGCTCCCGTCTAAAAAACTGTAGCTGAAATGATGAAGATTTTTTATAGTTTCCAGTGTCATTAAAACAAAAAAATATTAAAGACACGCGATGATTGGAAGATAGCTAAATAATGATCACAAAGAAATTTTTCTAACAGTATTATTCAATTCGCGCATAGCAATTTAATGCTTAGCACCAGCAGATACTTGCAAAGGCGTTAAAATTAAACTTAACGGAGTGTTTTGAAAAATAGTATTGAATTATATTATAAAGTGATATTCCAAATCAGCAACATAATACAATTATTTTTTACCTTGTTTGGGTGCAAGATGTGTGGCGGGGGCCCAGGATTCTCTTCTTCAGCCGCCCCTCTTCCTCCATTGATAGTATTCTCCAAAGTGCCGCCTTTTGAATGAGCTTTTGGATCATGCACCTTGAAACGAACCTCCTGGAGAAAATATTATACATGTGAAAAAGTAGGTCACGTTTATCTGATTCCATCTGAAGTAATGTCAAGAATCTCACAGAAGGTCGGCCAGGTGGACATCTACCGAGAGTACTCATTTTGGAAAGTGTATGAGGATCCACAGGAGGACAATCTACTGGCAATTTCTTTTCAGAAGCAATTTTCTGTATAGCCACGAATCTCTGTTTCCGCATTTGTATCCGTTTTGCCATATATCCTACCGTCGCATATTCTGAAAATAATTGAGAAAACATAGTACTTTTTAAATAATTATCGTATAATAGAACACATTTTAGTACCATCGCGTTACTAACAAATTGTTTTGAAAAATTCGCCTCAACGACAGCACAGTAAAATATCAAAGGATTTAAATTTCGCCAATCAAATGTATATTTCATGGTAAAATATCGGGCCTATTCGTGCAAGTTGTAACTACCACAGCAAAAAAAAAATACTGGGAATGTTACTGTAATTTGGATCAGATAACTTTTGTAGATATTAAAAACATATTTTTTGTATCTAACTATGCGCGGATATACCAGATATTTTATCTTTTGAAATATCGCTTAGCAAATGGAACATGAATGAGTCTTACCTAGTAAGCTGGCGAAGACCATGACGAAACAAGTTCCCAAGTAAACGTCAATGGATTTGACGTATGAGATTTTTGGGAGAGCAGCATTAGTAGACGACATCAAGGTGGTCATTGTCAACACAGTGGTCACACCGAGTGCTACACGCGCTGGTGTCGCATTTCGGTTTAACCAAAACGATACCCATGATATGATCACAATTAGACCAGATGGAATATAAATCTGAATGAGGTAGTATCCCATAGAGCGCACAAATTGGATCTCACATGCTAATCTTGAATAGTTTCCTGTAAATATTAAAATTATTAATCGAACATTCTTCAAAGAGGATACATTTCAGATACTGTTAAAATACATAATATAATAAATATCAAATCATTTTTTTTTAAATCTCAGTCTTAATAAAAATCAAGTAATAATTGAACAGACAGTAAAATATTAATTTTTTATTTGTTTTTAATTATAGCACAACAGATAACAACAATGACATTGAGTTTACTATCACACCACTCAGTGTATTATGTGCATTTATACAAAAGCAGGACGTGAAAAGATTCGTGGTTAAAAGTCCAGTGTTCCACGTTGTGGTGTTTCTTTTTGTCTGTATGTTTTCTTTTTATTACTCGCGAACCTATGTACCTGTTGTAAGGGAAATCTCCATGGCTCGC
Source organism: Apeira syringaria (assembly GCA_934044485.1). Taxonomy (NCBI): domain Eukaryota; kingdom Metazoa; phylum Arthropoda; class Insecta; order Lepidoptera; family Geometridae; genus Apeira; species Apeira syringaria. The sequence goes on along the minus strand of OW203655.1, from coordinate 6,966,372 downwards.
TGACGATGGCCAAGCACCTTGAACTGCGGCAGCGACACTTCGCTGGAAACACCCACAGAGTTGGGCCCCTCGTTCCATTTGTATCTGATGTCCCGCATGGTGTAGCCGACTGTGCGCAGCGGATTATTATAAATGAAACACCCCAGGCCCATTACAATGGGTTTTAAAACTCGAGTCAATATTCGGTCGGGGTAGAAGAGCAGAGAAATCACGCGACCGGTATCACGTGTCACACATCTCGTCATGCGTCAGTCAATGTCGTCGTGGCGTGTGTGCTAGCGTCGCGCTATATATAGTCTGGGCGCGAGCAACGGGCAGGGGGAGACGGGGCGGTGGCGAGCGATGGACGAGTGCTGGGAGAGTGAGTAGCACGATTAGTTACCTGTTGTCAGCGTAACCACAGTAGCGCGCTGCCGGTGACCAAGCACCCGAAACTGTGGAAGTTGTACTTCTTGGCTCATGCCGACGCTTGTCTGCCCGTCTTTCCAGTGGTACCGAATGTCTCTCATCGTGTACCCGACTCCGGAGACATGCCAAACACACAAAATGCTATCACTTACGCTGCGAAGCATCGCGAATCCCTCACGCAGCCTCTGCTCTCGAAGAATGGGAACTCGCATACGATGAACCGGAATTGATTTATTACGATAATGATGAGGAAATATATGTTATCTTAAATATACTCGACATACATGACAGAAAAGTATGAATCTACTGGTTCTACCTATAGGAAGAAAATATGAAAAAACTTTAACTAATTCATAAATCCTTGAAAAGTATAGATAATAATATCGATAAAAAAAAAAAAACAGTCGATAAATGAAGATAAAAAAGTAGCTTATAGTTATGAGTGAAGGCAGATCATCACGCAGGAGGTCATGCAGTGCTAGTGTAGTGGTGATGCGGGTGAGGCTCGGCGGTGTACTGAATGCGGTGCTGCTGCTTCCGTCTGCGTCTGCGGCACGGCTCTTGGTGCTGGCAGAGCGCCCCGCCACCGTCCCTGCCTCCTGGCCCGCTATGGCGCAGCATCGATGTCTCGTCATCATTTATTTTATTTGATGCTCGTGAGAACTGAGGCTTACTATAACACGGGTCTGCCTTCTGCGGTTGCTGTATGCGAGAAGGAGACGTATCGACATATGAAAACACGCGACAAATCACAGCACGTGTCAAAGTTGTACGCTCGTGATCACAGAGTATCCTTGAGTAGCATCTGTGATACAATAAAGTGGTGTCACATCACATTTGTAAGCCTAGTGGAAAGTTGCATTGTGGCTTCAATTAAATATCAGCTTTCAGTGAGTGAAATGTATACACACGTATATTGCTTTTTGATTTTTTGGGTATTGCTATGTATTGTTTGCTCATTTTAGTATGAAATTAAAAATTGTTGTTTGTAATTTCACAGAAATACACTCAAAGCGTGCCAGTTATTCCTATGATAGCACAATATTGTAGAAACAGTGCTTATATAGCGTAATTAGTATATTTGTTTTAAACAATGGCAATATTATATAGTATTATAGTCGCTGTACACAAAGCAAAGTATCAAGTATTTATGTGCGGATACCAACTTAATTTATTATTTAATAGTTAGTTGACATCGGTAATAGTCGCACATACATTTAATTACATAAATCTATTATTGATACTTACAACTTTCGATTTCAATATGACACAATTGACGATCCATTGGAAAATATTGAAGGTTCATAGGACATGATGCTGTGATTGTTAATCTGAAATAAAATAATTATTTATTATCAACATAACAAAAAAAAAATATAGTTCTCTCCATATTTGTATCACACAAACACACATCGCAGCCATATGACGTATAAAATTTAAAGCATTTTCAATTGCTAAGAGGGAATGTAGTAATAATAATAAAACGAAAATAACAAAATTGATTTCACCCATATCGATTCTATAATATAAGAAAATAGGAAAAATGTTTCATTTTCAATAGCCTCTACACTAGGATACCTTACGTTGTAAGACTAATTCTCTTCCTATGTGACAGTTTGACCTACAACTAGTATACCAACTGATTAACCTCAGTTAATATTGCACATCGCCAATAATCACATTTTTAAAATGAATTGTGTTGAAATGATATTGCATTATACATATTTTTATACTTTTCACTTCGCATACCTGATACTTCTCGTGATTGAGCCGGAGTAATGGATTCGAATAAACTCGTTGCTGGTGGTGGCGATGTGGAAGTATGATTGCTTCTCATTTACGAAGAATGTATCTGGCACCCATATATTCTTTATGAATTCGGAGCCTACAGATAAGGTTTCAACACCGGTACGTTTTTTGTACGCCAATCGTGGATCTGTCCAAAACTGTCTGAAGTAAAAATCCAATGTGAAGTCCTGAGAAAAGTTTAATATTTATTTTAATTTCTTGAATCTGATTTAGAATATAACATTATAAATTTTAATTAGGATTTAATTAAATCAACGTTACTGTATCTATATAATATAGATTAATCAATTAATTTCCTTTTGATGTTTTTGTTAGTTTCCTGACACAAACATAAAATAAACTTTATAGAAAAAATATACAATATAAGAAGATATTAAATAACAAAATAAATGTATTAAAACACCTCAATTTAAAAAATATGTAATTAATTGTTAGTGTATAATTATTCACTTGAAGTTAATATTAATTTATATACGAGTTAGCAGTGCATTTTTAAGAAACGACATCTCAAAAAAATCTTGGAAACTCTTCAACGGAAGAAAGTACTTTTGCTAATTAGTGCTATGAGATATATTTATACTTTTTTCCGGTTATATAATGAAGGAGCTTAATGTTCGATTATTATGTATATTATTGTTTTTGTTGAACATTGCGAAAATCCCCATTCATATTAATTACTAAAAAAAGAATGTCTTATTATTATTATACCCTATAGAACTCGTCGTTGTAACGTATTAACAATTTGTTCTTAATGAATGAGAATGCAAATTTCTGAATTGTTTTTTATATTTAATGTATATATGCAATTTTATTTTATTTATAAACGTAGGTAGATATGCATTTTGAACAAGATATATAAGTGACATTTTTAATAATAAAGTGATTTTTCAGGTTCTACAGACATTTAATTATAATCGAAATGCAAATGGTGCTTGTGACGGATACATCTCTGGTTGGAAGAAAAATTGGTATCTAAACTGAAAGACCTGTGTTATAGCATGTCAATGCCAAAATTAGACCAATGCGTGCACATAAAACCACGAAACGATAAAAAATCGACACAGTATATTTCTACAAGTATCAAAATATCTTAGTTGTGAACTTGTAAGACGTTAAAATATATTCGGAGTAAACTGTATTTACTTAAGTACATAACATATAGTAACACAATGGTTTAAAGCTACATAAAAATAACATTTAACATGTATAGAAAGGCATGCTGTTGATATTAGAAGGTATCGATGTACACAATGTGTAGTAGCCAACACTGCGACAAATTATGTGAAAACGCTAATAACACCTGTACGTAGAATTTGGTCATTTACGTCTGAAGCTTGTCAAAAGTAACTTGAGATCGTAACAGCATAACCACCACGGTTTTATAATGGTTACTGTCGCTACTTAAAACATCGAATATTCAAAATTTAGCTTGAAGCGTAACAACTGAAACAAAACAATGCTTAAAATGTGAGATGATATTGAAGCCGTTGGGACATGTAGGGTTGGTTAAAATGAACCTAATCGGTGCGTCGAGTAGGGAGGAGGGTGCGGGTGTGGACAACCACGGCTCGATAAGGGCTATTTTCGCATAATAAGCCAACAAGCTGACACAGATAAATGTATCGGTAAGTTCTTATTGTTAATAAACCTCGGTCTACATTGTAGGCCAGAACTAATAAATTAACACGAATCACAAATATGCGACCAAATTAGAAGGAAAAAACCGCCCACCCGGCGCAATGGGTCACGTCACACTGTGACCTTTTTTATTGATTTGGTTTCCACTACGGGCTTTTATATCTCAGAAATCGCGCCGTAAGCTCTCTCATGTATGCATTTTGGAAAACCGAAACTGGCCGCATCCAAATCATCGAGTTATGAAAATATTTTTAATATGAAATAATATTTTAGATCAATATGTTGTATCTGAATATTGAGGATCGGCCAGATTTTTTATCGATGTTCCAAATCATTGGAGAGAGTGGAAAATTACAACAATGTCAGCAATTACTTAATAAATACACAATACGTAGGTACATACATATATAGACAACAAACTACAAATTAGTCACGAGTAACAGTCATCGCAATTCCATAGAGCATTGACTTAATCATGTTAAATATTATGCATATATTTTACATACTCTGGCTATAATGTAAAACTATTAGTTCTTAAGCGGATTACGGATAATTATGAGTATCTGTTATTTCATCTTATGTGGTTTATTAAGTAGTTCTTTATCAATTTAGTATCAGAGTGATATGACTATGACTTGAAGGTCGCTACAAAAAAAAATCTTGTGTTTTTTTTTTTTTATATAAAACCACATCTTGCTTAAAACAGATAAGTGTAGGCAATTCTACAATTTCAATTTGTTTTATATAAATTATTAAAAAATCAAGTAATGAAATATATCCTCATCAACTTTTTTCTCTGTTTTATTTGTTGAAATATTGTTTTTTTTTAAATATTCTATCCCCAAAGTTTTATAGCTGATGCTTCAAATGTTGTTTACTGTTGTTATAACGTTAATTATTTGTCACTCATCTGGTCTTGTTATACTCCGCTGAAAGAAATAATTTCGCATATTCAATGCACATCTGTGTTACTCTTTAGAATGTATTCAAAATATGTTATTGAACTCTAAATGTGTAAATTTTTTTATCATTATAATTGTATTCCCGTCTGCTAATGAAAGATTTCGTTTGATGCTTCGAGATACCGCGTCTTCGTTTAACATCAGGTGAAATAGTGGTCAAACGCTTGCCTTTAATATTAAAATAAAATATATACATTATCATTATTACACAAAATCGTCTGACTTTTACTATTTTCCTTATCCGCTGACTGTGTCAGTTTGGACCAGCATTTTTAATTTCAAAGAGAGAAGATTTTCTTCTTGTGTGATTAAGTCACTAAGCTTTCGATTTAAAATGAGTTTGACTTAAAAAAATAAAAACTAAAGTACCACATAAGTATTAACTTAGCTATATTCAAAAGGATAATATTAACAGATATTCACCAAATCTATGCAGGAGACAGCAACTGTGGAGTTACGAGTACTGCCGAAACACAACAATTCATTTTGAAGATTGTGAAAGTAACGGTTTTTGCGTTTCTCATCATGATCGCTGATTGGAAATAAATACAACATTGACTTCACGTCGTAATAAGAAAGCAAGGTGGATACAGAACAATTTGCTCCACCGAACGCGGCATGCTCGCAGCCTCGTGTCTAGGGCTGCTCGGTCACAACGGCTTGCACACACCGAAGCGACCGAGACAAGCGTGAGCTGACAATGGCGAGTACCATGAGCACTTCGGAGACGGAGCTGATAGAGAGCACATACATGGTGACGCCCACCTCCACTGGCGGACCTGCAATCAAGCCCATAGGTGAGTCGGCACGCGCGCCTCGCGCCGTGAAAACCAAACCAGGGAGTGACGGTGCCCCATGGCCGGGTAAAGCGGACGGGACGATAGAGGCACCAATGCATAGTGCCACTTTTGATACAGTCGTAGGTGCTTATAGCATGCGAAGAGAATGACGTGTAACCTGTCACACGTCATCACACTCCAGATGACGGAGTACGACGCGCCGATTGCGCCTCGCATGTTAAAGTGCCGGGCGCAAAAGCAGCTTATTGAGTTAATCGAACCGTGGACATAGGTGCTACGATGAACGGTATAATGTTGGTGATAAACTAAGGGTTATACGAAATATGCTACAATATGCGCAGTTTCATTAGAACTTGTTAGTAAAGGTACCATTTTCACTTCAGAGAGAGAGCTGATCGAGAGCACGTACATGGTAACCCCCACTTCCACGGGTGGTCCTGAAAACACCATAATATTCAACAAATAATGCAGGTAGCTGAAGTAGATAGTACAGTAAATAACAGATTTAATAACTGATGATTTGGTGAACCATACGGAGAGATATCACTGTTTCTAGACGCTTTATAGTTGTAAAATTGTATTAGAAATCTGAAAATGCTACATTTCATTCTGTATGTCTATTTGCTGTTAGTAATGTTTAGAAATGTTGTTTTTACATGAATCAACCTCAATGTTTTAGTCAATGGAAACTTTAACCTCACCATATCGGAAGCAGCGATGTGGTTTAAACCCCTCCAACAATTGGTATACTTTATCAAAGATTTTGATTGAATATGAGCAGCCAATTCTCAATTTCCAAAAAAAAACAATTGCAGATTTGGTTATAGTTGTACTATGTACTGTTTGATAAAAATGAACCCCTACTTATAAAGTATGTACAAACCAGGTTAAGGTTGCAAGATGAATTTCAATAAAGTATATCATTTCGTTACCCTGTGGCTTACTGACTGTGTCATTGTAATAGTACCTGTGACATAGTTACTCTGAGACTGTCAGCAGTGAATCAATTTTGCTCATAAAAAGTTATAATTAAAGATATAATAAAATAAATTCAATTTTATTATACCTATACTCAATATTGCCGTGCTGTATTAATTAGACCGCTTGGGTCTTTACATTTGATAGTTCAATTACTAACCTCCATAGTTTGGCCTTACTCTTTTGTCGTAACTAATACTAAAAGAATCTAAAATTGCAGAAATGTTGACATCGCCAAACATGCCACCCCCGCCAGCACCCCTGCGAAAGAAAAAAATAATTTAGTACGAGAAAGTCTCAAAACTGGGTTTATGATTATTCTACTTTAGAGAGATATATTTAAATATATAGATGTACCACTTTCACAAACAAAATGAAATATTTTGTGTCAATGGGCGGCTTTATCGCTCAGAGCAATCTCTTCCGAACAACTCCCACACACTGTATGCTAAAATCTTCCAAGAACTTCACAACCTTCGTAAATATTTTGTTTTGGAGTATTGTTTACTCATTTTTTTTGTTACCTATAATGCAGCTTACAATTTATTATCATTATCATCATCTCAGCCATAGGATGTCCATAGTTGGATAAAAGCCTCCCCCATTGATGTCCAAAAATACCGGCTGGAAGCGGCTCGTATCCAGCCTTTTCCTGTGATCTTATTCGGGTCGTCTGTCCACTTGGTCTGTGGCCATCCTATGCTGCGCTTGCCAATCCGCCGTCTCCATTCGGCCCTAATGACCATCAGTTCTTCGAGATTTGAGCCTTGTCCACTGTCACCTCAACTTGCTAATCCGCTGGGCTAAGACCGTTACTTTTGTATTTTATCGGATCTCCTCATTTCTGATTAAATCGCGTAAAAAATCGGCGAGCATAGCCATCTCCATAGGTCGTTGTCTAACTTTGAGCCTACTCACAAGACCTATAGTCCAGCGTAGGAGACCAGTACAACAAAATTTATATAGTATTACAAGTTATCAAGATAGAACTAAGCAAAATTAAACCATCCTCTACTAGAGAGCCACTTGGGAAGTCAAGTTTCCGCAATTTGCATCGCGAGGTTGAAGTGGCAATTCTTTAGGCGCCCCCCGCGGCTAATATTCTACGAAATGCCAAACGATAGTCATTTACTTGATAGCAGTTCTTTATGACATCGACCAAAGCAAATTTTTTGTAAATAGAGATTTTGTGGTTAATTGCATTGATGTCATGCTAGGCGGAACTTACATTGAAATTTTGAAGGGAATAAATCGATTGAACCCAAGACTACAGAATACTATCCCTATGGCTTTGCCAACGAAGCCATAGTAGCTAAGCTATCGCCTTATATGTAGTTGTAATTAATGGAATTAATTTGGACCACCATTGAAGTGTTATTATTATAGCTTTGTCGGGCAAGTTCAAGGGCTCTGGTTCAGCTTACGTTTGACCGCTGTCTCACCTGATGTTAAGTTGTAAATTTGTTATTAAATAAAATAACCTAATATTACCCAGTATTACTAACCGATTTTTTCTTTCACAAATTTTAACGTAACTATCTAACATCACGTTAAGGTGAAGAATAGGCTCAATCGAGCATCTTTAAAATGATTCTAATCATTAACAATTAAACATATACAATCTACTTAAAATATATTTTATATATTCATGTTACTTATTCACTTATCTATACCTTCAACATTTAAAATAATTCTATGTATCCTAAAACAATGTGCAAAAAATATTAAACAGATGTCGTTTTAAGACATACAATTTGATTCAACTCTTGCACTATATTGATATTAATTTTGAAACTTAAAACGAAAAATTCGTACAGATGTAACTCACAAACTGCTCATAAATTTTTTTATAGCAACTGTTATCCGGGCGATAGTTAATATATTAATATCGCTCTTTATACTAAAAATTAGCAGATCCGTGCGCGGTTTTGTTCCTCTAAGGTTATTGGGTCTTATAAGCCCCTTAATGCAATGAAGCATGATCAAAAAGTTTAGTTAACCATTTTCTAAAATAGGAATTACACAAAGCTACTACTACAATTACGGATGCCAAGTGGTTCCAATGTGTTTGTTAATGAGAGGTTGTCAATAATTTAAGTGACTCTTGTCTGGTATTTTTTAATGGGAATTATGCACGCATTTTGATGTATCGCTACGCCCGTTTTAGAATGCCAATAAGTAAGTAACTTATTGGCATGCTAAAACGGGCTAACATATCTAGATACTTTATGCGTTTAGCTGTGTTCAAGATGTAAATGTCAAAATTATATTGGTTGACGGTCGCCGTGGCGCAGTGGTTAGTGTCAGTGACATGACTACTGTGTCTCCGGGACCCTGGGCTCGAATCCCGGCAGGGGCAAACATTTGTGCGATGAGTGTAGGTGTTTGTCCCGGATCTTGGATGTTTGTGTGCTGTGAATGTGTGTATTCAAGCGTCCCGCGATACAGGGAATCCTAGTGCGGGGGTCTAAGTGTGATTAAAAAATTTTAAAAAAAAATTCGAAGATATAAACAAAATTAAGGTGAACATCTTGACAGTGTGGAACTGCGGTGAATATATTGGTTAATTATATAAACGTATTGACCCGCGCTTTAGATGTGTTTAACTGAACCAAGTTTGATATACACCACTCAGAAGCTTTTTGAGTAGTTTTCTAACTCTGGTACAACTGTTTTCTGCACCTGGGAAGTTGGGACGTACAGTAAATGTATCACAGGAGGGAAATTATACAAATTTACATAAACAAGCGCAGAATATTCCAACGACTCGGTTTTTGTTATTTATTAATGTGGCAATCGCAATTTCTATCGCGTGCATTGCTTGAGAAGGTTTAATCAAGTCACGCAAACTATGACTGTGAGTAGACCTGAATTTCTGAAACACTAACTTTAAAAATATTCAAATTTAAAACAATTTGTATTTTATATTGCCATGCTATGGGCCGATTCCTATCTATATTAAAAAATCGTATGACTATATTTGAATGTAAAGTGAATTTGCTTTAGAAATATCACCTGAAAATTATGAGACATTTTGTAAACTTACTTACCTTTAATATATGAATTTTAAATTACAAAAACGACGTTAGGATAGAGATTGTGAAGTCGTACAAGTGAATAAAATGTTTTCTAGAAGATTTGACTACCTTGGTTCATTCCTTCAAAATATAAAAGTAAAGACGTGACAATTTATACTTTGTATTATTTTGCTTGTAAAATTGAAGTATTGAAATTGCTAAAGCTATTAAACTACGATGAAACGGAAGCGCTTTTCCGTATAATCAAGTAATACTTTATTTTACCTTATACATAAAATATACATTACTCCAGTTTCTTACGTATACCTACACACTCACACACATATCCGTATAGTACACACACATAACTCTCACACTCACTATGTTTTTATCTTATATAAATTTTATTGTACTTGCCTTGTAAGTTTTTGGGAGGTGAATGCTGGTATCCATAACATGGGGAAACCTATTTTGGATGCCAGTTTGACACTCATGTTTCGTAAGAGGAATAATACATTAGTTTAAGAAATGCACCTACATCGACTGTTTGACTGACCATGTTTCACTGTATTGTGCATGACTGTTACGAAATAAATGATTTTTATTTATTTTATTTATTTATAAACTAAAGCTAAGGTGGGGAACGATCGAACCATCGTCTAATTGGTAGTTGTACCTAACTCCCTCGATACGGATCGATTCCTGTTTGTAGATATAAGCAAATATTCCGCACTTCAGAAAGAAAAAAAAATAACGGATCACTTCGGTGCCTGTTTTTATGTCTGTAGGTCAAGACCCTTATTCTTAACGACACAAATTATGTTAAGAATTAATATTAAATACTCAGAACAGTTATTGGTGTAAAAAAAAAATTTCTGAGTAATCTAAAATCAAACGTCTGATACGTTTATGCTATCTATGGTATTTGCTGTAAAACTTATACAATATGTTTATAGAAGTTTAATTATGTGTGTAGAAGTTAGTAAGAAGCATTGCCTGATACCACAAGTAAAGAGGAAAATGCGAATATCGTTGCGTTGTTGATACTTCACGTATTTTCAATTGATCGCGGTCTATGTCGATGTTGACGGTATAACAGTTTCAATACGGTGAAGTAAAGTCTGGCCTACTTTATATGCGATACTACCAACTGGAATATTTATTATATTCACTTGATGACTCTTTTTTCCTGTTAGATGTTTCAGCTTTTATGTTTTGATAATTGCTCCCTTATTTTTGGTAGGAATTTGAGGTGGTGTTTGCTCACAGTTTTCTGGAAGTAAATCCAGTTATTTGTAGAAACACTATATTTTTTTGTGACTCACGTTTCATTGCTTAACGCTAATTATTTTTTGTCATCGAAGTGGGCTAGTACAGCGATTACCATATAACGGTGGTTTTAAGCATTTTTAGTCCTGTTTTATGTAATAGGTGACAAAACAAGGAGACGGGCCACCTGATGGTAAGCATTACCGTCGCCTATAGATACCTGTAATACTGGGGCATTAGGTTGCTAATTTCCTTAATCCTTTTTAAGAAATTTTAATTTGTTCTACTTTAAAGGAGTTTTTCCCAAACTGTAGCTACTTAATAAATAATCCCATATTGTAGTTCCATAAGCTTCATAATATCTATAGTAATTGTAATTAGATAATTTTCGTGTCACTCGTGAGTAATAAATTGCGTGGAAAATAAAGTAATTGTAATCTTCTTCTTCTCAACAATGAGACATCCACTGCTGGACATATGCCTCCCTCATATAGGGATAGGAAGATATAGGAAGACAATACTCGACACGCTTGGCATGCGGGTTGGCGAGCGCAGTATGTTTTCCGATCCTCAGAAGGCGCTGCTGCCCACCTTCTGGTACGTGGTCCCTTAGCCGACTCTTACGGCAACCGCGGGAAGAGATGGGGGAGTACTATTCTATGCCGGTACCACCACAGCACCGGCAATTATAATATAGTTTTGGAAATATATCCGTGTACAAAAGCACCCGTTCACTGTTCAGAGTTGCTGTGTTAAACAAATTGCCTTGATGATCACTAACCTTCGTTAGAAGATGGCACTCCAAGAAGAAGAATTCCTAAGTTATTTCTTCATTATTCAATGTAAACATGCATCATCAGCTCTACGGATTGATACTGCATATCAAAAAAAGTATGTATTGCCTACGCTTACATAATTGATAGAACGTTTAATAAAACGGCATGTTTTCAAAGGCTTTGATGGATTTCAGTTGGCGGCTACAATTGCCATATTAAAAATTCTGTGTCACGTCCGACCCAACTTAAGTCCTCATGTGACAGTTGTTGTTGGATTGTTTTGAATAATATACGTTTTTATCGAGTATACGTTTTTATAATTTATTAACTTTTTTTTTATACATATTATAAGTTTGCGTTTGACAACTGTCTCACCTGATGTTAAGTGACGACGTTGTCTAGGATTTAGCACGCAAACCTAGAAGGTACCTATTCACTCGCGACTTGAAGTCTCCAGGATTGTACATATCGGGAAACACTGACTCGGGCAACGAGTTCCATTCCTTGGCAGTACATTTGCCGTTCCCTATATCTCTAAAGTGACCATTATATAAAATATAATATGCATGTCAATTATTTTGCAATATCAATCATGTATTATTGTATGTTGAGGTTTGCCTCAACATACAATAATACCTACAATCCAGGCATGGTACTTGGTAAGTAGCTTCAGTATGCTGCTAGCGATGGAATTCCGATTGTGGTTGAAGTTAGCTCGATTTGTTGTTTCCGAATATAAGTTTGTTGAAGCATACATACGGGCCCATCGGTTACAGAAGCTTTGTATTGATCGTGTGGAACCCAAACTCTGCATGGACTTGTTCCACACGATCAGTTTCATGCGTTTCGTTTTATTATTTCTTAAGACTTTACTATAATTTTGCTAAATAGTCAATTTTGGATCTTTACATCTTATTTTTTTTAAAAGTCTAATAAACAAAAAAAAATACAACTTATGAGAACAGTTCATGCATGTCAATGTTCATCATCATCATCATCTCAGCCATAGGACGTCCACTGCTGGACATAGGCCTCCCCCATTGATTTCCATAAGGACCGGTTGGAAGCGGCCCGCATCCAGCCCTTGCCTGCGATCTTAGTCAGGTCGTCTGTCCACCTGGTCGGTGGCCGTCCTATGCTGCGCTTGCCAGTCCGTGGTCTCCATTCAAGAACCTTTTGGCCTCAACGGCCATCGGTTCTTCGAACGATATACCCTGCCCACTGGCACTTCAACTTGCTAATCCGCTGGGCTATATCGGTGACTTTCGTTCTTCTAGGGATCTCCTCATTTCTGATTCGATCACATAGAGAAACCCTGAGCATAGCCCTCTCCATAGCTCGCTGTGCGACTCTGAGCCTATTCAGAAGGCCCATAGTCAGAGACCACGTTTTAGTTCCGCAAGTCATCACTGGTAACACACATTGTTCGAAGACCTTGGAATGGAACTCGTTGCCCGAGTCTGTGTTTCCCGATATGTACAATCCTGGAGTCTTCAAGTCGCGAGTGAATATGTACCTTCTAGGTTTGCGTGCTAAATCTTAGACAACGTCATCACTTAACATCAGGTGAGACAGTTGTGAAACGCAAACTTATAATATGTAAAAAAAAAAAAACTCTCGTTTTCAGGCATTGCGGTATTTTGGACGAGAAGACGTCTCGGAGCTTTCCGAACGCTGCCCAGCCGAGTTGGATGGGCAGCCATGTCAATGTTGATTGAGTACAATTTGAATTCATTTACTAATTTATTAGTGAAAATATTTTCGAGCGTCCATATTTATCCTTTATGTAAAATTCTTGCTGTAACGATATGTGCGCTTGAACTGTTTCTTCCAATATAAAGCATATTAAAAAATCTTAAATGTGAAACGTTTTTATTTTAGCCCGTAGGTCGTCATTAAAGTATAAGTTGTAATATTTGATATCAAAACGCATTATCCTGCCTTGTAAAACTTGAATCCAATTTATCATTAGCGGCAATATATATTTGTAAAAATGTAGAATGGCCATGCTAGAAAGTAACACGACTGTAATTTGATTCGAGTGAGTTCACCATAAATTTCTTTTGATAAATTGGTTATGTGCTATGTGTAAGACTATAGGTTGAAGTTAAATATCAGTTTGCGTGCTTGACCTCTTTCACGTGAAACTATAATCCATTTTAGTACTCGCTACATTCATAGCGAACGGAATTAAAAAAGCCTTTCAAGTTAGAACTTTAAAGGCTTCGTAACTGTTCTTGTAGTTTTCTTACATAGAAATTGCGTTTATGAAACTATTATTCAAGTACCATGTAACCTAAATATGGTACTTATTTACATAAAACATAAAGTTTGTAACATAACATTAAATTGTTAATTTTATAATTCGAGGTGTTTAAAACCGAGTAAGACTCATATTTTAGTCATGATTCATTGGTATACGAACTTTTTGAAATGCAAATTTATACAAATAGTTTACCAGAACCGTAAATGGAATGGAACAAAGTAGAAAAAAAGTTGGTAGAAAAAAAGTCGATATCAATGTGATACTACTTCTACTAGAACTAGACGAACTATTTACAAAAAGAAAGAAGAAATAAACCTCGTTTCTCTCTTCTTCTGTCTTGTTGAGGTAGATACTTAATATATATAAGCTGTGTTGAATGAGCTAGGATATAATAATAAATTGAGAGATAATTAATTTACATAAAATAATTGTGCAGAAAAGCTATAAAATACAGTTATAAATGTGAGAACGAAGATTGAAAGCTTTTACAAAGATAACCTAAAATATATATCATATAATACCTAAAAAAACAACAAGACAATGCGAGTCTGAGAAAACATAACCCTGCACTGAGAGAAAAATAGACAAAAATACATTAATTATAACTAAATTATTACTAAATCCGAGGACAACAAATGGCCTGTGATAAATACAAATTGATTTTTGTAAATGTAATTAGTATATAATACAAATACCTGTTTTGTAATTTCAAGCGTGCGTAGTAATCTCAGAAACGATGACGTCACGGATAAATGTTTCCTATTTTGTAATATCTAGAAAACCATAGTAATCTCAGAAACGATGACGTCAAGGATAAATACTAACTATTTTGTAATATTTAGTAAAGACGAAGTAATATATAATGAGGCCCTACTTATTTCAATAACTTAGTTTTGTAATATCTAGTAAAGACCTAGTAATATCTAATGAGGCACTAGTTGTTTCAATAACTTAGTTTTTTAATATGTAGTAAAGACGTAGTAATATCTAATGAGGCCTTAGTTGTTTCAATAACTTAGTTTTGTAATATCTAGTAAAGCCCTAGTACTTTCAGAAGCTTACTTTTGTAATATCTAATGAGACTTTAGTTCTTTCAATAGCTTAGTTTGATAATATTTAGTAAAGCCCTAGTAATATTTAAAGCTACATTTGTAATATCTAGTTGGTAATTTTGTTATTATAACCAACTGTATTTCATATACATATACATAAATATATATTTATTATTATTATTTTATAACTTTGCGATGAGCGCACTAAGTGCGCTCTTACTAACCCTATGGACATGTTAGTTTCACAGTAATATAAAAACATAGTGAGATATCCATATCAAAAATAAATCGCAGTTATAAAATAATAGTAAAAACTATATATTTATGTATATGGATATGAACTACAGTTGGTTATAACAACATGGATTGCAGATAAAATAAATACAAAGGAATAGATGTCAAAGATTTATTCATTAAGTACCTATAATATTTTACAGTTTGCTTATATATAACCATAAACACTATTTTACAATATAATATAATAAACCTATACAAGATAGACAACATCTAAATTGAACTTTATATGAACAGTTGATGTTTTTACTTAGTAACTTTTACGTACTTTAATATTCTTCCAGGAAGTTTTGCACTCGTAACACTTTCTAAAATGCAATTATAATTATGTATGTCTAAGCGGCGGCGTCTCGTAAAATGATAACTATTGTGGTTAAACCATCCCTTACTTCAGTTTTTGATGGTTTCCATGTATTTTTATTTGTCCTTTAATGGTACACTTGACTTCAAAAAAGGCAATAGCAGTAAACAGACATTATTTAGGGTGTCATTTGATGCAGTTTCTGAAATAGAAAAACAGCAGTTAAAAAATTGTATTTTAATACTCCACATAAAGTACAATTAGTCTTGAAAAATAACACAAAGGTTATAGAAATATTCAAAAATATTTAATCTTGTCAAATCTAATGGATCCTACACATAGTTGGAGGCAAGATTTGGATGTAAGCAATAATGAATTGACAATCAAAATGTCAAACAGCAAGCTCTGTGTAGTTTCCATAAAAATACAGATTCCATAATATACTAACCGGTTACTGCAGACATATATTTCTCCAAAGTTAATTTCAATTCTCGGTCTCTTATATTTCCTAACTTTTTTTGTGCCAGCTCGAATACTTTGTTGTTCAGAGTCACTATGCTGATGAATAAAGCATCAGATTTGTTGTGGTATAATATGTTAAAGTCTTCCAATAGTAACATATAACCAGCAGATTGTTTCAGTACGGGATATTGTTAAAATATTCTTGAAGAGTTCCTGGCTCTGAATAATTTTTGGCTAATCGATAATTGGCAGTAGCTTTCCAATATTCTTCTACCAGATGCCAGGGCTCCAGAGAATTTCTTAGAAAAGTAAGTTTCTCTGCTATTTCCTCCTCCAAGTCTGCAAAAAATAATTTGAAATGTAAGTATACAAATATACTAATAACTACTAGTATAATACTAGTATAGAAATATGCTAACAGGGCTTAAACTATCTCTATACCAAATTTCATCGAATACGGTGTAGTCATTTGAGCGTGAAGAATAACAAACATACACACAAGCTTTCGCATTTATAATATTAGTAGGATTCAGAGTAGATTCTGAAGCACACCATTTGTGGAACATCAGTGCAGGACCTATCCACCCCACACAGAATATAAAAAAATGCTGAACTATCCTTAAAATTACACATTCTACTAATAATTTTATGTTTGGTGAACTTTGGAATGATTGAACTGATTTTGATAAAGTTTTGGAGTATAAGCACCTATATAGATCTTAATTTGGATAAACACGAGTTACTTTTTGTCAACGCGCAAATGGCACTGAATGCTCATGGGCATAGCTACTACCTTAAAGTCTAAAATCTGTCACCAGCCACCTAATTCAGTTTCTGTTCTAGGTTTGAAAAATGTATGTGTTCAAAGGTTGTGAACTTTAAATATAAAAAATAATATGCAATTGGATTACCTTTTCCTTTTAAATGAGCCACAGGTGATTGTAGTTTCAGGGCGTTTGAAGAAGTTGAGGATGATCGAGAGCGAGAGGAACCTTCAATTATTCCTTTTTCTCTTAATTGTCTTCTTCTATTGTACACATATCTCAGCAATTTTCCAGATGCATTGCGAGCTGTACCTCTCACTAGTGTTGATATATAAGGGGTGTAGTACAATGCAGCAGATTCATTTGGGAATAATTCCTGTACCTCCAAAGCCCAATTAAGAAGCTGAGTATTTGAAATGATGATGTATGGGTCTTTCTCAAAAAGAGGTCCAATAATTAGTTTTACTAACAGGTTCCGCTGCGTTTCATCGAGTTTGCCTGATAGTCGACCTTGGTTTAATATGGCTTTACCATCATGTGAAGATTGCAATGTTCGAAGAACCTAAAACAACAAACAATGTATAAGTACAGTCACATTTTTTTATATACTTTTCTAGTGACAAAGCCTAGACAGCCAGTCTTTATACTCACATAGCCTGACCGTAGGGACTCCCCTTGAGAAATGCCATGAATTGGAGTAGAAGTTCTATTCTCTGAGCCTTGTAAAATTTGGCTTGGAGAGTCTTCGTGCTTACTTGCAGCCTAATCTTGCAATGAACTGGATGTTGGTTGAACTGGAGCCGAAAGGGGCCTACATTGTGATGAAGGCTGATATGATGGCCCTAGTTTAGTTAACAATGATCCAAATGATGCATTTCCCAATTCAAGTTCAGAGCATGATAGTGTAGGCAGCTGAAAGTAAAATATAAACTTGATTCCTAAAAGTAGTAAGTAGCTAGATAAATGACAATACTCAATACAATATACAACAAATATACATACTTAATATTATAAAAGCAAATTAAATATCTATCTGCATGTTTGTATTTAACTGTAACTTTGTTTTATGTGTGTAGATTCTGTATATATCACAGTGTAGGTTATAGATTATATTTTTGGAATAAATAACATCCTTAGGCCTTCAGCCATTATCAATAAATGTATGAATGAACCGTATTGTTTACAAATAAAACACAATAGATCAGCATAACTGTTCAGTGGAGTCTTAGGTCTGACAGCTGTCAAAGTGACCTAATGTTGTATTGTTTACTTATATCTGTTTTGTTTTAGATTCAAATAAAACAAAATCTTTCTGTAAACTATGCAGTAGTAGGATGTGTGGTGTAACTTACTGTGATTTTATGTCAAAGCGGGCAAAGTCGCAGGTAACAGCTATATAGTTTTCTATAAATAACACTTTACAACATTAAAATTCAGGCAGGTAAGCTGTTTATAATAATATTAATAACTGCTAACTTACATTTGCGGTTGTATTAAATATTGAATCTGTTGGTTTTCGACTCTTCAGTTCTGCCTTCCAATTATCTAGATTAGCTTTAAATCTTGCCCTATCACCGGGGATTGGTATAAGCTGTATAATTTCATCATTACATAACAATCTTAGGGTCCCCGCATCTATTCTGCCTTCTGTAAACAAGTGTTAATCACAGTTCAATCAATTTTCATATCCATATTTTTGGACCTCTCCGTTCAAAATTATTGTAATTAGGAAGAGTGAGACTACCTGTGACATTACTACTCCTCAGATTAACTCTCCGGGCTGTAGATATTATTATACATAGATAGGTACAAGCATGATAGATAATAATATGCATGCGATGTCCCCAAATTGATGACTAATAAGTACCTTAGTTCTCATAACAAGGAAGTCTTGATGTGTATTTACCTAGCAAAAACTAATATAAGTACAGGCCGGCCCACCACGTTACTAGTCCACATTTTGCATACCTAGCTGTACCTACCTACTACTTATCTGACCTCTCGCGATGTCCTACGATACTATATTTACTTACTTCTAATATATTTATTTCTGAATCCATAGGTGCATACCTGTACTTTTAATTAAAAACTGGACACACAGATATAGCGTTAGCGACTGTAATTTGAATGGACAAATAAAATGGCGTAGACGTGACAAGTGTGACGACGCAAAGCAAGTGGTACACGATTCTGAGCCATTATGTTTAATAGGTCAGAAATCACTTTAGAAAAAGTTCAAATTACATGCACATAAAATATAATAATAAAGTTACTTGTCAGGTAAACTTACCACAGAATGTTCGTACGTAATCACCGAGACCCCAATTAGTTAAAAGATCACTCGTGAGCTGGTCCATATTTCACTAAATCATTTTCTTTTAGAACGAAATAGAAAACTTGATTGTTTAGGACATTCATTTTGAACAAAAAATTAAATGGATTAAATCAAATCCTAAACAATCAAGTTTTCTTTTCACAATTTTTAATTTTGATTGTGCGGCGTGCGCTACTTGTTGTCGCGTCCAGTGCTACAAACAAAATGGCTGTTTGCTTGGCCCGAAGTGAGCTAGGTGCCTGCCGATGCACAAGCAAAGAGCAAAACGTTTCTTGAAACTACAATACATATTTTGGAATTTACCTGGAATTACTAAATAGGTAACAAGAACATGGAGCCTTTTTTTAAAATTTAACGCACAAACTAAATAGAGTACTGCGATTTAACATTTGTGTCTAGAAATAAGTGAAGTTTATTACTTGGGATTACAAAATAAGAAATAATTAAACGTTGCTGTGAAATCAATATTAGCAATTTCTTGAAATTAAAAACAATGCTTAGAATAAATAAGCTGATTTCTTGGAATTACAAAACCAGTAAAAACTAAACGTTGCAGTCAAATAAACTAATTCATTTTTTTGAAATCAAAAACGTTTCTTGGAACAAATAAGCTCTTTTCTTGGAATTACAAAATAAGGAAAAACTAAACGTTTCTGTTAAATTCAATAAAGTAATAACTTGTATTTAGAAATTGTTCTTTGAATCAGATGAGCTATTTCATGGGATTACAAAATAGGTAACAGGCTTGGAAATACAGATAACCTTTCTTAAAAAAACTAAACATGTTTGCAGCTTTTGCAAAAATATGCTAATATTTACTATAATGTGTGATATTAAATAAACTTTGTAATAATTTGCATTTACTAAATGAGAATTTTAGGAATTACATTTATAAAAACAAGGTAGTTAGTAAAATATAAGAACAATTGCAAATACAGCAAAACTTTCATAACTTACACTAAAACTTAGTTTTTTCTCCAAATACTAAACATTTTTTTAATATTTGGTGGTGACTTTTCTCTCAGTGTGAATAAATCATTACACCAGCAGCCTTGGGAGGCGGCAATCTTGCCAAAGTAAGCAGCTACAAGACTTCACAAGTTTTGTTCGACGATTAATCATCGCCTGGATATGCAAACGAGCGTATTAAAATACCATAGAACTTACTTTTTGATAGCTATCCAACATTAAAAATAAAGTTGATAAAAACCGTTCTATGTATTAACTTTTTATACATGTTAGATGGTATATTTAACCGACTTCCAAAAAAGGAGGAGGTTCTCAATTCGACCCGTATGTTTTTTCATTTATTTGTGTTTGTTACCGCATAACTTCTGACTGGGTGAACCGATTTTGATCGTTCTTTAAAAGCTGGTGCTTCCCGTGTAGTCCCATTTAAATGAAATTTCATCAAAATTAGACGAGGACTTTTTGAGTTACAAGTCAAAAACTGAAAAATGCGTGCTTATACTACACGATATTATAGTAGCGGGTGAAGACATCGGTGAACATACTTACACCACAATGACAAATGATCCCATGAGTAACAAAAAAAGTCACAAAAATAGTGAAAAAAAAAATTTTACCAAAAAATGGAGCCGACTTCAACACTCAAAAGTATATACGGATATACAGAATTACTTTCTTTTTCCTAAACTATACATCACTTCATTTTATATATTGTGCTGAGTGAATCGGTATCATTAATTTATTATTGTTATTATTTTTTTGGAAGTTTACTGGCTGCATATAGTTACATACTTGTTTAAATATGAATAAATACTTTGTTAGCGTCATTAGAATTTTTGAAGCTTACTAAAAATAACTATTGTAAATACAATACAATACAATACAATAACTCTTTATTGCACAAGTACACAATTAAAATAAAAAATGTTACAAGAATCTAAAATAATTAAGGTGGTACAAAACAATGGGCGATTTCTTCCAGACAACCTTAATACACAACCCTAAATACACAATTAGATCTAATAAATAAACTACTATGCTTGGCCATTACAGTTTTTTATTGTTTTATATTGATTATAGTGGCTAGGACAGTATTTTTGAACCATGCGTTAATGTTGGCATATTAACAATTTTATTAAAAACAATGCAGTATTCAAAAAGATGACTGATATGAGAGAATACGAAGTGTTAACTATCACCGTTTAAATGTTGCTTACAAATTATGGTTTATTTTAATACTCATGGAAGGATAAGGTTGCATTGTACTGACGTACATATGGACCTCACTGGATTCTAAATATATGAAGTAGTTTAAAAGCTGAGTACAGTTTAATTCCTTCTAAAAGCATACAAAGCCGTGCATACAGGTCTACCTTCACTGGTACTGATATTAAAAATTAAAAGCGGCTCTTCGAAATAAGTATGGAATGGGTCGGGAGTACGAGATATGCGCCGACCGCAAGTTCGGGGTTGTTAGGTACAGTTTTAATCGCGGGTACGCAGTTTGAGCAAAATGTTTCAAATGAACTCGTCCAATAATCTTTTGATCTTTGTGATGCTTACACCGAAGAACTCGTAAACTCTTTACTCGCTATTTAAGAAGAAAATCATAATAATTTTTTTTGAGATGTTATCATCAAAATTAAATGGACGTTTACAGAATATCGTCCTGGGTTCAAATGCGAATAAAAATAATGTTATTTTTTTAAAAAAAAACGAGATAAAAACTCTTTTATAAATCAAAATCTTAACTAATATTGAATATATAAAGCTGAAGAGTTTGTTTTTTTGTTTGGTTGAATGCGCTATTATCTCAGGGACTACTAGATGAAATTGAAAATATATTTTGCGTTTTTAGCGTTGGATAGTCTATTTCTCGAGGAAGGTTTAAGATTTTATAATATCACACCACAACCAATAGAAGCGGAGCATAAATGAAAAATGTTACAACAAATCGGGTAAAAATGCTTCCTCGAAGTAACCATTCCAAGCGGGCAAAAGCTAGTTTTATAAATAATAAGGTTGTGGATTGCCAAAAAACAAAAAGGCCCAAAAAGTATTAGAAACTTACTAAACACTTTTATTAAATAAGGATAATAGTAAGAAACAAGACTTATTAGATACAATGCAGGCAATTGCCATTTAAAAAAATAATGGAGACAGTGAGATAGCGTTTGACCGCTACTCACCACCAACTCGATAACAAAACTCCGCTTATTAGCTAATCAGAGAAGTTCTGTAGTTTTGATGGCACATGACCAATTGTAGAGCAATATCATCTGGTGCGGGCTAGACTGCTTCTTTGAAATATACCTATTGCTGTCACCCACCAGCAAAGTTTTTGAACAGTAGAAATAGGTTTTGATCGGTACTAAATGGGAGCTCGTGAACAAATGCGGATTTTGTCCATGCAATCACATTTTTTTTACACCGTAAACATGTACTAAGAAAATTTTAAAAATTTACATTCAGAAAAAGGCTTATTCTATAATAAGTTGGATAAAATTTCGTGTACAATTTTCAATCAAAACCAGACATCAATAACAGATAACAGATTTTTTTTAACTCACGTAAAAGTATAATAAAAGGACGGGCTGCTTCGAATAACACGAATTCAAAGTAAGTATTATTTAATGAAATGTAATACTTACTTTGTATTGTAACAAATCACAATGTAACTGAAAAAAACAATGTATTTGTCCAAATTTTTGAACGAAACTAGACTTGTCCGTTACCAAAAAAAATAATTATAAAATACCGTTCAGTTTTTTGATAAACAATACATGTTCGTACTTTATTGAAGCTTGCATGTACTTAAAATCAGAAATCGGGCTACTCTATAATTGCTTGTTTAAAATTTTTACGCTTCTTGATATAAATGTTAATCGGAAAATTCCGCATTTGTTCGCCAGTTCCTCAAATGGTAGATAATGAGTACAGTTATTATTAAGAATATAATATTTTAAGACTTTCATAGTACCTACTTCATTGAAGCATCTTTCTAAACAAACAAAAATCAAATCGAAGCACAGATCAGTTCGCAGTTCTTAGACGCTCAGCACTAGTTTAGTTAGCAAAGCACTACCACCTATTGATTATTTACTTTAACTACTGCCGATAAACGGCTATGGAAGTCAGAGTGTTGTTTAAGCTCATTAAGGCTTTGTTTATTTATTCGTTAATGAGGTATTGTCAAAGAAATTAGCATGTTTGGAACTTACTTTTGAAGTTCTTCACATTTACCATGTGAATGTAGGGTTAGTATTTGTTTTGCTTTGCGAAACTAAATCAGGTGGAGTTTCGTGGGCTTATATTATATGTTGGATATACTCGTATATGTAATATCAATTAAATTTATAAAAAATAATTAAAGTGATTTAATTAACAGGTTATGCATATACGTTTGTACGTGTAAAAGTAATGCTTTCTTATGTGGTTCACGATATTATTGTAAAAATATAATGTAATTATCCGTGAGGACCTGTAATTGGCCTTTTGTTAAATATTAAGTTGTTATATTGTATAGAAAGCCGTTGGTCTTCCATGTAAAAATAAATAAATAAATAAAAATAAATAATTATTAGACCAAGTTTTACAATCGCAGAGTTTGAAATCGGGCTATTTGGCTTTGTTTAAAGTTTTACATTAAATAAATATATATTATTTCTTGATGAATATTTCAACAATTCTGTGAGTAGGTCAAGTTTTTTATGCTCAACCATTTGTATGTAAATTAATTAGGGCCAACAACTTAGGAAGAAAGTGGCGTTTCATCTTAATGACATTTGTTCAGGAAAACACTTCATAGGCCTTCAATAAAAAATAAAAAAATTAATGTATGTACAGCGTTTATGCTGAGATAAGTTTTAGAAAGACCCAGTTTGGGATTGGCGCTGACTGTTTTTTTTTTCTTTTCTTTAATCAATACCTTAGTTACTGAGACATTGACGAGGGTATGTTTTCTTGACTAAATCAAACATTTAAGTTATTCTATATATTTGATATAAGATTGTGTCAACTTGTTAAGGAACAGAATTAAAATATCATTTTGCATAAGAATCTCAGCTAAGGCAACTCTTATAACTTTAAACCTTTATAGGTACTTTCTAATTTATTTATTCATAAAAAATCACTTTCGTACTCTCTGACCTGGAAACCTTGTATCTACTCCTCAGGCAAAATCTTTAGCTATATGTTGATTAAGTCAGTGTTGAAACGTATCCACATACCTTGAAACTTAATAAATAAACAAAATTATCAAAAATTATCTGTCATTCCCTGTGTTCTAAAGATCCATTGATCAATGTCATTATTTGATGTACTGTTAGTGATGTATTATATATGGCATTTTTGGATTCGGGTGTAATAAAGTTCATCTATCAATCTATATTCTATTGATCATCTATCTATCATTATTGAGGTCATCAAATCAAAAACATCGGCGGCGGTTGTTAGGACTAATGCGAGGAATATGTGCTTCAAAATCGCCCGCTCAAAACGAACACCGAAAGAGCTATCGCTAAGAGCAAAGGTGTTAACAACGACCCTATGGACACTTTTAAAGACGGAGTGCCGGCTTGGTACTTTGCCAGAACGACAGGTTGAAGAGAAAAGCCTTGGCTTATGATTTTCGGAGAGAAACCAAGTGCTCCTAACCTAATACCAACTCGCAATTTCTGCGTCTGATCATTTGTTGCTAATTGACTTCAAAATCAGAAATAGTGGTAGTTATGGGATTGTTAACATATCAATTACAAGCTGCTACTTTTGATGTTTTAAACGAATTCACATTGCAATGCAGACACAAATCACTTATAAAAGCTTTTTAATTTTGTTTCTTCTGGTGTAAGTCGCAGTTACAATTGAAACATTTTTTTTACTAATAAATTGGCAATTTAAATCAAATTTTGTTCAATATATTAACTTTTATGAACTATTCTCATAAGTAGTATTCCTTAAAAAATTATGGAAAACAAGACAATCTTAAGCCTACCAGTAATTTAGTAATTAGCGCTTAGAATTAAAATATATACAAGTTTATGTGAGATATAAAGGCTTATTTATATTATTATTTTTATAATATTATTAGGGATAATAATTAATGAATTATTTTCAATTTTAAGCTATATAAAAATTAAATTTGCTTTTAAAGGTCGAACTGTAAACTCGCTAAGGTGATAATCGCACGTTTTACTTACTTTTTATAAACACCACAACCCATGATATTTCCAAGCGCTTTTTCACCCTTCTGCTATGTTAGCTCTACATTTTGTTATTTTTTTATTTTAAACTGGCGTTAGACCACTGTCCCATATAGGTAAATAATCCATACAAATATGAATAAACTTACACATAATCACATAGGCGTTTTGATTGTAAAACTTTGATTGTATTTCGATAATTTTCTAAAAATGGCTTTCAATAAGATTTTTTTTAAAAGTCCACGCATATAAACATGTACATGTGTTCATGTTTTTTTTTTTTACAAATGGGCTTTAAAATTATAAATTTTATTTACATATCCTGACCAAATGTTAATTTGCAATAACTGTAAAGTAGCGGCATAGAATTGTACCCTTAGTGAGTCCCATAAGAGGAAACGAAGGGAAACCCAGCCGGAAGGAAGCCAGCACCTGCAGCGTATGCATTTAACCGTGCGAATACTCCCAGTTTAAGAAATGAGCAGTTTCTCAGCTCCCAGAAATTTTAAAATGAAAAAAAAAATAATAGAACTGGTCTATTATTTTTTTTTTCATTTTAAAATTTCTTTATTGATCAATTCACATTTTTGTTTTTGTAAAACTACTGTATGTATGTATGTAACTAGTGTATATTTTCTCCTAGAATACAAAAACATGATACTATACAATGTTTAGCAAGCTAGAATGTCTATTTTAAACTTATAAGAATGTAGTGGTTACAATGTTTGGAAATTTTGAATGTACAAATATACTAAATAAACAAATATTTATTATGTTCGTTTTAGAAATAACAAAACATTTTTGACATGTCAATAATCAGCGATTAGTTTAGCCTCTCGGCTAAGTTCTAAATACCTTATTAGTTATTAATACCCAGCTAGCGAAAATCCGCTGTCGTAGGGGCAAAAAAAAAAAAAGTTCTCTTAATAAAAAGCGAATTATAATGATTAGTTGAGAACGTGCTGCCTGAAATGTTGATGTGTTGGCATATTTTTTATGCAGTAATATTTTGCGTACCTCAGCATTCCATTAAAGGTAATTATTTTACTCATCCGCAAAAAAAATGAATGTAAATTAAGCGCTATTTCGTTTCTCGCTAAAAGCTAAATGTGTATTTAATTTAAAGAAAATATTGTATTAGTTTTGTGACGTAAGCGTTTACGACGTACATTACACAATTGGATAAATAGCGACCAGGGTTCGCGCGAGTACCTTTTTTAGGGATGGGTTGTAAGAATGCTAGCTCCTAGACTTTTGGTACTAAAGATTGCAGGCTATAATTAAGTTGTCTATACTTTTGTTTCAATTGCAAATGTAATTGCATATTGGATATAGGCGCTTTGTATCTAATTTAACAATTAGATCTGTATTTCGAGCATCGAAAGATCAGCGCTGGTTAAATACCAGCATTTGCTGAGATGGGTCCATTTTACGACTTGGGCAGTATTCTATTAACGTATTTTTCTATTCTATTTTTTTTTAATGTATGTATATCAATTGTTTTTATTATATAGTCACGTTAATTTAATGTTGCACATTGTTGCGAATAAATTTATTTCTTTTTTTCTCTTTCTTTCTTTCTTTTATTTTAATATTATACTTCTGTAAAAAGACAAGGAAATGAGTTTTTTTTTTAATTCAGCGGTATGAGTGACAGAAAATTGAGATGGCCATCTTATACCAAGACTAAAGCGCTTCTGTACGCTATTAGTACGTAGCTAACTTCTGGACGAAGCGGTTACATATTTTGATCAAATTATCTATTTACCTGTTGTTGAAACGTTTGAAATAAAAATATAATATAAAGAATAATCTAGACGTTTTAATTAAGTGGTTACGAGCTTAGAGCGTTTTTAGGTCTTTATTGTAAGGTTACGTAGAGAGATGTTTATTGAATATTTTTATCGAAAAGCAAATATTTTCGTGAAGATTGAATGAAAGCACTAAAACGAAAAGTTAATTTCGATAATTTATCTTCTCTATCTTAAACCTCCCTCGTCGGCCACTTATTACTTTTGTTAGATATGGCAAAATCTTTCTTTCTTCAAAATCTTTTCCAAGTGATGTTTTTCTTCACAGAATTTCACTACATTGTCGTTTTTTTATTTACGAGTATATTTGTTTTAAGGCCTTTCGCTGTATATTAACTATCACCTCGTACGCACGGCATAGTGTAGTGATTGAAGTACAAAAGCTTGTCATTACAGAAACTCTATGGAGTTTTCCAGCTGTAAATACCATGATCGTTCCTGTAACCTGTTATGATACGGGAAAAGCAATAGTACTTCAAACTTTCGTGATTTTTTATTTAAATATTATATGTTACTTATTTTAATAATTCAATATTGTTCACACTCATATAGTATTTTTGCCGACATCTCACTTTTTATTCGAATTTGTGAAAAGGGTGCGTCGTCAACAGTGCCTTTTTGCAAAATGTATGAATTTAGTTTATTATGTCAAAACTAACCGACATTATCCGTCAATTAAATAAAAGACTTAACTACAAATCAATTTTAAAATTGATCACCATTATAGAATGAAATAAAATTATTTGATTAGTTCATTAACCCCTATATACTCAAAAGTCACATTTTGTCACTAACTTTTGAGTAATTTAAGTCATTGACCTTGCTCGTCGACAGTATATGGCGAATAACAGATAGGTATGAATTTTGCCGTCATTTACATTCCATCATAGTTTTATGATGCTACAAAATGGCGCACTTTCAATAAGCTATGTAAAATTCGGCCTGAAAATTATACCTTTTCTTTATGTCGTGCTATTAAAGGAATATAATACTTATTTTAAGTAATATGGTTCCTATTTCTTTGTAAATAACACAATTAATTACCAACGATTAAATAAGTTCAATACGCCGTACAATATTCAAATGGAAGAAAAATAAGAAAAAATAATTAAATTTTGCATTTCGTTTCTATTCCGTCATAAAATAAATCCACTAAAAATATATATTAGCATTATATATTAATAATATTATGACCTGATAACCTAAACCAACAAAGACAAAGAATGTGTTGAAGGTAATTGTCGTTGATCGTTAAACTAATGCATTCCATTTAACTGCCCCGTCGAGATTTACGATCGTCTCGGCTTAGCGAGGTTTTGTGCGTAAGCTCGAATATTTGAACAGCAATTTATTGTTGTATGGTATACACTCACGCGACATGGTTGGCTTGCGGAAGAAATGCAGCCGCGAGTGCCAGCAGTATGGGCGCGCTGCGGGGGCGAGCGCCACTCATCGCGCGTGCGATCGCATGTGCACCGGTCGGGTTTCGAATAGTAGAACGCTCAGTCGCCGGTGTCGCGCGGTGGACTGGCTCCTCTGGCGGGCGCGCGCCTCGCTTGTGTCTCCCCGAAGTGCTCGGTGTATCGATCGTGCAGGCGTGACCCAGCCCGGCACCGCCTGTCGCTCGACTATCGACCGTCGCGCCGCCGCAGCCGATGCGACGCGCGTACTCACCCCGTAGCAAAGTACTACGTTCCCGAACTCATCCACATTAAAACTTCAAGCGTGCGCACGACAATCCTGTACTTACCTATTCAAATAAATCTGACTTTATCCTGCCGCGTCACTGTCTAGAATAAAAACGTAGAGATATATCCACCAAAGTCCAAAGTTCTCAATAATTTAATACTTTTTTGTTATAGGGGTACCTAGGTAACCACATGTTCATTTTATTTATGTGTATATTATGCAATAAGAAAAAAAGCGTTAACATAATATTTTTGGGCTTTAGTAACTTACTTTTTTAAAGCATTTTAAACTATTGGTTATTTTTATTGATTGCTCGTGTAATACTATGTTAGGAATATTTTGCTGACAGCCATTGCGGTTTTTCTGCGTATCTATCTTAATAGTTTATCTTCATACAAAATATTTTGTTTAACATTTTAGCGCCACATTTTACCTGACTTCGAGTATAAATTCATCTGTTTTTTGTTGCCGGAACTTCCCACGCATCGGGCCTGCCTACGCTATGTCCCATCAGACCGCAGTTGTGCCGCATTTTCCGTTCCAATTTTACCGTTCAAACATTTTCTTTCTTAGTCTGCTTATAAGTGATAGTCTACTAGTCTACGTGTTTCTAGACCTATCTTTGAACCTAAACCAACGTAAATGAGATATTGTTGGAAATGTTTTATTTATGTTTTTAGCAGCATGCATGCAGATTAACACATTATTGTAAATAGAGTATGTATGCATTATGTATATATATAATTTGAAGTCAATTATCGCACAAGCTATGTTCGACTTTTGCTTTTCTAATTTTTTTTTTATCACACTCAGGCCCTCGCATTAGTATTCCCTGTGTCGCGGTACGCATGGACACACACAATCACAACACACAAGCAAGACTCGGGACAAATACCTATACTCATCACACAAATGTTTGCCCCTGCCGGGATTCGATCCCAGGGTCCCGGAGACACAGAAGTCAAGTCACTGACACTGACCACTGCGCCACGGCGACCGTCGAATTTACTTGTAAGGTGACACAAAAGTTGTCATCCTATGTTCTGTGACATTAATATTTTTCAATAAATGATACTCTTTACTTCTGCTTTTGGATTGTGTTTATTTGATGTCTTAGATATATTTACATTAAGTAGAAAAAAAGGAGTAGTCATCGCCATAATATATCACTATATCGGGCCCGATTTGTGGCATTTTTCATTACTCTTGCCAGAAGTTCCGGCGATAGGTCTCCGCATTCCTGATGAAATTTTCTTTGAGGGCTTCATGAGGCTTATTGATATATACTTCAAAAAACGCCACTAAATCAAAGTTTAGAACGGTCTTGCCGGCCAGCGCATGTCACCAAAACGAGATATTAGGCAACCTGGAAATGCAGCCATCAATATTTAGGTTATGGGTCGTGCAGTACCTATGTGCCAAGACACATAGATTTGTATTCAAGTATTTTGCCGTAGATATTTCTGATGCGCATAATTAGATATGTTTACGCTGCCATTGTCGCCACGATCTGGCAACACAAACTCACCTGATTATGGGCATAGGAAATAGTTGAAATTTAGGTCAAAATACTCGATTTTAGATATACTTTCTTAGTAATGAATCTCATCCTACACTCTTTTAATATTTGGCAAGAAAACTGTCTGCCGTTGAACGTCAATCCCTTCTTCTTCTTTTGTGATGTAATTATCTAATCATTTTGTATTTACTTTACACTGTTTCTACGGGTATAACGTGGTACTTACGCGTAGTCGATATCACGATCGATATTTTGTATTTATTAAATTATGTACTACGCTCTGCGGTTTCACCCGCGTGGATTACGGTTTTCCTGCTACCTTAGCTCTGCCACACTTTCCAACCAAACTTTTCCTTTTTTTTTTTACTTTTTTTTTAATTATGTGTCTATGCTATTAGAAGTGCGTTAAAATTATTGCCAATTTAAGTCAGCACACCGTAGATTTTGGCAACGATAAATGCACTTACAAACAAATTTGAAAACTTATACCGTTTTTTTACTCTAAAGTGTAAGGGTAAAATAGTAACATAATTGCACATGATAGTTCGATTGAATTACATATCATCCATGTAATTTAGTTTTACGTTCCCACGTATTTAATTTAATAATTCATGGCGACCCTGGCAGGCGTTCCGCTAATAGTACATAATTATGCTGAAGTGTCCGGGCACCAAGCGAAAACTGTGGAGGCCGCGGATTCCTGTGAGCCTAGGTGACCTAAGTTTGAACTTTTATATTACAATGGGGAACCTTCAAGTTGAAGTGATAAATGAAAGTGATGTGAAAGTGGACATGAAATCGGACCAAACATCTGACATCTATTCAAAAAATTAATTATATATATCTTATCGATTAACGGCTCATTAACAAAAACATTGACACAGATAAAGTATTTACTTTATTACAAAAAGAGTGTAGAGCCCTTTTACTGTAGCATATAATATAATTTATGGATCTACTTTTTCTAGATTCAGGATTCCATGGATTGCACATAATATTTGGAACTATATTTTTAATCATTTGCTTAATTCGTCACTCAAATAAACATTTTTCTAGAAATCAACATTTCGGATTTAAAGCTGCCGCATGATACTGACATTTTGTTGATGTTGTATGATTATTTCTTTACATCTCAATCTACTGATGAGGTAATTAATTAATTTATTCATATAATATACAAAGTATATTGTGTCATAACACTTTTTTCATTATCATTTCATTTACTCATTATAAATGATTTCGTTATTGTAATGCTTTACGCTCAACAGCCTAGACGGATTTAGATAAAACATGGTATGTAGATAAGTACATCATGTTCTGGAATAATACATAGGCATTTTTCATCATTATTACCGTCATCAATCATCATCACGCGGGATAAACCGCGGGGCGCAGCTAGAGCTAGCATATTTCAAACTCAAAAAATACAGAAACCTTTATCAAAAGTGGATGCGTCAACAAAATGTGGCGTTGAGAACTGTCCAGAGGATCCGTGATTCTTCTAGAAGATGAGACACTACTTTGGAAAAACAGTATTTTTCTACAAAATATGCATCTAAAATGTCCAGATACACCTTACTAGATAGAAGTTTTTATATTTTTTTATTTACATTCACACGAGGTCTTCAGGTCCCAAACTAGGCAGTGCCTGTACTATGGTAACCTGATGACTGATATATATACTTATATATGCATATACATACCCAGACACAGGTCAAACAGACATGTTTATAAGCATAAATGTTTGACCTGCCCGGGAATCGAACCCGGGACCAGCGCCTCAGAAGGCAGAGTGCTACCAACTGCGCAAACTGGCCAGTCAAAAATAGAAGTAGAAGTAGTAGTAGAAGAAGTAGACAGTTTCTATAATATAAATGTTTTCTTAAAGCTCATTCCTATTATACAACTGTGACATATCAGCAATCTAGAGTGTAATAATTAATAGCAAAATACCGGCTTTCTCGTTTCTCTCTGAAAGCACATACTGATTCTCTCACTTCATTTAACCGCTTGAATATTCAGTGGCAATTAGCGGTGGCGTATCGAGCTTGTCGAAGTGGCAGTATCTAGTCACATCAATTGCACTTGAGTTCATCCCTGTCCAATAATTAATCAGGGGTTAGATGAACACCAGTGATGGCAACCTCCAATTAGAAACGCATGTATATTTAAATAGAGCTGAAACTTCATTAAAATGATCATTCTGAAATACGTTATTTAAAATAGTGTTTAATAATAGTGGCTTATGAAACTGTATCATAGCAAGGTTTCCTAAAACATGAGTGTAAGTTAAAAAAGGAACCGTAGGCGAGTTTTTTTACAGTCTTACGCGAATGTTTTAAGACCATATTATGTGCACTTTCATACACTACTTATAATATCATCTCAGCCGTAGGATGTCCACAGCTGGACGTAGCTCTCCCCTCCCATTGATTTCCACAAAACCGGTTGAAAGCCGCCTGCGTCCAGCCCTTGCCTGCGATCTTAGTCAGGTCGTCTGTCCACCTGGTCGGTGGCCGTCCTATGATGCGCTACTTAATCTATAATCTCATAAAATGGATAATGAAATTTATGTTAAATTACAACATATGTTTGCATTTACTAGTATATATTATTTATATAGTAAATACTATTTATTACTTGACGGTGGCCGTGGCGCAGTGGCTAGTGTCAGTGATATGACTACTGTGTCTCCGGGACCCTGGGTTCGAATCCCGGCAGGGGCAAACGTTTGTGCGATGAGTGTAGATGTTTTTCCCTGGTTTTGGATTTTTGTGCTGTGATTGTGTGTGTCCATGCCTCCGGCGATACAGGGAATCCTAGTGCGGGGTTCTGATGATGATAAAAAATAAGTTTAGCGCTGAAATTCGTTTGCTGATAGCGCATGCGTGTTGCGCCTCGTGCACAGATTTAATGTAGAAAAACTGCATTGCAACTTCCTTGGGCCAGCTATGCAGTTGTATCTTAATTTATTTCGATAAACATATTGTATATAAAGATGTCATTCAAGTTCTGTATTTGATGTTTAATCTTTATATTTCAGTATGAAAATTAGCCACGTAATATTATTGAAAACACCATGAGAAACTCATGCGTTCCGATTCTGATTTTAAAGTCATCATCAAGTTATGCAGAACAGGCAGATATATAAAAAAAAATAAGCAATAAAATGCCGTTCTTTATTACTTATGAATTATTTATCTTGGCAATCGGTTTTTGAGCTTGTCCTTCGACAAAGGCCTCCTTGAAAGCTTTCCATTTTATCCTTTTCTTTGCAGAGCGTGCCCATTTTGGACCAGCAGTTGTTTTTTGTGTCGTCTTTTCATCGTTTGGTTAGGCTATCTTTGTCCATATGCTATCGCGTGGGATGAATATATCCAATCTTATCGTTTTAAAGTCCTAAATCGATAAGACAAAAGACCGACGTTTTTTTTTTGTACAAATACAGATATGTTTATTCAAGCAATAAATACAGGATACAAAAAACTTAAATATAATGTAGTAACGAAAACAATTACAAAACTATGGCGACTAATGTTGCTATCTATTGTGTCGTGCAAAACCTACACTAAGATAATATTCAATTCTATATATATATTCGATATATAATTTCTTGTGTCGTAGATTCTGCGTTTCCTTCAATTATATTACACAAGTAGCGCCGGATTACGGTTTTCCCGCTACCGCAATTATCCCACGGCAACTATACTTTTTCCGGGATAAGAGTAGCCTATGTGTTAATCCAGGGTTTAAAATATCTCCATACCAAATTTTATCGAAATCGAATATTTGATCGTGAAGAAGTAACAAATATACACACATACACACATTTTCGCATTTATAATATTAGTAGGATAGTAGGATTATGTAGTAGCCTAAAATGGATAAGGGAGATCTGACTAAAAGTGAGCTTATAAATATAGGGTAAGCAAGGGGAATAGCTTATAGGATGCTTTGGCTAGAAAATATATTCACAAGTTTAAGAAAAATGTGTGTAGTTTATATTGTTTTTCGAATCTGCAAGTCAAGTTGTTGTACCTTCTTGTCAACTCTTTATAATCTCTCGTTCTATTATCCGATTGTAATTGTTACAATACTTTGTGCTTATATACTAAACCTAATGTAACCTATAATAATATATATTGTAATTTACTTTTTGGAAATAAATATTAATTATTATTCTTTTTATTTTCTTTTTTTCTTAGGTTTAGTTTTTTTACAGTATAAATATCAAAAACAAAAATTAATAAAGATATTATAAAAAACCTAAACCTAGAGTTCCGCCAGCAACGGGGCAGGGCCCAAGCTACCGGTGGTTAGGGCCGCAGAGTGAGGAACCTCCGGACAATACGCGCC
The DNA here is from genome assembly GCA_934044485.1 of Apeira syringaria. NCBI lineage: Eukaryota > Metazoa > Arthropoda > Insecta > Lepidoptera > Geometridae > Apeira > Apeira syringaria. The sequence goes on along the minus strand of OW203655.1, from coordinate 6,931,696 downwards.
GTTTCAAGGAGTACCTCCTTCTGCATTTGACTCTTGGTCCAACCGTCTAGCGAGAGCCTCTTAAGATGTTGATCGAGGCTCTTCGCTATTAAGCCGTTCGTCGAAATGACTATCGGGACAATGATCGTCGAGTCAACATCCCACATGGCGGTTACCTCGTGAGCTAAGTCAAGGTACTTGCTGAGTTTGTCCTTCTCAGCCCTTACGAGGTTCTCGTCATGCGGGATGGAGATGTCGATGAGCACTGCCCGGCGTTGAGACCGGTCGACCAAAAAGATATCAGGCTTATTGGCAACAATAGTCCTGTCCGTGATGATAGAGCGGTCCTAGTAAAGCAACGCACGACCATTCTCAAGAACTGTTCTGGTGTGTACTTGTAGTGCGGCACTTCGGATTGAACAAGGCCATATTGAATTGCAAGTTGCTGATGGATGATTCGGGCTACTAGGTTATGCCTGTGTAAATACTCTCCGTTAGCAAGATGAGAACAACCAGAAATAATATGTCTGAGGGATTCTCCCGGACGGCGACATGCCCGACAAACCTCGACCGTACCGTCCTTTAGAATATATTTCCTATAGTTATTCGTCATGATAACTTCGTCCGCAATTGCACAGACAAAACCCTCGGTTTCCCCAAAAAGGTCACCGAAACGTAGCCAGTTCACGGATGCGAGTAGGTCTACATCGGATCTTGTTAAGGCCCGATAGAACCGGCCGTGTAGCTCTTTGCCTTTCCATATGTCCTTGCGATCCTCAGTGGTCAACACCGTTGGTTTACGCCAGTTTTCGATAGCTAAGGAGAGCGGGGTGAAGCCTTTGTCAACTGCCACAACATCACGATGCATCCCGCACTCGTTGTTTAGAAAATATGTCCTGAGATTGTACACTTCGCGGTTGTGAAGGTTCTTGGCATTTAAAAAGCCACGACCTCCCCATTTCCGCGGAATGTACAGTCTCATGACAGGCGAGCGCGGGTGCAGCATGCGATGCAATGTGAGCATTTGACGGAGCCTTCTATCTAAAGCGTCTAGCTCAGTCTGAGTCCACCTTAATATGCCAAAAGAGTACATCAGTAGGGGCATCACCCATCCGTTGAAGGCACGCACCTTATTGCCACCCGACAAATGACTTTTCAGTACTTTTGTCAGACGGCAAAAGAAGCGCTCCTTCACCGAACGCTTAATATCCCCTACCGCGATACCCAATGATTCTGACATACCAAGGTATTTGTAGGTTTCGACTTCTGAGAGAGATCTGAGAGACATTGTCTCAGAGAGTTGTAAATTTGATGAACTTACAATTTTCCCCCGCTGCACATGCATGACCGCACACTTATCAACGCCGAACTCCATCTTGATAGCGTTGCTAAAAACTTCCGTGTTTTTTAGCAACTCCATCAAATCCTGGCGTTTCGGTGTAAACAGTTTGAGATCATCTATGTACAAGAGGTGTGAAATGACCTCACTCTCTCTACGAAGTCGATAGCCTAGAGCTGAATCCTTTAGTAAAGTACTGAGAGGGTTCAGTGCCAGGCAGAACCACAAAGGGCTCAGACTGTCACCCTGAAAGATACCTTGCTCTATTTTTATGAAGTCCTGTGGACCAGAGAAGCTATCTCCGCTGCCTGGTTGACGAAGGACTGTGGTCCACTGCCTCATGCATGCGCCTAAGAATGATTTTAGAGTTGCCTCAATTTTGTACAACTCTAAAATCCTTTGTAGCCATGAATGAAGTATTGAATCGTAGGCCTTCTTGTAGTCGATCCCGGCTTTTGAGAGAGCTCCTTTGTTCCGCCGGACTTGTTGGCAAATTGTCGTATCTATGAGAAGGAGCTCCTTAGTACCACGGGACCCAACCCTACATCCATTCTGAGCGATGGCCAAAATGTTGTTTGCACATAAGTGTGAATTTAATTTTGCTCTAAGAATTGATGTAAGGAGCTTATACATCGTAGGTAAGCACATGATGGGTCTGTAATTCTTAGCTTCCGTGGTACTACCGGATTTGTGGAGTAGGAAGGTGACACCGGTGGTCATGAGGCTTGGAAGGGAACCGAGTTCGAGTGCTTCCTGGAATTGTATCGCCAAACGTTCGTGTGAGCATCGAATCCATTTTATCCAAAAGTTATGCAATCCGTCCGGTCCAGGACTTTTTCAGTTCTGTGTCGTACGGATTGCACAACTTATATCTACAGGGTCAATTAAACCAGGCCCCATGGATTCGATAGGTTCACAAGCACGTTCTATAATACGCATCCAGTCACCCTCCGTGTGCTCGACGGGCACTGACCAGATGCCACGCCAAAAGTTAATCATGACGTTAGCATCTGATAACTGACCATCATTCACTCTTTGGTCGGTTTCCTCCCAATTTCTGTACACCTTCCTTTGGTCACTTTGAATGAGGCGGTTCTGTTTATATTTATGCGTAATTCCCACGCGGAAGCTCTTTCGGCGGGTCGCGGTGATCGGTCAGTATCCGGAAACTTGACACGAGCCACGCGACACGCCGCAATAGCTCCGCAATATAAGATCGAGTGGATATCAACTAAATTTTCACTAGCTCGTAGATATGGAGCAAGCAAAACGTTCAGGGCTCCCATTATCGCCAGATTGCGTCTATGAGTGGGAAAACGTGGTAATCGCGGCCTAGAGTTGTATATAAATCGATATTGCAGAATCGCGTCATCCAAAGCCCTTCTGAGTTGCTCATTGGCCTGAGTACTTAAGCTCATATTTGCACAATCCTCTTCATCGACATCGGGATCCACCCATGTCACCGTCGATGCCGGGATGGTAATCGGCTCCGGAGCCAACGGCGTGACGGATAGGTCCCGCGTCGAGGAAGATATCGTAGAAATAGGTAGCGCTGCCAGGCGTAGCCGATCAAGCGCAGACTCATTCAACAGCTTTAGCTGTAAATAGCTCGCACCTGATCTGACAGTCGTTGGGTGGACACGGTGACGGTTGGTTCAAGTACCTGAAACATAGCCAGCATCCTATCGCGGTACGCAGTCAGGTTAGTTTCCCCCTCTGTAGCCCCATAGTAGGCCCGCATGCAGTTCTCGTTTATTGTTTGAGTCCATCGCATGCGGCGCACTATACCACCGGTAGCGGGGGCCGGGCGCGGAGCAGATTGCCCCACAGGCCCCAAGCGTGCCGGCAGCGGTGGTCGTCTCCGTCGCGCAGGTGGTGGCGGCGGCGGAGGCGACGGCGGCCCGTGGTCGTCATTCGACGCGCTGCTCTCGGGGGGAGTGACGAACTCATCCCCCGATGATGAACTGGACGACGACGACGCGACGGGCGGAGGTGTTGGGCGTGCGCTGGTTCCTGCTGTCTTAGTCTTCGATCTTGTGATCATTTACGTAGTTTTTATCGTTTTATTTACCATTTTCTTTGTTACTTTTGCTTATTGACAAATGTCAAGTTGATGAATTCATAGTGTTTCTGAGTTTTATAAATAGGTTGCTCATTTTGAAATGGTTTCTTGTTATTGATTGGAAAAACTGTTTATATAATATATGCTGTTTGTTTAAGATTAAATATAATTGCAAAACATTTTGGTCCAGAAAAAAATACTCATAAATAAAAATCACAAAAATCGACTGACACTTGCAATTGACAGCTTATTATTCTTATTTTCTTTTTTTCTTAGGTTTAGTTTTTTTACAGTATAAATAACAAAAACAAAAATTAATAAAGATATTATAAAAAACCTAAACCTAGAGTTCCGCCAGCAGCGGGGCAGGGCCCAAGCTACCGGTGGTTAGGGCCGCAGAGTGAGGAACCTCCGGACAATACGCGCCGTTTCAAGGAGTACCGCCTTCTGCATCTGACCCTTGATCCAACCGTCTAGCGAGAGCCTCTTAAGATGTTGATCGAGGCTCTTTGCTATTAAGCCGTTCGTCGAAATGACTATCGGGACAATGATCGTCGAGTCAACATCCCACATGGCGGTTACCTCGTGAGCTAAGTCAAGGTACTTGCTGAGTTTGTCCTTCTCAGCCTTTACGAGGTTCTCGTCATACGGGATGGTGATGTCGATGAGCACTGCCCGGCGTTGAGACCGTTATTATTATTCTTATTATTATTATTATATAGCAGATTCAGTTATCCTGTTTTGCAGAAATTTTACTGTTTCGCCTCAGTAATTTACCTCCTACGAGGTAAATTAAGTGGAAATAAAACTTTAACTAATTTTTCTGGCAGCTTACGAGTCACACGCGCTTATTATCCGGTTGAGATCATTGACCGCTACTGTGATACTATTGTTATCATTCGCAGCACTCCTTTGTATTGTATTATTTATGTTCACTCGTTATTTTCCGCCGTTTAATTTAACAATTAAATAACTGCATAGAACATTAACCTGTTCAAGGCATTATTTACTGTCATTATTTGACAAGACTTTTAGAGCTTCTTTGGAAGAATCTTTACTCGTCATTTTTATGTTATTACGACAGAACCCCTACTTAAAATGAAAAGTGTCTCTCTTGTTTTTCTACTTTAGCTTTAAAGTAAAAACACCTATATATTTTTATATCTTAGAATCATTTATGTCTAAGTACCTTTTAGCCCCAATGAAGGCTTAGTTATAGGTCTTTCGGCTATCGAAGAGATTTAAAATTAATACTGTTTATAGAAAATAAGGAGCATCACAAAAACTCCTCATCTTACCTGACCCCAGATAATTTTACCTCAAAATCTCGTGTCGCTTTTGGCTAGTTTAGGAACCTCTTCGGTCCTAATACAAAAGCCATATATTTGTGTACGTATCGAATTTCGGACTAATACATCTATTGTGCTTTTGATTGACACTCTCCTCTGGCACCCTACTTATTTTGACAGAGACATCTAACATGTTTTATTATCGGGCCATGCTCACAACCTCATTTTCTTTTGTAGAAGAAGAGCATAACTACTTAGAGAGGAGTTGTTAACCCCACAGGAATAGTAACTTTTTTTTTTTTTTTTTTTTTTAACGAGGTTAATCCCTTTACGGACTTCCGCCTGTCATATGGGACACAGACGGCTTCTGTCGGACTCTGTTTAATGGTCGCACCAACCCAGCTACAGAATATAGCCGGGCCCCTACCGACCAAACCACCTCGGCGAGCAGACGCAGCCTGTCGGGGAGAGATGGGGAAGTACTTTCCATCCCGCCCCGGCTTAAGGTCCGGTGCTATCAACCGGACCAACGGCAGACGGAGCGGCTTAGCTCAGACCTTCAGCCGCTCCCCGGCACGTAGAGCCATTGAGTCGGTTGGGGCCCATAAACCCAACCGATGGCCCTACTACACGGGTGGGGCGAGGAGGCGATCTGCAAATCACCTTCTCCTCCCTCCCGTGCGCCGACGTCGGAGAGGATCAGCGAGGGCGTCGACCTCTCTGATCCTCTCCGCGGCCTCCTTCTGCGAAATCACGATTTCGCAGAAAGAGGCCACCGCCTGCCAGGATCTGTCACTCTCGAGCATGGCCCGTACCACGCTCGGCAACGAGAGATCCTGGCCCACTACCGCTGAAAGCGTGCACCGCTGTGGGACCCACGCGGTGCACGCTTCCAGCGTGTGAAGCGCCGTATCCTCCGGCGCTCCACACTCGTGGCAAGCCGGGGTCGCTTCCCTCCTTGCGATTCGATGCAGGTACCTTCCGAAGCACCCGTGTCCGGAAAGCACCTGCACCAATCTGAAGGAAAGCGACCCGTGTCGCCGCCCTACCCACCTCCCGAGGACCGGGCGGATGGCGTCCACCGTCCCCTGGCCGGGGACGGGTGGTGCCAGGTCCTCCGACCACCGCCTCAACAGGGCGGCCTGCGCCTGCCGTCGCATGCGCGCCACCTCCTCCCACCCTGGGGGCTCCCCGCGCGATTTCCTCGCCGCCACAAAATTGTAGATCTCCGCGAGGATTTCGGCTTGGAGCTCCCAGGGTGGGTCTCCGGCCAGCACGCATGCGGCTGTCCAGGACACCGTCCGGTAACCGCGTATCGCCCTCGTCGCGATGACCCGCTGCGGACTTCGCAGCAGGGCCTTATTGTCGCGACCGAGGGCGTCCGCCCAGACAGGTGCCCCGTACAGGGCCATACTCCGGATTACTCCGGAGTACAGCCGACGGCAAGTTGCGCTAGGGCCGCCCACGTTCGGCAGTAGTCGCCCCAGGGCGGCTGCGGCTCCCACGACTTTCGGGGCCAGACTGGCGAAGTGGGCCCCGAAACCCCACCTCCCGTCCAGGACGAGACCCAGATATTTCATCTGGGTCCCGACCCGGACAACGACCCCCTCCAGGACCACCTGTGTTCCTGGCGGGGGTCACCCCCGAGGCCCGTGGAACAACAGGGCCTCGGTCTTGGGGAGAGCGACGCGTAACCCCAGGGCACGGATGCGGTCGACCACGAGGGATGTTCCCATCGTGGCCAAGCGCACCGTCTCCCTGAGGTCCCTCCCCTTGGCCACGACCAGGGTATCGTCCGCGTAGCACGCCACCCGCACACTGGCGGGAAGCGTGCCACGCACCAGCACCCAGTCGTAGCCAATGTTCCACAGGATTGGTCCTAAGACGGACCCCTGCGGAACCCCGCAGGTGACGCGACGGTGGCTCACTCCGTCGCGTCCTACCACCAGGACCTCGCGGTCCCGGAGGTAGTCGGCCAACAGCCTCCGCAAATACAGGGGCACTCCGTGATAGCGGAGTGCCTCCTGTATGGTCCCATGCGGGAGGCTGTTAAAGGCGTTGGCAATGTCGAGAGACACTGCCAACGCCCTGTTCCCCTCTGAGACCGCCTCCTGCGTCCACCCCTTGAGCCAGAGCAGGGCGTCCACCGTTGAACGCCCCGCCCTGAACCCGTACTGGGCCTCGGACAAGTCGGGCTCAGTCCCCCTCAGGTGCCGGATGACACGGGAAGCAACCACCCTCTCCAACAGCTTTCCCGTGTCATCCAGCAGCAGACCAATATCTCTGGATTCTACTATTATCTACTGCTATTTACTACTAATATCTGTGAGCTATGCTTTCAATCATATTATGATTCATACAATTTTTGGTCTGCAAGATATTAAAGGTGACGCAGGATGCCTAAAAAGATTTCATAAAAGCATGCTAGATAATAGAAATTTCATCAAAATCGGTTAAGTGGTTTTTCTGGATGACTTCATTATTGAGGGTGAATGAGAATTGATACCGTGAGTAGCAAAGGTCACTAAAAGGCTGACTTTTTAAAAATTTAAAAATTAAACATTCTATAAGACAACAAAAGAAGTTTGAGATTCGGTCCACAAATGTGGGAGAAATTAGTGAACATATATCGCACCTACACAGACTTTCGATGTGTCTGGCAAGATATTAATACCGTTGAAACTATATGAAACTTAGTTAAAAGTTTCAAAAGTATTGCACATTATTTTATTTTAAATACGACTTCCTACTCGACTAACATACCTGCGCATGTAAAGCCATAGTTAAAAACAACTTCTTATTTTCATGACCAATTTGCTTCTTATTCTGTATTGTCTGTAGCAAAATTAATGAGACGATCAACTCTGATACTTGAAAAAGTACGGATACGACAGATTTCCGCAGAATAATCCAAAAAACGACAGGGGCTATTGTAGCAGCGACCCAAAGCTAAGGAGTTGGGGTGGCTGAGATGATGAGCTGGCGGGAGAATGCACAATACACCCCAAGCTAAACGTCAGTGCAGGACTTATCATCCCCAAATAAAATAAGAATTGTCTATAACCTACACGTATAGACGTAAACTAGAATAAATAAATCGATGTTAAAGCAAGCGAGGCCGTGAGGAAAAGTCAGTATTGGGCGATATTATGTAATCGAAGGTAATATATGTATATAGAAATTCGGTAACGATCCAGTTGCACAAAACGGTGTACATGAAAAGATGCCTCGACACATACACACCCCTCTTCCTTGTCGTCATATTGGATTTGTGCCAAAATGTGGGATGGAATTGATTTTGTTTAGGCGTTACAGTCTGCGTGCCAGCAAAACAGTGGACGATGTTCGATGATTACGATGCAATATGTAGGTACTAAGGTTAGTATTGGCTATGGCCAACTAAGAATCATTTTCTAAATTAATCAGCCCATAAGTAGGTATTACTGTGAAAAAACAAAATTGGACTACATTTTTTGAGACAAAATTTCGGTAACATAGGACATCTTAAGTAACAAAAAGTGTTCATTATCAATATTTACTAACTAGGTAGTAGACCTACAACAATGGTAGTGATTCGCTTATTTAACTGAACTTAACTAAAATTTTGGAAAACTAAATCAGTTCTTATACGGTTACGATAAAGTCTAAATTGGTATGAGACTTATCAATAACATCACTAAAATTTAATGTATTTATTAAATTTGCGGGTAGTTTTAGCGAAATTACGTCGCCACTTATTTGGTGTCTATTAAAACTACCTGCAATTGGCCAGCAATGGAATAAAACTCATCCATTATTAGTGAGAGCGTTGTATGGAGTTATACGAACTTGAATTTTAGGGCAAATAGAATACGAACTATTTCAACTTGAAGAATTTTAGTGAGTTTTAGCTAGTTCGTGAGATTAACAGAATTAGGGCCAATTATCTACTAATTATTTAGAATAAATTAAATCTTAATCTATGCTGGGCAATGTGACATAAAAGATTCAGCTATTTAACGATAAAGAAATCAGATAAATTATTAAAGCATTAATAGCATTTTAATATACATCTAGGACTGGCTAGGAAGTTTATCGCAGATAACAATCTACAAAAGAGAAGATGAAGAAAAACGTTGAATAAAATTATTTCCCAAAGGTCGAAAAGATACTATCATAGATTGACGTCATTGATTCAATTACAGCTTTACATTAAGCACCATAGTGGTTTAACCAGAAAAACAATAGAGGGTAGCCACGGTGTCATGAGTATAGATCGCGAATACAAATCACGAATTAAGTTGCTAGATCGATTTCAACGCGTTCAAATTGTCAAGATTATTTCACCACAGTGATGAGGCACTCTTTGATAACGACTTTTCCATTCTCAAACTGAATAATAAAACAGTAAACATAGGAATTTATGCAACTATCCCTGAGAGGCATTTAATATTAGTTAGCCTACCAATATGTTGCTTTGGACCACATTATCACTAATCATTCAGTAGTGGTAAAACATCTTTAAAATTAAATTAAATAATGTGAATAATGTACGAAAGTACATTGTACTGTGTAGCAGTAAAGGCCTTGCCGTGGTGGTACCGGCCTAGAATAGTACTCCCCCATCTCTTCCCGCGGGTGCCTTAAGAGTCGGCTAAGGGACCACGTACCAGAAGGTGGGAAGCAGCGCCTTCTCAGGATTGGAAATCATACTGCGCTCGCCAACCCGTCTGCCAAGCGTGGCGAGTATTGGCAAATCCTCCCTCTATGGGGGAGGCATATGTCCAACAGAGGACGCACATATCTGAAGAAGAAGAAGCAGTAAAGGAAATATGTAGCGCTACACTTAACGACATATCTAAATATAATTTGTAAATGTGTGTCATCATGTTAATAATAAATATATTATTCCATTATGTTCTTCCCCGGGCGAATTCTCACATAGAGTGTTACTACTCTATTTGATAGTCATCATCATGTCAGCCATAATAGCCATAGCCGTCCACTGCTGGACATATGCCTCCACAATTGATTTCCACAACGACCGGCTGGAAGCCGCTCGCATCCAGCCCTTGCCTGCGTTGCCCTGACCTGCAAAGACTAAGGTCTTTGTCAGGTCATCTTTCAACCTGGTCGGTGGCCGTCCTATGCTGCGCTTGCCAGTCCGTGGTCTCCATTCGTAAACCTTTCGACCCCAACGGCCATCGGTTCTTCTAGCTATGTACCGTATATGATAGTGTGGTTCATCAACATAGCACCTGGCACCATGTCCAATTGACAGCATCTTATTGTAATCATAGCATTCTATGGCCTTGCCCAATTTCAATTCAACTGCACCTTCAAAGTCACTTCGCACAAAATATATCTCAAAGAAACTGAGTTTATGTATTTTCTCTTCTCTTACTTCTTTGACTTACTCTGCCTGACCTCACCCACGTTTACAAAACCAATAGAAAAAAGGTCTTCGCTTTTCTTACATCACTGTTTGATGCTTTCTGCTTTTTTAAAAATTTTGTAGCCAACTAGCCCAGTTAAGTTTTTTGTTTCTCTTACAAACGTTGTACTACTACTTCACATGATGGTCAGTGATGATTTGGTCGAAGGTGTACTCACGCTAGATCTAAATATTTACTGACTATGAAAGACCTGTAGAAACTGTGTACTTGGTGACAGTTTTTCAACCTTTAGGGCAGGGTAGCCATGCTAGCACTTGATGGAGATCGAACCAGCCTCTGTCATGTTGACGTCAAAGCTCCCAACACTAGGATCCCTAAAAACATCTATATTATCATTTACATATAAAGCACAGAACAAAGATAGGTTTACGATAATGTTGGTATACAAAGGTATTTTAAAGGTATTTAATAATAAAGCATAAGTAATGCACGTAATATTTGTTTTGTCACATCGAAACTATAAGCTAGAGGAATAACTTGTGTTATAAAGCTAATTAGATGCTTACCTTCGAATGTCTAATAATGTTCGAAAAATGTTCTTTAACTGATTTCTTTTTAAATCATGCGTTTTCCAATATATTTGTATAAAATTATACTATTTGCATTTTGGGGTGCATGTTGAAACATTCTGGCTTTATTATTGATGATAAATCGCAGACCACAGCTATTCAAAATAAAATAACTAAGTTGTCCTCCAAGGCCTATACGGCATCAGATTTATGTCCTTTGTCTAATGAACCCAGAGTCCAGTAAGCATATTTGCATACCAAGCAATACCAATTCTTGCGAAGTAATATTCGCAAAAATACAATTCCCAGAAAAATATCAGCACATTAGTTGATTATATTATGTACATAATAATCTAATGAAGATAAACTTGTGCAGCGGGCCCCAAACTAAGCAAAGCCTGTATCAAAGGCGCCCAAACTCACAGTTAACGTCATAACCAGGAGCAGTTATAGTACTCTATGTTAGAGCACCCGGGGAAGTACTGCCACCATATCTATTTCTACCGAAAGGCATTTACTGCGTTCAGTTTTGAAGCGTATGGTTCCCGGTGAAATTACAGGCACATGAGACTTACCAACATTACATATCAAGGTGACGGGCGCAGTGTGGTTCTTTACGAGTTGTATCTATCTATAGCCAGAGGTTACCACTTAACATCCTGGGGCCATTGTGCTTTTTCCGTCACATTATCTCATTAAAAAAAAATTATCAGTAAAAAGGAGTAATGACGCAAATAAATAAATAATAGTTTTAGAGAACTGCACAACATTTAATATCAAAGTACCATAAAAGAGACATTACAAACGGACTAGACAAATCACGACATACAACAAAAAGAACTTACGTAGGGTACACGATATAACATACTGATTAGATGGTGATTCTGACATGGAATTTTGAATATCGCTTTATGATAGTTTTGTCAAGGGTTATGTATGTACCATGTGCTCAATAGACAATTTCAGGTCTCAGTTTATTTTTTTAAGGTCTTACACGGCTAATAAACTTGATGTGATTTTAAAACAAACAGTTCATGCATTTCCTATTGAACAAAAAATTATTGCATTTTGTAATAATTTGACTTCTTATGTATGCAGTTAGAATCGACACGAACGCAATTGTAATGTATCACAAGACTTACGCAATTTTGATTATTTTTGAAAGAAATTTAGAATTTAACATAATTTTGCGATTATGACAAAATCATAAAATTTATGAAAATAACTGCAAAAACACTTAGGTGTATCTAATTTTGAAGACCTTGTGTGAAAGTTAATAAATAAATAAAAAAAATTTAGACGGTACCTGCTATTGCAGGATTGCAATTGTAAGAATGGCGATAATAAATGACGGTTGCAGTAAGATCTGTCATATGGAACTGCAGTCTAAGTAAAACCTTGGATGCCGCGAAAAAATACTTTTGGATAATCCTTTTAAGTACTTGTAATGTTTCTACTATGGACACTATGACGAGATAACCGACTTGGACATAAACTGTTAAGTATCCCTTCAAAATCACCACCATTATTAATTTTAAATCTACAGATTACAAATATACTAAGGTGTATCCTAATTTGAATTTACATAATTAAATAAGCGTTACTTAGTACCTATATTAATTACAAACGCAGTCCGTAGTCGCACAAACTTACACGCATTGTTTTTATAGACTATTGACTTCTTACCATTGAGTTAAATATCATTAAATCAGAATTGAGAACATTGGTATCGTCGTTTCACTAAAACATCGAAAAAAAGTTGCCAGTGAATATGTTCTAAGTACCTTCTAAGTTTTCCTGCTACACATTACACCGCGTCGTCACTTCACATCAGGACAGCGGTCAAACGTAAGCTTATTATACCTTTAAAAAACATCGAGGAATTTATGAAGATTATAGATGTTTGTGCAGATTAAGCCGCAGGTAATAATTTATTTTTTGACATAGTAACAGATTCTTACTACATAGATCTAAAGTTCGACCACTATCACACTAGGTGGTGATTTTTCCGTTTCAAGCCGTTGCTGGGTTCGAACCAGTCCGTCAGTTTCACAGCTGTAGCTCCCACCGCTGAGCTATCATTGCTTGTAACATAAAATAATTTACGACACTGCGTTTGTAAGAAAAAAATATTGCGCTAATAATGCGCGTAATAATAGTTTATGCATACGTTTTCACATTGATATTATCTACTCATTTAAATATATAAATTTGAACTCGCTAATATAATCGAAATATTAATAATAGCTACTTCCGGAACAATATTCTTAATATAATATATATAATTTAATTATTTCATATATAATTTGTACCTAGGTAAATCTATAATATGAAGCGAGTAATTTGAGGTCAGGATATTATTGCTTTTATGTTATTTAGCATATAAGCTGGCAGACTTTAAATTGGTGTCGTTGATTCCTAAATAATATCCATATAGTTATATAATATTAGGGAGATAGTTATAATGAAATATATAGGGCGTAATCATTATGATTCCCGCTATTATAAAATCTTTAAGTATATAATGTAAGGTATCTTATTATATGGGTGGAACATAGTGATGCGTTTTTGTATGTCTTATAGCTTTATACTTGCATGAGCAAGTCTGAAGCTATATTTGAAGCGTGCACATTGATGTCAGTGAAAAAAAACGGGTGAGCGTAGTGCGAGCGCGCTCTGCTTCAAAAAGGTCGTATTATACCTACCAACAAACGAAAATGTTCCTTAGTCGTAACACATAAGTTTAAATTTCAATTACTCTCTCTCCGTCTTACGAATTATTGATGACGTCTCGCTCCTCCAGATTTTTACTATCGGTGTCACGTATCATGACGCTTGTTTAACATATTTACCCCATACAAATGTGCACAGCGCCGCTAAAGAAAAAAAAAAAAACCTTCCTACCGTATTTCTATTTTGATGTCGATCGCGTAGACTGTAAGTCATACGCATTAAATGTAATTAGTATTCGGTAAGTAGTGTTCGGGCTCGATTCCCGAACTGAGTACAAGGTTTTTATATTAAACTAAATAAAATGTAATTAACTGACAAAATATGTTGCGCCACACTTAACCAAATATTTAAATATAATTTGTTAAAGTGTGTCATCGTGTTAATAATAAATATTCTATTCTATTATATGAATGCGATTTTCATGTCACTAAAATCAATGACATGTTTCCTATGAACATAATTTTATATGCCATATAGTTTAAGACTTGCACATACTGATCCATCTAAATAGCCCAGCCTGTAGATTAGATATAATAGTTATGTTGTAAACTTTTGTTTGAACCACGTCATTCCTAAATAAAGTTGATTGTCTTTTATTTAGCTAGAGGTACTCCAGCCCAAGTCACATCATAAACCAAAGTGAGGATAGCATGGCAGCGATATAATTATATTATGTGCAATCCGATCATGATGCGCGTGGGTTGCATCTGGGTGGTAGGGCCTGTAGACAAAATGCATCGCTACATAGCGATTTTCTGTCTCTAGCCGTTGAATGTTCTCGTTCTCGTTTCGAAGCAAGCGATAAAATAGGGTGAGGAAATGAGATAGAGCGATATAAAACCACCTATACCAGAACAGGATGGAACGAAAGACATCAATGCGCTCGATTTGCGCCAATCATTTTCGCTGTAGGGGAAGGTTTACCATTAGTCAACAGGTTTCATAGTAATTGGACACATCATATGAACAACGAGAACGGACATTCAACGGCGAGAAAAAGAGAATCGCTATTGAACGCAGAAGAACGCATTTTGTCCCAGCCCACAGTTTGCTTAAATTTTCATGGATCACCTGCTTGGATTCGAAACAAGGCTTGGCTTACTGGCCAAGATTTAATCAAATCACCGTTTGGCATTTTAAGTGGCGTAGTAAGCCTAGTTTTAAAGAGAGCACTTCCCGTTTTCTACCCTCATCTAATTTCCATGCGACTTGTGTTGAAGTTTTATTGTTATATTACAATTTATGCCTAGAGATACTAATAATACGTACATACCATCTAAATAATTAACAAGTAAATAATTGTAATGTAACAAACCGACTAGGACTCACGTGGTAGTGAAACTAGCGATAGTTTTCAGACTCAAGTAAATAATTTGCATACATGTATATTAAAACGCTAATTTAACGTTATCTTATTTTTAACGTTACTCTAGTTCAACTCGCAACATAAAAATCGAATATAAAAAACAAGTAAAGTTTTTAGCAGGCTACCACAAGGTTCATCTTATTTTTAACTTGCTAAAAACCTTAATTTTAATTAATTAAATGACTTGTATTCTTAAGTCTATTAGAAACTACATAATGCAATACGCGTTATTATTTTAAACTTATTCACTCTATAATTATGCATAATTAGAAAACGTCCCTCAAATACATATTTTGGTTTTTAAAAACCAAAGTATGTATTTAAGGGACGTTTTCTAAACAAGTCATTTAAAATTACAATATAGACATGAATTCGTCGAAATGTGAATATGCAATTTTATATTGTTACTTACGGTGGTTTTACAGGTTACTCAACCAAGTGAAGTGAAGATCTCAGTTGGCAGTTTAGTTTTAAGTTTGTTATTTTGGAATCATCGCTGCTGGACAAGATAAGTTTTATCGTTAATCAAAATTAATAGATTTTTTCCATTAGGACCCAGAATAATTATCGAACAAATTTTAAAGTTTACGCTCCTTACGGTTGGTATACTATTGCACCTTATGATAAAGTCACAGTATTGTGTGTGAACAT
Source organism: Apeira syringaria (assembly GCA_934044485.1). Lineage (NCBI taxonomy): Eukaryota > Metazoa > Arthropoda > Insecta > Lepidoptera > Geometridae > Apeira > Apeira syringaria. The sequence continues at coordinate 6,916,333 of OW203655.1, read as the reverse complement.
ATCGTAGGTTGTCAATTTTAGACAGCCAGCCTTTGTCATGTTGACAGCCGACGCTCCCCTCGCTGAGCCATCATCGCTTCGAACGTAAAAAGAGCGCTGAGCGAAAGTGGCTTGGATGTTTGCGCTCGGGTGCAGTCGTATTCCTATCTACTAACTACTCTAATGTACTAGGACATTGTATTCTAAGTATTAAATTATGTAATACATAGAATCTTAATGGGTAGATACATTAATAGGTATTTTGCCCGCAAACAAATCTGCTCCAATATCACTCTGTGCTCTTTTGTATGAGACGACAAGTATAACTAATGTTTTTTTTTTATGGGACAAGATGACTGAACAAGCAAAAGGCCTACAGGATGTTAATTGTTAACCTGTGCCTACAAACAGATACAGTTCGTAAAGAACTGCACTGCACCCTTTGCCTGTAATTTCACCTAAAACTAAAGCTATTTTGGATACAAAACTTTAGATATTATGATGATAGAAAGACGTACGTAAACTCGAACAAGAATATATAATATAGATAATTATTAATATTATTTTAGGTAATTTAGGAAGTTAATATAATATGTTTTACGTATGATACGCATTTTTATTATTATCAAATGGATATGAAAGAGCGGGTTCTTCTGACAAGTTTTTGTTTACTTTGTCAAAGGTCCCTAATTTTGGATACATAAATTAAGACAATCTTATTCTTATGTAATATGTCACAGAGAAATAAGAACAACAGGGATTTCGTATTGACGCTAAGGATACTACCCAATATATAACGACAAATGTAGATTTTTGTTATACTTTATAGATCTAGTGTTGGACCAGTATTCAGATTGTTGGTCAGTGATTAGCTCTCGAGGACAGTTTATTTATTTATTTATTTATTCATTTATTCATAACAATAAGTAACATAACAGTTGGTTTACCAAAGCGTTACAAATTGGTACTAATTTATAACATAATAATCTAATAACATTATTTCTATTTTACAATTTTACCATAAAAAAGTTGCTTGAACACATTATGTACTCGTATTTTAAGACAGTACAAATTACCTCTTATTTTGTTAATAATATAGTGATAATGATACAATATTTATATAGTAGTAGTATATTATGTAGTATAGTAGTATACTAGTATATGAGTGTGTGTAAAAAAAATAAAAAATACTATAGTAGTACAGTGATACATCCCTGTTGTCTTCATTTTATTTCCCTGCGACATCATTCACACTTTTTTTTTCCTTTATAATCATAAACGGAGTTATGTCCTGTATATACAAATTGTTTTGAAACTAGAATAAATATACTGACTCCTATTATATAAATATATCAGCTATGGTGAAAGTAAGCATTTCTGTGTTAACCAACTTGCTTTTAAATTATAGAAATAAATGCTGCTTCGTCTGAGCTTTCTGCATTGTATGTGTTTCAATTTTCCCTGAAAAATGCTTGTATACAAAAGTAATATGAAATCCACAAGGATGTAGTGTGACATTAACTATATAGAATATGAAACGTAGTAGAGAACTAATAGAGAAGAATTATAGTACATAATATTTTAAGACAACTGGTATATTTAAAAGAACTACTCTAACATGTAAGTTTACATCGTTGGTTCCATGAATGATGTTTGGAAAATACTTATTAAACTTATATACTATATTTATATGATTTTTTTATATCTGCTCGTTGATTCAAAGCTCTTACACAACTAGCCAAAACGATTCGATTTGATTTTTGTCATACATTTTACATTCACTTTTTTTTTAAATTGCACATATTTCGTAAATATAATGAAATATAATCTATACTTCTGTCATTAACAAAATTGTTTGTCCAAGACTTTAAAGGCTTTCAATATTTTATTTTTTTACGTCGTCTGCCTGTTTGCCTTATTTCATAAATAAACTGTGTTTATAGAGAGTGTTTGATACGAGATTTATTAATTACCGAAACGATTCGCGTAGTAGATGAAGAGCTCTGAATCGTGGGGCTATAAACGTAACTCTTACACATTTAATCTTACACATTAACGCTATCTTTAATTACATTTAATTTAAAACTAGTAGTAGTAACTAGACTATTAAGTAACCCTATAGAATACAACAAATACTAAGTACTCCTTTAACCTGCTTATTGAGTGTTGCTAACGTAAATAAAACGAAGCGTCTTTGGAATAGTTGTAACCAATTATATAATTATATTATTAAAGAGGGGAAATATAAATCGTACGCCCTGAGGTCACGTAGCTTACACTGAACTAGGTATATACAACTACAAGCAAATGGAAACCCAGTTGTTAGTTTTAGCGGAGCTATATTTTTGAGTTTTGTGAATGCACGTAAAATTATTATTTCTGCCAAGTTATAAAAATATTTAGTGAGAACCATAGGTGCTGCAGAACAGCCGGAACATATGCGACTGAAGCGAATTAGGTGCATGAACGCCGGAAAAGCCACTGCCCCATCCATTATTTTAAAAAATATACATCATTGACTGTAGCTCTTGTATTAATTATTTTTATTTTATTAATTTACAAAATCCACAGCTCTTTAATAACAGAGTTTGATGTATGTTATTGTTACCTACAGCCAAAAACGGATTTCCATTATATAGGTATAACATTAATGTAACAGACAGTCTGTGTTTTATGGCTTCTAAAAATTTAAAAATATATATTTATTTCATTTTGAGGAAGTAACGACTGACTACTGACTTGAATTGGGCTTGATGTATAATTTTCTTATTTTTCAACAGTAACATAAGGGGTTCTTGATTTGAAGTCATATTGCAAGCTACTGAATATATATTTTTTTAACTTTTTTTATTTTTTTTATCAAACAATATATTAATGCTTAATAAATGATGTACGACGATATAAGTGCAAGTAGATTTAAAAAAATTGCTATGCAATTTCCGATGAGCCTGATACAAAATTTGCAATAGTCTGATATTCGTATCAAATTAAAGTACATTGTTTTTTTATTTAATAATATTTGCGATTTGCTAATCCTAGAATTTTGTTTAAACATTTTGTTGTTTTAGCAATATGACGTCACTCTGATTTCGTGATATTGGCAGTAGACGTGCCAATAAGTCCTTTCACTGAAAAATTCTTACTCTACTCCAAGCTGAATTAAAAAATATCGCTCCAGAGTAGACTCAGATAAGGCCTTCTATAGATGCATATATGGTGTACGGAACTAGAAACTAAGAAGTGTATTCACGCAATCAATATTCATAAAAAAGTATGAGAACATTTTCTTCAAGATGGATTAAATTAATTTGATCGGGTCAAAAAAGAAGTTTAGCTCTTCTTATAGAGATACATTATTTCTAAAATTAAATAACAAAGGGTATTAATGTATAAGTATTAAAATATCTATTATAATAGATTAGTATCTACAGATCTAATCCACCACCTATATCCGTGAAAATAATAATATGGAGAGTGATTCCGTTGTTCAAACGAACGAACTAAAATGGTTTTAAATAATTCGATTTCTATTTCATTACGATGAATTCAGAATCAGTATGATTAATTCGGAATCAGTATGATGAATCGCAAAACTAAAATTAGATATTTTTTCTAAAATGGGCGTAGTTTTAGGTATAATAAGTCTATTACCTATACGCTATTTGATGTCGAATAAATCTAGCCGCAATAATTCGTATAATATTAAAGATAGTGTTGTAAGGAATTATATGAATTTGAATTTCAGCGTAAATAGAATTATAGCTTTTTTCCATTGCAACTTATTTGTGATCAACAGAAGAACGACCAGCTTTTTAGTACTTCATTAAATTAATTAATTTGGACATTTGATTTGTAACTGCAGAACGTAATGTTAAAGTTGGAACAACTCGTTGTTGTTGGGTTGCTTGGTGAGAGAAGACCGGCGCACGTTGGCGGCGGTCTTCTCCTCGGATCAGACGTGTGTGAAGTTAGCGTGGACTCCGTCTTCTTGGGAGATTTGAGTGCCCGCGGTGAAGTACTGGAATCACATAAAATCGTATGTCATTAAACTGTGCATATACTAAAGTTTAAGAAAAACTATATAACGTTAATGAATGTATTTGAATATATATAGTTGAATATATCAATCTGGGCAAGTTGAGTGGTAGGAACGGAATGTTGCTTATAGAATTTTACTGCGACAGCTTTGATTTTTATAAAGGAGGTAGGTATAATAATGTTTTTTATGCATAATTATATCGTTCAAAAAATTAAATCAAAGCCTATATCATATTTTTGAGAAATATTGGGATCATGCACGGTATAACATTAATGGTAGTATAATATTTAACAGTGAAGTTTCTGTGCGGGACCCTAATGTACAGGTAAGACACACAGTGACGAACAGAGTATTTACGTATTAACTTACGGAGATCATCGTCACTAAGTTTAATAAATCTTGCGATGTGTGTTCCCCAACATTTCTCTTCCTAGAAGAAACTCATTGTGCTGGATAAAAATAAGAGTAAAACGGTTAGTAATATTCAAGTTTACAAACTCAAAATCTCATCGGGTTTATTTTTAAGTATGTCAGATTCGTAACTTTTGATAGGTTGTTGTAATATATATAGATATATATATATATATATATATATATATATAGAGTCGGTGAATAACTGTAACTGGGTTCTGGATTTCGTTGGAAGTCTTTGTCACCGTTTAAAACAAGAAAATGAAGAAATGGGCTGGAATTTGACGGTCGCCGTGGATCAGTGGTCAGTGACATGACTTGTATCGGTGTTTGTCCCTGATCTTGGATGCTTGTGTGCTGTGTTTGTGTATGCCCATACCTCCCACGACACAAGGAATCCTAGTGCGGCGGTTTTTTTTTTATTAACATTCACACACGGTCTTCAGGTCCCAAACTAGGCAGAGCCTGTACTATGGTAACCCGATGACTGATATATAAACTTATATACATATATACACAGCCAGACACAGGTCAAACAGACATGTTCATACACACAAATGTTTGACCTGTCCGGGAATCGAACCCGGGACCAGCGGCACAGAAGGCAGAGTGCTACCAACTGCGCCAACCGGACAGTCCTTGGTTCCAGCATGTCCAGCTCCCAGGTTTGAGTGTGATAAAAAAAATAGAAAAATAGTAGCTTATCATGTAGTGCCAAATCTACTCGTTGAAACTATGTTTCTATCGCAATAACTCAAAGTTATCGTAATATTATGCCGAGAAACTCTGACTGAGGGTGGTAGCTAGTCAGGCCAGCATTCAGTTTAACAGCTGACACTACCACCGCTAATCTATCCTTGTTCTAAGCGTAATAAACAAAAGGCAGAAAGCGATATATTTATATATATAAATAGTGGGACCTCGCATATCGTGATCAATTAATAATTTGCGTCAAAAATATGGACAGTTATGTATTTATTATTTTAACAATTTTATTGTAATGTTGTTTTAAATACGTCAAAAAGTATACAGTTACAGCGAGAAGTACAATAATTTGCTTAGAAAAATCGAAATATATTATAAGCTACAAATAGCTATGCACCAACTACAAAGTTTGTTATAAATTTTGCTCTTGTCTTACTTTTAAAAAAAAAACATAAAAGGATCATAAAAAATAAAGAGAATGGCGAAAGCGTGTGCCGTAAACAACGATGGTCTATCTTTTTTTTTACACTGGTTTAGCGTTTGGAAAATATCTTACTTGATGGTCAGTGACAATATGGTCGAAGAATTTATCACGCTAGACCTAGGATGCTTCCTGACTGTTAACGTCTTTCTTTCAACGTTGGGTGACGATAATAGTATCACAATATTACGAAGACTGATTAATAAATTGGATGTTATATAGATGTGTGGGTAGTGTTTTTGGGTTGTTTTATAGGTGTTATCTGAAGATGGTAAAGCTCTTAGATTAAGGATACCACAATAGTAGTGTCCATGAAAGTGTCCACCTAATCACAAGAACCATTTTTTTATCTTAAAAGAAGCTTGAACGCTAACACAATTATTTTCAAAATAATTTTTGATTGGAAATTCTCGTGAGTTTGACACATTATTATATATATGTGGTATCCGGCTTTACTCATGTTTATTGTCGAAGTTTCGACCTAGGTTTTGAGCATGTCCGATGCTCATCCTCAGGTGAGTTTACGCTGCCAGATCGCGGTGACCACGCCGCGCGTGGTCGTCGTAAACGTGAGTAAAGCCGGATACCACATATATTTCATAAAAATGTCTAAAAGAGATCGTTTTAAGCGATAAGGCCCCCAATATTACTTTGGTTATGCATATGTTTTTTTATTATTATTTTTTTGTAACCGGTGTGCCATAAAGTGTTTGTTATTGCATAGTATTGTATTGTAAATAATTATCAGTACGTACTCCGAATGGTGCACCGTTCCAGCCAAGGCGGTCGTGGTCGCGGTGAGGCAAGCGTTGTGGTGGCGGTTTTCGGTCGGTGCGTGACGTCAGACCCGCCTTAGCCCTCAGTGCAGCCCGAAGCGGAACGTTAGCTCGAGCCGCTTCAGCGCGGCCATGCTGGCAAAACTCAAGCAGAGCCACTCCTAGTGCTACTGTCAATCCTCCCACCAGCACGTAGAAGATGCCTGCTACCTGGCTTAGGCTCATCTCGGCTATAGATGTCTTCTGAAACGATGGTTACAGATTAAGTGTGTATTATTTGCATTTTATCTAGAGACTAGAAAAATTTGACTCTGAAAACTATCGCTATTTTCTTCCATAATTGAATCTACAAACTGACCAGGAGTCACGTGGTAAATACTGGGTCTTAGTCAGTTTGTAGATTACAACTATATTTCCATAATGCACTGTTTTGCTAACTTTTGCTTCTATGATACCCAAGTACCACAACAGTGCTCTTTATTGTTTCGTTGTCACAATATAAGGATGGTGTATTGTCTCTCTGTTGTTATCCTATTTTCTTATCTCCTCTATTTTTTTATTTTTTATTTATCAACATTCACACAAGGTCTTCAGGTCCCAAACTAGGCAAAGCCTGTGCTATGGTAACGTGATGACTGATATAAATACTTATATACTACTATATTACTATACTACTTATATATACACACCCAGACACAGGTCAAACAGACATGTTCATGCACACAATTGTTTGACCTGTCCGGGAATCGAACCCGGGACCAGCGGCTCAGAAGGCAGAGTGCTACCAACTGCGCCAACCGACCGGCCAATATTATAAGGTTAATTTTCTTTCCTTATGTGTAAACTATTGAAATAAAGATGTTATCAATTTCATTATATTGTACATTTAATACTTACGGGAAAATACAAAATGTTATCTCTTAAATTTACTCTCACATCAAAAAAACTAAATTTGATAAAAGCTACAAAAAAATCTGAATATAATTCATAATAAAAATTGTGCACATAATTATGTGACGAAAACTGACAAAGATGATTAATTCTTATATTATTTGATCGTCAATTGATGAGTTGACAATGATCTTGACATCTTACTAGTAGCGTCTTTTATTTGGCTTCAGAAATCGTTAGATTTAGTATTATGAGTCTGGCTTGACGCCAAATGAAATAAAATTACTCGTTTTGTGTAAACATATAATTAACTTATTATATGTTTATTATTATTATTAATATTAATAAACATATATTATTAACTTATTCTTCAAGTCACGAGTGAACAGGTATCTTCTAGGCAGGCGTGAATCATCGTAGACCGCATCATCACTTAACATCAGGTGAGATAGTGGTCGCCTGCCTATTGTGAATATAAAAAAAAAAAACTACTTCGTTTATTCAACAAAATAATATATACTTCATTACCCACGACTTCATTAGTCCATTCTCTATAGTTGTCTCAGTGAATATAGTATACCTTTACTTTGGGCATTTGACCTCCGCAGTAAAAAGCCGTCTTGATTTATCTAAACCATCTAGTTAAGACAGTAATCGCGTCATTGTTCACTTTTCACTTCGGCCCTGGTTTTAATTGTGCAGACACATTTGCTTTTCCGTAACTCTTTGTATTTGTTTAAAATAGTAACTATTACGTAAATCAGCATAAAATCCTTACTATATTTCAAGTATTCTATAATTTGAAGCCGTTTACACTGAAAATCAACCGTATTACTATATGTGGTAATTATAATGCGAATAGATATTGATATATTGAGCAAATCGACCTCTTTGCGGTGATTCTATTCGAGGAAAACATATTGGAAGTAAAAATATCTCACTGTAGCCAGACTGGTGTTATTGTGTGTATAATATTGTATTTGTGTGCAAATTATATTATTTTACATTAGAGTTTACATATATTATTTTACCTTTGTAAATATCTTAAGGGGTTAAAAAATTGTGTGTTTAACCTGGCTCGTATTCGTCTTAGCTATAGGACATCCACTGCTGGAGATATGCCTCCTATGGATTTGCCTGGCTCATTACCCGTCTAAATAATTATATTATTACGTATTTAAGATTTCACTGTAAATAGTTAATCGGTCGATATAAATAAGATATTAGTGGTAACTTTGAACTTTTAACGAATCAGCTGGTGTATTTGTGAGTTGTCTTTTTAAACTATGAAGATTGTTAAAAAAAAACAACGTAAAGATTTTCTTTAATATAAATTCAGTACATGTTTGTACATGTACGTCTTTCAATTACAATCTAGCCTTAAGGCTAATGAGTAATATACTTTTTACCTCATATGCTAAAACGAGTAGAGCGAAAATATAAAGTCGCGAAAAAGTTTACTTTACGTTTCTTAATGTAGTATTAATTAGATATTATCCAATATTTACTGGAAGTATTGTTTGCGGTAATGAATAAGGAAATGTTGGAACGTTTAACTGAGAATGGTTTCCAACGTGTAGATTTAGTTACGTACTTCTTCTTTAGAGTTGTCACAATCTTGTGCCTTTGTAGACGTAATCCACTTTCGCCAAAGCTTCGTTATAGCGCCTTCTTTCTTCAATTGAACAATAGCCAAGTTGATTCCTTCACTGAAAATGAAATAACAATATGTCAGTAAGTGACAGTACAAATTACAATGCTCACATCAGGATATAAAACATACATTTTAGTTAGTGGTGCCTGTGACTTCATTCGACAGAAAGTCGGCATAATATCTGAATATTGACTACATTTTACTTGTGGTGCCTGCGATTTCATCCGACAGAAAGTCGGCATAATATCTGAATATTGACTACATTTTACTTGTGGCGCCTGCTATTTCATCCGACAGAAAGTTGGCATAATATCTGAATATTGACTACATTTTACTTGTGGTGCCTGCGATTTAATCCGACAGAAAGTCGGCATAGTATTTGAATATTGACTACATTTTACTTGTGGCGCCTGCTATTTCATCCGACAGAAAGTTGGCATAATATCTGAATATTGACTACATTTTACTTGTGGTGCCTGCGATTTCATCCGACAGAAAGTCGGCATAATATCTGAATATTGACTACATTTTACTTGTGGCGCCTGCTATTTCATCCGACAGAAAGTTGGCATAATATCTGAATATTGACTACATTTTACTTGTGGTGCCTGCGATTTCATCCGACAGAAAGTCGGCATAATATCTGAATATTGACTACATTTTACTTGTGGCGCCTGCTATTTCATCCGACAGAAAGTTGGCATAATATCTGAATATTGACTACATTTTACTTGTGGTGCCTGCGATTTAATCCGACAGAAAGTCGGCATAGTATTTGAATATTGACTACATTTTACTTGGTGGTGCCTGCGACTTTATTCGACAGAAAGTTGGCATAATATTTGAATATTGACGATTTTGTTCTTGCATAAAGATTCAATGAAACGAAATTTACTTATAACTTTCGAGCAATTACCGAACTGTACCGCATAAATATTTTTGTAACACTGCGCCTGCGAAAGTTTTTGCGGCATAGGTAGGAAATTTTATCCTTCCTGATTTAATCACTAGCAGCAGCCAACGTACAAAAGTATTGGTAATTAACATAAGTCCATATTTTATAAAGGTCCAAAAATACAAATGGCTACCATAAGCATCACCGATTTGGAAAAAAAATTTGCTTAGTACCTACTAAGCACCAGCAGAAGTACCTACTTCTCGCCGTTTGAGCTATTTTGAATAAGTTAATTTTAGGTCTCTTATTACTTTGGAAACTTTTTATATACAAGGGATTACCAACAGGGGTTTTGAAGTGATGATAGCCTAGCAGTGAGAGCGTCGGATGTCAAACTGACGAAACTTGATTTGATCATCACAAACGCCTCGATCTTCCTATGAAGGTAAAACCGTTACCGAATTCCCAGCACGGTGGTAGGATACTGTTAACCAGTGCCAGCAAAATCCAATTATTATTCTAGCTCTAGGATGATTCATGTTTTCAACCACATCGTCACTGACCTTCAAGTGAGATAGTGGTCAAACTCTAGTCTATGTAGTATAAAAACCATTACACACAACAACAATACTATGATACTTCTCAGTTGTATTGACTCTATATTTATACTGCACTTAATTTGGTCACAGCTATTTTTTAAGCATAAACTTTTACTATGAACCATAAACAGTGGTCAAACGCAAGCTTCTTCTTCAATCTTAAAAAAAAAAAAAAAAACCAGCCCTTACGCCTTGAAACCAAACAAAAAAACATCTTTCTTGTTTTAGAGCCGCGTATATCAGGTTTGAATTTTTTTTTTTTTGTAACCATACATGTCGTAAAACACTTTACTTATTTCGTTCCAAGAGTAACCTTTATTTATCTGTTTTTTTTTCAAACATGATAATAAGTTTGTCGTGTTTCCCGATACGTACAATCCTGAAGTCCCGAGTGAATAGGTACTTTCTAGGTTTGCGTCCTACATCCTAGACAACGTTATCACTTAACGGTTTTCAAACGCAAGCTTATAATAATTTAAAAAAACAAGGAATTTATAAAAAAGCAGAGGTAGCTGAAAACTTTGTATTTTTAAAGGCAATGTTCTGTACACAAAGTAGCTTCGTACAATAAAGTTTACCCCTATCTCCAATATCACGGTGCGCCGTAAAGCCCTGTCCGTATCATATAAAATGTAAATTTTAACTTATTGTCAAAAATCACGTCCGCAAATAGCGTACCATATAAATGGGTACTATAAATTCGAAATGTTGAGTGCCGCCTTTCCCTACTGACGGGGCCCATGCAAATTTACGACTTTTCAGTATTCAACCGGGAATTACCGCATAGAGGCGAGATTTCAGCTGGATAGTAGACGCCGGTCTCTCTTTGCACAGGATATTTATGCTGGAGTTTCTGTTCGATATACACAGAGAGCAGGCTCTTTTATTTTCACTTTGTCCTCCTAACTCACGAAATGAACGCTCACTGCACATCTACCAACCTTTCCTGTTTTAGTATTTCATTTTGCTACATTTTGAGGTAGTTGAATTCGTTGGCTAAAATATGTGTTATTTAAGGCAGATTTTCGTATTATTAGTTCGAGTGGCATAGCATTTAATAGCTATTTTCTATGACAAGTTGTTTGATGATATAGTTAGTATAGAAATATGTACATAATAAAATGTTCTATAGAAGCTTATTTAAAGGAATAATGCTTTTCGAGTGATATCGGAATTGATCAGATTGGGAACTTGGCTTCGGTTACGCGCTCTTAGCGAGTTATTTTTTTATTTGTAGTTGTTGTAGTTGTATTAGTAGGTAGTTTTTGTCTCCGGATATTATTTAGTCGGTATATTTTTGCACTGCAACATAATATCATGACGTAAAAATATTAAACTATGGCCATCTGTTAACGCATTGCTCCGCATGAATTTGTCGCCATCTCAGTCACCATACAATGTTATACCAGGCCTAAAAATAGATCTTTTATTCACAATAGGCAAGGCGTTTGACTAATATCTCACGTCCTGGTGTTGAGTGATGATGCGATCTAGGATCGATCACGCCTGCCTAAAAGTTACCTATTCACTCGTGACTTGAAGATGCACAGATTGTATCCATGTGAAAACACGGATGAACTCCACTTGTTAGTTGTATATGCATTATGAATACGCAGTTTTAGCAGTAGAAGCAACAGTTTTATAAGATTTAATGTTATTCTGTAGTCGATATTTTTATTAACACGTATACAAGTAGGTTAGCATTTGCGACGAGGACTTTAAAACTCAAATGGCTGGTCAAAGGACTTTCTCGTGAAATCCAGTGACATCAACACAGTGTTTGACATACTTTGCATCGCTATTTTCTTGACATAAAGCCATTGCTTTTTGTCGTTTTTGTTTTCGTGTAGAAAACGACAATCCTATGTAGATTAATGTTACCATTTACATAGTAATGCAGTTTTTAATATTTTATGGATACGTTTTAATAGACTTTTATATAAGAAGAAGTTATTAATTCGGTTGTTTTTAGCACGTTTTTATTAGCATCGCCTGTGTCCTACGTAACGGAATATTTAAACGTGATTTTCATACACTTTGCATTCTTTATTAACTGACCCGCTAGCGTCTTCGCATGCATGGCCTTTCTATCTAACTGAACGGCTTGTGTCTTCGTATGTGTGGCCTTTCTACTAACTGACCGGCTTGTGTCTTCGTAGGCGTGGCCTTTCTACTAACTGACCGGCTTGTGTCTTCGTATGCGTGGCCTTTCTACTAACTGACCGGCTTGTGTCTTCGCATGCATGGCCTTTCTACTAACTGACCGGCTTGTGTCTTCGCATGCATGGCCTTTCTACTAACTGACCGGCTTGTGTCTTCGTATGCGTGGCCTTTCTACTAACTGACCGGCTTGTGTCTTCGTATGCGTGGCCTTTCTACTAACTGACCGGCTTGTGTCTTCGTATGCGTGGCCTTTCTACTAACTGACCGGCTTGTGTCTTCGTATGCTTGGCCTTTTTACTAACTAATCAGCTTGTGTCTTCATATGCTTGGCCTTTTTACTAACTAATCAGCTTGTGTGTTCGTATGCGTGGCATTTTTACTTACTAATCGGCTTGTGTGTTCGTATGCGTGGCATTTTTACTAACTGACCAGCTTGTGTTTTTGTATGCATGGCCTTTTTACTAACTGACCGGTTTCTGTGTTCGCACGCAAAGTCCTTCGATTGGTCTTCTCTTCTCGAAAAAGTTAAAGAATTGTGGTGACCAATTTAGCCTAAACTGTAAAAACATCTTCTTCTATTTGCAGTCATTCTGGTGCACTCATGTAAGGGTCTGCCTACCGTAGATTTAATTTGATTGGCCCATCGCATAGGTGACCACCAACGAAGTCCCTTCCACTTTGCCCTGGACGATAACACGCTCTATGGTCTGGCTGTTTCGCCTCGAGACATGTCCGTAAAAAGTTAGAATACGAGATTGTACTTAGGCTGATAGACGCTGCTCGATGCCGAGTTATTAAAATATTGAGCAGTTTATTCGAAACTCAGTCTACGATACTCCAAGCATTCTTCTGCAATACCATATTTCTATAGCGTCTTGTTTCTTTTTTTATTCTGTCCAATGTCCACGTCTCTGCAGCGTAAAGGAATTTGGGAAATATTTACATGAGTCCATACTAGTCTTATATAAAAGGCTTTGGGAATATTTCTGCCATTTACCTTGTCCATTTCTGTCCTAGCGATGATAGCCAAAAACGTGTTGTGAATAGTTTTTATGTTTTTTGCTTAAATTGCTTTTTTGAGTACAGGTTGACTGATGGGTTCACCAAAGTTATTGTTACAAATGTCAGCTTTGTTTTGTCGATAAATATACAAATAAAAGCTACAAACATATTAGATTTATTTGCAGTTTGATAAACATGAGTAACGAATTGGTGGCCGATATGGACGCTGATTTATATCCCACCAGATACACAGACACGCAACTGAATTGCTCAACCTTTATTCTCATCGATCGGAATTGATCATTTAAGAAATTCTGGTGTATTTGTATTACCGTGTAAAATGATGATATTATTAATTCTATTTTATGTTTATAAGTTTGCTTTTGATCGCCTGATGTTAAGTGATGACGTGGTCTAAGATGTAGTATACAAGATTAGACGGTATTTATTCTGAATCTTTTTGCGAAGTTAAAAAAACAATCCGCACAAGTGATTGACAATTCCTACTCCAAGGTATGCTGTATCTCGGTCACTTTGAATCAGTGGTCAGACATACGACTTCCGATACCGGGGCCCTGGGTTTGAATCCCAGCACAGGGGTTTCTACTGCGAGTGAGTGTCAAAGCATTTGTTTTTTAAATTGATTTAATGTTCTAATTTTATTAGAAAATATCTTTATATAAACACATATTTTAAGTACGAAAAAAAATCTAATGGCATACTTTTATTATATTCTTTTGTCGTGTGTAAATAGTCCTCTGCGTTGTTGAGATTGAGGAAGGCTTCACAGTAATTCACACGCGACTGACGGTCAGGCATTGACTAATGCACTGTCTTCACTTTGTATGGGAACTTGTGTAAGTCTATTACTAAAATTTGCTGTAGGGTCCGTCTGGTGATGCCCAATTGCGTTATTGTCTAGTTGCGTAATTGTTAAGGTCTTGTGTGGTTCCAGTCTGTTCTAGTCAAGCAGCTAAGCGGTGGAATGTTTGCCCAGTTGGTGCGACGCGATTAGAAAACAGACATCAAAATTCAGGCTGCGCTAAAACCATAGGGGGAGGCTATGTCCAGCAGTGGAGCTCCTATGGCTGAGAAGATAATGATGATGATCCCACATTTCATGTCAATTTGTTCAGCCGTTTTAGCGTGGAGAAGTATTTATATTTTATATATTACATTTGACAAACGACAAACTTTCGCCTTTATATATGATTCCATTGTTACCAATGATATTATATGTTTATATGAGGTAGATGTCGCACAAGCGCGCAGAAACTGAGGCGGCAAAATTAAGTCAATTGTAGTAATTTTCATTACGACGCGTATTTCAAGCGCAAGTCTAAACATATAGCTATCCTTTTTTATATTATATGTACCGTATTATCCGTCGCAGTAAGCATGTTTATGTCGTAAAGGAACAAAACCTGAGCACCGCGCAGTATGAATAAACGTCATTTTTAGTAAAACATCATTGATTGAACAAAAATGATACAAATATTTTACAAGATAGTTATTGACACAAGCCCTAATAATGGGAGGGTAATACGACGCGGAACATCTAAATTCTGAGCACACTGAAATCGTATAAAGGCTTATTTTTTTACCTCAAAGGTGATCCCTTTATCGTGCCAACAGCGAAATCCACGTGCTTGTAGTTGCAAACGGGGGACATTGCGCCGCAGGTAATTTGGTGCTCCGAGTTGCCGACAAAGTGAACAAACTCAGGTTCGCTCGGCATCGGATCTGTACCCGAATACTCGACCGGAATAATGTGGTAATTCTGAAACTAATGATTTGGTTATACTGAAACGAAATAGACATAGCACATTGAGAGTACATTTTGACGTGATAACGTTTTATAAATTGATGAATACCAGCAACACTCATGAAAAATAGTAACGTTCCGCGTAACGTTCCACCTGAGTTTTGTATTACATAAAATAATCAAAGTCAAAGTCAAAGTCAAAGTCAAAGTCGAAGTCGAAGTCGAAGTCGAAGTCGAAGTCGTCGAAGTCGAAGTCGAAGTCGAAGTCGAAGTCGAAGTCGAAGTCGAAGTCGAAGTCGAAGTCCAAGTCGAAGTCGAAGTCGAAGTCGAAGTCGAAGTCGAAGTCGAAGTCGAAGTCGAAGTCGAAGTCGAAGTCGAAGTCGAAGTCGAAGTCGAAGTCGAAGTCGAAGTCGAAGTCGAAGTCGAAGTCGAAGTCGAAGTCGAAGTCGAAGTCGAAGTCGAAGTCGAAGTCGAAGTCGAAGTCGAAGTCGAAGTCGAAGTCGAAGTCGAAGTCGAAGTCGAAGTCGAAGTCGAAGTCGAAGTCGAAGTCCAAGTCGAAGTCCAAGTCCAAGTCCAAGTCCAAGTCCAAGTCCAAGTCCAAGTCCAAGTCCAAGTCGAAGTCCAAGTCCAAGTCGAAGTCGAAGTCGAAGTCGAAGTCGAAGTCGAAGTCGAAGTCGAAGTCGAAGTCGAAGTCGAAGTCGAAGTCGAAGTCGAAGTCGAAGTCGAAGTCGAAGTCGAAGTCGAAGTCGAAGTCGAAGTCGAAGTCGAAGTCGAAGTCGAAGTCGAAGTCGAAGTCGAAGTCGAAGTCGAAGTCGAAGTCGAAGTCGAAGTCGAAGTCGAAGTCGAAGTCGAAGTCGAAGTCGAAGTCGAAGTCGAAGTCGAAGTCGAAGTCGAAGTCGAAGTCGAAGTCATAAATGATTATGTTGTTATCACGTAAATCTATCGTCCGTAAACCGACTTTACAGACAACCAATTTTTTTTTTAATGAATTATTTCAGTCACCACATTGTGGCCTAATCATATAGTTCTAATTAAGTTCTAGTTCAAAAATTGCTAATATTTTTTAACTACAATTTAATTGAAACTAATTCTTTACGTTATCAATCTGTTTTTTTTTTATTACTGTTTAAAATGAAAAAAAGTCATTGACTCTTCGATTAATAAAAGATATCGTATTAGTAACAATCTTATCAATGAAGAATATAAATATAAAGTTCTATGTGTATGTACATACTCAAGGACACTCATTTCTGAATTATTTTTCTGAACAAAAGTGTTATCGGTATTCATTCTCCGCTACCGGCTGGCAGCGTGCCCAGAATGCCAGCAGCATTGCCACGTTGAATTGCAATGCTGATTCGTTGAGCCAAATATGTGCCAGCATTAAAGTATTATTGATCGCATTATACGTATACGCATTATAACAAGAATAAATTTATAATTTTCTTCTAAAAACCCCTCAATCGAGTATTCAATAATGACGTTTTTCCAATATCTGTTTTGGAAGTTGATGTCAAACTTCTAGGTCACGTTGTTTATTTATTAAGAAAGATGATACCACTCAAAAAACTTTATGATCACAACGAATTATTTTTTGTTTTAATTCTATCTTAGACTTACGTTCTTTATGGGAACTCCTGTGAAAAATTTAGTGCTTTTAATGTCATAAGAACTGTGTCTCAGATAATAATATTTGAGATAATGTGTGACGTTTGGAATCGATGATATATCTGGTTACATTCTTTACTGTAACAGTATCTGGTATGATATCAAATAATTATTTAATCTTTTTAAGTTTCTGTGCGGTCTCCCGTAAACATGCATACTTGGCAAGCCAATTCTACGAAGTAATATTCTCTAGAGCAATATTTACAGCTGAATTCCCAATTCTTGTATAAAAATCTTTATATGACGTAGTACTACGGTAATCTTTTATGTACTGAACACATAGCTACTTTAAGAAAATACTTACAAATAAAAACTGTTGATCATACGAGTGTATTGACTAAAAGATAATTTTTAAAATATTCGTAATTATTAAAAAAGCTAGATTGCATGGATGAGAACCTCGGGCGTGGACCAAATGAATTAGGCTCACGCACATTATTTTTTTTAGTCAACTGTGCCATTGCAACTAGCAATTTTGCTGCATTTATGGTTCTTGCTAACTATTTTTATAATTAGGGAGAAATAAGGCCTTTCTGTGCTCTCACAAAATGCACAAATTGATTATGTAAAATTAAAAACTACATATGCGTTTTCCCTTTTGTGAATCTAATCCAATTTTTAGGAACGTGACTTAGAGATTAACCGATTTTTTTTTTTAAATAATGGCATTGATAAACGAATAAATATTCTATCCATCCATCTTTCTACGTGGTATACCCACAACCCTACATAACTTCACCATATACACACAATCACACTCCACAATAATTTAAGTTCAAATTTTTACTTTATTAAAGTTATGTCTCGCAAATGTAATCATCTTATATTTCCGCTTTTGTTATTTTATCAAACGCGGTCTTTAATAAAAACATTTCAAAGAAGTTAGCAGGTCCGACGACACAAGAATTGATCTTAGTTTGGGCACTGCAAGTCATTTGAATATTACCTACTAAAATAACGTGACACGAGACACATATTTGTAAGTTCTTTTCTGAAAAATACACTTTATAATAACGTGACACGGTACATATTTGTAAGTTCTTTTTGGAAAAATACACTTTAAAATTAATAACATAAATTACGCCACGGCATGTGGCAAGCTAAGTTTATCTGCTGCATTTTTATTCTTAACAAAACAATCGCCAATTCGCTGCAGCAGCTACCATTCAAAACTAAACGTTACCTGCATCGCGCAATAATCATGTCGGTTCTTACTTCGGTATATGGTAAGCGTGACGCGGAGTTGCTTGAGGATTTTGGCTCAGCTATTCTCTCCAAAATAAGATAAGCAGCGAGGTTTGCCGTATACGAACACACCAGGATTAATGCGAAAAACCACCACACAGTTCCGACTATACGTCCCGATAAAGACCTGGAACGGTAATTACATTTAGAGGGTATAGGAGAGCAAGAAGCTTAATGTTATTTTAGTCTCTTTTCAGTTACCTGGGAACTCAAACTGAAATGAAATGAAATTTTTTTCAAGAAAAAAAAGTACGTCAATGGATTTATATTTTGGATTAGTCGTTCTTCTATTTTGCTTTTTACCGGCGCGTGAAATTACATAATTCTTAATAACATAGAAGCAATAAAAAAAAGTCAATTAACAATATATACAATAGTCAATTAAAAACAAGTTCAATCGTTAACGATTGAATTAGTGGAACTTGTTTTTATTTATTATATTAATTAATTAATCAATTAATTATATTACATATCATTAGAGTAAAAAATAATTATTATTGAGCGTTTCTACCGATCGTTTTTGCCATTCACTTGCAAAATGTGGAACGAGCTTCATCGGTCGGTTTTTCTCGTTTACCTATAATTTGGGATTAAAAAGGTGAGTTAACAGAGTCTTAAAAAGGATCGTCAACAACAGTCAACCTCTATCTGCAATTTTAGTCAGGTCGTCTGTCCACCTGGTCGGTGGTCGTCTTATGCTGCGCTTGCCAGTCCGTGGTCTCCATTCGAGAACCTATCGACCTCGACAGCCATATATTCTACGGGCTATGTGCCCGATTTATGTTAATTGTAATGAATAAACAATTAATTACGATATACACACCCTTTAAAAGGATTAACGAACTAAAGGCTTTATGTCCCTCAGTATTACAGATATTTATAGGCGACATTGGTCGCTTACCATTCGGCGGCATGTCTGTTTGTTTGCCGCTACATAAAATAAAAAATCTATATCATAAATCTTACACAAAATTTATTATCCAGTATAAATAAGCACAATTAAAAATATATTACACTCAAAGCATAATAAGCATGTATTTTCTTTAAAAAAATATAAATTATGTAAGGCGGAATATTCCAGAAAATATGGCATCTGCGGAGGCGTAATTGTAGTTTAATTTGGTAAAAAATTAAGACTACTTTAAAATGTACAAACACAATTATCATTATCAAAACGTCCGTTGTCTTTAGGCTTAAACTTGCCAATAACAGGAAATAAGGGTAAAAAAGTAGGTACACTGATTTACGATTTATGACAAGGTTGCGTTCGGCGTTTCGAGGTCTCTAGGATTATAATATATTGGGCCAGCATCATAAACTAGTCAGCAAAAAATCTGAACAGATTTGCCGCAAGGTCTGTGGTTAATGTTACCGTAGTACTCCCCATAAGACTTGAGGTCACTATTACTGCCAAGCAAAGCGCTGCAAGCTAAATAATGTTTTGATGTAGTAAAAATATATTAAACTAGTAGCGCCCTACGGTTTCACCCGCGGATTACGGTTTTCCCGCTACGTCAATTATTCTACGAGAGTCATAAATTTTACCGGCATTAAAAGTAGCTTATGTGTTATTCCAGACTATTATCTATCTCTGTGCCAAATTTCATCCAGATCCGTTTAGCCGTTATGGCGTGATTGAGTAACAAGAGTGCAAGGAGAGCCCATCGTGTCTCTGCGACCCCCTCAAACATGAGAGTGTAGAACACGTGGTGATTGATTGCCCAGTATATGGATATGCAAGATTTAACTTAGAAAGAGAATTAGATGTCATACTGTCAAAAGAAAAAATAAACGAAATAATGTTAGACAATAAGAATAGAGAAATATTTATCAACTATTGTATAAATATAGTAAAAAGAATAAATAAAAGAAATAGTAAGAAATAGTAAGAAATAATAAGATGTATAATGCTAAAATAATACGCAGTAAATTAGTATGTAACCTAGTATAGTTATACTAGAATGTATTTAGAAATTTAGTTAGCAACAAAAGAGAAAAATTGTCATCACCTACTGCAATTTAATCTATGTAAAATCTTCATGTCTTAGAATAAAAACGACATCACACCCCTGATTACGTTAGGGATACACTAGCAAATCTAATAAAAAAAAAAAAAAAAAAAAAAAAAAACAAGCATCCATCCATCTAAACTTTGACGTTTATAATATTAGTGGGATGGGATGAAACGTGACCTTTTGAAATGTTTTAAATTTACATAAATATATTAATTTAAAAAAATATCAGCACAATATGTTTGGACCGCTAGGACATGGGCCTTCCTTTCTTAGAGGACGATTAGGTGTAAACCAAAATGGGATAGATACTGTTATTCTTTAAGACAACAACTATGATCGAAAGCTTAACGTACTTTCCATAGCGCGGTAACACTTAGTCGAATTCCAAATGCCACTAGCAGCCTAGTGACCCATCTGAGGTATAGCTGGATATGTTGCTTAACCTAGTTTATTAGTATTACATAACTGAAGTTCGTCACGAGCGCTCCAATATACTTTGTTACCTTGGAACAACGTCACTTCCTTGTTGCATAAATGATCCCAAAGAAAACCAAAATGAATTCCAGATGCTGAATTCATTGTGCAAAATTATCTGCGAAAAAAAACAATTTACTTTTAACATAAAAACGTTTGAGTCGAATCTACATAGATTGAGGTAAAGCGTGTAAGCATACCTCGTTTGTGCTGGTCAATGGTTGTTCCAAATGTGTATCAGATATTGTAACAGAGCGCCATTCGTGTGGTGAAAATCTTGATACTAAGAAAAGTACTATGCTGACTGCAAAAAAGCTGAAGATGATACACAGCTGAAAAAGTACATACAGTTGTAGTATATGCTGTTGGTTCTTTTAATCACGGTGATAACTTTAGGTAAAGGGGACTTTAATCCTATCCTCGGTTTTGGACCGGTTTTGATAGAACATAAATCATATGATTGTAATGTAACAAACCGACTAGGACTCACGTGGTAAACACTGGGAAATTACTCTCCGACCAGTTTCGAACTTATTTGCAGTTCTTCATCTGGGAGTTATGATCGTGGCAGGCGGCGAGTCCTAGTCGGTTTGTTACATTACAATTATGGAAGAAACTCGCGATAGTTTTCAGACTCAAATAAATCATATGAGCATAGAATACAGCATGCATGCTAGCTATAATTACCTTCAGAAGTACGACTCTTTTACTTACTCTTTATTATACACATATTATATATATATACGTATATATATATATATATATATATATATATATATATATATATATATATATATATATATATATAGCCTTAGGTACTATATATAATTATATGTAATTGCTAACCTTTTTCTGAAAATCATATGATGTAATAGCATCCGACATTAATGCTGGGGCAAATACTATGCCGTATACATTACAGTCAGTGATTTTATAAAACTTCCAGAATAATTAGGAGACAAATTGTGTTATATCCTTATATCAAAACCAACAGCTACCCAATATCTTCGGCCTGGCCATACCCATATAGTTAGCCAGCTTCAAGAAAACACGTTTAAAATCCGAATAACTAAGTATTTCTTGTGATGTTTATACTCAAATATATTCTGTAAATATGTCCCACCCAGATGTATATGCCACTTAAATAATATCATTAACCTTTATTGAGGGAAATTAGCATGGTTTTCATATATGCACATTGTGTATACATATAATATATATACACATATATCAGCTTACACGGTATTATTTGAATTCGCCTGGGGCAGCACTACAGTACTGTCACCCCTTATAAAGACGAAGCATCTAACTTTGCCTAGCAGCTCTATTCTGCTATTATTGTAGCTTTCTTGCTAAATGGGTCTATGGAATTTATTATTGAACAGTATATTTGTATTTGTATATATAATAAACTTAATTTCAAAAGTACTATACATAATATACAAAACCTCTAATAGGTTATATTTATTAGTTAAACATGTTGGTGTTCTCGACTAAAACTTCAAAAGGAATTATTAATCTCAAGGGAAAAAACGTCAGAAAAATCCTTATATCACATAATTATGCTGCGAGAACTATTGAAGATAGAAAAAAAAATGTTACGAAATAGAACAATATCTACAAAAAACTACACAATGCCATAATATCCAACTATCGTAATTAGGTCACTTTAAACAATATAAAACACTTGATAGGAATCAAAATCAGGAGTCTAGAGCCTTAATATTAATCCTTATATCGGAAAATGTCGTAATCAGGGCTATTTCAGTGCCCATAGACTGCTTTTAAAATTACACATCATCATCATCATCATCTCAGCCATAGGATGTCAACTGCTGGATATATGCCTCCCCCATTAATTCCCACAAGGACCGGTTGGAAGCGGCCCGCATCCAGCCCTTGATTGCGATTTTAGTCAGGTCATCTGTCCACCTGGTCGGTTGGCGTCCTATGCTGCGCTAGACAGTCCGTGGTGGAGACCATGTTCGAAAACTTTTCGACCCCAACGGCCATCAGTTCTTCGAGCTATGTGCCCGGCTCACTGCCAAATCTACTTGCTAATCCGCTGGGAATTTGGTATAATTAAGCAACTAAAAATATATTTAATAAAGTGGTGAACACTTTGAATAATTCAGTTTCTTAATAATAAGTTTTGGTGTAATACATAGTACATTAATTTAATGTTTTTGGTATAAGTAGTGATTATAAGTAAGTGGTATAATCATTTTAAAGCTTTATTTATAAATCGAGCAATACACGTTACATATATATGATGCAGATACTGATCATCATCTATCCTTTTTATTACAAAGAAAAGAGTAATTCAAATGCTTTAGTGGTGAATTGTACTTTAGCCACATCGTGCATTGCAAATGTTTAGTAAATATGCTAGTGAGTAGAAAGCAAAAAAAAATACTTACCCAAATCTCTTTCGAAAGAGGCCTCAGAAACCCAAAGGTATCCGTTGCTTTTTTATCGTCAGTCTTTCGTATTTGCTTCACTGGAATGTCCATTGACATAAAAGGTTCACTAAAGTCAATCAATCTTCCTCTTTCTGGTGATACAGCCAACGGGGCTACGGCAATATCTGCTGCCTGATTAAAACATAAACATAACCAAGTTGTATAGAAAATTATAAGTAAAAAACAAAAGGCTAAGAGCAACCGTTAGAATGTACGAGTATAAGTGAATGTTTTATAACTTATGAATGCTGTGTACAATGTTTGAGTTAGCAAATTTACCATGAAATCGTTTCATTATTTTTCTTGTATAAGTTGAAGTTTGTTAACTATAAAATAACTCAAATGTTTCAACCCAACTGTTGATTCATATACATATACACGTAGTATACCCATAATGCAGTCCTAGCTCCAATTAATTGCAATGGTGGTTTTGTTTGTTCGAGAACGACGAGGCACATGGATAAAATTCAGGAATTTTTTTTTTTGTTTATAATAATAATAAGAACTTTATTGCCTTAAGAAAGATCACAAAATTATGTAACCCGATTGTATGCATGTACTATTGTACATATTTATATAAATTATCTTTTTTTTACAGGCCGATCATCATCATCATCATCATCTCAGCCATAGGACGTCCACTGCTGGACAAAGGCCTCCCCCATTGATTTCCACAAGGACCGGTTGGAAGCGGCCCGCATCCAGCCCTTGCCTGCGATTTTAGTCAGGTCGTCTGTCCACCTAGTCGGTGGCCGTCCTATGCTGCGCTTGCCAGTCCGTGGTCTCCATTCGAGAACCTTTCGGCCCCAACGGCCATCGGTTCTTCGAACTATATGCCCTGCCCACTGCCACTTCAACTTGCTAATCCGCTGGGCTATGTCGGTGACTTTCGTTCTTCTACGGATCTCCTCATTTCTGATTCGATCACGTAGAGAAACCCCGAGCATAGCCCTCTCCATAGCTCGTTGTGCGACTCTGAGCCTGTTCAGAAGGCCTATAGTCAGAGACCACGTTTCAGTTCCGTAAGTCATCACTGGTAACACACATTGTTCGAAGACCCTCGTTTTCAGGCATTGCGGTATTTTGGACGAGAAGACGTCTCGGAGCTTTCCGAACGCTGCCCAGCCGAGTTGGATTCGACGATTGGCCTCTTTCTCAAAGTTGGACTTACCTAATTCGACAGGCCGATGCCTTTATTCAAATGAAATACTAATAACTAATTACAATACTGCAGCTACTACATCTGAGCAATCTACTAGCTATTAGAAGTCTATAGATAACTCAAATGCTCTGATTGTCCAATTGTATCCAGTTATTTTGCTTCTGTGAAAGCTTCGGATGAAGGATTCGGGGTTGGCGCAGTGTCTGTCTGAAGCTCCACTAGCCCAAGACTGTGCCTCGAAAAGTTTTTACTTACTAAGTACTATTTACTGCTATAACACTGTGGATTGAACGACCAATCCACAAATATTGATTTTTTTTAAAATTTTGTATAATGATCCACTAAAAGAATATAAATTAGTTTGCGTATTTTCACGCTTAATCTTTTTTTTTAGATTATAAATTTGCGTTTGACCTTTGTCTCATCTGGCGTTAAGTACGACACTGTCTTAGGTGTAGCGCGCAAACTTAGGAAGAACCTATTGAAGCGTGATTCGAAGACTCTGGTGTGGTATATATCGGGACACAGACTCGGGCAGGCGTACGCATTATAAAAGTTTGAGCAAAACGCTTTGTGCGTAACGGTGGTATATCTACCATGTAGCGATGGCGCATAGCCGTACGTCTGGTTGACTGATGATAGAATGGCGATGGTGAAATTAATTTGTGTAACTCCAGTTTGAACATTCAATTTTATATATAAACGATTCTACCGATCGTTGTCCCCATGCAAAATGTGGAACGAGCTTTTTCATCCTCCATAGGTTTTTCCGAGTAGCTACAATATGTAATTTGTCAAAAGGAGAGTATACATAGTCATAAATAGGATTGGCAATGTATTGTAATGCCTGCAGTATTCGCTCTATAGAGGATGGTAATAGCTTACCATCGGGCGGCCCGTCTGCTTGTTTGCCACCTAGTAAAATATAATGAAAACTAAAAACTTCCGTGCTTTTAGACATTAAGCCGTCGGTCTTGGTTATTGTCTTAAAACAACAGTCCTAAAGCCATGTCACGACAGCACGGCTACTTTTACATTGTACAAACCGATACTTTGTCCTCCAATCTTCTAAAACTTCTTCCTTATCAATTTGGAAGCTCTATGCAAGAAAATACGTTTTTATTTCTTAAATGTGATCACAGACCTTTGAAAAAATGTCATCAAAATCGGTTTATGTAGAAAAACCTTTTCAGCAACAATTTAAAATAAATACGGGCGAATTAAGACCCTCCTCCTTTTTTGATGTCAGATAAACACGTTGTATATGTTGATTCTAATAATTTGTTCAAAAGTGATAGATATTTACTGGCTAATTTATTTTATTTGAAGACGAACAGCCGTAACACATAGCGGACATACATATTTGCTCCAACATGCTGGATTATACGGATTAACGGAAGGGCTTAGCGGTCAGTCCAATGTCAGAGATGTTGACTTCGACGTTCTCTAGAGCAAGTTAATCTAAGACAACAGACAGGACCGAAGGCGTAACGTGCCCTCCTAAGCACATGAGCATCTACACGAAAATTCAACCTATAAACTAAAAACTTAAAATCTAAAAATACCTAAAAACGCTCGCTTCGGCCATATTTTGAATAGATGTATCTAAGGTATGAACCTAGCATTGTTTAACCGACTTAAAAAATGGAGGAGGTTCTCAATTCGACCCGTATATTTTTTTTTTGTGTTTGTTACCGCATAACTTCCGACTGGGTGAACGGATTTTGATCGTTCTTTTTTTTATTTGAAAGCTGGAGCTTCCCGTGTAGTCCCATTTATATTTCATCAAAATCGAACGAGCACTTTTTGAGTTACAAGTCAAAAACTGGAAAATGCGTACTTATACTACACGATATTATAGTAGCGAGTGAAGACATCGGTGAAAATACCTACACTACAATAACAATTGATCCCATGAGTAACAAAACACTAAAAAGAGTGAAAAAAAATTTTTTAACAAAAAATGGATCCGACTTCAATACTCAAAAGTATGAAATAACTTGTCGAAGTCGGTACCATGAGCACAATATTTTGATATCAGTTAATTTGAACTATCATGGTACCGACTTCAACAAGTTATTTCATACTTTTGAGTGTTGAAGTCGGTTCCATTTTTTCGTAAAATTTTTTTTAAGCGCTAATAGAGCCTATAACCTACTTGGAAGAGCAAAACCGCACACGGGCCCGCTAACTTTCAATACAAAGAGTGATAGAAATATATACCTATGTTAACTGTACTAACTACTTACATGTACAGTTTGCCGCTACATAGCATAATGTTAAATGTTGATTAAATATAGGCTCATATAAATTATTAATGAGAATCATTAAAAAAATGCCATATTGGCCCTATTCGTCACCTTAACTCAGTAGATCGCTAACCATTGCTCAAGTATACTTCGCTATTAACGAGCAACTGTATTAGAGTTGCTCAGCCGTATGAAACATTTTCTAAACAATTAACTATATAATATAACTATTATGCGCTTATTTTAACTGTGTGAGTGTGATGCGTCTATTTATTTTATTATAAATATAAAGGTTATGATTGCTTTATATATATGGTAGTAAATACCCTAGCTGAATTTCGTACAGAGCTAATGCCATAGACTGGTTACTCTGGTGGTGAGTTCCAAAGCGCGTTAAGCATTTATTTGTCTTTTTAAAAATGGTGTTATTAGTTTATTTGAATGACTCCTAATAGTAACCGCGGTAGCTTGATGTAAAGAATTCCCACAATCTTTGTTCATGGTATTGTATGTGACAACCATAAAGAAAATAACCTAAATATACGCAAAAAGCTTCACAAGCACAATGCCATTACCGGAGAAACTCCACTTGATATTAGATTTGCCGTCAAATTTCTTTGCGAAGTTAAGCTAAGGGGTGCCGCGAAGATGTTGCGCACAGGTTTATAACTACAAAAATGTGTAGAAAACTCAATAAACAACATCCTTCAAAGGAGGCATTCGGTCGCTCACCTTCCACGACTGAACCGAACCAAACTTATAGTTTGAAGACTTTTGGCTAAACAAGAAACGTTTCTGAGTGCCGCTACCGTTCTTTGGTTACACAAACATTGTTTGAAGCGAGTTTTCCTCCTATCTCCATAAACTAACACGTCTTTATTACTGTGTACGTACGCTCATTATAACATAATATTGCCTTTTGGGGAATATGGGCAAATAAAATTAAATAAAGTTAAATAAAGTTAGATCGTATATTGTGTTACATAGTATGATCCCAGTGCGCTCCGCCGAGCAGGCAAACTGCAAGTTTATTGCCGGCACACTTGTTACTCTTAAATCGTTATTTATGGCACCGTGAAAATGCTTTGGATCATCATACAAGTGGAAATTTCAAATTTAAGGGAAGCTCTTGTTATACATTTTTGTTAAAGATTATGAACATGAAACAACTGATAGGAAGGACTATTATTTTCGAAACGATGATGAACCTAGCAATGAGATTGTAGGCTGTGAAATAAATATTAAATTTATATTATATTCTATCTATATATATAAAAATGAAACCCGTTTTCCGTTGTCACGACATAACATGAAAACGGCTTGACCGATTTAGATAAAATTTGGTATAAAGATACATGGGACTTTGGAGAAGGACATAGGCTACTTTTTGTCCTGGAAGAAGTATGGTTCCCGTGGGATAACTGAGTCAGCGGGAAAAACGTAGTGCACGCGGGTGAAACCGCGGGGCGCAGCTAGTTTTATATAAAAATCGATTGGTGTTCGTTTGTCTCTGGACCAATTTGGCTAATTTTGATATTGAAATATTTATGGAAGTTCAGGAGAGGCTTAAACGGTGAGAAAAATTAATAATAAAACTAAAACAAGGTTGTTGTTTTAGTTTTAACAAAAACTAAAACAAAAAAAAAAACAATTTAACTTTCCAATATAAAATGTTTCTGGCTGTGAAACATTTGATGTCTTTTGTCTTTTTAGAAATAATAAAATGACACTTGGTGTCAAATATTTATGGGTGCGTTCAGAAATTTGTCTTTGTCATAGCTGTAATATGAGGCCCGATCGTTTTTGTCTGTTTTGTTGGAACACAAAACACTGTTGTTTCAGAAATAAATAAGTGTAAGAGTGCGCTGGTAATAGAAAAAAAAAAAATATACAAATAAATTTCAAGACGATTATTAACATCCATTATGGTTTTTTTTTCAGTTGTTTTTTCATTTTTCAGTGCGCGAGAACAGGTACTAACTTTTTAAACATTTTTTTAAACTTTAACGCGCACTTCAAATGTTATTATAAATGTTTAGACATATTACGTATTTTAGACAATTTCCATGTTTATTGCGAAATACTAAATATAATTTGGAGAGGTTATCTCATTGTGCCTGTCGTAAAGTTTCCGACTTCATGTTTATTATCATGGTGTATTAAGTCATAAAATTACTATCAACCTGTGAAATAACACTTCTTTAGTATCTTTCAGAAGAATCTTACTTGCTACCAGCTATTATGTCGTGTTGGTTCACATCATAAACATACTGTAATAATATTACATACAAAAATAACGTGAAATTTGTAAATAGAACATAATATGATATATTATGGTATTTACTTCTTAAAACTGTGTATTATCACGACACTATAAGTAAACTTTTACAAATAATGGAACACATCTTCAGACTCTAGCTCGGATGATGTATATCTCTTTCGACCTTATATATAATTTCGCAAGGGCTATGTTAGAATGGCTTTTTATCATCTGATTTTCTATCTTATAACAAAGTGCGTGAAAATAATAATATGTTTGTGATCGTGTGGAAAGCCGTACAATGTTCATATTGGAGCAAAATCAGGCTTCTATCAGATATACTAGTGAAGCCCCATGACTTTACTCATGCGAATTATTGCCTTATTTATTATATAGGTATTTAATATAATAAACTCGTATGAGAGAAATTATAAACGACAACACACATTCCATGCTTAAAACGTTTAAAATATTTCATCAAACCAGCTTTTAAATATAACAAAAACCCCAAAACGTTCACCCGTTTAGGAGCTATGACGTTGCGATAGACCGATATACAGATATTTACTCAAAGACACATAGGTCCTCATATCAAACTTATAACAGCCCTATTTTTGCGCCGAGAGTTAATCAAAAATACTGTAGTCTAACGATATATATTTTTTTTTTAATTTACATATATACATATTTATATTATAATTATATTATATATATACATAATATACATAATTTACATATTATTTATGGAGTCTTCAAGTCGCGAGTGAATAGGTACCTTCTAGGTTTGCGTGCTAAATCCTAGACAACGTCATCACTTAACATCAGGTGAGACAGTTGTCAAACGCAAACTTATAATATGAAAAAAAAAATATTTTTTCATTGCCATTTTTAAAAATATAATTTAAATAGTCTTCTATAGTCGTGGGTTCAAATACAATAACTATTCGAATTATTTCCTTCAAAAATTGAACTAAAAAGTTCCAATTGATATGTTTAAAAGTAAGAATAGTACGTACCTTCTTGGTTAATTCACTTATAATATTTGACCAGTTCTCTGGCGAACTTTCAGTAGCAAAACTGCTATCCTTAGCCAGCTTTATTTGATCTGAAACATTAAGGTATTTTTTATTTATTTTGATTTTATGTACGTAGAATCGAAGAATAAGTACCATGACAAAACGGTAAAAGATCTAAAAGACACAACATCAAGTATAGGTACACATAGATATCACTATCATTTTCTGCAACAACTTTATACCAAATACCATAAAAAAGAGATCAAAATATAATGTCATTTGCATAACGTGCTATC
Source organism: Apeira syringaria (assembly GCA_934044485.1). Taxonomy (NCBI): domain Eukaryota; kingdom Metazoa; phylum Arthropoda; class Insecta; order Lepidoptera; family Geometridae; genus Apeira; species Apeira syringaria. The sequence goes on along the minus strand of OW203655.1, from coordinate 6,886,126 downwards.
ACAGCTTTAGAATGAGGGTGAAAATGCGCTAGGTATGGGCGTGTGGAAGCTATCGAATTAGCTGCTTACGTTTAATATACATAAAGTAGGTTTTTCATCCATTGATATAAAATGCTATAACGTTGGACTCGGTAGTTCACTGACGACTGTGGTTTTCATGTTCTACATATTTGTTTACAAATAATACCAAATATGACTGACTGTTACTCAGTCATCAGTGACGTGACTTCTGGTCTCTGGGGCCTTGGGTTCGAATCCCTTTAGGGACAAACATTTAAGGGATGAGCGGATGAGTTGTTTTTCCTGAGTCTTGGATGTTTGTTGATTTCAAATGATGTCATTGCATGTGTACATACTTTACGCGACACAAGTAATTCTAGTTCCGTCGTTAAATGCGGTTGGTTCTAGTAAGCAGAGTCATCAGAAACATATATGCGTATACTGAGGTCGCTAAAAACGGTTGGTGGTTATAGGTGAAGTCATACTAATCGGACTACACTGTATTATTTCAAAGATATAACCTTCTTATTTGCTTTTGTTTAATTCCAATAAGGTTACTTTTTCATCCATTCACGGTAAATGCTGTTATGACTTTTTGGCCGTTAATGGTTTACGTGCTATGGTTAATTCGAGTTTCAATAACAACTTGTCAACGGGTATCGCTTAATTACTTCGGAGTTTATTTTGTACCTATCTATTCATTAAGAAACTTTCTGATTCATTCGCAGTTATTTTTATTATTAAATTTTGATGATTGAGGTTTTATTTGTTTATTGATTAAATACTTAAAATGCAATTGACATGTCAATAAAATTGCTTTCGCTTGACATTGAAAAAAAAGAGTTTCTTTCTGTTATTTTTCTCGTTTATAAAACTTAGTCGTATTATTAAAAATGGCTATCTATCAAAAGTGGTTTACGTCCTGTTACACAATGAATATTGCTGAAATAGGAACAAACCCCAACCAAATCTATAAAGCAATGTCAGCGATATATTTTTCTACAGATACTGGATTCAAAAATCACTCACTCTCTTAAGTCTTGGATCATCATAGTGTTCTAAATTGCTCCTAAAGCCACCTTTACTGCCAGTTTAGTTTCAATTAAAAATGAAGTGCAGGAATTCATTTGTGTAAAATATATACGAAATAAATGTTTGTGTGTATGTGAGACAAGTTGAGACAAGACCATAGACCACCTGGCCGCAGACGCACCTCCTGGCTGAAAAATCTGAGAGAATGGTTTGGGTTGAGCACCAGATCCCTATTCCGGGCGGCAGTCCCCAAGGTTGAAATTGCCCTAATGATCGCCGACCTCCGTTAGGGGATGGCACAAAAAGAAGAAGAAACAACTTGTATTTTTTTATAATACTCTATAGGGCCACACAGTAGTCCGTAACTTTTATTGTAAACTGTTTTACTTTGATTTTAAAAGAGTTACTATTCTAATTTGAATGTATTTGATGTATATGCTATTATTGCTTTTGGACAATAGTGGTTTACGTGCTCGAGTTATATTTGTTTAACTATACTATGTACGAACGGTTACAGTTAGTATGTTTTGTTTAATTTCAATAGACTTGCTTTATCATCAACGCACAGTAAATGCCTTTTGGTATGTATTTCTGTTCATAGTGGTTTACGTGCTACGATTTTATTCGTTGAATGTTATAGCCATGCTATTTGCTTTTACTTTATTCCAATAGAGTTATTTTCTGTTTACAGTAAATGATATATGTTATCGCATTATAATATATTACTATATAATATATATATGTGATATATGTTATTAAAAGTGTTTTACGTACTATATGTTTATTCATTGGATGATAAAACTGTGTTAGATGCTTTTATTTAATATCAATAGAATTGCTTTCTCATTCATTCACAGTAAATTCCATAATGTATTGCGTTTATATGTATATTGCGTTATATTTTGTATTGCGTGCTACGTTTTTATTCATTGAATCATAAAACCGTGATTGTTGATTTCACTTTATTCCAATAGAGTTACTTTCTCATCTATTCAAAGTAAATGCTATAATGTCTCTATTTATAGTGGTTTATGTGCTATGGGTTTATTCATTGAATGACAAAACTGTGTTAGATGCTTTTAATTAATTTCAAAAGAGTTACTTTCTAATCCATTCACAGTAAATGCTATAATGTATTTCTGTTGATACTGGTTTGCGTGCTACGTTTTTATTCATTGAATCATAAAACCGTGATTGTTGATTTCACTTTATTCCAATAGAGTTACTTACTCATCCATTCACACTAAATGCTATATATCTCTATTTATAGTGGTTTATGTGTTATGGGTTTATTCATTGAATGACAAAACTGTGTTAGATGCTGTTGTTTAATTTCGATAGAGTTACTTTCTCATCCATTCACAGTAAATGCTATATATCTCTATTTATAGTGGTTTATGTGCTATGGGTTTATTCACTGAATGACAAAACTGTGTTAGATGCTTTTGTTTGATTTCAATAGAGTTACTTTCTCATCCATTCACAGTAAATGCTATAATGTATTTCTGTTGATACTGGTTTGCGTGCTACGTTTTTATTCATTGAATCATAAAACCGTGATTGTTGATTACACTTTATTCCAATAGAGTTACTTTCTCATCTATTCAAAGTAAATGCTATAATGTTTCTATTTATAGTGGTTTATGTGTTATAGGTTTATTCATTGAATGACAAAACTGTGTTAGATGCTTTTGTTTAACTTCGATAGAGTTACTTTCTCATCCATTCACAGTAAATGCTATATATCTCTATTTATAGTGGTGTATGTGCTATGTGTCTATTCATTGAAAGATAAAACTTTGTAAGATTTTTTTTTTAAATTTTATAGAGTTACTTTCTCATCCATTCACAGTAAATGCTATATATCTCTATTTATAGTGGTTTATGTGCTATGGGTTTATTCATTGAATATGAAAACTTTAACAGATGCTTTTATTTAATTTCGATAGAGTTACTTTCTCATCCATTCACTGTTAATGCTATATCGTACTTCTGTTGACAGTGGTTTTCGTGCTACGGTTTTATTAGTTGAACGATAAAACCATGATATTTATTTTCGCTTTATTCCAATAGAGTTGCTTTTCCATCCCCTCACAATAAGCGCCTTGGTGTATTTATGTTGATACGGATAATGACTGGATACGGGCCGCTTCCAACTGGTCCTTGTGGAAATCAATGTGGAGGCCTATGTCCAGCAGTGGACATCCTATATCTGCACTTTCTCAAATGAAGTCCATATACTGCTGGGATATTCTGTATTTTAAACTTTTGATTATTAGATACTATAAAAAAGATTATGAATACCCATAGGCCTAATGTCGCACTATCTTTTTTATCCATTTAGATGCAGAGGTATAGTATAATATCCCTAGAACAGCAATATTTCCACCTGACTATAATTAAAGTAGAAACCGTTTAATTAAAACGCTTCAATTTCATGAAACTCTTTGCGCAGATCGTAATTATGAACTAAATGTTTAATCAGTACTAGCAATTAAGTGGTCAGGCGTTATTTTCCAAAGTTTATATCCGTTAGTTTGCAGTGCTGGCTCAAACATTTCCTAACAAATTAATTGCTCTAATACAAATAATTTTGCTAAAACTATTTCAGTAAAGCCACGAGAAGTTGAGAGAAATGATTTCCTCTCATGTCACATTTGCCTAAGATAATTAAAAAAAACTAAACTATCTAATTTGAAACAGCTGCTAACATTGATCAAAAAAAGCAAATGACTTCACAGTTTGAAAAATCCGAGAAAATTAGTGTTTAAATTCTTATATATTTAGTTACTGTCGTTTTATGACAAATTATTTACTATTCATGCTGTACGCCTCTGGAATACTCTTCCAATACACATTGGGCAAGCTCCATCTCTTGCAACGTTTAAATACCAGGTTAAATTATTTTATTTAACTCCCCATTCTCAACACACTTAACTTGTAATTATATGTATAAATATATATGAACACCATATGTGTACCTGAGCTCTGTGTAAATGAATACTTACTGTGTTATATTTTGAAGAGTTTAATTATATTGTATTCGTTATTAGTAATTAAACATAGTGATAGTTAATATAATTGTATACTATCACTATAATATATATTATAATCTATTATTATTTATTGTATATTATGTTAATTATATTAGACATGCTGTTGTGGTATCACCGAACTTCCAGATTCGTAATATATTATTTCCGTCGAATGGTTGTCTGGAAGAGATCGCTTTAAGCGATAAGGCCGCCAATTGTACTTTGGTTAGGTATATATTTTTTTTTTATTTTTTTTTTTGTGACCGGTGTGCAATAAAGTGTTTTGTATTGTATTGTATTGTGTTACTATCGTTCATAGCTGGATATAATATGCCACTCCAAGATTTACATAAGATAAACCTTTATCTTATGTAAATCTTGGAGTCAGTTAAATGAAATGAATTAAATGAAACCCAATAGGCTTTCATCCAATTGTGGAAACTACGATGTTCATTTTGACGCAATATGTAAACAATGGGTATTCTATTATAATAAAGTATAGCGTTTGGATCTATTAAAACTTCTGAGCGTAATATGTTTCTAGTAACAATCATCATCATCATCATCACTGTAAACTTTATTTTTGTCCTTCAACTCACGTGACGTTTACTACTAGAGATTATTACCTACTCCCCCATCGATCCGTACAATGGCTGAAAGCGGAAGTTATTTTTATCTCTCTCACACTCCTGCACAAGGGTTCTCTGTGTTGAGAGGGACGCATGGATACACATAATGAATTCACAACAAACATCCATGTTCATCAGGCCCCGGGGAGTTAGTTATGTCACTGACAAAGAAAACCCCCATTTTTTTTTTGTTAACATTCACACAATGTCTTCAGGTCCCAAACTAGGCAGAGCCTGTGCTATGGTAATGATGACTGATATATATACTTATATACATATACACACCCAGACACAGGTCAAACAGACATGTTCATGCACACAAATGTTTGACCTGTCCGGGAATCAAACCCGAGACCAGCGGCTCAGAAGGAAGAGTGCTACCAACTGCGTCAACCGCCCATTAGATTCCGCATCATTAAATTGATGTACCTACAGTTTCGACTTCATAAAATTAGGAAGAAAGTACGGGTCGCGGGGGATGAAACAGCTGTGCTGTGATTGGCCTATTCAAGGTCACACTAGAAATGTACTGAACAAGGCACGTCCATAGTGACGGGACGGTAGGTCCGGACTGCACGCCCGAAAAGGTTATTGAGTAATATTGGTCATTAGGGGTTATCTATGGTCACTGACGACTCAGCCACAGTGACCGTCGCTACATTATTATACTAAGTATACTATTAAAAGTACTTACATTTTATTCCCAGTTTTTTTGCTATCAAATCAGTCAAGTCCTTTGAAAATCCATGGAACTTCTCATCTTTATCTTTCTCTCCGTATTCCGCAGATTTTTGCATTAGAAATGGTTTGTGTAGAACAGATGTGATGATGTAGGTTTTGTTTGTGTCGTAGGCAGCAGGTGACTTCGACTGCACGTGTCTGGATGACACTAGCTGCAAGCCATGAGCATCAGTCCACGTTCCAACCTAGATATTAAAATTGTTTTGGTTTTAAAAAAAAAGAAAAAAGTTTTTTTACTAAGAGTGAATGTGAAGTTGAGGAACACGATAGGTTCTGCAATTTTTTTGTAGTAACTGTGTTGAATTTTAGCAGACAATGGCCCTAATTCTGTTAATCACTCAAACTAGATAAAATACACAAAAATTCTTCAAAAATAAATTGTTCTTATTATATTTACCCTATAATTCAAATTCGTATAACTCCGTTTGATGCTCTACTGAATATAACTCAGTTCTATTCAATTGCGGGTAGTTTTAGGGGATACCAAATAAGTTTACTTATTTCACGTAAAACTTCCTGCCATTGTAATGAATACATCTAATTTTGGGCGCCCAAGATACAGGCTATGCCTAGCTTGCGGACCGTTGCATAATAATTAAAATTATAAGATTACGTTAATTTAATAAAATAAGTTTGTGTTATTTGTGTAAATTGTGTTTGTGTGAATAAATGATTACTGATTACTAATTTTATTGCTGTTATAAAGTTAAAAGTATTAAAGTTCAAAAGTAACTATTATCAAAATATTGTGCTCATGGTACCCACTTCCACAAGTTATTTCACACTTTTAAATGTTGAAGTCGATCCATTTCCTGTTTGTTTTTTAAATGAAAACTTATTGTGCCGTTTGTGCACTTTTCTATGAGGAAAAAATGTTAAACTCATGTCAGGACACCTCGCGTCAGGCGCGTGACGTCATCGAATACGTAAGACGCAGGGAGCGTAGAGATATTAAATCTTAAATGTGTTACGAATAAGGAACATTTTAGTTTGTTGGTAGGTATAATACGACCTTTTCGAAGGGGACCGCGTTCACCTCGCTCGCCTGTTTCACATGTTGATTTTGACTTTATTCTATTGTATGCTCTATCGCCCTCACTATGGTGTTTAAAGTGTAGGTACATAAAATCAATAAACTTAAATACCTAATGCCATGTTTAAAAATACCAAATAATAGAACCGACTTCAACACTCAAAAGTGTGAAATATCTTGTCGAAGTCGATACCATGAGCACAATATTTTGTTATATAATAGTTTCTTTTGAACTATCATAATACCGACATGTACAAGTTATTTCACACTTTTGGGCGTTGAAGTCGGTTATATATTTTGGTAAACAGTTTCCAAAAAATAATTTATCTAATAGGTTCATTATTTCATCTGAGAATATTTTAACTGCAATTTGTCTCCTTGATTAATTGTAACAAAATGCAATTTTTAATATCATGTCGTTATTTTATGGAATGTTAATCTGTTAATGTAATATTCATATTCATATTCATATTCATATAATTTATTGGTATTTATTCCATACACGTCAAAATACACATTAAATAAAAATAATCTAAATTAACAATTTAACAGATTATAAACAGATATAATGTAAAAATACCTAATATTATGTATAGGTAAATAATAGCAACAACAAGAATAACTATGAGCAATTTCATTTTAAGGGAATTTTAGTTAAAAATTCCGCATAGGAGTAAAAAGCTTGATCGATTAGCCATATCTAATGTGCTTTCGACTTAAACATGATATTTTCATGTCAAATGACGCTATTGTTTATGAAAGGTCTGAAGAGCGGGATGCCTCGAAAAAAGTGCGTCGGAATCGTAGCATGTGGAAGGCTGTAGTCTCTGTCTGCCCTCGGGGAAGCAGCGTAAGTATCATATAAAAAAAATACATTGAATTAATATTGTTCGTAAATATTTAACACTGTCCGCGCATACTTTTAATTCATAATATTTATAGTTTATTTATAACTGTGATGTTACGTCTCTTCCTAATTACCAACCAATACATTCATCCAAAACACACAAAAATTGTTCTCATTGTCCTCATATTTATCTTTAAACATTATCAGGCAAGTATAAAAATAAAGGTGTAATATTACCTTTAGCATAGCACTTTGCACGGTCATTTCCACAACTTGCAAAGTGAAATTGCGTCGATGCCCTTCTTCGTTGAACGATATATTGCCTGTGAGACCTTCAATATCCGTCTAAAACATAACACGTTATTTCAAAGGATAGCAAAGGGCAAACTTCCAACATTTATGAAGTAATAGGAACGGAGGGGCGCAGCCGCCTTACGGGCACCGATATTACTTTCAAACTATTGCACTGATTATTACGTAGCCAAAACACGAGGCAAAAGAGTTTTGTACAAAATGTAGCAGAGAAGCTACATTTTGCGCGGTTAACGTTGATCTATATTAAAAAAACATATGTTATTTACCGGTTTTAATTAGTTTAGATCATCATCTCAGGCATAGAACAACTAATGCTGGACATAGCCCCTCCCCATGACGTTTTAAACGAGTGGGTTCGACAGTACTCGCCACGCTGGAAAGGCGAGTTGGCGAGCGCAGTATGGCGATTTTATCCGCAGAAGGTGCTGCTGTCTTCCATATGGTACGTGATCCTTTCTCCGACCCTCGTGGTACGCACGGGTGGACATATAGGAGAGTGGACAATTCTAATCCAGTACTCCACGGCAAATAATAAGTTAAAATACAAATTAATTGCGAAAAACAATCCACCAGCATTGAATCGAGAATTCTAGAAGCATTGCCCTTTGTTATAACAATATTGATTGAACGATCCAAGTATGTTCCATAATATCACTTTGGTTACTTATCGCATAGAGCAAGCGCTCGGATAAGCTATCAAAAATACAATGAGTTACTATCAAAACTAAATCTTAAGTAACTAGTTTTACAAATTGAACTTAAATATAACTTTGGCCTAATAAATATTATTATTATTATAGCTTACGGGCACAATGTCCCGACACCAAACCAAATATGTGTAAGAATTACTTAGCTTAGTAATACAAAAAATATATATAAAATATAATATATAAAATAGTGACACCTTAAATATGTTTCAATTATTCAGTTTAAAACAGACAATAATTACCTTTTTGATAAGTCGTGAGATTTTGTCGCCGTGTTCAAATGGTACCACCCAACTTTTTCCAGGGTTGCAGTCAATCACCTTTGTAGAATTTGCCAACCCCGCAGCTCGACGTAAAGCGTTTCTAAAAGCGTCTGGCTTCTTTCTCCAAAGTCGGCCAAGCGCATCCATTAAAACTTGGACACCGTCATACATCAGAGCCGTTTGTGCCTGTCATCATTATTTCGTTGTAATCAAAGCACACATTCATGGTAGTGGTAAAGTCGGTGTAGTTGTAAAAGAAACTCACGCTTTTTATTCGTTTTTTACTATTAATAATGTGACCACTATTTCAAACAATTACAAATGACATAAACGACTGGCAATGGGCAGGGCACATAGCTCGAAGAACTGATAGCCGTTGGGGCCGAAAAGTTCTAGAATGGAGACCACGGACTGGCAAGCGCAGCATAGGACGGCCACCGACCAGGTGGACAGACGACCTGACTAAGATCGCAGGCAAGGGCTGGATGCGATCCGCTTCCAACAGGTCCTTGTGGAAATCAATGGGGGAGGCCTATGTCCAGCAGTGGACGTCCTATGGCTGAGATGATGATTATGATGATGATAATAAACGACTGGCTAGTATGAGCACTAGGCACTCAAAGATAGCTTGAATATTTTAGGCGTCAATATTAGGTAGCACTATTTCCCTAGGTTTCAACTGCTGGACATGATACATAATGTCCAGCAGACTATATATGTCCTCAAGCTATAAAAGCTATGTGATATAATGTTTAATATATTTAATAATATTGTACAAAAAACAAATGAGAATCTATCAGTATAGATAAGGTATAAATAAATATGGCACTTACCGATACAGTCCCCTTGAAACGGGGGTCCATTCGACGTAAACCGTCCATGAAATCGCGTACAATCTTACGGGAGTGGTCAACGATGCGAAATCCCGTAATATTGACTGCACCGTATTCTGTTACTTCGTTTTCCCAATGATCGTCCATAACCTGTTAATTTAAAAATGTAGACTGTAGATTTTTTTCAAATCGGTTACTGGATACAAAAATACAAAAGGTCAAATTGAGAACATTCTTCATTTTAGAACCTGCAGAGTATACATGGTTTTAGATAGATTTATTTAAGCTCACCAAAAAGACGAAGAATGTCTAATATTTTTTTTAACGGACTAATGCTGTTTGCCTCTACCGGCATTTACAGCTTCACCAGAGGGTTTACAGCTTCACCGGAGGATTTACAGTTTCACCGGAGGAGTTACAGCTTCAGCGGAGGGATACAGCTTCACCGGAGAGGATGTCTTAAAAATAACACAAGTGCTATTATACACTCTTGTAGCGCCGGCTGGCCGGCTGCATGCTAGTGTGCTTGCGCCGCTCGTCCTACAGCGCCTGTGATCACACCGACGCGTCCTCAAGCGTATATAAGCAGCGCCCCAATGCCAGGAATTCCGGTAAAGCTCTAAATGCTGGTAGAGGCAAACAGCATTAGACCGTTAGAAAAACAAAAATTAAAAAAACCAGGAACGCTAGTCTGTCGTGCGCAGACCGCCGCATCCGCATCGGAACGGTGTCTGAGGAAATACAGACCTACATAGTGTGTGTGGAGTATCCGGAATAATCCGGATGGTGCATCGGTCTCGAATACCTTGCGGTCCGTCATTCCCCTAGCTGCTCGCGAAGGTCACGTGATAGTATTATCCTTCGTGTATTTAATATAAACCATTGTGAATTGGATTAAACATCTACTTGGAGATCCACTGTGCAATACCCGTTACACTATAATAGACTGGTATATGTTATTTTATATTGTTGTTATTGTTACGTGTGTTGTTTATTTATATGATCCTATTTGATTTTTTTTTTCACTGTATAATGTATTAAGTGTGTGTAGCAAAGACTGAAAGCTACAATATTTCATTTCGATCGTGACGTCACTTGCCGTTCCCAAAGAAGACCAGCGTTGTTTGCTACCAGTACTATGCTGATTTGGGGTACCAGTTTTGTAACAAAAAATATTTTTAATATATCCGATGTTAATTTAAGATAGGTTGTTCTTATATATAATGTTTTTTGTAACAAAATAAAATCTATGTCTGTGTCTATGACTATTTTCTATTTTAAGTTTAAGTTACATAAATAGCACAACATAATTATTCGAAAATATACAGTTTGAAGCGAATATCTGACGCAGTACATTCCAAAACTTCCGATGAATACTCACCAGCCCGCTGAGCATATAGTGGTAGGTCCTGCGTCCCAATTGCACTTTTCGTATATGCTCAACCAATATGCTTTTGGCATTTTTCGCGTTGCAATCTAGTACGATCCGTTTGTAACCCCAGCGGTCATATTGTTCTAAAGCCAAAAGGAATTCAATTGCATCGGTTACGCTGTTAATTCGCTTCACGAGGGAGATTCGGAACGCAGTTTTTCCCGGTTTCATGGATTGGTAAAGTTGCTGTAGACGCAGTAAGCCTGTGAAAATACATTTTTACATAATCATACATAATAAAACGTAATCGTTTCATATAAAATCGTTTTTAATGGTGCAGATACTTGAATTAAAGTTCACTAACACGGCAATTTACCTTTTGCACATTTTCATAAAATAATTCTTAGAATGATTTAATTTGATTGGAAAGTTGAGAAATGAGATAAGCTCCTAGAAAATCAGCAGAGTATAAAGAGCCCATTATTTAGTTGCCGTGAACCGCAATTTTAGTCTCGTGACTGTTTCACTTGCTCCCAAAACTTGGAAGAACACACTTGAGTGTGCTAGGCTATGGACTGGTTAGGAGACTCAACGTCGTACAATGAGCTATGGAAAAGGCTATATTCGGGGTTTCTCTACGCGATCAAATCAGATATGAGGAGATTTGTAGAAAAACGAAAGTCAATGACATAAACCAGCGGATTTACAAGTTGAAGAGACAGTGGGCAGGGCACATAGCTCGAAGAACCGATGGAAGTCGAAAAGTTCTCAAATGGAGGCCACGGACTGGCAAGCGCAGCATATAACGGTCTCCAACAAGGTGGACAGACGACCTGCCTAATTATTTATTCAATACAAAACATGTAATATTAACTCACAAAATACTGAGTTTCATAAATTGGCAGTCCGTATTATGTACTGTATTCATTTAAGTTGACGGCCGCCGTGGCACAGTGGTCAGTGACATGACTTCTGTGTCTCCGAGACCCCGGGTTCGAATCCCGGCAGGGGTAAACATTTGTGCGATGAGTGTATATGTTCGTCCCTGGTCTCGGGTGTTTGTTTGCTGTGATTGTGTGTCCATGCCTCCCGCGATACATGGAATCATAGTGCACGGGTCCGAGTGTATTAAAAATATATAAAAATCATGCGAGAATGCGTAAGTATGTGTGTATTTTTTTTTTTAATTGAACACAAGATTGCAAGTTCGGATGCAGAATATTGGGTATATGTTAAAAACTTCATAAAACGCCTTTACTTGCAGAGACAATTTTGATAAATGTTGGTAATAATGGTATACAGATAGATGGGACCTAGGAGAAGGACATATGCTTCATTTTTTTCGGAACAAGTGTGACTCCCATGGGGTAAACTTAGGTAGCGGAAAAGCCTTAATCCACGCGGGTAAAACCGCAGAGTGCAGCTAAATATAGTACTTACATTAAATATTTAAGTCCTTAATAAATAATAATATATTTATAAGTCATCACTTAACATCAGGTGAGATAGTGGTCAAACGCTTGCCTATTACCAATAAAAAAAACATTAAAAAAAAATGATTCGCTATCCCAAACAGTTTAAGCGCATCCACGGAAACGCTTACGATACCCTTAAAAAGCAAGAACATAAATTAAATTAATTATCTTCAATTTCTGCCAACAACAGAAGTAAAATAATGAATCATTGGTATTGTTAGACGCAGAGGGGCATGTAAAATGCCGCTCTATATTCCAGCTCTCCTAAACCAATTCGAGTCCACACGAATTTGATCAAATTAAACGCCCCATATAAAACAAGCGAAACGAAAAAGGGACACGTGCTCTGAAAAGGCAAAATAAAAACGCTCTGCGGGAATGTTGAGACTCTGAAAACAATTTCGATCAAAATTATGTGATGAAATTGCTATTGCTGTTCGGCGTCACCCTTCTAGTCGAACTGCTTCTTGTATGTTAACGTTTTCCGATGTGAATATGTTTCAAAAAAATTGGATTGCTTTGATTCTGTTTACCGCAAGCAAAAGGATTCTAGATAAAATATATTTCAGGAACTCTTTTGAAGTGCGATCGATACAATTAACATATTATTTTGTGTCAAAAAATAACATTGTTTTTAAAATTCCCATTTACATTAAAAACATTTTAAAAAAGCTTTCGTTGAGTTTTTCAGCCTCTGACTTATTTTCGTTTTTATATGTCGTAGAAAAAATGGCAACTACTAGGATTATCTGCTATAAATTATTACTAAGTAAAGAGTCATTGAGATCTACCTACCTAATAAGGAGTTACCAGGTTATATTGCAATGAAACATAACAGCTAAAGAGTTGAGTTGCTTTTAATAATTATTGTAATCGAGTTTGGAGGGTAGGTATAGCTACGTCTGTTCGCAAGGGACTACCACTATGAGAAGAACAGACAAGAAACTCATAGGGCTTGATTGTTTTCAATAATTTACATACAATGCGCAGCGTTATTTTTCGAGAGAGATGTTCATTATGTTGCGCTTTTAGATTAAAAAAAATTACCCAAAAATGGCATCGACTTTCACACTCAAGAGTATGAAATAACTTGTTGAAGTCGGTACCATGATAGTTCAAAAGTAACTATTATCAAAATATTGTGAGCATGGTACCGATTTTGACAAGTTATTTTATACTTTGAGTGTTGAAGTCAGTTCCATTTTTTCATAAAAAAAATTTAATCACCCTTTTCAATGACCTTTTCTACTCACGCGATGATTAATTGTCATTGTGTATATTTACCGATTTGAATATACACAATGATAATTATTCATCGCGTAGTTCTCCACCCGCAACTACAATATCATCGACGTATGCGTAGCACTTTCCAGTTATTGGAGTGTAACTCAAAAACTGCTTGACTGATTTTAATGAAATTTAAATGGGATTACACGGGAAGCACCAGCTGTAAAATAAAAAAGTCCGATCAACTTCCGTTCACCCAATCGAAAGTTATGCGGTAACAAAAATTTAAAAAAAACATACGAGTCGAATAGAAAACCTCCTCCTTTTTTGGAAGTCGGTTAAAAAAAGGGTTTAGCATCCGTCTCATTTACTAAATGATCCACTAGGTGGTGTTTTGATTAAATGTTTGTAATTTTGAAACTTTTTTGTGATTATTTGCGTTTATTTAGAGAATAAACTTATTCCAAACATATTGAGTATAACTCAATATTAAATCCCTAAATTTCAATAAGAGGCGTTAGTCGCGAGACACCACTGTCATAAAATGATGGAGGTTATGCTGTGGGTTTGTAATATTATTTTAAGGGATGTAAATAGTTCTGATATACATGCATATAACTTATTTTATTTTATTTCTTTTATTTTAATAAAGGCATTTGCATATAACCGTAATATTTACATATACAATAAATTACTCGTTATTATATGAGAGAGTACTGAACGTCAAAGGAAATATTATAGTCAAGGTTTTATCATAATACCTTACGAAATAAGTCAGAGGGTTCCGACTATAGTTTCAACTACATTCGGTAGTCTTTTTCAAGGAGTATACGGGGCGCTCGCGGTCGCGTTCCCAGTTCGCCTAGTACCTAGTAATTCACATTAATTGTTCACATAAGTGTTTCACAGTTCACAATTTTTAAGTTTATTCAGCACTACGTTGTTTATTTATTTGTATTAATTACATTTTTATGTCCAATTTCAAATCGTCTATTTAGAAAGTCTATTTAGAGGTCAAGTAACTTTATAATAGATGATTGTGATATGATTTATTAATACGAGTTGTTATACTTAATATTGCGATTCTAGAGCTGATATTCTCCCGAAAACTCTATTTGTATGAATATGACGAAATGAGCGGAAAATACTGAAAATATTATTATTTTATAAAATTATAAATATTATTTTTAAAGAGCATCTTTTTATTAGTCGCCTAAAAAGGTTTATTTTTAAATGAACATTTCGATTACCATAACGAAAAAAGAAAAAAATATTCACATTAAGTGAATTATTTTTTATATAAATGTTCATGGCATATCTGAGAACATACAGACAAAACAAAACATCGAATTGAGAACCTTCTTCCGAGTCCGAGCCGGGGTTTCAGGGGTAGCCTGAAAAACAGCGCCGCTGAAAAATGCTGAGACTACCCCTTTTGTCCTCATATTAGTGTACACCTCTCGTTAATGAATAATCAAACTGATATTTTATCCTGCATTTTATGTGTACATTGTAATGAGTGACAAAATATTTTTTGATTTGATTTGATTTCCACCTTCATGGTAGGCAGGCGACTTCATAGAGATCTGTAGAAGAACCTGACTAGCAGCTTATAATAGTGCTTTATGGGGAATGTTTTTTTTCAGCAGTACACAACAGGCTGATGAGCAGTCGTATCATGGCTTATACCTAGTTAAGTATATTAATGACACATATGAAATAATATTATTCCTTATTCCAGTAATTTTATTGACTCAATTGGATAAGCAAGCAGTAAACCTAAACGAAACAAATATCTCATATCACTAAAATCCAGTTTTAAATGATCTGTATCATTATTATTAATTGTTATAATAGCCTATGCTCTTCCCCTCCCCTCTGTAATCTAGCCAGGTTTCCTTGGTAAACCAAATAATATTATAAGTTTCTAGCCGGTTTGTACGATATTGAACTTGTAAACTGCAAGTACTGCAACAATGGAGTTAAGGTAGATTTCACATTGTGAGATTTTTATTGTTTTGATAGTTCATAATTTTTTTTTCCTTATAGGTTTACGTTTTATAAGAACCTATAGCATATAAACGTTAAGTTACAATTATAAAACTAAATAATACTATTCGACGGTCGCCGTGGCGCAGTTCGTGGTCAGTGTCAGTGATATTCTGTGTCTCCGGGTTCGAATCCCGGCAGGGGCAAACATTGGTGCGATGAGTGTAGATATTTGTCCCGGGTCTTCGGTGTTTATGTGTTGTGATTGTGTGTTTGTCGATGCTTCCCGCGACACAGGGAATCCTAGCGCGGGGGTTTGTCGTGATATAAATAAATAAAAACGTTTATAATTATGATACTTCATAATATATTACAACTACTTACTTTTTCGACAATAAACGTTATAACATTGATAACACCTAACACCGGCATAATGGCGGTCTGCGACTAATTTCATATTGAATAGTCGGTAGTGATGTACCGAATATACCTTAGACAGCAGAATTTAGGATCGCGCGAATAAATTTTTATTGATTTAGTTTTTTATCACACTCAGACTTCGCACTAGGATTCCCTGGAATATTTAAAACGAGCCCAATGGCCTAGGTACACATAGGGCCAAGTTTCAACAGGTTCCCCTACATACCAATATGCACATAATAAACATATTTTCGCCTTTAAATTATTTGGATTATTCGTCGTAGATTTCAGGTATTATTTTATTAGAAATTATTTTATTTACGAGAAACAACTTAAATCTATTTTGAACTATGAAAAGCAAACGTAGTAAGAATATAATATGTGAACAAAAAAATAAAACTGCACTGTTCAATAAGAGTGTCTTTGTCATGGCCCCAAGACTATACAGTCACCTACCCAAATACATATTAGACTCAGATTGCGTACATATATTCAAGAAAAAACTACACGAATTCCTAATCAATAAAAGATATTATTTAATTAATGAATACCTTAGCGATAAGTTTGCCTGAATCGTTAATTGTATAAAATTAGTTAGTTAGGGAGGCTCAGCCGCATATTATTTTATTATAATTATAGCATGCCTGAAAAGGCTAAACATGGAGAACCTACAACCGTTTTTTTCTAACTATTATTGTACCTGTGTTTATGCTAATAAATGAATTTGAATTTGTATTTATGTAACTTTTTTGTAGGTTATCTAGTTCTGTTTTTCGTAACGCGATATTAGAGCTATCTTTATCATTCTTAATCCAAGATGGTTATTAGATAAATACCAAATTTTATGTCTATCTAAATACCTTCTATGTTTAGAGATAAATGTGCTGCGAGAAATGTGGGAAAAGTTTCGTCCTCACCCGACTATTCACACCATGTGTCGTTTGAACTCGTGACCCCTGAGGTTTTCTCCGTCGCCGGGGGACGGACTAATGGGCTGTTACGTCACCTACTTTAGACTACACATACGCAACACGAAATGTCACATATTCGATGCGTCAACGTCAGCATAGTTACTTCATACCTACTAAACGGAACGATTACGAAACACGAGCGATACTATACAACATGGCCACGAAAGGTGTTTTTGCGGTACATATTATTAAAAAAATATGTAAGTACTTTATTGTGATGGTTGGCTGGTGATGATTGCGGGGCGATTGGATTGCCCTTTCATTCGGCACTGCTGTAATAGACATGGGTCAGCGGTGCCAGTGAGAGAGTGACACATACATAATTTTTAATTTAGTTAATGTTTGTGTGTAGTTAGTAGACAATCATGGGTGTGCGTTGCCTGAAATAAAGATATTTTATTTATTTATTATTTATTGTACTTATTTTAAAGCGATGATGCGGGGGGAGTGTCGCCTGTCAAACTGACGGACACTGGTTCGATCCCCAAGAACAGCTTGAGCTTCCGGTGAAGGTAACACCGATATCAAATTCCCAGCATAGTGGTAGGGTACTTTCGAATATTCCTGGCTAGCTACCACCCTCAAATTTGAAAACTGTCACCAAGCACATGTGTTCAGGCAGCAGTCCTTGAGAGCCAGTGAGCATTCTAGGTCTAGCGTGATAACATCTTCGACCACATCATCGATGACCATCAAGTGAGATAGTGGTCAAGCAATCTGTACAATCTATACAGTATAAAAAAAAAGTGCCCTTCATTTTGACATAGAAATTGTGGTCGTGCTGTAAAGATGCTTCTGGTACAACCATTCGTGGTTTAACATATCGAGATACATAAGTGAAACTGTCTAAAAATATACAAAATAATTGTCTCAAAATGTACCATATTTTAAAGGTGATTTAAGCAGTCCATTGCAACGTTTAATTTTTCATCTTTTTTTTCTTCTAATCAATCGTTCGTAATTATAGACCAGTGAAATATAATTAATAAAACTAATACATTCAGTCACTGCCCGCACTGGGATATCCTGAGTCACGAGTGGCTTGGACACACACAATCACAATGCACAAACGTCTATACTCATTACAGAAACGACGTTCCAAATAAGATATGTTTCATAATATTTTTAAGACTTACATAAATTGTGTTTCTTGTGTTTCTGTACAATATGGAATTAAGACAATTCCAGTCTTAATTCCAGTAAGTAAAATTTTGTAATTTTTTTCTTTCTTAAGACAATAAAGTTCTTCTTATTAGAGAAATGTTTGCCCCAGCCGGGATTCGTACCCGGGGTTGCAGTTCGAAATCTTAAATCAAAATTAATTTTAAAAAGATGAGATGTCAAATGTGTAACGTTTTTTATTTCTCAGTATAGTTCTCACTAGTTATAAGATATCTATTATTCACAAAGGCAATATTCTTAGCTATAAAACTTTAGAGTTGTCACTTTGACGACGGCTTCGTGGTTTTGTTAACCTTTTGAATGAGTTGGGAGAGAAACTCTCTCCCGAGTGCTCGAAATGCGACGATTATGAACCATAGTAATGGTTGGCTGAAGTTCACAATTTGCGGTTAACTTTCATCTCACCTCAGCTCCGAGTTGTTAGCCTAAAATTATGTCTACAGAATTTGTAGTTCAAATTATTCCATACAAATGAAAGAACAATTTTCCTTCAGGGAGACCGAGAGAAGGACTTAATGATAACGATCCACGACCTAAATATATATTGCAACGTCTAGCAACAATAAGGAGGTGGATTTGCATAAAAAGAACTACCTATATGTGCATTTATCAAAACCAACGCGTCAGGAGTGTTCTTCGCTATGGGGTAAAGTAAAAGGTAAAAAACGTTTACTCAATTCGACCGTATATATATAAGTATAGTCACTTATGAATGGATTGAGATGATTCTTGTTTTGTTTGATAGAGTATATTTCCGTGGTGGTCTCATTTTTAAATTTCATATACATACACTCCAGTAAATGAAAAGTGTTACGTCTCGCCGGATGAGTTCCTTATTGAGGGTGAATGACAATTGATCCTGTGAACTTGTCGAAGTCGGTACCATACTATGCACACAATATTTTGATAATATTTACTTTTGAACTATACTCGGCATTATACTATATCAAACAAAAAAAAGAATCATCTAAATCGGTTCATAAGCGACGAAATTATCCACGAAGGCACAAAATATAGATTAAATCTTTAAGAGGGAAAAGGAGGGTTTACCCTTCCGAAGTCGGTTAAAAATAAAATTATTCAGTTGGTCAGGTTAGTTCTGTATAGAATTTTTTCTAAGATTTTTTCAAAAATGAACATGCTATAGGCCCTAATTCTGATTTTCATACGAAATTCTACAAAACTAAATAGATCGTAATTTATTTACGCTAAAATTCAAACTCTTATGAATCCACAGTAAGCTATCTCTAATAGTAACCGAGTATTATTCAATCGCTTGCCAATCGCGGCAAGAATAAATTGCCACCAAATAAGTGGAAAGTTATTTGTTTGTTTATTAGTGTAGTTATTGATAAGTACAATACTGATTTGGACTTTATTGTAACAATAAGAACTTATCTTACTTATCTTATTTTCCCGAAGTTTTGATTAAGCGTCATCACTTAACATCAGGTGAGACAGTTGTCAAACGCAAGCTTATAATATGTAAAGAAAAAGAAAGACAAACATTCCTTTGTTTTATACTATAGATCTATCGTTTGACCACAGTCTCATTTGATGGCCAGTGACGATGTGGTCGAAGATGTTGTCACGTTAGACCTTAGTTTAGTAAAACAAGAGAAACACTACCAATGAATAGTATTGCTAAATCATGGTTTATGCCGAAATCTAACTAGTTCATATTTGTCAAAATAAACAGTATAAGTAGTAAAACCTTTTTACTGGCCTGATAGCTCATATAGCGGTTTCTATTACATCGTATCCCTATTTCTGTCCCAATTTTATTTGATGAGATCTTTTTGTTCTACACTTTCTCTTACTCGCGCAACCCCTATATTCCAATATCCTTGCTTATAGGTTACAAATTGGATTAGAAAGACGCTATTTGGTGTCTTTCCGAAATTGATTTCACGAGTAACATTTTCCGCCCAAAACAACGTGAGTGGAGAACATGTAGCTATGATATAATGTATTCTTTCACAAACATCTTGTTAGTTCGTATGAAGTTTAGTAAATCTTGTTCCTTTGTTTGCTGTCAACGACTGTACGGTAAAGCGAACCTGACTTTCGGTTCTTATAAGCATAAGTTTAGTAAATCTTGTTTCTTTGTTTTCTGTCAAAGACTGTACGGTGAAGCGACACTGACTTTCGGTTTTTATAAGCATAAGTTTAGTAAATCTTGTTTCTTTGTTTTCTGTCAAAGACTGTACGGTGAAGCGACACTGACTTTCGGTTTTTATAAGCATAAGTTTAGTAAATCTTGTTTCTTTGTTTTCTGTCAAAGACAGTACGGTAAAGCGAACCTGACTTTCGGTTTTTATAAGCATAAGTTTAGTAAATCTTGTTTCTTTGTTTTATGTCAAAGACAGTACGGTAAAGCGACACTGAATTTGGGTTTTTATAAGCATAAGTTAGTAAATCTTGTTACTTTATTTTCTGTCAAAGACTGAAAAGTACAGCAAAACTGACTGGATTATATATTAATTTATTTTTTAATTTTAATTTATTTATTTATTTAATCACAAGAGAATTAGGCTAAGCATACGGGACACCGCATTATTAAGGAAAAGAATATACATATATTATGCTTGGTGCTGATCCATGAATTCCACACAAGGGAAACCTGTGTTGTGAAACGAAAGAAAGGATCGTGTTCTTTTATTATAACTAGAAATTGAGATTGACTATAATGTTAAAATAAATCATACATACACACCTTTAAGATATACACTACGTATATATGAAAAAGCATACAAACATATAAAATGTATAAATATAATAAACTACATATATAAAACATGTTTACATGAGCAAAGTGTTCTGATAATAATATCTTCTACATCTTATTATGTGTGATACTTGGGATTGTGATGGTCGATCTTTCGGTCACTGGTTTGACCTCAACCCCCGCCTTGGCTTTTTCATAGATAACTTCGATATCAAAGTATTTATTAGGGTTGGTGCTTTCCAGTCTTACCAGGTTTTTCTAAACCCATAAACATCAAAAATGGACAGTACTACCAGTTTCCAAACACTTAGGTTTATAAATTTTCTTAGAAGTTTATTTCTATCTAATCTCTCTATCATCGGTCGACTCGACGTACGGCAATTCGTAATCGCTATATATGCTAGATATACCACCTATACGTACGAAGCGTTTTGCTTCCACTTTCTTAATGCGTACTGATAAGGAATGGAACTCGTTGCCCGAGTCTGTGTTTCCCGATATGTCTGGAGTGTTCCAAGTCGCGAGTGAATAGGTACCTTCTAGGTTTGCGTGCTAAATCCTAGAGAACGTCATCACTTAACATCAATTGAGACAGTTGTCAAACGCAAACTTATAATATGTAAATATATATATATATATATATATATTTGAACCACAGCATAAAGTACATCGTAACAAGAATCAAAGTAAAATTACTTTTAAGAATGTTAAGTGTCATTATAATAATTATAAAGAAAGACAATATGCGTTAGAAAGGGAGCGAGCAGAACCTAGATATTAATGGTAAGTAATTACCACAATTATCTAAAAGGTTGTAGAAGCAAATTACATTTCATACGTTGCAAGTCAATTTATGTAATTATTTATGTTATTAATCTGTGGTCTTCGCTGTTGGTACATCAACTACCTATACTTATATTTTTCGCATTAAATTGTAAATTTTTGTTATGTACTGTCTGAAGATCCTTAAATAAATTTAAGAAAAAAAAAAAATTAAGATACGTGGAAGTAGATTTTATTTACAATATTTAAAATGTAAATAGCTAAATAAAGGTAGATGAAAGATTGATAAAGTTTTCTTTTATATACCTTATACAAAGAAATAAATAATAATGTATATAATAATAGTATAAAATACAAATTGGAGTGATTAATTTATATTTAGGTATTTTCCTTTGCTGTATTCTCTATGGCCGATGTGCGTGTCATACGATAAATACGTATTTTAAATTACGTATGTATTTTCTCCTACTTCTATAATATATTTTTTGTTTTTCAGTGGTAAGAATTTTAAGATCGACGGTCGCCGTGGCGCAGCGGTTAGTTTCAGAGACATGACTACTGTGTCTCCGGGACCCTGGGTTCGAATCCTGGCTGGGGCAAACATTTGTGCGATGAGTGTAGATGTTTGTCCCGGGTCGTGGATGTCATGATTATTTATCGTATTCTTTTGTTGTTGACTTCGTTTTTGTTACTGATATTTTTTCCGAAACATCACCATATTCTCATTTTCTGCAGAAGTTTTCTTTACGTCAGAGCCTTATACATTCGCAGAAAACTTTAAAAATTATTAATTAAATCAGTAATTTAATTCTGAAGATACGGCGTGACCTATCATGTGACAGAGACTTGAACAGAACTACAGCCACAGAACCTGTCATTCAGAGAATGACTGGCCGGTTGGCGCAGTTGGTAGCACTCTGCCTTCTGAGTCCCTGGTCCCGGGTTCGATACCCAGACAGGTCAAACATTTGTGTGTATGAACATGTCTGTTTGACCTGTGTCTGGGTGTGTGTATGTATATAAGTATATATATCAGTCATCAGGTTACCATAGTACAGGCTCTGCCTAGTTTGGGACCTGAAGACCTTGTGTAAATGTTAATTAATAAAAATAAAAAAAAACATTTGTACAAATTATAGACTGATGTAAGTCTATGACTATCTATAAAATGAAATTCACCCTCTTCGAAGATTAAGTTACCAAAGGTTTATGTTTATGTTTTATGTCAATAAAGAATTCAATGGATTGTTAACATCGGCGTAAACTGGCCATTTAAAAATGGTAAGACTCCATATGTATTCGCAACGAGGAAAAATAAAAAAAAATCTCTCTCGACGCATTGGAATTCAATTTATTCAATATCGGTGACTAGACACATTCTTATAGCTACGTGTAAGTTGCAAGTTAACGCATAGTTGCATACCAACTGAAAAGCTATCGTAAAACCATTGCAGTATTCTCAGAGTTAGCATTTTGCAGTTGCACCAAAAACGCGGCTTCTAAGGCATAAATAAGAAATTTTACATATATAAGACTTATGTACTTTTGTCGAATGTTAAGATAGGATGCTTTTTGTATAAATTTTTTTTATTGTTAACGGGTAGCTGTAGTTGTTTTTTAATGCCTTATAACCCCATATTTAGGCAACTTTTTAATAAATATCTACAAAGATAAACAAGTAGTTGGACTCTATGATGCAGATAGTAATAAAACTATAATCTCTGTGTACCAAGACGTATCTGTTTCAGCCGTTCTGATGTGATTGAACGGCAAGCATCCAACCTTTTGCATTTAAAAAAATAGGCTGGCACTGACTGGCAAGCGCAGCATAGGATGACCACCGACAAGGCGGACAGAACATCTGACTTAGATGGCTGGAAATGGCTGTATGCAGGCCGCTTCCAACCGATATGATCTTAGTGGAGGATATAATAAATAGAGATAATCAATGAGGCATATGCCCAGCAGTGGGCATCCTATGGCTGAGATGATGATGACTGAATATAAAGTCAACATATGTACATCATTATTTGTGAGATTATGATAAGCTTTAAAGATGTCTGAGATATTACAAATCGCCATCGAGCCACCGATAATGATGGCTAAATAATATTGAGCCACCAGATGAATCCACCTGCCAGTCATCTTGAGCTGAGCTGAGACCGGATAATGCAATGTAAATAACGTTCGGAACAAAGAAATAGATTGAAGTCATTGTGGCAGAAAACACGAATCTGAAGAAGTTGATAGCTTTTATTATCTAATATAAATATAATAAATAGCACAATCGTATGGAATTTATTACACACCACGGGAGTAAAAATGCGGCGCACACCTTGTACACCCCATCAGTGATGGATGATGATGATGATGAAAAGTAGCCTATATGTTATTCCGGGACCTGAAGTATCTACATACCAAAGTTCATCTAAATCCGTCCAGCCGTTTGAGCGTGATTGAGTAGCAGACTTCCATCCACCCATCCATCCATCCGTATCATACACACTTTCACATCCCACTAATATTATAAATTTCAAAGTTTGGATGGATGGATGGATGGATGGATGGATGGATGGTTGTGTGGATGGATGGTTGGATTTGTGGATGTTTGTTATCCCGGTAATATGTATGACTCCCGTGTTGTAATTGATGTAGTTTAGGTTCTTTCCATCTTTAACAATGTATAGGTACGGATTATTTAAAGATATAAAATAGCATTTTTTACAATCTATTGCCCACCAGCATTTGGTTCACTTTGCAACCCTTTTAAGGATTATACGAGGTACTACAATCCATCAAGCACTTTAAAAATATTGTTGTTACTGGAGACATGAAAATTAAACGAAGACATGATTAATTTCACAAGCTAAATAGGTATTAAAAGGTTCATGTTAATTAATCTAATATATATAAATCTCTATCACAATGTTTGTCCTCAATGGACTCCTAAACCACTCAACCGATCATAATAAAATTCGCACACCATGTGCAGTTCGATCCAACTTGAGAGATAGGATAGTTTAAATCTCAAATTATAGTCGCACTTTTAATTTATTGCTAATTATTTGTCTGTTATTATTTGACAGTCACAATTATCTGTTAACTCCAAATGATTCTAACAGATGTCGATACCTTTCGACTGGGTTGAGTAAGTAATCAATAGATGGCGCTACATGGCCACAGCAACGCGTGGCCGGGTCAGCTAGTATTGCATAATAATATAGATCAAGCGTTTACTTTAGTTTTGCGATTGTTTACAGAATAAACAAATAAATATGATTTTACTCCTTGTTGAGTTTACAACGTTAGTGCCTTTTTAGTTTTGAAGTTTCTTAGACCACCCAGTGGCCTCTAAACATCATGGTCTAACAATTACTCTTGGATTGTAACGCATGCTCAGTTGAACATCCACAAGCCATGGTCAACTATACAAGTTGTGAAATCAAAGGCCTTTTTGTCCCTGTCCATCAGTTAAGACCAGATAGGTCCATAAATAATTCTACTACGAGTAATTTACTATACATAGATGCATGTTGTATGTATTGCTTCCGGGCTGTTTGGCCGTGGTCTATGTGAAACTTGTGTTCCAGACGTTTCGTCGATTATTGCGGTCGACATCTTCAGTGGTTCAGGTCCGAGCGGCGACAAGAGCGTAGAACTCTCCTCCGCGGCGTCTTCTCTGATACTGATTTGATACTGACTTTCTCTGATTCAGTATCAGAGAAGACGCCGCCGTCGTCTGGAACAAAAGTTTCACATAGACCACGGCCAAACAGCCCGGAAGCAATACATACAACATGCAACGCCGGCCGTGAAAGCCTTAGAGTTTACATATATACATAGATGGTATCGGTATTCAATTTATTCGATGCAAAGATGACAGACCGATATGCACAGTCTGCTTTAGATATGATCAAAGGCAAGTTTTGCATAGCATGTAACTGAGAGCTAGTTGAATTGAAAACATATGCACTTGTAATAAGATAACAAGTAGGCACAATATAATTCGTGGTTAATAATTGTTAATAGCAAATTATAATATTATTATGTCACGATTCCTTATATTCGTATAAATCGACCGACAATGGATACCTAAAACTCCCAAAACTTGGGGTGGCTATTTCTGTGATTATGAAATTTGTTCTCGAAGAGGTGGCTAGCAGTACTTGCTCGATACTTTTTAAGGCACGTTTCTTCATGCTGAAGGCGCGGTCACATTCGGTCGTAAACCCCCACAGTTCCGCACCAGACTGCATTACTGAGTGCACGGTGGCAAAGTATCATATACTTATTCCCCTTAGAAGCTGTTTCTGTGCCACACCCTTTTTCCTCCTGAATTCTTACAATTATAAAATACTGGTTTGGAAATTGTGATTTATGTATGTATATATTAAATTGCTATCTTAGTCACATTGACGGGGGCAACTTGAGACCTTCTTTTGAGTCTCATTTCGTGGCTCGAAACTGCTAGACATTTACTCTCGATACATTACTGACTCTCATAGCACTATTGATTTCCTTTTTAAAGGACCCAATTTCATAACTGTAAGGAAAGACGAAAGATGAACAAATGCTCCAAATTTGAATCGCATGAGCCGGTTGAAATGGTAGAGCGGGACGTCAACCCTGAATATTGTGAGGGTGAAGGAGACGGTGTCGGCACTGCCTCTTTCACCTTTGTGAATTGTTAAAACTGGCTAGACGGAAAGAGGTCAAAAAGTATTTGTATCTTGCAGTCATACCATATCAAATAAGTATCGAGACTATAAGATAATGCACAATGTATCACGATCTAGTTTAAATAGCGTCCAAAGCAAAGAGCAACTCTAAAATATTCAAGTACCTATATATTATATACATAAACAACAGTGCAACAGGTCCTGAGTTCCGTGGATAGATGTGTGCATCGGTCAATGAAATGGCATGTAATATCAAAATACCCCAAATCATGCTTAATTTATCAATGTAGCGCAAAGGGAATGATCGAAAAACTCAAATTTTAGAAATGTGCAATATGGATACAATCTTAAATTAGAAATTTAGTTGCGTATTTTTAAAAATGTAATATATAACATAGCTGATGTACCTACTTACCTAAAGAAGTGGTTTGGATATTTTAATAGATGTGGCAGTATAAAGTACCTAGAAACTGATCAACGAAAAAGTTATTAAATAGACCCTTTCAGGGTCTATTTAATAACTTTTTCGTTAATCCCGAGCAGAGACGTTGCGCTTAACATAAAGATGTCTCAGAAAACAAACTGCCGGGTTCCATAAATGAAAGGCACTCAAAGCAATAACTCTAAGCAGATTTCCAACAAAAGGGAGCCTCTATTTTCTAATTAATTTTGTTAAAACTTATACCGTTGTTCAGAACCCTTCTTTTACCTGACCCTGTCATTTGCATCTGTGCATACTTGGTAAAACTTTGCTAATGCTGTAGTTTGTAATAAAGCAAAGGTTTTCTATTTATTTCGTTCTATGGAACTTTTATTTCAATAGAAGTACTAGGAAAAGTTTCATAAGGCAAGGCATTTTATACTCACAATGTATTATAGGAACATAATTCCGTACCTACTTGTATATGTATTATATTAGTCTATTATAATATATAGGTATTACAGGTCACGTCATCAACTAAGTGATCGTGTTTCGATAAAACGCGAGAACCAAGTGGTTGACGAAAAGTTATTCAAAACTATTAATATCTTAATTGAGGGCATTCTGACAGGTTGCCAACCCTTTTAAGAATTAGTTCATTCTTGTTTTGAAGAATTCCATATTGTAGATACTCGGGAACATCGAGGGAGGCGAAAGACCTTCTTCTTCTTTTGGTCCTTATCCCACACTAGGCGAGGTCGGCATACAATGTTTTACTCTTCCATTCTCTTCCATCCTTAGTCGTCTCAGTGCTCACACCTTTCATAAACATACCATTCTTTACACAGTCCATCCATACCTTCTTCGGCCTTCCTCTACCTCTATATCCATCCACATTGAATTCATGTGTACTCTTATTGTTACATGCTTTTCTTTCCTCCTCATGACATGCCCATACCAAGCCAATCTATTCCCTTTCTACATATCATTCAGTGGTGCTACTTTCAAGCTTCCTCTGATATACTCCTTCCTTATTTTATCCATTCTAGTCACATCATCCATCTCATAATTCGCATCTCAGTTAGTAAAAGACCTATACAGTTAATTTAACTTTAAAGTTTAACATAGATTACCTATTGTCTGTTTTATAATAATAATTTAACAAAACGCTTAACGAGTTGAGTAATCCAAATGCGATGGAAAAGAGCGGTCCTGTAATATCATTGCACTTAGTGCTTCAGTTTTACTGCGCAGATCTCACTATCCCACTTGTGGACATAAAACTTTATGGTTATTGCTCTGTGATAATCTAATGAAATTATGTGAGTCCAGACAGCGGTGCCACGATAAGATATTTTTATTCTTAAAACATAATATATGTATAATAGCCATATATATAACTATGATGATCTTCACTAAAATATATCAGCCAGTTTATTCATTGATGCATTTATTGTAACGGTGCTAGTTTAAACTCAATTTTAAATGGACATGATAAGTTGTAATTTTCTGTGTATCTTCACGTCATACTTTTGTGATAGTGTCAAATGAATATATTTACTTTCTTTATTTTGTTTTGTTTCTCTATGTTCTTTAAATTTATAAGTTGGCTTGGTGAGAACTAGTGGCATTTTCAAATGTCCGTGTTATGTCAACAATTAATTTAATTGTAATGCTGTTCGAAATGTCTGACCTCCTTTGAATCCCTTACGATTTAATGACTGAAATTTGTATACTAGCCTTAAGACTTTAGCAAATAAATATAATAAAATCCCACGGGAACTCTATAGTATTTCCGAAATGAAAGTGGCATACTTATAGGTTATTCCAGGATCTAACATATCATCTCTATGTACAACTGTTTGAACATGAAGGAGACAGGATAAAAAGAGGTTTTTGAATGATATGCGTATCCCACGGGAACAGCTACTATTTTTGGGATGAAAAGTAGCGAATGTGTTATTCCAGGGTCTAACCTATCTCAATACTAAATTTCATCCGAATCCGTTAGGTAGTTTTTGCGTGAAAGGGTAATAAACATCCATCCATCCATCAACCCATCCATCCATCCAAACTTTCACATTAACAATGTTAGGGATGGTGGTAGGTTGCCTAAATAGCCTGCTACTTCCCTTTAGTTGTCACTGAACTTTTTAAGAGCCAGTCAATATCTAGGACAAGCTGGACCTGACCTTCTTCTCTCAGCCATAGGGTGTCCACTGCTGAACATAATATGCCTCCCCCATATAGGGGGGATTTGCCAATACTCGTCACGCTTGGCAGGCGGGTTGGCGAGCGCAGTATGATTTTCAGTCCTCAGAAGGCGCTGCTGCCCACCTTCTGGTAGGTGATGACCTCACCTATTACAACATAATTACTAAGTATTAAGCGGTATAGCCGCCGTGGTGGTACCGGCCTAGAATAGTACTCCCCCATCTCTTCCCGCGGGTGCTGTAAGAAACGGCTAAGGGATAACGTACCAGGAGGTGGGCAGCAGCGCCTTCTGAGGATCGGGAATCATACTGCGCTCGCCAACCCGCCTGCCAAGCGTGGCGAGTATTGGCAAATCCCCCCTATATGGAGGAGGCATACGTCCAGCAGTGGACGCACATGGCCGAGAAAAGAAAAGCGGTATAGTGATCAAATGCAATGGATGTAAATGAAGTCTGAAGAAAGTTGAGTCTTCTCGTGACCACGACCAATGCAACTTGGTCGAAACGTCGAGGTAAATAAATTACTAAATGTTTTTCTCGCGATTAAGCCCCGTTTGATTTAATAACGATGTAAATGAAATCGATATCTTATTATGTCTATATTTAAGTAGATGTAGTTTTATTTCCAACGTTCTTGGATATGGTTAATCAGTCATTCTGTAAATAGGTCAAAAAGAAAAATTTGTATTTTTGTGCGTATGTTTGTAACGAATAAACTCAAAACTACTGTGCTGATTTCAAAAATTCTTTCACCATTGGAAAGCTACAATCACCTTGAGTAACATAGGCTATATTTATTGCTAGAAAATATTAGGGGTTTCTTTTAATTTTTAATTTGTGTATATTTGAAAAAAAAAAAAAAAGAAAAAAAAATTTTATTCGGTGCGAAGCCAGAGCGGAACCGCTGGTTTATTTATATATATGTTCAATATCATATGAGTACAATATAAGAATCAGCTCGAATAAGCCGGAATCACCTTAGGATGGAGTTCAATTTTCAAATTTGAAACGTTCGATTATCAGTTTAACCGTCGGTCAAACAGTTTTTACCATACAGTTAACCGATGGTTAATTGATAATCAGACGTTTAAATTTTAGTGAACTCCACCCTTAAACATTATGTCAGTTCGTAGGTTAACTTAATATAACAATTTTTCGCTCTGTTATCTTATTGAAAAAAAGAAAGGTAGCCACTATTCGATCAGCAATAGACACAGTTAAACGACTGCAGTGACTATTAGCCGCAGCCGTAGTTTTTCGCCATCGCTTTCGTGTCGACGTTTTATTATCGGAGGATTCAGCTCAGTTGTAATCCCGACCGAGCTGTACAGTTTACGATTTATAAAACCACCATTTTCTGTTGTAAGGCAAAACGATAAAGCGGATAGTAAGCCTCGGCTTCCACGGGCTAACCCCGTCCCTTTGCCTCTTCTTATCTTAATATTCACTGATATTAAAAAGTTAATCCAGAAAAATTACAAGTACGACGTCGGTTGGGCTTTGTTAACGTTATCTGAGCCCTTTGAAATGCGACGTCCGCGTTGGTTTGAATTTCTTTAAAAAAAACCACTACATATTTTTGTATCATTGTTTGTTGTTCACTTCTAGTTTTTTTTTGCACTAACAATAACGTGAACATCAGATTTACAGTAGACATTTTATTTTGCTTTGAATCGACCTTTCTTTGAGTCCTAATTGCATACGGGCACATAAATAATGTTCTAGACCTTTTGTTTTCTACACAATACACTATTAATTTGCATTGTGATTAGCGTTCTCAATGTTACACTGGCCTGCAAAACCAATCACTTCGTATTCCATCAGGAGTGTAATGTGAGAATCGAGAGATTCATTTACAAAATGTTGTTCATCTAATAACTTTTTTGACCGTTCTTCTTCATTCGGGCGTATCATCATCATCTCAGCCATAGGACGTCCACTTGTGGACATATGCCTCCCCAATGATTTCCACAAGGACTGATTGGAAGCGGCCCGCATCCAATCCGTCGCGCCCGCGATTTTAGTCATTGAAATTGTCAGGTCGTCTGTCCACCTGGTCGGTAGGCGGTCCCATGCTGCGCTTGCCAGTCTGTGGTCTCCGTTCAAGAACCTTTCGACGTCAACAGCATTAAACGAAAAACTTATAAA
The DNA here is from genome assembly GCA_934044485.1 of Apeira syringaria. NCBI lineage: Eukaryota > Metazoa > Arthropoda > Insecta > Lepidoptera > Geometridae > Apeira > Apeira syringaria. The sequence goes on along the minus strand of OW203655.1, from coordinate 6,855,083 downwards.
AAGTGAAAAAAAAAGGTAAGATTGAAATTCCTCAACACAGTGGACTCAATATAACGGTCTTCTCGGGCGCTAGTGCATCTGAGTCTGCTATTACAAGGTGTCCTCGAATGCTTTTTGGACCGTTCGTAACTTTTTTTTTCTTTTTTTATCACACTCGGACCCCCGCACTAGGGTTCCCTGTATCGCGGGACGCATGGACACACACAATCACAGCACAAACATCCAAGACCCGCGACAAACATCTACACTCATCGCACAAATGTTTGTCCCTGCCGGGATTCGAACCGTAGTCGAACGTAGTCATGTCACTGACACTAACCACTGCGCCACGGCGACCGTCAATCACACCCACCATTATTGCAGTAGCATACGGATGCCTAGTTCCAGAAATGTCACGATCCTAGCACATTCTTCACGTGAAAGAGGCATGATAAATAAAGTTCATATCACAGTATAAATATGTTTAGATGCTGTTGTCTATAAGCTTCTGTCTCTAAAAACTCATTAATCACGAAAAAATTTGAAAACCAAAATAGTATTAAAACAGTTTTAGTTAATTGCAGCCATTCCTTAAAAGAAAATTACCGACTATGAAGTTTTTATATACAAAATTAAATTCATTTTCGAGTCATTTTCATTTCGAAAGTATATCTTGTGGACTTTAAAAGTTATTACAATTTTAAAAGTGTGATACCTAGTTTTGCTTGTCAGTGTTATTATAAAACTTTGAAGTAAAAAATAATGTCTAACTTAATTAAGGAGTCTAAATTTGAAATATGAAAATCTTGCGCGTTTTGTGTGTGGTTGTACTCAAACCGCCGTATTGAGTTTCCGACCCGTTTACCACGACATAATGGTTTAAGCGGTTTTAGATTATTATATATTGAAATTAACAATTTCAAACGAAAGGACTTAATCGAGTATGAATATAATCATCATCGTACATTAAAAAAAATAATACGTGGAATAACTTAACCTTCGTAAGATTTCAAATATGTATTATACACTTATTCTAGTTTCTCAATAACTAGCGTATTTAAAATTGGTAGAATGGTAACTGTTTTTTTTTAACCAATCGATACCTCCGCACTACGATTTCCTGTGTCGCGGGAAGCAGACAGACAAACATCCATATTCATCACATAAATTTTCGGCTCTGCTGAGATTTGAAACCAGGGCCCCGGTTACCAGAAGTTATGCGACTGACGACTGAGCCACGCGTCCGTCAGATGAAGATAAAGATTTCACAACATTACGCGTAAAGATCTTTCCATAGTGTTCTTGAAAGACTATAACGTTGTTTGAAACAGTTTATACAGATCAACAGACTAGTCCATGTTGTATTCGAATACGTATATCCTTGCCTATCTACCATAAAAACGTAAGTGTATGGTGTGCAAATCAAGGCACAAAGACCCGATAACCTTGGATGAGCCAAACCGCTTACTGACACACTAATTATCAGTTTATGGAGCAATAGAAATAAATTTAATTTTGACGTGATAACGTTTTATAAATTGATGAACGCCGAAATGAAAAATAGTAACGTTCCGCGTAACGTTCCGCCCTCCTGAGTTTTGTATTACATAAAATAATCAAAGTCAAAGTCGAAGTCGAAGTGGAAGTGGAAGTCGAAGTGGAAGTCGAAGTGGAAGTCGAAGTGGAAGTCGAAGTCGAAGTCAAAGTCATAAATGATTATGACGTTATCACGTAAATCTATCGTCCGTAAACCGACTTTACAGACAACCAATTTTTTTTAAATTTTACTTATCGTGATAACATCTTCGACCACATCGTCACTGACAATTAAGTGAGATAGTAGTCAAACGCTAGATATATACAGTATAAAAAAAATATTTAGATGTTTTATTGAAATTGCGCGTACTTTAAAGTAAAATAAATCGTCATTTATTCGATGTCAACTAAAACTACCGCCAAATGGCCAGCAACTAAATAAAAGTCGCCTTGAATATTAAAGATAGCATGGTAAGGCGTTATTCGAATTTGAACTGTAGGACAAAAAAATAAGATCCTTTTCACTTTACACAATTTTAGTTTAGTTTAGTTGAATAACAGAATCAATACCATTGTGTTTTATGGTCAAAAGCGTATTGCAGTCGACTAAAGAACGAACGTTATTGGTAGACGTGGCGATTCTTCACGCCAAAGACATAATATACTTAATAAAGAATGTAATATATATATATATATATATATATATATATATATATATATATATATACCAAATATATACCAAAAAATATTCTTTACAACGAAAACAATAAACTTACCATCATGCGAGTCATACATGAAAATGATTTCCTTCCATCCGTAGTGAATGATTGTGTCTACTATGGCCTTGTGGTAGTCTGGCCTCATGCTCACAGCGTGGTCTATTAGGCCAGATGACGGTGGTATCACCTGTAACAATATGAAACAGTTGATCAAATCAAAGTAAATACAAATGTAACTTTGCAGGAAAGTTGTAAGTATGTATGTAAGTACTAGAAGAGTATAACTTGCTATTACGCTTAACGTTCGTGGCCTAGACTTAATGCCTTTTATTAGATCGATAAATAGTGCTTTAATGTATACAGCGGTGCCATATCGTTTTATTGTAATAATTAAGTGCTTGCACTATATCGCCACTTTGTCGATCTTAGTACCGACTACTATGGGCGTTAAGAGTAAGTTGAAACGAGTGACATGGGCTTACTTAGTAAGGGCTTTTCTAGATTATAGTCCTTAAAGCGCAACATACGTAAGTCTACACAACTTTTTTTTTTACACTTTAACCCCCGCTCTGGATTCCCGGTCTCGCGAGAGGCTGTGATGGGGAATATGGTTGTGTGACACAATCGTATCATACAAACATCCAAGACCCGGGACAAAAATCTACGCTTATCGCAAAACTGTTTGCACCTGCTGGGATTCGAACCTGGAGCCGCCGAACCAGAAGTCATGTAACTGACGACTGAATCACGGCTTTCGTCACTTTTTATTATAGATTGCGCAAGTATAAAACTATAAAAAATATTGTTAATAAATTTGACGTGTGAAAAACATCGTGGGCTTCTCGTGACCACGATCAATGCAACTTGGTCGAAACTTCGAGGTAAATAATAATTTATTTACCTCGAAGTTTCAACCAAGTACTTAAATATTTTTCACGCGATAAACTCTCGATTGATTTATTAACACAATGTTTTCGAATCGCGAAAGTATAAAAACTATAAAAATGATTAGTAATATACTAACTAAAGTATATTGTAATGTATATTACTAACTAAAAATGGGTACTTTTACGTGGAACATTTCAATTTTCTTTGATCTTGGAACAGAAATAACCGAAAAACAAATGTTTAAATAAAATTGTTATGTGCCTAATATGTGCGAAATTTATCCATTGATATAGAAATGATTTCACTGAGATTTGAAACCCAATAAAATCTAATTGAGATCCTCATCGTATCATTATCATTTAAAGTCGATTGATAATTATGGAATTAGGTTTACAAAATTATGGAAAACACCGTTTTGAACTTCTTATTTGGATATTATACGAAAACACCCATTTCTCCAACCGTAAATGGTATATATACATATATATACAGTTAAAAGATCACAAAATTATGGAGTTCTGTAGTCCTTGAGCACCTTACATGTTTGTTGTTGAGCTTTGAAGAGTACGTGAAGCTGTTGTGTTGTTGTTTGTCTTAGGTCAATAGACGTTAGGCTCAGGAAGAAACTTAGGTGGCCTGTACACTTCGACGTTGATCTTCGAAGTTGCTGGCCTATCAGCATCGTGGAACGGAATTTTTTTTCTCACACACACACACCCCCGCACTAGGATACCCTGTGTCGCGGGCATAGACACACACAATCACAATACACAAACATCCAAGTCCCGAGAACAAACATCTTTGCTCATCACAGAAATGTTTGCCCGGGTTCGAACCCGGGGTCGTGGTTCCAAAGTCAGTGTCGCTGATCACTGAGACGCGACGACCGTCAAGCGATTATTATTATTTTTCTTCAATATTTCTAAGTTTACTGCCCCGTTATGAGATGATTGTGCTATCCATACCTATGGCCACTCCACTGAATATAATGCATCCGCATACTAAGCAATCAGCGTTGCCTATGGATATCTGTAACACGATACGTTGCTGATCCTTTTAAGACTGTTAACTCTCCTTTTGAAGAACCCCATGTTGTAGCTATTCGGGAACATTGTGTTACTGAGTTTCAATCAAATATCTCACCTTTTCAGGAAACCATGGAGTTACGAATGGCATTTGAAAGGTGTTGGTATAAGAATGAAGAGTGTCGAAGGATTCTGGATTCACAGCTCCAAGCATCGCGAACACTCCACGTGCAAATTGGTTGCATACTGGACAAACAAACATACATATTTGATTAAAGAATACATATCATGATGTTGTACTAGAGATGACGTATATTCATACAGCGCGGTGCTCAGATTTTGTTCCTTTACGACATAAACATGCTTGCTGCGACAGATAATACGGTACAAACATATAGAAAAGGATAGCTATATGTTTAGACTTGCGCTTGAAATACGCGTCGTAATCAAAATTACTACAATTGACTTAATTTTGTCGCCTCAGTTTCCGCGCGCTTGTGCCACATCTACTTCATATAAATATATAATATCATTGTCAGCTACCTATAGATTCTACCTATTGAATACTCCTCAATGTTTTATTCAAGTCAATCTAGATTTTATTTATATTATGTGTTATAACAAGTTTGACCGCAGCGGAAAAAATTGTATCGATGGGTAGGGAAAAAAATCCTGTTCATTACATCAAATAACAATTATACAAAGTGGATAATCAATTTGTTATATTACTTTTATAATTATATAGTTCATCCCCTGCACACTTTGTATAATATCTTACAGGACTTCTGACAAGTGAGCATTCTAGGTCTAGCGCGATGACATCTATGACAACAATGTTACTGACCATCAAGTGAGATAGTGGTTAAACGCTAGATATATACAGTATATAAAGAAAAGAATTACATTTGTATTAAATCACTACTTATATTATTATATGTTTTTGAATATTCTACGATTATGTCCTAACCCTTACTACTGACCAAGAGCGAAATATGAACCAAAATTATTTATTTATTTTAAGGATCAAGAAAGCACTCATGAACGTTAATAAAGATTTAATATTCGTCACCTAAGGCCGCGTACAAATATAAAAAAAGTTTTTACCAAAACATGGAACCGACTTCAACACTCAAAAGTATGAAATAACTTGTTCAAGTCAGTACCATGATAGTTCAAAAGTAACAACTGACATCAAAATATTGTGCTCATGGTACCGACTTTGACAAGTTATTTTATACTTTTGAGTGTTGAAGTCGGTTCCATTTTTTGGTAAACATTTTTTTTTACTCTCTTTTTAGTGACCTTTGTTACTCATGGGATCAATTGTCATTGTGGTGTAGGTATGTTCACCGATGTCTTCACCCGCTACTATAATATCGTGTAGGTATTTTTCAGTTTTTGACTTGTAACACAAAAAGTGCTCGTCCGATTGTGATGAAATTTAAATGGGACCACACGGGAAGTACCAGTTTTCAAATAAAAGAACGATCGAAATCGGTTAACCCAGTCGGAAGTTATGCGGTAACAAACACAAATAAAAAAATTATAAAAAAAAACATACTGGTCGAATTGAGAACCTTCTCCTTTTTTGAAGTCGGTTAAAAAGAGCCACTCCGCGAAGACACGCTTAGGAAGGCGGGGCGTTTCTTTTCAAATATAGGATTTACAATGTGTTCATAACATAACTATGGTGACTCGAAAGGTCTCCAGAAACTTTCGACCTTAACGACCATCAGTTCTTCAAGCTATGTGCCCGACATTCTGCTACTTCAAATTGCTAATCCGCTTGCCTAAGTTTTAACTTTCGTTCTTGTGCGGTTCTCCTCATTTCTCCTTCGATATCATAGAGGAACGCCAAATACGGAGAGCCATAACTCGTTGTGCGAATCTCAGTTTGCTGACAAGGTCCATAATCAGAGACCACGTTTCAGTCCGTAAGTCATCATCACTGTTTGAAGACCTTAGTATTCAGGCATTGTGGTATTTTTGACGAGAAGACGTCACTGAGTGTCACGAATGCGGCCCAGCTCCTCAGCTGGGCCGCTTTCATTGGGTGAATGGATTCGACGATTAGCCTCTTTCTTCAAGCGATGATAGCTCAGCGGGAAATGCGTTGGATGTCAAACTGACGGACACGGGTTCTATCTCTGACAACGGCTTGAGCTTTTGGTGAAGGTAACACCGTTATCAAATTCTTATTGCATAGTAAGCAAACCGAATTAACTTTAGTTTAAGTTTTGCTATTCTTTATAATAGACATAATAATTGTCAATTAATTCTTTTTATAATTAATTTCTTACAAGTGCTTGCTGAGTTCATTACACAATTATGTTTTTGCAAGTTCACCTAAGTTCTTTTAACAAGATCAAAATCTTTAGAGTGTGAAGATGGATTAAATAAGACATTCGCTTTATTTTCAAGTTTATTAAATTTAGCCCCTCCGACAGGCTTTTAAGGTAATTGCGTTAGGGCGCAATTACAATAGAACAAGGTGCGCTGTGGTTTTGGGACCAAATTTCTTTATGTACCTACGTAATTTAGTTAGAAGTAGTTGGAATTTTCCTTATTAAGTAGTGTTGTATTTAAAATATTACTCCAGACTATAACTAAATTTGAAAAACGAAATTTCATTTTTAAATATTTTTTCATTGTATACAAAATAACTCTTTGAAAAGCAGTCAAACGATGCGAAAAGATAAAATATAACGATAAATTTAAATTAAATATCTCAATCTCCACGGGACATCAAAGTGTAGAAACAATTTTTTTAAAGAGTACAATATTAATGAAGTTAACTAATATGTAAAAATGTACACAGGTAAATAAACTTGAAAAGCAAAATATGAAAACAAATGTTATATTGAATCGTCTGGGTCATTTCCGAGATTTCAATAGACGGTAACACTGTTATCAAATTCCCAGCATGGTGGTAGGGTACTTTCGAGTACTCGCTTGGCTAGCTACCACCCTCAAGTTTGAAAAACTGTCACAAAACAAATAGTGTTCAGGCCTAGAATGCTCACTGCCTTGAAAGGCAGTGAGCATTCTAGGTCTAGCGTGATAAGACATCTTCGACCACACCGTCACTGACCATCAAGTGAGGTAGTGGTCAAACTCTATATCTATACAGTATAGAAAAAGATCGACTCATTTTTAATCCCGTTATAATTAGATAATATAATGTCTATCATTTTAACGGGTCACTGCTTTTAGTAAAATAAATTTTTAATATGTAATTAAAATACTACAGTTACTATAACAGCATTTGATCAATCCACTAGCTGTTGCTTACGGATATCACAAATGCACTGACCCGCTACTAGTTGTTAGCGCACCCAAAATGCTATTTTTATATAGAGATTATTGTCTATACAGACCTAGTTTGACGACTATGTCACTTGATGATGAGAGACTATGTGGTCGAAGATGTTATCACGCTACACCTAGAATGCCGTTGAAAATATTTTGAATGTCTGAATATATCGTCATGTTGTTTTACCTTAAACCAGGGACAAAGCTGAGTCTTGACTACTCTGAATATCGCTCTTAGGGCATTATAAATTAAAAAATAATAATAAGAGCTTGCAACGTGAACTAAGCTTTATTGTGATGATATTGAACGTTATAAAGTTAGAACACTGTTCTGAGGTATTACAGAGTCTCCTCCGTTCCCCACTAAATTTAATAATATATACACTGAGAAAATTTAATAATGCGGTATCACACAATTTAACATCTTCTAAATTAAATGTAAACTTTGTCAAAACTCAGTCTTATCATATCTTTTGTTTTGGGCGTGGTAAATAAAAAGTGGAAATATCTAACGAATTTTATTTATTTTTTCGCTGAAGTGAGGCGGATGGTAAGCTTTCATGACACAAAATAAAATAACATTACACAATTCTACACGAGTCTTAGGTGATTGTGTGTGTCCATGCCTCCCGCGATACAGGGAAACCTAGTGCGGGGGCTTGAATGTAATAAATAAATAAATATTACATCACATTGTGTGACATAAATAATATCATTTTTTACCGCTCGACTTTTTTTATAGAGGCCGATGCCTTATCGAAAACTACTGGTACTACATTCAAATTTGAGCAATCCACTAGCTGTTATTTATGTCGTTATGTAATAACATTAATTATTTAGAACAATCTTCAGCAATCGTTCTATCATACAACTGTAACATTTCACTCCAAAGTGTTCAAAGTATCAAACGCAAAAATCAATTTTAAGTTCATTAACCTACATGAGTGTGTGACATTTAAACACATGTCTGTGTAGCGCGTATCTGTATTGACACAAAATTTCCGAGGATACAAACATGATTTATTAAGGTTATTAATATGTAGAAGCTTCTAGTATCTGTCTACTCAGTACTAAAAGGTTTATTAGCTTGCGGTCCGGGAACCTTTTACGCGTATGTTAAATTGTACATTGCTGTGTAATATAGCATATTATAACATAAGTAAATCGTACAGCATATTGAGTAATTTACCTTTATTATGTAGCATTGTTTGCCGATCAGAGTGAAAATCAAATAGAACTTACTAACCTTATAATAAAGCTCATTGCAAGACTCCGATCACTTAAGCTCTTTAGTTCGCTGTCTTTTAATATACTATTTTATTGTATTATAAGCGACGACGACAGCCTGTTAGTCTGGCCTGTGTGCTTAGGCAGTAGTTCTTGAGAGCCAGTAAACATCTAGGAGTAGCATGATTTTACCTTCGACCCCATCCTCAATGATCATCAAGCGAAGTGGTCAAACTCTAGATCTATATATAAAGTATACACAACATATAATTTTTAATTAGTTCTCTTACTACAACCCCATTGTACCTTTGAAGTTTATAATTCTGCTTATTCGCATGCCGATTGACACACATATACAGCCTTGGTCAAAAGTATTGAGGACCCATGATATCTCTCAGTTTGATAAGTCTCAATTGAAGGGTTAAACATTATTTCAAACCTTTTATAGATGCCGACGAAATATTTCTCTAAAATTGATTTAGTTTTAAATCAATGGGGGAGGCATATGTCCAGCAGTGGACGTCCTATGGCTGAGATGATGATGATTTAGTTTTAAGCCATACTTTTCATGCATTTACGAAATTTGTTGGTGGCTCTATAGTTTTGACCAAGGCTGTGTATTCTGGGCAGTGTATTTTTTTTTTCGTAAGCCCCAACGACAAACCGTGTCGTAGACGGTGACAGTTCTAGAAAAAAGAGTACCTTCGTTTAATCCAAGAAAAAATAATCATTCAATATCACCCCAAAAACAAAACGCGGCCAACTAGTTCATATAAAACTGGAATATTAATAAAACTGTTGGAAGTAACTTCATTTAGTTAGAGCGTCGACGCATAAAATTGAATCGGGCAGGTTATTCGAGTGATGAAAAATGTAATCGAGTCAATAAAACACTCACTCAGCCGTGAAAGTTTGAAAGCGTCCGCCGTATTGATGACGTCAACATACGCCTGCAGTTCAAATCTGCGGTTGGTTATGTTCTGGTTGTGAACTGTCATGGCATACTTGAAGACATTCTGGATCTCGTCCGTGTTCTGGTCGAAGATTGCACCTGTGGCCAAAATAGTTAATAATTTAATAACAATAACACTAACAATTTATGTTTATAAAATAATTAAAAGAAGCGTACAATGAATAGAATGCAATATCGTATTATATCTTGTATTTTGGATAACAAAGGGTGATAGAATTAGTTTCAAAATGATCGTAGGTGGTCCGAATGATCGCTAAAGTTTTTTATTTCTTTATTTTAGGAAAACTACAGCTTATATACTAATATACTAATGAATATTTGTAATTATATTGAAATAATCTTTTTTAAAAAAAAGAATTATGAAAAAATAGAGACCACCATCTTGTCCAAACGAAGATCATAAATAGTTTTTGCATTGTCGTAATCGATTATTAGCAATTAATTAAGATTTATACTACCAAAAACCGACTGCGTAATGAGTCGTAGATGTTCCTCCACGATCGTAAACTTCATTTCAATTAATGAAGTATGTCAGTAATGTTTTTAAACTAGTAGTGACCCGCGGTCGCACCCGCGCGGACGCTTAGTACGGTTTTTCGTAGGGTAACCTCAATTATCCCACGGGAACTATACTTTTTCTGGGATAAAAATAGTTATGCCAGGGTCTAACCGTTGAGTGTGAGTTTGAAACTTTCGCCTTTATAATATTAGTGGGATAGTGGGAAGTGGGATATACAAACATACGACTAAGAACGTTCCACGTTTTTTACTTATACTTTTTTACGCCTTTTGCTATGAAATACGGTTTTTTGCTATTATTGGGTACCGAAATCAGAAAACATAAATAGAGTATTTATTGCATTATATATTGAGATGGAACGCGTTGCCTGAGTCTGTGTTTCTCGATATGTACAATCCTGGAGTCTTCAAGTCGCGCGTGAATAAGTACCTTGTAGGTTTGCGTGCTAAATACTAGACAACGTCATCACTTAACATCAGGTGAGACAGTTGTCAAACGCAAACTGATAATAAGTAAAAAAAATAATTTAAAAAAGCATACAACCAATGTGCAGTGCTACTCTATTTGAAACCTTAAAAAAAGGCGTATATTGACTCTCCCGTATTTGTAAGAATATATTTATGTTTGCCTCATTTGTAAAATAGATATCACAGTACTTTACGAAGACAAGCTCTTACTTGCGAGAAATTCTAGGACTCAGGACCGACTGGTCATTTATACAAACCTAGAACTGCTCTATATCAATGTCATGCCATATGCGTTAAGGTTTATAATACTCTGCCAAAACATTTTAGAACACTAGATATAAAATTGTATACAAGAGAATCGTTAAAGTGGCTCTAAATGAAATTATTTTACTCTACTCACGACTCTTAAGTTGATATATTGTAAATTATGACTAAATAATTGTAATGGTACATTTATAATACTGTGCTAATGAAATATTCCAATTAATATTTGCACGCTGGTTTTCAGCAAAATGTTGAGACTCAGTTATTCCAGCTATGTATACACAAATAGCTGTACCAACTTTCTAGAAGTTATATTTATTCTCTCAATACTGATAACATTTTAATAAAACAAACATTCAACAAACACGAAACAAAACATTCTTCTATTCGTACATTTTTAAACCACAGCACCTACTAATAAACTTACAGAGAGATATCCCGTCCCCATTGTAAAAGCGTCATCGAACTGAATTATAGGTGCTGACCTAAACGTTTATCTGAATCACCGAAGCCGTTCGCTTGCTAGCTGGCTCTTTCACTCTTAGGGAAAGATCTGTGGCATCGGCAAGCTTGCTCTGCTTTAGGTGTTCGCGCACTATCACTGTCTTTTTTCAATCCTATAGCGGTCGGACATTATTTCCTGAGGGCCATTTCGAGTCTAGTAGATAGCAATATTTCTTCCATTGGTAATGTCATTTCTTTCTTTATTACAGCTAAATGGTTTAAGCGACGACTTACGATATCACGAGATGATTGTAATTATTTTTTACTAGTTTTGTCACTATACGAAAAAAAATAATTAAAGTAGTGCTTCTTGAATTTAAATATTAAATACCAATTAACTTATATGTTATACTAGAAGCGCCCCGCTGTTTCACCCGCGTTTATCACGGTTTTCTCTCTATCACAATTATCCCATGGGAACTATACTTTTTTGGGATATAAGTAGCCTTTATGTTAATCCAGGGCTTAAACTATCTCCATACCAAATTTAATCGAAATCGGTGTAGCCGTTTGAGCGTGAAGAAGTAACAAACATACACACATACACAGATACACACAAACTTTCGCATTTATAATATTGGTAGGATAGTCGTTGGAGCCGAAAGGTTCTCGAATAGAGACCACGGACTGGCAAGCGCAGCATAGAACGGCCACCGACCAGGTGGACAGACGACCTGACTAAGAGCGCAAGTAAGGGCTGGATGCGGGCCGCTTCCAACCGGTCCTTGTGGAAATCAATAGAGGAGGCATAATATGTCCAGCTGTGGACATCCTATGGCTGAGATGTTGATGATTGCTATAACACCCTATAATTATTAATATATAGTTTTTTTTTTAGGATGATGGTGGTGATAATGTCGGCGTGGTGACGATGGCTACCATATGGTTATTTCCTGGCATGTGCATCCAAGCTTCGTCATGAAAACCCAGTCACAAGTCGCGCAGCAGAGCGAACGCACTTTTGTACGTGTACATGGAATTAGAATAGACAAGCTTTGTACGACTTTCAATGCTTATCACTTATATTATTCTAAAATTTTTGCATCTTCATTGCGTGAATTTTAATGCTAGCTAATAAGTAATGCATTTTAATTGGTCGGGTTTGATTCCCGGACAGGTCAAACATTTATTTGTATGAACATTTCTGCTTGACCTGTGTCTGGGTGTGGATATGTATATAAGTATATATATCAGTCATCAGGTTACCATAGTACAGGCTCTGCCTAGTTTGGGATCTGAAGACCTTGTGTGAATGTTGTCCCATATTTAAAAAAAAACTGATACTCATCATCATCATCATCTCAGCCATAGGACGTCCACTGCTGGACAAAGGCCTCCCCCATCATCTATCAAATTGATACTATTTCTACATAATAATAGTGTATTCTAAATACTCTTGCTGCTTTTGATAATAATATAAAAATTATATTAAAATTTAATTCTACCGTTTTATTTGTGCAATTAAATTCCTGTGCGTATTTGCTATAAACGTTTCTTATAATTTTTTACAAAGTAGGATTTGTTTACACTGGAAAATGTCTTACCTGCGAGCCCGTAACTTCATTAAAAGAAGATTAAAAGAAACTTTTTCAGCCTTACAAAGAGTTCTATACCTCGGTTGGTGGCGGCACTGTGAAGCCCGGCTTTTATGAAACCATAATAACAAGTTGCAATTTTACTGTGGAAGTAATATTTTTATTTATGCAGCCGCGGATTCCCGACAAATATAACTTCATGGTTCTCGCCAACTGCTCTTAATCTCTCATTAATTTGTTAGAAGCTTAACAATACTTTGTTACGTGAGATTTTATTTTTCAAATGGTTAAATGTATAATATGGTTGAGTGAATGTGATTGTTTTAGTCTTGCGTTGTACACTTTACACCACGTAACCATTTATGATGAAAGATCAAAGGTCAAACGCTAACCAGAAGTATCGGAGGCTTCCTCTTAGGCTGATGCAGGTCCTTTCGGGGCATGGTTGCTATGGAGTTAGGTGCCTACATCGTGGCGCCCGTAGGGAAGATCCCCGTTCTGTCATCAATGTGGACACCTGGAAGACATCTCCCAGCACGCGTTTTAGGTATATCCAGGTGGAGCCGAGCAGCGCGAACTTTATATGCAGCTCTAGGTGGCACTGATCTCCACCCCAGCTATTTTAACTAGTGACGAGTGGTCATGAGAGGCACTCACTTTTTTACCAACCTTATGTCACAGAGAGAGGCCGAGGAGCGGAAAAGTGACAGGGATCTCTCTGTTGCTTTAAAGAACGCAGGTACTGACTGTGATCAATGCTTCAAATTAGAAGACGTATGGACGTATTGACCATGTTTTAGTGAAATGCTCCCGAAACGACGCCTTACGGCGGCAATTATTTGTTTCTGAACATGCTTTCTAGCAGGTAGGTAGTTGTAACGGGGTGCTGTCGCAACCTGACTCTGCGGATGGTAGAAAAGTGTATGCATTGTACCACGCAGTCGTGAAGACTGGGGCTAGTTAATTGTTGTAGCTTATTTTGATTATCAATAAGGGTGTCACTTTCTCTAAGAAAAAACCCTGTATAAAAACTAAAGATAAAAAAAGAACGCAGGTACGACGATGGGATTATAGGACCCGCGATTTGCTATGCCAGCGAACCTCCACGTGTTTCTAGAACTTCTTATCCCTTATGATGTTTAATGAACTCAGGCAGAATGATTCTTTCTCAAGATCTTGTTGTCTTGTGTCTGTCTGTCTGCGTGTGTCTTTCACATACAGAGGTTGTCTAACCAATGGCTTGAGGCCTATACTCATAAGAGAAAAAATCAGTTTGGGCCTGGAGAATGGCGGGCCTGCCATTATCAGTGGGAGATTTGTCCCTCACCTTTCCGGTTCCGAAAACTGAACAATCACCACGACCGCGGAGATATATAAAAAACGTATGTACGTACGATTTACCTAATGTATATATACATATATACATAATCATAGGTACAATTTACTCAACATGTATTAAAAGCATTACTTTTTAAAAGAAATATTATGGCTTTAAACTTAAACATATTGTTAGTATTATAATATATGTTGTACATAATGATGGTACGTTTCTGTTCTTTTTTTACTTTCAGAATTAATGTGACATAAGAAACACAAAAAATAATATGGTTGTGTAAACTATCGGCATACATATATCAGGATTCACCTCACTTTTGGTATAGCGAAATATAAAGATAAAAAAAGTAAATCAATACGCATATTATTGAAGCCTAAGAATGAAAACGTGTATGCAAAGTGAAATAGGAACGTCCATTCCATGAGTAATATATGGTTGATATATATAAAACCAAGCTTATACTAGTATTTTTTAGTGTATAAAACAGTTACATCTTCACAAATCTCATAGTATTTTAACCTAAATAGTGATAACAATATTCTTTTAAAGTAAGCTGACACGTTTTCTAAACTATTGTTGCGGCAACAATAAATCCCCGTAAAGCTTTTATGCTGATTGCTTTCACTGGTTTCAAGTAAATTCTTTAAAAATAATATACGTATAGTACATCTGTATTTGTGTGCATATGACGTGCAGCATAAAATATTATTTTAATACAGAACAAAATCTAAACAGAAAATACCAAAGTAGTACCTTGAAATACAATGTCCATTTTGAAATAATGATGGATGTAATGATGTTAATTGATAACATAAAAACATTTAAGATTTTCATTTTACAGTAATGAACTATTTTGAAGAAAATGGTGACACGAAATTACGAAACAGTGCCCTGCAGAGGTCAATTCATTGATCTAACGCTCTAACCACAGGTTGTGAATAAAGTATTTGTGCATTGGTTATAGTTTTAATATTGTAAAATTTATCTAGATTGAAAGCATTTTATATGTGTTATCTATATCAAGAACATTGGTATAGTTCTATCCAATCTAGGCAACGAGGTGCGAAGTATTGATATATTCCTGTTTGCCGTCGCATCACCTCCCCCACTTACGTTATATTGCACACACAACAGGGCGCAGAACTGGTGCTTCACTTGCTATTTTTCAAAGCATATTGAACCTAGTCTCGCTATAAAGCTTTATTGTTAGCGGCGTTTTGTTTGACGTTTTATGGAAATTGTGGAAAAAACTGGATATGAAATTCAAGTGCAGCAAATACTTGACTTTTGTCGGTACATGCATGCACGCGCAAAAAAATTGTCGCCAAACAAGTGGCATTTTTACTTGGTTGGCTATTTCTTGATTAAATTAATCACAACCTGATCAGATTTACCAAGTACAATATGATAACAACAATACAAGGTCATTTGATTAAACGCTCAAACATGTTTATTGATCACTTTTACAATGTCACATTGTAAGTAAGTAGTAAATTCAATCCAAACAAGTATCTTGATCACTTCAATCACACTAATTGGTTAGGTTAATAAAGTTTTATTTAAACTTGATCAAGTCTATAAGGTTGACATGTCGTGATGAACACGATGCACTTGTTTATAAAAACCGCTTTTCTACTTGGTGACCACAACTTAGTTTTTTGATAGCATCCATAAAGAACCCGTAATTAAATAAAAGTAGTCGCTGCAATCAATGTAACCGGTAGGCTCGTATTTCATTATGTTACATAGTTACGGTAACCAAAAACTTGAGTCATTCACTAATTTTTTTCACGCCTTTTTAATATTGAAACAACGCCACATGTGGCTTTGTTTCAATATTATATATACGAGCTTACACACAACCATAGAACATAGCTTATCAGCGGAACCTTACAATGCACTTTTTGTCAATGAGAAAAATAAATAAAATAATGATCTACATGATAAGAATGTGTGTCATTAATCTATGTTGTCATAAAAATTGTTAAAATAATGTAACTAGGTAGTCGAAAACGATATCCAGCTTATAAAACCCAACTCCACAAATAAGAGACAACCAGGGAGAACAGGGATTTGTTCTAAAGAGGCTCATAATAATAAAAAAACTCAATAGATACTGATTAATAATAAATTAAATAATATTAATAACTACACAATATTTAGTGTTATTTCTGTGAGATTAAATTATCTCGCGGAAATAAAAATAAATAATGTGTAACTTATACATACATACCTTCAGGCCTCTTTCCCATAAGGGTAGGCAGAGGCAATCCCGACACAATTCTTTCGATTCATCCACCCTCATCATACCTTTCATACAATAGTGAAAGTCAACATAGTAACGTGTGAATTGATTATAAAAAAATCTATCAATACAAAAAACTATCAAATTAAATGTGTGGCATGGAAAAGATTATATTGAGAAGAGAAAAAACGACTGTAAGAACAATTAAAACATACTTTTTTTAACCGGCTTCAAAAAAAGGAGGTTACTTGGACCGTGTTCTCCATCCATACACAAATGTTTTTTTTTATGTGTGTTCGCGGATAACGTCGTCGTTCATGAACCGATTTTAATGATTCTTTTTTGTTAGATAGAATATACTTCCGTGGTAGTTCCATTCATCAAAATCGCACAAGAGTTTGTTGAGTTATACTCCAATAACTGAAAAGTGCTACGCATATTATCTCGACGATATTATTGTCGCGGTTGAAAACACCGGAGAACACACAATGACAATTGATCCTGTAAGTAACAAAGGTCTCTGAAAAGGGTAAAAAAATTGTTTTGTCACAAAATGGAACCGATCTCAACACTCAAAAGTGTGAAATAACTTGTCGAAGTCGGTACCATGAGCACAATATTGTGATGAGAGTTACTTTTGCGAACTATCGTGTTACCGACTTCAACAAGCTATTTCACACTTTTGAGTGTTTAAGTCGGTTCCATTTTTTGTTACAAAATTGTTTCTATATTCACATTCGGAAAATGCAGAACTCGTTTTGTATTGAGGAATGTCAGCGCCGGCTCTAATGCTCTTTCATAATGCAAGTAGCACACGCAGAAATGCTGTAGGAATGAGGGTGTTGAGAAACTATGGGTGATGTGATAAATTGAAAAACAGTATGTGTGATATCAATGTATGTATACCTTGTATTCACCGCGCTGCACATTTGGATTCTAAATTAAATTAATGGTATTTTTATCATCATTATCATCATCATCTCAGCCATAGGACGTTCACTGCTGGACATAAGCCTCCCCCATTGATTTCCACAAGGACCGGTTGGAAGCGGCCCGCATCCATTGTTTATATACAGCAATTTAATTATGAGTAATGATTATATATATACAAAGGTATAATAAGCATATTGTACTAGTCATAATCTTATTTTCTATCGTTCTATAGTTCTTATTCAGAAAGAAGACATAGTTTAACATAGCACAGGCTCTGCCTAGTTTGGGACCTGAAGACCTTGTGTAAATGTTAATAAATAAATAAAATAAATGTATTTTATAAAATAACACATTTCAAGGTGTCTGTTTTATTTTTTTTTATTTTCTACAAGGTGTACCCCGCGGTTTCACCCGTGTAGACTAGAGCTTTCCCACGGGAACCATACTTCTTTTCGGAACTATGTAGATAATATAATAAAATAGTAATAAGTACCTTATCTGTTATACCAGGGCCTATCTTCATTCCAAATTTCATGCAATGCCCTGCAGCCGTTTCAGCGTGAAGGAGTAACAAACATACAAACGACAACCGACACACAAACCTTTGCCTTTATAATATTAGTGTGGTACAAAAAAAAACGATACACGAGTTGCAGGTATGTGTTTTTCAAATTATTTTTTTTAATGATGCTGCCTTAACGATTTGATCCATCGAGCTTCTACCACCGCTCACTGCCATGAAATTTTAGAGCCAAATGACCTCATTCGTGACGAGGGTAAAAGGCCTAATGGAATAAAAAGAAATTAGAAGATCGGACGTCCTTTGGTTTTGGTTGCCACATGTGTAGATTACCTGCACCTTCGCGCCGTCTCATCTTCCAGCGACTCTGAATAGAGCTGGAGCTTCAAAGGGCGCAAATATAGTAACATTGTAAGTGGTCGCATATTGGTCAAAATTTGACTGTAATTATTAATTTATATTGTAATAAATAAATTTATTATGGCTATCTTTGACATTTATTCATTCATTCATCGCAGCCATAAGACGTCCACTGCTAGACATATGCCTCCCCATATAGGGGGGAATTTACAAATACTCGCCAGGCTTGGCAGGCGGGTTGCGAGCGCAGTATGGTTTTCTATGCTCAGAAGGCGCTGCTGCCCACCTCCTGGTACTTGATCCCTTAGCCGACTCTTACGGCACCCACGGGAAGAGATGGGTAAGTACTATTCTAGGCCGGTACCACCACGGCACATTGACATTCAGTAAGACTATATACTAATAATATTAAAATCTAAACGATATTAAACTATTGACTCTATTTATCAATTCTCTCAATTCGATCGCAGACTTTATAAATAAACAATAGAGTTATATAATGCGTGTGTGTGTCAAATGCAAGGTAGTGTGTGTAATGTGTTTTTAATATTTAATCTATTTTTTATGCATAATTTTAAATAAATATTGGCATTCTCTATATAATTTATAAGTGTGGGAAATTTTGTATTTCTTCGTTCGCGCAATTTTCGTAAAACGGGTGCAAAGTTTCTTCTTGTGTTAATATACTAATGATGATGATGATATCGGGTTTATATTTGAGCCTTTTAGGGTTGAAACGCTTAGACCATGGGAATTAAAGGCACGCCGAATTTTCTAAATAGCAGCAAGTGACTAATGTGCTGGCCATTATTTTGATAAAAGCATTGCTACTTAATGTGCTAGATCAGCATATTGGAAACTATGCGCATTGGTAGTGGTTTGATAAAAAAATAATAGAATGCAATAAAACATTTAGTTGTAGTTATGTCTCTAATTATATTTCTCTTTACGAATTGTATTTGTGAAGTGAATCAATAAGTATATTTCGACATTATTTTTGGTTATTGGCATAAGTTTTCAATTTAATATTTTTTATCATCATGTAATGCCTAATGCAATAAATTATTTCCCATTGATGGTTTTTTTAGATGAAATGAAATTGAAATGAAGACGTAAATACTGAATAATAAGAGATAATACGAAAGTTAATGGAACAGGAGTGCTCAAAGCTAGTCTCTCACTAAAAACAATGTTTTTAAAACTACGTTCCAACGTTTCTGCTTTCCGAGTTTAAAATAAATTTACAAGCATCCCTTCAGACCAACTCGACAGGCTCTCACATTTTCCAATAAAACCTGAAATAGGTAAAAGCGTCTGGTGCCCGATTTCAACAACCATACTTTAAAGTGTAAGAGGCTTTTGTCCCATATTGAGTCCTGTTATTGTCTCGTTTTCTTATCATGTTACTTGTTGTACAGTAAAATTCTGTGCGACATATGTAATGTCTGTATATATCGCTTCCTTTCAATAGCTCCTATCTTGTTACGTTACTTTAATTTACTTTTAAAAGTTTTTTAAATAAATATTATCCCACTTCTATACTAAGATTATAAAGAGGAAAAATTTGTAAGTATGTTTGTAACGAATAAAGTTCCGGACAGATTTTAAAAATTATTTCATCATTGGCAAGCTACATTCACCCGGAGTAACAAAGGCTGTATTATATATTTAAAAATTAGGGACCCTAATAATTTTTAATTTTGAAATGTTTTACTCGTGCGAAGCCGGAGCGGACCACTAGTATATTATAAATGTCAATTTTTGGATGGATGGATGTCCGCTGTCAGTCGCCTTTTGTCTAATTTTGTCAAAGAGTGCGTCGTCTACGGGGGTAGACGTAGGTATTCTCAGTATTCGCCACGCTGGGCAGGCGGCTTGGCGAGCGCAGTATGTTGGTTTTATCTGCAGAAGGAGCTGCTTCCTAGAGCTACTATTATTTTCACTTCTATAACTTGATTCTTACTACCTGTCATGATCTGCATTTACGCTTTCTTTTCTTTTGATGATGTGTGATGTTGTCATTTCAATTTTCTAGATTCGTAAATGAGTTTCTAGTAATGGCAAAATCTCTCTTACTAACAAATAGCCTATGGCAAATATCCAACGGAGAATAAGATCCTTTTAGAGGATCTTGACACGTAATGCTAATCACCACAAGTCGAAGAACTTGTTAGACGGTAAGTCTTCAAAAATAATCGGTTTATGTTACTATGTACTATTCCGATCCATATGGTTCGAGAATAAGTAATATTGTTTTTTTGTGCATTACAGAAGTTAGAATTCATTTTTAGGCTTAACTTATGCGTTACTATGGTTGGTGCGGAGCTTGAAAGATATTGAGATTTTCCAAAAAAGTCATTCAAAATAATCTGCACCGATTTCTTGTTCCGGGCACGTCACTTCATGTCCGATGTAATGGATATTTAATACTAAGCTAAATGATGTCTCTATAACATACAATAACACACTGAGATAGCGTGCTTTTTTATTATTTATGAAACTCAAAGTAATCTATTTATGAAACCAATAAAATCTCTCGCCATTATGTCTATCAAATGAGTTCAAGAAAGGTAGGATAATGCTTTGTGCTTGTCATCAAAAAAATTAAAACATAAAAATTGCCGCTGTGTTCAAGAATATAATAACACGTGTGAAATATACCTGTATGTAGAAAAACATGCCACGGCTTTAGTAGCTAGTACGAAATATGAAGTCAGTTGTCAATTTTCCTTCATTAAATCTGTCAAAAGACAAACAAACACCTTCCTCTCACAGAAACTATTAGCCGTTATCCACCATGCTCGAAATTCCAGATTGGTGGACTGACCAGTGCTAGCCCCATGAGGGAATAAAATGGCCTTCGCTGTGACCTTACGACTGTTGTCCGGGGACAATGACTTAAAATGCCTTTAAAAGTACGATAGTGCTCAGTTAAAAATGTCCTAGCGGTAATATATAATAATAGCCACATTTTTCGTTTTAATCCAAAGAAAGCAAATAACACGCAGAACTGATTGCTCATTGGGTCGAAAAATTCTCAAGTGGAGACTGCGGACTGGGAAGCGCAGCGTAGGACATCCACCGACAAGGTGATTCGATAATTTGACTAAGATCTCAGGAAAAGGCTAGATGTGGGCAGCTTCCAATCGGTCCTTGTGGAGGTCAATGGGGGGGCCCATGTCCAACTGTGGATACCCTATGGCTGGGATGATGATGATCCAAAGAAAGAGCACTTACAGCCAAAATGGCGTGTTTTCTGATTAAAAAAACTGCTGACAGACGAAACGAATTAAAAACTACAACGCGTAGAATTAGCACTAAACATATTGTATTTAATATATTTTTATTGATTAAAATAACAGCAAATGATACTTTAGTTATTGCGTAGAATATTAACATTTACGCAACCGCGAACAGCTGTCATAAAATACTTTATAATTCCTAATTCTCTATAGATTACTCAATTATCGATTGAGTAATCTATATTTTATTTACTATTTATCTATTAGATTATACTCGAATCTCTGGCTTAAGTTTCAATACGTGACTGTTAAAACAAAGCAAATTATGTACGTTCTCAAGTTTCGGCAAAGGAAATAATTCTTTTAGGAGGTGAAAAAAGAAAGATCTAATAAAGTCTATGTCCAGCGCAGCTATTGTAGAGCAGGTGAATTTCAGAGCACAAGAGCATGAAACAACCTTTAGTACCACAGTATATTTTGGGCAGAGAGTGAATTACAAGCTAATCTTGCTTATCACACTACGGGGCATCTCTTTAGCAGGAGACAGTCTTGGTGAATACAACAGCATCGCCACATACTCTGTTTTAAAACAGTAGTGTGAATCACTGCTTGTTTTGGCTTGAAGAACACAATTACAGCTTAAAGAACATTGTAATGACGGGCGAAGGATAAAATATATAAGAATAGAAAACAATGTGTTCAGTGGCTAGCGCAGAGAAAAATTTGAAGAACGTTTTAGTTCTAATTTGGGTCCAAGTGCATCAGTTTTAGGCAGTTAGGCAGGCGTGATTCTTACCTTCAAGTACCTACTTTTTCTGCGAGTCGAAACTGCAATTATTGCTGCCAAGAAGTTGTGCATATTGGCCAAGGTGAAACAGTACTTCGCGCTGGGGCAGTTACTCAGCGTATATCAGGCTCAAGTCCGTTCGTGCATAGAGTACTATTCGCATCTTTGGCCTAGTTCAGCCAAATACCAACTTGAAGCTTTAGACTCTATGGAAAGGTAAGTCGAAAATATAAGTACAGGGACAGCGGTAAAACGGAAGCCTTAAAAAAATACTATTATCATTATTATTTTTCAAATATAAAAGTATGTTTTAATATTTCAATGATTGGGGACTTTATTGTTTTTATACACAAGATATGTAACTAAGTAGAGTAAAAAGCTGGACGAGGAGAAAAATGTTATCAGAGCATAAATCTCTTTTGTGAATTATCTAGATATCTCACCTAATTTACAAATATTGTACACAGTACAGTACAGTGTACTACTATATATTGTGCTGCCGAAAAAAGTTATAAAAAAATAAATTCAACCTGAGTTATACCTGAAGTATGAATAAGTTCCTGAAACTATTATAAATTGAGGACTATTTTTAATACAAATTTCGTTTATTAAAATTATTGGCCACTTATGGGTAGTTCTTTTTTAATGTTTTTTTTTCGCAACCATGGACGGAAGCTTTTCGCTCACACAGCTGATAGAATCGTAGACTATTTGACAACTTCGGGGGCACAAATCATACCCCATACTCCATAGAGTCCAGATTTAGCACCATGCGATCGCCCACGAAAAAAAATGCTTCGTGGGCGATAATTCCTCACTGTATACGAGGATATCAAAGAGTTTCGGCGGTTATTTTTCGACCTCCTGCAAAAACGTTTTTCAAATGTTTTGAAAGCCGGTTCACCCGAATGCATAAGTTCACAGGGGTTGGCGTTGAAAAGATGTAAAATTAATAAACTATTTTCATTTTTATACTTTTTGGCTTTTCAATAATTATTTTTTGCGCGTATGTCATCTAGATTAATAAACAGCTTTAAGTTTTTTTGACTCAAAGTTGCCACCGGTGCAGCCAGCTACCTAAAATTTTGTAATTCATTTATTATTCACATACTTTTCGCGTATGTTTGAACTTTGAACCATCATCACTTAACACTAACATCAGGTGATATATTGGTCAAACGCCTGTCCATTGTGAATAAAAAAAACCGTCTTATTACAGTCCGCACCATACCTAAATTCTGAACAATACTGAATACTAGTTTTGAATTCATACATACACCTTATCAGCCATGTTATTATTTATATAAACTTCCATGATTTAAGGTTGGTATTTCTTAAACTATATAGTTTCAATCAAGTAATCAAACGATGGCCGTGGTGGTACCGGCCTAGAATAGTACTCCCCCAACTCTTCCCGTGGGTGCCGTAAGAGTCGGCTAAGGGATAACGTACCAGGAGGTGGGCAGCAGCGCCTTCTGAGGATCGGAAATCATACTGCGCTCGCCAACCCGCCTGCCAAGCGTGGCGAGTATTGGCAAATCCCCCCTATATGGGGGAGGCATACGTCCAACAGTGGACGCACATAGCTGAGAGAAAAATCAAACGATGGTTTGACTATAATAGTTTAAGTACCTCGCTTCTTTTAGATTTACAATTTATCAAATAAAAGGTTTATAGATTCCGGCGTTACGTTGTGGAAATTCAAAACAAAAACATATAAATAAACAATATTTAGTGTTAATTTCGCAACTTTAAATTATTGCAGGTTATCATGCAGTGTGCACCGCTCTCCCTACCTCATAAATTGCGTGCAGAAAATTTTATTTAGACTAGGGTGTAGAGGTGCAAGTCCTTCATTTATTAGGCTACATAATATTATAACATGTACGGATATGAACGTGAAAATTGCGTTTCTGAGAATAAATTATTACTCACTTGCTTTCAAAACTAATAAAAATGTTATCATTTTAAAAATATATATATATTCTATCATCTCAACGATAGAATTTTTTTTTTGTTTCCGGTGGCCTGAGAGATGGACCAAAGTGTTGATTATAACATTTCTTACTGTATTATCCGCACTGGGGGCAAGCTTGGTAGGTAATTACAGCAAGTCCCCTCGAAATATTGCGCTGGAATTTGGGGCGATGCTCCAAAAATGTTTGCTACGTTGTACTCGCGGTTACTGTTTTCAATTTAAGTGCACTTTGTTCAGTAGTGCGAATTGTTATTTGTATGTAAAGAAAGTCGCAAAATGTACTCAAAATTCAAAACAAAAATATATCATTAAACAATGTTTAGTGTTAATTCCGCGAATTAAATTAGTCCAGGTTATCATGCAGTGTGCACCGCTCTTCCTACTCCACAAATGTACCCAATTAAAATAATTTAATATTGCGTTAAAATCCAATCCATTTTACAAAAATACATAAAACCTTGTGAAATTTTATGAATCAACACAGTATTTAACAAAACACCTATACAAACACCTGATTCTGTATTTTGTTGCATTATTTAATAGTTTATTTATTTACAAAATCCACAGCCCTTTATAAACAAATTATTGTACAAGTAGCTTACACCTAAGGCCAATAACGGATTTACATTTTACTGATGTAA
The DNA here is from genome assembly GCA_934044485.1 of Apeira syringaria. NCBI lineage: Eukaryota > Metazoa > Arthropoda > Insecta > Lepidoptera > Geometridae > Apeira > Apeira syringaria. The sequence goes on along the minus strand of OW203655.1, from coordinate 6,830,092 downwards.
CTTATGTATTTATAGACTGTCATAGTATGTGAACTAGTAGGTTTTAGGTGCATTAGTGTGTATGTTGTGTATAATAGTTTAAAGATCAATAAAGAAAAATAATAAATAAAAATAAATTTAAATATTACCTGTAAATGAGTGAATGTATATATAATGCGGTATTTATAATCGTATAAATATATTATAATGTGATTATTGTAACAAGCTAAATAAGAGTGTGTTAAATGTGTAGGTGAAAGAATCTGTATGTTGCTGTAAAAGATAGCAAACAAGCAATGGGCCGCCAGATGGTAAGCGTCACCTATGCATATTACAGCACCCTGCTTTTACTTAGCGCCCTTTTAAGAAACGGTTAATTGTTTTATTTAAATAGCTTGTTGAGTAAAACGAGGAAGTTCCTTCCACATTTAACAACTGTATGGTAAAAATAGTGGAGGTAATAGCACAATATATCATCATCATCATCATCATTATCAACAACATCAGTCCACTGCTGGACAAATACCTCTCCTAATGCGCGCCGTTGAGCCCAATTATCGCCTCTTCACCAGTCAGCAACCCTTCGTATGTCGTCACCCCACCTTGTCACAGGGCGCCCTCCACTACGTCTGCCAATTCGCGCTCCCCACTCTAAAACTCATGTACGTGAACGGTTATCGGTTTTGGAACAGATATGACTAGCCATCACCGGTTTATTTTATTTTTTTTGGTCCCGAGTTCGATTCCCGGACAGGTCAAACATTTGTGTATATTTTTTATTTTTTATTGAATATGTCTGTCCTGTCTGTCTGACCTGTGTCTGGGTGTGTATATATGTTATATCAGTGTGTTATATCAGTCATCAGGTTACCATAGTACAGGCTCTGCCTAGTTTGGGACCTAAAGATCTTGTGTGAATGTTAATAAATAAATAAAATAACCACTACCTACTGATGCGTTGGACAGTAACTTTTATTCGCGACGAATCACTTCGTTTTTTACGATCCCTTGGAAAAATGCCGAGCATTTCTCATTTCCATAGCTCACTGAGTGACTTTAAAATGCTGAACTAATGCTATTGTTATTGCCCATGTTTCAGCTCCTATCTCATTACGGGCAGGACGCACTGGTTACCGCATAGTATGTGATTCCCATTAATCAATTACATGTGGATCAGCTTTAAGGCCATCGTGAATAGTGCGTTGCTTAAACAGGGTTGCTGATAATATTAACAATTAAACTGTAAAGGATATGTGATGATATAATCTATTAAGGGACTTTGTAGTCTATGGTATTATCGCCAACAGTCGCACGAAGTGGACAGTGCAGGATGTTCTTGGATTTCAAAGGAAACAAATATCATTTGAATTCCGAACTTACGCCTAGACAAAAAACAATGGAGATATGCGTAGATAGATAAATGAAACAATAATTGTTCCTTGTTCTAAAATTATTGTAAGTTGTTATCAATTTTATGGCAAGAATGTATTCATATATGCAAAGCGTAAAAAAACACTGAATAAAACGGCAAATACTCCATTGAACCATGAACGTTTTCATTGGTATCTAATTGACTGTCAGATGCAGAATAGTCAACTAGATTGCATTCTATTTTTAAAACAGGTATCAGAAAACATTTTAGTAGGCTTGTGTTAAGTAACATATTTTCATTTACGTTCAAATTTTACGTATAGAATAAATTAAAAATGAAAAAGAAAAATAGGTATATATATATTGTCCTTCATATTATTATTATTTTTATTTGTAAGTAACGATAAATTTATTTATTACTACCTACCCTTTTTCAATCGCTAGTTTGATTCATCGATTTCAGTGAGAAATATATATCTTATTTACAAGTGAGTAAAGAGTACTTGAAATTGGAGCGCATGCTTAAAGAGAATTTACATAGAAATCACGTATTGAGACTTGATTTGACGTTAGAAAATCCGTTTGTTTATTTCATTGTTATCTATAATATTATTTTCAAGACGACGAGTTGTTCGAATTCCTCTGATCAGGGTTCAACGTGCGAATCGTTTAAGATACTCTCGCCAGTATTTGAACTGAGGGATTAATCAGTGGGGCAAGGTGCTTCTTACAGACGAGTGCAAAGTCAAATTTGGGCGTTTTATCGTTTGTAGACGACGCGGCAAGCGGTTTTCAGAGTCCTGAATCCACGAAGTTGAGCGTTTTGGAGGTCCCAACGTAATGGTTTGGGGTGGGATTAGCTTACACGGTAAAACTGAGCTGACCATTTTAATGTAACAGCAGAACGTTACATCGAAGACATCATCAGGTGTCAAGTAATCCTATGTGGATAGCGCGTGGGTCCTGGGATCATCCTGATGCACGGCAACGCAATTGCACACACAGCTCGAGCGTCGCAAGCTGTACTAGAAGAGTGTCTTAATGAGGTATTGCCATGGCCAGCTAACAATCCGGATTTAAATCTAATCGAGCATATGTGGGCCACTTCAACGAAGGGTTAGAGAGATTAAGCGACGGGTCTACAACCAAAAGCAGATGATTGACGCCTCAAAACTTGTCTGGGAGGAAAATCCAGATGCAAACGTGAGGAATTTGATCCAGAGTATGCATGCGAGGGTTCTGGAGTTCATTGTTAAGATAGGAGGACATACTCGTTACTAAAAAGAAGAAACAAAAGTGACAAGAGCAGTATTTGTCGTTATCCGGTGATTTTTCTTTGTTAATATTTTCCATTCAAAATGGCCAATTTCCTAAAGATGTAAAAAAAAAATGTTAATCAAAAAATGGAACCGACTTTAACACTCAAAAGTGGAAATAGCCTTGTTGAAGTCGGTTCCATTTTTCGGTGAAAACTTTATTTTTTCACCTTTGCTACTCACGGGATCAATTGTCATTGTGTATGTTCACCGATGTCTTCAACCGCAACCATAATATCGTGAGGTATGCGTAGCACTTTTCAGTTATTGGACCGTTACTCAAAAACGGCTTCTCCGATTTTGATGAAATTTAAGTGGGACCACCACGGAAGTAGGTATATTCTATAAAACAAAAAAGAATCATCAAAATCGGTTCATAAACGACGAAGTTATCCGCGAACACACATAATTTAGTTTAGTTTATAACGACCGTATATATATAACGGTATATATATACGGTCGAATAGAGTAACTTCCTTTTTTGAAGTTGGTCAAAAGCAATTCTTGATCATTTTTTTAAACAATGATACTACAAAATAACGTTAGCCTACACTGTAAGCAATAACATTATTTTGTAGTAACATGAGTTACACAATGTAATGTCTACTATTTTTGTGATACAGCAACAAATCTTCGTGGCCCTTATTTTGTTTTGAGTCTACATTGTATCGTTTTTTAAAACAGACGCTGATTCGTTGAGCCAAATATGTTCCAGCATTTTGGTCACCCGTCACATCGATCAAACGGTCTGATAATTTTAATTTGCATTGCAATTCAGGGTGGCAATTCTGCTAGCATTCTGGGCACGCTACCAGCCGGTAGCGGGTTAGAACATTTGAGGCTAACAATAGCTAGTGGATTGCTCAAATGTTATTTTATTAGCTGCAGTATTGTAATTAGTTACTAGTGTTTTATTTTAATAAAGGCATTTGCCCCATGAAAAAAAAAACAGACGTCAACAGATACATTGATGCATAGTATTGTGCTAATAAGTGTGACTTACATTAAGTAAAGTATGCCAACTAATTCATTTTGAAAAAGTGAACTCTGTATAAAATTGACGCTGTTTTAATAACAGTATGATTTCTGTACAATTGCATTTTTATTCCCTGATATTTAAGTACCAATGCATAAATGCAATGAATGCAACTCCAATAAAAGCTTTAAAGGTTTTTCCAGTTTATGACGTTTCCGTTCTCACTTAACTCTGGAGTCGTAAAACTTGAAACTGGTAAACCTTGTATATTATGCAAGAGTAATTTGCACTATACGAGTTTTATCGCCAAATCAACTTCGCAATAAGGCGACCGTTCTAAACTATTTTTTCCCGATTAGCGATGCAAGCTATCTATCCGTCTGTCCGTCTGTTTGTTTTTTTTTTTTTTTTTTTTTTATTCAGCATGTATAAGCTTCAATTTCATCAGTATAATACTTGATGTTAAATGATGACGAGGTCTAAGATGTATATTTTAGATAAGCCGTGTAGGTCTAAGATGTATATCTTAGACCTACACGGTTTCGGACATGCCCGAAACCTAGGTCGAAACTTCGACTATAATCGTGAGTAAAGCCGGATCATCATCATCATCATCTCAGTCATTGCTGTCCACTGCTGGACATATGCCTCCCCCATATAGGGGGGATTTGCCAATACTCGCCACGCTTGGCAGGCGGGTTGGCGAGCGCAGTATAAATTCCGATCCTCAGAAGGCGCTGCTGCCCACCTTCTGGTACGTGATCCCTTAGCCGACCACCGGTACCACCACGGCCATCTGTCTGTCTGTTTGTTGCTCATACGTATTGTATAAAGGTCACCAGGATATTTTTACTAATATTGCTAACGGAATAAAACTCAAAGAAACTTAATTGTTACTTTTACTGATGTCTAAAACATGGTTGAAAGTACTATGAAGGTATCTATAAATTTTAGATTATGGAATGTACCGTTTAGCGCGCCGATGTTTCTTATGTAAACGAAACAAATGAGCTTTGTATGTGAAAATGTTGAGAGTTATCCAACGAGTGCACAATGGATCTGTTAATGTCTGATTGTGTATTAATAACTTAGAGAATGCTCTAAGGTTAATAATTCTACTTTGTTTTTTGTGATCACGGATTAAAGTCCGGTAAGTGTAAAATCAATAATGACGGCATACCTTTGGCAAATAATAAATAATATAATAATTATGTAGAATCAGTAACAAAGACATTGTGTTGATTTTTAGTTGATATTATCCATGTAGATTTGGATTTTTATTATAAATGTAATATATAAATATTTTTAAGTACCTAATAAATTTTAATATTAATTAATATATTATTATAATATTCTGTTTTGAAATTCCCATTCGTCGTAAAAGCCCAGAGGAAATTAATACATTACACGCTAAATATTTCGTTTGTAAAGTTTCCTCTGAACGCATTTTTGAACGGCTCTACTTAGCAGGTTTTAAAGCCACCACTAAGTAAACTAAGTTAGCTCAGCTTAGATCGCATAGTTGAGCCAGTTTCTTATAGATGTGCGTCTACTGCAAACTATGCCAGCTAAGCTATGTAAAATACCCCAATTAAGTCAAACTAACATAGTTGTGTAGGCCAATTCACGTTCGTTCTTGTAGTTGTGAACTAAGGCTACTCACCCCTCTTAGCTCTCTGGCGCCTTTCGCTAGTGTTGTTTGAATGGTTGCTTTTTATATATTAATAACATCACACAACAAAGACTCCAGAATCTATGCGATTTTTACACATTGAACCAATTAAGTTCAATGTCAAAAAATCGCATGGATTATTTGACTTTGCTTTTACATTTTATAAAGCAGAAGACAATTTAACATTTATAATATGTAGATAAATTTTTGTTCTATAAAATGCAATATCATAAAATTATTAAGTCTGACTTACGTATGCATCCAGAGCAGACTGGTGTATATACGCAAACAGCACCCGTTCACGAGTTGACACGCGCGCCAGCCATCGCGTTCCTCAACCGTATTTGTGGGAAGATGGCGACCCGACACACGATGCCACCGTTTGCTAACACCTAGTCGTGAGCATGACTGCTCCGTTTGTAAACACAAATCTGACAATCCTAATGAATGCTTGGCTTGGGATATATATCTTTTCCTACGGCAAATGCAATCGTACTCTGAGCTCCCGGTGTAGCTCTTGTTTTCTTCCATCACGTCCGATTAACTCAACATTGAGCACACGCTGATCATCATTACGCAAGTTTAATACGCTACATGGTAGATATACCACCGTTACGCACGAAGCGTTTTGCTTCCACTTTTATAATGCGTACTGCCAGAGAGTGGAACTCACTGCCTGAGTCTGTGTTTCCCGATATGTACAACCCCGGAGTCTTCAAGTCGCGAGTGAATAGGTTCCTTCTAAGTTTGCGTGCTCCACCTTAGACCGCGTCGTCGCTTTACATCAGGTGAGACAGTGATCGAAGGCAAGCTTATAATATTAAAAAAATATTATATTTTGGTGGACGGACAACGTATTCCCTAAGCTAGCTTAGTTGGGTTCACTGAGCTTAGTTTTCACTTCAGTTGGCAGTGGACGATGGGCTTTGTCATTTTCAAATTATTTAAAACCCTAAAAGCCACATCTTTTTTCAGTGTTCTACATAAAATTGATCTACCAGCGAGTATTTATCTAATACACTCGCATTTGCATTGATACGAGGTATATAGCATGGGATAGGGAAAATGGGACTATCGGAGGAACTGCATTTTGCGGTTTGGAGCACTTATCGTCGACCGTGTTCAAATAACAGCGCTGTATTTGAAGTGGTACTAGTCTCGATACAAGAATGTCGGATGAGTTCAAGCTTACTGGCAATTTGATCAAGTAATGTAATTAGAGGGCGAACTCTACTGGAAATATGAGTTTAAAATTCTATAATAGTACAAATCATCTTTTTTAAATGATTTGCAATATGAAAAGTGTGTTTATCTCTTTCTCTCTCTATGAGTGTTTGTGTGTGTGTGTGAGAGAGAGAGAAAGAGAGAGAACACAATTTTTTATTTTTTTATTTAATAACATTCACACAAGGTCTTCAAGTCCCAAACTAGGCAGAGCCTGTGCTATGGTAACCTGATGACTGACATATATACTTATATATATACACACACCCAGACACAGGTCAAACAAACATGTTCATGCACACAAATGTTTGACCTGTCCGGGAATCGACCCCGGAACCAGCGGCTCAGAAGGCAGAGTGCTACCAACTGCGCCAACCGGCCAGTCGCATCATTCTCTGTATTTGATTGTGAGATGACAGGAGAGATAGTTTTTGTTTCATAGCAAGTCAGAGTAAGTCAATCTTTAGCTGTAGCTTACTGTTAATGTACATTACTTTAATATTTTATATCGACACACACCAGGATTTTTATCGCTCCATCTGCCTGTAAATACCCCTAAGCCTCTGTAATGTCATCGGCAACTTTTAAGCCTTAAATAACCCGGTTGCACCAGAAAACTGCTGTATGAGCGATTTTGAAATTTAATTAGTACTATTACTTTTTACGGCGATATTTTTAATATTCAAAAAGTTCTATTCAATTGCGAGTAGCTTATATGGGTACCAAATAACGCGACGATTGATTTATTTTACCTAAAATTAACCTCACTTTAATAAAAGTTCTAATTTTATGACTGTCATAAGTGACATACCTATTTGGAGTTTATTATAACCGTATGAAAGTAACATATCAAATACCAATTTGATAAGTGTGATTGAACTACATGATCTTACTATCGGCTACGTTCACCGATGACGCGGAGCCAAAATGAAAAATATACTCTACTGTATTCCATAGATGCTTCAGAAACTGACTTTTCTTTTTTAAAATAAGAACGAAGGGTAAACGAGAGACCGGTGCTTGCGTCTTCGCTTCGCATTCACACCTGGCTTGGTACTATTCGAGCAATTTAGGACGCGCCGTCGTCGCAGCTTCGCCCTGTTTGCATAACTTACACAAGTAAGAAAACAGACACGTGAATGTAGATTCAGACGCGTTTCATCTTTGAAAGCTATTGCTAATAAGAAAACGCTTTTCATTCCCTTAATTGTCCATTATTAATGGTAACAGCAATATTTTTACTCATTAGATTAATCTAAGAAAATATTTTTTCATTATTAACCAGGACATCTTGTTATAGTTTTGAAACTAAAAAAAGATGTCCGGGTTTTTTATTTTGCTTGTTCAGTTCTCGCAATAGTTCAGGTCTAATAAGTAAGCTATACAACACGGTGAGTATGAATAATCTGCTAAGAATGACGGAAGAAAGAGCGATATTTTAGGATCGTAGCAAATGGAAGTCCGTGTTCTCTGGCTACCCCTCCAGTAAATAGGCGTGACGCATTTTTAGGTACGTATTAAAACTTCAGCATCACAAACCAACTAGCTAACAAGTAAGTTTTTTGTATATTAGCATAATATGTAAAAATCTTCTCCGGTATAAGGAACAATTGACAAATGATATAAAAAAGGGATCAATGCGGACTAGTAACAGTGCACTATTGGCCAAATTATACAACAAAAACAATAACTAGGAAGCTCAATCCAAAACTTCAATAGGTATATAGATCAAAAATAAATAAAAAATCAAATCAAAATCATTTATTATGTAAAAATAATTGAAGTTAAACAGGTAAAGAACTTATTAGTTTATATAACGTTATATTTTTTTATTTTTTTTTATATATACCAAATTTTCTACTTCTGCATATATACAAATCACTGTGAAAGTAAGGCAACAGCATCTTAATGCAATCAATAGTTATAGATTTATACATATTGTAATATAAAAATATCTGAATACCACAAGTTATTTTTAAAGCCCACCCAACCCTTCAGCCTCCTTTTCAACCTAGCCGTAGTACGCTGCGTCGAATGACGAAAAGAGACGGCCGCATTGTGTCAGAGAGAGACAGCAAATTAACTTTATAACGAACGCGACACAAGGCTTTCAAGGCGTGAAAGCGAGATATAAGCAAAACATTTTATATCTGAAAAATGAAACGAAGCAAATGAAATACTTAAGAATTCATTTTCTTATTATTCGCACTTCACAGTAGGTGCATTTTTGCTGAGTTGTAAATTATAATCGCTATCTAAAATTACTACACACTACAAAATAATATGCATGCACTATACTACTACTACTAGCTTAATAAATTATATGCGTGAAATTAACTTACCAACGGCTATTTTTTCAACGGAGAATATTTGCCCTGTTATCACACCTACTTGAAACATTAATAGAATTGAATAACCTATGTACTTTTCGTGGGCCACCATCTTGAGCACAGTTTGTGAAACATGAAATAAAATTTTACATGCTGTTAGACGCGGGCTATGAGATCGAAGCGATTATTTTAGTATTAAATATAAGGCGATAAAGTGTTGGGATGCTGCGTGCAAACCTGAGGCTTAGGGGCGACTGATGGTGGATGAGCGTGGCATGGGGCGCGGGGGTTCTCCCCACCCTCCCTCGGCCACTGAGCTCAGACCTCACTGCCTCGCTTATTGCTTCGCGCTATATTTTTGCAAATTATGAAACACAATTAATCCTTACACTTATTGATATGTAAATAACAGAAACTGAAATTTAACATCCATAAAATGGCGTGCTATCAAATTAGTATGCACAACATAAAGTGCTTATTATGTAACTTAATAAATATTTGAATTAATTGGCCATGAAGTTCATTATATTTATTAAAATCTCGAATTGAATTATTCCTTTGTATTCTGAGATGAAAATACGACTTTAGGATTGAGCGTGAATATATCAAAATGTTAATTATGTATACTTATTTACGTATTCTATTTTTGTTTATAGCAAAATGGGAGGTTTATCAATAGTATTTTAAAGTACTGCTTAAAATATAACTATGTAAGATTGATATATAAATGAAAAAAAAAACATTTATTTTCCGCAAATAATTTATATTTGCCTGTGTTTCGCTAAAAGGAAAAATGTTATTACGCATATATTAATGATGTAAGAAAATGTAAGCTGACTATTTGTTACACCTGATTTTATTCGTTCGTTATTTTTACTCGTCGAGCCGTGATATTGACAGTAGGGAGTGTTCGCATTCCCGCGTAATGTAATAATAACAATAATAGATCTTTATTGATACAAAGTAGTACAATTACTACACATATTAACAGTTTTGCATTCCAACATAACCCCTTGAAATTTACGCGTTACAACTTAAATTTTTGAATTTAGGTTGTAACGCGTAAATTTCAAGGGGTTATGTTGGAAATGGAATGTAAATTTCAAGTTGAGATTGTATCCTGAAATAATTCACAAGCACAATGAACCGAAACGGACCAATAACTTCAATTTAGGAAGAGGATGCACGCTGGCAATTTTAGGGTAATTGAATAAAACCTACCTAGTATTAGCCAATGTCCAGCTGTGGACGTCCTATGGCTGAGATGATGATGATGATACCTAGTATTAGATATGGATAAGCGTATATAAATATTTTTTAATGGTTAAGCCGCTGTGTATGTCATGCATGAGCATAGAAGTAAATGATAAATTAATAAACATGCGGTGCAGTTTTTGAGGACTGCCGATAGAGGTGAAAACTAAATGGAAAGCGTGCGGTGACGATGCCCCTTTTTTTCGTTTCACCCTTTTAACCGACTTAAAAAAAGGAGGAGATTCTCAATTGAACCGTATAATAATAGGCATTAAATTTATATTTATTTTCATACTTACAGCTATCATTACAGGTGTGAAAAAAATCACACCAAACCGAATACGGTAGTGCAGCAATTCACAACTTGTGAACTATATACAACCTTTAAAGCTATCTTTATGAATCGACATACTATGTCAGTCAATCCAGCCTTCGTTTTCACGTATGTGAATAAGTGTGATCACTGTTGTGAGTTGTAAGGCGCTTAGTTAAGGTCGAAATTACCCGTACCTACCTAATTGTATCAAATAAGTGCGTGAATTTTTCAGTTTCCATAGAATGTCATTGCGTAGTTATGGCGGTGGCAAATAAAAACAGTAAGAAGCATAGACATTGTTTATAAATTTTAGTAAACAGATTAAGGGTGGAGTTTACCTAAATTTAAACGTCCGTTACTTTAATTGATAATCAATTAACCATCGGTCAACTCTGTGATATAAACTGTTTGACCGACGACGGTTAAATTGATAATCGGACGTTTTAAATTTTAGTAAACAGATTAAGGGTGGAGTTTACCTAAATTTAAACGTCCGTTACTTTAATTGATAATCAATTAACCATCGGTCAACTCTGTGATATAAACTGTTTGACCGACGACGGTTAAATTGATAATCGGACGTTTTAAATTTTAGTAAACAGATTGAGACATCAAGTATACTCCTTCCAGCAGTATTATTGTAACTTGATTGTTATAAGTGAATGATGCGCACGTCGATATTATTGGAACAAGGGTCGCTTTGGTTCCCTCCCTGTGAGCTAGTTCCCCCCCTACTTCATTTCTCGCAATACTCGACTTTATTCGTATTTAGGATTTGCCAATAAAAAGGTAATGATTTTTTTTAGATATTTTATGTCAGTGTATTATGAATGAGCATGATAATTGTCGACTTTATAATCAATTTTTAAAAAAATAGAACTGACTTCAACACTCAAAAGTGTGAATTAACTTGTTGAAATCGGTACCATGATAGTTCACAAAAGTAACTATCGTCACAATATTGTGCGCAGGGTACCGACTTCGACGAGTTCTTTCACACTTTTGAGTGTTGAATTCGGTTTAATTTTTTCGTATAACATTTTTTTTACCCTTTTCAGTGATCTGTGGTACTTACGGGGTCAATTGTAATTGTGTATATTCACCAATTTCTCCAACCGCAACTATACTGTCATTCACGTATGCGTAGCACTTTTCAGTTATTGCAGTGCAACTAAAAACCACTTGACCGATTTTGATGAAAATTAAATGGAAGCACCTCGAAAGCATACTCATCAAACAACAAATAAATCATCAAAATGCATTAACGACGAAGTTATATATATATATATATATATATTAATCACCTTATATATAAGGTCTAATTGAGAAACCTTCTTTTTGAAATCGGTTAAAAGGAGGAGGTTAATAAAAAAGCCGCAAATATAAGAGTTAACGTCATCGGATTCATGCCATTTTTTTTCATGCCATGGATATCGCTTTGCAGTCCGTCTGCTTGTTCTTTGATGGAATGGGGAATGAGGAACCAAGTTATGTAATACCAGAGCACACTCCTCAAAATGTATCCGGTAAAAAACCGATAAACTAGCGATTCTGCGTCGGTGCTCAGACTTCGAAGTCTTGTCTCGACTAAAGAATCCTTGACTCAAGAGTCAAGTTGATATTTAGCCGAGCCGTCCCATAAGTAAGATGTGGGTTTAATTCAAGTGCGTCTAAAAAAATATTTACCCAAGTAGAAGCAACAAGCATAAACTCCGTGCTACCATACCATACCATACATTACTACCATAATAATTGGTGAGATCTAAAACTAAATCACAAACAAAATCGTCGAATTTGTATATAATACCTATATATATAATACCAATAAAAAGCGAAATCCTTGAGGAAACATTTCAAACTAGTTCAGATGAAATATATCAGGGAACATAAAAGTTATAATTGAAAAAGTAACCTTTTTCTTCAGTTTTTCTTACACAGCCAAAAACACGTACGCTGTCACAGCAGAAGCAGAAGAAAGCTGAGCTATATTATCGATCGTAAAAATGACCTAACGTATAATATCTCGTAAAAACTTTATGTCACAACACTAACAAAAATCCCTCCAAACATAACTTGAGGGCACGACTAGGAAGTTTAATATCCTTAAGCAGTTGACGACCGTGTCCCCTAAAACCTTGAAAGCTCAAAGGAGAAATAAAAAGATATTTCCATTGCAAATTTAGCAAGTTTGATTTTGAATTCGAATCCCTCGGAAAGACGCCGAGGAATAGGCCTTGGCTTATGCACAGTCACTTGAAGTAATCATTTAAATACCGAAAAGCGGTTTGTTTGAAGATGCCTATACTTACTGGAATGTACTTACTTCAATTTTCATTTGAGACTTTGGTATAGACGTCTTCACCGAACAGCTTTATGTTGATCGGTGCAAATATGGACGGAAGTTTTATTGAAATAACGATCAAATTTGTGTGCTCTACAAAGTGTCTTAGTTGCACATTTTATTCATTATCGAACAGTTTTCCTTATTTCATAATTTTCCTCCATTTTTATCTGTTCGTATATACTGGGAGCTCATTGAATTTTTCTAAATATATATAAGAGCGCATTGCCGATACAAAAGTCAATCTTCGGTGACCGAAATGTCGACACATATTTAGCTCGTCTATAGCCTGTCCTGCTTCTTCTGTTTTATGATTATTTGTTCAGTAATAAAGGTATTTATATGAAAAATATAGAAGAGATTTAAGCAATAAATTCTAAATTTGTTTACAAAAATAAATATCTCTTATATTCAAAAATTGCAAAATTTAAGTTACAATTCAAATGTTTAAAACATAAAAATTTAATTTTTTTAGAATTTCTAAAATTATTTGTGTTGAATGTTATTAAAATTTGTCATTTTAATATATTTTTCTTGTGTTGAGTTATGAACATACTGACCAGATTTCAAACGTTTTGGAAAAGGGCGTGTAGCCCTAGACAAAGTAACATTCTATAAGCTGTAACGCTGGGAGAAAACGTAAAAAAATGTATGAGATTGACACTTCAAAGCGATATACCACGAGATCAATGAGAACGAAAATTGATCTACAGCGGTTAGTTAAGAGGATCGCGATGCATCTAGGCCCACTGTTTACTTGAGTAATACTTACTAACAGTCGGACGTGTATAAATAATTTGACGAAAGCAAGAGATATTAGCGAGAACCGCAACAAGTGTAAGTTCATTACATCTGCCTGCCCCTCCGAGAAACAGGTGTGACGTATGTAAGTAAATAATATATCAATTCTAGGATCACTGCATGCTTTGTATAAGTGAAACATATTAAAGCCTATATCCCACGTTTTAAATCTATAATACCATATAAGATTGATAATTGAGGCGTGAATCGAAGCGTTTAAACTAACGAACACTGGTTGAATCCCCACCAACGGTTTCAGCTTCCGGTGAAGGTAACACTTTTATCAAAATTCCCAACCTGGTGGTAGGGTGCATTCGAGTATCCGCCCTGTAAGCTACCACCCTCAACTTTGAAAGACTGTCGCCAAACACACGTGTGTTCAGGCAGCGCCAGTAAACCTTCTAGGTCTAGCATGATAAAATCTTCGACTACAACGTCACTGACCATCAAGTGACATCGTGGTCTAACGTCAGATCTATACGGTACAAAGACCTGGTTCGAAATCTGTTTGGTAGTTGTAATACATTTTACAAATAACACGTAATTATGTGTGCGTGCGTGTTGTATAAAATGTGAAATTAGTGTGTGCGTGTATAATATATACACACATAACTCACCGTTGACACCAGATACACACTTTGAAATTATGTAATAAAGTATTAAAAAGATAATAGGAAAATAACATTTGTAATTTAAAATAAAACTTTTCTTATTAAAATAATTAATTCTATTGTTATCTATTTCTAATGTTATATCTAATTCTATTATTAAGTCTATTGATTAAATATTTAATGTAACTTATATAAGTAAATATTTACATTACGACACAAAGTTACACTTTCATGATACAGATGATTAAATAGTATTTTCATTTATTTTTAAGTAATTAATTATTTAAAAAAAATTAAATTACAACTGTAATTTCCTATTATCTTTTTATAACAATTAAATGTTTTACCACAGTATAAAGTGCTATCTAGTCGTCTCGCCGCTGTCGTAAAATACAAAAGTAGTAAACGTCAAGTACAAACGGCCAAGTTTCACAACATAAAAGTTAGTGTGTGGTTGTGGAGATGGCTGGTATGGAGTGGGTTTTTAGCCATTTTTGTTTCTCATCATGCAGTGAATAAATAGATAAATATTAATAACTAGCTGTGCCCTGTGGTTTCACCAGCATGCACTACGTTTTCCTGCTAACTCAATTATCTCAGGGGAACCATACTTTTTCGAGGACTAAAAGTAGCCTATGTCCTTCTGCGAGGTTCTATCTATTTGTATACAAAATTTTATATATAATGGTGATGTATATATTTATGTATATATATTTTAGTTTCACTGTGATATTTTTCAAATATTATAAACATTCTTGTCACGGAGACAAGTAACATTTTATTTAATATCTGGGAAACAATGAATGTTTTGTTAGAAATTCTACCTGCTCAATGTCCTTCGTAACTAACTCATCTCGTCTATGAGGTATGATGAGTATCTCTTATCTCTCTATCTCTCTCTTATCTTATCTATTAAGTGGGCGTAGCACGCAAAAGCGATTTGTTATAAATAGACTACTAGAAATAAAATATGAAAAGGATAAATTACTTATTCTTCAATACGCGTAACAAGCAGGAAAGTCTTATTGTTGAGAAGCTATGACTGTTCATGTGAAAAATTGCTCAACTAGCCCACCATACAGGCGTAAGGTAGGCGGTGAATACAATATTCCGTATATGTAGTATATATACATATCCAGTATATTATATTCACCGCCTACACTTTACATTACATTATAGACAACATGGAAGTCTGTGGCATAATTATTGCAGCAATTGTTTGCGCAAAGCATGCTGAAGCCAGCTGCGCTCTTTTATATCTGATAGATGATTTAAAGGGCTAAGAGGTGCCATATATATATACATATAGCTTATATAGCTTTGGCTCTTAACACCCTTAAATCATCTATCAGATATAACATATATAGGTATATAACAGAGGCTCGGGAGTGTTTACAGGCAAAAGGGGCGGGACAACTCATGGGCATTTAAAGCAAGCTTTGCTCACATTACAATAATATACTTTGCAGATGACCTAAGAACTCTTATAAAAATTTGACTAATCACATTTTAGACTTTTTAATTTATTTTCTTCTAGTGTGAGACTGTTCTCGTAAGTATTTTATTTATTTAGGCATTTAAACAAAATAAGCAAGTAAGACAACACTATTTCGCAAATAGTAATTGTCCTAAAATAAAGTGACATAACTACTTTTGTTTTACACCTAACAAATATTTAAAACAATTTAAACTAAAGAAATATGAACACTATTTACTAATATAAACACTATTCACCTAATCACAATTATGTATATGGTACGGGTTAATTACCTTAGTACGTAGATAATTTTACTAATTTTCTTTTGCATAGAAAAAATGAAATGATGAAATGATTTGATTTGAATTATAACTAGGCGGTGGTGTGTACGCGAACGTTACCAAGTGTTCATCGAATTGTTATTAAATTACAAAATTATCTTTATATTGAATTTATAATTACATACTAAGTTCATTTGCTCTTTACTTATCCCATAATTTATTGTCCTTATGGCTTTATCCTATTGATTACATAATTAGCAACATTTCAATGTTAACAAAGCGTAGTTTGTGAACTTCAGTCAATTGTTTATTCAGTGATTAATATGCGCGACGAGTGACGAAAGTGGCGGTTTAGGGTACGCGTTCATTGGCACACGCTGGACGCTCCGCACGCACAGCACGCAACGGATTTTACTTTGCTTTGCATGATTTTCAATGCCGGACGGCGCAGATGCGGATAGTGGACGCAACTATTTTATAGATTTTGTTCTTCTAGTGTATATTAGGCCATCATGTAGATAAGCAAATACTCAAACACACACACACAAACTCACACACTTACACACACATACTCTCAAACACACCATTGGGAAGAGCATGCTCATGCATGCAAATTAGTATTCTTCTAATGATTATGAGTTTTTTATTAAATTGATACAAACGGCTATCAATGCCTCAACGCTCAGGGAAGAGCGCTGTATGCTGAAGCACGGGTGTTAAGCCTAGTTCAGCAGCAGATACTCTAAAATAAATTTGTGCATCTAAAATAGCCTAACATATTGTAAATATTGTAAACCTTTTTGTTGAATAAAGATATTATTATTATTATATTATTATAACTCTCGGATAGTGGACGCAGCTCTCAGATAGTGGACGCAGCTCTCAGATAGTGGACGCAGCTCTTACAAAGCAAACTAAAATCCATTGCATGCCGTGCCTGCGGTGCGTCCGGCGCGGGCCTATGTTAAATTAACCTTAAGGGTTGTTTAGCAAAACTGATACATATGAACCACGATGCATGGGGTGATAATGCATCTATTTAATTTTGTAAAATTTATGGAAAGTACTTCACATGTAATTATGCTTATTACAATATCAAATCATTTGCTGATGAAGTTGGTCTACTGCTTTTATGGTTCCAAATAAACGATTTATTATTTACCACCAGTTTTCCTTGTTGTCGTTCTAAGGGATAAAACGTGATCACGTGGACGTCTTCAGAAACCCGTAGATCGTAAAGTTAATATTTCAGCAAAGTTTATCATTTTATATTAATAACGGGGACGAAGTTGACTCATTTCGCTTTAAACTTGTTAGTATTGTAATTTATAACTTCTCGTTGTTACAAATAACTGAAAACTGAGTAATTCAACCGATTAGTACATTTATTTGCAATGGTACAAAAGGTTCATGAGTGTCCCGGCTTATCATTCAGATGATCACTTGATTGACCTCCATCTCAGGCGTAAGCTTCCGATGGTGGTCATATATATTATTTTTCAACTACTTATCAGCTTGCGTTTCACGACTGTCTCTCGTGAGGTTAGGTAATGACGGTGTAAGACACATTCAAGCGTCGAGGCACCTTAACTTGTGAATTGAAAACTCCACAATTTGAACCTGCCAGGAAACAAACCTGGGGGATGAGGTTAGTTAATCCAGTGTGAACTTCTGATGAAGCAGCTGACCCTACTCCAAACAAACTTTGTGTTCAAATTGAGGTGCGTAATATCATTTCTTGTTACTTTAAATATTTATATAACAGGAAATCAAATCGACATCAAAGAAGTGGCTTCAATTTTCTGTTTACGAAAATTAAAATATTTAATTGCAAAGGATACGCTTTTAGCGACGACGGTACAGACCGTGACTTTCAAATTATTTGAACAAGCTATTCGACAGCTGCAAAGGAAAGAGTTTCATTTGTCATTCAGGTTGCGGAATGTATGAGTCACTTATTGGTTTTTCAAAACTGTTTAGATTACCTATTTGATGGGACATGTGTCAAAACCCTTGGCAATAATGAAGCTTAATCTGTAATTCAACGCAGCAATGCATAGGTATTAGTATTTTGATGGCGTTGTTTTAGCTTTAGCTGTTTATGTCAGTTTGGCCAATCGTCTTTTTTATTTTATTTAACGTCTGACCACTATTTCACTTGGTGCTCAGTGATGTAGTATTAGTTGAGAGCAAGCCCGATATATGTTAAAGACAGGTTGTTAAATAGTTCTATGGATGGGATAAGAAGAAACCACAGACTGGCAAGCGCAGCATAGAACGCCCACTGGCTAACATCGCTGGAAGAGGATGGATACGAGCTGTTTGCAAGCAGTCCATGTGAGGATCTATTGCGAGATCTATGTGCTGCAGTGGAGTCTTATTGCTAATATAATAATAATGAGAATGTTATTATCTTTCAAGGACAGCTGCATGAGAAAATGGTGTGATTTTTTGAACCGTGAACGCACGAATTATATAACCTATATAGCTGATTAAAATATAATCATTGATGCTTTGTTATAGTACCTGGCAACTGAGCTACTCTCATTTTTCACGGCGCCATACAAAGTATTTTTTAAAGCATATGAGTCTTCTTTTTTACCCATACTTTATCTGCACACCATATCTCCAACAATCTCACCATAAATACGCACATACCCAACAAATAAACAAAACCCGATACAAATAGACTCACATATTTACATACTCTATCTCATACATCTCAAAACTCATATAAATAGTGTAATATCGAAACTCAGTTAATTATCTAATGCTATTTGTTTCCTTTGTACTATACTTATAACTTATTGATCAATATATTAGATGCGCTATAAATATATAATGTACTTACTTAGAACCAAAATGTTTAAAAAAAATGTATATGTACTAAGCCCGCATTACGTTACCCTCGACAATCACCTTAGTTCGACATACAAAGGGTGTGCGAAAATCAGCGTAACGTAGACACTATGGTTTCGTAGCGCGGTGCTGATTTGCCCCTATTGTCAATATAATTGTGTCGATTCTTATTCTAAGGTTTCTTTTTTTATGGGCCGATGGCTTTATTAAAATATAATTTTTTCTTTTCTTTTCTCAGCCATGTGCGTCCACTGCTGGACGTATGCCTCCCCCATATAGGGGGGATTTGCCAATACTCGCCACGCTTGGCAGACGGGTTGGCGAGCGCAGTATGATTTCCGATCCTCAGAAGGCACTGCTGCCCACCTCCTGGTACGTTATCCCTTAGCCGACTCTTACGGCACCCACGGGAAGAGATGGGGGAGTACTATTCTAAGCCGGTACCACCACGGCCGTAAAATATAATACTAATAACTAATTACAATACTCCAGCTACTACAAAAACATTTGAGCAATCCACTAGCTATTGGTAGCCTATAGATAACATAAATGCTCTAAACCCAATACTAGATGGCAGCTACCCACATTGCTAGCAGCATTGCCACATTGAATTACAATACTATTCTGTTGAGCCAAATATGTGCCAGCATTTTGGTCACGCATTAAGGTTGATTATTCATTTAAGCTTTCTTGTACTTCTATGTATTTCATGCAATTGGCTATGAATGAATTACTATTAGTCAAAATTCAAATTCAAAATATTTTTAATCAAAGCTTTGGGTACAGCGATTCACATCTTTAAGTGGTACAATCTTATGATCTACTTACTATTTCATTACTTTCATGACAAACATAGAATTTTGTCGTGAAACTGTCACTCAAGAACTGTCTGAACGCACTATGTTTGGTGACAGTTATTTAAAATTGCCGGTGTAAGCAATCTAGGCGGGTACACGAAAGTTCTCTAGGTGGAGGTCAAACCGGTGACTGTAAAATTTAGAACCGACATGACTCACAACCGGCTACCTAGCCGGTTAGGTAGCCATAACCTACTAGTTGCTTTATAACCAACTTTATATAAATAATTTGTAAAGTAAAATAACTTACTAACAAAACTCAACTCCAATTTACTAAGTTTAATAGTTTTCCCTTAGTTTATGTTTGAATAAAATATTTAAGTGAACAGATGATCACAGAGAGGGTCCCAGTTCGCGGATATAAACTGCGATCGGAAAATGTTTAGTATGTAGACTTTTATACTGATGTGATCAAACAATAGTACCCGGAATTCACATATAGTTTCCTTAAGGTGGAGAAGGAAAAGAGATCAATGGGAATACAATTTGAATCGTATCTTTTAGCTTTCTGGGATGCTTTGTTTATAATAATGTTCATCGTATACATACTTATGATGGTACAAAATGTGTAGTTTCTTTCTTGAAACCTAAACCGTCGTAAATCTAGTAAACATTCATTTACTTAATTTAATCTAAGTCAAAAGATGCCTTTATGAAAATCTAATACCTTTTCTTGTATTATATAATGATAAATAATCTGCATCTAGGAAACGGCTTCAGCGATTTTCATGAAATTTAGTATACACAGAGTTTCGGGGGCGGTAAATCGATCAAGTTATAGGTTTTCTTAATTTATAAAACGTCATTGTATCCGTGTTTAGGGCAATGAAAAACTGCTACAATATTATTAGAATATGACTCTTCCCGACATCTATCGGCAAATCATCGCTTAGTTTGAGGCTCGCGGGAAACAGATCTAGCTCTTACATGATTACTTAATATTATTCTGCATATTCTGTATAATGTTTAAAAGTACTCAACCTTTTTTGGCAATAAATATATCTTGTATCTTGTAAATTGAACTTATTAAGCA
Organism: Apeira syringaria; assembly: GCA_934044485.1. Taxonomy (NCBI): domain Eukaryota; kingdom Metazoa; phylum Arthropoda; class Insecta; order Lepidoptera; family Geometridae; genus Apeira; species Apeira syringaria. The sequence goes on along the minus strand of OW203655.1, from coordinate 6,809,394 downwards.
ACAACTAAACTGTTTTACAGACACAACAACACTAAATCTACTAGACAGTAGATGGCGTTGTTCAGCAGCACCTAGCAAATGAGTATTTGGTTTGAGGTTAGACCAAGAAAATCATTTGTCAACTTATATTATTGGTTAAAACGATCAAAGCTCGGTCACTCGGTTATTAATTTAATACGAGTAATAGTTCATTACAATACATAGGCTAATACAACAGATTTCATCCAGTAGCTGTTGAAAGCCAAAATATAGCTCAAATGCCAAATACCAGTTGGATGCCTGTCCAGAATGATAGCAGCATTAGCGCATTGAATCGCAATATAGAGCCAAATATGCGCAATCATTTAGATCACGCGCTGCATCAATCAAGCGCTATGATAAGTTTTGAAAAATCCGATGAGCTCCCGTTCCCCACGGGCCCATGTCTTGACCCCAAACGGTTAAAATGTGTAACCACTACCTAGGTTAGCATATTTTAGCCGCTTCAATTGCTCCACCGAATCTGCTGTGGCGCCAGTCCTTACATGACGGTGCCTTAAGGTTTAATAGATTAAGTGGAATATTGATGATAATATTCTAGTTCCTCTAAAATTGTATGTATCTTAAATCAGTTTTCTTTTGCGTTTTACGGTCTGATTATTTAGAAGCTGCCCTTTTTTTATTATCTAACAATCTATAAAACAACATTATTATAACTTTGTTGTATCACACAGATCATTTGAAATATCCAAGCTACAAATATTCAAAAAAAAATATATATTTCCAATCATGAAAGGGTATTTTCGAGTACCCGCCTGACTAGCTTGTGTTCGAACGTGATTAAACATTTGATCTTACCGTCATTGGCCACCAAGTGAGATAGTGCTCAAACGATAGATTTATAAAGTATGAAAAAATAGTAAAACAATTTCTGAATTCCATATTTTTACAGTTTATTTTTGTCTCCTCACTGATCAAAGTTAACGCGCGATTAGTTATGCATTAACCTTGGCAGACTCAGATTTATAAAAAATAAAGTTGTCGCGTAAGAAAAATCAAAGTTCCCTGAAGTTAGATCAATACTCATTTATTATTTCTTCTCATGAAAATCAAACGCAAAAGGTCAAAAAACATCACCAGTGAAACTGAGAAATAAAGAAATTGGGTTTTGTTAATAGTAAAACTAAAACATTCCTTGTAACCGGTGGGCGCCATACACTCGTTGAATTTATGTACGCACAAATTGCTTAATTGAGGAAAAGGCTTTTGTTTGTTCACCTTTTTGCTTTCGGGTGGTCAACGGACAACCGGTAACTAAGAGCAGCTCCAGTTGGGGTTTCCGTGTAGCGTGTTCGGTGTTCACTACGAAAACGTGACAGGTTATAAATTGTATTTACAAAAACCCGCTGTAAATTATACTTTTATGTGTATGTGCGTGTATGAATGTGTGCGGGGAAATATGTTATGTCTTAGATTATTATGGACAATATAATTAAATAACTTTTATAATAAGAGTTTTTATTGTGTAATTAACAACATGCTAGGTAGAATTTATGTTCAAATATTTGAAGGAAAAAATTTGGCTGCTAGTGGGACTATAAATATAACCCACGACTACAGAATACCGTCCTGTCGCTTTGTCCAACTGAGCTATAGCAGCCCATACCACTAGGGCCGAATTACTTCCTTCCTTATTAACATCTGCGGGGATGTTATTAGCGCCATCTACCTTTAATTGTATGAACAATTAATTAATAGGACTGATAGACCAACATCGTTGATATCGTATCAAACGAAGGCACCCTACCCTTATTTTAAGAGTTTTTATTGTGTATCGCATTAACAACATGCTAGGTAGAACTTATGTTCAAATATTTGAAGGAACAGGACGGTATTCTGTAGTCGTGAATTCAAGTCCCACTAGCAGCCGAATTTTTTCCTTCAAATATTTGAACATAACTTTTATAATGTTTGTCCAATACAGTTGTTAATATAATCCGAATTTAAATTATAAAGCGAAAGTTTGCATGTATGGTAGTATTGGGAACTGCTCAGCGCTTGAAAAGGCTAGACGGATTTGCATATAATTTACTAACAAATATGACTTACACCCTGTAATAAATCATAAAATGGGCATAATCATAATTTCAGTCATTGCACGTCCACTGCTGAATAGGCCTTTTCGATTACATACTTACCATTCTGAAGCTACTCCTCCAGTAAAAATGTAAGGTCTATCTGTCAGGGCCGGTGTTTATGTTTCCTGATTGATGGTGTCCACTACGTCTGACACATCTATTTATTACAATCCATCCATCCATCCATAAGTTACTATATTAACGACTTTATAATTTTTACCATACTATGCCATGTCAACCCGGTCGAATGGTAATTCAGTAAAATAAATAATCTACTCAATCTAGCGAATTAGCATTACAATCTAGTTTTGACAGGTTATACTTATAAAACCTTAAAATTTATGAGTCGATTAAATTTAACTTCACCTTATGATTAACTTTTCCTCCGTGTATGGATAGATATGGATAAGATGTACGCGTTTTTATTGATTCAGCAACGTGTTACTGAATTGCAACTGATCTTCCACGCATGATACACTTGAACTAAAAGATTTCTACGCAATGAACTGTTCGCGGCTGCAGAAATGTATAAGAAGAAATGCAATAAATAATATTCTATTTAGAACCCTTAGTTCTAAATTCGTGTAAAGGAAAATATTTAGTAAAGAAGTTACTGATATATGTAGCGTCCTTATGTATTGAGAAATGGTAAGCGAAAATGCATTACATTACCGAATTAAATTATATTATATAATTTAATTCGGTAATGTAATGCATTCAATTAAATTATATTATATAATTTAATTCGGTAATGTAATGCATTTTCGCTTACCATTTCTCAATACATAAGGACGCTACATATATCAGTAACTTCTTTACTAAATATTTTCCTTTACACGAATTTAGAACTAAGGGTTCTAAATAGAATATTCGTTGTCGTCTTCATTTAGTCAGCATTGAAATTTAATGACCCCCTTATAACGTGTGGGTAGCTAATCTGAATTTGATTAGACTGTTTATTTGTTAATTAAATATTATAATCCACGATACAAGGTCAGGTTTGCGTTTATAATAAACTGCGTATCTTAGGATAAGTGCACTCACGCTCAGACAATGAGGAAATAATATTCATTTTAATATTCATAATGTTTGGCTCCAAATTTTATGACCTTCAAGTTGGTGAGTATTATATTAAAAATTCTATTATATAAAATAAATTACCCTGTGGCCATAACCGTCTTTCAATTGGATAAGGAATGCACATTTTACTGATAATTTCCTTTTTTTTATTAACATTCACACAAGGTCTTCAGGTCCCAAACTAGGCAGAGCCTGTACTATGGCAATCTGATGACTGATATATATACTTATATACATATATATACACCCAGACACAGGTCAAACAGACATGTTCATACACACAAATGTTTGACCTGTCCGGGAATCGAACCCGGGACCAGCGGCTCAGAAGGCAGAGTGCTACCAACTGCGCCAACCGACCAGTCGGATAAGGTAGAGATAAAATTAATAGATTTTGCCATTTAGACAATTTTGTGAAAATATTTATTGTGAAAAAATAAACATTTTCTCCATCAACATTTCCCACACAATACAGAATAGCGCTATGTAGAAGCTCGTGCGTGGTGTGTCAATGGGCTAGTTCCACTATCCATTACGTAATACCATTTACACAATGTAGTTCAACAAAATTCCCTGTCAATTAGAAGCAAGCAACCCATCTACTGTTCACAGCGAGAAAATGCATTTCAAATTTTCTACCCTCCCTTTACCATGTTACTACTATGTTACTAACTAGAGTTTTCAGAGTGCAGCTTGCATTCTGAAAACGCATTCAGGTATGCAGGACGCAGAATACTAGCGAATGCCATCTACGCTACAATTCTCCTTTACATTGGAGTGCCGTAAGTCTAGTATGAGTTTTCACGTATATAAACGCCCCAAGTAAATTTCCGTAATGCCACAGAGAGTTAAGTATAATAGTTCGTATGTCAATCTAAAAACCTATATTTCTAAGTGGTCATAGAAACTATTATCTCTGTGATCCACTTACACGTTTGTAGTGTTTTACGACGTTATATAACTCAAATTTATAATATAATATAATAAAATGTTCCAGTTGATTCAGATTCAGAACAGAAAAGCGCAATATTTGAATTTTTGTTTCACTAGAATCCCATTCCTCGTTTTTTACCATAAAAAAAAAATCTCATTACTATATTCTCTAGTTCTTGTTCACAAAAGTTCGATGACATTCCATTTTACAGGTCTTATGGCTGAGTTAGATTCTTATATAAGAAGAACAGAAAAGCGCAATATATGAAGATTTTGTATAGATCCAAATCGTTGCTTTTTACCATAGAAATAAAAAAATAACCTCATTATTATATTCTCTAGTTTTTCCTCACAAAGTCCGATGACATTCTATTTTATAAGTCTTATGGCTGCGTTACATTCTTGATCTGACCTGTTATATAATGACATGCCAACATATCATCCATAAGAAAGAACAATTGTTTTCACAATAATGATCCAGTAGGTACAGATTTTCTTTTACTGTCATAATTTAAACTAACACACAGCATAACTTAGCTTCCTAACTATAAGGCAAAGGATATTCGTCTTTGATTTTGTAGCCGGATGGCAGTTTTTGCAATGGCATAACAGTAAACATGTATAGCCCAGATTTGCATTCTAAGTGTATTCGTGTCACGACGATTTCTTTATAACTTATTGCGATTTCCCGCCGCAAGCTCAATGCGCGACCGCTGTATGGCAATGAGAGCTGTCGTAAAGAGACTCTATTCGAGCTTTACAACCTCTGTACGTTTTGGAACAGTTTTCTACTGCTTAAAAATATTCACCAGTAGCCGAAGTAGGAATTGCTAGCGCAGTCGTAGCGCAGCCGTATCGCAGCGTGAAACAATAATTGAACTCAGCACTGTCATTTATTTAGTACAACTGTGACACAGATTAATCATAGTTTTAAAAATGTTGCGTGCGTTTTTCAATTGTTTATACGATTGCGATACGATAATTGTGACCAAATTATTCCTGCTTCAGGCACAGATATTCTCTATTATCATACATAACCTACTTTCGTAACCAATAATTGTTGATCTAGTATTTGACCATTATCTCACTTCGTTATCAGTGAAGATATGGTCGAAGGTATAATAACCTATGATGTTTACTGGTTCTCAAGGACTGCTGCCTGACCTGAGCACTTTGTTTGGTGAAAGTTTTTGAAACTTGAGGGTGGTACCACATCGCCACTGACCTGTATGAAGTGTAAGTATATAAGATGTAATATAGCTCTCTCAAATTGCACGGAGAAATAAATGAAAATAAATGTTGAGACTATTACGAAATCTGAAATTAAGGTTTAACATTCCTGTAACTTACACAAAAAAACAATGCATGATTTGCGTTCTTTTAGAACAAATTCAACACAACTTTATATTTAACCGACTTCAAAAAAAGAGGAGGTTCTTCATTCGACCCGTAAGTTTTTTTAATTTATTTATTTGTATTTCTTACCGCATAACTTCCGACTGGGTGAACCGATTTTGGTCGTTCTTTTTTATTTGAAATTTGGTGCTTCCCGTATGGTCCCATTTAAATTTCATTAAAATCGGACGACCACTTTTTGATTTACAAGTCAAAAACTGAAAAATGCGTGTTTATACCTACACGATGTTATAGTAGCGTAGTGAAGACATCGGTGAACATATCTACACCACAATGACATTTGATCCCATGTGTAACAAAGGTCACTAAAAGAGTGAAAAAAACTTTTGAACTATCATGGTACCGACTTTGACAAGTTATTTCATACTTTTGAGTGTTGAAGTCAGTTCCATTTTTTGGTAAAAATTTATTTGTAACAGTTTATTACTCCAGAATCAAATGAAAAGATTGCTTTCAGTAATGAATATCCGATACATTTACCAATACCATATGGTTTCCGATTTATTTCTTTTCAACTCACTTGAATCTGGAATCATTCAGAATTAATCTCAAATCAGCATTATTGAGTTTATGATTTTCTATCATAGATTTCTTTTCAGTCTCGCGGTTAGCTCTTTATGATATAAGAATTTCCAATTAAGTTTAGCTTATAATAACAGTGATTCTGTTGTTCAAACAAACTAACTAAAGTTGTGTTCAGATAGTTTTTATACAGCTACTTTATAGTTCAAATTAGTATGACTCTTACCCAGACATGATAGCACTCAAATTAGTCTTTTTTTTTTAAAATTGGCTTGTGTTTCGTAATATAAGTCGTCACATTATTGGATGCCAATTATAAGTATTTGAATTAGATTAAATTGCAAATGACGATGTGTTAATTGTCAGTTATACGATTTTGCATTTTAGTCGGACTTTTTCATAATGAAACAATATAGTATAATTTAGTGAGTTGATCAATTACAAGAATTAAGGCCTATGTTAATTAGTCGGTTACATATATTTTATACGTTAACTCTTTCTACGATATTCTGCCCTCGTTACTTTATCTTCTTTTTTTTAATATACATTTTTTATCTTCTTGTTTTTAAAAACTTTTTGATTTTTTAGTATCAATTTGTATCTGCAAAATGTATTCTTTATTGAAATTGTTCAGTCTATCTGTCTGTTCATGTATCCGTACGGAACGTAAACAGATACGTGATATATGTAAGCGCATAAGAGTATGCAGGTAATAAAAATGAAACATATTTTATAAGAAGACAACTTTTTTTGCAAAATCTGCTACCATTGCAGTTAGACGAATCTCAAGAGTAACCCGGCGTATCAACTTTGTGAACACAATAAAAATACCAGGAAATACTAAGCTGGAAAGCGCAGGGGCGACTTTTAAGGAGGAACTTTTAAGTGCCATCAATACAAACCGGTTGACTTTTAAAAATATAACTTACAAATACGACATCTTCAAACAATATTTATTTTATTTCCATGAATTCTTTCATAACATGAATGTGGATGGATATTAGATGTAAAGGTAGGGGAAAGCCGAAAAAGGCATAGGTGGACTGTGTGAAAAATTATATGTTTACAAAGGTGTGAGCTGAAAAGACTAATGATTTAAAATAAAATAAATAAATTGAAGGGAATGGAAGAGGAAAATATGTTGTGACCCCACCTAGTGTGGGATAAGGACCAGAAGAAGAAATAGATGTTGCAACACTTTTGTTTTCATTTTCATTTTATTAGGCTTTCAAAGGTTTTTAATAGCATTTTTTTTGTTAACTTATGGAAGTTAATCCCTTTAATCTTGAGTGACAATGTCATACATACCTAAGGTTAATTATGCCCTGAAATGCTCGGTCGCAGACTTTAGCTTTTTATTATTTTGTTTATATATTTTTTTTATACGGACTCAGATACGAAAGCCCGTTCAAAAGAATAATATAATTGTAGGAATCTCAAAGCTTCGCGTGGCTGGCACTGGCGTATTAAATCCGTGACTTCTTCGGTAGATACATTAAATCACTCCGGATTTTTGGATAAGTTACGATCTCCTCGGCGCCAATTGTTATCGTGGGCTTAGGTTTCATTCGTGAGCTCGTGAGAAGGTGCGAGAGAGGAAATGGAGCCAGGGAGGTGTTCGGGGTTTAAGCCTATACGTTCGAGGTTCAATATTATGTCGAGGGGTGAATGTCGGGGTCGGGGGAGGTAAGGCGGCAATTTGAACTGGAAGTCCCGGAGGCCCTAACAGTAACTTTCAAAAACAAGAATATACATCCCGCTATCGTTTGAAAAAGAGGTTTAGTATAACGTGTTAGTAATTAATAAAATAGGTATACAAAGCGTATGTAAATGTGTTCTCTCAGTGATTTCCAAACGGACAAATAAAACTAAGGACTGCAATGACCAAATATTGTCTAAGTTTATATGCAAGAAAATGATATGTTAATTTATGTTTTTTTTTTGGTTAGCAATCTAATATTTTGATCGATCTTAGACTTTCATTACTTCATTGAATTCGGGGTATAACAAAAATATATATTATTTATTTGTGAACTTCTTTTAATCAGAGTAGACAATAGATTGCGCGTTCCATTTACAAAAAAAAATATATAAAAACAATTCACGTGAAGTATATAATTACGGTAGTTCATTTGAGTCTGAAAACTATCGCGAGTTTCTTCCATAATTGTAATCTACGAACCGACTAGGACTCACGTGGTAAATACTGGAAAATTACTCTCCGACCAGTTTCGAACTTATTTGCAGTTCTTCATCTGGGAGTTATGATCGTGCCAAGCGGCGGGCGCGAGCCTCAGCACGTAACTGGCGTCCAGTAATTTTCCAGTATTTACCACGTGAGTACTACTCAGTTCGTAGATTACAGTTATGGCAGTTCATAATAATCATATTTTACATGACTTAAAGTATTTAGGCTTTCATTAATTATATTGTTACATAATATATAAAGAGCCATATAAATATCTGTTCTTGTAAAAAATGTCATCGATTTTTGTGAGCAAAACAATGCATCCATATATTTAAAAAAAAACTTTGTAAGATATTTTGTAGAATCCAGAGCACAGTCACACGGACGAAATGTTCTTATCGTCATTAAGATTACAAAAAACTGAACCTATATTAAAACTTCTAACTGTTTTGACTTTCTCTGTTAGCATGTAAGCTACCATTTTGACATTCAGTAATTAGCACTCCCACTCATTATGAGCGGTATTATCTTATTGTGTTATCTACAAGGGTCGCTTGTTTACTCTAGTACTAAAAGCAAAAACTATTTAAGCCTAATGGAAGTTTATTATCTTGAATCTATAATTGTTTGTGAAATAAAGCTCTTTGTTTTCCATGCAAAATAAAATTAAAATTAAACAAAATCCTTTAAGCATTTGCCTATGACCCAATCTACATTTAGGGACTCTTTGTTAGCAACTAATGTAAACTAACATGTGATTCTAATTCGCTTCGTTTTCCATGCAAAATAAAATAAAAATAAAACAAAATCCTTTAAGCATTTGCGTATGACCCAATCTACATTTAGGGACTCTTTGTTAGCAAGTAAAGTAAACTAACATGTGATTCTAATTCGCATCGTTTTCCATGCAAAATAAAATAAAAATAAAACAAAATCCTTTAAGCATTTGCGTATGACCCAATCTACATTTAGGGACTCTTTGTTAGCAACTAAAGTAAACTAACATGTGATTCTAATTCGCATCGCATATATTTAACATCAACATGGAGTTTGTTTTCTTAAAACTCGCCCGCAGCCACAGTTTGGGTAAGAAGATTCATTACTTATTCAGTATCATGCATGACATCTGAACATGCCACGCTTCTGTTGCCACTTCATTATCACATTTAAACACTGTCGCTGGGAATTTGTTAGTTCTTGAGGGTAAATATTTTGGGTTTTTTATGGATCGATGCCTTTATTAAAACAAAATACTAATAACTAATTAAATTTGACAGCCGACCCTCCCACCGCTGAGCTAAGAGGGAAAAAAGGTAAAGTCAGCCGTTTTTTTTTACTAACCCGTTCTATATTTGAAAGCAAAATGAACCCGAGGCCAAAAGACTTACATTCGATCAAAAGAGTTTAATTTAAAAAATAAAGGGTTTTGGTTAAGCAGAAAATGCGCTCAAGACGATAAGTAAGAAAAACCATTTAATAGAAGTAATTAATTATTGAACGGTATATTGGTGGTAGTTCTGTTATTCATTCAAAATAAGTAAAATTCCGAAGTTCCTAATTCTGTTTATGCAATATCTTGGTAAACTTTGCGGGTAGTTTTAGTGAGTACCAAATTAAAATATGTCTCTTTATTTCAAAAGCACCACAAATAAATGAAAGCATTTATAGATTTCCATTCGTTTGTAAAAGTTCAAATTTTTGAAGAAAATAATTTCGACCTCTTTTCAGATTTGAACCCATGACCCATCAGAATACCTAATAAAGTCCTCTCGTTCGCAATCTAAAAGTAGCACTTCGCTAGCTATCCAAATTTACTTTTGACGTGATAACGTTTTATAAATTGATGAATACCAGCAACACTCATGAAAAATAGTAACGTTCCGCGTAACGTTCCACCTGAGTTTTATAATACATAAAATAATCAAAGTCAAAGTCAAAGTCAAAGCCAAAGTCAAAGTCAAAGTCAAAGTCAAAGTCAAAGTCAAAGTCAAAGTCGAAGTCAAAGTCAAAGTCAAAGTCATAAATGATTATGACGTTATCACGTAAATCTATCGTCCGTAAACTTACTTTACAGACAACCAATTTTTTAATTTTTTTTTAATCTGTGAGAAAGTTTACCTTTTTTTTCTTTAATAATTTTAACGTAAATTCCGACTAGAATGATGTTCAAGCATTGAACCAATGATTTGAGACTTTGTTAACCACACAACAATTCATTTTTTCTAATTGTTAGCTATATAGTTTGATTCAACAACAAAACTATTACAGTCTACAGATAACAAATTCAATGCTTTTTCTGCAGAAAATTATAGATTTATAAAAAAAAGAAATTTAATGTGTGATGGGCCTGAATGACGCTACGATTTGCATTCATCATCTCTACTCGTGTTTATCTTCTAGGTGTGATGAGTATCTTCAGTAAATTAGATTTTTTTGCAATATCCATAACTGTTGACTTGATATGAACATATTTTATACAATTCCTACTATGTCCCGGGATATAAAAAAACAAGTTGTCTAAACAATCGAATATAAAATTTTAATTAAAAAAATGAACATCACTAAAACTTAAATGAAAAATATAGAAATGCTATAGAGTCTAGTATTGAAGGCAACACCAGCTTTACCACGTTTTTCTGAGGAATGTTTTCCCATTCCGCAATGCCAGCATCCTGCAGGTCTTGGATTGTGGCAGAAGCTCCTGCTCCTACCTCCAAGACTGTAAACCGCACCCGCACTCACCGTTTCACTTTAGGTTCTGCTTACATAATTATATATTAAGTAAATCAATGGCAGGATACACTTAAAGTCTCTTTGCAAATAGAAGCAGTTTTTGTGTGTAATATAATATTTTTTCACATCTTACTCATGCTACTCACCGTTATGCAGTCGCATTTAGCTTAAGCACGTCAACGGCAGCAGAGCTTTCAGCGTAGAATATAGTTAATTTCCGGTTTTCTGGAACAAGCGAGTTTCACTGGTGTTAATTAAACGAATCAAACGTCACGGCTCAGACAGCTTTGCGGTCAGGAAATACGACCCGGCAGTGTCAAGCAGACAGAAGCTCCAAATACTTTGTTAGATTTTTATAGATTTTTTTACAGATTTGATCATACATTTGTGCTTTACTATCACATAATTTATGTAAACAAGTATGAGTAACGTTATATTTACTATATGTTGGGGTTTTTTAATACATATTAGCAGTAATTGAACCCTGAATACGTCATTAAATAAACAAGGAATTATTTTTTAATATATATATTGCATAAATTATTTGTATGTATTATTATCCACTCTAGAGGCTAATGAAAGAAAAGTGCATTTAGCGGTGATGCGAATGTTGAGATGGATGAGCGGTATGGCTAGAGTGGATGAAATAAGGAATTACTATGCCACTTATGAGGTAGTTTGAAAGTAGCACCAGTTACTTATAAGTTGAAAAGGAAAAGATTGGCTAAGTATGGATATGTCATGAGAAGGGATGAAGAAATTATAACAAAAACAGTATCATGAATGTGGATGGATATAGAGGTAGAGAAAGGCCGAAGAAGGCATGGATGAACTTTGTGAAGAATAATATGTTTATGAAAGGTTTGAACATTGAGATAAATAATGATAGAATGGAAAAGAAAAACATGGCGTGTCGACCCCACCTAGTGTGGAATAAGGGCAAGAAGAAGAAGATTACCTGCTCAACACTGGTCTGAAAAATTATGTAATACACTTTTAAAATTTATGGTTTCTCGAAACTATAGAAGTTATACATATAAAATAAGGAACGCTTTCTTTGGAACTGTAAAGTTTGTTACTGTATTAACTGTATATAATATTAAGTTATAAGCATGGTTATATATTATATCAGTAACAAACGCGGATGTTCTTTGTCAGTCGCAAACTTATGGAATGGAGGCCCTACGTCAGTTACGATGGTGCAGCGGATGGGCGACTGTAGACATAGCAACATAGCATCTAAGAGCATATTCTACTCAAAACTTACCGTGGCTCCGATGGTCAGTACCTTCGCTGTAAGGACGTGCTCAAGCGAAACTTGTCAGTTTGCGAGCTGTCTACAGAAAAGTGGGAGGAAGAAGCACAGATAAGACCGGCTTGGCGCTTGAAGATTAAAAAGGCAGTCGCACTGTTTGAGAAAACTCGCTTCTCTGAATTGGATTCAAAGCGTCAAGCTCTCAAGAACAAACCAAAACCCTCCTACAATTAAACGTACAACAGTGCGCGCCAGCTTTGCTGCGCGACTTGTGACCGGGTGTTCAAGACGAAGTTTGGATTTGCCAGCCACATGCGAGCACATGCCAGGAAATAACCAGGGTCGCCATCGTTGGATACAACGCGGACGACATCATCATATTATAAAAGCATATTATAGTAATATTTTTTAAATAATATCTTGGGATAAAAGACCGATTCAGGAACACCTGCATCGAGTTTTCAAAACGTCACCAAACACAGAGTGTGCACAGGTAGCTGTCTTTGAGAGCCAGTTAATATTCTAATCTAGCGTTATTCCACATTTGAACTAATCCTTACCAAGCACCGTGGTACATTGGGATCAAAAATAAAGGGTAAAAAAGCAAAAAGAAAGTACAACCACCTTTTTCTATATGAAGTTATACAATTTCTCAATCCATCTAAGCTACTTTGTAAGTATCCGCCATCAAACACAGCTTTGATCCTGGGGTCCGAAATAGGTTAAACCAATTTTGTAATTCTGCGGCTGAGATTCAAATGTAGCAGCTGTGTCGTCCTCGAAATCTGATTTCAATTAAAGGAACAAAAGTCAAAAGTTTTATTAAATTGGAATATTGTGAGTTTTTACGTATATCTTCAATATTTAATGTGGTCTGCTTGATTTAAACCTACCCCTGAGGTAGGTTTCATGTAAAATATTTTAAAGGTTGAACAATATTATTGTATTTTATAATTGAATATCTACATATCTAGATATGTAGTGATATGTAGATTATGAAGGTGTGTATTCTTTGAACGTACGAATTGTAGAAATAAAATGTTTGAAGCAATTAACCTCATATTCTTTTTATAGTTTTTCCTCTTTCTTTATTATTTTACGCGAAATATCATCATCATAATCTCTACCATAGATTATCCACTATCTCACCTGATGTTATGTGATGATGCGGTCTACGATGGAGCACACCTGCCTAGAAGATACCTATTGACTCGTGACTTGAAGACACCTAGGTTGTATTTTTGCGGAAATACAGATTAAAGCAATGAATTCCATTCGTGAGCTGTACGCACTTTGAATGTGGAAGCAAAACGCTTCGTCCGACAAGTTGGAACGTCTACCATGTATGGATGTCACATTGCCGTCCATCTGGTCGTCCTTAGATGGAATGAGGATGGGGAAATCAAATTATGTAACTCTAGACTGCACTCATCGAAACGTATCCGATAGAAAACCGATCAACTAGCGACTTTACGTCGCTGCTACGTTGTTGATGAGCATTTTATCTCGCCTCTCTATCGTCTCAAGAGCCTCAAGTTGGTGCTTAGCCGAGCCATCCCACAAATAAAAACAACACTCCATACGTTTATATACTGTCTCGCATTATAGATGAAACTACACATGCATTACACAAAGATCTCGCTCCTTATTATGTTATTGATCAGTGTTTTTTTAATATACTTATCGACAAAGATACGTGGCTTATTATTAGCTGCTGCAAACATTGAATGAATTCTTGAAATAAGGCAAATGTTCACTTGTTAAATTAATATTAGTGAAGTAGCGCTTACTAACCAAAGTTAGTCGAGACCTTGAATGTTTGTAAACATATTATAATGCTTTATTTAAAAAAACATGTAATGTCTGATGGCAATTAAAGTTTAACCAAGCAGAAATGTTGGCTAGACACGAACTACAGGCTAATTATGGCTAAGAGTTAGCTTTGACTCAAAGTTAGAACTAGTTTCCTCTGTACCGTGATGTTGTTCAATAAAACTTGGCTACATCATTTATATAAACTTATATTATACAGCGTGTGATAATTTAATTTTCAACAATATTTCTATGTTTTGTTGAACGATATCCGTTTTTCCGCACGGTTTTTCCGCTAATTCCAGGTTCGAACCTATCTCTATACCAAATTTCATCGAAGAAGAAGAATCAATCAGTACAGTCGTTTGAGTTTGTAGGTACTGCCTCACAAAAGTTTTGAATAATTTGCTTATCCCACCTGTACAGCAAATATTTTAAGGATAAAAAGTAGCCTATGTGTTAATCCTGGTTCTAAATCATCTTCATGCCAAATTTCATCGAAATCAGTGCACAGTTTGAGCGTGAAGGAGTAACAAACATACACATATCCACACTGTTCACACCAAAATGTAAGTTTATTTTCTTTTTATATTTCAGACCCCCGCACTAGGATTCCCTGTGTCGCGGGAAGCATGGACATACATAATCATAGCACAGTTAGTTTGCAAAGTTAAAGTTTGTTCGGCCTGAGTATACGTTTTAAAAAAAAATGCACGTTTTTTATTATATCGGATTAATGTCATCGACAATGCCGGCGTGTATAATGTCCTTTTTATAGGCTTGTACCCACTTATCCCTAGCTCAGTGTAGCCTGTGCTAACTCTCGAGTGTAGCTTTCTTATAAAGTTTACAAAACTTAAAACTTGCACCTTCTTCTTAGACTGAATCATCATCAGATAGAGATTCTCAGCTGTGGTATCCAGTACACTTTAGAAAAAGGTATAAGATGTAAATGAATTAATTATATTAGGCAACTAAATCTATTTCAAATTCTATAGTTGCAGCAAAGTAATCACGAGTATCGTACCATGTTTTATAAAACTCATTTTATTTAACTTACTGTGATTGAAACTTGTTTCGTAATATTCTCTATATATTCTCTCGCTCAATCAGTCCTTGTTTTTTTGTGGTATGCTAAATACATTTTTGACACAAATCATTATATTAAAGTCATTGCAGTATATTTTTTTTTGGGGCAAATGCCTTTATTAAAATAAAACACTAATAACTAATTACAATACTGCAGCTACTACAATAACATTTGAGCAATCCACTAGCTATTGATAGCCTATAGATAACTCAAATGTTCTAACCCGCTACCGGCTGGCGCTGCCCAGAATGCTAGCAGCGTTGCCACGTTGAACTGCAATGCTCATTCGTTGAGAAAAATATGTGCCAGCATTTTGGTCACGCGTCGCATCGATCAAACGCACTGATAAATTTTGGAAAATCCGATGAGCTCCAGGTCCCCACGGGCCCAATGTCTCGACCCCAAACGGTTCAAATATGTAACCACTTCCTAGGTTAGCATATTTTCGCCGTTTAAATTGCTCCGCCGAATAAGCCGCGGCGCCAGCCCTAACATGTGTCTCAGGCAGATGTGACGGCGCCAAAGTGTCAACGCAAATAGCGTCCCACACTAAAGGCCGCCCTAACTTCCAGGGAATAAGTGTCATGCCGTCAGGTCTTTTACCATCGTCACGCATGAGACCATTCAGTTCAAGAATGGAAAGTATTTGTATATCGTCAATAGCACTTTGCCTGCAAGCAAGCCTGCTTCTATAGAATTTTATTGTATCTAATGTTCACAAGTTTGTAAAAATTGGTCACAATGAGATGTACAAATTTATAAATTAAATCCACTTCAATTCAGCTTTTCAAACATTCAGATACAGAAAAAACAATTACTGAAAGCCCAAGAGGTCGATTTGGATTGAAATATATTTTACCACGGAGTTTTTTCTCCAATTGGTAATGTGTTAATGTTGCTAATATTATTTTCAAAGTCAATTAGTGATTTATCTATACATATTATAAATTAATATCACCTTAAATCACGTCACGTATTCCGAAGAGACTTTCACCGTTATTTAAAAACTAGTAGCGCTCCGCGGTTTCACCCGCGTGGATTACGGTTTTCCCGCTACCTCAATTATCCCACGGGAACTATACTTTTTCCGGGATAAAGTAGTCTATGTGTTAATCCAGGGCTTAAACTATCTCCATACCAAATTTCATCAAAATCTGTGTAGCCGCTTGAGCGTGAAGAAGTAACAAACATAGTATATACAAACTTTCGCATTTATAATAGCATATATAATCTTAGGAGGAAGTAGGATTTTTTTCACAGTAGGTATATATGTAATAAAAGTGAGATAGTGGAATCTGCCTTAAAAATTAACTTAGACTGTAGGCAGCAAGATTTCCCTGTCGAGTAATTATTACCAATAATTAAAAATATAGTTGGTAAGGTGCTTTTCAGCGCAACTCAGCACAAGAGGGCTTTAATTTGTGATAAGTAAAACTTCTCATTTTGCACCTCTTTTTATCTAAATTACACCCCTCTGCACCCCTGAGCACGCTGCGGGTGGTTAGTGAGATATAATCTCAGACTTTGGCACAATTTTCTTTCATTGCTTCGTAAAATCGAGTTTTATGGTCAACATGTTGTATTTGTCTAGTTTTTAATAACTGAGATTATAACGGCTGAAAGATCATAACTTTTAGTATACTTATCACTATTTTTTATAACTTTTTAAACGTTTTTAAAGGCTTCTTATTAGTAGACGCCATACGCTACATATGTAATTCCATATGTTCTTCAAGAGAACTTTGGGACCCATTTTCTACTTGTTGTGTGTCATGTTTACTCCAAATTTAACTTGGTAATAAGCTGGTCGATATGTCGCGTAACTTTTGTGTTTCACCATTCTCGGTGTTTCCGAGTAGCTACCATATGGGGTTCTTCAAAAGGACAGTTAAGAGTCTTGAAAAGTATTGGCAACGTATTGTAATGCCCCCAGTAATACAGATATCCATAGGCGACGGCGATCGCTTACCATCAGGCGGCATGTCCGCTCGTTGGCTACCTATTACGTAAAAAAAATACATTGTCGCCTACGTTTCTCCCCGTACATACTTTGGCCAATTAGAAAAACTACGACCATAATCTTTCATAAGCTTTTTAATCTATGAATAATTTGTATAAGTACATAATTATGTATAGATGATGTATAGATGATGATCATTTTATTATGGTCTCGTCGAGCATAATTTTCTCTGACAGGTTGACGTGAACGGTCATGATCAAATATTTGGTGGAAAAAATAATGCTCTAATTGATTTCGTGAACGCCGCATATCCGCTGGCAGAGCAAGATATGGCTTGGCAGAAGCCACTCCCGAACGCAGCCCCGAGTTTAGACAATACTATTATCCGTATAAATATTGATGAAATCGAATAAAACATAAGTTGTTCTAAATTTACTTTTTTGATTACTAACAAGAAACCGATAAAAATGTGCTAAACCTTATAATTAGCCATAATATTTTATTATTCTCTCTTAATTTTTCACCTGAATCCCATCATCTGCGATAATGTGACATATACTTATATTCGTAATAATTTTATTACGAATATATATTATATATTTAATAAAAATACGTAAATAAAATACGTTTACGTAAATAAATTTAATACGTATTTAATATACTTTATATTCGTAAACTGGATACCTACGTTTATCTAAACATCCTATCATATTATTTTTCTATAGGCCGTGGATATGGATTCCATAGTAGGTGCCGAATAACCTTTACGGTATTAATTATAGTAATTATGAAAATAAACCATTTAAAAAATTACTAAGCTGTTATATTTTACTTCTACCTCCATCATCATAATCTCAGGCATAGAATTTCCACTGCTGAACATATAGGCATGCCTCTTCCAATGATAACCACAAGGACCGCTTAGAAGCTGCCCTAAACCAGTCTTTTCCTATGATCTTAGTCAGGTCGTCTGTCCACCTTGTCGATGGCCGTCCTGTGCTGCACTTGCCAGCTTATACTTATACCTCTTCATATCTTCATATATGTAATTATAATATAACCTTTGTGAGAATACTACTGAATTGTCAATGTTCAAACCAATACAAGTTTAGAAACAAGGATTACTCACAAGTAGCTTACCTACTTTAGTAATAATAACGCTATGGGCAAGGGTAGCTCCGAGGACCCCTAAAGTTGCGTCCCGTGATCATAATTTCAATTTAAAAGTTTTCTAACTTTGTTTGCGTTGCGCTAAATCAACGGATATGAGAATCGTGGTCCGTGGGATAGAACAAATATTATGAAATAATTTTGAGGAGATTCTTTTAGACAAACATTATACATAAATTCACGCCTCTCCCGTAGGAATAGACGGATACCACATCCTTCCAATTGTTACGAGCCAGACACACTTCGTTATATATATAACGTATTATCCGGCTTTACTCAAGTTTATAGTCGAAATTTTGACCTAGGGTTCGGGCACGTCCAAAGCCCATCTTCAGGTGAGTTTACGCGACGACCACTGCGGATGGAAGCGCGCTAAACTCGCCATGAGAGCTGCGGTGCGTGTGGGAGCGGCGGCAAAATCACTTTCCGACCACTTACGAACTGGTTTTTTTCCGACTGATTTGCAGGTCTTCATCTGGGAGTTATGATTGTACCAGCCGGCGAGCGTGAGCCTTGGCAGGTAAGTTGAGACGATCGCGTTGCATGTCTTCCTTTATTTCCTGTTATATGATAGTTGCATTATTTGTCTAATGTCACTTACACATAGCATGGATACTTTTCGAAGCATCAGTACCTACTCTGTTCCTTCGCTCACAAATATCCACTCGAGTGGCCATACACATATCTACACGCATACGCGCTTCCTCACGCACGTACACACAAGTACACATACACACACTCAAATTAATTATATATTCATGGGTATTATTTTTATTTATTCCTTTAAAAAATGTATGTGTTACGTATTGATTGTTAATGTTAATTATTATTAAGAATTACTCATTTATTCAATTTGTTTACATGAATAATACTGTACTCCGACGAAAGAGTATTGGTACCTATTATACGGGCCTTTTTGACACTAGTTTGGAAACCAAGAACTTCTTTACCTATTTCACTTTGTCATTTTATAGTTTTTATTTTATTTATAATTACAATATATAAATGAATTTAAATTTTGAGTAATCTAAAACTCCTGAAACATGCTGCTTTGCTGGTTGTATGGTGGTAACTAGCCAGATGGATACTAGAAGCTATCTTAATTCTCTTCTACCTTATCTTACATCTGGTATCCAGATGTAATATTGGTTAAGGTTTTTTTTCACTTCCTGTATACGGCTGCAGCCTCCCCTAAATCATTATACTAATATATAATAAGTATAAATTGAGGTCACCTTCCGCGTCTATCTGCTTACCCGTTGACTCTCGAACGAGAAGAGTTGCGTCTCACGCAATGGATTTTGATTCTGTGTTCACCACTACTTTAACTACTTAAATATTTTTGAAGGGAAGGGGTTTTAATAGTTAAGCTGAATTTAGTTGTATTGTAAAATAAAAACGTTATTTTAAAAAAGCAACCAGCTGTCGGCTTTGTTTTTACGTAGACCAGTAGCTAACGCGATTCCCATATTGCATAACCATGGTTACAAAAAACATTGCTGTTATGGTGCTTTTTACTGCACATATCGCTTTTGATTTTACGCTTCACAATTCATACCTCTTTTTTCTAAGTTGCCAATGCAGGTCGTTTGTATATTATATCATTTGATATGAGGTATGATATTTATTATGTTATGCCAGTAGTTAAAAAAACGTGCAGGGTGGGTGCAGTATTATAGCATCCATCCCTTAAAAAGAAAAGTACGTCCTCAAACGTATAGCTGTAAACAATGATGTTTTACTAAAGATGACGTATATTCATACTGCGCGGTGCTCAGATTTAGTTACTTTACGACATAAACATGCTTACTGCGACAGATAATACGGTACAAATAATATAGAAAAGGATAGCTATATGTTTAGACTTGCGCTTGAAATACGCGTCGCAATGAAAAATTACTACAATTGACTTAGTTTTACCGCCTCAGTTTCCGCGCACTTGTGCGACATCTACGTCATCTAAACATATAAAATATAATTGGCTGTAAACGTCAGCAGCAAATTAAAGTACTGAATAATTACTGCTAAAATTGAATTGCAATAATGAATTGCTTGGGGTAGCCAGTGCAATGGCTAATGTAATAAGGCAATGCCTCAAGTCCCCTTTCCAGTATAGCACGACGTAATGGTGCCATATTGAATTGTGACGGTTTTTCGCTGACGTTAACATATACTCTATTTAGATATCCTAAATTTTCGTCTCTGTATAAAGTATATGTATCTTTCCAGTGACATTGAGAACAATCATAAAGATTTCTTACGTTAGCCAAATAATTACAAGTAGACAAGAGCAAGAGATCTGTGAAGATGTACACTACTAATTTTACCTTTTTTTCGTAATGAGCACGTTTGTAAATCTGTACTAAAAACTTTATAGTGTATGTTTCAACACGTTTGCATGTTTTTGTACATTACTTTTTGAAAAAAGATACTCTTTTGCATGGTGGTAGGGTACTTTCGAGTACCCGCCTGTCTTACCACCCTCAAGTTTAAAAAACTGTCACCAAACACATAGTGTGTTCAAGCAGCAGCCCTTGAGAGCCAGTGAGCATTCTAGCGTAATAACATCTTCGACCACATCATCACTGACCATCAAGTGAAATAGTGTTCAAACGCTAGATCTATAAAATATTTTTTTTAAACTCGATAAAGTTTTATCGAGCTCCGACTTTTCTATTTGCTCCGAACCAACAAAATGTTGGTTCGGAGCAAATCTTGTCAAACAAAAAAAAACATCAAGAGTATTGGAGCTTTTGCTGACAAACAATCCACACACACATACGTATTACACCTTTACGTATTATGTACTGCATATATAACATTTATATCCCTTGATTTGAAGTACTTAATACTTGTTTAACATGAAACTTAAGCTCTCACTAAATCCCGCGCCCCGCCGGCAATAAATAAACAGTAGGGTTACGTTACATAACACACGCAAAGTACCTAAATAACTCGTTGTAATAGATTTTGCCGTAATGCGTCAAACAACAATAATTTATGAACAGATATTTGGCAAGCATCGGAGACCGGAAAAGCGTGATAATTTCTGGTGAGTAGGTTATAGCGTTTAAGGCGAGGCGACGCATGTTTCATACCGATTGGGACGTATATTTGGTAGAATAAATGCATTCTCGTTGCCTATTTGTTGTAATTGTTTCTTTATCTAAAATTCTGAGTAGTAGGTATGTTGATTTCTTTTTATTTCTCACACTTAGACCCCCGTATTAGGATTCCTTGTGTCGCGGGAGGCATTGACATGTAATCACACCACACAAACACCCAAGACCCAGGACAAACATCTACACTCATCGCACAAATGTTTGCCCCTGCCGGGAATCGCGCCCTAGGTTCCCGGAGACACAGAAGTCATGTAACTGACACTGACCACTGCGCATCGGCGACCGTCAATTTTTATTTAAAATGTCACCTAAGGTATCATAGACTCTAATAACTATTAGACCTATTATATTGATCCATCATACACGAAGACCTCTTTGTTTATAGGAACTGCCATGGACTGCATATCGTTATCGTCATAGAAGAAAACTAACAATAAAAATTCTAAAAAGTAGTATTTGATAAGTGATGAAGTCGTGAGAAGGTGTCTTCAATTTTTTTTGGGTCGATTGTTTGAATACTATTTAACTCGATGAGATGACTATGTAATCTAAGCTTGAACTACACTTAGTTAACTGGCAACACTGGAACACATTTATTTGAACATGCTGTTGTATCGGTCACATAATTTATATAGCATAGGTAGCTAGCTTCGTGTCTTTATAAAGGACCACCATGTGGATAATTTTTTTTAATCTTCGTCGTCATCGTCTCAGCCATAGGACGTCCACTGCTGGACATATGCCTCCCCCATTGATTTCCACAAGGACCTTCTTTAATCATCAATTGTTAATGTTAAAAAAAATATATAAAATCACACATATATTTTCAAGGGATTTTTTTAAAATAATTCTATTTAAAATGCTAGATGAAAATGCCCTAAATTAGGATACCAACTTGGCATATGTATTACTTACGGCGCCAATGTAACTAAGCAATACTATATAATATTGTCGGTCGCCGTGGCTCAGTGGTCAGTGGCAAGACTTCTAGTTCACCGGAATCCAGGGTTCGAATCCCGGTAGGAAACGTTTTAATAGGTGAATTGTATAGATAAGATTAAGATATTACACTCATTAAACAGCAATTTATTTTGCACAAAAGCGGGAGCAATGTTACTTTACGGGCTGAGATTCAATATAAAGTACACTTGCCGAAAGTGGAAGCCCTATTCAAATTCACCTGTAAGTTTGCACAACATTTTATTTCTGAGACTTTAAGGCGACGTGTGACGTAACGTTTTGAGATTTTTAATCTTTGAAACTGTCAACCTCCATCGGTTCGAAAAGTAAATGAAACACGTTTCGATGAAGAAAAGTAAATGATGTTAAATTAAATCCAAAAACTTCTATTCTTAAAACTACTGACTTTCTACTTTAAGAAAACCATTAGCTGAAAGATTGCGATCGAAAATGTATGTCTTATACCCATATGCTTTTTAAGTTGGCGGCTCTAGGACTGTCCAAATGATTGTTTTGTTGTTGTACAATTTGTATTGTGTGAGTAATAAATGGTTTTCTTAGCGGACGATATAGTCGCTCAGCGACAAAATTCATAAATCTATATTTTTTAATATGTATATTGTGCTGTCGTACATAAAGTTTCTCCTATATTAATACAGAGTGTGACAATGAAAAAAAAAATTAACATCAAAATATTTCACCATACTTTACCTGCATTTGCTTATATTTTTTAAAAAATAATAGCTTGGTGCCATGTTGTTGGTAGTCACTGATCGGTATTAAGGGACTACCGTCTGTAGAAATAGTTTTGATAGTCCTCTCTTGTCGATATGTTTAACATTACAAAAATAATTCTAAAGAGACCGAAATTTATGTCAGTCTCTGGGTGCAAGTTTAAGCCTTTATGGTGAATGCATTAACATTCTTGCCAAATGTGCTATTTCCACAAGGACCGGTTGGAAGCGGCCCCCATACAGCCCTTTCCTGCGATCTTAGTCAGATCGTCTGTCCTCCTGGTCGGTGGCCGTCCTATGCTACGATTGCCAGTCCGTGGTCTCCATTCGAGAACCTTTCGACCCCAACGGCCATCGGTTCTTCGAGCTATGTGCCCTGACCGCTGCTTCTTCCTCTTGCTAATCCACTAGGCCATGTTGGTGACTTTTGTTCTACGGATCTCTTCATTTCTGATTCGATTGCGTAGAGTAACCCCGAGCATAGCCCTCTCCATAGCTCGCTGTGCGACTTAGAGCCTGTTCACGAGGCCTATCTGGTAACTGAACACAATATTGGTGACAGTTTTTTAGTGGTAATTAACCAGGCGGGTACTCGAAAGTACCCTACCACTATGCAAATAACATGGCAATTAATATTAAATAAACAATATAATGAAATTAATAGTACAACTTACCTATGGGATATTTATTACTCTACTTTCTGACCTCGTATTGAAATGAAATAATAATAAAAATATACATTACCTGAGAATCTTAATACTAAGAATAACAGCTGTGAGTATCCAACTACTTTTAGCCGTTTTTGAGTTACAAAGAAACAAAAGATAAGCAGGAAGAAATGAACGCTAGAACTTTTGTTTATTCCTAGCACCTCCGACAGGTTTTTGTGAAAATAATTGAAAGGTGTGAGCACTGAGATGACTAAGAATAGAAACGGGGTGGATGAGAAAACATGTACTGAACCCATCTAGCGTTGGATAAGGACAGGAATAAGATATTATGTTAATAGACTTTTTGGACTTTACACTTTTATAACAGTAATATAATAATAAAGAAAAAAAAGACGAAAAGTGTCGGCACTCTTCAACGCACATTAACAACATTATCAAGAAGTTATCACTCAAGGGTTCGATCAAGGAACAGACACAGAAAGCAGTGCTCCTCGACACTAAAGGTATCCTTCAATCTGCGCAGACCTGACCACCTGTAGTTTGGACCTTGCCTATCACTAGTTTTAGCTTTTTTTAAAGTTTGTAAATATATTGAAATATACTATATAGAATATACACATATTAAAAAATGATATTTAAAAATATAAAATAGTAATAGATAAATTCAAATATAATACTTAGGCTGGCCATAAATACTGAAACAATTAAAAAAAACCCGGTAGCGAGTTAGAGAATTTGAGTTATATATAGGCTACCAATAGCTAGTGGATTGCTCAAATGTTATTGCAGTAGCTGCAGTATTGTAATTAGTTATGTTTTATTTTAAAAAAGACATCTGCCAATTAAAAAAAAAACATAAAGACACAATTTTACAATTGAATTTGGAATCTGTCATTTTTATATGATTATTCATTGACTTTTCTCATTTTGGTGCCAATGCATTGTACAATTTTTTTATGATATTAAAATGGAGTTAGGTGGTAAAGAGAACTGAATCGCGGTGATTGCATTACACAAAGTAGGTATGGACGCAAATGCCATTTTTAAAACGCTCCATATGCTTGGTATTATTAAAATGTTTGTGTACCACGGGGCTGTTAATAGGTACAATGAGACAGAACTCTGTTTGTGACAGAAAAAGATCTGGTCGTCCACGTAGTGTTCGTACGAAAAAGGTGGTCAAAGCAGTAAGCGAACGAATTTGAAGAAATCCTGTGCGAAAAAAAAAAAATCAAGCCATGATTAAAATATTAAAAGACAAATATCTCATTTCTATCTTGAAATATCGTTATGAAGAGGGCTCTATTTTTTTACTCTACCTGCTACTCACCGGATCAATTGTCATTGTGTATGTTCACCAATTTCTCCACTCGCAACTATAATATCATCGACGTATGCGTAGTACTTTTCAGATATTTGAGTGTAACTCGAAAACCGCTTGACCGATTTGAATGACATAGGGAACCACACAGGAAGCACCGTCTTTTAAATTAAAAAAAAACGATCAAAATCGGTGCACCCAGTCGAATGTTATGCGGTAACAAACAGAGAAAAAATCATACGAGTCGAATTGAGAACTCTACTTTTATTGAAGTCGGTGCATAGGCTAAAATAGCAGTAGGTAGAGTACATATCACGTAAAACTGATGAGTATTATAGACAACAGACTCTAGAGTGCAGACCGAATTTGTTAATATGTCTAGGACTTTTACGAACAATGTGGATACATAACCTGATACAAATCTCTGGATTAAGCGCTACTCGTTAATTAAAGGAATAAAAAAATAGAAAGAGTATGATGTTGATGATGATGATGATAATAAAAATGCTGAAATAGATTTTGTCAGAATATTATAAATGCTTTCACTTCATTTATATTCAAATACGAATAGATCGGAATGCTAGTGATTTACAATTGAAAACATTATTAACTTAACACATACACACACACACATATAATTGCTATTAATCATATCTAATCAGACAAATACCAAGACTAACAAGTTGTACTATGCTCTGTAAAATTCTTAATTTGCATGGTTATATTTTAAAGTTAAAACTGTTTGATCGACGAACTGGAAAATTCTAAATTTTTTTTTTTTTTTTTTTTTACATATTATAACAACTGTCTCACCTGATATTAAGTGATGACGTTGTTATTTTTTTAATTATTCACAATATTTACTTTATTGTGAACACATAACAAACACGTTCGCAATTAAAAACAGTACCATTAGAAGATTAAAATCGAAAATACGGTTTTATAAATCAAAAATAATATCGAATACATTCGCTCTTATAATTCAGTGGTAAATTCATCAAAATATGGATACTATTTATATTGTTGATACCATTTGCGAAATAAATTTAAGAAGTTCCTTCGAGCAACGAAATAGACCATTAAGCAAGATTATTAAAGAAAAATAAAAGTAATAAAACAAGTCGTGCGTATCGTGTAGAAAAGAGGATGTTGAGGACGCTCGGGGTTCGAGGGAGGGACGAGAAGGGCGGGTGGCAGTCAGCCTCCCCAGTTGCCAGTCGACAGCCGCTTCGGTAACATCGGAGCTCGCACCGGTCTGAACAAAGTTTCACCCTCCGAACAGTTTGTTCTTGCGCGCGGGCTTTTCAAACGTTTTAAGATGTGCTTTTGCCGCAAAGACATTTAAAATATAAACTCTCAAGATGATGCCGTTAAAGCTAATTTTTCGACTTATTCAAATAGTGCTCTTGACATTTGTAATTCTGTACTTCAATAGATTTGTGGGAAAGGTGAACGGCGAGAAAGTACCTATTGGTATGTCATATTTTTAACATTTAACGCTTTTTATGCACGTGCTTTTATTATTGCTTACTTTGAAAAATTTGGTATATTTTAATTTAAAGATTGTGGGATAGATATAGATATAAGATTTATGGGATTTTATTATAATTTATTTAGGTGTGATTTTATTTGCTTACTTAGTGTTAACATTGTTTTATTATAAATAATATCATCTTTATTATTACCTATTATCGTCATTGCTACCTCTCTACACAATATACGTTTGATTTCTGATAATTGAAAAGAGATACAAAGAATATGTTATGTATGTATAGTACCTATGTATCATTGTAAAATGCTCAGCAGGCTGTTGAATCGGATGGTCAGACCATTCTTACACTGTCTTACTTCATAAGCTAAGCAAGCCAAAAAAAGCAGGGGGCTTCCAATTATATTTATTCCGTTTTTTTTTTCATTTTACGTTTTATACGAAAATGATTATAAAATAGTAGATTTGGGTACAAAACAGTGGAGTGTATTATATTAGCTGTTTAAAGAAACCGAGGTTTTTATTTTCAAGGAGGGACAAAAGTATCATTTTTGCCGATCCTCTTTTTGTTAATCTGCTCATTTGTGAATGATATGTATAATTAGTTCATGAAATAAACGTTCTAAAATTGAAAAGATACATTCTATACGTGAAAAAATCTATTTGAAACTTGATATGTATTAACAACATTTGTAGAAATATTCATTCGTAAAAGTTAAAGGTTCTAAAAATATATTGATGCCACTTCCATCAACACCACAAGTTTTTATTTCCTTTTTCTTTTCATAGTTGTTTCATTGACTCGTAAAAAATATATATGAGAGTTAAATTGCTTTTTTCATTAGCCCTAACTTACGATTGCTTACGAATATGGTTATTTAGTATAACTATATATTCTTTAATACAGAAATATTTCAATGATAAAAAGTATTTTTTGTATAAATATATAGCATATACATTAATACATAATATAATGTATAGCAATAAGATTGATAAGATAAGATGTATATCGCATATACATAATATAATGTATAGCAATAACTTTTGGGCATCCATACCTTACAGGTTCAAGAAGAACCTTATTTTGGCCCAGTTGCAATCTCCTAATTCGCTTCTTGGCCAACGAACTGTTATACTTAACAAGTTAAAATCTTTTGCATGACGCCTAGGAAATCCTTAAAATGAAACGCAAAATATACTAAAGGAGCGCTCGAATATATAAAAATGGGCTTACATTTTTTAACATCCTTAAGGTATCGTCAAAATGAATATTGTAAGCAATGCGTAATCAAGTAGGTCTTTTTACAATGTATACGCGTTTGACCTCTCCGGTTCCATAAACGTTTCGTTACGTGATAATCTTAAACGAAAATGTAACATAGATATTAATTCGCAAAAAGTTATGAAAGTACTTATGTCTAAATATACTATTAAAAACGTAAAATACCGAATAGATGTTTTTTTATACAATCATACCCGAGTGGCTGAATGGGCCTGGATAAAATATCTAAATATTGTCTGAAATATCATACAGGCCACTTTTTATCTCATAAAAATGAACAATCTTCGTGGGATAAAACTGAGTTAACTGGGGAACCATTAACCACGCGGGTGAAGCCGAGGGGCATAGCTAGTAGTTAAGTATATTATAAAAAAATGAATGTAAATAGTATCAAGTAAGGTTCTTGAAATTACTTACAGATAATCGTGTACAATATCCAAATCATCGAAAACGTCCACGCTTTACCGGCGCTAGTTTGAACCGTACTTAATAAATACTTGTTCAACAAGAAAATTCATTTCTGGGTCTTCTCAAATGCTCAGCAATTAATAAGTACTCAACTGAGAAATTTTACTTTCACGCTTTTGTCTATATCCGTTTTTTATTTACAACATTTAATCACTATGACCAATAACAACGCGGTCGATGATGTACTCTCGCTAGACCTGTGTGATGATGACCTGTCTGACGCTCGCCGTGGCTCAGTAGTCAGTGAC
The DNA here is from genome assembly GCA_934044485.1 of Apeira syringaria. NCBI lineage: Eukaryota > Metazoa > Arthropoda > Insecta > Lepidoptera > Geometridae > Apeira > Apeira syringaria. The sequence continues at coordinate 6,780,823 of OW203655.1, read as the reverse complement.
GTGACTTCTCTGTCTCCGGGATCCTGGGTTCGAATCCCGGCAGGGCAAACATTTGTACGATGAGTGTAGGTTTTTGTCCCGGATCTTGGATGTGTGCTGTGATTGTGTGTGTTGATACCTCAGGGAACTCCGACACAGGGAATCCTAGTGTCGGGGTTTGAGTGTAATAAAAAAATAGGCTCTCAAGGACGCCTGCATGAATGAATAATGTTCCTAGTCAACCGGGCTCTAGAAAATACCTACTCTATCAGAATGCTGAGAATCTGATGAAAATGTTAATTAAACAGGTAGCTCAAAGTGGGGGGTGTGGGATGGACAAGTGACAGTAATACCACGGAACTACCGCTTTATTAGATTCAACGTTTTATCAAAGCCAAAAGACATAGTGGTCAAACACTAGACTTAATAAGTACAAAAGTTAGAATAGACTGACCAATGCCAGTGTTCTGACCAATACACGCTGCATAAAAAATAGTCACACCTTGGATGGGTGACCGCTAGTGGCATTTCCAATTTAGCGCTTGCGTGCCTCGTGCAGGGCACTTTCAGCCAGCTACAGTTCCGGCTTTTTATCTCAAGATAAAATACGGTAGGCCATATCGGAGGCTATGGGGTGGCCTAAAATCTCTGACATTGGGAGGCCTTGCTTTCACTGAAAAAAAAGTTCTTGATGCAATCTTTTGTTTTAATATCGTGACTATGCCTTATGAAATACGACGTACCTACTGGGTACAGTTGTTGCAGCGAAATAACTTTATTTCAATCCACGATCTTTATGGACGCTATCAAAAACTTAGTTGTGGTAACCAAGCAGAAAAGTGGTTGTTATAAACAAGTGCATCGTGTTTATCACGACATGTCAAGCTTATAGACTTGATCAAGTTTAAATAAAACTTTATTAATCTAACCACGAATGTTTGATTGAAGTAAAAAAAAAATGTTTGAATTGAACAATGATAAGACTTGTTCTCTGTTGCAATGTAACATTGTAAAAATGATCAGGTAACATAATTAGAGCGTTTTATCAAATGAACTTGTATTGCTGTAATCATATTGTCCTTGGTTAATTTGACCAAGTTGTGATTAATTTATTTAAAAAATCACAAACCAAGTTTAAATGTCACTTGGTTGGCGTCATTTTTTTTCAGTGATTAGCATTTCCACCATCCCGCATTTGGCGTGTGGCCAAATGCGGGTTGGTGTTGCGGCCAGTGCGTTACGGCCTACACTCCTCTCTCTAAGGAAGTTTCCATCAATTGAAATGTTTGTTTTTTTATTTAAAGTCCACATATTATACACATATCCAAAAATTGGTCCATAATATTAATAACTATAATAAGTTTTCACTTTTATCTGCTTCATCGATACGTATAGACGCTGAGTTACTTTGTAACTGATAATGTACAATTCCTATTTGTTCTACGTTCCCTCAGACTCAAGTTTCGTGTCCGGGATTTTAAAGGGTCATTGGTTTTGTGGCTTCACATTGCATCATCAATTTATCTATTACTAACAATCTCGTTATGAGTTTGTATTTCTCAATGCAACACCTCGATATCTGATTAACGATGCAGATCTATGAAAAAAATTAAATTAAATGTGCTGAAACAGATCCATGAGCACAGCTGCATCGTAACTGGCCTTAGACTGGAGTCTTGTAGAGATCCACAGAATCAGTTACAGCCTGCAACTTTAATAAAGAAAATGTGGAGCATTCCAAAAAAAATGAATAATGCTTTGAAATTAAGAAACATATTAAATAAATATATAGTAAAATATAAAATAATAATTATTATAAAAAAAATATCAATATAATATGTATTAGAATATATATAATTAGATATAAGAATTATTTACTTAACATAATACACATTCATGTTTCATAAAACGAATGAAACGATGAATTCAAAAATATAAATAAACAGATTTTAGCGTGCAATATAAATAATTTGGGCAAAACCACAGGGCGTATCTAGGGAAATTTGTAAAACCAAACAGTCTACATTCCATAGCAAGAGGATTAAAATCAATACCTTAACGATGGCAGAGAGTACAAATAACAGTTAGATAAGTCTGTATCAGTCCATTCAAAGTTCCCTAGAGACGAAACACGATACCCGCTGTAAGTACGGCGCGTTTCCAATCCTAGATGAAAATTAGGCTGAGGGTATCAAATACCCTTACTCAGTGAACTTATTTATATGTACGCCACGGTTTTTACCTGCCTGTACAATGATATAGCAATTACAAATCCGTTCGCATTATTTCTACGTTTGTGTTATTGTCATGACAACAGTTTTAAAGTGAAATGCACACCATTTTTTTAAAAAAACAACCGACTGCATTGCGGGAGTGCCGTAAGAAGTGAAAACTTGAACATAATTGGTGATGATGAGGAAAAGCAGCCGTGTTATTCCGGGACCTGAAGTATCTACATACCAAATTTCATCCAAATCCGTTCAGCCGTTCTGGCGTGACTGAGTAACAAACATCCATCCATCCAAACTTTCAGATTTATAATGTTAGTGGGACACATAGAATAAACATGATGACGGTTTTTTTTAAACAATGAGATCTTTCCTCTTTATTATTTTGGCGTTTTGATGACCGAACTCAATAATACTCTTAACAAAACGACTTTATCAAATAAAATAAAAAACTGAAGTTTGAATTGAAAAACTTCCTCATTTTTTTAAAGTCGGTTAAAACTACCAACAAACAACAATGTTCCATATTCGCAACACAATTTAAGTTTAAATTTAAACGGCGGTATACTCTCCCTCCGTCTTACGATCTGACGATCTGACGCGAGTTTAACATTTTTTCCCCCATACAAAAGGGGCACAACGCCGCTAAAGAAGTTATGACTTCAATAAATTATGTAAGTATTCATCTTCTCTCAGCAATGGCTTCGTACAAGACCGTTTATTAAGACTACTCGAGTTATAACTGTTTGAAACCTGTAGAATCTGGTCAGAATAATATCATCAAGGTCAATCCCCGCTCACCTTCCACCCCCCGCCCCTTTTACACTCGCTTTGTATCCCAGTTTTATGAATGTTCTTCCTACTGTACAATTAATGCAACCTTTATCGAATCCTAGCATATCAGAAACAACTCGTGTAAAACACTGACGGTGCCGTGGTGCAGTGGTTAGTGTCATTGACATGACTACTGTGTCTCCGGGACCCTGGTTCGAATCCCGGCAGGGGAAAATATTTGTGCGATAAGTGTACATGTTTGTCCCGGGTATTGGATGTTTGTGTGCTGTGATTGTATGTGTCCATGCCTCCCGCGATACAGGGAAACCTAGTGCGGGGGTCTGAGTGTGATTAAAAAAGAAAACCTTGAGAATGTCTAAAATATAAAGTTTAATGCTTTAATAAAAAATGTTCCTACTTTGCATTAAATGTTCTCTTGATCTACTAAGTAAGTGGTAAAAAAGAGAAAACTCTTTACTTATTATTTATATTTTTTTGATTTGCTGGGTTAGTCGTATTGGGGCGTCAAATAAATGAACTTAGTACATACTAGCTGTCATGTATTAACGGCAATAGTTTATTTATTCATGTCAACACATTGCTTGTAAGGTAACTCACCTACTTTTTTATTACATTTCCGTGTGAAACTGATCTTCACATCACATGGAATCATACTGTAGAGACCCAAATCTAATCTGTATTATCAACTAGATTAGTACCTATTTTCAAGTAAATATTGTGATATTTTAATACCTTTGCGACCGCCGAATAAATTTATTTTATAACTAACTTCCAAAAAAGGAGGTTCTTCAATTAAACCGTATTTTTTTTAAATTATTTTTATGTGTGTTCGCAGATAAATTCGTCGTTTGTGAACCGATTTTCATGTTTCTTGTTTTTTTTTTTGATAGAGAGATACTACCGAGGTCCCATTTAAATAACATCAAAATCAGTAAAACTATTTTTGAGTTACATTCCAATAACTGAAAATTGTTACTTTATCTGGATTACTTCCTTTTAATGACAATTTTATTGATCCCGTGAGTAACAAGTCACTGAGAGGAGTAAAAAAATATTTTTAGCAAACGTAGAACCGACTTTAATACTCAAAAGTGTGAAATAACTTGTCGAAGTTGGTACCATGCACAAAATGTTTTGATAATAGTTATTTTTAAACTCCATTTTTAGTAAAAATATTGTGCGCTGTTTTCAGTGACCTTTGCCACTCACGGGATCAATTTGTCATTGTGTATGTTCACCGATGTCTTCAGCCGCAACTATAATATCGTCGAGGTATGAGTAACACTTTTCAGTTATTGGAGTGTAACTCAGAAACGCTTGTCCGATTTTGATGATATTTAAATGGGACCATACGGGAAGCACCAGCTGTCAAAAAAAAAAAGAATCTTCAAAATCGATTCACGCAGTCAAAAGTTCTGAGGTGACAAACTTTAAGAAAAATACACGGGTCGAATTGAGAACCTACTTCTTTTTTCGAATTCGGTTAAAAAAACAGTTGTAATTTTTTCTAGGCACATGACAAGCAAGATACTTACACTTAAAGTAATTTGCTTGATACGGTTTAAATATCATACACGTATCTAGTTTAATATTATATTTTTTCATACAGTATTTTTTCTCAGTACTATTTAATTTTTTTTATCTAATAAAAAACGACATTTGATTAACTCTATAAGCAACATAGCTCTTTAATCGCGGATTATTTGAACATCTATATTGTACAGCGCAATTATCATTTGTCCAATTGCGGCATGAAACTCACCCAAATCAGCTAATGAATCTACTCTATTAAGGGATTAGTTTTACATTTAATATATGATTCGTATGTTCTATTGTAAGCCATTATAAACATGGTTGAATTTTACCTACTTATTTTACCAATATGATTATATGTCATTTGGTGATGACACCACACGGATGAAACCGTGTCGTGTCATCACCAAAGTGGTAGTGATGATGATGATGATGATGAGCATAATATGACATTCACAAATAACTTGGCTATCTTTTGGTAATTTACAAAATAACAGTTTTAGTCACACACACATCAGTCTTTCGAAAATACAGTGCAACAGTCCCAGATTAATTAAATATTTTACAAAATAATATTAAGGCAGAATGGTTCTGAACAGAAAAGAAAAACATATATACGGTCTAATTGAGTAACTTCCTTTTTTGAAGTCGGTTAAAAAAAGTATGCGTCATGCTCGCTTGTCAGGGCAGATTGCGGCTGCACATATCGGCTCGCAGCAGCGCTGACGCGCGCGGGCGGCAAGGTAACTCCTCGCCGACCGACAGTCATCGAATGCCAGTACACACGTCACGTATGTGAATCGCACACCCTTCCGTTATTATCTATTGTGTTAAAAGTTTGTAAAAAAAAATGTTCATAAACGACGAAGTTACTCCCGAACACGCATAAAAAAAAATATACGGTTGAATTGAGTAACCTCCTTTTTTAAGTCGGTTAAAAAGGGGGTTGGATGACAGGTACTTTATTATTATCTTGGAACAATTACTCTCCGTCCGGTTACTAACTGATTTGCTATTCTCGTTCTCATCATATTGGAGTTATGATCGCCAGGTGGCGCGGGTGCAGTCTTGAGCACGTAACTGACGTTGAAATGATTGCCTTGTTTACCATCATTAAGGGTTCAATCATTACCTAAATAGACAGTTTTGAGTCTTTTCAGCTTATTTTGTTGAAAGTCTTATCAAATAAAATTTAAAAATATCACTCATATGAGAACAAGATCATGGTTGTTGATTCTGATTAACCTGTAAAATTAGTAAAAAATATTTTCCATGTGGTAAAAATGTGATCAGTAGTTTTTTTGACTCCGTCAGTCATCTGCACCTATTAGACCCTTAAATAATTTTCACTGGGAACGTCATTGTCATTTCGATAAAAAGAAAATATTTGACATACGCGGGATGGATGAATCATGAATGGATGGGGGGAGCGTCGGCTGTCATACTGACGGACACTGGGTTCGATCCCCTAAAACGGGGGCAACTTGAGCTTCCGGTGAAGGTAGCATCTTTATCAAATTCCCAGCATGGTGGTAGGGTACTTAATGTATAAATTTTGACAGGCAGATGCGAACAAACAAATTAACGAAAATAAATAATTGAAATCAGATATGTTAGAAAAGTAGCAAGTAAAATACCGTGATATCTACCAATCGTTACAAAAATGGGTAAAGCAGCACTTTTTAGAGAACAGGCTCATTATAAAAGGACATATGTTACACGGCAATGGTGTTACACAAAAATATCGATAAGTAGTATGAAGTAGAAGGCAGTGGAACGATACTAAATCAACTAGACTAATATTAGTTTTATAAGCCGTAGACGGTTTTGACAGATGGTGTAATCAGCCACGCCGCTGACCGTACAAGATTTGTACTAACGGCGACACGTGCAAACGATAAATGAGTAGGGAAAGATTAATGGCGTGGAAAAAGTTTACCCTCCTTCGTTTGTGTCACGGAAACCTAGCGGATTCTATTTGCACAACAAGTTTGAGTACCCTACGAGAGAATCTTAGCTAATAGAAAGATGGCCATTCCCGGAAATAGCTTTGCGGCAAACTTTTCGAAGCCTTGCCTCATTTCATTACCTTCACGACAATAAGTACTCGCTTGTGTCTGATTCGCACGAGTGTCAATCGACACATTTTGATACCGCTTCTATGTATTAATCTTACCTTATGCTTAGAACGTTAAGAAGTTTATATCTTTAGTCTTGCTCTGTTGGCATAAGTGAGTAATGTTGCTACTAAAAAATTTAAAACTTTAGATGGATGGAGGTTTGTTACTCAAGCCAGAAAGGCTTCACGCTGCTAGGTTGTCAAACGCAAACTTATAATATGTAAAAAAAAAAAAAAAAGGTGAAATTTGCACCCAAAAAAATTTTGATATAGTGCACTTAATTATCACTTTGGTTACACGCAAGTGAAACTTGGAAGCGCGTTCAATGTTCAGGCATTATTTCCGTTGATTATATCTCTTTATTATATAGGCGACTTAGTTTGACTAAGTTACGATCTGTAACTGTGAAAATAAAAAAAATATTTTTTATTTCATGTATATTTTGTTACATTTATGTGATATTAATTTATTATCTAATTATTATATATATTTTCATTTATAATATTAGTTTTATATTATATATGACATTGAATTATTGAATAAATTATAGAGGAAGCATCGAAATTGGCGATGTCGCGACGGAACAATGTTAATTGCATTTATAGTATACAATGTACCACCTATACGCACGAAGCGTTATGCTTCCACTTTCTTAATGCGTACTGCCAAGGAATGGAACTCGTTGCCCGAGTCTGTGTTTCCCGATATGTACAATCCTGGAGTCTTCAAGTCGCGAGTGAATAGGTACCTTCTAGGTTTGCGTGCTAAATCCTAGACAACGTCATCACTTAACATCAGGTGAGACAGTTGTCAAACCCAAACTTATAATATGTAAAAAAAAAAAAAAAAAATCAATGCCATAAATAATTCTCATTATGGATTATATAGTCGTCTAATCAAGTAAGTGAAAATTATTACTTATTATTTAATATTTCTGTGTTTCATTTACATATTTGTAAAATTGATAGATCCTGCAGTAATTTATAAAAAAAAATTAATACAATATAATATAAGAGTCGGCCAAGAGAATAACAAAAAAAATTGAACTTGAGTTGCACCAACACAGAGTCCACAACTTTCGAATTCTTAGGTTCTATCCCCAATTCAGGGTTTCATACTATCGCCTATCTACCCACAAACATTACTATTCAATATTCGGATTTAGGACACGAAAGTACGACCCGTTTTTATTTTGTCCTTTACATGGAACAGACGCAAAAGACAATACTGTTGGTATTTTTATTTGTATTGTTACCAAGAAATAAATTGAAAACGTGGCTCAACGCATTCCAAACTTCGGCAATATTAATGACCAGCTGAACCCTGTGCGAGGTTTTATTCACGTGATTCATTTATCAAATACTAGTAGTGCCCTGCAGCTTCACCCGCGTGGATTACGGTTTTCCCGCTACATCAATTATTCCACGGGAATCATACTTTTTACCGGAATAAAAAGTAAACTATGTCCTATTCCAGACTAAAATCTATCTCTGGGCCAAATTTCATCCATATCCGTACTGCCGTTCTGGCGTGATTGAGTAACAAACATACAAACTTTGACATTTATAATATTAGTGGGATGAGTTTGTACTACAAAAATCTCAACTGCCAGGAATATAAATATTTTTAATACACAATAGATCTTGCCTTTGACTACTATCTCAAATGGACGAGCAATGACGATGTGGTCGAAGATGTAATCACGATAAACCTAGACGTTAACTTGGTCCCAAGGACTGCTCCTTAACACAATTGGTGGTTGGTGAACATTTTTCAAACTTGAGCTAGCCAAACAGTTACTCCTATCACCATGCTGAAAATCGGATAAGAGTGTTGCCTTCTCTGGAAGCTCAAGCAGTTAGTGGGGATCGAACCAGGGTTCATCAGTGTGAATGCTGACGCTTCCACCGCTAGACTATAATCACTACTAGTCGACGCAATTTTGCAAGCCAGAACCAACCCACAAAACTGGTGAATTTGTGTTGATTGAACCAACATAATCTACAAATACTACTATTACTTTGATATACTCATAAGCGGTCCATGCTGTGTGGGACAATTTCTACTCAGGAAGCTGTTGGCTTCTTTACCAACCCTGTGTAGGCAACACACTGTTCAAACAAAGGCCTAATCTACCTCGGAAATATTTTTTGTAGGTTGGTTCTAGTTTGCTAGTTTGCATAAGTATATCCAATTATAATCTAAACTAATACGATAAAGATTTGTTTGTTACGATATAATATAACATCAAATGTCGTTTACAGACAAGCTCTAAATCATTAAATATTAATCTATCTCATGAAACCACCCTGTGCGAAGCCGGGGCGGGCTGCTAGTATATATTATATATCGTAATATAAGTATCCAAACATTAAGTCTAGTTTTTCTAAGATTTTAAACATATGAATATTAAACAAAGTAGGCAAAATTAAATGATTGACATAATATATTGTGCAATAAAACTAAAGGCTAATAAAAAATATTTCCGCAAATACTTGTCAGGATTTCTTGGAATAACCAACCAAACAAGAAGCATTTATTTCATTTCTGTCCAGTATGTCTTGTTACTCAAGAACTGTCGAAAGTAATTAAGTATCTCGCTACTGGTTTCCGAACTAGAGTATTGCTTTTCAGTAAGACTTCCTGATATCGTATATAATGTTTTTGTAGTAGCTGTAGTATTGTAATTAGTATTTTAATTTAATAAAGGCACGGCCCGTTAAAAAATAAATGTATAAATCATATAAAAACATTTGACGTTTTATTTAAAACATTTAAATAAAACGTCAGGTATCCGAGAGGAAGAATTATAATATCAAGAACTGCTAACTAAAGCTTGATGGCATTTTCTTAGTCAAATAGTTTACATTTTAAATACCGAGAAAAGCACAAACTTCGATCAAACCTTGGTAACCTAGATAATGTTATTTTTTACTTTTGTTAACGATGATACAGATTAAATTTAAAACTATGCAAGAGAACAGAAAACCGTATTATTAATATTTGCACGTTCGGTTAAAAAGAGGCTTATTTCTCAACAAACAATGTTACATGTCATAATATGTTGCCTGAGAATATTAAATGGTATCTATGTATTACTATGAATTACATATAATACCATAGACCATAGTTCACTAATCCAATTTTATTTCTTATAAAATATATATTTTATCTCAAACTTGTCAGAACGCCGGGTCGATATGATGCGTGAACAAAGTGCTCTCAATTACGAGGCTCAAAGATTCAGAATAGCAAATCATGGCAATGTTGCTTTCTGGGTACGCCGCGAACAGGTAGCGAGTTGGTAATGTTTATAGACTGATAACCTAGTGCATTGCTCAACTGTCAGTGTAGTAGCTATAGTTTTATAATGACATTCACTTTTTTTATTTAGAATAAATTAAATTAATTATCATACAATGAATATTAAAAATACATGAAAAGAATAATAATACAATTCCATAGCTATATCTGCTTATGTTATTGTGTTGTTTTTCAAATAAAATAACTTTCTTTTTAAAACATTTTGTCCGAATGCTTGCCACCAAAGCGGAATGAGCTTTAACGACCAATAAGTATTTTTCACTGGCAATAATCGCAGCAGAATTTTATTTGTGCTGCACCGTGACGGAAAGCCTGTATTTTATATTCCATACCTATTTTATAATATGCAAATGGTAATACCATTCTCAATTCAAATGGGAATTTGGAGTGAATTTATTTTCTTTGTGAGTGACTACTATGCGAACTTTGATGAACCTATGTTTAAACATAATATGCTTTTTTGGGACGTGAAAAAAGTCTGTCAGTGAAAAGAAATAAGGTATATATTTACGTTCAATGAAGTGAGCGCGCCCACTCATTTTGCTCAGTACTTAATATAGTCCAAATGAATTGAGCGTTTCAATGAATTATACAATAATATATTATATCATTTTGTAGTTTCTGAAGGATCTTATTTGATTTATTATTTTATCTGAGGTAGTTTTTAAACTGACATGGCATAATCACTAATATACAAGAATTAACATTATTATCGGGATATTAACCATGTATTTTCTTTGTTTTAAATGCGACATATTTCGGCACAATTTAATGCGTTTACTCGTGAACATGGTGCATGTCATCATCATCATCATCATCACCATTTCAGTCATAGAACGTCCACTTCTGGACATATATTCCTCATTAATTTCCACCGAACCGGTTGGAAGCGGTCCACATCCAGCCCTTGCCTGCGCTCTTAGTCAAGTCGACTGTCCACCTTGAACGTCCCATGCTGCGCTTGCCATTCGAGAGCCTTTCGACCCCAACGGCCATCCGTTCTTCGATCTATTTGCCCTGCCCGCTGACCTGCCCATTGCACATGTAATTGTTCCAAACTATTAAGATAATAAATCAATTAAAATATATAATGAGTATCATAATAATAATATTAATTCTTGTAGAACTATCTTAGTATGCAAGTTTACACGCGAGTAAGTTGATCGTGGTATTCTATTACGATTCTATGAATAATAATATAAAGCTAAACTTTAGCATCGTGTATTATAAAATGTATAAACCAAGTCATATCATATTTCCCGTTACTAAAAGTTGTATACTTTTATAGTCGAAGCATAATATGCTCGCGTAAAGAATATACAGCCTTATTATGGTTGATGAAAGAAGACAGGGTGTTATTTTTGAAGTATGTACTAAGTAAGTAACATATTTTCATTACGGATTTTCACTATAGTAAACCGACTTACAGACTTAATATTTACGCACATTATAAATTTATATACAAAAATATAATCTTTATGAGCCAAGTGTTTTCTGATTTTGGGACAACAGTGGAGCATATGCGTTCTGCTTAAAGTAAACAATATATAGGTCATTATTTATCAAGCTGTCAAAGTTCTTGAAAGATTTGACTTGCTCATTAAATGAGTAAGAGATCCATAAACTCTCTTTCCGTTTTTGGAACTTTTTGATCTCGTCTTGATCGGTTTCCGTTTTTGAACTCGGCTATAAAGACTGTGGTTTGATGCCAACAATGAAAATTATTGGCTTAACATACCTTTCGAACCATAAAGTCAAACAAGATAACACTAGCTGCAATGCAAACAATAGGCATTCAAATCAAATGTTTACTTATTCTAGTTATTCAGTATAAGCCAAATAGACAAGCCCTTCTATCAATGCCCCTAAACCCGCAATCTGACCTAAAATCGAATCAAGAAAACCTATCAGAACATCGACGGATCGGTGAATCAAACCTTTTATTGCAATTGTCTATAAAATATCTGCACTTCTTCCACGATACTAGATTTATGATAAAGATTTTACGATTCTTAGTGGCATACAGTTTTAAGCCTTGTGATACGCTTGGGATCTTAAATAATGGAGTGAGTTATAAGTGGCGGCACACACTTCATCTAGGTGTGGTACGCACCTGATCTCTCATTTTTACTGTTTCCCTGGTTATAACATAATACATACTTATAACACTAAGCATCCAACGTATCTGTGTACGCGGAATATACATAAAAAGTGTTATTTTTAATATTTTTTTATATATATATATGTTATAATAACACATTTGACTATTTTTAACATAGGTAGTAGGTACATAACTTTATACTTATCAGACATAGGTGAAGTGCAGTAAAGAATATTAGAACACAATTATGTACCTAATTGTGTTAGTCTGGGACGCTACATGCGTTGATCTTCCCAAGACACATGCTAGGACTGGCGCCGCGGCTTATTATTTAAGTACTGCGATTCGCAGGGGTCAATATGGTTAGATTTTCCTATGACCTTAATGAGAAACTGTTACAACTGTGTTGGAACTCAAAACGTTCCTTCAGTTGGCGCGGAAAAAAATAAGAAAAAAGAGTATTGTCTAAAAGAGAGAGTATATGAATATACCACTTGAGCTTATTACGAAATAAGGAAACATGATCACATTTGCGCAAGCGAAGCGAAATATGTATCTGATACAGAAATTCTGAAGCCGCTCAAGTTTATCTAGCTGGTCCTCTATGAGATCATGTAAGCAGGCGTCGGCGTATCCAAGACCTGGAAGCAGAAAAGACTGCGATAGCGAAGCTGGTTTATAATCAATAAAAAAAAGAAAAAGCTTTAGTGGCAGTCGGCAAAAAATTACGGAGTTAGCTAAGGCAAGCAGCTGATGCAAATATCTTACGACTGGTGGTGTCTGGTAGAATGGAATAGACAGAAAGAAAATAAATTTATATCCATCAAAGGACAGCATTACATTTAAATTAACAATAAACATTAATACAATAAGTAATGTTGCCCGATGTCAGGAATGAGCTTCGACGCAGCATACATTAAAATCAGTCGCGGATGTTCAGTCGACACTAATATCTGACATAACGAACGCACAAATGACTACTCATCAGCAGAGTAATTATATATATACTCATTGCTCCTTAGTTGTACTGTACATTGCAAAATGCAAGTAGAATACAAGGCAAAATACGAGAAAATTAAAAATATTTTTTACAGAGTTCATACCTATTTAAAATGAAAAACATCATCATAACCATTTCCATGTTAGGATAGACACAACAGTGAATTAATATTACGCTAAAACGCAATCGCCCCCTTGTCTGGTGATAGTCTGATTCGTACATTTTTTTCTCGTGAGATTTTTATATAAATGTGCTAACTTTATTCGTCCTTCAAACGTATAAGACGTTTTACTAGCCCTTTTTGTAATATGATAGCGTTTTCCAATATTTTTTTAGAGTAAAATAAGATATCGATTCGCGGTTGTTATAGATTGTATCAGACACGCACAGCCATTGCCTATCTTTAAGATCAGGTAAACAAGTATGATCTTTCTCAGACTACGTCTTGGTAAATACTTATTTACTTGTGCGCGGGTAGTTATAGAAGCAAAATGTATCTTAAGCACAACGGTAACTAAAAACACAACATTATTTACTAAAAATATAAACATACCCAAAACTAAAGCCGAAATAATCGACTAAAAACGTGAGTAGAACCGAATAATCCTAATAATATTTTAATGCGAAAGTTTGTGTGTATGTTTGTTTCTTTCACGCTCAAACGGCTACACTGATTTCGATGAAATTTGGTATGGATATAGTTTAAGCTCTGCATTAACACATGTGCTACTTTTATCTCGGAAAAAATGCCTATAGTTCCTGTGGGATACTTGAGGTAGCGGGATAACCGTAATCCACGCGGGTGAAACCGCGGGTCGCTACTAGTTGTATATAATTAGAAGTTGCTTAGACTGATATTCTATTACTAAACATTTAAGAGTAAATGTTTAAAGGCTAAACTATTACTGTTATCATTTTCATGTCTAAGTAATCACACAACTCTATAGAGGCCAGCTCTTCTAATTCTAGGTTGGGCTGGTAAGCACTTACTTCCTACTTGGAGTCTATTGTGCATTGTCTCTGCCAACGCTGCGGTTACCCAAACTATTCTAACATATCTACACATCAGAGTACGCTTTAAGGTCGCTGGCAGTTGCTCCAGTTATTTTGTATGTGCACTTGTTTCACTGAAGCGTTAATTTCAAATTGTTTTTTATTACTTTTTAGCACGAAGGTATGTTTTCTACAACCTTTTTTACACTAATCTGTTTTTTTTAATCTAGTTTAGTTCTAGCGTTTGACCACTATCTCACTTGATGGTCAGTGACGATGTGGTCGAAGATCGAAGAATATAAAGTTATCACGCTGGATCTAGAATGCTCACTGGCTCTGAAGGACTGCTGCCTGAACACACTATGTGTTTGGTGACAGTTTTTCAAACTTGAGGGTGGTAGCTAGCCAGACGGGTATTCGAAAGTACCCTACCACCATGCTGGGAACTTGACAACGGCGTTACCTTCACCGGATGCTCAAACTGATGTTGGGGATCGAACCAGTGTAAATCAGTTTGACAAGCGACGCTCCCTCCGCTGAGCTATCATCGCTTCGCAATCGTTCATCTTCGTACATCTGATTTGTAATCGGCAGTTTTGCCATTACATGCATATATTAAGAAATGTAGATTACGACCTATTCTCAGACCTCCCGAATATACAAAAACAGACCATTAAAATCGGTCAAGCCGTAGCGGAGAAGTTTGGTTACAAACACTGTGACACGAGAATTTTATAATATGTATTAGATTTGAAGCGGATACCAAAAAGTTTTGTTAAATATTTAAATTTGTTCCAATTCATAACTTAAAGGAAGAACAATTAATTACTTATTTCACTTTATGAATAATAAACAAGTAAAACTCATAGAAATTTGAAATGTACATATTTAGCCTATCTTAGCTTGTTAATGAGAATCATTGGATGAATATCAAGTTGATTAATCGTATTCCGTGCTAATCACAGCTGTTGCTGTTTGAGGCCCACAGTATATGGAATACTGATAAACTGCAAAATGCTGGCGTGGTGGATTAATGTGTGTGATTGTGTGCTTGTGTCACCTGTTATAGATGTGTGCGTTTTTAAGTGAAAACTTCTTTAGCGGCGTTGTGCCCTTTTGTATGGGGAAAAATGTTAAACTAGCGTCAGATCGTAAGATCGTCAGTTCGTAAGATCGTCTGATCGTAAGATCGTCAGATCGTCAGGACCGCCGTTGAAATTTAAACTTAAAAGTGTTACGGATAAGAAACATTTTCGTTCATTTGTAGTTTAAATCCATAGGGCAAATGCCAGTATTAAAATAAAACACTAATAACTAATTACAATACTGCAGCTAGTTTGTAGTTTTGTTAAAAGTATTGTTGGATGGTATTGTGGGATGCGCGAGCGCGCTAGAAAGTGGTTGTGTTACAATTTGCTCCGTTTTTTGATAATTGCCCAGTGCTAAAATAGTGCTTGTTAAGACTTATAATTTATACTAGTGTGTAGCTCCAAATACACACTTCATGGTGATATAATCAGATATTGTCAACAGTGAAGACTTTTTACTTAATACACGAAAACTCTTTCCAAAAATTCGTTTAAATTGAATTCGCGAGTGCGTGTACAGTGCCAGCGCCACGATCGGGTCGTTGACCGAGTCCCCTATTGGCCTTAAAAACATCTGAGGACATCGTAGGCATAACGAGCCTGCGTAAATTGTACGTTTATTTCGACGCCCTATCTAAGAAGCACGGTGGCGAAGCGCAAAGCGGTGTAGACTGCAGTGCGAGTGACTCGTGTTCAATTCCTTCATCGACCAATACTTTTTTTCTTTTTTCTTTTTTTTTCTTTTTATGTATGCGTGATTTTTGTCGTTTACTATATGACTCAAAAAAGTGATAAAAGTTACATTTATTCACTAGTTTAAAGAAGTAAGCGATGATATGAACAAGCGATTTATATCATACTGCGTGGACAATTATAGCCGAAGTTTAGTTGATAATTATAAATAACTCACAAAGGAGTATACTTAAAAAAGCATAAGTAATATAGTGTAAAGTACAGTTAAAGTTACAAAAAAAATAGTGAAGTATGGATGTGTACGAACATGTTACGCATCGTGCTCGTAAACTTCAGAAATCATGTTCACTCAGTGATTTATCCCGATCTGAATCTTCACTGTTCGATGCGACGATGACAAGTTTACCAAATACGTCATTAAGCGAAAGTCTATTAACTATAAATAACCTTAATGAAAAAATACAAAATCTTATTAGCGAGTTAGCGAGCGCGCACCAAGAAATAGAAAATCTCAACAGCGAGAACTATCGTCTTCCGACAGATCTGCATAAAAGCGTTAAGGCTGCTGAAACATATAAAAAATTAAATCTATCATCCACATCCCGAAGCAGAACTCCTTTGTCAGGGCGGAAGAAAAAACTTGAAAGCTACACAACCCCTACGTTTGTAAGGAGGTCCGGGCAAACATTTTATGATCGTGAATCTGTTCATAATGTTGTGACCAATAACAGTTCGAATGCATCAACTCCGAATAACATGAATAGTAGTCAGCCCCATGCAATAGAAAATGTATCTATAAACTGCCATGAAGAGCCTTTAAGCCCCACAGAAATAGAAGCAAAAAATTCTACAAACAATCTCAACCTAAACTTGAAAAGTATAAAAACATCAACAGATTCAAAAACTGAAACAGAAAAAAGTGTAATAGTAAAAAAAATTATTAAGACAGATACCGCGATATCTGTACAAAATGCATGTTGTATCTCTAATGACGCAGTAGAGGTGAATCTAAAAAAGAAAGTCGTTATTGTTGCCGATGACCAAGGTTACCACATACAACATACTCTTCAGTATTTGCTTGGGGAGCACTTCCAAGTAACCAGCGTCTGGAAGTCAGGTGCTACGCTACAAGATATACTTATAACTGGACCAGAAATTAATAAACTAACAAAAAATGATTATCTTATTGTATTAGGAGGGATGAATGAAAGATCCCCGTGTATTTTCAAAATATGTATCAGTAACTTTTTGTGTACAACCAGAAATACCAATGTATTTTTTTGTGAAATCCCTTACAATAAATGTTTGCGAGAGGCCAAGTTAAATTATGAACTAAAATTTTTGACCTCTAAGTTCACCAATGTGAAATATGTTGATATGGGTTTCTCGACGAAGCTCCCTCACAGGCAATTCTTTGCTCGGCATGTTTCTCAATCATTACACAGGGAAATACTGGACATTGAGTATAAATCAAAGATTAATGATTTCCGTATAAAATCTATTTTAAAATCAGTTTTTCCGCCTGTTAATAAAGCAACACAAACAGACATTGTATATGAAGAATTGCATAAGGACATGGCCCCTGTCACTTTGGAACCTAGTACATCCACAACGTTTTTTCGTGTATAAAGTTATAAATATTTTACATCAAAACATCAATGGAGCTATTTGTAAATCAGATCTCTTAGCTGTGAGTTTGGAATTGTTAATGGAAAAAAAATGTCTTGCAGATGTAGTATGCTTAACAGAGCATAATATGTTAAAAGGTGATACAGAATTGTTACATTTAACAAATTATTCTCTTGCAA
The DNA here is from genome assembly GCA_934044485.1 of Apeira syringaria. Taxonomy (NCBI): domain Eukaryota; kingdom Metazoa; phylum Arthropoda; class Insecta; order Lepidoptera; family Geometridae; genus Apeira; species Apeira syringaria. Next base: position 6,763,161 of record OW203655.1, on the reverse strand, counting down.
CATTTTTCTGTCGCAATAGCCGCAGGGGGGGTTCCTGTATACTGATTCACAATAAACATGAATTTAAAATTATTCCTGTTGCGGAGAAGTATGGTGTATCAGGCGTTATTGAGTGCTGTGCTGTAGAACTCACGAGACATAAAATAATAGTTGTCTGTATTTACAGGCCCCCACGTAAAAAGTCAAATTTCGATGAGTTTTTTAGATTGTTGACATTAATATTTCATGAAGTCTGTTATACTAAACATAAAGTGGTTATTTGTGGAGACTTAAATATAAATACCCTTAAAAAAAGTACAGAATCTATAAATCTCATGCAGGAAATTAAAAGTTATAATCTTCAATTAGCTAGTAATGAACCTACTAGAATTATAAGTGGATCCTGTTTGGATATATTTTGTCATAACTTAAGAGGATGCAAGCACAAAGTCCATGAGTTCGCTTTGTCAGACCACACTGCACAAATTTTAACTTGCCCAGTAAAAAAAACTTGGTCACTTACTCACTGGTTTATAGAAAAGAGAGATTACTGTAAAGACAATATTACAAAATTTAAAGAATGTTTAGAATCTCTATCTTTTAGCGATGTTTATAAAACTGATGACCCTAACGTAGCATTTGACATTTTTCATGATAATTTTACTCTATTTTATAATTTATGCTTCCCTTTGACAATGATTAAAAAACATATACGCCAAAAACCTAGGTGGGTCACAACTGGAATACGAAAATGTACGAAACGAAAGCGTGAGCTACTGTGGCATTATAGGCGGTGTCGGACTGAACAAACCAAAACTGCCTTTAAGACATATTCTTTTCGACTAAATAAAATAATAAAATCAACGCAAAAAGCGCGTAACGATTATCTAGTTAAGACGGCTTCAAACAAATCCAGAGCAATTTGGTCAATCATTAACAGTAATAAAAACAATCCACCCAATAGTTACATTCAGCACATCAATGTTAATAGTACATTGATTAACAATCCCCTTCATATAGCTGAAGCGTTTAATAATTTTTTCATTAGCGGACATGAACAAATATTGACCTCAGACAAATGCAGATCAATGACATGTGATACAAATTATTCGCATTCCCTATTTATGAATCCTTTTGCCATTAATACTATAATAAAATCCTTAAAAATACAAACAGCACGGGTTACGACGATGTGTCCACTAAAATCTTAAAAAATGTGTCAATTTTGATATCACCTGTTCTTTGTCATGTCATAAATTTATGTATTCTTTCTGGAATATTTCCAAACAAATTAAAGAAAACAATTGTGAAACCACTTTTTAAAAAGAATGACAAAGAAAACATGACCTCATATAGACCTATTGCATTGATTCCTGTATTTTCTAAAATATTTGAAAAGGTAATTTACGAAAGTCTGTATACTTTTTTTGAGATGAACAATGTTTTTACAGAAGAACAAATAGGTTTTAGGAAAAACAAAACCATTAACTTGGCTGTTTATAAGTTCTTACATACTATTATGACTGGTCTTGATAATCAACAATTAGTCTCGGCATTATATATGGATTTGACCAAAGCCTTCGAATATGTGAACCATAATATTTTGTTGAACAAATTGGAGGCGTACGGTGTGCGAGGAAACGTTTTAAGCCTTTTAAAATCGTATCTTACCAACCGAAGTCAATGCACACAAATTACAAGTATATGCCCAAAAACGAAGAAAGAAACGGTATATCGGTCAAAATTCTGTAGCGTAATTCAAGGTGTTCCTCAAGGGAGTGTTCTTGGTCCGTTATTATTTATTATTTACATAAACGACTTACCTAAATTTGTCGATAGAAATATGGTCTTATTTGCTGATGACAGCACCGTTATGTTTACAAACAAATGTAAAACACACTTAGAATCAGATATGAAAAACACTCTTGACATTATAATCAAATGGCTGAAATCAAATAATTTATTAATTAATCTAGAAAAGACAAATTTAATGACTTTTAGAAATAGAAATAACTTTTTGAATGACTTTGAGGTTCTTTATGAAGGTAAAAATATTAACAAAGTAGAAACTGCAAAATTCTTAGGCTTAAATCTTGACTGCCATTTAAACTGGAAATATCACGTTAAGCATATATGTGACAGGTTGAGCCGATTTTCATATGCTCTTTACATGCTTTCTAAAGTTGCAAATCAGTCAGCTGCAGTTACCGCCTACTATGGTTACGTAGAATCGATTTTGAGATACGGCATTATCTTTTGGGGGAACTCGGTAGACAAAGATATGGTGTTTAAGGCACAGAAAAGGTGCGTGAGAGCCGTTTGTAAACTAAAGCCATCTGACACATGTAAACCATTTTTCATACATCTGAAACTTCTAACATTTCCTTCAATTTACATTTATGAGATCTGCGTGTTTGTTTATTGTAATAAGAATATATTTAGCCACCTAAATAGCAAACGTCGTAAAATGAACATCTGTTTTCCACCTCATAAGACTGCACAATTTAATAAAGGTGTTTTCTGTATGGTTCCCCTTATTTATAATCACTTACCAAATCATATAATCAACATAGATAGTATTGATATGTTTAAATTTAAATTGAAGCAGTTTCTGTTGGCAAAGGCTTATTACAACGTAAAAGAATATCTAGGAGACAAATTTTTTATGTGATTTTCTTTAAGTTTAGGTGACATGTATATGTATATTGTAGGTAGGCACTAGTTTAATTTATGTAATTGATTGACAATAATATACTTAGTGACATGTTTAGATAGTTATTGTAAGGACATTAAATGTTAAAGTTTAGTTATTCTTCTGCGAATGCTTTTAATGTTGCATGCCTAAAGGGTAGAATATAGCGGACCAATATATCTTTAATGTAAACATCTGTGTAATACCTATATTCGCAATAAACTATTTGATTTGATTTGATTTGATTTTGATTTGTTGAGTTCGGTTATCAAAACGCCGATATTATAAAGAGTTAAGGTTTCATTGTATAAAAAAAATCATAATGTTAATTCTATGTGTCCCACTAATATTATAAATCTGATAAATCGGATGGATGTTTGTTACTCAATCACTCCAGAAAGGCTGAACGGATTTGGTATTTAGATACTTCAGGTCCCGGAATAACACATAGGCTACTTTTCATCATCATCATCATCAATCATGTTCAAGTTTTTACTTCTGCCGGTACTCCCGGAGTGCAACCGGTTGTTTTTCTTTAATTTTAGTTTTTTTATATACTTTATAGGTCCTGCGCCACGATCCTAATTGATGCACATTGACGATGTGGTCGTAAATGCAATCACGCCAGAACTAGAATGTTGAATATACTTGTGTACTAGGCAAACCGCGACCACGACCGCGACCGCGAGCGCCCCGTATTCTCTTTATAAAAGACCACCGAATGTGGTTGAAACTATAGTCGGAACTCTCTGACTTATTACGTGAGTGATTACCGTGTTTTGTACATTCATAATGTGGTAAAACCACGTCAGTATTAATAACAAAATTTAATATACTGTGTTTGGTGACAGTTTTGAAAATTGGAGGAGTAGCAAGCTGCTATTTTCAAATATATTTATTTTTGATAAATTAAGGAACTCTCATAGTTTATTTTTCAGGCAATATCCGATTTCAATTATCAGAATTTGTAAATAAAAATAAATATGCATCTGAAAAAAGGTCTAATACATATACATAATAATATTCGTACACGTGGGTTACCTTAAATAAGTAACTTATACTGAAGCAAACTCACGCTAGCATTAAATACAGCAACCATGAAATTTATGACATAGATGCAAAACTTATAAAGTGGCAGCGGCACATACGCTTAATTAAATTTAATGAGTCTCAGAGCGTAATGTATGTGGAGACACCGCTTACAATACACGTAATCTGTAGGCTTGAGTTAGAACGGGCCCGTATGCCATTATTGTGATTTAGATTGCGGCTGTTCTCAGAATGTGAGCCAATAAATTAGATCTCAATCAGGCCGTAACCGCCATTTGTTATTCGTACTTCACACATGTGCAAGAATGTATGTAACTACATAGAGCGTTCGTACTTCGAACGCTCGGCACGCCTCGTCGATACTCCGCAAATATGTCTATCGTACGTGGCAGCCTTTATTATCATTTGGACAATTTGAATTTAGAACTTTGAATATTATTGAAACCCACGCTCATTATAACTTTATCGTAGAAGCGGAAAAAATGACGATAGTGTATATAAACGAAACGGAATTAAAGTTTCAAAACGTTTTGGATGAAGCTTGTGTAGATAGTAATAAAAATATCTCTAAACCTTCTAAGAATATTGATTTCAGATTTATCTATATAAATCTATATTTAGGAAGATGAGCCACGAGTAAGTACCATATATTATCAGGTACAAACATCTAATAACAAAACCGTAAGTCGACAACAGTGACCCGCGTCTGAATAACTTGAGTCAATGCTATTCACGGGTCGTATTAAAAATTGAATAACGCATCTTCTTCTAGAACTAACTATACATTTTCTGTTGCAAGTGACAGTTTATACCGAGCTCAATTGTTTTAGGATGAAATACGACTGCGGTATAATTTGTGATAGAGAGTCGCACCTCAGCCTCCGAAAACTCCAATACTATAAAAACTGAGTATAAACGTATCGCAGTTTTAAAAAAAATAACTATTTCCAAATTATTATAGATCTAGTACCGATACTTCACAGACAGTTGACAGTATTTGTAGTAGGTACGGTCGGCCAAGAAAATGGCAACCCTAAGGTTGAATGCTTCTTGGAGATTCGTAGGTGATAAGTTTACTTTTGCTTGCAGATCTATCTGAAAACTTCTAATTGCCATCTTTATCTGATAATGATCAGATAACGATGATTACTGTTTGTTACAAGACAGCTGTTCTTAGTTTGAAATTGATGGAACTAACCAACCAACCAACCTATTGTAAACTACAAGGCCACAGAAAATTGTAAAGTTCTGACATAAAGCGAGTCCACCTGTCGGAATGTACAAGTTATGTAAACTTGTAATTAAAATATGTGTTCAATAAAACAGTTTATTTCAAGATTATTGACGTGATGACGTTTTATAAATTGATGAATACCAGCAACACTCATGAAAAATAGTAACGTTCCGCGTAAATGGAACGTTACTATTTTTCATGAGTTTTGTATTACATAAAATAATCAAAGTCAAAGTCAAAGTCATAAATGATAATGACGTTATCACGTAAATCTATCGTCCGTAAACCGACTTTACAGACAACCAATTTTTTTCTTATTACATTGTCAGAAAGAAAAGCTAAAAATAAAATATGGAAGTATCCTAAAACTATCACAATCACTATTAACTTTCATATACATAGTCATATTGTCAAAATTAGAAGAGATCGGAAAAATAAAAAAATAGAAACGGGTGTTCAAAAACCACTGACTTCTATGACCTCTAAAAGGCGAGACCTCATTGGCGTAATGCCTGTGATGCAACCCCATTTAATGTAGATGAATCCTTATTGTTTGGGCACTAAGATTGGACATCTCCGAAAAATGATTCGTCGGTTAAGACCATTGGTTTCATATTCCATTCTCATATATTATTTGTCGTTATTGGAGAGAGCAGGCCGGCGACCACTTGTTCTATGATCTGACAAACTTCCTTCCTCTTCTTCACGATGAATCCAAAATCGTCGCGATATATTGAAATTCCTCGATATTGGACTAATACTGCATTCCTTATTAAATAGGGCAATCATTTGTGATCACTCAGTAATGGAAAAGTTGCCAGGCATTGAATATGATATTTATATACAGTTCAGTAAAAAATAACACGGACAATAAGTCGATTTTTCAGAAGAAGAAGAAAATAATAGAAATTACTAAAATATATTTGACAAAATGTAAATTGTCAGTTTTATTTATCAAATTGAATTTGGTTGTCAATTTAAATAATTTTCATTACTTTTGTTATAAAACATAAATTTACTTTGTAGAAATTAATGTCTTCTTCATTTATAATAAAGGTAAAAAAGCCATGCACTTATAAGTGACCTATGACGTAAAAATACTTATCAATTTGGTTAACGGTATTATTATGAATCTCTTTCAGTGATATCTTTTTAGTATAAACCTTGTTGTATTTTTCGATTACTTAGAAACTAAATCAAAACTGCTGTTCCACTTTCTTGGCCGACAGTACGTTATTCCAATGTTAGAATGATGATGGTACAAACACTTTGCTGCAACTAATTCATAATACAGGCTCATTTATGCCCGAGTATTTTCCTGAAGCAATAAGAGAGGCTGGAAAACTCGATGAAAATATAATTAAATGAAAAACAACTCTGCTTACCTTCTGAGAGCGAACCTAATTTAGTTTCGACCCCACAGTTGACTGTTCATGTTTACATACTTAAATTTGTTACAAATTCTGAACTTATTAAAAAAATGTTAATTGAGGTAAAACTCCACAACAACGTTCATACAAAGAGTACTGTTCTCGTCATTGAAATGTAATGACTACGCGAAGCTAGAATAAAACTAAAAAAGTGAGCGAAGCGCTGTCTTTTTTTTAGTCCGTAAAAGATTTATTTTTCACCCTTTTTAGTGCCTTTGCTACTCATGGGATCTATTGTCATTGTGTATGTTCACCGCTGCCTTCACCCGCAACTATAATATCGTCGAGGTATAAGTAACACTTTTCAGTTATTGGAGTGTAACTCAAGAACCGGTTGTCCGATTTTGATAAAATTTAAATGAGACCACACAGGAAGCACCAGCTTTCGAATAAAAAAGAATCATCCAAATCGGTCCACCCAGAATCGTTTTAATCGGTTCAAAAACGACGAAGTTATCCGCGAACACACAAAAAAATATAGACGGTTGAATTGAGTAACCTCCTCTTTTTGAAGTCGGTTAAAAAGAGGCCATTACCACTTCCGCTCGGTTGTGTTCCAAAAATATTATGAATGGGTGTCCTCGAGCTTGGTGAGGAGTGCGGTGTAGGTTTGAAAATGACTCATTGTTTATGCATGAACTTATTATTTACGGCGGGCGAGCGGCGGCGTCTTCACTTATTTTGATGGCGGACAGCCCTTTCTGCTAACTTATTGATTCATATAAGTTTCTTAGTGGTAGTATTAAAAAAAACGTTGAGTAGAAATAATTCACTGTGTACCCTTTCCGAAATCCACACTGACTGGAAATATTGAATTTATCATGTCCTATGACCTTATTGTCCTTCGACCTTATTGTCCTACGACCTTATGTCTTATGACCGTCAAACTGATCCGAGAACTGTAGGCTTACGCTATTCATATCCACAAGATCACGTTAGGAGCGGCTTCCATCCAGCTTCTTTCTGCGATCTTTGAAGTGCTTCTCAGGTTGTATAGGGACATAAGACTCTTCGCTTGGCATTCCGTGGATTGCATTTGAGGACCTTTCAACGCCATTGGCTATGAGTTTTACTTAATGTATGTCTTGTCAACCATTATTTCATCTTAACAGTACGCTAGGCTATGACAGTGCCGTTTGTTCTTCTATTGATCCCTTTATTTTTGACCTCAAATATCTCGTGGGATCGTGATATGCCGATTTAATGAGTACTGTGAGATGAAGCTGGTAAATACGCTAGGTAAATGATAATGACATAAATTGTTTTGTATTTTTTAATATCTAATTATTACATTATTTATCCACATTAACACGGTATAGTTTTACATTGAATTTATTTGAACTTGGCGCCATCAAATTTTCCCGAGACACATGTTAGGGCTGGCGCTGCGACTTATTCAGCGCAATTGAAACGGCAAAAGTATGCTAATCTAGGTGGTTACATATTTGAACGGTCGAGACATTATGCCCGTGGGGGCTCGGGAGATATCGGATTATCCAAAATTTATCAGAGCGTTTGACGATGCGACGCGTGACCAAAATGCCGGCACATATTTGGCTCAACGAATCAGCATTGCAATTCAACGTGGCAATTCTGCTAGCATTATAGGCATGCTGCCAGCCGGTAGCGGGTTAAAGCATTTGAGTTATCTATAGGTTACCAATAGCTAGTGGATTGCTCAAACGTTATTGTAGTAAAGAATGTAATTTTTCTTACAACGTATTGTAAATATTCATCACGTTCCGACCTTATCGGGCTAGGTATGTTAAATATTTTATTGAAAAAGTTATACCTTGTAAAATCGATCAAATTTTATGTTATTCCTGCGACTGTTGAGTTCATTGTATATTTTAGGTAATGTCTTTCGGAGATATTATTCCAATAGCTAAAAGGTAACACAATAAATTATTGTACATAGATGTTTAGTAATATTTATTACTAACTAACTACTACTAATTATTTTACAAAGTTGTTTAGTAATTAAACCCGTATAGTTTATAAACGCATGGGCGAGCAAAGCGAGCAACGATGCAGATAGTTCGTCGGTGTACTCGAGTACACCATCGAACTGTTTGCATCACTACATGCATGTTAGACATTTCCTCACGCTTGTTAAAGGAAATCAATTCCAATTCCGACAGATTAAGATTTAAAATCTCTTGTAGGTATGCGTGCTACTTAATACAATTGTCATAGAAAATTCAAATTCAAATGATGCCCAAAAGCTTCATGCTACTTAATTATATGAATACCTAGTCCGGCCGTTCCGTTACAAATGAAAATCTAATTTTAGTTTTTTATGAAGTGATGTAATACTACTTAAATTTATATGTACTTATTAAAGATTTAGCAAGAAATTAAAAATGTGTTAAACTCAAAATCTGTCCGGCCACGAATCCATGGATTTACGCAGTTTTTCGATGGGAAATTTCGCCACTGCCACTAGTGTGTTCAGGCAGCAGTCCTTGAGAGCCATAAAGTGTTCTAGGTCTTACGTGATCACATTTTTAACCACATTATCTCTGACTATCAAGTGACATAGTAGTCAAAAGCTATATGAATAAAGTATAAGTGATACTTATAAATACAACTTAAGTTCAATATTTTAGCTCATTTCGCTTATTCTTTGCTTTTCATATCTTGTATTCACGTATAAATTGATTTTATCAATATTTGCTTTCTAAAAAAAATTTTTCATACTTTTTGTGATGTTCTTCTCAATGAAGTAGACACGAGCAAAGCAGGCAAATGAAAAAAAGTACATATGGCAGAGATTCAGACTTAAATGGTTGTGTGGTGTAACTAAAATGGTAACTTAAATAATATATCTATATTTATAACAACATTATAAAGAGGAAAGATTTCATTGTTCGTTTGTTTGTTTGCATTTAATAGGCTCTGAAACTACTCACCCGATTTGAAAAATGTTTCATTGTGGGGAAGCTACACTATCCCCGGGTGACATAGACTATAATATATATTCAAAAAAATTAGCGATCATTGTAATTGTTCATTTTGACATTTTTTGCACGTGCGAAGCTGGGGCGAATCACTAGTATAAAATAATTATTCAAAATGGCAGTAATTCATCTTTCAGTCACTTCACGTCAAATCAAGCACATCAATAAAATGACGTGAAGTGACTAAAATATGAATTTGTTTGAAGAAGTCTAAATAAATGAATAATTTAAATGTATTTGAAATTGATGTGTAAAGGTACTAGCACACAAACTGTGTAAATTATGTAGTTATTTTAGATTGTGGAATATCTGCTTTCGATTCCGTGACACTTTTCTAGTACAGGAGATATATATGGATAAAAATATTTTTACGAGAATATGATGTAAGCAAAAGCTTATGTTGACTTTGAGCGTCTTCCAATATTATGCCTTGTTTTACGTTTCTATCACGTTCCGGATTTAATAAATGGAGATGATGTTTATTGCAAAGCTTCGCTGATCAGTAACAATATTAATTAAAGCAGATTATAAACATATATACTTAGTCAAATTAAATATACTAACTTAAAAGTTGCGAATTTTATTATGCAATTGAAATTACAAGCGTTTTGTTTCTAATTTCTTTTATATAGCCTATGTTACCCAGAGTTAATGTAAAATTCTAACGGTGAAAGAATTTTTGAAATCGGTGAAGAAGATTTTGAGTTTATCCGTTACAAACATACAACTCTTTCCTTCTTATAATTTTACTAGTTGCGCCCCGCCATTTTACTCGCGTGGTGATCAAGAACGATGAATATGGTGATGATGAAAATAAGCTTTGCGTGAATCCAATAACCTGGTATCTCCATACCATTTTTTTTTTCATCCAAAATTTCATCTAAATCCATACAGCCATTTAGGCCTAAAACAGCAACAAACATGCGTACATGCTTACAAACTTTCGCATTTATAATATTAGTAGGATTAGGTGTACAAATGTAAATAGTTCAAAACTATGTTTTCGAGTTGACAACTATCTTCATTATGACATTTGACGCTCTCACGGCATGTTGTACGCTGGCATGAAAGCTCGCTTGGAAACTTCCACCGTAACAATGCTCGTTATGACCTGACTCTCAATCTTCTCTTCATAGCTTGTTGTATTGATCTGGATAAAACTACCTTAAGGTAGTTTTAAAGGCATTTGCCCTTTTGATAAAATAGTATAAACATGAAGAAAAAAAATACAACATGCTGATGATATATAAATATTATAAATGAATTTTAACATGAAGTGAAATAAGTACTGACTTTACTTCAAATGTTAATATGTCTTCTGATTGAGTATGAATCTTTAAGAACTTAATAGCCCATTAAATACCCTGTTCATTACTTCCATAAAAAAGAGCATAATAATACTTGTTTATTAATTATGAAAGTGTACCGTGCAAATGTGTAAGCCGTTGATTGCTTTAGCTGCAAATATAAAAGTTTGATTTATTTCAGTGTACTTTGAAGTATGCGTTATATTTCAAGTGTTATAAACGGTGAAATTTCTTATGATGTGAATTATTACATTTTAATAAATGGAATAAATCCTTCTTATAAAAAATGTAAGCTTCATTAGAAGTGCTTTAAATTTCCGAAACTTTTTGTTTCATTTCACCTTTACGTCTATATTATGGTACGCTTATACTATAACATATTTTTCAACACACTAGCTCTTAAAACGAGCCTTGGACCGAGCTATAACATACACGTGCGTTATAATATTACACATTAGTGCGTAATACCAACAAAGTTAAATTAGTGCCTACCCGCAAGTTCTACATGAGTAGTCAGAGCATTCTCAATTTAAAAATTAAACATAAAAGCAATACTTGTATGACAGAGAGGAGTTCAGAGACATAGTAAGGTACACTTGTCAAACGCTAGGATCCTGTCTTAAGAAAGCAGTACTTAGCGATGAAGAGGGATCTTCACAGGCTGATGAAATGATGGATTGCTTGCATATATAAGCTGTATTCTTTGTAATCTTAACAATTGTTTACAATAAAGTGTTTTGTATTGTATTGTACATATTTTATACAGTTTACATGGTTACACTATTGAAGTTTTAGTAAGAATACCTTCTAGTAATACATTTGTTCGGTTTATTCGTTACATAAAAAATCCCTAATATTGAAATTAATAATTATATATCTAATATATATATATCTCGTGTCACAATGTTTGTCCTCAATGGACTCCTAAACCACTTAACCGATTATAATAAAATTCGCACACCATGTGCAGTTCGATCCAACTTGAGAGATAGGATAGTTTAAATCTCAAATTATGGTCGCAATTTTAATTTATTGCTAATTATGTGTCAGTGACAATTATTTGTTAACTCCAAATGATTCTAACAGATGTCGATACCTTTCGACTGGGTTGAGTAAGTAATCAATAGATGGCGCTGCTATGGTAAGTTGTCTGTTATTATTTGACAGTCACAATTATCTGTTAACTCCAAATGATTCTAACAGATGTCGATACCTTTCGACTGGGTTGAGTAAGTAATCAATAGATGGCGCCACATGGCCACAGCAACGCGTGGCCGGGTCAGCCTATATGTGGTATACCTATATATTCTAGCTGCGCCCCACGGTTTCACCCGCGCGGTGATAATTATTGATGATTATGATGGTGAAAAGTAGGCTATGTATTATTCCCAGACCTAAAGTGTCTACAATACCAAATCCGTTGTACCCGCGAGGTGATGAAAAACGGTGATGATGGTGATAATGAAAATAAGCCTATGTGTTAATCCAGGGTATAAACTATCTGTGTTATAAATTTCATTACACTCCGTTCAGTAGTTTTTGCTTAAAAGAGTAATAAACACATGTATGTTTATTATTCTTTATGTTTATTATTCTTAAAATCACAAACTTTCGCATTTATAAAATTAGTAGGAATATTAAATTTTAATTATATAGTGAAGAGTATAGAATAGTCGATTACATGAAGTTAACAAAAATACAATAGTGAGGCTGTGCGATAAGTAACCCTGTTTTAGAAGCAATAGTTTTAGAGACTATGGAGATTATCAACCATTAGACATCAACCGCTAAACACCGGGTAAACCACTTATGGCATTCCTAACGAGAGTTAACATCAGTAAAGTCATTTGCTCGAAAAATTCAGAAACATCGGCTATTTGGTTTAAGTTCCAAACACCCGTGCAGGCAACCACATAAAATACCGAACAACAGAAAAGACCTCTTCATTTATTCACGGTTTTAACTGAATGTATATTCTCTGAAGAATAAATCGGCATATTCAACGAACACTTTCAAATAAATGTAACAAAGATATCGTTTTAAAGCCACGTTCATTGGCGGAATGGAGGCGGTATCTCCACTTGAATGATTACACCTGGCTGCAGACGTGAAGTGTGCATCTTTTTACCCGCAAGCGAGCGCACGCAGACGCTTGTTGGCTGCAACTTCAGACTATTCTGCAACAATGGGTGCTCCATTGTAGTCGGGGTTTAGTCACCGATTACATTTATAGTTATAGATGTTGTGTTCTGTTCAGGCGTGTTACTTTATATAATAACTGGCGGCCCGTCCCGGCTTCGCATGGGTGGACATCGTAACTAAATGCTGATCTATTTATATGAGCTGAAATTCTATTCTACATCCTACGTGCTAATTACTCCTATCTTTCCCTCTGCGTCATAAGCCGCTGAGAGCTTCGGCGCTTGATTGTGGTTCGTAATCCTGCGATGATCTTGCATCTCATACTGCTAGACGAAGTGAACGTTCAGCGCTAGATTCCCGTGCGGTCCGGAGTTTCTATCTCTATTTTCAGCAAGTTTCAGCGCTAATCGCTCTCGGACTTACAAGACGATCTGAATTATCAGAAGAAAATTCTCCAATACCACGTATTTTTGCCAATTTCGCTTGGAAACTATGCTTAGATAGTTAGAGCTGTTTCTTAGGCCAAAAGTATAATAGTTTTCTTTTGAATAAAAAAAATTTAATACGAACTTGTTTCGTATATAATAAAAATACTGGAAAATTTAAAAATAAGTGTATAACTATCAAACAGAAAACAAGTCAGGAAAAGTTAAGTGGGTAGTTCTGAAAACAACTTTTAATAAATATTTACTATAAAAAAAATACCAAAAAATGGAACCGACTTTAACACTCAAAAGTGTGATATAACTTGTTGGAGTGACCATGGTAGTTCAAAAGTAACTATTATCATAATATTGTGAGCATGGTACCATAGCCATAGCATGGTATGAACATGGTTTTGAGTGTTGCAGTCGGGTCTATTTTTTGGTAAAATTTTTTTGTAGCAACTATTGATCTATAAGTATTTACAGTCCAGTAGTAACGGACATAGCAGCGCTATGTTAGAAAATCTAATAACGGTCACCCCCAATCAACCTACCTGCAAATAGTGCTGATAAATTGAATATCGTAGGTACCTCTAAAAACTAAGTATATTTTTCACAGTTTAAAATTTAATAAAAATGCCAGATCTGGTAGCAAAAAATGCCGTGCTGTTAAAATGCGTTCCTACTTCACGTGATATGTGTGGTTTGAAACTAGCACTCGGGTGGGCTCAAGTGGTCTCTACCGCGCTCCCACTAAATAAATATGTATTGTATACGGAACCCGCAGAAATGCTCGCGAATATCGTACGGAAAATGTATTTTATCGACGTAAGTTGACAGTGTAACTCACTTCTACGCTGCATAAAAGTTGCTGATGTTGTTTTATATTCAAAACTCACTTTTGTATCCAAAATATGACACTTTTATCTCATTGACAAGTAGAGTGAAAAATATGGTATCATTTTGGGCGATACGGCGATTCTATTAAGGTTTGTATTTGATTTTGAAAGGTTATTTTATCACTTATGAAATTTGGCAAAATTGTTATAATAAAACAACCCTACAGGGAGTCGTGAAACTCAATACGACGAAAAATTATGCAAAAATTTATCGCTTCAAACGCATGTTGACCCATAAATAATAATTATGTACATTATGGCTCTGAAAATTAAGTCTTAAGATTGATCAAATAAAAAAGTTCGGCGTGATATTTAAGTGTTTTTGTTAGTCCTAAATTTAGTTCCTTTACATAATAATTAATTATATTTAATATTTTGCTTTAATAATAGGGAAACGTCTGCTTTAACTTTGTCGGTTAATATCAACGAAAGGCGTGAATAAATATATTTATGTATGTATATCAAAACCGAATTTTAGGATCTTCGTTATAGATCTACAAGTTAACTGGAACATTATGGTCATTGTAGAATACGGTTAACGTACATCAGTCCTAGAATTATTGTAATGCCGAGGCTGGTGCTTATAGCTAGAGCCTAAAAGCAGAAATATCTATCTAGGTACATAAACTAGTTGTTATATTAAAAACGGCGTTTGACACATTAAGAATGTATAAAACACAGGAATTAATTACGTCGTAAGTCAGAGGGACTTTAGTTTTGACCACATTCGAAGCCTTTTTGAAAGAGAGTACCGAGTTCTCGGGGATGCGGTCGCGGTTCGCCTTGTACTGACTCACGTACCTACTACATGAATATAGTTCTCGTGTTTTATCGTCCTTAATATATAAACTATGAATAGTGGAATATATCCTTTCTGGAACTTGTAGCCAAATAGAGCATATCTTTAAAGTATTTAATAACTGTAACTAATTAAATTAACTGGCATGTATCAGTGATACAGCAGTAAACGATCGGACGTTACACTGCAATATGATATAAAAAAAGTCTTCTTCCTTCCGGTCACATTCTTCCTAAAAATGGATAGAAGATACGGTACGCATAAAAAGAAAATTAACCACAGCACTAGCGTATTACAGCACAAACACACACAAAAAAAAATATCATTTAATGTCAAACTAAAACAAACACTTTTGAGTTTCGTACGTAATATTTACGGTGTTGTGTATCAGACTAAAATAACAAGCAAGAAGAGCTCCCTAGGTTTGCTTAATGGATCTGTCAACGTTATGATAGACTCCAAGCTTACAATATTTAATTATCGTGAACTTTTTATGTTACATCGTCGAAATACTACGCACAAATACACTTACTTAGTGATTATACCAGGATTATGGCAGAATAAATATAATATTGTAAGCTTTTACGATGTCGCCATTTTAATGAAAACTTTGTATGAGATATTTATAATTTAAATTTATTGATTCACCTGTAGTTACGTGCTGAGGCTCGCGCTCGCCGCCTGGCACGATCATAACTCGCAGATGAAGAACTGCAAATAAGTTCGAAACTGGTCGCAGAGTAATTTTCCAGTGTTTACCACTTGAGTCTTAGTCGGTTTGTTACATTACAATTATTGATTCAGATTTTTTTTAATGAAAAATCTTGCTGTTATTCCACGGGTAATCAAAAGAAGCTTGCGATTTGAATTTCTATACTTTCGATGCTAATGCTCTGATGGAAGCGAGTTGTTTTCAGGTCATTTTTATTGTCAAACTTTTTTTTACCGTTCTCTTTTTAACATAGAAACTAATTTTACTTTTCTTCTATGATTTTTATTTCAAAACGGTCTTAAGCATCTAAAGCAAAGGCTCAAATCTTAATTGAATCAAAGTATATCATAATAATTACAACATGAATATTGGATAATCAATTAGGTAAACATTTCCGTCCACAAAAAGTCATAATCATTTTTATCTCTGGGTTCCTTGTCAAATAATATATTTTGGGATTTAATTACTTCTGGAAGTCTCCGCGGGTACTTTTATTGAATTGGACGAGGTGGTCGAGGAAGTAGTCGGAAATGTTATTACGCTCACAAGGAGACCCTTAATTTACTATCGAGCGCCTTAGCGGCGCTAGAAGGGCACCTCATCAGTCTCGAGCTCTTTTAAGTTTCCTTCTTAACTTTTCATTAACAAAATTGAAATAATTCTTACCTACTTGATTTACAGTAAAGTAATTAAGTGAGAACATTACAAAGCCATTGATAGTTTATTTTTTTTATTAAAACTGACGTGGTTTTGACACATTAGATCAACCAACTAGTTAATAAAGATTGATCTCGAGAAGAGTTAAGAAAGAGAAAAACAGATATGAAAGAAGGCAACGAGTCATTCTTAACGGGACGGACGCAGTGCGGTTCGCCTAATACCCGGTACTACCCGTATTCTCCTTAAAAAAAGACCACCAAATGTGGTTAAAACTATAGTCGGAACCTCCTGACTTACTACATGAGTAATTCTCGTGTTTTATAAATTCATATTGTGGTCATATTTTGTTTAATAATTCTAGTTAAAAATGACTCGTAGTCTTCTTTCATATCTGTTTTTCTCTTTCTTAACTCTTCTCGAGATCAATAATTTTTGACAAGTTGATTGATCTAATGATTTCACGTGTTCTAATGTACTAGCAATGCGCTGACAGCCGCAGATGTACGTTCCCGGAGGCGAAGCCTTACCTGTAAATTAAAAATTATAGAACGTTAGTTCATCCAAACACGAAAAGTTTTTTGCTTTCAATTTTATATCTAGCAGTAGGATAGTGCTATTCGAGTATTTACTCATAGTAAATACTCGATAGTGAATACTTTCCATTACAAAATTTACCACACGAATATGATACATACGAAAATTTATATGTGTGTGTGTTACGTCTTCGTAGGATAGCTGTCGTTCCGGGAAACCCGTAGTCCAGACGGGTGTAACCCCGGGGTTTAGTTAGTCTTCTACATATTAATATACAGAAACCATATGTTTGTAGCACATAATCTACTAATCCAAAGTAAAAATGAAATCAAATTCGACCCATTGACTTCTATTCGAGTTTTGCAACTATAAATATAGGTATATACATAAGTACAGTATTCATATATAGATTTTGTATTTCATACTACTTAATATAACATTTTGAAATTTTTACCTCAGCTGCAAGAGAGTCGGCTGTCATCGCCGCTTCCTAAAATATCCCACGGGAACTATAAATATAAGATGTGTTATTCCAGGGTTTAACCTATCTCCATACTAAATTTCATCGATATCGGTACGGCTGCTTAACTGTGAAGAAGTCACAGAGGTTTTTCAAGTATTTATATTATTTTCGGGACGAAAAGTAGCCTAGGGTAAACTAACTCCATACCAAATTTCATCGAAGCCTGTGCAGCCGTTTGAGTGTGAAGGAGTAACAAACATACACACATACATACAAACCTTTATAATATTAGTAGGGTGAGTAATCAATTACCCTGTAAAGTGTACATTTGGCCATAAACATTACTTAGAAACGTTCTATCATTACGATTTCTAATAGGTTTCGTAAACATTAACTAGCCGCTTTTTTCTATCCTTAGATTTAAAACTTACTCCCCACAGAAGCAGTTAGCTTCTTATTTTCATTTAAAGCAACTCCATTCCTTTAGATTTCCGTAGAACGAGATTCATTTGATGCGGCTATCGAGGATCGGTTACGGACCAACGATAGAAATAAAGTACACCAGACGTAAATGGTAAAATATTGAATACTCACAGTAGGTACTTTTAACAAGTTTCAGAATGTACAAAAGGGTTCTAATCGTTTAAAACTTACGCTACAAATCTTTACTTCTCGATTACTTCATGAATACAAAATCAAATCAAAATCATTTCATTATCTGCCAATTACGGTTCAGGGGTTAGTTACACAGATACCTACAAAGTAGTTAGTACTTACTAGAAACACAATATATATATACAATATAATAAATATACAATAGTTATGACATCATGTACCTGGGCGGCTTTCATGCGGATGACTACCAGAAGGGTGAGAAGGTTCCAATTACGTCATCATTCGCATGAAATGCCTCAGTAAAAACCTGCAGATCCTCTGCTACAGTTTTCAGGATGCTGAAAACTGTAGTATAAGACAATGATATTATATGTTTATATGAGGTAGATGTCGCACAAGCGCGCGGTAACTGAGGCGGCAAAATTAAGTCAATTGTAGTAATTTTCATTGTGACGCGTATTTCAAGCGCAAGTCTAAACATATAGCTATCCTTTTCGTACCTTATACCGTATTATCTGTCGCAGTAAGCATGTTTATGTCGTAAAGGAACAAAATCTGAGCACCGAGCAATATGAATATACGTCATCTTTAGAAAAACGTCATTGAGTATAAGATGTATTCAAATTTAGTAAAGCGCTAGCAGGATTTCGCTAGTGGTATTTTTAACAAAGCGTTTCCGAGCTTCGAAGGGCATGTTGATACGTCATCTCTAGTCGACGATGGTGAATCACTTCGGGGTTTTTGTGAGTAGCAAGTAAGAAAGCTCTTGTATTTTGAAAATTATTTAGGTTTATGTTAGTAAGCAGCTTTCTTTGGGGCTCAGTGTCTTTCTTTTGGTCATGTATTTCGATTCAACTAAAATGAACTCTTTGCGGAGTAGGTATACTCACTGACAACATTGATACACACTACTACACGTAGTTGTGAATTTGAAATCATCAATAGTACACAAAAAATAATTAATACACCACTTACCTTCCTTTATATTTTTCGATTATACATATATATTTCGATTTGCTTTTTTTTTTTCAATGTCGCATAAATTTTAAAATAATACATTTTATACTGCAATTTCAACGTCTTCAAAATTTGATGAATGTTTTTTTAGACATTAGTGGTTTTCACGCATTAAAAACTTACACAAAAATAATTACTTTAAAAACGAATATTTACATATATTAGTTATGTATTGCTTTGTTTTAGATTATTGTAAATTGATGAGTTGTTATAAAATTATAATATTTCACTAAATAAAATTGCTTCATAGTTCCGGTTATGGAACCTGGGTTCAATCCGATCATTAACAGTTTATTAGTTTTGTTATTAAAACTGATGTGGTTTTGACACATTATGAATGTATAAAACACGGGAGTTACTCACGTAATAAGTCTGAGGGTTCCGACTATAGTTTATTAGTAGTATTAGTTTCAAAGATATCAGAGTATTTCAAATTTTATTCAACTTTCAAACGTTCACACACTAATATTCCGAGCATTTTAGGCGTAGGAGTTGTGTGACTCAGAACGAATTATAAATAACGAATCAATAAAACAGTTTCCACTCAAAATACTTTCGAGAGCACAATATACATTCTCACGTTTCCACTTGCTCTCAATTTGACTGGAGAGCTGTGGGCACCACAAAAGAGGAATGAAAGCATCGATTTTGCATAAGAATCTGATGCGGGCGCTGCCTTGAACGGAATAACAACCGATCGGGAACAAAACTCGACACCTCGGACTGACAGTTAAGCTTTATAATTGAACTAGTAGCGTCCCGCGGTTTTACACGCTTGGATTACGGTTTTCCCGCTAAATCAATTATTCCACGAGAATCATGCATTTCACCGTAGTAAAAAGTAGCCTATGTGCTATTCAAGATTTTTATCTATCTCTGTGCCAAATTTCATCAAGATGCGTTCAGCCGTTTCGGCGTGATTGAGTAACAAACATGCATCCATCCGTCCGTCCTTCCAAGCTTAAACATTTATAATATTACTGGGACTAGCGGCCCGCCCCGCCTGCGCACGGGTAAAATATTTCAAAATTGAAAATCATAATGAACACTAATTTCAAAATAATATAATATATACTTTGTCACCCGGGGATAATGTAGCTTTTTTTCAACAGTGAAAGAATTTTCAAATTCGTTTAGTAGTTTCGGAGCCTATTCAATGCAAACAAACAAATAATCAGAACTTTTATCTTTACAATAATTGATCATGTATAATTAACCGACTTCAAAAAAGGAGGAGGTTATATGTTCAACTGTATGTATTTTTTATGTATGTTCACAGATAACTTCCCCATTTTTGATTTCAATTCAATTTACCGATTCTCTAAATTCGTTTTTATTTCTACACATTCATTTAAATTTCATCAAAATCGGACAAGCGGTTTTTGAGTTACACTCGAATAACTGAAAAGTGTTACGTCTACTTGGACGACTTTCTACTTGCGGGTGAAAAAATCGGTGAACGTACTCAATGACAATTGATCCTGTGAGTAGCAAAGGTCACTAAAAAGAGTGAAGAAAAAGTTTACCAAAAAATGGAACCGACTGCAACACTCGAAAGTGTGCAATAACTTATCGAAGTCGGTACCTTTAGCACATATTTTTATAATAGTTACTTTTGAACTATCATGGTGCCGATTTCAACAAGTTATTTCATATTTTCAAGTGTTCAAGTCGGTTCCAATTTTCTGGTAAAAATTTTTGAATTTATATTTTACTTTTACAACTGCTTTTCATGCGAAGTGAGAAGGAATTATTATAGATATTCAATATAGTTACACTGTTCTTTCTCAATTTAAAAATTGCTTTGAAGCGCTAAAAGCAGATATTGCTATCTATCACAATCGATCAACCAATATGTATATATTTACTTACTAATTTGTAATTATGTATCTATCAACTACATGTATAAAAAAAAAACTTTTTTCACTTCTTGGATGATTATTAGTGGCATGTTCAAATGAACTAGCATGTATGTGAATGGATATAGAGGGAAGCCGAAGAAGGCACGGATGGACTGCGTAACGAATGATATGTTTATGAAAGGTCATCATCATCATCATCATCATCTCAGCCATAGGACGTCCACTGCTGGACATAGGCCTCCCCCATTGATTTCCACAAGGACCCGTTATGAAAGGTGTGAGCACTGAGATGACTAGCGAAACAAAGAATGGAAAAGAAATGTTGTGCATCCCCGAAGGATAAATCAAGAAAAAGAAGAAGATTTTCATTTGAGCGTTTTCGCTCTAGCACGTGATTCTTTCGTTAGCTTCTGTATTTAAACAGCAGGCATTAGGTCTTGTTCAAAGCCATCAAGCTTATAATAATCATCGAATGTCCTTCGACCCGCGTTGACCTGCGTAGTGAACCTATATACATGTATATCCGAGTAAACCCCAGCTGTGTGAAGACTGATTATGATATAACAATAAAAATCTTAATCAAACTTGCTTACATTAGGTACTTCATTTACAAGCTATTAATGTTTGCGTAGAACTCAAATTTTCTACATGAGAATAAAGTCCTTTATTAAAATATTTCTGCCGTGTTTGAGTGTCCGAACCCTCTTGAAGCGCCGTGTCTTATATTGAAAGAAAACACTCGAAACGGAATAGACTTCCGAGGGTAGAGTTTAACTGTCTTTAACTTTTGTAAGGGTCGAAAACACGGAACCCAGTTGGGTCGAATGGACCGTCGACTCATAAATCTCGTGGTAGACAGTAACAATGTGTAGTCGGCTTGTCTTCAACCCCTACGTTATATATAGACGTACGTGTATATATTCTTAAAACCGTTACAAGCGTTGTAATGGGATGTGTTGACGCGATAATCTGCTAACATTTTATCTTGCGCCGACACGTTAGTACCTATGCTTGTAGTATTTACAGAAAAATATTACATAAAGAATGTTATTGTGATCGTTGAACGGTCAACGGAGAGTCATAAAGGCGGTATCTAATGAAACAATGGCCAAGAGCACGTCGGTTCATGTTATACAACCGTCAGAAAAAATAATTCTATAGCGAATACATTTTATGAATAAAACAGATGTACTCACATTTATTGTTAACGAATTTTTATTATAATGTTTTTTTATTGAAAATAAGCAAGCGTACCACTACCGCATGTGCAGTCTATGATGGAGCACGCTTGCCTAGATGATTCCGATTCTCTCATCATGTTTAGTATTGACTGGATCACTTGACGCCTCTCTGAATAGTAAGCCCCGCTTGATTGGTACGTGGGTAAAACTATACAGTGTATATAAGCTTTGTGCCGAGGCAGCACACGACGGCGGCCACTTCATTTAATCAAGCCTGCGGTTATCCATTATCAGACGGGGAGATTTTTACTCTCATCAACAACAAATAGATGCGCTAACTTTAAAAAAAACACTTATTCACTTCTTAAGCAACGATATTATATGTTTATATGAGGTAGATATCGCACAAGCGCGCGAAAACTGAGGCGGCAAAATTAAGTCAATTGTAGTAATTTTGATTGCGACGCGTATTTCAAGCGTAAGTCTATACATATAGCTATCCATTTCTATATTATTTGTACCGTATTATCTGTCGCAGTAAGCATGTTGATGTCGTAAAGGAACAAAATCTGAGCACCGCGCAGTATGAATATACGTCATCTTGAGTAAAATCTCTTTGCTGCTTAAGCATAAATTGTAACAAGCATGAATTGAGTGATAAATTGTGACGGTCGCCGTGGTGCAGTGGTCAGCCAGTGATGTGACTTCTGTGGCTCCGGGACCCGGGATCCTGGGTTCGAATCCGGGCAGGTGCAAACATTTGTGCGATGAGTGTAGGTGTTTTTCCCGGATCTTTGGTGTTTGTGTGCTGTTATTGTGTCTAAGCGGGGGTCAAAGTGAGATTAGAAAAAATTCAAAAATAAAAAAAAATCAGAAAGATTAACCCTTCAAATGGGCTGCAGCCTTTAAAAGGCCGAGTGTTATGGCGCTCGAAGTGGGGAGCGGCCTTTAAAAGGTCGCAATAGAGGCCTGCTAAAGGTCTCTTCCCCAACGGGGTTTCTTAAAATATGAAGATGCGATTTTTAATGTTTTGTTGTGTTTTATTATATCTATAATACCCAAGGATAAAGATAAAATCAAAATCTAGACTCACCGCAATACATTTTTCATTTGTTATGTATACTCTGTTACAAGGTATCTGCACCGAGTAAGCCGTAACTTAAGTGAATAATTCAGAGACATATTTAGGCTTATTCTGCAACAAACATAAGTAATGAGTAATTAATGAAAATAATAATAATAATCTGGTCCAGTAAGCCAGTGGGAACATTTTCTTAAATGCTGGCAGCATTGCCAAGTTGATAGCAATGATTAATTATTGATCGAAGCTATTGCTTCTCAGTAAGTTGTTCAATATTCTAATTTTCATACTTTATAAACCTAGAGTTTGAAAACTTTTTCACTTGATGGTAAGTCATTTCACTGACGTCGAGGTCAAAGATATTATCACGCTAAACTCTGTAGGCAGGTGATCGAAGTTCTTTAATCTAAATCCTAGCAAGGTTAATGCTTGGATTTAGATGACGGTTTTACCTTCATCTACACGAAACTCAAGTCGCCGGTGGGATCGAACGCGCGTCTGTTAACAGCTGACACTTCCACCGATGACCTACCATCGCTTCAAAATTGAACAGTAAATTCAAGGTTGACCTTTTAATACTCTAAATAACTAACTAAAAATATATACCCAACAATTCATAAAAACAACCATACGTGCAAATAAAATAATAATAATCTGGTCCAGAAAACCAGTGGGCAAATTTCCAAAACGCTGGCAGCATTGCCCCATTGAATAGCAATGCTCTTTGAGAGAAAGACAAGAAAAAGTTTAGCGTTTCGGTTATGTGTTTCTTTGGATAAATTAAGCTTAAAAATTGTATACATTAATTAACAAATTGTTTGCATCATTCTGAACTCGGAAAGTATTTCTGATATGGACAAGGGGAAAAGGTGTTATTTCCTTATTTTTTATAATCCTTTTGAAATTGAAGATATCGATGTGAAAGCTCACGTTATGTTAAAGGTATAACCTATTTTGCGAACGAGAAATTCTTTTGCAATCACACAGTGTCATATAGCAACACCGCTCTTTAATTAGGTAAAGTGGATAATAAATGAAAGGACTTTTCTTCTACTCATATACTTCGTATATAAGTCGAGTAAGTTAGTGTCTATCTAACTGTGTCAATATCAGCACTTCAAAATACTTTATTGTATGTTATTTTTGATTGGAAATTTTCGTGAGTTTGACACATTATTATATATATGTGGTATCCGGCTTTACTCACGTTTATAGTCGAAGTTTCGACCTAGGTTTCGAGCATGTCCGATGCTCATCCTCAGGTGAGTTTACGCTGCCAGTGGTCGTGGTCGCCACGATCTGGCAGCGTAAACTCACCTGAGGATGAGCATCGGACATGCTCGAAACCTAGGTCGATACTTCGACTATAAACGTGAGTAAAGCCGGATACAACATATATATAATAATTTATTGTATGTGTACAGAAAAGATTGAAAATACAAATACAAAAGTGTCACAAACCTAATTAATTACTTAGCATTACACATGTGCTGAAAGTTTTTATAAATATGTATTTTATACTATCTGTAGTTAACCGTAACGTTTTTCGGTTGATTAAAAAAACAGAAATAAACCTCCAGGATCGTTCACGGTTTACATTATCCTACTAATATTTTAAATGCGAAAGTTTGTGTGTTTTTGGGTATGTGTGTATGTTTGTTACCTTTTCACGCTCAAACGCCTGCACCGATTTTGATGAAATTTGGTATTGAGATAGCTTATACCCTGGATTAACATATAGGCTATTTTCATCATCACCATCATCACCGTTTTTCATCACCACACGGCTCAACCAACCGCAGGGCGCAGATAGTTTTATATAAATTTAATAGCTGCATCCATACTGGGGTAGTAATAGTGGTAGTAAACAGGTAAATTAATTAATTACCAAACTGTGAAATTACTGAATCATTATTTATCCTAATTCGCGCATACATAAACTTATACACCAAAACCTACATGATTTACCAGGTCTTCTCACGCCTCGTTAAGAACAACACGTATAGAATTTGGACTATGATAGGAAATGTGTATTGTGAAAATTTATTGAATTAACTGTAGAGGTCGTTATTTGGGCTCGTAACTAATACAGGCTACATTCATTACGAAACCTCATCATGCAGGTCTATGTAGTTGGAAGTGATTTGTCGTCCTTAGGGAGGAATAGACCACCAGCGATGCCGGTCGCGGTTGAAAGCTATTTTTCAAGTGCTTTTTCCTATTTGTTGCGTTAAACTGGCTCGTGGAAATTGTTATGGGTACCTAGAGAGTTTCAGCTCCAAATAGGCTGTACACTTTATTTTGTCAGGGAAAATGTTTGCTCTAATAGTATTTTCTGAAACGTACGTGGGTAGGATTTGTCAGAACATAATACCAATTACATTCAGCCACTCGTAAAAGCGTCCATTATCCTATTTAAAAAAGAATATTCGTATATATTTTGTTCGTTGTAGCAAAATCGTTATTGTGTATCTGTAGAGGAGGATAAGGCCTAAAACGCACTAGCGGCTGGCCGCGATGCGGCGTGCCGTTGGATGCCACCCACTCTTCACTAAGAATATGTAATGAATAAATGAAACTAATATTATACATACATAAAACATACAGATCGAAAGCGTCCTCTCTTTTTTGAAGTCGGTTAACATGGCGTGAATGGCGTTCGCTCTGCGAATATCGATGCAAAATGTCGCGGTGGAAAAGGCAAACGAAGCAACTGGGGCCGCGCCGCCCGCTCTAGCCGCATTCCACAGATACTTTGTTGTCGAGCGGCGCGCCGCATTCACACTGCGTCGGCGCAGGTCCACGTTCACAT
The DNA here is from genome assembly GCA_934044485.1 of Apeira syringaria. NCBI lineage: Eukaryota > Metazoa > Arthropoda > Insecta > Lepidoptera > Geometridae > Apeira > Apeira syringaria. The sequence continues at coordinate 6,737,307 of OW203655.1, read as the reverse complement.
TATCCTTCCATGTGCATCCACTGCACCTTTATACAAATTGAAAAACAACAAACTAATTACAGTTTTATAAGCTACTACAATATATATTTCCAGCATTCAACTAGCCATTTCATTTAACATGACATGCATTCTATTTTCACAATTTTCACAGTTTGTTTAATATCAGTAGCACGTTTAATATTTTATTCAATTGTTGATTTTTTTGTAAATCGTTCTTTTACGCGTCGACAACTTTATTTATTGTATACCTTATCTTATGTAGAAATCTAGGTGATAGATTTCAAATATATTTGTGGAGCTCAGGTAGGTTTTGACCCTAAGTATTAATACTCGTTATTTGAAAACAATATTGTGGTAGATAAATGGGAAAATTACAAAATAAATGCGTAGGTGTTAAGTAGAAATGTTTGAGATACACATTTTTTTTTCACAATTTATTTTCGTACATCTAAATCACACGCTTATTTTATTGGTATTGTTTACCGTAAGGCTATTATTCTTTTATATTGTGGAGTAAAGATTAGAACAGAGCCATTAAATCTTATTTCATCATAATTTAATTCATTTGATACCAAACAACAATAAATCATACGTTTACGTCGTAAAAACATAAATTATAACTCTATCGCGACTCTTAATAATAGCAATAAATTTATGTATATAATATATTATAATAACAAATATCTACACAGATGTACAGCCTTTATAGAATGAGAGATAAGATCCCTTAAGGTGTGACAGATGTTGGCTATTCACCATATTGTGACCTTGTAAATTATAATAAAACTTTTTCTCTTATTATACTGCATTGATCTGGCGTCTGACCATTATGCACTTGATGTTCGGTAACGATGTGGTCGAAGATGTTATCACACAAGATCTATAATGCTTACTAACTCTCAAATACTGCTGCCTGAACATACTATATATGTTTAGTGACAGTTTTTCAAACTCAAGCGTGGTAGCTACCAGGCGGGCACTTGAAAGTACCAGATAGTTTATTCAGACTAAAGTGATATTCGTAAGCTGACTGAAAGGTAATTTGTTAAATGAATCAAATGTCATCGCGTGCAGCCTTCGGATGAGCTGTAAACATCAATTTGAATTTAAAAGCTTATGAAACAGGTTGATCAAAATACATGAACGCCCGAATGTATATTAAACTATAGGAATTAGTATGTTCTCAATGAAAAAAGAAATTATAGCTTAAAATTTTCAATCCAGAAAGCCTCTCAATTACGTAATCAAAATACTAATTTGGTAACTTAGAACGTGTCGAAGTAAAAGTTCAAGCTACATCAAAAGGCTAAAAGTTAGCTACCAAGTGATCCTAAGTATCTTGCGGCACTGGAGCTGCAAGAGTGAGCTAGATCAAGAACTCTCAGAACTGATAACTAAGTTTACTAAATCTCACCTATACTACCTAAACTACTTATGTAAGTTAAATTTCAAAACTATATGTTTATTTTTTCGCCTCTAACATGATAATTTATAACATAGACACGTAAGGTTTATTTAATTTCATTACGTCAATATGGCTTCAATAGGTCTTGGCTGAGATGATAATGATGATGATGATGATGCTGTTGATGATGATGATGCTGTTGATGATGATGATGCCGATGATGATGATTATTTTTATTATGATAATGATGATGATGAGGTCAATATCGCCATCTCAAAGTTGATGATCAACCAGAGCCACCTCTATAGATATGCACAACCGGAATTGACATACGGGCGGAATAACTGCCCCAGCGTTAAAATACTGTGTTTAGGTAGATTTGACAGTCAATTCAAATTCAACTATATGTAGCTTTCAGAGTTCATTGTTGTCGAAATATGACTAATCGCATTTTCAGATTTTTCAATTTCCTCCCTTCAGTGCTAAGAAACAGTTCAAACGCTATTGTCATTGTCTCTCTCGGTAACGAAAAATGCACTTCAACTATTTTAAATAAAGGAAAAAACATAAGGCTGTAGGTAAATATTTTTCTGCCTATTTAATCGGTAAATGATATCAATTTCTTTTTCAACAATCACCTGCGTGAATTGTTCTCATATAATTCATGAGAATATGTTAGAATACTTGTAAAATAGGTATATATTTATAGTTATTTCATATATATGTATTTTTAAGTCATTCATTGTGCGAGCTAGGAAATATTTTGATGTTTTAGCTTATAAAATCATATAATATCGTTCCAATCTATGTATTTATAATTAACCAACTGTAACATACATAATGTAATGATTCATGTGTTTAAATTGCTGCTTGAATAATAAAAAAATCAGATTGATTTAATTTTGTGACTAAAATAGAATTTATTATATGGCAACTTAAATTTTACATATTTCTAATTTTCATTAACGCCCCTTCTTTGTATTATCATCACATAAAAGTGATCATTATTTCTGAAAGTAAATTCAACAGTTTCGTCATTTTATTTTTTTTCACTTTTTGCAAATAGTTCAATAATTTCTCGTAATCGCCTGTTTTCCTTAATGTTTTTATAGCGTTTTCTTTTGCTTTAGCGTCGTATTTTTGGTAAACTTTATTCCAAAGCGTATTCAGTACCATGCCATCAATAGTTTTTCTGTCATAGTACTCGAGGCTTATTACCTGAAACAATGAAAAACTCCTTAAGTCATAAGTATAATAAATTATTAATTTATGTGTATATTATACATCAAACGAAAATTTTTAGCAAAAAATGGAGCCGACTTCAACACTCTATGTATGCATAACGTATGACATAACTTGTTGAAGTCGGTACCATGCACACAACATTTTGATAATAGTTACTTTGAAACTATCATGGTACCAAGTCGGTTCATCCAGTCGAAAGTTATGCGGTATCAAACATGAAAAAATATAAAAACATACGGGTCAAATTGAGAACCTCCTTTTTTGAAGTCGCTTAAAATAATATATAGAATGTAAACTCTAAGGCTTTCACGGCCGGCATTGCATGTTGTATGTATTGCTTCCGGGCTGTTTGGCCGTGGTCTATGTGAAACTGAGTCTCGGTCTCATCATTATGAGAGAAGACGCCGCAAAGGAGATTTCTACGCTCTTGTCGCCGCTCGGACCTGAACCACTGAAGATGTCGACCGCAGTGATCAACGAAACGTCTGGAATGACCATGGAAAAAATGACCATATTTATAAGCCCGAGAGATTTCAACTTGAGCTATCTAAGAGCTTTGCTTGGCTTGAGAATCTTGCGTTAGAGGAAAAGATTAACAACAGGTTTGTAGAAACTATCCACACAGTGGGGTCAAAGCTCTTTAGACCCCGCCGTACAAAGAGACCTCAAACACTTTTCAGCCATATCCATGACCTCATGGCTGAATGACGCTCGTTGCAACAGCAATCATCCGATGATGCTGTGCCATAACATAGACAGCTCAAAAGACGAATATCGAAATGCTTGCGACACGACATCCGTGCATTTAATACAAATCATATTAGAGATAGGCTCAAAGGCTCCGAGGTGTTTGCAACAGACAGGTCTATTGAGCAAAACCAGATGACTAAACTGAAGAGAGATGACGGCAGTAGGGCGTCGACCAAAGCAGAGGCGCTTGGAGAGATCGAGATGTTCTGTGGACAACTATACTCTTCGGCCGCTAAACCTGTTGACATATTGCCCTCTGCCCTTGGTCAAAGACCCAAGAGCCAATCTAACCTGACACTATACCAAAGATGGCTCTGAAACAGCTTAAGAACAACACGGCGCTGGGTGACGAGAGATTCACATCAAAGCTTCGGTAAATGGGTGGCTCACCGATACAAAAAGTCCTTCAGAAACTCTAAAGGACTTCCATTGTCCTCGAAAGGTCAACGCTGGAAGCATGGTGTTGTAGTTCTTTAAAAAAGGTGAAGACACATTTCTTAAGAACTACATACCCATTTCACTTCTGAGCCATGTTTATAAGCTGTTTTCAAGAGTCATCGCGAATCGTCTCGAATGTAGGTTTGATGACTTCCAGGCTCTCAAACAAGCTGGTTTCCGAAAAGGTTACAGCATCATAGACCACATTCATACGCTTCGATATGTAATACAAAAGACTGAAGTATATAACTTGCACTTATGTTTAGCGTTTGTAGACTATGAGAAAGCCTTTGATTCAATCGAGACGTGGACGGTGCTAGAGTCTCTCCAGCGGTGCCGTATTGACCATCAGTATGTTAAAGTGTTCGTACAATAACGCCACCATGTCGGTCCGAGTACAAGAGCTAATTCCGAAGGCGATTCCATTGGAAAGAGGCGCGAGACAGGAAGACGTTACCTCTTCGAAACTGTTCACTGCCGCATTGGAAAATGCCTTCGAGGTCTTGGAATAGCAAAGATTCGGCATCAACATCAACGGCGAGTACATCACTTACTTTCGGTTCGCCGACAATATTGATGTCATGGCAGAGTCGATGGGAGACCTCAGCACGATGCTCGAAGGCCTCAACAGAATTTCCTTAAGGGTGGGCCTCAAAATGAACATGGACAAGCTGAAATTTCTGTTAAATGACCATGTTGCGCCCGCCCCATGTATCCATTGGGAAATCTATTCTCGAAGTTGTTGACCATTACGTCTACTTAGGACAAACAGTTTAATCAGGCCAGTCCAATTCCGAGAATAAGGCCAATCGTCGAATCCAAATCGGCTAGGTAGCATTCGGGAAACTTCGCTACGTCTTCTCGTCTAAAATACCGCAATGCTTGAAAACGAAGGTCTTCGATTAATGTGTGTCACCAGTGATGATTTACAGAACAGCACCGTGGTCTCTGACTATGGGCCTTGTGAGCAGACTCAAAGTCACACAGCGAGCTATGGAAAGGGCTATGCTCGGGGTTTTCCTACGCGATCAAATCAAAATAAGGAGATCCGTAGAAGAATAAAAGCCACCGACACAGCCCAGCGGATTAGCATGTTAAAGTGGCAGAGGGCAGGGCATATAGCTCGAATCACTGATGGCCATTGGGCTCGAAAGTTCTTAAATGGAGACCACGGCCTGACATTTGAAGCATAGGACCACCTGACTAAGATCGCAGGCAAGGACTTGATGCGGGCCGCTTCCAACCGGTCCTTGTAGAAATCAATGGGGATGCCTATTTCCAGCAGTGGACATCCTATGGAAACGCTGGAAATAGGCATTAGTTAGGCATTGAGATAATGATGATGAACAAGGGAATCACTGCTTTTGTCTAATTATGAATATAAACATCTAATAACTGGTATTATTGAAATGTTTTTAGCATATAAATGAATATTATCTTATCTACTTACATTTACAGCGTAAAGGAGAAAAGTAAATAAAATAATAAAAAGGGTCACTTTAGACGGCATGATGAGTGTAACTTCCACCGTAACGCTGTGAAGGCACTGAGAAATCGAATGTAACAGAAATGTAAAGAATTTATCAAACATCCTTTTACGTAATCACGGAGAGCATTTTTGCTCCATTGTGTAAATTGAAACCTCAGTTAAAATAACAATTCTCATCAATCGGATATCTGTTTATTGTGTAACTGTTACACAATACAATTCATTACAATAGCTCTTTACTGTATTTTTCTCTATTCTTTGTTGGTCTAGCGTTTGGGCTGTACCTAGTTGTTTGCCTGTGTATTTGAGACTTTAAATCAGAAATAATATTAGTAGAATAGATAACCAACTAAATATATATATATAACGTGTCCCAAAATTCAACGTTAAGCCGGTACCCGTGTATGATCAGGTTGATAACTACCTAGGGAAGAATAATATAAAAAATCGAACTATTTTCTTTAAATGTTACTTTAACTCTTTTTAAATCTTTGCAAAGTGATACCCATATGATTAGACACTTACTTATATGTAGCTACAAATATGAACATTCCCCTTTTTTGTATTAGCTGTCTTAGTAACATAGCCATTCATTGCAGTTCCAAATAGCACCAAAACATTAGTACCTTAACTACAAAAAATATTAAATAAAATATTATTCATGTAAAAAGTGAAATGAAGAAATTATGTTTTTGCATTTTGTGCAACCTGTTTTTTATTGAGAATAGGCAAGCGTTTGACTACTATCTCACCTGATGTTAAGTGATAAGCCGGTCTACGATCGAACGAATATAAATTTTTTTTTAAAAATGGTTGTCTGTAAAGTCGGTTTACGGACGATAGATTTACGTGATAAGGTCATAATCATTTATGACTTTGACTTTGACTTTGACTTCGACTTCGACTTCGACTTCGACTTCGACTTCGACTTCGACTTCGACTTCGACTTCGACTTCGACTTCGACTTCGACTTCGACTTCGACTTCGACTTCGACTTCGACTTCGACTTCGACTTCGACTTCGACTTCGACTTCGACTTCGACTTCGACTTCGACTTCGACTTCGACTTCGACTTCGACTTCGACTTCGACTTCGACTTCGACTTCGACTTCGACTTCGACTTCGACTTCGACTTCGACTTCGACTTCGACTTCGACTTCGACTTCGACTTCGACTTCGACTTCGACTTCGACTTCGACTTCGACTTCGACTTCGACTTCGACTTCGACTTCGACTTCGACTTCGACTTCGACTTCGACTTCGACTTCGACTTCGACTTCGACTTCGACTTCGACTTTGACTTTGACTTTGACTTTGACTTTGACTTTGACTTTGACTTTGACTTTGACTTTGACTTTGACTTTGACTTTGACTTTGACTTTGACTTTGACTTTGACTTTGACTTTGACTTTGACTTTGACTTTGACTTTGACTTTGACTTTGACTTTGACTTTGACTTTGACTTTGACTTTGACTTTGACTTTGACTTTGACTTTGACTTTGACTTTGACTTTGACTTTGACTTTGACTTTGACTTTGACTTTGACTTTGACTTTGACTTTGACTTTGACTTTGACTTTGATTATTTTATGTAATACAAAACTCAGATGGAACGTTACGCGGAACTTTACGCGGAACGTTACTATTTTTCATGAGTGTTGCTGGTATTCATCAATTTATAAAACGTTATCACGTCAAAAGTTGTGTTTAAGTTGATATTTTTTTAAACAATTTGATAGGGCCACAAAACCGTACGCTAGAAACCATAAAGACCAGCTAGTTTCCAATATAAACAGAAAGTATTTCTGAAATACAATGGCACAAAACAAACACTCCGGCTAGTCCATTGAATCCATAACAATTTCTCTCTTGGTATTTTCTACATTATGTGAATTTTACGAGTCAGCGCTAAGAAATTACTTAAGGTTTAGGCAGTGAGGATAATTTTACGATCAGCTACGGAAGTTCCTTTATCTTTTATTTACTGCTGGAAACTAGTAAATCTATATTAAAATAATAAAGACGGCAGTAAATTGTATTTCAAATTTTGTTGTAGGTATATGGTAGGTTTAATTTTATAATTACCATGGTATGGTTGATTGAATAAACTTATCACTCTAGAGCATATCTGGTTGGCAAGTTCATTATTTCAATATGCAGCGGTTTTATTATCTGAAAACCTTATATTGGTAATCAAAGACATGTTCGTAATATTTAAAAGTAAAAATTTGGATGGATTTGTATGTTTGTTACTCAACCGGGATAGAACAGTTGAACGGATCTGTATATATTTGTTACAGAGGTAGTTATAGTCTGAACACAGACTACGGGACTACGGAACTTTTATCGGGAAATGTAAGGTTCCCGTGGTTACTAAGGTAACGAGAATTATCATGCTCACGCGGGGCGTATCTATTATATATCTTTCTAAAATAGACATGATCTGGTCGCAAGAAGTGGATATCTGATATCTCTGCCCAACTTTCATAAAAACGGGGTAACTTTTATGCTATGTTTATTTATTTATTTCAATAGATAACTGTATGTACACTTGTATGATCCATGGAGATCTGGAGGTATCTATGTATAAACTGTGATTTAACATACATTTTACATAAAAAGAATAACAACAGAAGTTACAGGTGTAGACAACACATTCACAATTCGAGCGAGTCAAATACCAATCATAAAGAGAATGGGATTTTTTTGTGCAATTTTTGAATTTACCAAAAACGAATAACAATAAATATAGAAATAAAAGATTTGTTTATTAGTAAATTTAACATATTTTGAACAAAATAACGTTGAGGTGGCAATTTTTAAATTGAAAGCAAATAAGACAAGATAATAAAATAAATACCGATATTATTTATTTTCTAAAGATCAACAAACAGTTTCATAATATAGTTACTTAGGAATAAAACTAAATTAATAATAGAGTAATAGAGTGAGACCAACATCGTTGACGACAGATTACTATATAAGACCAGTATTCAAGTTTAAGCCAATACAAGTTGTCATATTACTACATATAAATAAATTTAAGAAAAGAGTACGGTTCGATACAATGTTCATATATTCGTTTACTCATTATCAGAATTTTGTATTCATATCAGCAATTTTTTGTAAATTTAAGCGGAGAAGCTATTATTATACATTTTTTTTTTCTCTGTTTAAATTTACAAAACCGAGTTTCAGTTCCAAAATCGACCTGTATTTCACATGATTGCCCTCTTGCATAGAAGAAGATGAACATATATTTTATTCACAAGAAAGTTGTGTAGAAGCAACCGGTGGAACCCTAAAATTGTATATTTGAAACTTCAACTATGATCATATGATATAATACACAAATAACCCAAATGGTACTACACGTACTTAACGAAGTTCATGCTGCATTTCAATTCGTCGAGAAGGTTTTCCTGGAATTAATGAAAACGACTAGGTGGGCCTAAACTACATACATAATAAATTTTAACATACAAATGCGAATATATTATTATTAAAAAGTGTAATTAAAACATGAATCCGATCCGAAAAGTTTTATGTTTGAACTGGGTATCTATATGTATATAAGTATATATATCAGTCATCAGGTTACCATAGCACAGGCTCTGCCTAGTTTGGGACCTGAAGACCTTGTGTGAATGTTAATAAATAAATATAAATAAACAAAATTTCTTCCTGCCAAACTTTATGATTCCAAATTAACACAAAGAAGTCGCAAGGGTTCCACGGATGATATTGTAAATAAAAAAATATTTAACAAAAATTGACCCAATCTCTTAAATGCGTTGACCTAGATTCTTGATTATTTTTTCTCTCAAAGGATCGTAAGGCTTACTTATTTAATTATATTTTTCTTGATCACTTTTAAAAAGTCTGCCGATTATAGATGGCTAGTTAGGCAACAAAGTGATCTTTTTAGGCTCCGTTTTTAACTTTTCAGGGATTTTGAGGGACTATGAGTGGTCAAAGTTCATTTACTTTATAAGATCAGTGAGTTCATTTCGATACGTTTTATTTATATTGCAGTGTTCAGATGTGCAATGGTATTTAGAAATTCATTTAATTACATTTTTAACGCAAAGAGCTGTCTTTAGAGTTCTGTACCCGAAAAGAACTAACAGAACCCAATTGTTAACACTACACTGTTAATCTGGGTGTCAGCGGAGTAAACCGCATTTGTTGGATAGTTGAAATTCTTATAGGGCTTCTATATATTTTTTGCCATATTATTAAAACAGCCTGTTTCAATCTCAGACTTTTTGATTGATTTCAATGATAACAAAAATTTTATTTTATGCCTTAATTGAATAAATCATCATGACTTTAAGGGCTTAACAGATGCCGATGACACTGCAGAGAATTGCTGATGTTTACAGGTAGGGACTCCTGGTACAAATCCAGATGCGTATTGAATTCAAATAATAAAGATGACCAAGGCGCTAAAAAACATTACTTATAATATTTTTAGTTATATTTATTTCCTTTTTTCTGGTGTAAGACACAGTTCAAGCGCATTAGTCGACACTGCGAGAGGGTTGAATAAAGAAAAATATGATTGCTCAAAAATATTTTAATACTAATAATATAGCAAATGAAATCAAATTATGTTTAAATAGAACTAACCTTGATGAACTGTCCTCATAAAAGACGCAAAATTGTCTATTAAGTGAATGGCAATAAAGCCTACATGGTCATAATTCTTTATTAAAAACAATAATGATACACGTCAGAAGACATAATATATAATAAACAAAGCTCAAAATTAAATAACATATATTATCTTTTATCATCCGTTTGATACATAAATTACATATAATTTATAAAATAATGATATCATCGTCAATTGTACAATTAATATAAAATAATAAGAAGCATGGAGATATATACAATAATGGAGACCACGGACTGGCAAGCGCAGCATAGGACGGCCACCAACTAGGTGGACAGACGACCTGACTAAGATCGCAGGCAAGGGCTGGATGCGGGCCGCTTCCAACCGGTCCTTGTGGAAATCAATGGGGGAGGCCTTTGTCCAGCAGTGCACGTCCTATGGCTGAGATGATGATGATGATGATGATGAATAAGAAGCAAATTTCAGTCAAGTATATCGTTATATGAATAAATTCATTTTACCATCTCAATATAATCTTAAAATAAACCCGACTTTAACAATAGCGTTAGTGATTATGAAAGTTTTAACAGATATAAAGGTCTTTACACTTTTTCTACGGGTATAACGTAGCACTTACGCGTAGTCGATATCACGATAGACAATTGTTTCAGCTTCATCCGAAACAGTATAAAGTAATTACGAACGTGAGTTTGAATCCCAATTATAATATAAATGTGAAAGTTTCGATGGATGGATGTTTGTTACTCAATCACGCCAAAACGGCTGAAAGGATTTAGATATAATTTTGTATGTAAATATTTCAGGTCCCGAAATAACATATAGGCTACTTTTCACTATCATCATCATTATCACCACGCGTGTAAAACCACGGGGTGCAGCTAGTAAGATACAAAGTACATAGTACATCTTATAGAGTGAAAGTTTGTCTGAACAATAATAAATACTAGAGCTATGTACTGTATGAAAATATCAACGCAAACTTTTAATAAAAAAAGAATAATCTATCTCTAAATTGCAACTCTTAAGATATAGCATCGAACTTTTTACTTAACTTTCTTAGACTTCAAATGCAGTCGAGGCATTTATTTCCATTTATCCCGGTGACCTCAACACAGAATTTTACTTTGTCCGTTTCCGGGCCATCCTTTTACTTTAATTTGATTTATTATCTAAAACAGCAGTCTGTACTGCTTAAAAAAAAATTGAATCAAATGTTACATTCTGCAGGCCGCATGTAAGAAAATAATAAAACATTCATAATTAATGATAATATTATGTTTTATTTTTATAATTTTTAGATTATAGAGATTATTTACTATTTCACTGAAGGTGTCATCGAGGATGACGTTACGCTAGAACGATTACTGGCTGTCAACGTTTTGATGAACGCTGAAATAATACCAATACACGTATTGCTAGGTCCCAGCCCGTGTCTAGCATTGCTTTTTTAAACAGGCAGGCCTATTAGAAGAGAATCACTCCCATTATTTGGATATATAGTCAAAGATAATAAATAAATTTTCATAAAGCGATTCACTTGTAAAACTTGTTCAAAATTACACAAAACTCTAGAAGGGGAGTAGAGCTTTGTTTTTGAAATTAATAGAAAGCCGCTATTGTTTTTATTTACATTTACAGTAGTAAATCATAGTGACAAAAATTCTGCACCAAAACTTTTCGTGAAAATTCCCCGAAAGTTGTCAGCTTAGTCAAAGGGAAGTTCTTTTTCATCAGTACTATGGTTGTGCAAAAGATATCTTTATAAGACGTAGATTCAAACGGAAAAATAAATTCAGACTGCTTGTCGATAATTACTATAATTGCATAGTTGATAAAGCAATAGGATTCAAATCGCAATATTGCCAAAATGACTTCCACCAAAGATACTTTGTAGAAACTAAGGAAGTTTTTTTCGTTAGTATTTTCACCTTTCTTCAATAGTTTAAACGTTACTTCTAATTTATCATATTATAAATGACCTAGATTTAATAACAAAAATATTAATTATAATTATTATTATAATTTATTAGAAATCAATTTATTACATCGGTTTACTTCTTGATTGAAATTCAGATTTTTATCATAATGATGTGTCTAGCATTAAGGTACATTTCTTTGGATATTTATGCAAGAATATCTCTATTTTTGGGCGATTTTAACCGGAGTATATGTATTCAACCGCTCTTAGGTCATTGTCTACGAGTAGTGTGGTCAGCAAGCTGGCTACGTTACTGACTTGAATAAGGATGCTGATTCTCAAGCGTCAGGACTGTTTATTTATGACTATTTTACTGTTAGTCAATAAGAAACATCGTTATTAGAAAGCGTGTGTTTGACCTCACGGAGCTAAAGTTTCTACGCAAACGTATTGTACTTAAAACATTCATTTCATTGATAATTGCAAATCTACTTCTTATAGTTGCGAACTTTTCTCTCAAGAACTCAACCGATCTTTACGGATAAATCTTTCTAAGATAAACCTTTCTTTTGAGTCCCATTTAGATAACATTTTTACTCCGAAAGGTACCTAATTTAATTATTCATTCCGAATCCACTCAATATGTAGTTATAAACTTACGTTCAAAAAAACTCAAGCAACCCTTTCGCTATGTATGGATTTCGTCTCGTTTTCTTAAAGCAGTGTCCTCGCGAAACTAGGTCAAAGTATCAAACGTATACTCAAATACGTACTCAGCTAATTTTTGCTTCAATTAAAAGCAATTAACATCCAGTCTGAAGCGAGACTAAGAGAGTAAGAAAGCAATTCAATTTTCCCGCCTACCTATTGTGAGTGGACCGATCTCTATTTACACTGGGATATATTATGTATGTATATATATTATTCTAGGATCTATTCACTGCGAAATCTTTCATTTAATATTAAGTATCTATTCAATTTTGATACTTATACAGTCGTGGTCAACTAATTAGGGACATTCAAGATAGTGAAGGGCTATAACCGGTTATGTACATATAAATATAAAACCCTATTGATTTCTCAGCACCTATTAATTGCATAATGTGGTCCGATTATTATGCTATAAATGGCTGTAAATAAAAGATTAAATAAATAGAAAAAGTATTTGATATCAAAGATTAAACATGTATTAAATATTAAGGTACAATTCTGTAGTGGACATTTAATTAAGGACAGTAAAGTATAATGAAAAATACAGTTAAACAAAACTTATAATCTGCAGTGTTATAATATCTTTAACAGCTCTATTTTATTACGTGTAAAATCAGTACCCAGTAGCAAAACCTTTGTTAGTAATTACCGCTTGACACCGATGTGGCATAGACATTATCAGTTTCTGACATGTTTTGACAGGAATGTTTACCCATGCCTCACAAAAAGCTTCATGAAGTTCATCCAAATTTGTATTACGATAAGTGGCAACTTTTTTCTTGATTTCGTGCCAAAGGTGCTCAATTGGGTTGAGGTCCGGGCTATTTGCTGGCCAATCTAGCACCGATACAGACTGACTGGTAAGAAACGACTTGACTGAATGGGCGGTATGTTTCGGGTCGTTATCCTGCTGAAACGTCCATATAATAGGGAGATGCTCCTCAGCATAGGGAAGCATAGTTTCTTCCAATATTGCCTTGTATTGATGTTGGTCTAAGTTACCCTGAACTTTCCTCACAGGTCCCACTCCACGTCCAGAAAATGAACCCCACATTTTAATGTTTCCACCGCCATGTTTCACCTGTTTTTTTGTGAATCTTGGATTCATTTTCGCTTTTACAGGACGCCGTACATATTGCCTTCAATCTGAAGAAATCAAATTAACCTTGGTCTCATCAGAGAAAAGTACATGTTGCCATTGGGCGTAGGTCCAATGTCCATATTTACGTGCAAACGCCAAACGAGCATTTCTATGTTCTTTCTTCAACAACGGTACTTTGCGAGCCACTCTTCCGAACAACCCTGCTTCTACCAAACGTCGTCGAACGGTCCTCGCAGATACACCGGCTCTTTCGTTTGCCCCAAACACTTCGTGTTTCATTAAAATAGAGCCTAGAAACGGATCTTTCTTAGCTAACCTGGTTATCATTCTATCTTCTTGCGGAGTCGTTTTTCTCGATCTTTTTGTTCTGGACACATTTAAAGCTGTGTTATAGCGCTTGAAATGTTGCACTGCATTGCATACCATAGTTTTTGAACAATTTAAATGTTGTGCTATCCTTCGGTATGACCAACCACGCTCGACAAACTTCATGATAGTTTTTCGTAGTGTTGGATCGCAACTTTTATTTTTGCCCATTTTTCTTCAAAATAATTATCAAAACTTAAAATAAAAAATCTGGATTGCCGCCAAAACGTCCACGAAACAATAAGAAAAGAAACAAAAAAATATTAAAATTCCAATTTTGAAATTAGAACGCAATACCTCAGTGTCCCTAATTAAATGGCCAGCCAGCATTCTTTGAACAAATAGCACTATGATAATTTATCAGCTATACTGTAAAGAGGTTTAATATTTAAGAAGTTGTTATTGTTTGTATAATCGCGCACATAAATGACTAATTACACTTACATGTAAAAGATATGGAATATTGTTAAGACTCGTTGGAAAATAAAAAAAATATTCACAATTTGGCTTAACTAGAGATTGTCCCTAATTAGTTGACCACGACTGTATATATGATAATGTGAGTCGTGTTCCGATTTTTATAATAGGCAATAAGGGTCATCTTACAGAGTGAAGATTATTTTTCATACAACAAAGGCTATGGACAAAGTAATGAAGATGTTAATATATCCAATGTTTATTAGATTCAAATATATATGTTTGAATCAATTAAGAGTCGGCTAAGGGATCACGTAACAGAAGGTGGGCAGCAGCACCTTCTGAGGATTGTAAATCATACTGCGCTCGCCAAACCGCATGCCAAGCGTGGCGAGTATTAGCAAATCCCCCTAAATGGGGGAGGCATATGTCCAGCAGTGGACGCACATGGCTGAGAGAAGAAGATATATGTTTGATCGCTAATAGAACGAGATAGCGTGAAATCTTGAGGCGCTTAACATCTGCCATCCCTAGTACTAAGTGACATGACAACCACGACCGCTTTGTCAAGAGCGTAACGATTGAGAAGAAGATTAGTTTCAAATTTTGTTAAAATAAGCGCACGTAACTTGACTCAGTCCGAGCCCCAAAAGAGTCGGATGCAGATTATATAGGAATAATGCCGAGATAACCATTCCGAGATACGGAACGAAGCTTCCGGAAGTCCACGTCGAGGAAACGTTGCGTGAACTCAACTGAAAACTGACAACAGCATGGGATGAAATGTGACTCTGACTACATAAGTAGCTGAGTCACGCGACAAAAATCACAATGCGAAAAAAGTTCGAGTTCAACTTGAAAGTTATTTGCATACCATTGTTTCATTTGTCATGAGCGTTTTATTACTTTTGTGAGTAAGTAAAAGTCTCATTCGAAGTCGCGAAGTAACTTAATTTCAACTGCTATGTAACACGCTCGGCTTAAGTGTTGCTAGGTCGTGAATCACAATAAAGTAAGCAGTAAATTTTTATGCGAAATTTTCAAAGTACTGTTCAACGTTTATAAACTTTTAAACCCACCTATTAAACGTAATGCCGTAACTGTCAGTCAAATTAAACATTTCCGTACCTACGTTTATATTAAAACATGCCTTGTTACTCAAACAATTTTCAAGTTATTTTACCCACAAAATACTGCATAAATTAACCGTTTAAAAAGCACTGTGAGATTTATTCTAATATTTTACAAACAATATTTGAACACTTATTGAAATAAATGTCTTATTCTATAACAAGTTAAGTGTATAAAATATTTATATATTTTAATTAGACAACAATCTACATCTTGGTAGAAATAACATGCACTCAATTAGACAACAATCTACATCTTGGTAGAAATAACATGCACTCAATTAAAATAACATCTGAAATTTATACTAGAAGCTCACTAGAGGCAGATTAAATAGTGTAGCTTCTAGTTCTAACTGTAGTGAGTTGTATGATTTTTAGAAAAAGGTCTTGTGTATGGCAAGTACACAAGACCTCGTTCCTCCTCTTGGCGTCATTGCCAAGTCATATCACGGGCATAATAAAAAAATGAGTAAAGTTATATCTGCAGTATTAGATCTTTAGAGTATTTTTATTTATGATTTGACTGGCCGGTTGGCGCAGTTGGTAGCACTCTGCCTTCTGTGCCGTTGGTCCCGGGTTCGATTCCCGGACAGGTCAAACATTTGTGTGTATGACATGTCTGTTTGACCTGTGTCTGGGTGTGTGTATTATGTGTGTATGGGTGGGTGTGTGTAATATGTATTTAAGTATATACATATATCAGTCATCAGGTTGCCATAGTACAGGGTCTGCCTAGTTTGGGCCTTAAGACCTTGTGTGAATGTTGACAAAAAAAAAAAAAAAAAAAAAATTGACGCACCTTATCTATGTGTGTTATGCCTATCTGCGTGTATGTCAATGCCAATCGATGCACTGTCATATACATCATACATGTCACTGATATCTAGCT
Source organism: Apeira syringaria (assembly GCA_934044485.1). Taxonomy (NCBI): domain Eukaryota; kingdom Metazoa; phylum Arthropoda; class Insecta; order Lepidoptera; family Geometridae; genus Apeira; species Apeira syringaria. The sequence continues at coordinate 6,720,805 of OW203655.1, read as the reverse complement.
TGATTTGGAGAATACTCTATTTTTCTTTTCTACTTCAAATCACATTTTTTTCACTTAAATCACACCATTCTCACTCATGTGGTTCATAAAACATTTTTATCTTTCCTCTTCTATTCCGTTCATCAATCTTTATGTACATCACTCTCCAATTGACGTGTGATTAATTTCTCCCACAAACGCAAACGATTTACTTTTTCACCCACCACCGGTGCTTCTTTAAAACTTCTTTCTATCTTATCCATTCTCGTTCATCCACACATTCGTATTTTCATGCATATATATTATTTTCTTTCATCGATCTTTTTTACGGCCCACCATTGTGCTTTATTTATCAAAATATATAATGGACTTGCATGCACTAATATAATATACAGTTATGCAGCAATGTATTATAACAATAACTTGAATATTGACGGGGAGTTTAACTCGATGAGCAGAGTTCGAGACGACATTTGGTATTTGTGCACGTCAGTTTGCAGCAACATATCCTCCCCTAGGCATTATGTCTGTGTTATGTTGTTAGTGCATAATATATCTTTGCAAATGAAGCAGCAGTTAGGTAAGCTTATTACTTAACGTGCAATCGCAGCTAATTGCACACATGTCACATTTAAGGACACATAACGCAAGCTAGTTATAAGATTATGTTCTGTCAACTGATACGGTTATATAATGAGACTCTTAGATTTCTAAGAGTCTCATCAATAAATTTATTATTGAATTTAATATATAATTTTAAAACTTATCAGAGCGTTTGATCGATGCGACTCGTGACAAAAATGTTGGCACATATTCAGTTCAACAAGCTCATCATTGCAATTCAACGTGGCAGTGCTGCTGCATCATTCTGGGCACGCTGACAACTGGTGGTGGGTTAGAGCATTTGAGTTATCTATATGCTGACAACAGCTATTGAATTGCTCAAATGTTATATTATGTTATGTATTACTATTTTATTTTAAGCATTCATTACCGACTCTTACATTCTAATATTTGAACCACTGGCCTTCCCAAAAAAATTTTTTTAACAAAAAGTGCAACCGTCTTCCACACTCAAAAGTGTGAAATAATTTGTTGAAGTCGGTACCATGATAGTTCACACAAAAGTAACTATCATCACATATCATGTGCTCATGGTACCGACTTCAACAAGGTTATTTCATACTTTTGAGTGTTGAAGTCAGTTTCATATTTTAATACTTTTTGTTTACTTGATTTGATTGAAGTAATTACACATTTTCACCTATTTATTTCCAAATATACACCCTCTGAAGCCAGAGCAGATCTATAGTAGACAATAAGAAGTTTTAACATTTGCTTCCTGGTAAGTACTAATTGATAGTTGAACCATTCATCATTCGCTGTTTACTCGGCTGTATAGTGCTTGGCGTAGCTAACACCCTACATATTTTAGTCTACAATGTACTGCAACAAATGGGATGAAGATTTATGGTCATTCCCGTGGCTGACCACGTTTTTTCATAAAAACAGACCTAAATAGAGTTCGTGGAGTTTTTACTGGATCAAATAACCATGGAGGATACATTCCTATACAGCGAATAGTGTGCAAAATTTACAGTATACATATAAAAAGAATTTATTTCAAAACCATTATGTAGCTATTTAAATACGACCTTATCTTCTCTTGTGAAAGTTTGCTTTTAGTTGCACACATTGAAATGCTTTGCGAAAAATAACAGTATTGGATCTGCATGCCTGAAGGCAATAGTTCAACGTATTTTTTCATAGCTGTAATGAATAGGGGTTTGAGCTATTCACAGTTAACTCCGACTTCCTGTTTTGAATAGGCTCTTCGTATCGGTTTGATTTCAAATGAAATGGAGCTAAGGATTAAGGTTTTGTAACTCCGACTTAGAGTATTTCTACTCAGAGTTTGAAAAAATAATCAAAAAAGATGGCAACATTAAACAAGTAATATATAAGATATAAAGTAGTTAAATAGCTATTTTTAGGTATACTACGGGATATAATAGTGATTATTAGAAGAAGAAGAAAAATCATTTATTTTGGAAAACACAAACAACAAAAATAAATTCTCGTGAGTTTGACACATTATTATACATATGTGGTATCCGGCTTTACTCACGTTTATAGTCGAAGTTTCGACCTAGGTTTCGAGCATGTCCGATGCTCATCCTCAGGTGAGTTTACGCTGGCAGATCGCGGCGACCACTAGGTCGAAACTTCTACTATAAACGTGAGTAAAGCCGGATACCACATATATATAACAAAAATAAAGAAGAAAAACAGATACAGATTCATAAATTACTAAATAATATTTAAACAATTCTAAAATATATAGAGATAGTGAAGGTATCATTTCTGCCTTGTGTAGTCCAAAAATGGAATTGGCTCAGCAAAATGCTGCCGGATAATCCCACAGCGCTGATTTTCAGCCAAGACCCGAGTGTCGTGGACAGACTACAAATATAATAAATAGAACAAAAAACTAGTAAATAAACATATCTATTTTAAAAAGTTACAAATACAATAATATTTACTATAAAAATATAAAAGTGAATGCGTGCACTATATGTGTATTACATAATCTCTCCGCAGATTGCAGAGATTCGGAGCGAAATAGTCATATATTCACCTAGTTCGACAAAATTATAATTAAAGTATTAATTAATCAATGACCGACAGAAAACTACACAAATTAATCACTTAAGATATATAGAAGTTTTATGCTTATCTACTAATCTAATACTACTTACTAAATCTAATAAAAATAATGGAAATATTTAAGCGATTCAAATATACAGATAATGTTTTCTTAGCACACATTGTACAGGTTATGTTGGATAAAATGGTGTGATTTTATTAAGTTAATCGGTTAAAAAAATATCAAAGATTTTGAACATTTGAACCTTTTAAAATAACTTTACATCCCGCAACAGGTGGCGCCAACGTTCATTAAAGAGAATAATATGCCACCGCTCCACCATTTTATGAAAATCGGATGTGTTAAAATGGCAGTTTGTGCGAACACGTCAATTCAAGGCTCTTTTAACAAAATAATTTATAAAACGAGTAAGAAGACAAGTCAAGTTCTTTTAGTTTTACTATTATATATCTGATGAGTGTTAGAGAAATGTAATAGCTAGGTCAGAAAAAAGTAAGAAGTCCGTGTTCTCATTATTTAAGTTATAAATACATATTTGTATGTTCGTAATGATCTTATAATTATTATTTTTTTTATTTCCGTGGTATCTAACTGTAAGCCTTGTGAGCATGCTCAATGTCAGCTGGAAGGACTGATTAGGAGGACTGTTAGGGTATGTCAGAAAAAAGTAAGAAGTCCGTGTTCTCATTATTTAAGTTATAAATACATATTTGTATGTTCGTAATGATTTTATAATTTTTTTTTTTTATTTCCGTGGTATCTGACTGTAAGCCTTGTGAGCATGCTCAATGTCAGCTGGAAGGACTGATTAGGAGGACTGTTAGGCTAGGTCAGAAAAAAGTAAGAAGTCCGTGTTCTCATTATTTAAGTTATAAATACATATCTGTATGTTCGTAATGATCTTATAATTATTTTTTTTGATTTCCGTGGTATCTGACTGTAAGCCTTGTGAGCATGCTCAATGTCAGCTGGAAGGACTGATTAGGAGGACTGTTAAGGTATGTCAGAAAAAAGTAAGAAGTCCGTGTTCTCATTATTTAAATTATAAATATTATTTGTATGTTCGTAATGATCTTATAATTAAAATTTATTGATTTCCGTGGAGATACCACGGACTGTAGGCCTTGTGAGCATGCTCAAAGTCAGCTGGAAGGACTGATTAGGAGGACTGTTACGGTCAAAAAGTTCTCGAAACTATATCACGGGCTGGTAAGCGCAGCATAGGGCAGCCACCGTCAAAGTAAACAGACCACCTTACTAAGATCGCTGGAAAGGCACGAACTCTGTCGGCGTGGACCGCATAAATTTGGGTTGTCATCCCAAATTGCTACAGTCGCAATCGTACAGCACTTGTTGTTCTTACTAAATACTTTTATCATTAATCAGAGATAATGCTTCCTTGAATTTTTCTAAATAAAATACATGCAATCGAACATATAACATCCTCTTTTTGAAGTCGGTGAACAAAAGCTCTAACAGCTTGTCAAATAAACAAATAGATGTATGATTGACTGTAGTTGTTTCTAGTACATTTTTCAGATCTTAGAGCGTACGCTATCTTCCTTGTTTAATAATATTATTGTTTAAAATAAACTAACTCATCCTTAATTTCAGAAAAACACATGTTAACTAAATGTCAGAAATTTCAGCTGTTTCTATTGTAAAAGTCTATAATATTTTTTACGTTCATAAAGTTAAAATGTATTCATATTTATGGATAAATGACAAAAGTTACAAACGATACCAATTAACAGACATCGAGGGGTGCGTCTGCTAAAGAAATAATGGTCTTTATCACGTTGAGTGAAGACCTAGTTTACATTGAAAACGTGGCGTAATCGGTTGTAATCTGTAGACCTAGTGTAAGTAGCACGTTTGCGCGAAACCACAATAAGGATATTAGTTTGGATCAAAACTTGTCTTAAAACCAATAATGAAGTCATCATTAAAATTTCCATATATTCTCTGTGATACGCTTGTAGCGTTTACCGCGCGCGGTCCTATTATGCAAGGAGAACAAGTTTATTATTTTAACCATTTATTTTTGTTTAACTTCTTTTTCGCCCTGTTTTGTTTAATCGTGACAGTTTCTTTATTTATCGATTCGTTGGAAGCATTGTACTCCAGCAGAATGATATAATTTTTATTTTTATGTATGCAAAATAATTGTATTGATTAATTAGGGCAATGTGTATATTAATGCTAAGCTAAGATTTTTTTTCACGTTTAATATATATATATTATATATACTAATAATAAATTAAGTAAGGAGTCGGGTGCAATAGAATCATATCCGAAGATCTGAAAGCGCACCCGCTTTACTGTACTAACGTATATCGAAACGCAAATACCTATCGCAGTGCCTTGCAATTGTGTTTAGCGTTCGTGGGTGAAAAGGGCTTTTAATGGATTGAGACATGGGTGGTACCTGAGTGTCTCTAGCGGTCAGCACCGTATCGACTATTGGAACATTCATGAAGTGCAGATACAGGTCCTAATAGGAGCAAGCGTATAAGTAACTCCTTTGCCTGACGCTGAAACGCGTCGACACTTAACATCAAGTGAGACAGCTGTCAAACTTAAGCTTTTAATCTTTAAAAAATCCGTAGTTACTTATATTGTGTATTAAGAACTTATTTGATCAACTCTGTGAAACTCTTTACCAATGCACTGATAGACTATTCAACTTACTTCCAAAAATTAAGTTTGTGGGTGGTATCGGTAAGTGGGTTCTTTCGTTGTATTTTCGTACTTGAAAAACTAATGCAAATGAAATGTTTTCTTATAATAAAACGAATAATAAAAATATGCTAAGCTGTGCAACACTTTTTGAGTCACAGTTATGAGTTTGCACAGTGAGCTGACTTTTTAGGTTGGCTTTAAAGTCAAGAATATATCTGCAGGTATGTAGCTACTAAGGCAAAGCGCACTGTTGTACCAATTTCAAGAAATATTAGTATTGAATTAAAGTATATTTGCGTAGGACGATGTTAGAAAAAAGAAGTACACGAAATATTAAGTATCATTGTAATAAGGCTGTAAATTCGCATGAACTCATGTTTGAGTTACGAGTTGTTTGGTTTTCTCCTCGGATCCTCATTTAAACTCCGACGCTGATGACGGAATCCAAGTTCGTCAATTACACTTAACAGTTAAGTTTATAAATTTGCCAAAAAAGTGTTATAGAACTCTCGGGTTACATAAATTATATATATTATTTGCTATCGAATTCCTTTGAAATGGCTTGCCTGATTTTTATGATGTTTTTGTGTTTGTTTGGTAGATCTGAGAATGGGTCGGGAAGTATTATATTTTTTCACCCTGCATTTTTTTTATCTTAGCACCACCCTAGCGTAAAACAAGTAATAACTCATTACAATATACTACAGTTACTACAGTCAGCCTAATAATACAACTTAATGGTTTTGAAGCTGTACTACAATGTTGCCACATTAGATAATCGTCTAAACATGGCTCCACGTTATCCACCAGTATTCTCAAGCGTTCTTTTTAGTTCTTAATTTGCTTATAGTAGAAAGATATTCTACGAGTCTTAAACAAAACACTGAGAAAAAGTTTAAATTTTGGATTAAGAATGTTAAAAATTGTTAAATATAAATTTATACTATAGACACTAGTATCCATTCAGTATAAAAAACTCTATTTTCGTCGACACTCATTTCGTACGTCACGAACGCACAAGTGACTACTCGTCAGATTGCACAATGCAAGCTAATTTAAAACTGGTACACAAACAAAAACTATCTACACACATACTTAAATAAACATATTTATTGCACGCCTGTAGAAGTTCTAGTGCATCTAAGGAATTGAAGATGGCTCCGACTAACAAGTATCGAAGTCAGTCGACGATAAATGGGAAGTTTATAGCGTACTTCAAAATTCTTGTCGGAAATTCCAGTTCAATGTAATATTGTAACGGATACTTCGAAGTCATGCAGAAAACCGGCGAGCCCCGATACTACCTAGAAAAGGGGATTATTTTCTTTATCTTTAATCCAAATGTTTTGAATAAATTCCGTTCATGTAAAATATTAAACCTCTATAGGTATAAACGTCTTGTAATTAAGCTAGTTTCGGTCATCTATGCGTGCATATAGGATGTATTTTGTAATTAATCGCTATGTAGTCCCGTCAATCTGGACCAAAAAATGAGAGTGAAGGTGCATAAAATCACATTAAGCTCAAAATCAGTAAAATTGTTCGAAATATAATCATAAATAAAATTTTTAAATTCCCAATCATTCCCGTATATGGAAAAAAATTTACTCGAGTCAAAGTTTTTCGCGATTTTTCATTCGAATTAGATTATGGTTATTATGACGATAACAACTTTTAAATCGTTATTTCTCAGAAACTGTGGCTTGTAGGAAAAAAGTATTGTTAATGTTTATAGATAACTAGTAGCGCCTCGCGGTTTCACCCGTGTGGATTACAGTTTTCCCGCTACCTCAATTATCCTACGGGAACTATACTTTTTCCGGGATAAAAGTAGCCGATGTGCTAATTCAGGGTTTAAACTATCTCCATACCGAATTTTATCGAAATCGGTGTAGCCGTTTGAAAATGAAGAAGTTACAAACATACACACAAACTTTCGCATTTATAATATTAGTAGTATTTTATGATCTACAATTTTTTTGGGGTACTTTTATGATAAAACTTGCCGTTTTGCTGAAAATCGCGAAAAACCTTGAGTAAATTTTTTTCCATACACGGCAACTATGAAAATTTTATTTATAATTATGTTTGGAACCATTTTATTGATTTTCAGTTTCTTGTGAATGCACCTTGATTGACTAGATTGACCGGGCTAATTCTGTGATTATTTAGTTCTTTGACTAATAATATAAGAACGGCACAGCATCAAACACACAATCTTAGGTACATACAACCTGATGACTTGAAAACCGAGGTGGGTAGGTACAATACCAATCGAGAAACATTCACTGCCGTCGAGTTTCACTTCTTAGGGACTGCGCATTATGAGAATGAACGTTTTCTGCAACATAATACAACGTTGTGTAATAGTTACTCTTTTTTATGATTTAAAAAGAATAACCTGTTCATCGCTCCGTTCTTATGAGGGTCAGCGCAGACCAAAAAGAATAATTTTCGCGCGGTCTCGGGCATTCGTTGCACTGCTGGTGGATACTGCCATGCGCGGGCAATCAGTTTTTGTTGACTATCTACCCCTGTTTGTAGCAAAAGTTTCACCCATTTCATATTATATTGCTCTTACTTTGCGGATTGTACCTGCTGATTCAGATTACAGAAACACTTTCTCACTCATCGAACTCAGTAACAATTAATGAATGAACTATTTATGGCAGATAATATTACTATTTACTTTCACACGATCACTGAAGAAGGGAGATATACCACCTATACGCACGAAGCGTTATGCTTCCACTTTCTTAATGCGTACTGCCAAGGAATGGAACTCGTTGCCCGAGTTTGTGTTTCCCGATATGTACAATCCTGGAGTCTTCAAATCGCGAGTGAATAGGTACCTTCTAGGTGTGCGTGCTAAATCCTAGACAACGTCATCACTTAACATCAGGTGAGACAGTTGTCAAACGCGAACTTATAATATGTAAAAAAAAAAAAAAAAAGGGAGACTTAGAAAAGGAAGATTTTACAGAACATGGTATGTGATAAATTTACATTGAGATTGAGATAAAATGACTTAGATTTTTCGAAGAGAGCAATACAACTTACGCGTACATAAATAAATAAATAAAACTGTAACAATCGCTATTGTACACGTTGAAGATCATTACTAATTGTTTTAATTAAATGAATGCATACAGCTGAAGTTGCAGTGAACAGAGCATAATATATGTCATAACAGTGATGGCACATGGGTTCGGTGGTTCTTGACTGGAGACCATTGACAGGCAAACATAGTGCAGAACATCTACTTACCTACAAAGTAGACAAACAACCTGATCAAGATCTCGCAAAGAAACCCGATGCGTAATAAAGACTGATTTAGTAATATTTTAAATTACGAATTATTTTTCCATAAAGACTTAATTTTGGAATCCTCGCAACAATCGAGAGCAACATTGGAAATAGTTGTTATTAATCGTTGGTTTGGTACATCAGATTAGTTTGTGTCGTCCTTAGTTTCAAACACGGTATGTTTCCGAAGCATACAAGTAATAGAGTTTAACTTCGATTGCTTGGTTGAGTTGCCTTAGGACATTGGGAATATTAAACTAACTACCAAGTGTAACATATTACATTTCAGTCGTACATGTTTAGTTAAACCCCGCTTATATCTCTGTATCAAGTATATAATAAGCGTTTTGTATATACATTATAGATATCAAATAGGAGTAAAGTTTCTTAATACAGTGTACAGTTTAATTTATATAGGATTAAGATAATGTTGTAATAAATGTAAAATGGTACCAGGAAAACAGAAATAAAAAAAATAATACAAAATACAACACTAACTCTTTATAAAGAATTTCAAGGGACCGAGCATTTTTCTTTGTTATAAAGAGTTTCATTATACGGAGGGAAGAGAAAATATATGCGAAATTTAACCAATTACAATAATTTCTAATTAGATTACTATTAATAGGTAATTTCTATCGCACGTATCAAACAAACTCATTCTCTCTCAAAGCGACATCCATACATGGTAGACGTTCCACCCTGTCGCACCAAGCGTTTTGCTTCCACATTCATAGTAGTGCGTACAGCTAACGAGTGGAACTCATTGCCTAAGTCTGTGTTTCCACATGAATACAATCTGGGCATCTTCAAGTCACGAGTGAACAGGTATCTTCTAGGCAAGCGTGAATCATCGTAGACCGCATCATCACTTAACATCAGGTGAGATAGTGGTCAAACGCCTGCCTATTGTGAATTAAAAAAAAACTTTTACGTTTACACATAACGCTTTTCTTTTTTGGCCATCTTGGCAGTTTCAAAGTTGGTTAACCGCTGATAATTATACACGGTATGTGACGATGGTGCCTAGTAACCGAGATAAAAATTTCCTACAGACAATGTATTCTAAGAATAATGAGACACGTATGTTAAGACAATTAACAATAACAAAAGCGAGACGGCTATTTACGACCTCAGGTATCATTCCCAGAAATATCGGCGCCTCAAAACATTCGTTTTGTAAGCTGATTATAAAAACAATTATACTGTTAAATATATTGTTTAGGGTAAACTTGAAAATATTTCTTCGTAATAGACAATGGCTGTTGGGTTATAAATAGTTTACACTGTATTCGTTGATGACAATAATATACACATATATACTTATATTCACGCCTCTTTCCCGTAGAGGTATGCAGAGACCACAGCCTTCCAGTTGCTACGACCCCGACACACTTTTTCCGCTTCATCCACGACCATCAGACTTGTAATACAAGGGCGTCAGTTTAGGGCACTCTGGAACTGGCCCTTTCTTAGAACTTCATCAATCTGATTTCTGAATGTTTGCCTAAGCCTTCTTCTTCCATCATTATCAATCATTTCACCTATGTATGTGGTTTACATAGGAGAAATGGTTGATGCTTAGTCAATGTTCTTTCGTTAATTCTCTCTACATGACCACAAAATAATAGAAACTATAAGAAATATTATTGATTACACTCAAACACCGCACTAGGATTCCCTGTGTCGCGGAAGGTATGGACACACACAATCACAGCACACAAACATCCAAGACCCGGGACAAACACCTACATTCATCGCACAAATGTTTGCCCCTGCCAGGATTCGAACCCAGGGCCCGGGAGACACCGAAGTCATGTCACTGACCATTGGGACACGGCGACCGAATAATTTCAAAGATATGGCTTATTTCGGAAAAGTCCAAGCAGTTCGTGCCATATTATGTTCAATTAAAATAGGAAAATAAACCAGAATTAAAACCAAATATAACTCAAAACTTAGCAGCACTTTTTCTGGTTTCTGGCGAAGACTGCCAAAGCGATGGAAAGACGACTTGAAGGGGGTACCAAACCTAAAATTATTGCATAAAAAAAAGAATACAAACAAGTAAATATCATGATAATTTAGTTTAAGCATTACACCACTCGACATGAGGCTTTCTTTTCTCTGTTTTTTTTAAATGAAATAATATTTATTTATTCAGTTGAAAAGCAGCCAAAGCTTGTTTTATTAGTTTAATTGATTGATCTAGAATTTCTTATGAATAATAATAACAATATACAGTTCGTGACGTTGACTCTGCTAGAACACGGACCTTCCTCTCAAGAGATGATTATATAATGTTTTAAACTTTCTTAATCGAATTCATGTTTCCAACAAGTTTTTTGAGTCCATTCACCCACATTAAATATAAAGGTATTAATTTCACTAAGATAATTTCGTATATAAAACTTAATCTCTTTGCGATCACTAATGTAATGTAATATTGTGTAATTAGGTATTTAAGGGATGATGGCTCAGGAGTGGGAGCGTCGGCTGTCAAACTGAGAGACGCTGGTTAAAACCCCAATAACAGCTTTACTTTCTGATGAAGTTCTGTACGGTATTCTGAGATGAGCACGGGAATAGATGGACTAACGAACCTTTAGAAGCTTGTACTTGAAAAATAAATGCCTAATATTCGTCCATCTTACTACTGACCGCAGAAAACAATGCTTAGTTGTTTATCGATCAATTTGGCGACTTGTAGCAATGTCAACGTTACTTTCTATTTATTATTAATCTGTTGTTTCGGATGGTACAGAGGTTATTATTGTTTATACAAACTCTTGCACTTCGTAAAACAAATTCTATCTATATAATATATATAGATACAATTACATTTAGTTCATATTATATAAATGTAAATTTGTGAAATATTTTTTTACACAACCATACTTAAGCTAAGCAGATTACCATGAAATTTGAAGTGTTAATAACTTATACTCCAGTTTATACTTATTTTTCCGCTTTTACTAAAATGTCCCGAGGGAACAAGAATGTCATTGTTAACTGAGATGAAACGGCGTGACTAAGCTTGGACGCAAGAAACGTGGGCCGAGAAATTCATCTCAATAACTTGAGTTAAGCCGAATTCTATATATACATTCACATTTACTATGTCTTTTATTATTTATAGGTCAAAGGTGAATTAGTCACGCTAAACCATAGTGTTTCATTCATTCATTCATCTCAGCCATTGGGTGTCCACTGTTGGACAAATGCCTCCCCCAATTGGGGGGAATTGCCAATACTCGCGGGTTGGCGAGCGCAGTATGATTTCCGATGCTCAGTAGGCGCTGCTGCCCACCTTCTGGTACGTGGTCCCTTAGCCGACTCTTACGGCGACCGCGGGAAGAAATGGGGAGTACTGTTCTAGGCCGGTACCACCACGGCACCATAAGTACGAGCACGAAACCATAGTGTACCATGATGTATCTCAAGAACGGCTTTCTGAATATATTGTTGAATAAATCTGTACCGAGTTTGTTTCTCGTTATTCCATCGCAGCTGTAAGGGACTTTTAAAAATATATAGTTAAGGGCTTAACAGGTGCTGGTGACGTCATTACAGAGGCTAGCGGGTAGTACAAGCAGAGAGGGCAACACAAATCGTGATGCGTGTTGATTTAAAATATTAAAAATATGTTACCTTACGGACAAACTCAGACTCAAAAAAATTAATCATTTTTTAAAACTATTTCATTCCGTTTCTTCTGATTTAAGATACAGTTCAAGCGCATTTATCGCGACTGCGACAATTTTTGATCGAGGAAAAATATGGTCGCTGGAAAATATATTTTCACTAATAAATTAGCAAATTAAAATCAAACTGTGTTCAATCAGAATTAGTCTAAATGAACTATTTTCATAAGTTGTATTTTTAAATTATTAAAGACTATCTACATAATATGCTGAAAGGACTCAAAATTGACTTTTTGTTTACACACACTTATTTCTCCGCACTAGGATTCCTTGTGTCGCGGGAGGCATGGACACATACAATCACAACACACAAACATCCAAGACCCGTGACAAACACCTATACAAATCGCATAAATGTGTGCCCCTGCTGGGATTCGAACCCAGGGTCCCTTCTATTGTAATTATATCTCAGCAATATAACTTTCTCAATGACATGAAAATGAAACCTATTTAATATATTGCATTTGACAGCTTTATAATGAAACTAGTATTTGGGTGGCGCGCGGGCTGCGAGCAGCCCGCGTTATCGATGTGCATTAGTATTATTAACAAAAATGTCATTGCAGTTAAAAAAATATATATATAATTCTCATACAAGTCGAATCAATGACAGTTTCTTCTAAATCAGTACAAAGTGTGGCAGGGTTACCATGTGCAAGTTGATTTTTTTGATAAAATTTTAGTCGCTGTAAAATCGCACCAAGATTGTAAACGACTATTGTTAAGGGACCATACCTCTAAGTGCAGTGGTTAACGTGGGCAGTTGCCTCGGAGACCAGCTCGAGATGTGGAATAAACTCCCCATTCGGGACTCGGCCTTCGGCCTCGTAAGTGACTCGACTAAGGAATGTAAACGCGTAACACCCCATTCGTAAGCGACTAACACGGCTCGGCATACGGCCTCGCGGAGGCCACGCTCGGCCTTCGGCCTCGCGGGCCGAAAGCTCGGCCTTCGGCCTCGCAGGTTTGAAGCTCGGCCTGCGGCCTCGCAACCGTGGCATTGTATCGCCAGCGAAAATCCCCATCCAGTAAATAAAAAGATTTAAAAATTCTCATGCAAGTCGAACAACTGACAAAAACTTTTAGTTCCCGTGAGCGGTTGCATCAAAGACCAGCTCGAGATGTGGAAAAAACTCCCCATTCGGGACTCGGCCTTCGGCCTCGTTAGCGACTTCCATAGGATGCGTTAATGAGGTACACCCCATTCGGAACTCGGCCTTCGGCCTCGTAAGTTACTAACACGGCTCGGCCTGCGGCCTCGCGGAGGCCACGCTCGGCCTTCGGCCTCGCGGGCCGAAAGCTCGGCCTCCGGCCTCGCAGGTGTGAAGCTCGGCCTCCGGCCTCGCAGGTTTGAAGCTCGGCCTTCGGCCTCGCGGTGTTTAAGGCTCGGCCTGCGGCCTCGCAAGTTACAAAGGGAATGTTTTTAAGCTGTTCCCAATGACGGCCAGTTCGGCCTTCGGCCTCGCAGGCCTACAGCTCGGCCTCCGGCCTCGCTAGGGTGGAGCTCGGCCTTCGGCCTCGCCTCCATAGCTCGGCCTGCGGCCTCGCTCGATTGCAGCTCGGCCTACGGCCTCGCAAAGAGAATATGGTTTCGCCACCAAAAATCCGCATCTAGTAAAAAAAAAACTAATGACGTCATCAAAAAACTTTTTTCATATTTCGAATCAGGGACTCCAAATCTCCCTAAATACTAAATTTCAGCCAGATCGGAGCAACTTGAATTTTGGTATCCGGTTCGAAGGACCAATTTGCAATTTTTGACAAAAACCCCAAATTTCCCTACAAAACCTCTATGACATTTGTTCGAACCCCCCATACCTATCGATAACGGTTCCGGAGCTGCGATCGTTTTAAATTTGTATGGGAGAACCTCTTTTTTGTTCGGGAGGGTAATTTTTTTTTAATTTTCCAAAAGGGTCCCAGGATTATAGTCATTTTTAGTTTTGACACCTACCCCCCATCGATTATGGTTTTCGAGATCCCTACACCAGTTCCATCAAGGAAACCAAAAATGACACTTTTCGGATTTTTCCCTAAGTCACGTGGGCACTCCCTATACAGTCCATTATATAATTTAAACCCAAAAACACTCCTTCTGGGAGAACAATGATGTCAGTCAGTCAGTCAATCAGTGGTAGAGCAGCTTTATATATTATAATATCCGCATTCGTTCGCTTTATGATATTCTGAGCCATTCAATTAGAATTCTCTCTTCTCTTTAATAATTATATTTCAACTTCTCAGAAGAGCCAATTCACTTAAAGGCTTAAAAATCATTTGGAATGAAGTTCGATTCGAACAATTAAAGACTTAAAAACTTTTCGTATTGTACGAGATGTTAAGTTTTCAGATGTAAGCGAAAATGAAAAAAGGATGTTGAGATTTTGCTAAGGATTAACTCTTGTATCAACGTTTTTATTTACATCGGAAATGTTGAGTTTTCTTGGAAAAACATTAATGATATAAGTTAATATATCATATATCTTATCATAGCAGAAGAGAAGAGACGTAAATGAGGAGATCCGTAGAAGAACGCAAGTCACCGATATAGCCCAGCGGATTAGCAAGTTGAAGTGGCAGTGGGCAGGGCACATAGCTCGAAGAACTGATGGCCGCTGGGGACGAAAAGTTCTAGAATGAAGACCACGGACTGGCAAGCGCAGCATAGGACGGCCACCGACCAGGTGGACAGACGACCTGACTAAGATCGCAGACAAAGGCTGGATGCGGGCCGCTTCCAACAGGTCCTTGTGGAAATCAATGGGGGAGGCCTATATCCAGCAGTGGACGTCCTATGGCTGAGATGATGATGATGATGAGAAGAAGTATATCGTCCATTTTTTACAGATTACATAGAAGTTGCTAGGTTATCTACTTTGCACGTTTGGTATTGGTGTAAAATGTTATACCTACAATGAAATAAAAATAAATCTATTCCTCCGGCCGTGGTGGTACCGGCCTAGAATAGTACTCCCCCATCTCTTCCCGCGGGTGCCGTAAGAGTCGGTTAAGGGATGACGTACCAGGAGGTGGGCAGCAGCGCCTTCTGAGGATCGGAAATCATACTGCGCTCGCCAACCCGCCTGCCAAGCGTGGCGAGTATTGGCAAATCCCCCCTAAATGGGGGAGGCATACGTCCAGCAGTGGACGCACATGGCTGAGAAAGAAGAAATCTATTCCTATATGACAATTAAATGCACAGAGTGGTCTGAATACATATGTATTCAGATAATAACCATATTATGATCTAGTACAACATGTTGTTGTAGTGTTAGTGTGTGTTTCCTTTTGTTGCAAGCGACAGCTTAGATTAGAATTGAGACAAACTGTAATAGCTATACCGTTTACCTACAAAATCAAAGGAGATTTAATACCTGTAGCCCAGAATGCACAAACCATTGATTGTTTGATAACCTTCAATGATATTAGCTGACCTGCAACACTATTACGTAAAATAATAGTGTTACTAATTGATACACTATTAAGTAAATTACGTAATTTATGTAATAGCATTACATGTATATATTTAGTAGTTAATAAATAACCTTACATGCATATTTCAACGGGAAAGAGGCATTGTAGTCATGCATGCATGTTGAGGGGGGCAGAGACCACACCTTTGTACTTGCTACAACCCTGACACATTTATTTCGCATAATCCACATTTTAGGTTATCAGAACTCTCATAACACAACGTTGGTTAACAGTACTCTTCTCTCTTGGACCATTCACCTACGTCTTTCTCTTCTAGCACTACTATTTACTTCACTTACGTATATCATCAGTCAATCTTCTTTCGTTCAATACATATGAACGTACAATCTTAGCAATATGCCTTTCTCTCTATCATGCTAGACCAAGAATACTTACTGGCTTTCAAGGACTGTGGCCTGAACACACTATGTATTTGGTGTCAGTTTTTCAAACTTCAGAGTGGTAGCTAGCCAAACGGGTACTCGAAATTACCTTACCACCATGCTGTGCATTTGATGACGGTATTACCTTCACCGGAAGCTCAAGCTGTTGTTGGGGATCAAACCAGTGTCCGTCAGTTTGACAGCCGACGCTCCCCCCGCTATCATCGCTTCAAAATGTGATACTCTTACTGTCCCCTTTTGCCACGCTTCAGTAAGAGTGAGAAAGATTATATTCTGATCAGCCGGAATCCGACGATAATCTTGTCGCAACGTGCGACGTCTTCTAAGTATGGTTGTCGCATTGCCGTCCGTCGGGTTGTTTTTTGAGGTAATGGGAAAAGAGAAATTAAATCCGGATAAATATTTTTTAAATGTATGACCATCATTTTTACCATATGTACCTCATTTAATTACAACTTAGCCTTGAAGCTAATGAGTACGGTGCCTTTGACTTAATTTGCTTAAAAGAGTAAAATAGAGACAGTAACATAAATTTTAATGGATGCCTACTTTAGGCATCCATTAAAATTTATGTTACTGTCTCTATTACGAGGAAGACACTTTGTTCTTGTGTTATTTTAACGAGTAGTACTAATTTTACTATTCATTGGCCCTAATTCTGTTAATCCCACGAACTAGCTAAAACTCACTAAAATTATTCAAGTTGAAATAGTTCGTATTCTATTTACCCTAAAATTCAAGATCGTATAGCTCCATACAACGCTCTCACTAATATTAGATGAGTTTTATTCCATTGCTGGCCAATTGCGGGTAGTTTTAGTAGGCACCAAATAAGTGGCGACTTAATTTCGCTAAAACTACCCGCAAATTTAATAAATACATTTAGTGATGTTATTGATAAGTCTTATACCAATTTAGACTTTTCGTTAGCGTATAAGAACTGATTTAGTTTTCCAAAATTTTAGCTTAGTTCAGTTGAATAAGCGAATCACTACCAATGACGTTTCACTATATTAACTTAAAAAGTTTTTCCCCCTTTAATCCTTCTGGCTATGTCCATGTCGTCTGATGTTAAGCGTCGTCGCTTAACATCAGGTGAGACAGTCGTCAAACGCAAGCTTATAATCTTTAAAAAAAAAAAAATGTTGTCAAGAACCATGACATTCACATGCTGATAGAGCCTTTGTTTTTGAGTTCCTGCATAATTTTTGATTATATCCACAACGGTATGGATTGCTACGTCACGATGGAGGTTATTATTTCATATGTACCAGGGTGCTTTAACGATTCCCTTAAGTAATTTATTCCGGAAGCGTTCTAACCAAAATAAGTAGTATAAGTCGGTAAGTTATGTATTCTCTGAAGGGAAGAAGTCTTAACTCTGGAGTCAAAAATAAGGTGTCAAAGAATCAAATATATTAAAATTAAAATAAGTAAAAGAAAATATTTTAATTTGAGATTTAACCACCGTGATTCAATAAGAATACAGGCCAGTTGAGAAGTTAAAACTTTAAATCTTGTTCTGCCCACGGGTAAAGGGGAAAAGTAGTAGTGAACTCTTTGAATGGTAACTGGAAAGTTCTATTATTACGAAGGTTGGTTTTGTTGAGGCAGATACAAAGCCTTTTAATTGCAATGTGTTATTATGTTTAATATGTCTGATAATACTACAATAGTGTTATAATTATCATATTTAAAGATAATAAAGTGATTTGCTGAATTACCATGTTGTACTAGCTCATATGAAACGAATGGAATAATCGTGTCAGAGATTAAAAATATCGATAATAATTAAAAGATTCAGGTCTCCTAGGATAAAATATCTATTTATTGCATATAAAATATTACAAGGAATATATGATCTACCAGTTTTGGTACGTTTTCTATTTAATCATAATAGCAATAAGCTAGAACTTATCCAACAATAAAAGAGATGCGACGGGAATATCATATTTTATCTTTCATAGCTTTACCTTACATTCGTTCAACGAGAAAGAAATGTTACTTTAGCAGTCATAGGTCTAAATTTTGTGTATTATTGTTGTCTGATAATAAAGTCACTGATTATGACTAGCATTATAGTCAGTGACGTTGTGATCTAAGATGAATTCAAGGTAGAACTAGATTGTTGACTGACATTTAAGGACAGCGGCCTGAACATTATTGACGGATTATCAATCTATGAGATTGTAAAAAAGCATCCATATAATGCTCTGAATTCGATAAGGATTATAAACACGCCGGCACCGCAAGCCTGAAGTGAGAATCCATCAAGCAAAACTCCCAACCTTACAGTGTTCGATTCAAGTCTCTGTAGTTTATAAGTCAAATAAATAACCATCCACAACTTTTAATTTTCAAATAAATAACCATTCACATTTTTTAATTTTCAAATAAATAACCATTCACATTTTTTAATTTTCAAATAAATAACCATTCACAACTTTTACTTTTCTAATAAATAACCATTCACAGCTTTTAATTTTCAAATAAAGAACCACGCAAAACTTTTCATTTACGTAGCGAAATAGGAACTTGTATTAGTGAATTGCAAAGCCACATAACGTCAAAGTATTTATGGATATTTTCATGAGTTTTGGCACGTGCCGCCGATTATAGAGGCAAGTAGGGGTGTTACCAACACAGACCATTTAACTGAACAACATGAACGGCACCCGGCTGCATAGCAATAGTTGCAAAAGCTTACATTACAGAACTTGTGAACAATGTCATATTTTTCAATAGTTTTTTTTATTTAAATACTAGTAGCGCCCCACGGTTTCACCTGCGTGGATTACGGTTTTGACGCCACCTTAATTATTTCACGAGAACTATACTTTTCCGGGATAAAAAGTAGCCTATGTGTTAATCCAAGGCTTAAACTATCTTTACACCAAATTTCGTCGAAATCGGTGTGGCCGTTTGAGCCTAAAGAAGTAATAAACGTACATACATGCACACAAACTTTCACATTTATAATACCAGTAGCGCCCCGCGGTTTTACCCGCGTAGATTATGGTTTTCCCGCCGCCTCAACTATCCCATGGAAACTATACTTTTTCAGGGATAAAATTAGCCTATGTGTTAATCCAGGGCTTAAACTATCTCCGTACCAAATTTTATCGAAATCAGTGTAGCCGTTTGACCGTGAAGAGATAATAAACACGCATTTATAATATTAGTAGAAAGGATTAGTAGGATTATAAGATTGTGTTTGACCGAATGTTTCATCTGATAGAGGTCCGCCCGCATCCAGCCCTTACCTGTTCAGACATTTTTATCGAGACTTAATTATAATTTAAAGTTTTTATAATATAAAAAACCCAAACCACGTTAGGAGTTAGAGTTCAGCTGGGAGACAGCAGAGTAAAAGGCTTAGCGCGATTCCGTCTACGATTATAGTCAGTAGTTCTGTTCACCTGTTTAGTTACAGGTCTTAATTAATATAAAAACAATGAAAGTAAGCAAAGTCGCGTCATAGTGAGTGTCGCGAGTCCAACGACTCTCGCTCTCACAACAGTACGACGGTGACTCTCCGTCCGTCCGAGTCAAGTCTTAACGGATCTCGCGTCTGGTTTTGAATCGAGAAAAGTCGTCTAAAAACTCCAGCTGTAACCAGCTCAAGCTTGATACCTCACCCAGCCCCCAGGGGTTGACGCCACGAGTATTCAATGTCAGTTGATTATAGCGATAGAATATAGATTTAGAATTAGTTAGCATTTTATTTTTAATTTTAGTAAAGTTTTTAACATGTAGAAAGCTTGAACAATTTCACACTTTGCTAAACAATTTCCTTTACTACGGAATTGTAACTCGTATCTCGTAGCGCGATAATTCGTAGCACTAACACAGAATAAGCAGTAGGTGGTCGTAGCCGTTCGTAGCCGCAACGTTTACGCTTACCGGGGAGTCGAATCACTGCGGTTCACATATCTCTGTAACCAATTCGATAGGATTTGGTTGGCAGTATTTATCTATATAGAGCTGAAAACAAACATTGAACTGTTTAATTAGTGCATATATATTAGTAGATTAGTTGAGTTGATGATGGATCCTATATAGAGTAGAACTTTATAATAAAGTTCTTTTTTATTTTACCAATGCTTTTAATTTTGTTATCAAACCATATTTATTTATTAGTGATAAAAAAGTGCACTGATTTTTTTATTTATTTAGTTAATACGCTAGATCTATACAGTATAAAAAACTACCGGTTGTGCCAGCAGAAGTGAAAACTTGAACATGATTAATTATGATGATGAAAAGTAGCCTATGTGTTATTCCTGGACCTAAAGTATCGATACACCAAATTTGATCCCAATCCGTTCCGTCGTTTTGACGTCATTAAGTAAGAAACATCCATCCATCTCTCCATCCAAACTTTCAGATATATAATATTAGTGGGACACATAGAATTAACATGATGACGTTTTTTTTTTTGAAACAATGCAATTGGTTTTGTTTATAATATCGGCGGTTTGATAACCAAACTAAATAATACTTTTAACAAAACGACTTTATCAAATAAAACTACCAACACACAAAATGTTCCTTATTTGTAACACATTTAAGTTTAATTTCAACGGCGGTCTACTCTCCTACCGCCTTACTAATTCTATGACGTCACGTCCTGACGTCCTGACGTACTGACGATCTGACGCGAGTTTAACATTTTTTCCCCATGCAACAACGCCGCTAAAGAAGTTTTCACTTCAAAAATATTCAAACTAAATCCACATACTAAAATTGTAACATTGTAATCGAAACTATTTTGTCTTTTTATCTTAGCAAATCCCGGTGTACACATGCCGAGAGCCAATCTGTTCGGAAACGGCCATCAATTTAACGAGGTCCGGTAAAACTTTTATGCCGGTATGTTAAGTACGAGCGCCTACAACAGGAATACAAACCATGCGCCACGTTCATATTGGTGAAAAGAAATAAGAACTTTTATGGTCGTGGAGCGTGAGAGGGAATTAAATCGGACTCAAGAACCTGTACGATTATGCTTCGATCACTTACAATGGCTATTCTTGAAACTTTTGGCATATATATAAAAAAGGGAGAATGCGGCACTAGCTACATTTCGGGCGTTCACCACAAAAATTAGGTTCATGGACCTTATTTGCTTTAGTTGCAATCGATCTGCCGGATCTGGTTTGATCTCCAGCGACCACTTCAGATTCCGGTGAAGGTAACACCGCTATCGAATTCCCAGCATTGTAGGGTACTTTCGAGTACCTGGCTAGCTACCACCTTCAAGTTTGCAAAGGTGCTACCAAAGACATACTGTAATAACAACACATAGTGTGTTCAGTAAGCAGTCCTTAAGAGTGAGCATTATAGGTCTAGCGTGATAGCATCATCGTCATTCGTCACTGACCATCAAGTGAGATAGTGGTTAAATAATGGCTATATCATGAGTTTCTCACAGCTCTATGTACTCGGTGGAAATTTATAGATGCTCCACCGAGCTGTGCCCGGGGAAACATGTGCGATAACATTACCGGCCAGATAGCACAAAATAATCCTCTTAATGCTCAAAATAAACGCTTGCTGCATTGACAACGACTGATTAAATTAATTACAGAGAAAATTGCGCAAGTGCAATTGGTATCGCATATGCATAGTTTGTTCCACCATTACATTCGATTACAGGAGATTTGTGACAACCTGTGTGTCGCAAACACTATATTTTAATATATTTCTTTTTTAATTATTATAGTGCCATAGTAACTAAATATAGTGTGTGTACAAGATCATATGTAAGACGGCTCGGCTAAGTACAGACTCGATGATCTTGAGCCCATAGAGAGGTGAAATAAAGGCTTATCAACAACAACTCTCTAGTCGAGACGAGTCAAACTGTTTATCGGTATTTTATCGGATAAATTTCTAGGATTGCGCTTTGGGGTATCATAATTTGTTTCCTTATCCATTCAATCTAAGAATGACTAGACGGATGGCAATGCGACATCCATACATGATACACGTTCCAACTTATCCCACAAAGAGATTTGCTTCCACTTTCATAGTCCGTATGGCTGAATAGTGGAATTCATATTATATATAATCTGGGCGTTTTCAAGTCACGAAAGAATAGGTATCTTCTAGGTAATCGTATTCCATCATTAACCGCATCATCACTCAACATCAGGTGGGGTAATAGTCAAACGTTAGCCTATTCATAATAAAAATGAAAGAAAATTCAAGTGTATATTCTAAAGTTGAGAAATGTAACCCAATTATGATTCGATTTGACGACAAAGATACTCTAAATCAATTCGTCCTTGAGTAATCAAGAATCTTCAGGAGTCATAAATAAAAATTGATTACTCCTGAGAGATTCTTAGAACTGTTTTTGTAACCATTAACAGCTCCGGATGTTATGCTCTCAATATCACTCAATGGTTAAAATGAAATAAATAAAAATTAAAAGTAAAATGTTTACAAACAATATGATTTCCGATGAAAGTTCTTGTATATAGATTCAAGAGATCTGTGGTGTGTAAAAACTTGATGTCCAGCTGTGGTCTCTGGTTGCCACCGTGCTGGAGAGCAGGATCTGGATTGATTGTTGTTAGATAGATAACTGCTAAAACAGTATTAAGTTGTTATAATTTATAATAGTTACTTTAGCGGATTCCACGGAAACCATGGACAAGGCAATGCGCACAAATGTATCAATCTTTGGAGAGTGGCAAATTAAATCAAAAATTAAATAAAAAATGTAGGCTATCCAAGATTTGTCATCGTTGTGTCCTACTTTAGTCACATATCCAAGCGAAGTGACGAAAGTTAATTTGAGAATGAAAACGTCGAGGGGAAAAGATCCCACGGAAGGCCCCAAAGAAATGAAAATACCAAGTTCAAAAGCAAAGTGAGGGAAAAATTAAATTTATAACGAGTGTTTTTTTACTGTATAAATCTAGCGTTTAACCACTATCTCACTTGATGGTCAGTGATGATATGGGTGATGTTGTTATCTCATTAGACCTAGAATGCTCATGTAGATGGCCGCAAACAAAAAAAATGGCCGCAGAAGTAGCTGGAGACAAACCGTCCCCGCTACCACAAATATGTCTCAGTGATCACGACCTTCAGCCCTCTTTAGCCAGGTTTAACGTGAATTGAAATTTTCGACTACATCGATTTTGACCATAAAAATGAGATAGTAGTCAATATAATAATATAATAGATATATAATCAACTATACCTACTTTTCTAACACTACCAATTTTTTATTATTATTGCACTCAAATCCCCGCACTAGGATTTTCTGTGTCGCGGGAGGCATTGACACACACAAAAATATTAATGCGAAAGTATATCTGCCTGTCAGTTACGCTTTCACGCCTATATACTTATATTACCATATGGATTAAATTCAGTTCAGAAATATATTGAACCTTAAAAAAGGACTTAAGATACTTTTCAACATCATCATCATTATCATACGGTAATAACCGAGAAACGCAGCGAGTATTTAATATAAACATAGATTATGATTATATTTGTTTGTAGGATAATATCAAAACTTAGAGTTTCTTCACCATCATCATTATCATCTCAGCCATAGGAGGGCATAGCCCTCCCCCATTGATTTCTACAAGGACCGGTTGGAAGCGGCCCGCATCCAGCCCTTGCCTGCGATCTTTGTCAGTCGTCTGTCCACCTGGTCGGTGGCCGTTCTATGCTGCGCTTGTCAGTCCGTGGTCTCTATTCAAGAACTTTTCGATCCCACCGGCCATCGGTTCTTGGAGCTATGTGCTTACAGGAAACTTACAGCTGAATACCAATAACCCAAATAAAGTTCAAGTAAACAAACACGAAGCATCTGTTAAATACAATAATAATTATCGAATGAAATATTACGATTATCATTAAATAATTTTGAGTAAATGCACAAAATTGTCCAACTGTAAGTTGTAGAAATCGGTTTTTATAGCATAAAACGTGAATGATTAAGACAAGCTGGTAGCATAATTATTGTGTCACACGAGCATATATTCTCGCAAACATTCACGCTTAAAAAGTTAGTACGAGAGTTTATTATATTTTTTAATCTTAGAAGTCACTATATATCCTGTTTTAACCCATGTAACTATTTTATTTTTATGTGTCCAGAAAAATATGTAGTGTTTCTCTGTCTTTGATATTTTCAAAAAAATATACACGCATCGATAGAATCTCGTCTAAATGTTGATACTATTAGTTGAGAAATATTATGAAATCTCGAACCAATAACGAGAAGACGAGCAATGACGCAGCACAAAAAGGCCATTAAGAAAATTCCGCACGCAGCTTAAGGCGACGTGCACACGAGCCTAAAACGTGTGCGTTTGGTGTTGAGTACATTGTCGCATAATTTTGAATTTTCAAGGTGGTTTTACTGGCGTGTATTACACGGGGTGATGGAAGCTTTGTTCCTGTTTTGGCGGTAACGAATAATTTGGCAAGCGTTGCATGTATGTGTTGTGTATGCTCCAATCTGTTGAGGACGCGAGTTTCCGGTGAGGCTGTGATGCCGCCCGCCTCGCCGCCACCGCCATTCTGACATACACCCCACATTTATTTACACGACGCAGATTAATTTCGCGTCACCCGACCATATCTACTGAGTTCCGACCATTTATCCTTTCTATTTTACGTAAAACAATGTGAAAGACGTAAAGTGTTATAATCGCGGCTTATTATTGAAGCGAATTAAAGTACGGCAAAACAAAAGAGAGCTTACACGTTACCCGAAATAATGAAAGGAAATACTAAATACTGCGTTGAATATATATAATATGAATGCATATTATATATATTCAACGCAGTATGATGTACGAAACCAGTTTTAATTATTTCTCTGCTTGAGCTTGAGTCTTTGTACGTACACAAAATACAACTTAAAAAAAACAACTGTATGCACTCCGAGAGTGCCGGCAGAAGTGGAAACTTGAACAATAACGCTGTGCATTTTAAATATTTTAGAATTATTAGGGAATAACTTCGCACAAGTTGCTTTATTTATCAGTATAATATTTTTACCAAAAATGGAACCGACTAAAGAAATAAATACTTTATTGAACTCGGTACCGTGATAGTTCACAAAAGTATCTCTCATCACAATATTGTGCTCATGGTACCGACTTCGACAAGTTATTTCAAACTTTTGAGTGTTGAAATCGGTTCCATTTTTTGGTTAAAAGTTTTTTTTACCCTTTTCAGTAACCTTTGCTACTCACGGGATCAATAGTCATTGAGTATGTTCTCCGATGTCTTCACCCGCAACTATAATATTATTGAGGTAGGCGAAGCACTTTTCAGTTATTGGAGTGTAAAAAACGCCTTCTCCGATTTTGATGATATTTAAATTTGACGACCTCGGAAATGTACTCTATCAAACAAAAAAAAACGAATAATCAAAATCGGTCCATAAGCGAGGAAGTTATCTGCGACCACACATAAAAAATATACGGTTGAATTAAGATACCTCTTTTTTTTGAAGTCGGTTAAACATAGGCCTTCTGTTGAACAGGACCGGTACTACAGCATGGAAACGAAGGGATGTAAAGGTAATCTTAGAAGAAAGAAGGGGGCTCAGAAGCTAGTCCAGGACCGCATAAACGCTTCACAAAAATACCACTGTATCAATGTATAACAATAATTGTAGATTGTAGCAACCATACATAGCAAGCAACAACTACGCATGAGAATTTATGCTGGAAGTATAGGTCATTTTTTTTTTATTACTGTTATAAGTTTGCGTTTGACAACTGTCTCACCTGATGGTGATGACGTTGTCTAGTATGATATATGGTCACAATATCATTAGGTGCCTAAGATATTACAGAGGCTCGCGGGTGTTTACAGGCAGAAGGGGTGGGACAAATCATGATGCGTGTTGATTAAAAATGATACAAAATACCTACAAGCTCAGCAAATAATAAGTAATTATATTTTTACACTTCTTGATTTCCTTTCTTGGGATATAAGACACAGTTTAAGCGCATTTGGTGACAAAGAAAAAATATGGTCTTCATTAGCAAATTAAGTATAATTTAGTTGTATATAAATTAACTTTCATGGCCTGTTCTCATAAGTTGTAGTATTTTTTAAAGTTTATCAGATATGTAGGTCTTTCAACAAAATAAGCTGAAAACACCCAAACTTTCTATTTAGCTAATGGTTAAGCCTTAATGTTTTACATACATATATTGACGTCTCTTTCCCGTAGGGGTAGGCAGAGACAGCCTTCCATTTGCTACGATGCCGAGACACTTCTTGCGCTTCATCCACGCTCATCAAACCTTTAATACAAGAGCGTCAGTTTAGAGCATGGATGCACAGACTTATTAAGACTAGGGGCCACTCGGGCAAATTATGAACTGATGGTGGGCCACCAGAAGTATAGGTAATTAAAGACAATGAAAAATTGATAATAATGTATTCAAATTGAAAAAGAATTTATTAATTTGAAGCGTGGCACTGCATAGTGCTTACAATCTTTTTTATATTTGGCTCAAATTTACTTGTAGCAACACGTAAAACTGCTTCCAAACTTTCATTTGCAAGGCGGTTTCGATTTTTTGTTTTATTATTATTTAGGATTGAAAAGGTTTGTTCACATATATAGGTAGAACCAAATAAGCTTGCACATTTCAGAGCGTTTATGCGCAACTCTTTGTACGTATTTTTATCAATGCAGCGGTAAAAGTTCAGCAAGTCTCCTTCGTTGAATTTGTTGCGTAAATCTTGGTCGTTCTGAATGTCGATAATTTCTAACTGCATTAACTCTGGCGCATTTTCAACTGAAATCGTGAAAGGATTGCTAAATATGTCCAACAGAGGTTTCACTGTTTTAAACTCCGAAAATCTGTCTTGAAAAGATTGAATCAAAATATCTAGCTTTTTTACATAACTGAAATTAATAGCAGTTTTTTTGAATTTTTCAGCCATTTTCTTATAATTCGGAAAATGATTGTAATTTCCAGAATTCAATTGCGATCTGAAAAGTGTCAGCTTGCATTGAAAGGATGATACATGTGCGTAGAGCTGGGATATCAGTTGATTTTTGCCTTGAAGCCGTGTGTTCAAGACATTCAAATGATTTGTAATGTCAACTAAAAAAGCCAAATCACACAACCAATCAGGACTTTTAAGTTCCGGGACGTCCCTTTGCTTTTCCGCCAGAAAAATATCAATTTCTTCTATTAAATTTAAAAATCGTTCCAGTGTCAATCCACGACTTAGCCACCTTACTTCTGTATAATACAGTAAATCTCCATGTTCGCATTCAATGTCATCAAGGAATTGTTTGAATTGCCTGTGATTGAGTCCTCGTGATTTTATGAAATTCACAGTCGAAACTACCACTTTCATGACATTTTCAAATTCAATTTTTTTAGAACAGAGGGCTTCTTGGTGTATAATGCAGTGAAACTGCATGAGATCTTCAGCGTTTAAGTTTTTTTCTTGCAAATGCTTTTTCAACAAAGTAACTAGCCCAGAATTGACACCAATCATCGAAGGAGCACCGTCAGTCGAAACTCCCGATAATTTCGATAAGTCCAAATCAGTTTTTGAACACTCGTCCAAAAGTACATTGAGTATATCAACTCCTCTGGTTTGACCTTTTAATGAACACATTCCTAATAACTCTTCGAAGACTTCAAAATCTTGAGTAACACCTCGTATGAATATAAGAAGTTGAGCTGTGGAACTAATATCAGTGGATTCGTCGAGTGCTAATGAAAAAAAATCAATTATCTTAGTTTTTTCATTTAATTGTTCCGCAATATTATCTGACAAAGACATAATTCGTCTTTGGATGGTCATACGATTCAGTTGAATTTTCTCAAACTTTTTTGCTGCTTCTGGACACATTTTCTTAGCGGCAATTTCTATGCATTCTTTTACAAAATCCCCATCATTGAAGGGGCGACTCCGCTTTGCTATCATTCGAGAAATTTCATAACTAACTTCTGTAGCTGTTTCTGTATCTTGAATGGGTTTTGTAAACATAGCTTGTTGACCAATAAGCTCCCGTTTTAAAGACAAAACTTTTTGCTTTCTTAATTCGCCTGTAAACTTCGTAAAAGTAGGATGCTGCGTTTCATAGTGCCTTTTTACATTATATTCCTTTGCAATCGCAACAGAATTCTTGCAAATTAAACAAACGACTTTGTTATGCGACCATACAAAAAAGTATTTCTCAGTCCAAATTTCTTGAAACTGCCGATTTTCATCTTTAACCTTACGTTTTTTACTAGTTCCTGGCATGTCCATGTTGCGTTTTAATCCTGACTAGGATTACCACAGCACCTAAAACCAATTACTAGGCATGAGTTCGATATATCAAAACGTAACTAATAACCGATATGAGTTTCATATCGTATCATATCGATATGACGGTTGCACATAACCGATATTTCAAAAACTATGATATCTATATTATCGAGACGATATCAAAACACGCGCGAGAATACCTACGTTATGAAAACTGCAAACGATATAACCAAAACGCAAAACCGTGCACACAACTGAATGGATTGATATTCGTTTCTTCTCTTTCTTACTAAAGAGCGGTGTAACGGTTTTGGTGATATAACGAAAACGCCCATGTCTACCAATTACAGTTCCTAATTAATTACCAAAAATAATTGATAAAATATGTAGATAAAATTAATAACAGTTTTACTTACGATTTCACAACACAATTATACACGGCACTTGACGGGAAATCTACGTTGAATGTGGATGAAAATATATTATAATTATGACACCGGCTAGTCGAGTTAAAATCTACACTAGAACTAACGACACTTTACTCAAGTTTACTCAAATTAAAACCGAACTGTCGGTCGCTGCGGTTAGCGTGGCTTTTATACCACGCGCATAGAGTCGAAAACTGTCTGGAGAAATCTCGAAAGCGACTCTGGAAGCTTCGTGTATCTACCTACGCGAGCTATCGGGAATTTGGGACTATTGCTATCTCGCTCGCTCGAATTTAACCGAGATCAGCACGAACATTACCGACCGCTGTTACCGACGCATGCACGGCGCACCGATAAGATTGATAGAGCGCGCGCGCGAGATTCAAATTACTTTTCGAACATTTGTTATTGGTTTTATTCTGGAATAGAACTCAATATTTTCGAATGTACGAGAGTATTATTTTTGCTGTCGGCGGGCCACCAGTATTCGACCGGCGGGCCGCATGCGGCCCGCGGGCCGTAGTCTGTGCATCCCTGGTTTAGAGTAATCTTGACCTGGCCCTTTCTTAGAACTTCCTCAATCTGGTTTCGGAACGTCCGCCTATGCCTTCGTCTTCCAACACTACCATTCACTTTACCCATGTATATTAATGTTTTATTTTGGAAAATGAGGTACCTATATGATATCAATAGTGACAAAGTTCAATACATAAATGTATAATACAGTTGTATAAATTTATTCAGAGTGAGTATCAATAGTAACTTCTTTCTTGACACATGTTTACTTTGCTTTCGTGAGAACTCATGTGTATGCATTGGTAATGTTTTACCAATGTATACAGGAGTCAGTACAGAGGTAATGTTGATCTGTTTTTTTTTTTTTTTTTTTTTTCTTATATCTATGAGGAGGGCGCTGTAAGCAGAAACACAGGCGTTTGAGCCTATTTCAGCGACAGATAACCCATAAATTTTTGTGTAAACCTCTAGCCATATAATATAAAAATATGTATGAATGTGCACTTATCTGAATAAACTGATTTGATTTGATTTGATTACGGCTCAAACTCTTGAACCAGATCTGCAAACTGGCTCACAAGTCTGATTAATCTATGCTTTGCAGTAGAGACTGTAAAGCCGTGACGTTATCATGAATTAATTAATTGTATGTATATTGCTCCTAAATCTCTTAGTCGGACGAACTTACTAAATTAATTTGAAATTA
This sequence comes from Apeira syringaria, assembly GCA_934044485.1. NCBI lineage: Eukaryota > Metazoa > Arthropoda > Insecta > Lepidoptera > Geometridae > Apeira > Apeira syringaria. Next base: position 6,690,662 of record OW203655.1, on the reverse strand, counting down.
AAACGTTCTTATTTTATTTAAGATAAAATTTAAATTCGTGTAACTCCTTCCAACGCTGTCTCTAATATTCGACCTGTTTTGTTTAATTGCTGGCTAATCGCGGGTAGTTTTAATTGGTAACAAATAGGTCATAATTTTTGTTACTTAAAACTACCCGCAGTTTTAATTAAATTAGCTCATTTTAGTATTGTTATTGATCAGTGCCATTATAATTTATCAGAATCAAATGACAATTTATTTATTTTCCACAGTTTTCGTTTAGTTTGGTTGAACAACGGAATAACGACCTATAGTATCTATCTAGCAAAGTCTCATTTTGATTTTTGGTCAACGGGGGTTGTAACTACATTGTTTCTTCTTTAATTTCGTTTTATCATGTTCTCACACCGAGCATAGAATCAATTACAAAATATAACGACACATTAAATGTCAAAGTAAAAAAAAAGTTTAAAAAAGTTAAGTAATTCATAAGATATTTGAATTATCGTTGTTATCGCACATCTCAGGATTATGAAGAATCATGTACTCACCATCGAATGTCAACTCTTAAAAACCGTAGAACACAAAATGATATGTTATTTCTGCATGGCATATATAAAGTTTGCGTGCTCCACCTTAGACCGCGTCGTCGCTTAACATCAGGTAAGACAGTGGTCAAAAGTGGTCATCTTTAAAAAAAAAAAAAAAAAAAGGCCACATTGACTCACCTGAACTGCTTATAAAGCGGTACAGACTGTCTGTTACATTAATGTTATACCTATATAATGGAAATCCGTTTTTGGCTGTAGGTAACAATAACATACATCAAACTCTGTTATTAAAGAGCTGTGGGTTTTGTAAAAAAATATTATAAATAAGTAAATATTCAATTTATGTCAATGAACTGCATTGCTATACTCTGACAGGGTCTTGTATGTATATTTACTACTAATTTATTTCAGACCTGCCTATACACTTACATGATTGCAAATCTGTTCCCGCGAGTTTAATCTTGCCTTAACTCATTTTTTATACGCCTTTTTGCACCAATCGCGTATTTTTCTAACTTTTAGCATTAAAACATCTCTTGTGACTTCTAAACAAAAGATCCGATTCGAGCAATTAAAATAGGAATTTACAAGCACATGATTAATTACGATTATTAAAATATTTAACTGAATAACGATCAATATTGTACGGAAGTCATCTTATTTATCATACTAGTATTTTAACGGACCAATTTTATGAATAAGAGGCATTGTTGCTAAACTGTGATAGACATACAGCTCAGAGGGGGTTTTAGAAATAATTATGAAAATTGAAAAAAGATTATAATATTTTAACTAAATTAATAAGAAGTTATCGAAGTGCACGTCAATTAATTACATTTATTAGCAACATTTTTACACCATTACCGCATTTTTTAATTACAGAGGATCAATCTAATACGTCTACCAAATGAGCAGTTGCATGGTAATAGGAAACAATGTGTTTTAAAATATACTTTATTCGTCATTTAATAAAATATATTATTTCAAAGTAATTATTTGTGTAAATATTTACTTAGTACCAGCATGTTATTACCTCGTAATTCCATCTCCATAATAAATACAAATGGAATAATAATAAGTAGCACTACATAGTGTTAGTTAGCTAACATGCTTTTGTCGTTTATTAAAAAAAAATTAACATAGCATTTTTGTGAATAAAGTTATCATAATGTAACCTAAAAGACCATTTTTATGGGAAAACCAGCTGTGCCCAGCAGTTTCACCCGCTTCGACTATGATTTCCTAGTAATCCCGCTACCGTATGTTTTCATTCGTTTCATTTCATTTCATTTTTTACAAAATGTTCCTGTTTTTTTTCTCCGTAAAAACCTTCTACAAAGTATTAGAAACCTTGTAATGAATGATGAATGTTACCGGTAAAATCGTCCTCAAGTTTCAGCGTTCCCAAAGAAAATAAGGACTCATTTTTATTTAACTGGTAAATCTACTAAGAAAATTTTCTCAAACGCCTTAGTTTTTATTTTTACTCTATTGCTAAAGTAATATAACCTTGCTTATTGCTCAACATTTTATCAAAGAGTTTTATTATTATAGGAAAAGGTTGTCAGATTCAACTTTATTATTTTTCTTAGAGCTGTATTTTTTATTCACAGATTTTTAATGTTAAACGCAGTTTGCATCTTCGTCGTCCATTAGTTTCTAAAGAAAAATGAGATTAAGCCACTAAAATAGCGTGGATTACAATTATTGATTCAATAAAACTTCTATTTAAAATGGTGATAAATAAGGAAAAATACACTTGAAACCCTTTTACGGATCATATTTCGCAAATGGTACACTTAGTAAAAGGGCATGTCATGCGAAGGGATACGAAGCATTTAATAAAAAAAAAGTATCTACAGAGCATACGTGTGGATGGATATAAAGGTTCGGCCGATGAAGGTTTGGATGGACTGCGTGAAGAGACATTACACTCAATCCTCGCACTAGGATTGCCTGTGTCGCGTGAGGCATGGACACACGCAATCACAGCACACAAACAACCAAGAATTATATGCTTATGAAGTTGTGTGAGCACCGAGATGGGTATATTATAACATTATATATATGGAGAGTGAAAGAGCAAAGCATTATTTATTCCAACCCTTTCTAGCGTGAGATAAGGACACGAAGAAAAAGAAGAAGAAGAAGAAGGTATACGTAGTAAAATGGTAAACGATTCAGAGGAACATCGAATGAAAAAATGGAGATACGGATAGACGGAGAGTCGGAGATACGCCCTCGGATTCTCCGACTTTCCGTCTATCTGTTGAACGATGAGCCGAGAAATCGAGAGATGGGCAGATTTTATTTATTTTTATTTATTTATTTAGGATGGATGATTTCCACGTAAATTACGTCTAATTTACTACAATCATACAAAATCATGAGTATATAGTACTTTGATACCTAGTATATAATAGTACATCTACATATACCACAAAGCTATTAAAGGTACCATTTGCAGACGGCCATTCTTTTATAGGCTGAAATTCCCAGTGGATTAAAACAAAGTGACCCGAAGTATTAAGGGCAACTGTTGGTGTGAACGATTAAATAAGAAAAGCCTCTTTAGATCCATAACATTCAAGTTACAATAACAACTTAGCGACGGGGTATTTTTAACGAATAAGCTTAGCAGTTTTCTTTCAATATTGAACCAAGTTTATTTGAATACCCGTATTGAATATAGCGTCATAACTAGTTTGGACTTTATCGAAACTATATAAGAACTTATCTTACTTATCTTATTTTCCGGATTTATAGTTTAGTTAAGTCGAATAAGGGAATTAATACCTCTAAATCAGTTTCTTTTTCATTTACAAATGTAGGGTTTGGTAGTTATCTTACTTAATGCTCAATACCATGCGTTCGAAGTTGTAATCACGCTATATAGATCTGGAATATTTGCGTTTTCTTAAGGGCAGCTGCCTGGACAGACTGCGTGTTTGGTGACAGTTCTTTTAATTTGAGGGTGGTGGTGAATCAGGCGGGTTTTGAAAAGTACCATACCACCTTGCTGTGATTATCACAATATAGTAACTATAATACCAGTGACGATCCGTTTGACAGCCGAGACGATACTTAATCCTCGTTTTTTATTTATTTAAGACAGTCACAATATCTATCGCTCGATTCAACTATAGCCCAGCGGTAGAAGCGTTGGCTGTCTAACTGACGGACGCTGGTTCGATCACCACCAATGTGCTTGTGCTTCCGGTCAAGGTAATACCGTTATCAAACTTCCAGCATTGTGGTAGAGTACTTTCAAATACCTGACTGGCTACCATCATCACCATCACCAATATTAAAAAACTGCACCACATAGTACGTTCAACTAGCAGTCCTTGAGAGTCAGACCATGAAATGAGATAGTGGTTAATCATTGGATAGGATATATAAGTAAAAAAGCTGTTATTATCATTTGAAATATATGAGAGTTGATAGCCGCTCTTGCTGTATGTTCTCTTGGCTTTGAAATAGTTCCTAAAACAAAATGTCGATACAATTACTTTACTACGTCCTGAACAGCATCCTTTTAGCTAAAGTACTCAGCACTTTCGTGTGTTCACACGTGACGTCATTAAGGAATTTTTCACCGTACCTTTATCGCTTTTGCATTAATTCAACACAATGGAAAAGTGAGAAAAAGAAGGCTTTGAGAAAGTGCTGAAAATTTTAAACCCTTACCCCTTACCTTATTAACTTTATAGCTTTAAATTCTAATTTCAAAGATATACTCAATTTTGATACTTATTAATTTGGCTTTTTGCAGGCGTGGTTATTTAAATCCTAATATCTATAAAGGGTCGATCCCTTTATAGATATTAGGATTTGAATAACTATTAATTTGTTAGCTATAAAACAAAAAAAAATTACACAACAAATATTTTTATTTCATGTAGAACTACAGACCTAATTTGAAAGCCCAATATAAATATTAAAGAAAAATCTGTCAATGCTTGGAACAATGACGCACTATCAGAACTATTCTAAAAGTCTTTTATGCACATTTTGTATCTAATCTTTAGCATGCAATTTTTAAGTGTGTGTTCTGTGAGGGTGTGTTTTTTGTCGTGTGTATATACGCATAACCTTGACCCGCGTGTTTAACAACTGCTGTCGTAAAATAACAACCGAGATCGGACCCATAACGTGCCTCCGAAACACTTAGCGCTCAAATAATAATGCCACTAGCGATCACCCATGGAAGGTATACAAAATTCAAAAGTTCAAAATCAACTAATCACTTATGAACTTCAATAAAGTCTGAAAGACTTTAACGCCGTGTTCCAAAATAAATAGAGCCACATCGAGCACCGAGAAGAACGGGCAAGAAACTCAGGGCTATTCTGCCTCTTAAATATGTTTTAAGCATATAAGTCTTCTAAATATTTTCTGTCGTTTTAGCATTTTTAGCAAAACCTGTTTACAATCAATTGGAACTTTCCTTCTGTATATTCATATCATATGATATATATGAAAGCAGAACATTTTTTTTTTTATTTTTTTTTTTCTTTTATATATTATAAGTTTGCGTTTGACAACTGTCTCACCTGATGTTAAGTGATGACGTTGTCTAGGATTTAGCACGCAAACCTAGAAGGTACCTATTCACTCGCGACTTGAAGACTCCAGGATTGTACATATCGGGAAACACAGACTCGGGCAACGAGTTCCATTCCTTGGCAGTACGCATTAAGAAAGTGGAAGCATAACGCTTCGTGCGTATAGGTGGTATATCTACCATATAACGATGGCGAATTGCCGTACGTCGAGTCGACCGATGATAGAAAGGGGACATTGCTTTACCCAATCGACTGGTTTAAAATCGCGTAGGCAAGTTACGTTTCAAGCGCTTCGCACTTCGCTTTACACAAAGAAGGATTAGTTGCATAAAGTTGCAGCTTTTCATATTATATATGTTTATAAATTTAGTACCTGTATAAATAAAGCAAAGTTACGTTTGTTATTAGTTTATTATGTTTGTTTTACCACAAATTCGAAATGTAGGTAAAATGACATCAATAATAATATAAACTACAGGTTTACCTTTATTTATTATACATTTTGCAAGAGCGTTACTGTTTACGTACCCAGAGCATTTATTTACCCTTACCTTTGTAAAACATTTTCTCTCATCAATAATTGGCATTTCAGAAAAATTATGCCAAAGTTATCTTGTTAAATCGCCGGGATAATTAAAATTTTTCGAGCCGTGAAATATTATGTTTCATTTATGCTGCGAATAATATTCTGTTAAATTTAATTTTCATCACCTGCACTGTAGTTATATTTCTGCATGATTAATCACGAGTAGTTAAGTACTGCGGTGTGGGATGGCCCACTTTTAGTGGATATGAGTATACAGACAACCTCACACGACACACAGTTTATAATTGTATGCTAAGAAATAGATGAAAAAGGTGCATAAAAGATTAATCTGTATGCTCTTTATATTAACTTAATCCACCCGAAAAGCCTATAAGTTTATTAATGGTCATAGCGTTTGCAACAATGCCACAATATCCTTCTAATATTATAAATGTAAAAGATTGTGTGTATGTTTGTTACTTCTTCATGCTCAAACGGCTACACCGATTTCGATGAAACTTGTTACAGAGATAGCTTATACCCCGGATTAACACATAGGTTTATTTTAATCACCATCATCATCGCTGTTTTTCATAACCACGCGGGTAAAACCGCAGGGCGCAGCTAGTATAGAGACAAAGGCAACGAAAATGTACTGTAAAAGGTATCCGTTACAAAATATATCTCTTGTATGTTAGGTATCCGACTTAACACACGTACATAGTACGTGTGTTAAGTCGTGTTGTGTTATCGACTTTGGGTCTGCTTAGACACGTATCAACTAAAGTTTTAGATTTAATCTAAAGGCTAGATATAGATAATTGGCAGTGGCTGGTTTAATGTGAGCTTCAGAGTCTAGCTAGTGTTCACACTAGCGTAAGGCCGCTTCCATTGACTGATACATTTTGTTGACTATTCGTTAGAATTACTGTCTTTCCTTAATGTATATTCTAGTTGACTGTCTCACTTGACTGTCTCACTTGACTGTCTCACTTGACTGTCTCACTTGACTGTCTCACTTGACTGTCTCACTTGACTGTCTCACTTGACTATCTCACTTGACTGTCTCACTAATGGTCAGTGACGTAAAGTCAGGCTAGACATGAAATGCTAACTGGCTTACAAGGACGGCTTTGGTTTAATAATAATCACGATGTTAACTGTTTTCAAGTTAGAAGTGCGGATCAAGCCAACGACCGTCAGATACATGTACCTAATAGTATATTGTTATAAATATATATATAAAGTCTTAATAAATAAGAGTGGAAAATGTAATAAGTTACATAACTCAAATGAATTAACTCTTTAACGAGAACCGTTAATCTCTTTGAACGATTTAAATATATAAACTCAACCAAATCAATTATTGATTTCGGCAGCAGATCAATCGTGATGATATATTATTTGTACTCAGTATTGTATACTCAGAGGTGTTTAATTTACGATTTATGATCGGTATGCGTGACTAATTAAATATCATAAACTAAACACTATTGCAATGTTTTGAGTATGTACGTTATGACAGACCTGTAAAAGCAATAACGATTTGTTGCAAAGTCCAGCCCATAAATCCATATTTTTCTCGACCCAGACTAAAGCTATAAATTCCATTCCGGAATACTATACCCCCGCGTATGCTTGGAAAACAATAAATTGTGCATGCCGGCCGCACACTCTAGTTATATTCATAAACCAATGGGCGATTGAAGCTTTTATTTAATCATCATCCCGGGTTCGATTCCCGGACAGGTCAAACATTTGTGTGTATAAACAAGCCCTAGTAATACTAAAATCTAGATTTGTAATATCTAGTAAGGCCTAAATAGCCATGACTATACCATGCCATGCCATGGCAATAAAATAGCATAAATGATTATATGCCATCACTTATCCAACAATTAAAATGTCTATGAATATTCTTATTATTTAGTAAAGTATACGTTTTCTAATTGTTTTACAGCTAGCCGTGTTTTAAATCCTAAACATTCTTTTATACTTGATCCAGAGCACCTCAACGTAATAAAAAAATATAAATATTTTTTTACATATGATTCTTCTTCTTCTCAGCAATTGGACATCCACTGCTGGACATTAGCCTCCCCTATATAGGGGGATTAGCCAATTCTCGCCACGCTTGGCAGGCGGGTTGGCGAACGCAGTATGATTTCCGGTTTTCCGAAGACGCTTCTGCCCACCTTCTGGTACAGTGATCCCTTAGCCGACTCTTACGGTACCTCTTACGGTAAGAGATGGGGGAGTACTATTTTAGGCCGGTACTACCACGGCACGGAAGTGAAGTGTACTGTGAATTTAGACAATACACATCTCAACTATCCTACTGCACTGTAATTTATATGAAGTAACACTTTTAGTCAATCAATAATTTCAAGTGGTAGATTTTAATATCAGAACACAGTCTGTGTAACAAGATGTTTTCCTCATATAATAAAAATAAATTAGCCTAATATTACTTAGGTACTAATAATTTGATGACCTCATAGTAACTAATTCCAAATCTATATCGGATCAAATTACATTAAAATTAGGAACTTTACAGAGCGGCGTGACGCATACGTCAGGAAAAAAATTGAACTGTGTATTAAACTTATCAGAGCACCGTGCAGATGTGGAGTGAGTCCAAAATTATAGCTCATTAAAAAAATAGGAACTGCCGCTACTATTCTAGGTGAGCTGCAAACTGCAAGTGAGTTGAAACGTTTGAGCTATGTTTAGGCTGCCCAGAGCTATTCGTTGTAGTATTATATATAAGATAATAATATAATAAGATTACAGTATTCAATATACTACGCTAATTACCTGTCTCATTACATATACGTTATCATTTCTGACATAGTTCAATAACTACAAAAACTGATTTCTACTTCTGGGGTTGAAAGTCTTTTATCAATTGTTCTTATAAACTACGTAAACTACTGAATCCATTTCCGAAAATCTAATAAGATTAAGCTTAGAGTTATGTACTTTTTAAAAAAGAAATATTTATGTTCATTAATAACCGAGTTCTAAATTTAAAAATATAACAAATGACTACAGAATAATAAACTCGTCCTTTTTCAAATTGGTTATAGGTGAATGTTAAAAACAAATAAGATAAAATAAAAGTCGTTTATTTGAAGCACCAGACCCAGGTGTTTATATAAAAGTGCAAGTAAAAATAAATTACAATATGTGTTATCTTTTGTTCTCGTTCCTGTGAACGGAAGTCCATATGTTTTAGAACGACTTAAGCTTATTTAAGTTGAAACTACATTTATATTTTTTTATTTTTACAGGTGTCGTTGTCGAGCAACATACCGACGAGATACAAAATGCTTTCAAATTTGGAATTGTACAACAGCCTAGTAACCGATCCCGTCTCGATTTCCAACTTTTTGTCGATGTCATTAACACTGCGGATTCCTTCAAACTTTCAAGACTCAGTAAGTGCCTACTTTACTTAACATTTATTCTCGGGATCCAATGTGATGTATATACATATTTATTATGAACACTAACACTGTCTACACTGAAACTATTGAAGCGATGATAGCTCAGCGGTGGGAGCGTCGACAGTCGATCTGAAGTACGCTGGTTTGATCTCCACGAATGGCTTGAGCTTCCGGTGAAGTTAACACCGTTGTCTAAAGCTACTTCACGTTGGCGTTGTTAAGCAAAACTATGTCAATGAGTGTTGGGTTTGAGGTTGAGTTGACAGACCATGAAAATCAATTGTTTACTTAAAAACCAGGCAAAGCTCGGTCATCCAAGTATGTGTAGTGAATCACACGGTTGCTATCATTAGCCATTTAGTGCTGAGGTTTTGTGTTGGCATATGAAACTGTACAACATACGTTTTTATGGTACGAGGCCATAAAATTTTAAATTAAGAAACTCATATAGTAAAAATCATAAAAAAATGACTCCTTCTTCTCATTCATACGTAGAACATTTTTTACATTTTCTTACAATTAAAAAGAAATGCTGAACCGTTTTAATAAACTTTTCGTGGTACCATTACAAAAGAACAAAATATTCGGATATAATTTTTCAAACTGGTTATTAAGTAAGGCCCAAACATACAATAAAAAATATATAAACATCTGATTTAATAATCACCTCCTTTTTTAAGGTCGGTAAAGAACCCTACTACACGATGATAAGTATGAATTGCTAAATATAATTCTGAAGAATGTGATTCTGTGGAGACAGAACCCCTTTTTTCAAAACTGGAATTACTGTTCCAGCAACTTTAAACCATACTCGGATACATAAAGGATTCAACATAGCTCAGATCGTTGGCGGGAGAAATTCATAATACACCCTAGGGGGAACATCAATGACTTATTGACTCCACAGAATAAATATAAGAATAATCCTTCTTTATTTTACCCGCCTGCCTATTTGCAGGCGCTATTTATTAGTGGAATTAAATTATAGTACTTATTTGTATATAAGGGAGACAAGAGGCTATCTAATTTTCAGGTTTTATATTGCGCCACAGATATATAGTACTGTAGATCACAGAAAGAACCAGCAAAAATACAACGTGGGATATCATCATCTCAGCCATAGTACATCCACTTCTGGATATACGTCTCCCCCATTGATTTCCACAAGGACCAGACGGAAGCGGTCCGCATCTAGCCCTTACCTGCGATCTTACTCAGGTCGTCTGTCAACGTATTAATGGTCTATAAAAGTTTAAGATATAATACCAACCAAAATATCGTGCGTGTCGAGCGTTGTATTTCAACCACTCTCCTACACTTCTCGTAATAGTAATACTAATACTCTATGTAGTTTTTGCTTTTTGCCATGCACTTGCAAAATGTGGAACGAGCTTGGTCCCTCAGTATGCCCGAGTAGCTATAATATGGGATTTTTCAAAGGAGAGTTAACAGAGTCTTGAAAGGATTGGCAACGTATCGTAATACCCTCAGTGTCACAGATATCCATAGGCGACCCGTAATTAATAATTAAATAGTTCAAAACCATACTCTAAGACGGTCGCCGTGGCTCAGTGGTCAGTGACATGACTTCTGTGTTCTCGGGACTGTGGGTTCGAATCCCGGCAGGGGCAAACATTTGTGCGATGACTGCAGGCGTTTGTCCGGCTCTTGGGTGTTTGTGTGCTGTTTTTGTGTGTGTCCATGCCTCCCGCGACACAGAAAATCATAGGTGTACAACCCCGGAGTATTTAAGTCGCGAGTGAATAGGTTCCTTCTAAGTTTGCGTGCTCCACCTTAGACCGCGTCGTCGCTTAACATCAGGTGAGACAGTGGTCAAACGCAACCTTATAATCGTTAAAAAAAAAGGTTTAAGCGTGAAAAAAAAAAAAATACTGCATCTACTACGATGTAGCCGTATCATCCCGATGGATAAGGAGATTAGGTGCTGGGACCAGAAGAGGTGCATTTTGATCAGGTGGACGCTACGCAAAATCCCTATGCACCTCTAGAGCGCCTTCACTAGGTTATGTATGATATTTTTCGTTATTTATATAACACGCACCATTAAAAAAAAATATCTATAACTCCTGCCGTCTGCGCTGGAGTAATATCAGTAGAATTTAAGATACTTCATAGAGCGTAGTTTTCGTAACTCATATCATTCTGAGGATTATCACCGAATCAAGAATTTTACGCAAATAATAGATAATGTCAACAGACAGCAATTGTCCACGGCTATAACATACACAAACGCCATAAAGCCGGAAAAACTAATATGGATCTGTAACAATATTATTTTACCGCTTATGAGACCCAAGCAGGGCAGTAGTGTTTTCTTAACCAAGAGCCACCGGGTGAAGAAAATTGGTGTAATTATTTGATATAAACATGTCTGATATCCAAACACTTCTTTAGTTATATAATACTAGCTGCGCCCCGCGCGGTTGTACCCGCGTGGTGGTGGAAAAAGTGGTGATGATGATGATGACAATAAGCCGGTTTCTTATCCAGGGTATAAGCTATCACCATACCAAATTTCATCAAAATCGGTGTAGCCGTTTGAGCGTGAAGAGGTAACAAACATACTCACATACACACAAACTTTCGCACTTATAATATTAGTAGGAAGTAGGATTTAATTTAAGGAACAATATGTCTGGCCGGTTGGCGCAGTTGGTATCACTCTGCCTTCTGAGCCGCTGGTCCCGGGTTTGATTCCCGGACAGGTGAAATATTTGTGTGTATGAACATGTCTGTTTGACCTGTGTCTGGTTGTGTATAATTGTATATAAGTATACTCGTATATATCAGTCATCAGGTTACCATAGTACAGGCTGTACACCATGTGCAGTTCGATCCAACTTGAGAGATAGGATAGTTTAAATCTCAAATTATAGTCGCAATTTTAATTTATTGCTAATTATTAGCACACTTATTACAGTCACAATTATCTGTTAACTCCAAATGATTCTAACAGATGTCGATAACTTTCGACTGGGTTGAGTAAGTAATCAATAGATGGCGCTGCTATGGTAAATCTACGAACGTGTCATATAAGCTACATTTTAACAGCATAATTACCACGTGTTGGCCACAGCAACGCGTGGCCGGGTCAGCTAGTATATATATATATACATATATATAGGTATCCATGTCGTTGTCCTCTTCAATTACAAGTAGCGACGAGAAAGTGAATGTCAATGCCAAGATGAAGTCGAGCGTTATGGCAAGCCTTGGGAGTTTTCGGCAGTAACTCACTAGTTTAATGCAGGCTTCAAAGGTTTAACACGTCCCACCCACACACACGGTTGTTACGTTTCTGCTCGCGTTCATTATAGTTACGTAATTTATCTATATCTTTATCTAGCTGCGCCCCGCGGTTGTACCCGCGTGGTGAAGAAAAACGGTGATAATGGTGATGATGAAAATAGGCCTATATGCTAAGGATTTAAACATCTCCATACCAACTTTCATCGAAACCGGTGTAGCCGTTTGATCTTGAAGAGGTAACAAACATACACACAAACTTTTCCATTTATAATATTAGTAGGATGACACTTCTTGTAATAGTTTATACCAAGAGGCCTATTTTTGCAGATAAAACACATGTTTTATCTGCAAAAATCTAGATGTGCTCTAGATCAACGGTCTACACATGTAGACCGTTGATCTAGAGCACATCTAGAGACACGGATAATGACTATATATGCCTATATATGATATATTATTATATATAGGCATACAGTTGTCATAGGTCTGTTATCACTCAAACTAGCATATTTTTTTTAAAACCCAAATGCTCTTGTTCCAATAACACTAAAATACAAATCCGTATAACTCCTTAGACTCTAAGGAGTTATATATCTCTAAGGCTTAGAGATATCACCGATAATATTATGCAAGATTTATTCGTTAGAGGGTTATGGTCGGCACCAAAATTAAATAACGAGACGACTTATTACTTATTTAGACGACTTATTTTGCGAAAAAGATACCCGCCATTTAATAAAAAAAAAATATTTTAGAATTGTCATTCATACATGATTAACACATAGGTAACAGTTGCCACAATGATGCAACAAAACAGCGATTTGAATATACACACGCAGTTCGGAGTGAAAACGAATGAAAGTTATAGATAAAATAATGAGATGTTGATATTATAGCACGATATTAATAAGTCACAATCTTTATGTTAGCCCACTTTTTCACTTTTTAAAACCCGGGTCAAGGAGATTAAGCCCTACTCTGCGGTGTCCTCCTTACGCGCACCTCTAATTTGAATGCAAGGCGGGGCTTCCTTTTTATTTCGCCGCGTCACGGTAGGCTGATCAAAACACTTTTGAACCGAGTAAAGGGAGTTTTGCCAACATCCGTATTGGCGATTTTTCATTTTAAGTTTCAAATAAAGAAAGTCAACTACATGTTCACAGACAACTTCTTACAAACACATAAAACTGCGCATTCGTAGTGCACTAAAGGTAATCAGATTAGATCAGCTTCCAATGCGCCAGAAAAAAAAAAAAAAACTCACTAATAAAATATTTGATTCTTATAAGGCAAACATGTTTCGAGCCATTGTTTGAGTATGTACCAGTAGTGGTTTCTTAAAAACGTATGGTAAAATATCAAATAGTGTTTGTCCACCGCTGTCACAGTTTTGATCTATTTTGTTGTTTGTAATAAAGTATCAACTGTAAGCGAGATGCCTTCGCACTCATAATTATTTGCTTTACTAGCCGCGCCTTGCGGTGTTCCCCGCGGTGAAATGGTACGTGGTATCAAAGATTTTGGTCGTCTTTTGTCATCGAGAACACGAGAACTGTTAATATTTTCGAGTTATTAAGTATACTATGTATTAGTCCTTATAACCTATCTTTATTCCAATTTTCATGCAAACCAGTTCAGCAGTTTGAGCGTGAAATTATAACAAACATCCATACATCCATACAAACTTTCGCGTTATAATATTAAAAATTAATTCTAGGTAAATGTCAACGACTGGAAGTAGTCGTATTGATTGATTAAAGTTTTTAAGTTTCTATATAATTTAGCTTTTATTTTTCTCTTTAATATAAATTTGATATAAGTATTATGATTTATAAAATTCCTAAACAGTTATTCATTTTTTTTCTGGACGGATTTCAATTAAATTTGATATGTAGAAACTTTAGGTCCCGGAATAGCACATAGGCTACAGGCATTTTTCATCATCATCAATCATCACCACACGAGTAAAACCGCGGGGCGCAGTTAGTACTAAGTAAAAAGTGTTATAAATGAAATTTTGAAGTTATTACGTAAGTATCGAAAACCTCAAAATAATCTTATTAAATATATAATTTTCTGCCTAACCTAGAACTTTATGAAGCAAACTGCTTCAAAAAATTAAGGCTGAAATAATTTTACTTCCTTACAATCAGAGGCACATTCTTTAAAATACGGTATAAAGATATAATTTGTATAAATTTTCATGTTCCGTTATTTCATTTACAAATTGTTTATAAATGGTATGTGTAATGGAAAGCAAAAAAAGATGATGCACCATTATTTTATGTTTTTATTGAATCATATATTGATTTAATAAAGATATTTAAAAATACAAACAAATTTAAACAATTAAGCCCTGAATTACATGTATCTTGCAAAAACACAAAGATCAAATTTAAATAAATGAACCCATTCTTAGTCAGGAAATATTTATAGTTTTTTTTTTGTATGGGACATCATTCACAAAGGTCTTCAGGTCCCAAACTAGGCAGAGCCTGTACTATGGTAACCTGTTGACTGATATATATATACTTAAATACATACACACCCAGACCAGTTATAGCATTCTATTTTCAAAAGTGATACAAAATTAAGCTACGTACGTTATGACCTCTTTGGTTTATTTGCAAAGGGCATATTATTACTTAAAGCAATATTGCTGGCGGGCGGGAGATTGAGCGATTACGAAACGTAGAGGAATACAATTCCGATTGGCCACAATAGCAACGAATCACAATAGAAAATGGACACAATCGCATTTCGATACTGTACCCGGAATTCTTCACGAAAACTAGAAGTGCTTTCGATAAGCCGCCGCGCACACTCTCGTTCAGAATAACAGTGTATTTTTTACAGTAACGTAAGAAAATTTAGAGTTTATTGTGTATGTTGTATAGACAATATTTTAAGGGTGCGTCCAATGCTAGGAAAAAATCAGATTTCACTCGTGCATCTTGTCGCCCGCTGTAGTACAGAAAGCAAACACGGTCAGGCGGACGCGCCAAGGTTTTAAGTAATTATTCAAAATATAAAATAGAAATTAAAAATCTAACCGATTTTTCAATAGACACATTAGTCTACCTATTTTTATAAACAATAAAGTGGGGTCGTCGCTGAGAATTCAGAGCATTCGAAGGAAAACGTATTTTAGTGCGGTACCTGTTTATTTAATATATAAAGAACTCAATTTTTACTTCCAAATCCTAATCGATTACTGTCCTTCTACAAGATTTTTCACTGCTTCCAATATTTTTATGATTGCTATATATACGTTCGTTAACGCCCTGGTGTACATTTGAAAATATTCGTTTGGCGTAATTTTGGCGTTTGGCGCACCCTTAAAGAAGAAGAAGAGAGATAGTAAGAAGAAGAGTAATAGTTCCTACAGGAATTTCTCTCTTGAAGGGTATACGAGTAGGTAGAATGGTCATTCCCCTATGGAATAAAAATTGAATAACACACCTATTACTCGTACACACTTAATAGTGGTCTGTGTTGTGACACACACATTGATAGATCGGTTAGTTTCGATTTTCATTTATATACAGAGTAGCTGCGCGTTTACCCGCGATGAGTACGGTTTCCCCGACAACTAAATTACCCCATGATAAACCAGTTTTAGTTCTGGTGCAGAATGGTGATGGTTGATCAAGTCAAAACAAAACAAATATACATAATTTATAATAGCAGTGAGATACATGTGAAAAGAAAATCCCATCAAATTGATGACCAAATAAAGAGAAACAGTAAAACAGTGACATTTACAAATTAACATTTTAGTCAATTAGTAATCCGACTGCACAGTGGGAGTTATCCTGATTTAATTAGACAGCCAATACGACGGGACGTGTCTTAATTGAATTGTCAGTGTCACAAATCAAACACACGTTAGTATTAGCCTCTCAATATCTATGTGTATCGGTTCTAAAGAGCAGTGTATCGTATATTTAAAAAAAAAAATTCAGTACCGTCACGGTTGTACTGTATATCATGATAGTTATTTATTTATTTACACCAGAATCAAATACAAAATAGTAGTGAATTGTTTTACGCTTTTTAACTGTCACCAAACACATAGTGTGTTCAAGCAGCAGTCCTTGAGAGCTAGTAAGCATTCTAGCTATTCAGTGACGATTTGGTCGAAGATGTCATCACACTACTGTGATGACATCTTCAACCAATTCGTCACTGACCATCAAGTGAGATAGTGGTCAAACGCTAATCTATAAAATATTTTTAAATAAGACGCCGCGACAAAACGTCACTAGCGTTATTGCGACAATCATACGAGCTCAGCCTCCTGATACAGAACGATCGGCAACTTACCAAATCGATTCGATTCGATATTGTTCATGCATTTTTATAACATGAAGTTTTTTAATTTGCACATATTTCGTAAACATAATGAATTATTCTAAACTATTTCTATCACTCGTTGTCTCACAAATGTCTGAAAGAGTTCTATTAAAGATGCCTGTAATACGAGATTTATTCGTAACCGAATTGATTCGATTATAGTTATCGAAGAGTGCTGAATTAGGGGGCAAGCTAGAGTTCCAATTCCAAAAAATAAATTTACCTTATTTTTATGTGCCACATAAATTCAGTGGGACTGAGTAATATTGGTTGTGTATTTGTCAGTAGTAACAGAAACGTACATAAACATATATAAAAACATATATTCACACCGCTTCCCGTAGAGTTAGGCAGTGACCACATCCTCCCAATTGTTACGATTCCGACACACTTTCTTTATTTTATTGAGGCTCATCAAACTTTGAGAGACAATTAAAGAACAAAAAGTGAGATTAAAAAACCAAGAGCGTTGGTTTAGAATACTCTTTATCTGGCTTTTTCTTAGAACCGATTCTACATCAATTGACATATTATATATAATAAATCCATTTACTGTAAGAAACAAACAAAGCAATTAGTGAAACCTCAACTAAAATCAAACGTACAATGTAGTAACCATGTCTATATCGGATGGGAACTAATGGAAACAAACATAGTAAGATACATCCAATTAACCATTTGCAGGGTCTTACAATTATGGCGGTGGATTATTTTGATTTATAGGTCGTATTTAAAGAGCAGACTTACCATGTCAGTTCCAGTTAATTGGTAAAATCATCATCATCATCATTTAAGCCATAGGACGTCCACTGCTGGACATAGGCCTCCATCATTGATTTGTAAAATTTAAATACAATTTAATTTATTTTTTTTTCCCCATCGGTCAAATATAGCAGAGTAATTATTTTTTTATTTATTTGTAAGCTGTCGTTGAATTAGCTGATAAAAGAAAATGGGCTTAATCTGTACTGTACTCTTCAATGAGCATTTGAATTACATATTATTCGTATCTTGTATATACATGTTTTTAAGCTATCTTTGAAATGGCTCTAACAAACTTATGATTTTTTTAATAATTATATATGAAATATTCATAAATCGTGAATTCCAACGCAGTCCAGCGCCATGCTTTAAATGATACTACGTTATATAATACTAAAATAATAATACATAATTTATTAAGTTATGCATGATCCCGTGCGATTTTGTCTCATTTAATAACATCACCTGATTTGGCTAAAGCTATAGTTGCTACGAGCAACAAGCTATGGAGAGGGCTATGCTCGGGATTTCTTTACGCGATCGAATCAGAAATGGCAGATCCGTAGAAGAACAAGTTAAAGTGACAGTCGGGTCTTGGATTGGACTTGTTAACTCACTGGACTATGTCACTTTTGTTCTTCTACGGATCTCCCATTTCTAATTCGATCGCGTAGAGATATCTCGAGCATAGCCCTCGGGTCGAATGAATACCACGGAGTACGAAGCGCAGCCCAAGACGGCAACCACAAGGCGGACAGGTCCTTGTGAAAATCAATGTGGGAGGCAATGTGCAGCAGTGGATGTCCTATGGCTGAGGACAGCCATAGGACATCATATTTCGGAGATCATAGCTGCTACAAACCATTTTTTTTAATTTATTTATTAACATTCACACAAGGTCTTCAGGTCCCAAACTAGGCAGAGCCTGTACTATGGTAACCTGATGACTTATTTATATACTTATATACATATACACACCCAGATACAGTTCAAACAGACATGTTCATACACACAAATGTTTTACCTGTCCGGGAATGGAACCCAAGACCAGCGGCTCAGAAGGCAGGGTGCTACCAACTGCGCCAACCGGCCAGCCTAATAACTAATGTTTATACTTGAGTTTTTACCGTTGCTACGTAAAAAAAAAATTTTCCACGTAAGTTATTTTATAAATATTCAGCATGACACTTATCTTTATCACCCATGAAAGTTTTGTCATTTTATATGTTACTCAACAGTGTTGACACAAATTAACGTACAGAAAAAATCATTTTTATGCAGAATTATGCCAGTTTTGCAGAAAGTGAACGAATAAGCGGGAATAGTGAAAATGTATCAAAGTATACATTTTCATTTAAATTGTTAGTGGCGTTATATAAGTACCAAACGACAATCGCTTTTTTGCGGGCCGTGTAAAAGTTTCATGATCCTCATCATTATTTCAGCCAGGTGACGTCAACTGCTGGTCATAATCTTATCTCATTATTATTCTCAAGGACTGGTTGGAAGCGGCTTGCATCCAACTTTCTTTGTGAATTATTGTGTCCCGATTTAAGGACTTTTATGTATAATAAGTACTTATGTCTTCGTATTCCTTTATTATTTACCCACTTAATAAATAATAATAAAATAATAAATTTCATTTATTTCAGGTTACTATGACCCATACACATAACCAATTGAATAAAATAAAATTAAATTAGTATTAAATTAAATTACAATAAAGCTAAATTAAATTAATTACAATAAAGCTAAATTAAATTAAATACAATTAAAATTGAAATTAATTAGTATAATAATAAATATATAAAAATAAAATAATAAAATATATAAAAATCATATAAATCAACCTTGAACAAAAAGTCTTGGTGTCAAAACTGAACTCGCTCTACAAAATCGTACCAAATGGTGTCGTTACAACCTGTGATCTTTGTAAGAAAATTTCTCCAACTCTTCAGGGATTTAAAATTGAGGGCTCTCTAATGTGTGGTTTATTCACGGGGCCTCATTTAAAATTGCGGGAAGATAAAAAGAGGCGGGTCGCGTACTGAAGTACTACTACAAAATAGCATTGAGTAAACTCGCAGGGGGAAAAGGGATGCCTATTGTAATATTTGTATAGCGGCTTCTCTTTCCCGCAAAGGAACCGTGATAGCGGTAGCAGTTTGCAATACAGCCCCTGATCAAAACACGTCTGAGACTAATGACAAGACGGCGCGAATTTTTATGGCAGTTTTCGTTCTTTGGGGACTACTATTTGTTCACAGTCGCCGTTGAATTTTCACCCTTAAAACCATGATAAAAAGTTTAAACGTCCAAACAGTGCACCGTACGTTTACTGGAACCAAAGTGGGGTTTATATATATTTAGCCGTTTTCCTTTACTGATAATATTAAAAGAAAACGGTGTAGCCACAGATGATCGGTATCGCTTTTTATAGCGGTTTATTCGTCTTTAAAGTGTGTTTTGGTTATATGATAAGTTAGGTTATTCATGTTTATAAATATATTATATTGAATTGACTCTCCATTAGGCGCCTGGCTAATAAAATATTTTGAAGCATTAATAAATGATTTTGTATCATTGTTATTGTTATGTCAAGCCAAATTGTGTAGTATTATAAAAAGTGAAAGATTTAATCCTACATTTTTATTTTTCCAAACAACGCTGTCATTTTTAATTCATACAAACGAGTCAATTTGCGTTTCTAGACTAGATTTTGACATTTTGAGTTTCTCCTCTCTGGATCATGAACCACCAAGTTCCACTTTAAGCGAAGAATATAATTTAAATGGCCATTATGGATTATGTCTTTTAGATTTCAGTAGTAATGTTTCGTTTACGATAGCATATTATGATTTAAATAAATATTTCTTATTTATTTAAAAGTGTGAAGTTTGAGTGTTGAAGTCGGTTCCATTTTTTGGTAAAATTTATTTTCACCCTTTTCAGGTATTCACGTATATTAACCGATTTCTTTACTCTCAATTAGGAAGTCGTCCGAGTAGACGTAACACTTTTCAGTTATTGGAATGTTACTCAAAAACCGCTTCACTGATTTTGATGAAATTTATATGGGAAACACCAGCTTTCAAATAAAAAGAGAGTCATCAAAATCTGTTCACCCAGTCGAAAATTCTGAGGTAACAAAAACAAACATGAAAAAATATACGGGTTTAGTTGAGAGCCTCCGCCATTTTTTAATTGTGAATCGTTATCTGACTACTGAATAACCAATTTCCTAAGAAGCTTGGTGTCATTCTTTTTATATGTAATTTATTATAAATTCATGAGATTTCGCTTTGATAATTCAACATTCAAGTTTTCCCTCTGTGAAATAAACTCATTAATAAAAAACATAATATTCATTATATTTTATAATTTGAAGGAGAGTGTTATCTCTAGAGTGACGAATACTACAACCATCAGTTTATTTCAACATATAGGATTACAAAAATATACATAACAGATTAGGTTAAGGTCATTTAATTTACATTAAAATTAGCTTATTTTTAGGACTTTGAAGTTCTAAAAAACGACTAATAACGATTTTGATATAATTTGTCCATTGTCCTTTTGGGTGTGACCAATGCTAAGGAATTATGCTAAGGAAGGAAACGCCATAACTGCGTTTCACCAGCATAATCCTGGTCACATAAAACAGTTTTTTTTTTTTAACAACATTCACACAAGGTCTTCAGCTCCCAAACTAGGCAGAGCCTATAGTATGGTAACATGATGACTGATATATATACTTATATACATATACACACCCAGACACAGGTCAAACAAACATGTTCATACACACAAATGTTTAACGTGTCCGGGAATCGAACCCGGGACCAGCGGCTCAGAAGGTAGAGTGCTACCAACTGCGCCAACCGGCCAGTCAAATATAACTGCGCATGAAATATAGCTATCGACCATTTTTACTTCAAGACGCCATCTCGTGGGCGCCATTTGAAACTCAGGAGTCAAAGTATTTTTCTATAATAATCATATCTATTACAAGTTATTTACGCATAATATATATTGATAGATTTAACAAAAAATATCAATATCGTCGCTTAAAAGTGATGTAGTATAAAACGGCTATGGATGTTTGTGATATTTTTTTTAACAAACAATAATGTTTAACAGTATAACAGTAATGTTTCTAAACAAGTAACCATAACGTTAAATAGCATAAATAAAGAAAGAAAAAATGTTTACTAAAAAATAGCTTTTTTATTCTGTTTCAGTCATAACATTCATTGTTTAATTAACCCAATAAGTTTGATGCGTACGTTTGGATTGTTTACTCGTAGAACATATTCCGAAACCTTGTTCAAATATATTGAACGGTGTGCAAATCTGTGCTATTTGCTACATTGCTACTTGTCTGTAATCGATGCCTGGTATTAGGCGGCTTAAAGCGGAAAGTGACTGTGTCCCCAGTAAAAATCTGTTCACTCTCCCACGACTTTGCAATTTCCTCTTTTTCTGTGTAGTCAAGGAGGACTTTCCAGCGAACAAATGGCAGCTTGTAAAAACAAATGGGCCTCATCAGGATTTTTATCTCATCAGCACTCACTCATCTCCTCCCACTACTGCGACCTTAACTATTTGGCAGCGTTGTTTGGAAAAATAAAAATGTAGGATTAAATCTTTCACTTTTTATAATACTACACAATTTGGCTTGATATAACAAAACAATGATATAGTTATCATTTAATAATGCTTCAAAATATCATATGCAGCCAATGATATTTTACTAAAGATGACGTATATTCATACTGCGCGATGCTCAGGTTTTGTTCCTTTACTACATAAACATGCTTACTGCGACAGATAATACGGTACAAACAATATAGAAGAGGATAGCTATATGTTTAGACTTGCGCTGGAAATACGCGCCACAATAAAAATTACTACAATTGACTTAATTTTTCTGCCTCAGTTTCCGCGCGCTTGTGCGACATCTACCTCATATAAACATATAATATCATTGTATTCAGCTAATAATAACGACATAACAAATTACAAGAGATTACAAAAAAATGTAAAGCTACTTTTGGTGATACTTTTTTGAGGATCGTATTGTTATTGAGCATAACTCAAACATGTTTCAAGTAAACGTCGTCGTAGCCTAGTTGCTCAGTCAGCTAATCCTTTCAATCGTTCTGGTGTGAATTTGATTACTGAACAAAATTTAACACATTATAGATTATAGTATGAAATACCAAAAAAGTTACTTAATATCCTGGATATTATTATAATTATTTTTATTAGTACTCTTGGGATCACAGAGAAAACGGTTACACCGTAATCCATTCGGGGCGCAGCTAGTATTCAACGATTATGCACTACTGTTGCAGTACTATCGATTTTGTTTTTTTTTTGACCAAATTTCTGTAATACATGCACTTACTAAAATGTAATGCTATTTTCGTTTCACACTGTCTGGCTTGACAAAAATCATAAGTTATAAAAATAGCATTCTTGTGTTGAATGAAAACTTTGAGCAATTACATTCTTTTCTTTATATAAGGAGAGATAATTAAAATAAAGATTTTTTATACGTATACTAATTTTAACAGCTTCTATTTAAATAGCTAAACCACAAGAGCTCTGGTTCAAATGTATACAGGCAGTCTTTTACTCGAGCTATAAAATCAGCATAATATTTTGTAATTTTGGGTACGGCGGACCTGGCGCCTTGCCAGATTCAATTTAATCTTTGTACTGCGCGGCCCGTTGTGGTCACTCCTCTATCGTTCTCCTCGAAGCTTGTTCACAATTCAGGGGCTGTTTTACTCATGGAATTAAATCCTTATCGTGCACTTAGTTAAGCGTTTTCATTTTTCCTTGGAGCGAGTGAACCAAAGCGGTTGGTTACATCACCCAAATGTTCAGTTAATTCAGTTGAATTAGTTTTCTTATATTGTAATAGATAAACAGTTTATTAAAATACCATGAAAGGGATTTTACAAAATACTTATACATTTTAAGATAACGCATTATATATTATGAACAGAATAACGGTCGGCCAGACGGTCGCCGTGGCCCAGTGGTCAGTGCCAGTGACATGACGTCTGTGTCTCCGGGACCCTGGGTTCGAATCCCGGCAGGGGCAAACATTTGTGAGATGAGTGTAGATGTTTGTCCCGGGTCTTTGGTGTTTGTGTGCCCGAGCCTCCCGCGACACAGGAAATACTAGTGCGGGGGTCTAAGTGTGATAATAAAAAATAATAAAATAAATATGTATAATTTCCAGTTAATAAAGCATGTACTATTTTTGGAATAAGAATACTTTCAGTCACGTACTTCCAAAACATAAACTTCAACAATTTGAATACAACTTAATATACTGACAAGTATTACGAGTGGATCACGTCACAGATTAGGTAGACTAATTGCTGGAGTAGACCAGAGGCTCGAGTGATCTGCCGTACTTACCTTGCTTGTAATTTTGATCATTTTTTTACTTGGCCTATTTTTTTCTACTCTAATGGTACGATGAAAGAATAACTCGTAGCAAAGCTTACCCATGCGATTTTATCCAATCAACTGGGTCAAGCAACATGCTACTCGGCCATACCTTGGATGGGTGTTCACTAGTAACATTTTCAATATGAGAAACAAAAGACTCACTAGTTACATGGAACACATACTCAATGGACTCAATGGACTTATTGAGAACTATCTGGCATACATGCTTCGAAGGGTATATTAAGCCGTGGCTTCTTGATGTTTTAGGATAACAGTCATCACACTATGTCTGAAGCTCTTAAGCGGTTTTAAAACTCCGATAAAACTCCGATACAACGCAGTGGCCAGCGCGATTGCAGTTTTTCTCTAAGAGGAAAGTCCACGTGCCAACAGTGGGATAGTAAGGAGCTGATTATACATTTTACAAATATAGACTGAATACTGATACCAAGATATCGCTCCACCCCACATTTGTTTAGGTTATAAATTCGCGTTTGACCGCTGTCTTACCTGATGTTAAGGGAGTTATAATAGTTATTTATTAATTTATTTACATAAAGTTTCATAGCTTAGAAATAATTCTTAAATATCTAGATAATTCATAGACCGCACATGAACCATATTGAAACACACACAAACACCTTTTTCTTTCATAGGGCAAATGCCTTTATTAAAATAAAACACTAATAACTAATTACAATACTGCATCTAATACAATAACATTTGAGCAATCCACTAGCTATTGGTAGCCTATAGATAACTAACTAACCCGCTACCAACCGGCAGCGTGCCCAGAATGCTAGCAGCATTGCCACGCTGAATTGCTATGCTGATTCGTTGAGCCAAATATGTGCTAGCATTTTGATCACGCGTCGCATCGATCAAATGCTCAGATAAATTTTGAAAAATCCGATGAGCTCCAGGTCCCCACGGAAAACTATTTTTTTTTTTTTTTTACTTTTATAAGTTTGCGTTTGACAACTGTCTCACCTGATGTTAAGTGATGACGTTGTCTAGGATTTAGCACGCAAACCTAGAAGGTACCTATTCACTCGCGACTTGAAGACTCCAGGATTGTACATATCAGGAAACACAGACTCGGGCAACGAGTTCCATTCCTATTATGTCACCTTACATTACGTCACAAAGTAGGGAGGGAGTCATCTATGTAGTCGCGTACTAGGTACACACACTATTAAATAACAAATGAAGCAATAAAAGTAAATGTAAATAGGCCACTATACAGGTCATACATGTCTCTAAGTAATTATGAATGGCCCGAGTCTCAGATGGATGAGCAAACTGAGCTTGCTTAATCAATTATATATATGTGTATTTATTACGAAATTACTAAAATAATTGCGTGTTAAATGTATATGTGTGTGTGAGGTTGTTGGTGAGGCCAAAGCACATAAACTCCGCTGAATGAGCTATGTACAGTGAATGGGAATGAATCATAATGTCAAGAAGGCGTATCTTCGAATCACAAACGCTGACCTATCGGCAGGCTCAGATATTGATAGAATGACGCCGTAGAGTCGGAGCTGCGCGAGCTACACGCTGTTAACTGGTAGGAAGCGGTGCAAGAGTGATAACAACAGCATTCTCTTGTATCAGAAGCCAAGACTCACTTTGGGTCGTTGCGCCAGAGGAGATAGTAAGCAACGGGACTGAATCCTTTCAGACAACCTGTAAAGATTAACTTGTAAATAACCAGTAAAGTCATTTTTCTGTAAGAAAGACCCCTGTCTCTATGGACTTTTTGGAGCGATTTGGGGATTCCATCAAACGGGACCTCTGAAGTGTTACATTAATATGCAATGTGTCTCTTAATAAGCGGTTTTTACTAGTAGTTTTTATCCTATTGATCACAGAGACATCTTTGAATATTTGTTTCTTGGTGGCGATGATGAAATCGATCTCATTTCTTGTGGAACCATTGGGACTCAACCAGGTCCATTTCTTGTGAGGCACCTTCTGAATGAAAGAGTTCATCATAAAGAGTCCCTCTTTTTCCAGAAATTCGGTCAGCCTCGTCACCTTTAGGTCTCAGAACAAAATCTAGGTTCTGATATAATAAAATATAGCTTATATAACTGTCACATTATTTAATGATCAATGTTTTTTTTTACAAGCCCCGGTGTCAAACATAAATGAATACCAAAATGTTAAGTAAAAAATACGGACAGGCTGTGAAGAAAAACATTATGCAAATTGATATCCTTGAAGCTCTCTGATTTGTCTATAAGGGTAAGTTCTTACAGGGATTACTTTCCATTTTAACAAGTGTCCAAAAAGAGGAAAGGAAAACAGTCCTACGCCCTTAGACTTAAAACTTAAATTAACTGAATTTAGTTTATGCGTAATAGTATCTTTTGGTAACCCTGATCTAAAGTCTCAAGTATCTGTGTAAGCCCAATGTCGGAAGAGTTAAGTACGCGATAATTTGACAACTTCAAAGTATCATTTAGGAGCCTGTGTCATGTAACAGATGTTACTTGTGGTGCTTGTGGTATATAAATCAGAGCAGCCTAAAACCCTGAGTGACTCGCTCGTTAAGGCTTAGCGCTCGCCAAACTTACGATACCGGCCTAACTTCGGCTATTAGTTCTCGCTGCTTATGAGAAAATGTTATAAACAATCCGCTTACTCTCGATTTTATTACAATAAGAGTTTCATTCATCATCAATTCCATCCCCATTCCTTCTAAGGATGACCAGATGGACGGCAATGCGATATCTAGACATGGTAGATGTTCCAACTTGTCGCACAAAGCGTTTTGCTTTCACATTCATAGTGCGTACAGCTAATGAGTGGAACTCATTGCCTAAATCTGTGAACAGGTATCTTCTAGGTAGGCGTGTTCCGTGGTAGACCGCATAATCGTTTACCATCAGGTGAGATGGTGGTCATACGCTCGCCTATTTTCAATTAAAAATCAACAGTTTTAGCTGAAAATAGTAATAACTCTTCTTGTTCATGGCCTTATCCAACGCTGAGAAGCGTCGGAGTGACATGTGTTCTTCTTCTACTGTGTTCTATGTACTAGCACCTCAGTACTTGCAAATATATATTTGCGCAGTTCATACTAGCTTGGTATGCCCCTGCCCTTTTCTCATCTACATTGATTCTCAACTCTCTCCCTGACATGCTTACACATCGGTGATATATTTTATTTTTATTTATTCGCTACTGTCTCAGTTCAGACTAACTTCTTGAAGCGAATCATTTGCTTCGAGAAATGCTCTGCTTACGTACTTGTTTTTTATTATAGTTCAGAATCAAGCGTCAATTAGAAACTAATATTGATTTTGAGTTTAATTTACTACACGTAAAATATTTACCACGTTTCGTTTAACAAAAAGAGAATGTCCCATCGAGTTTGAAACGTCACTCGTCAATTTCGCCTGCCAAGTATGAAAATTGGTATGCTCCTTGAAGATGTTAAGACAATTAAGACTAGACCCTCAGTGCCTTCAGCTTTTCTATGCTAGGACATACTACCAGACATGTTGTAAGAAGACGGGTATGGAATCTTAGAAATGACCAAAAGTTTTCCGGTAAAATCACTATTACCAGTTGCCCAATTCAATTAATCACATGTCATTTACCGTGTGGCTTTGATGTTTATTTGAAAAAATAGAATATTTCATTTTTCAATTTTGTTAATCCTGCTTTTCACTTGGTGATAATAGCTTTATATATCCCTTACTCTGTCGGTAGTTGAGTACAAACAATAGGCCATAAACTATAAAACGTCACCTGCTCCACAGTTCATGGCATTTTATAGACTTTGCTTATCCAATTTTACGGATGAACGGACAAACGAATTGTATGACTTTTATAGCCGCATTTATGAACTGACAGTATTGTGACCGGATTTATTATTATCATCAAAAAGGTGGGCTCACTAGAATTTATGGTGTTTGTGAAAAAACTGTAGTAATATGAATGCTGAGAAATTGTTGTCATCTAAGTGCAGGGTAATCGTGATGTTCAACGGCAACTTTCTATCTGACCATTTCAGTTCTGAAAAAACTATTACACAACAGTTGAGAATATAAAATAATATCCACCACTATTATTAAATGGAATTATGGAACTTATATTTTTATAATGATGCCAGCCGGTAGCGGGTTAGAACATTTGAGTTATCTATAGACTACCAATAGCTAGTGGATTGCTCAAATGTTATTGTAGTAGCTGCAGTATTGTAATTAGTTATTAGTGTTTTATTTTAATAAAGGCATTTGCCTCAAGAAAAAATGATGTCTTAAACTGACAACGTTATTGACATTTAATTTAGCCAGTTTGTATTTGACTGTTGACAGAAACGTACTGAATTCGGCAATGAAACTAACGAACTGATATTGAGATACGGTTAGCTCTCCCCTAGACAAGAATAAATTAGATAAATAATTGTATTTTGACTTGCCAAATATAACGATCGTTAATAGTTTTTTAAAGAATTTTTATTTGGGTCTATATTAAACGCGTGCGAGTACGAAATTTTACGCATCACCTAATATTATCATAATAAATTAAGAATGTCGATGACCTCTCCTCTGTAAATGGTGGAATGATGGAATTAGAATTAAATAGTTGTTGATCGCTTCCTTTCTTTACCGTCAACTTTGATCCAACTCAATTGGGACCAGCTAGAAGCCAACTACAATATCGTTTTATTCGATAAAAATACAATATAATTTCAATTGTTTCCTAAAGCTCCGTTTTACTACAATAAAGTTGTTTCTGCAAGCAACAAACTGTGATATATATTTTTATTAATTAGGTAAGCAACATGGATAGATAGATAGATAGAAAACGCACACATAAAGAACACAAGCAAACAAATATAAATACAGTGATACAAAAAGGGCGGCCTTATCGCTTAAAGCGATTTCTTCCAGGCAACCAAACATACAGGAATTATCATAAATTTTTAAGGGCGGCAAATCACCGCAATTTCTACTTAAATAAATACATACATAATATAGGTATATATATATATATATATATATATATATATATATATATATATATATATATATATATATATATGTATATATGCATATATATATGCATATATATAAACAATATATAATATAATATATATATAAACATAATTTATTTTTTGTTTATTAAACACATCATCCCTTGCTATAAAATATATTCAAGGTTGCCTGGTAGAAATCACTTTAAAAGATAAGGCTGTCCATTATCATACTCTATGTTTTCTTGTAAACATTTTGTGATGTATTTGTGTCTTACAATAAAGATTTTTCTAGAGATTACCTTCTTAGAGATTATCTTATAAATTTTAATAGCACTTGGACAACGTTATATTCGATGATAGGTCAGCGGGAGGGAGGGTCAACTGTAAAACTGACGGACACTGGTTCGATCAACGGCTTGAATTTCTGGTTAAGGTAATACCTTTATCAAATCCCCAGCATGGTGGTAGGGTACTTTCGAGTACTACCCGCCTGGCTAGCTACCACCCTCACGTTTACAAAACTGTAAAAAAGGCCTCCACCGTCAAACCCAAGCCTTCCTCATTGATCTCTACAAGGATCATTTAGAAGCGACTCACATTCAGCTTCTTCCTACGACCCTAGTCACCCATCCCCCTTGTCGGTGGATGTCTTACGCAGTGCTTGCCTTACTATACGTTATTCATATTTATATGTTCGCCTTTCCTGTAAAACCACAGCTCATGTAGTAGTCGTAAAGGCGACAAGTTAATGTATTCTGGAGCCACAATCCGATTTCTGCCTGTCCAGGTAGAGACACACAGTATTATTCCGTGTCACTTAATTGTTATTTGGGAAAACGCGGACTATGGCAAGTGTTTCCCCTATTTAACCTACTTCAAAAAAGAAGAGTTTCTCAATTCGACCCGTATGATTTTTTTATGTTTGTTACCACAGAACTTTCGACTGGGTAAACCGATTTTGATGATTCTTTTTTATATGAAAGCTGGCGCTTGCCGTGTGGTCCCATTTAAATTTCATCAAATCGTCAAGCGGTTTTTGAGTTACACTCCAATAACTGAAAAGTGTTAAGTCTACTTGAACGATATTCTAATTGCGGGTGAAGAAATTGGTGAACATACACAATGACAATTGATCTCGTGGTCAAAGGTCACTGAAATGGGAGAAAATATTTTTTAATAAATAATTGGAACCAACTTTAACACTCAAAAGTGTGAAATAACTTGTCGAAGTCGGTATGAGCTCTGAGCACCATATTTTAATAATCGTTACTTTTGAACTATGATGGTACCGTCTTCGACAAGTTATTTGACATTTTTTAGTGTTTAAGCCAGTTCCGTTTTTATGTAAATGTTTTTTAGCATAACGGATGGATATAAGCGATAATTTATATGTTTTGTACTGGCACAAGGAATGCCACGTTTCTGATTGTGAGTTGTTGTTGTACTTGGATAAAACATAACTTAAACAGGGCATATAAAATTAGACCGTCTTGGTTCTCATTCTAATCCGCAATCCCAGTTGCTGTTTTTTAAATACTTTGTAGACCGTATGTACCGGTATCTCACTTGACGGTCAGTGACATGTGGTCGAAAATGTAATCACGCTAGATCTAGAATGTTTACTGTCTCACAAGGACTACTGTTTGAACACCCTATGTATTTGGTGAATGTATTAACGTGAAGGTGGTAGCTGGCCAGGCAGGTACTCGAAAGTACCCTACTATCATGCACCATGATTGTTACTACATTTACTAAAATCAGTCAAAGCAAGAGGTGTAAAGGCATTAGTAGCAAGTTAATATAATCTTTTCTAATATTGCGGTAAGCTAAATCAGTGTTTCCTTTGGAAAAAAAAACGGATTAGTAATGCAATATATACGCATTTTCTCTAAGCATATCATGAAAAACTAATGTTCAAATTGTGACTATAAACATAACCTATTGAAACGTTACATTTTAGACTTTGGAGTTTTATTTTATAGAAATACCCACTTAAGATAGGTGACAAAGTAAAAAAAAAGTTCTAAACAAAGCACCGCTTAAAACCGTAGGCATAAAATAGTTGATTTGTAGTACTAAATAACGAAACAAATCAAGTTATTTCTTTTAATATAATATTACAACTTCTAATATTTTTGGTGACCAATATAAATTTGGTTAGCAAATGAAGTAATTAAAACGTTCTTCAACTCTGTAAATGTTTGTGTTTTCTAGAAAACAGACTTAAATTAAAAACCTACGTAAAAACAGAAAGAATTGAGCTAATTGCACAGCTGGTAAAAATAATTTCGCAAGCTTTCATGCATGAAAAGTTCATTTTATGTTAAGACATGTATTGTATCTGCTAGAAACTGGGTCTGAGCCGCTTCCAGCCGGTCTTTGTGCAGAGCTAAGGAGAGGCCTATGACCTAATCTGACGTCAACGAACACCACGCCTTAATAATGTTAAAACTTTTTTACTTCTTTACACACTCTTTTTGTTTGTTCCTGTATGTTCTTTTGAACATTACTATCCAAATTAAATAATACCTACTTCTGATCAGTTTTATTCCAATTCCATTATTCAATCATATTATTTCATGGAAGCGCTAGTAAAGCATCTGAAATTCTGTTTACGAAGCTAGTCTACGCAAAACTAACAGTTCAACTAGTTTTAGCAATTTTCTGAAGTCCCTTACTTTGAACTCTAACTCTTTTCAACTAGTTTTTTCCATGTTTTCGAGAACACTCGACACACGAGTCATTCGAGTAAGTAGGCCTAAGTTCTTATTCGACATTACCATTTAAGGCCACATCACATTGAAGGAATTTAAGCGGTCAGAAACAATTTACCATCAACATTAGTACCTACCAACAGTACCAACATTACACAGGGATGAATTATGTCAAATAGATATCACTCTGTGAGGAACCTTGCGCCACAGAAATGAGAATGAAATAAAGGAATTCTACCGTATTCCCCAAAAATAACGTACCTTGAAATTATTTTTATTAAATAATGTACTTTAGAAAACAACTTTAAAACAATATCATCACCCTTTTTTTTGAGACTCCGCGCTAGCATTTCCCTGTATCGCGGGAGGTATGGACACACACAATCACAAGACACAAGCATCCAAGACCCGGGACAAACACCTATCGCATAAATGTTTGCCCTGCTGGGACTCGAACCCAACGTCTCCGTGGACCAGAAGTCACGCAACTGACTCGACAACCGTCTTTGCATTTAGGTTTCGCACAAAATTACTGTTGTAAAATGTTATTGTTAGTTAAGTTGTAATTTCAAGCGTGTATATACGGGAAAATATATATATATATATATAAGTTCAAAAACACAATAATATCATTATGCCAGTTTGATTTTACCAAAGATTGAACTTTTTATCCTGTTGTAAAAGATGAAAGGGATGAATGACGGGGTGAACCTGGTGACATGGCACCGTCTGTCTCCGTTTTATAACGCCGGAGGGGTATGCTCCTCCGGCCGAGAACATTCCTGGTAAGAGCCGGTTCACATTAGGATGTTTATAATTTTCCATCAGTGGTCAATGGCCAGCTATATATTCTTAAATAAACATCTTTATGAGATAATTATTTATATTTATAATACAGCACACATACACATATCTGTTTCTCGTAGGTATTCGTAGGTATTATAATCCTGGCGACCTTATTTCATCCACGGATCTCCTCGTTCTTTATTTGATTCGAAAAAAACAGCGGATTAGCAAACTGAAATGGCAGCGGGCAGAGCAACCGATGGCCGTTGGGGTCGAAAGATTGTCGATTGATCACATAGGTCACATAGATCACATACAGGCAAGCGCAGCATTGGAGGTGGACAGACAACCTGACCAAGATTGCAGGAAAGGGCTCGATGTGTGCCGCTTCTAACCGGTCCTTGTACAGATCAATGAAGGAGGCCTATATCCAGCAGTGGATGTCTTATGGCTGACATGATGATGATAATAATGATGATCCTGGCATGATTCTCAGATTCCGCCTATTTAATCGCTGTTACAACTGAAAACAATTTACATATACATTAATATATATTGTGATAGTTACATTACGTGTATTTTTGGTGAAGCCTATGCCAAAAATTCTTTACATTATTCAAAGGCACACAGGCACACACAGGCTTATATAATATTTTTGGTGTACATGAAGCTTCTGATGGCAAACATTGAAATACCTATTCTTTAAAAAGAAAAACATCCCCTCAGATGTAAAAGGAAGAAATAAGTTCGGATGGATAGAAAAGTGCTACGATATCTTAGATGGCAAAGCGACAGGTATTCTGTAGTCGTGGGTTCAAATCCAAAGAGTAGTCGAATTGTATCCTTCAAAAATTTGGTCCTAGTAATCCTTACTATAATAATCAACTACTACAATTTTTGTACATTGTAATGGTTGGGTCGCCATTACAAGATGTTTTATGACGTGTCATTATATCGACAGTGCAAGAAAAGGGGCAGACAGTCGCAGTGGATAGCGCACCTGACTAAGATCGCAGGGAGGGTCTGGATGTGAGCCGCTTCCAGCCGCCAGTGGGGAGGCGTATGTAATGTCCAGCAGTGGACAACCTATGGCCGAGATGATGAAGGTTGCAGGAGACTTGCACCTAATGTCAACCTGCTCTGACACAAATAACATGCCGACCATGCTAGCCCTTTCCCAATAACTGTGCATTTCACCCAAGATACCTTTCCGCGTCATTAGTCGAATACCAGTCGGAAATATTGTGCCTTTGTTTCATTTCCTTGTAAAAGGTATAAAACTGTAGAATATTTGATTCATCATTTTTAGAAATTCAAGCTCACAACATCGATATTCGTAGACATCCCCTTAGATGTAAAAGGGATCCGTAAAGAGGGTAGTGTATAAAAAAAAAAATTTTGATATTATAATCTATTTCTTTTTTAAATATATGTAATTTAAAATACCTGCATGTAAAAGGTAATTAAACTCTATTCGTACTCCATCCAATCATTCGATTAGTTGCGATAATTTAAGAATTGTTTATTAATATTTTTTATTTATCTGTATCCCGGGAGGCATGGACACAAACATTAAAGACCCGGGTCAAACACCTACTCATCACACAACTGTTTGCCCCAGCCGGGATTCGAACCCAGGACAGGCCTATATCACTCGTTCAAGCTCACGCACTAACGTACCCACGGTTCGCGTTCGACCGGGCGAACAAATGCGCGTCGGTAAAAATGACGTATATTCATACTGCGCGGTGTACAGATTTTGTTCCTTTACGACATAAACATGCTTACTGCGACAGATAGTACGGTACAAATAATATAGAAAAGGATAGCTATATGTTTAGAATTGCGCTTGAAATACGCGTCGCAATAAAAATTACTACAATTGACTTAATTTTGCCGCCTCAGTTTCCGCGCGCTTGTGCGACCTCTAGTCTAGTCAACAAGTGCTTTTTAGGTCGAAACTTTTTCTAATTCTCCGAAAATTATGATTTTGGTGTCATTCGATTCGGAATGGCTTGTAGAAACTTTTTGAGAAAATTTAAGGGCCGCTCGCGAAAATTGCAAAAGTTATAAACAACTAAGTAAAAAAAAAGGGGGTTTGGTTTTTTGCAAATATCTCAAAATCTATTTGAGATTTTAAAAATTTTAAAAAAGATTCAAAGAGAACAGAAAATTTCCTAAAGTAAACTCTCGGAACTGTAGGACCAACATTTATAATTTTCCCAGAGGGTTGAAAATACGCCCGAAAACGGGTACTCCGGCTTGCGCAAGCCACGCCCACTTTGGACATTTAATGAATAAATATTATTTTAACTTATAAAATATGAAAATTAAGAAACGAAAAAATTCAGGCACCTACAGGATAGATCAATGAACAATAATCCGTGGTTCAAAAATTTTTATCGCGATTTTTTAATTAGTTATCCATTAGTTAATTTATATTTTTTTATAACACAATATTAACATTGCAAGTGTGATAATTGTTAAACTATAAATCTGAGATTTTTTTCCTTTCGTGGAGCTATTTGTCAAAGACTTTAAAATAGATTCTCGTTGGAAAAATTAAAAAATTGTTAATTTTCACTTTGTTATTTACAATTTTTTTCTATCACTTGTAAATAATATTAAGGAATAATTTTTTTTTTTAATCTTTATTTATCTACCGAGAAAATAAAACGACCAACTAAATTTTATAACAGAATTTTTGTGATAATTAAATTTAATAATCGACATTTACGCGGCTAAAAGTTTTTTTATATCTTTAAGCAGACATTTGGGATTGTAAATAACTCAAAACATTTTATTCAGTGTATAAAAGCTCTCAGTTATCCATTCATTTTTGTTATTAAAACTGACATTGTTTTGACACATTATCAATGTATAAAACACTGGAATTCCTCACGTAATAAAACTTATTACGTGAGTAATTTCCGAGTTTTATACATTCATAATCCATTCTTTTTGTAATGATTTCTTATATAATATAGACAAGCCTACCGTTGCGTACAATGAGGCACGTGATCTTCCGACGTCACGGCAGACGACGTAGTAGGCACTCTCGAGCTACCGCGTAAGGCACATTTTAGCATGTAATATTTTTGTAGGTAATTATAGCGTTAGGTATCTATCTTTTCCTATGGAGTGAATAATCTGTCTTCCGTACGGAACTATTGATTAATCTGTGTCCAGGGCACCGGAGACACAGAAGACACGTCACTGACCACTCAACCAGGGCGACCGTCAATAATTACATACTTAGAGACTTTTATAATATATCTTCATGGAAACATCAAACTAACTAAAACTAAACAAAAGTTTTTTTATTTTTTTTTATACCGTTCTTAAGATAATACGTTGACAATAGTCAAATTGATGTTTAGTCGCAGTATTATTTTTAACTAAGTATCTACCAAAAAAACAGAACCGACTTCAACACTCAAAAGTTTGAAATAACTTGTTGAAGTCGGTCACATGATAGTTCAGAAGTAACTACTTGTTTCTTCTGAACTATTTTTTTTCGTGTGGTACCGATTACGACAAGTCATTTCACATTTTTGAGTGTTAAAGTTCCATGTTATGGTAAACTTTTTTTTCACCCTTTTCATTGATTTTTGGTAATCACGGGTTTAATTGTCATTCACCCTCCATATGGAAGTCACCCAGATAACCGTATCAGTTTTCAGTTATTGGAGTGTAACTAAAGACCGCTTGACCGGTTTTAATTAAATTTAAATGGCCTTATGACCACCTCGGAATACCGGAAGTATACTCTATCAAACAAAAAAAGGTTCATCATAAACGACGAATTCATCGGCGAACACACAAAATAAAATATAGGGTCAAATTGAGAAACCTCCTTCTTTTCTGGAAGTCGGTTCAGTTTATCACTTAACATCGAGCGAGATAGTGGTCAAACACTGCATCGATTAATTATTATAAATAAAAGTTTAAGCATTGATTGATAAATAAATGTCATCGCAAAATCTGGAATAGGTCTTGATATTCGGAAGAATTATTACGAGAGCTGAAGCGGTATTTAGTGAAATTCAATCATCAACCCTTCGAGAACTGCCGTCAAAAATTTCCAAGATAATCCAATCAGACCAAGGGTAGCAAATCTCTTAACTAAAATGACAGTTTTAAGATAGATAGAACATAAAATACTTACTACAGTTTTTTTATATTCACATTGTTTTGAGTTTCTCTACGCGATCGAATCAGAAATGAGGAGATCCGTAGAAGAACAAAAGTCACCGACATAGCCCAGCGGATTAACAAGTTGAAGTGGCAGTGGGCAGGGCACATAGCTCGAAGAACCGATGGCCGTTGGGGTCGAAAGGTTCTCGAGTGGAGACCACGGACTGGCAAGCGCAGCATAGGACGGCCACCAACCAGGTGGACAGACGACCTGACTAAGATCGCAGGCAAGGGCTGGATGCGGGCCGCTTCCAACCGGTCCTTGTGGAAATCAATGGGGGAGGCCTATGTCCAGCAATGGACGTCCTATGGCTGAGATGATGATGATTGTTTTGATTGCGACGCGTTATCAAAATGCTGGCACATATTTGGCTCAACAAATCAGCATTGCAATTCAACGTGGCAATGCTGCTAGCATTCTGGGCACGCTGCCAACTGGTAGCGGGTTAGAGAATTTGAGTTATCTATAGGCTACCAACAGCTAGTGGATTGCTGAAATGTTATTGTAGTAGCTGCAGTATTGTAATTCGTTATTCGTTTTTATTTTAATAAATAAATTTGCCCCATGAAAACCTACCACATAAATCAACTATCCAGTTCAATGTGTTACACGGTATTTTGTCAAATCAGTTGCATAATTGTGATCAATGTTTTAAATGTTAGTAATTGATACTGATCACTGTTTCGAAAAGGGAAATTATATTAGCATTGCATACATAACGAATATTACTTATTTAATATTGGTAGAAACAACACGGCCACGCTTCGCACGGCTGCATTTCATACAAAAGTTTAAAAAGGACAATTACTAACTATTACCGAATTAATGTGGCCGCGCACTTAAATCAGCTGATGATGTAAAGAAAAGAGCACAATGTTTTTTTTTCTTTTTTTTGTACGTGGGCAAAATACATTTATGCTTTTCCGCCTACCGGGAAAGTAGGCGGGGCGTGTCGGGCTCGCTCGAGCATCGCATCACCGCGATCCACCGCTCCCTGGAGAGCCTGGGCGGCCCCCAACTCTAACTGCACCCACAGCAGCCAGGGCCCTGCGATGGGCCAGATGGAGCAGCCCCATCGCCAGCCGCTTCGGCCGCCACCCTCCGACCGACGGAGGCTCCATCAGCGCCACAGCAGGTGACGCCGCAGCGCCTCCGCAGCTGCAGCGCCGTCCAGCACGGCGCCGCTGCCCCCCTCAGTTGCAGTGCCTTGCAGTACCGCAACCTACCGTCTGATGGACCGCTCCTCGTCGGCTTGGCGTGCAAAGCCTGTCGGGAGCAGTCCCGGCCAAAATACTATAAACATACATTAATAAATGGATATAAATAAACATACATATATATAAGACACACGAGGCGCCGGGTGATGTCTAGTTACGTCTATTTCAGAGGGAATTAGACCAATAACAGGCAGCACCACGTAGTGCGTAGTATCGATTCATTTTATATATGTACAAATTGGTTATTTATTGAGGTCAACCAATGCTTAGCTGGTTGCCAGGATAGAACTATTTATCAATACCCATTAACACAATAACGTCACGCAGCAACTGTTAGCTTAATGGAGGCTAATTTGCTAACCAACCACAGATATACGCTTACGTAATATGATAAGCTGAACAATTTATTGTCAGTGTACAACACTGTAGTGCGGCCGCTTAGGAACTGAGTCTAAATATAGCTCCTTCGAGTTTGAAAAACAATTTCCCCCAGATTAAAGGAATATTGTCATGCTTCAGTTTATATTGCGTTGTACTTTGCGTGTAATAACAGTTGATATAGAGACCTAAAAGCATATTCTGCTCGGAATTTTCTACGACGTGCTCAAGCGAAATGCGTCAGTGTGCGAGCTGTCTACAGACAAGTGGGAGGAGCACAGGCACAGAGGAAGCACAGATAAGACCGGCTAGGCGTTTGATAATAATAAGGGAGTCGCACATTTTGAGAATACTCGCCTTTCTGAATTGGACTCAAAGCGTCAAGCTCGCAAGAACAAACCAAAACCCCGCAGTGTGCACGCGCTCTGCTGCGCAACTTGTGACCGGGTGTTCACGACAAAGTTTGGATTTGACAGCCTTATGCGAACACATGCCAAGAGCCATGATCGCCATTGTCGGGTACGACGCCGACGACATCATTATCATCACAGAGCCCACTTATAAAATATTATAATATTAATATAACACATGTTATCCTTTCGATATATACGTGTAGCAGTGCTGAGCATATCGTTTACTGCCTCATATTCCTATAGGCCTATTCTTTTTCTTTTTATTCTTTCCCTTGCACCACGCTAAGGCGTTGGCACAACATGTTTTCCTTATCCTGCATATTATTTTTAATTTCTTTCATTATCGGGTGCATTTCGGAGAATGTGCACTGGAATTACACAATCTGATTCCACCATCCCCTTTCTATCATTGGTTGACTCGACGTACGGCAATTCGCCATCGCTATATGGTAGATATACCACCTATACGTACGAAGCGTTTTGCTTCCACTTTCTTAATGCGTACCGCCAAGGAATGGAACTCGTTGCCCGAGTCTGTGTTTCCCGATATGTACAATCCTGGAGTCTTCAAGTCGCGAGTGAATAGGTACCTTCTAGGTTTGCGTGCTAAATCCTAGACAACGTCATCACTTAACATCAGGTGAGACAGTTGTCAAACGCAAACTTATAATAAGTAAAAAAAAAACCTCCGTTCTATCGCAAGTCGTCTCAGTGCTCACACCTTTTATAAAAATATGATGCTTCACTCAGTCCATCCATGACTTCTCCGGCCTTCCTCAACATCTATATCCATCCACGTTAATGCTCAATATTCTTTTTGTAATATGTTTATCATCTTTCCTCATGACATGCAGCCTAGCCTGCATGACATCTAGCCACTCTATTGCCTTTCAACTTATCATTTACTGGGACAAGCTTTTTCTGTTCATTTCTCAACTTGTGCCTTCCAGTCACCCCACACATCCATCTTAACATTTTGTATCTCAGCTTTTTTTATACTTTTTTATACTATATAGATCTAGCGCTTGACCACTATCTCACTTGATGGTCAATGACGATGTGGTCGAAAGGAAAGGGGAAAAGCTACATGCATTTTTCTTTTATCTACTTCTTTTGTTGCCCAACATTCAGATCCACACAATACATCATGACAGGTGTCACTATAATCTTGTAAACTTTACCCTTGATATTCAGGGGTATTCGGGTGAGATTCTCCTTGAGTTCTGTAGTATGAAACACACCATACATATAATATACAGAATTGCGCCTTTTTTATCACCTTGTTTAGAACAAAAATTCTGAGCTAGGTAATATAAATTAGAGTTTGGCAAAATATTTAGCCGATCATAAAAACATTGGACTGGCCGGCCTATCAGCCAATCCACATAGTGCAACCTGCGAAATATGGGCAATATATTTGAACTGGTCATGACTTAACTAATAAATTATTTCGGCAAAAGGCCAGAATAATCATCTGTAAATAGTATTTTGACTATTAGTAGTATTAGTAGACTATGAGTATTTTAACTATTATATTATTATATTTATTATATTATTATTAGTATTTTGGTTTTTAAACCTAATTGAAACTATTTCAAATCACGCTATGTTCAAGCACTTAGTAATATACTCAAGAATAAGAAAACAGTTTAGTATGAAGAACTTTAATGTTTTTGCATTTTAATAGAATCTTCTGCAAATCTTAACTTTCGAATATTATATAGAACCAGCTAATACTCAAGAGATGTAAGTCCGTTTCGTGTGTTATATTACTTACCAAATGGGAAATGGTATGAAGAGCTTTTCTCCTTAAAACGGCGGCGCAATATCATAATCTCACACCCAGCCACCGCCAAAGAACTTACAGTCACATTTTACAGATAATATGGAAGCGCCTCACCGGTTTTATGCGGTTATACCATTTACCTATGACACGTATATACCTTCTTTTATTTTACTTTTACACTGAGTTTTAGCCAAACAAAAACTTTTTTCTACGAAGAAAGAGTAAACTGGAGGTTCCCTTAGAATAGGCTACTTACCTGTGTGCCAATGATCCAAAAAATATATTTGGTAAATTTCTTATCAACAAATATATGGAAGATAGTAACAATGGATACCGGTAACTTGACATATCCAATTGCTAAAGAAACTTAAAAGGAATGTCATAATTTCATCAGAGCACATATTTCAATATGATTACTGAAAAAGTTGACATAAAAATTGAAAAAGTTATACCCTACGCAATACCTGTGAGTCTCCTAGTCACGGAAACTAGATAAATTCTTAAAAATGAAAAAGTTATTTCATATAAACACAAATTTAAATTCGTTTTACGCCTTACAAACCAAGAGATTACATAACGATTTAAAACATCTACACGACCCCTAAAAAAACCAAACAATAATTATTTTAAAATACTTTTTATAGATCTAGCGTTTGACCGTTATCTCATTTGTTAGTCTGGGACGATATGACGATAAAGTTGAAGAAGTAGTCACACCCACAGGCCCTCAAGGACTGCTGCCTGAACACACTGTGTTCGGTGACAGTTTTTCAAACTTGAGCGTGGTAGCTAGCCAGGCCGGTACTCGAAAATACCATACCACCTGTAATATTGATAACGGTATAAACTTCACATAAAAAAATAACTGAATTGCGAATCCAATTAAAATAGATATTACAAAGTAGAATCAAATGAAACCTCTTTTTATTGCAATCAGTTAAAGTGTTGAGTTGTTGAGTGATCAAGTGTGATCACCAAATGAGTAAAATTAGGGTTCGTTTAAGGTTACAGTTTTAGTTAAATCTGTAACCTGTTTGCAAAATAAACGATTGCCTTAAAAGCATTGCTATTCAGGTAGTGCAGCGCTCGCTGGTGAAGAGCTATTGTACGCAGCTCTTGACGATTGCAAACACGCACTTTAGTCGTATTATCAGGGGCTTGCCTTCCGACTAAGTACGGCCTGGGGATTATGCCACGTACTAACACCGTCTGCCTTTCGAGATACTGTGAATGGTTGCATATATCTCTCGTTAAAACGCTTATGAACCTCGCTATACACTATTTGTTAATGTTCATCGTCACATTAACGTAAGGGTGAAAATGTAAAGTTTCAGAATGGTAATGATTCTCTTGTAACGTTTTTCCTGCAACCAAGCCCCGTTACAGTGATTTTCTTGTTCAATTAAATGAAACTAAAATTCTGCGAAAAAAGATAAGTTTATCAATCAATAACAACACTAATTTTAGATGTTTTTGATAAAACTGTGGGTAGTTTTAAGTAAAATAAGCCGTCAATTATTTGGTGACGACTAAAACTACCAGCGATTCGCCAGCAATTGAATATTTTTATTCAATTATTAGAGATAGCGTTGTGTGAATTCAAATGAATTTGAATTTTAGCGTAAATAGAATAAGAGCTATCTCTTTTTCAGTGAATTTTAGCTAGTTTGAGTGATTAACAGATTTAGGGCAGATTGAGTTTTAATGTGTCGGTTACATATTTTAATGAAGGGGTCGTATTTGTAGTCGTTTTTATGCCTTTCAGTAACACTTTGATGTAAGATGAAATCACGCTATATATGGGATATTAACTGGCTCTGATATCTGTAAAAAATGAGTCGGTCCTGAGGATGATTCCTCT
Organism: Apeira syringaria; assembly: GCA_934044485.1. Lineage (NCBI taxonomy): Eukaryota > Metazoa > Arthropoda > Insecta > Lepidoptera > Geometridae > Apeira > Apeira syringaria. Next base: position 6,648,381 of record OW203655.1, on the reverse strand, counting down.
TTGAATATTCTGTACTACTTGGATGCTACTGGTTTAATTGATCTCAGTACGACCTCTATGTTTAAGATTGAGAAGAACACTTACTCAATACGAATTATCAAAATTATTATTAACATTCAAAATTTATCAGAGCGTTTGATCGATGCGACGCGTGACCAAAAAGCTGGCAGATATTTGGCTCAACGAATCAGCATTGCAATTCAACGTGGTCAGCCGGTAGCGGGCTAGAGCATTTGAGTTATCTACAGGCTACCAATAGTCAGTGGATTGCTTAAATGTTATTGTAGTAGCTGCAGTATTGTAATTAGTTATTAGTGTTTTATTTTAATAAAGGCATTTGTCCCCTCTCATAATACTAGTCGCTGTCACTATGACATAGGCAGCAATATTATAGAGTAGGCAAGTCAACATTACCTCAATGTAGCATTTTCTAATATAAATGGTAAAGAGTATTATTTATCATCGTTAGGGTGGAAGGAGAGCGTTGGTAATTGATCCCAGGAGAGTTGAAGAGTAGAGCATAGTTCATCATTCTTTGTTGAGAGAATTTCATTTATAAACTTAATATCAGAGTAACAAACTTAATATCTTATAATACTAGAAATATTTTTCACACCGTCTCCTCGTGACCACGACCAATGCAACTTTGTCGAATCGTCGAAGTAAATAAATTACTAAATGTTTTTCCCGCGATTAAGCCTCGTTTGATTTAATATTGTTATTAATTGTTTATTATTATTGTTTTGTGTTCGAATCGCGAAAGTTTAAAAATTACAATTTTTCACACACTTTTTTACATTTAAAAATTGGCAGGGGTTGTATCAGTACCTCACCGGATGTTGAGATGATGATGCACTTTACGACGAATCACACCTGCCTTCCAAGAATTTTTTTTCACAGGTCACATATTAAAGGGGTCACTAAATTATATAGTAACATGTGTATTTTTTTGTTATTATTAGTTTCAACGAATGGTTTGTTCCAAGATTAAATTGAGCCAACTAAATAGCGGTAAATTATATATATTTCTTAATTTATACTATATGTATTAATTGTTACCGATATAGCCCAGCAGATTAGTAAGTTGAAGTGGCGGTGTGTAGGGCTTATAGCTCGAAGAACTGATGGCTGTTGGTGTCAAAAGGTTCTTGAATCGAGACCACGGACTGGCAAGCGAAGCATAAGACAGCTACCGACACGGTGGACAGACGACCTGACTAAGATAGCAGGAAAGGGCTGTTTTTTTTTGTACACATTCGATCCATATATTTGGAAAGCTGTTTAAATATTTATATTATATAATAAACAACTCCCGGTACATAGAAAGTTCTCCGGCTCAGTATTGTACGGCCATATCGTATAATAATGTATATAGACTTGCAGTAATACACTTCTAAATCGTCAAATCCATATCACGTTTATGGTAATATGAGCCTGCACTTTTATCACTCACGTAATCTGAAATCGATAAAGATTCTCAGCGTGAACTTACTTGCATATACCCAACTAGTCATGCAGGACGCAAACGTGGAGAATGGAATCTGCACTCTAATCCCTATTATTAATATGGTTTAGCTTCATAAAAAATACAATTTTAGCATTATTTTGAGCGGCCAGATGGTACGGCAATTCATTCCCAAAACTTGGTCTTTAGTGTGGGATGCTACATGCGTTGGCAATCTGGCACTGATAAATATGTATATTCTCAAAGCACAAGTTAGTGCTCGTGCCACGGCAAATTCGACGAAAACTAGCGGTGAAAATATGCTAATCTTAATCAATATGCTATGGTAATGATTATATATTTGAGCCTCTATATTGGACATATGGGGACCCAGAACTCATCAGATTTGTTGAAACAGCTGATCAGATCGGGCGATCGATAACGTGTGACAAAAATGTTGGCATACATTTGGCCAACGAAATTTCATCTACAAATTGCAATTCAATAGAGCACTGTTGCCTAGTAGTAGTATTGTGAGTACGCTACAAACTGGTATCTAGTTAAAATATCTGAGCTGCCAATAGCTAGCGGGCTGCTCGAATGCTAGTGTAATTACTTTGTAGTATTTTATTTAAAAGAAAGAAAAAATGCTTTTTTTTTATTTTGAGCTTACTCCGTTAAATTTATCATAAAATCCACTTCCAATTGATCTCATAAACGACTAAAGACATTATTTTTATCGAACCTCTTTATTACATATTAATATTGAGAAAACAATTCATGAAACCGGCTCAAATTTGTTCCTAATATTCCTAATCAAACAATTTCGAATTATTAATAATGAAATTAATGATAATGACCCTAAGAAGACGTAGGCGTTCGATATATTGCCTTAGGCACGTGATAAACTCTTGGGGTCTAAAAACACTGCCAGTATATATACTATTTGCTTTTATCCAGAGAGAAACTTTAAATGACAGTCGCAAAGGTAAAAAAAAGTATAAAAGTGTACATTACGAACAACAGTAACAGACAAAAACCATATTTGCCGCTGTATTTCGACTCGGCTGAGTCACCATTTTCTGAACTTCCTCGAGTGTCTATAGGTATGATGTCTGACTTGCATGTAATGAGAAAAGTTTGAAGCAAATCTAGAACATTTTGAATGTTTAAAATAGGCTACTGCGGTCTAACTGTACATTTAACTTCGGTTGCAATATGTTTTTAGATTTCAAATAATTAAATAAGATTTATCATATCAAACATCGGACGTCTACTGCTGCATATAGGCCTCTTACATTGATCTCCTCAAGGACCTGTTAGGTGCGGGTTGCGCGCCACGCGCCGACGTATCACAGCCATTAGTGGACGTGCTATGCAATTATGTTTTACTAAAGCTGACGTATATTCATACTGCGCGGTGCTCAGATTTTGTACCTTTAATACATAAACATGCTTACGGCGACAGATAATACGGTACAAATAATATAGAAAAGGATAGCTATATGTTTAGACTTGCGCTTGAAAAACGCGTCGTAATGAAAATTACTACAATTGACTTAATCTTGCCTCCTCAGTTTCCGCGCGCTTGTGTGACCTCTACCTCATATAAACATATAATATTATTGGTGCTATGGCTAAAATTATGATGATGATAATACTGTCCCTCATATCAATGTGGTGTAATTAAGGTAAAGAATTCAATTTGCCTTGTACACCATAATGTACAAGTTGACTGACTGTTATGCAGATATCTAAATTCAGTAAACAGAAAAAGCCTGTTTAACCAATATAGAAAAAGGATAAAGCAGTAACCGAGCGAAGCTAGAGTGACAAAATTCATACATGAAATATGTTGGCATGAAGCAATATAATTTGTAAGAGTTTAACTATATATATATATATTCAAAATGGCTGGGCCCATGATTTCATGAACTAAGCTTTGAAAAGCTTATGAATAATCGTCAAGCTTTTTGTTGTGCCAAAGATTTTGTTACTTTTTTTACAATTCTAATTATCTCTATATATATAATGCTACTGTAGATGTGTATGTCACTGAACTCCTCCTAAACGGCTGCACCTATTGGGATGAAAATTTTGTGTGTGTTCTAGGGGATCCGAGAATGGCTTAGATTCACAATTGGACCGGATAGGTGGCGCTGCTATCGACATACTACAGCTAGTGTATACTCGTACCTATATGTATATAATAAAGTCTCTTCACCCTACATGGATTGATTCTTTATTTGGCATTTAAATAACATTTTGACACGCCTAATAAAACGTTTTATGACTTTATCGATTTTCAAATTTTGACTGAGCTTTCACTGTGCCTGAAAGCTGTTTTCAGTCCATTGTAGCTTCATTCGGTCGGTCTATGCCAAAAATTAAAAATCCATTTCTAGGTATTTTCATTACCTAATTTATCTATAGGCATTTGAATATTTAAGGAGGTAGCCAATTTTACAAATGAAATATATTAGATGAAAAAGATTTAAAAAGAATGCGTACGTGCGTAATATTGACCTCTGTCATAAATAATCTAGATCAAAGTGCCGCTCACCTGTTTAGATATTATCAAATTGTATACAAATTTTATCCCATAGGCGCGGTCATATTTCTCGGAATGTTTGTTAGCTTATAGTTATATATCTTTTAAGTAGCATCTGTACTAAACAAACCTATAAACATATTGTATTTTGTAAATCAACATTGATTTTGTACATCGTCAACTGTAAAACATTTCTAACCTACCGACACTTCGATTCTAATCTCCTACATAAGTATATAATATAAATATATATATTAGCTAAGCCACTAAATTACACACACTACAATATAAGTACATGTAGATAGATACCTACAGAGTGAAATTAACTTACAAAAGGCTTAATTTTCTAGTCTTCATTACATAAAGTTAATACTGTTTATTCACCGAGCCAAATCTCGAGACATAAAGACACATCCAGAGAGTTAGAAGTTCGCCGCTTATCCGAAGTTTAACATCGGCACCTTATTAGCATTCTTTCAAGGTGAAGGGGCCCGAAACAACGACTTTATGAACTTTTGTAACGATCATAAGCTGTAACTGTTTTAGAGATGCCGGCAAGTATCCTTAGGGTATGAGTACGTACTGGAGCGGAAGCGGGTTTGACAGCGATTTTCCTTATTTTATCCGTCATTATTTGTATCTTAGAAAACAATGGAGTTTTTTTATACTGTAGAGATCTAGCGTTTGAGCAATATTTCACTTGATGGTTAGTGACGATTTGGTCGAAGATATTATCACGCTAGACCTGGAATGCTCACTCGCTCTCAAGGACTGCTGCGTGAACACGTGTATTAGGTGACAGTTTTTCAAACTTGAGGGTGGTAGCTAGCTGGCGGATACTCGAAATTACCCTACCACCATGCTGGGAATTTTATAACGGTACTACCTTCACAGAAGGCTCAAGCTGTTTGTTGTTGGGGATCGAACCAGTGTCCGTCAGTTTGACAGACGATTATGTAGGTTGTAAATTTAATGTAAACAGTAGCATATCTGATAGCGATCTGACATAGGTATCTTCAAAAGTGAAAAATTGACATGTAAAACTTATTAAACATCTTAATGAAATGAGTGGCCGGTTGGCGCAGATGGTAGCACTCTACCTTCTGAGCCGCTGGTCCCGGGTTCGATTCCCGAACAGGTCAAACATTTATTTTGTGTGTATGAACATGTTTGTTTGACCTGTGTCTGGGTGTGTATATGTATATAAGTATATAATATAATAATATCAAGTCATCAGGTTACCATAATACAGGCTCTGCCTAGTTTGGGACCTGAAGAGCTCGGATGAATGTTGAAAAAAAAAAATGAGCAACGAACAAGAAATAGAGACATTATATCGCAAAATTGACCAATTAGTGATATTAACATACCGTATCCAGATAAATTAATGAGCGTGAACGTTAATTTAGTCTGAAATATTATTTGTGAAGTTCTTTCCGCATCAACCCTAATTGAAATGTAGTGCAATTGGGAATCAAACCGACTTGCGAAGTCATATGGAGTTCCATAATATTAGCGTTTTGGTAATTAGCTAACTTTATCATCAATAATGTATAAAAATATAAGTATGTATAGCCAATATATAATACCCAATGTAGCTCATTATTTTTGTCACTGATTTAAACAGCCTACTTTTTTAAGTACGGCGTGATTTTTTCATCCGGTGACTGGCAATCGATTTATCGACACAATTAGACAAAATATTTCATGTATATTTTATTTGTGATTCTCACAAAGAGCGCTGATTAATGCCAATAAAATTGAAATAATTATATCTGTAACCTGTTACAAAACAGTTTAAAACTAAAACACCTGCGTTACGTAGTGTCCTCCACTCCTCAGCGTCATAATTAAAAAAGATTTTTTTAATATATTTATTTTCGGTGATGTTAAATTAATTACTGGCAAATTTAAAACTTTAGTTTATTTGTGACCATGGTGCATGTAATTGTCCAGAAATATCGGGTAAAAAAACATGGTAAATATCTTGATATAATGTTAACTTTTATATTAGTGGTGAAAAACTTCAGATACTAGAGATTGCACAAGCATAAGCGTAAAGTACATGCTTGTGATCGCGCTCGCTTGCGGCTTTACGCGGTGCTAGCCCGAAGCTGCCCGGGATGGTGGATCCACGTGACCTGCATACCGGTGGCTCCCTGCGGGCAGGCCGAGCGATATTTGCTTTTTTTATTATAGCATACATATTTCAACACGAATATCCTCAACATTATTTGGAAGTACTGTGAGCGCTAATGCGCGCGTGGTGGGAAAAATGATATCGGCGCCTTTTCAATATTCTTGGTGGATAGGAAACAATACGATTTTGTGGTTAACTGTTACTTATTAAAAAATATTCTAGCATATAATTTAATATTATTTAACATACAGTGCGTAGTTTTAGTGTATCCACAGAAATATCTTCCCTACCTCATTTTACGACTACCCACAGATCATTTTATAGCAACTTGTTTTCTATGTGTGATAAATTTTAATTCTTTCATGTTTGTCTGTTGCTTATTCTTGAGCTAAAACTGAAGCGTTTAAGCTCAAGACTAAGAATGCGTAGACTAAGAACTGTTTCAGCTAAATATAGATGAGCAAATATTATTTTCACATTTGTATGCCTAATGATTGATATTCACAAGCATGGTATGTTTTAATTCAATAGCATATCGCAAAGCCTATAGTTTTTTCCATAGCGATAGTGATTATCCATGATCTACCAACAATTATTACATAAATAATAACAACGATAAGTTAATAATATACTGCGTACGTAAGCGTACTTAATCAAATTCCAGGTAAACACACCATTTAATATATTAACTTAATAATTAAATTACAATTGACGCGGCAAAAATATGCTAACCGAGGTAGTGGTTATATATTTGAACCGTTTGGGGTCGAGACATTGGGCCCGTGGGGACCTGGAGCTCATCGGATTTTTTCAAAACTTATCAGAGCGTTTGATCGATGTGACGCGTGACCAAAATGCTGGCACTTATTTGGCTCAACGGATCAGCATTGCAACGCGGCAATGCTACTAGAATTTTGGGCACGCTGCCAACTGGTAGCGGGTTAGAGCATTTGAGTTATCTATAGGTTGAAAATAGCTAGTGAATTGCTCAAATGTTTTTGTAGGAGCTGTACTATTGTAATTAGTTATTAGTATTTTATTTTAATAATGGCATCGGCCCATTTATCAAAAGTGCATAAAGTAGCAGTTATAATGGTTTACCTAATAAAACTACAGTTGCATAATAATGTAAGTTACCAAAAACAGAAAGTTTCTTAAACTACGTTAAGGGGCTGAATATAAGTAAAATATTATGAGATGCGGATATCCATGCCGTAGAATCTGTTGTAGCATATGTAGTTAACTTTACAAAGCAAGCTCTGTTACTGACTTTTAGGTAAAAATCTTTTGCCCATCCTAGTTGGGTCCAATTCAATATATCATCCAACCTTACAATGTAAGACCAAAACAGTACAGATAGCAGCGTGATCCGTCTCCTCTCTCGGACATGGAATAGGAAAATCAAATTATGTAGCTCTTTGGCACAACCCCCAAAATCTATCCAGTTATAAACTAATAGTCTACTTGTTGTATGTATTGCTTCTGGGCTGTTTGGCCGTGGTCTAAGTGAGACTTGTGTTCCAGACGTTTCGTCGATCACTGCAGTCGACATCTTCAGTGGTTCGGACCTGAACCACTGAAGATGTCGACCGCAGTGATCGACGAAACGTCTGGAACACAAGTCTCACTTAGACCACGGCCAAACAGCCCGGAAGCAATACATACAACATGGAACGCCGGCCGTAAAAGCCTTAGAGTTTACATTAATAGTCTACTGACTTTGTGTCTGGCTGTAGGCTTGTTAAAACTAGAGAGTAACTGCGAATTACATTTCCTCCACTTTCAATCAACACGAAGACTTTCAAAGAAATCAATGAACGATCTGGGCATTCATCGAATTTTTGCTACCGATAGGTTACAATGTCTTTTGTTTTACCTATATAAATAAAGTTTTATGTTAAAAATAGTACGGACGCTGAAGTCTGGAGTGTGTAGCTAATGCTTTCCGTTAAAAAATACGTTGTTACTGTTAACTCTCCTTTTGAAGAATCTCATACTGTCGCTACTCGGGAATGCTGAGGGAGAACGGTGGTGACTCAGAAATAAGGAGATCCGTAGAAGAACGAAAGTCACCGACGTAGCCCAGCGGATAAGCAAGTTCGCTGGGTTCGAAAGGTGCTCAAGTGGAGACCACGGACTGGCTAGTGTAGCGTAGGACGTCCACCGGCAAGGTGATCAGATAACCAAGACCTTGACCGATTAATGTGAGCTAATCGACTTGACTGCAGGCACAAAATAGACATGAGTAATTTGCGAATGGTGAACTAGTAGTACTCCCATTAATCGTGATCCATTATAAAATATTTTTTTTTCCATCACACTCAGACCCCCGCACTAGGATTCCCTGTGTCGCGGGAGGCATGGACACACACAATCACAACACACAAACAACCAAGACCCGGAACAAACACCTATACTCATCGCACAAATGTTTGCCCCTGCCGGGATCCGAACCCACGGTCCCGGAGACACAGAAGTCAAGTCACTGACACTGACCACTGCGCCACGGCGACCGTCAAAAAATGTTTATCTACCTGCTGCAATACCGCCGTATGAATCAAAACATTTAACTATTAGTTGTGTATACCATTAATCCGCGAGAATGTACCATAATATATGTATATATGCTACATAGTTCCGCACTAAATATTTGTCTACGGCGCTTCTGAATTAGTATTCTGTTCAGTTCTTGTTACAATAATCCAAACAACAATAGATATTAATATGCACGCAAATTAACGTTTTGAATATAGCCGCGTGTAACAGCGTCTCGGATTTAGTGCAAGCAATGTGTACTCACTGTGAGTTTGTCTATGAATATGATATATCAAGGATGAAACGTTGGTATTATTATAACATAGGTATATAAAACTAATAGACTGGAAAACTTTGGCCTGATAATAATTGGAATCATTTTACTTTTTGTTAGTTTATAGTAGCTGTCTGTTTTCAACGAATCCTAGTACTTGGGTGAATCGCTCGGAAAATCTGGAATTCTTAAATAGCTGATGAAAAGACCATGCGGTCACTCACATAGCCGATGGGTAGATGTAATAAAGACGGTTGGCTCATTGGTCAGTGAAATGACTTCTGGGTCTCTGGGGCCCTAAGTGTGAATCCCGCCAGGGGCAAACATTTGTTCGATAAGTGGACCTGTTTGTCCGGGTATTGGATATGTGTTCTGTGATGTGTGTGGAATGTGTGGATATGTGTGAACAAATTTCCATGCTTGCCACGACAAATGTAATTCTATTAGTGTGATGAAAAAAAATTAAAATATCGCTGGTTGATCTTCAAATAACCAAAGCTAGACGACCAAGGCCACCGAAGATAGGCACGTATCATCAGTATATCGAGTGATCACCATACTCCAAACTAGACACGAACTTCAGCAATTACGAATCCCATTAATGAGAAGAAGTAGAAGACGAAGAAGAAGACTTCTGATGACTGACTCATTAATCAATGAAAGAGCATGTCAGACAATTTGAGAATATCAACGAAAAACAAAAGCATTAATTACCAATATTCTAGCAATCTTAAAACTTATGAAATAGGAGTGGGACACTCCGATTCCAGTTGCGGGTTCCTTGGTAACAACGCTTTTTTTAAGGTACCTTTAACAAGCCGTCATGTAATTTATTGCTGAAAAAACTACCCGCAATTCGATAAAACTGTTCTAATGGGAATAGCATTGTTAAGAGATGTAGAAATTGAATTGAAGCATAAATAGATTATGAGCTTTAGATAAAATGAATTAAATATTTGATATTTTTGTCATGCAATAAACATAATTTTGCTATTAAAACTGACGTAGCTTTGACACATTATGAAACAGAATGTAATGAACTAACATATTAGTAAATGTGCGGTTACAATTTTTATTTAATTTCAATATTGGACTGTGTTTACAATTTTATTTATACGTTCGTAAACGACGGTAAATTGAAAAAGTAATAAGCTAGTTATTGCAGTTAATGTGAATATGGAATCCAATTGAGTTTCGTTATTAAATTTTACGAGTAATCAAAATTAATCAACATATCGCTAACTGCTGTTTATAATATTAAATTCATTATTAAACTTGTTTAACGTGTAGTAATGTAAACTTCTTTAAATAAACACCACGATTTTAACTGCTTGGAATTCGGTTTTCTTGTTATATAAGTATAATACCTCAGTATTTTAAGTATAAATATTTTGCTAGGATAATGATAAGTTTCGAACAGTTTTTGTGCCATAATAGATAATAATTCACCTTTGTTCTTAATTTTACTAAATAATAAACATATATCTATGTAATCCTTCACATGTATAATAATAATAAGATTGTGACGTTGGACAAAGTATGCATTTCTGTTTCAACACACTTTGATTAATATGAAGGACTTTAAAATGGGCAAAGAATAATCCTCTTTTTACTTATTATAAGCTTGCGTTTGAATACTGTCTCACCTGATGTTAAATGATAACGTTGTCTAGGATGCACGCAAACCTAGAAGTTACCTATTCACTCGCGACTTGAAGACTCTAGGATTGTACGTATCGAAAAACACAGACTTGGGCAACGAGTTCTATTCCTTGGCATTATTCGAAGCAAAACGCTTCGTACATAGGTGCTATATCTACCATATAGCGATGGCTAATTGCCGTACGTCGAGTTGACGCATGATAGAAAGGCGATGGTGGTATTAAATTATGTACGACGACGTTTTAGACGGTCGCCGTGGCGCAGTGGCTAGTGTCAGTGACATGACTTCTGTGTCTCCGGGACCCTGGGTTCGAACCCCAGCAGGGGCAAACATTTGTGCGATGAGTGTAGATGTTTGTCCCGGGTCTTGGATGTTGTGGAAACCGATAGGTTTGCCACTGTACGCCGGTGTTCAAGGCTCGAAAGCAAACCTAAAAATATTACACCTCACATAAAAACAACTGTCAGTTCACTCTTAGATAAACATATTAATGCGTACTAAAGACATCCATATATTTGAATTTGTGAAATGTAAACTAATTAAATGAAAAGTTTGCATATACGGCCAAAGCTTTAGGGTGTTAAAATATTAATTACAAAAATAAGAATTGTTTTTTGATATATTTGTTAGATATCATCAACATAAAACTAGATTATTCCGAACATGTTCCATGTTCATTAGTTCCAGAGAATTATTAATTAGTTTGTGCCTAATTAGCTGAAATACTTAGAAGTGATATTGAAAATTGTTGTATTCTATATATTTTTGTTCCGCGACCTTCATGTTAGTATATTTACACAAAAAACCTACTTTATGTCTGACAGCTTTACTGAAATGAAAGAAATAAGAAGGAGTTTCTAAATTCACGTCTGTTTTTTCGTTCGTTTGCTACCTCAAAACTTAGTCACTTATGAACCAAAATCGATATTTCAAGGAATTTTGTTGTTTTTGTCTTGTATTATTATTTGTTTTGTAACCGCAATTAAGGCTTTAATATTTGCTCAACGGACAACTTTGAGTCTTTACAGCTGCGTATTTGTTGAAAGTATTACATGTCTAATAAACTTCGAAAAAAATACGACTGTGTAAACAAGAAGAAAGGAAAGTAAAAAGTCTAATTTATGATTAGTAATTTTTTGAGCACGTACGTCATCTTTAAAGTACAATTAGACACCCATCAGGCTTCGTCCCGACCCTTCTACCTGTAAACACCCGCGAGCCTCTGAAATGTCATTGGCACCTGTTAACCCCTTAATTACTTGTAACACATAATTTCAATAAATTGATATTGGCCGTAACTCTGTTAATCAAACGATCGCTCAAATGAGCTAAAATTGTATAATCCTTTAAAATCAACAAGCTCGAATCTATTTACTCTAAAATCAATATTACTACTCACAAAGCTCTCTCTAATATTATACGAATTTTATTCAAACGTGGGTAGATTTAGTTGGCAGCAAATAAATTGACTTATTTTGCCTAAAACTACCGGCAATGTAAAATAAGATCTAATCTTTGTATAATTAAATACATTGGTAGCGGGTTAGAACTTTTAAATTAAATATAGGCTGGCAACGGCTAGTAGAGTTCTCAAATATAGCTCTGTAGCAGCTGTAGTATTGTAATTAGATATAAGCATTATATTTTTGTGCCGTGGTGGTACCGGCCTAGAATAGTACTCCCCCATCTCTTCCCGTGGGTGCCGTAAGAGTCGGCTAAGGGATCACGTACCAGAAGGTGGGCAGCAGCGTCTTCTGAGGATCGGAAATCATACTGCGCTCGCCAACCCGCCTGCCAAGCGTGGCGAGTATTGGCAAATCCCCCCTATACGGGGGAGGCATATGTCCAGCAGTGGACGCACATGGCTGAGAGAAGAAGAAGAATTATATTTTTATAAAACTATCGGCCCTTTGATTTAAAAATAGAATTGTCATTCATAAGTTTCATACTCATTTGGACTCCGTCTTAACCTTATAAAGGTTATTTTATTTTATATATCTCTCTAACCATACTACCTTTAATAATCGAGTTGTCTTTTATTTAATTGCTGGACAAATGCAAGTAGTTTCAAATGGTACCAAATATATGACGACTTATATTATTTGAAACTATCCACAATTTTAATACAAACATCTAATTTTAGTATTGTTATTGATGAGTGTCGTTCTGATATGGACTTTATCCATCTTGGCTCCCTAACCGATCGGCCGCGCCTTAATCCGCGACGACACACACACACGACGCTACTTCATTCAGGCGATAGCCCAAGCCGAGATCCGAACCTTAGAGGTGCCCTTGCGCTAGTTGCTACCCCCTCACCCCCATCCGCAATCGGCTAAGTGCCCTCTGCACTCGCCAAAAGTCCGGTGACGCCGTAAATGCCTACTAAACAGAATTTAGTCAATTAATAGGCAAATAATATATGGATTTTATCGTAACTATTTAAGAACTATCTTATATTCCACGATTTTAGTTTAGTTGAGCAAGAGAATCACTCCAATTAATAAATTTCCTTAAATGTTTTTTTAATGTTCTGAGGTCCCCAATATTTGTATTTTCTTTGTTACAGCTTGCAACCAGTTCGCCCGCGGTGTAATTTCGATGCTCGGCGCGGTGTCACCCGATTCTTTTGACACAATACATTCTTATCTCAACACTTTTCAAATGCCCTTCGTCACTCCGTGGTTCCCTGAGAAGGTAAGAAATGTCATTTAATCTTTTTTTTTTGTAATTTTGGTGTTTTGTCGCTGACTACACTGTGGTGTGGTAACTGAACGTGAAGTTAATTAAAAATATAAAGCTAGCCTCGTCTACGATCACGTGGGTGACCACGTTACCGCTACCTCAGTGATCCTCCGGGCACTTTATTTTTTTTCTGTTACAGACTAATCTATGTATCTACCTAATTTCACGCAGATCCGTTTGACTGTTCTGGCGAGATTAATTTTATTATCGAACACCCATCCCCACATTCATGTGTCACTTGCTTTACCTATTCAAACAGTGGCAAAAAAGAAATAGAGAGGGTTGACAGATTTATCTTTGTACAATAAATATTTAGAGCCGCAACCGACCTTGCTAATGTCGCAGGCAATGGCTGAATGTGGGCCGCTTCCAACCAGTCCTTGTGGAAAACAATGGAGGAGGCATATGTCCAGCAGGGAGATGATGATGATGATGATGATGATGATGATGATCGACATTCCCACCATGTCACAAAAAATATTCTAAATGCGCTTATATGTAATGTAATAATACAGCCACAAATTAAATCTTAACAATCATCAATCAATATAATTGGTTATTTCGGGCAAATTACACTGATTTAGTACACATACAATAACCGTATATAACCGTGGTAGTACCGGCCTAGAATAGTACTCCCCCATCTCTTCCCGCGGGTGCCGTAAGAGTCGGCTAAGGGACCACGTACCAGGAGGTGGGCAGCAGCACCTTCTGAGGATTGGAAATCATACTGCGCTCGCCAACCCGCCTGCCAAGCGTGGCGAGTATTGGCAAATCCCCCCTATATGGGAGAGGCTTCTGTCCAGCAGTGGACGCACATGGCTGAGAGAGAGAGTACACATACAAAACAAAAGAAATGCAATAACATGTCAGATCACTATTAATACCCTATGTCAAATTTAAATAGTCAAAAGTAAGAATAATAAGCTCAACATTATATTCGTAGTATAAAGTAACAAATTCAAAAATGTCAAGTTAGTATCTTCTCTACGCCTTTTGTCCTCAATTATTGTATTGTTTCCTTTTTTTTTCTGTGTTTTTGTGTATTTATTTATATGGCAATACTGTAGTTGTGAGACAATAAATATAGTTTTATTTGATTTGATTCTCTCCGGTATTGGTATTGCGATATGTCTATCGCAGCAATGCCGGAGGGAAGTATACAGTCGAGTCTGCTGCGATCTTCAGGATTGTGTCGGAGTTAGCAATGAAAGTGGCAGTGACTAAGTTTAATATATAACGAAAACTTAACAGATTAGGTATACGTATAAATAATGCAGCGAAATTTATCTGAGCTCCGATGCACAACAACAAAGAGTAATTGCCAATTTGAGATGAAACACTGTCGGCGTGTTGCTACTATGTACTTCTGAAGGTAGCAGTGATTCATTGGTTTTCATAGTCTACAATTTGAAAAGCAGACTGGAAACTCGACGCCGTGGATGGCGCGTCATTCCCGAACGAAAACGGGAAATTGTCACTTTCCAAGTCGTCGCGTCGGCGTCGACGCTCTCAAAGTCATTAGTTTCGACCGAAGGCACTTTAAGTCCGTCATTCCAACAAGGCTCTAGCGCTAACAAACTATAAGCCGTGAGAGCGTCAAATATCTTCAGAACTACATAGTGTATTGTGAGTGATGCGAACTCTTTTTTCATCTAGTTATGACGACGCAAGCTTATGTCCAGTAGTGGACGTCTTATGGTTGATGATGATGATATCGACGCAATTTTAACCATACCAAAACAAAAGATAATTAAAAACTTAGTATAAATGGAATGATTGCCAGTCGATTGCTGGTCAATTGTGGGTATAGTTTTAGGTGACACCGAATAAATTGCGACTTATTTTACGTAAAACTACCCGCAATCTTAATAAATAGATCTAGTTTTAGTGTTGTTATTAATAAGTGTCACACTAAGTATAAGCATTTATCTTGCTTATATGCTTATTGCTTAGTTTTCCGATTTTAAGTTTAGTTTGGTTGAACAAAAAAATCACTACCAATATCTTATAATGGAAGGATATTGTCATTAATTTTGGTCCCTGCGCCATAATTAATGAAAAAAGCGATGTACAAATAACATAGTTGGTCACAAACATAAAAAGCAATCTATTTGATAACCTCAGTGCTTACATAAATGGTACTTTCAGGTCCTCCCTCCATCTTCGGGATTGGTGGATTATGCGGTAAGCCTGCGACCGGATTACCACCGCGCCGTGATTGATACAATCTCATATTATAGCTGGAAGAACATCATATACATCTACGATTCCCACGATGGTAAGTTTAGTAGGTAGCAAATTGTTTGCTTATTTGTTATACCTAGCCTAGAAATTCTTTATAATATTTAAAACGATAACGATATCGCGACCGACAATTGTTTCGGCTTTTTCCGGAAGCCTTCATTGTGAACTTGAGTGCGGTGCGTTTGTTGAGACGTCCCGAAGTTGCACGATAAACCTGTTTTAAATATTACAGTCAGTTTTAACAATATTATAGCCATCATTTGTTTCATCACTCAAACTAGCTTAAATCCTGAAACGATTTTTAAAATGAGCATCTTATTCTATTTATGGTGAAGGTCAGATTCGTATAACGCCTTGAAATGCCTTTTTTAATTAAAAGAGGCAAGCGTTTAAACTCTATCACACCTGATGTTAAGGGATACGGCTAAGTCCACGACGGAGCACGCCTAAGGATCCCTAATTTTTTAAATATTAAGTACCTATAGCCTATGTCACCCGGAAATAGCGTAGCTTCTCAAAGTGAAAATATTTTTCAAATCTGTTCAGTAGTTTCGAACCCTATTCAAACAAACAAAGGACCAAATCTTTCCTCTCTAATATTAGTAAAGATTAAGGTTTACACACTAAAAAGTTGTAATGTTTAGACTTTCGAGAATTGAACACATTATTAATAAATAGATCGGGACTTGAATACATTACTAAATGATTTTCGCGCGATCAACTTCAGATTGTTTTATTAATAATTAAGTGGAGTTTGGGTTTACTTATATAAATATATACAATATTACATTCCCATATATAATATGGAGAATTATGGTACATATGTGCTCCTTCTAACATCATTGTTTTACTATCCTAATTAGGTTGAGTACTTTAATTTGCTATCGTTATTAAATTTGTTTATTTAAACTTACACAACTTAAATAATTCAATATCACGTTCATTGTACATACAAACTATTCATTATCTTGGTCAGTTTTGGAACGATGTTTGTTGCTCAATCATGCTAGAATGGCTGAACGGATCAGGATGGAATAAACTACAGATATACATGATTATAATCTAGAATGGCATAGGGTTAAACTTCTGAGCGCAGTTTCTAACATACATATTTTAGTTTTTAGTTTTTTCTTCCTATACAGCAGGATAGCAAGATAACTGGCTGCATTCCTGCTGTAAATTGTATTGAGACTGTTTGCGACTATTGAGCCACAGTTTTAAAGGATAATTAAAAGTAGCTAAAAAGGCTATTGTTTAACCGAGTTTAAAAAAAGGAGGAGGTTCTCAAATCGATTTTCCTTTAAAATTGTTAAATAGATTTTACTAAATACTTTCATCATCACCATTTCGTCCACTGCTCTACATAGGCCTCCGTCATTGATCTACATAAGGACCGGTTAGGTGCGGCCTGTATCTGGGCTGGCCTGACATTGTGCAAATTAGCAAACTAGTGATCAATAAAGTTATAACACACTTTCTACCTAATCAGCCCTGCGTTTGAACAATGTAACTCCCTTTGATATGAAGCAACACGTCGTTATAACACGTCCATGGACACATTTAGTTTCTTTAAACTATTTGTATAACCATTTTCTATAAAATCTATTTTTAAGACAGTGAAAAGATTAGCCTTACATTATATTATTATATATGCATTTTCGTTTGTATATAAATGGGGCCGATGTCTTTAAATACATAAAAATATGAATAACTAAATTCAACACAATTTTTTTTCATGGGGCAAATGCCTTTTCTGTATTAAATTAAAACACTAATAACTAATTACAATACAGCAACTACTACAATAACATTTGAGCAATCCACTAGCTATTGGTAGACTATAGATAACTCAAATGTTCCAACCCGCTACCAGCCGGCAGCGTGCCCAGAATACTAGCAGCATTGCCACGTTGAATCACAATGCTGATTCGTTGAGCCAAATATGTGCCAGCATTTTGGTCACGCGTCGCATCGATCAACCCTCAGATAAATTTTGGGAAAATCCGATGAGCTCCAGGTCCCCACGGGCCCAATGTCTCGACCCCAAACGGTTTAAATATGTAACCACTACCTAAGTTAGCATATTTTCGCCGTTTCAATTACTCCGCCGAGTAAGCCACGGCGCCAGCCCTAACATGTGTCTCAGGAAGATGTGACAGCGCCAAAGTGTCAACGCATGTAGCCTTCCACACTAAAGGCCGCCCTAACCTCCAGGGAATAAGTGTCATGCCGTCAGGTCTTTTACCATCGTAAAGATGATTTTATTTGCATAATACACTCAGCCAACATACTGTTATTGACACTGTGACGATACAGGCCCATGACCTAACATAGATCTATACATATATACATACTTACCTAAGTTATTTACTGTCTGGAATGTGCTCTAAGCACTTTACTGGTATGCTCCGTACGTACATGGTACGACGGTTTCGAATGCCGATCTCGACCACATACATCGAATCGCCACTTAGGCTTACCAGTCTTGTCACTTCGGAACCACTACTCCACGGCCGGATAAAATCCTTTGATCCCTGACAGGCTACTGCCAACTTATCACACATCACTAATGCTACGAGGCTTACACCTCGATTCTACGAATACATCTAACTCGGGTATTTCAGGGTAGAATTGAAACATAAATTTATATATCTTATATTTATATGTATTATGTAGTTTATTTAATAATAATAATGTTCGTCTTCCCGTCTAGAATACTACGATCAGAATCAGAATCAGTCATCATCATCATTATGATGATATTATTCAATTTATTTAATAATAATAATGTTCGTCTTCCCGTGTAGAATACTACGATCAAAATCAGAATCTGTCATCATCATCATCATGATGATATTATTTAATTTATTTAATAATAATAATTTTCGTCTTCCCGTCTAGAATACTACGATCAGAATCAGAATCAGTAACATTTATTGGGATCTGATAAAAACTTAACATTTTGCGAGGTGGTAATTGCAGCAGAGTGATAATCAGCTTACCCATATTTTACACTAGTAGCGCCCCGAGGTTTCACCCGCGTGGATTACGGTTTTCCACTACCTCAATTATTCCACGGGAACCATACTTTTTCCGGGATAAAAGTAGCCTGTGTGTTTATCCAGGGTTTAAACTATCTCCATACCAACTTTCATCGAAATTGGTGTAGCCGTTTGAGCGTGAAGAAGTAACAAACATACACACAAACTTTCGCATTTTTAATATAAGTAGGATAGAATTATTACATTAATAATATGTCTAGATTATCATGTTTAAAAAGTAATATATCATACAATTTTACATAACATAGGTCGTATTAATTTATTTGAAAAACGACGGTATAATATCATTTGAATGGATTGTGCCTACTGTTACATTGCCTTGCCTGAAGACAAAGCCCTGGAATCATTGTGAGTTATACCATTGATGACATACTGAAATGAAATATAGAAGACACTGTCACATATAACGGCCAGGGGTGCTTTGAATAACAAACGGAATATGAGCTAAGCGTATATTTCATTTATGACTGTCTGTCAGTCACTCTGTCGGTCTGTCTGTCTATCAGTTAGTTGTT
Source organism: Apeira syringaria (assembly GCA_934044485.1). Lineage (NCBI taxonomy): Eukaryota > Metazoa > Arthropoda > Insecta > Lepidoptera > Geometridae > Apeira > Apeira syringaria. The sequence goes on along the minus strand of OW203655.1, from coordinate 6,629,205 downwards.
CTGATATTTTTGATTGGAAGGTCTCGTGAGTTTGACACATTATTATAAAGATGTATTATCCGGGTTCACTCACGTTTGCAGTCGAAGTTTCGATCTAGATTAAATATATATATATATACATATGTATATATATAAGTTTCGGGTATGTCCGATGCTGATAATATATTTGATATTACTTTATAACTCAAAAGCTGTTGAATAAGTATAATCTTTTGATATTTTTAGGTTTCTCTAAATAATATATTGACTAGTAAGCTTTTAGTGGTATAATTAAGAGATTTTTATTGTGTATCGCATTAACGCTATGCTAGGCAGAACTTCAGTTCAAATATTTGAAGGAAAAAATTCGGCTGCTAGTGGGACTTGAACCCACGACTACAGAATACCGTCCTGTCGCTTTGTCCAACTAAGCTATAGCAGCCCGTACCACTAGGGCCGAATTACTTCCTTCCTTTATTAACATCTTGCGGGGATGTTTTAGCGCCATCTACCTTTAATTGTATGAACAATTAATTAATACGACTGATAGACCAACGTTACAGTTGATATCGTATCAAACGAAGGCACCCTACCCTTATTTTAAGAGATTTTTATTGTGTATCGCATTAACGCTATGCTAGGCAGAACTTCAGTTCAAATATTTGAAGGAAAAAATTCGGCTGCTAGTGGGACTTGAACCCAAGACTACAGAATACCGTCCTGTCGCTTTGTCCAACTAAGCTATAGCAGCCCGTACCACTAGGGCCAAATTACTTCCTTCCTTTATTAAGTTCTTGCGGGGATGTATAATTAAACAGAAAATGAATTAATAAAAGATCGTTTACTTAGATTTTAGTGGTATATTAAAATAGAAAATTAATATAACAAATAAACCCAAAGTCAAATTCACTTACACGCTTACAACATACTTATCTATGCTTACAACATATAAAAATCTGAATAAACAAACTGTTGCCAAGAAACAATAAAATGTTAATGTCGGAATCGAATAATATTGGAGATGTACATATTATTTTTCTCTGTCTAGGTTATTTGTACAGTAGGTTTAATATCATTGACGTTCCCAGGTAAAATGTCATGACGATGTCAAGAAGCTGATTTTGCGTGAATGTCAGTTCTTTAAAAATAACATATCAAAGTCACTAAATAATTCGAACGTCTGAGGTAAGGATAAATCGACCAGCATTCTAATTGTTTTGAATCATTTCTGACGGCTAATTTTACATTTTATGTTATTTGTGCATTTTTACGAGAACGCAAGTAATAAATCCTCACAACCACATTAAAGTATGACGTACTAGTTAACCACTACTACGATTCTGTTAACAATCATATCTTATTCTAATAATCCAAATTAAAATTAAAATTCATTTAGTGTACACAAACAGGATTACAATATAGGTGATAATATTAGTGACGTGGTCACCGCGTTCTGGCAGCGTGAACTCACTTGAAGCAGAAATCACTATAGCAGTGGGAAACAGTTGAACACAGCACTGCCATGTTATCAATCTCATTATTAAAAACCGTGTATTCTAAGTCAGCTAAGTATTCAGGTTTCCACTCAATTTCGTTGTCGACTATCACTTCTCGGCGACGTCATTAAGTAGGTGTGACATTATTATAGCAAATGGAGATAAGCCGTTACGGAGTTAGGCTGCTCGAGGGAGAGAGAAGAGAGAGAGAGAGTGAGAATATTGGCGAGGGGTCGTTGTCAGTCGGCTGCGGTTGCGATCCTCCTGCTATCGATGCATGCTACGCTCATATGTCACTATATTGAATTAAGCTCTATACTAGGATTAGCCGCGTGAGAAAAGTAGCTAAAGCTACGTGTCTCGCGAATTTGGGCCCCGCGTGCCATCTCTTATTGTCCGTTATAAAATATATATTTACATCTAAACATGAAATATTTTTTCTAAATCATGCACAAAACAGTTCGAAATTGGCTTGTATATTTCAATGTAATTTGGTAAAATAAATACAAATGCTGAACACACTGTATAGAGAATTAGTAGTTACATATGTTTAGTAAAATCACTTAGATGTATTGAATTATGAAAAAAATAATTCTACATAAAATAAGGTCTGACTTACTTTATTTTTACAATATGTATACTAAGTTAAGCTTAAGGCTGGCTAAGACCAGCGCTGGTTTTAGCCAGTATTGCTGAGTTGGGTCCGTTTTGTAACATTTAACATTGTATTTTATATAGTATTCGTTCTTTTATTTTCTGTAAGCCTTAAATGTAATTGTTCCAAAAAAAAGTAAGAATAAGGTGTATTTTTTTATGCGTCATATCTTTTTAGCTCATTTTTGAACTGATTTTGATCAAATTAATTTTGTATTTTACACTCATTCGGGTTTTTGGAATAATTTTACTCGTTAATTTGATCAATTTTATGGAACATACAGTTTGCTCTGGTTGTTAGTACCTTGCTGTATTTATCTTAATCAGAAACGAGGATCTAATTGACTCTCTAATTGACCGAGATATAAGAAACAGGATAAATGATTATTAGGTAAAATGGAGACAGACCTCAGAGACCAGAATGGCATCTGCGAATGACTATTAACCCCAAGGGTCAAAATTATAAAGGTCATAATTAGGACCTGTCTTAATTGTAATGTAACAAACCGACTAGGACTCACTAACTCACTCACTGCTGAGGCTCGCGCTCGCCGCCTGGCACGATCATAACTCCCAGATGAAGAACTGCAAATAAGTTCGAAACTGGTCGGAGAGTAATTTTCCAGTGTTTACCACGTGAGTCCTAGTCGGTTTGTTACATTACAATTATGGAAGAAACTCGCGATAATTTTCAGGACCTGTCTTATTAACTATTTAACTGTCTGTATGAGTATTGGGCTGAAAGAGAGGTAAATGAAAGAAAAACGCATGTGGCTGAGATGTGAATGTTAAGATGGATGTGTGGTGTGAATAGAATGGACAAGATAATAAATGAGCAAATCAGAAGAAGGTTGAAAGAGGGAAAGTCTCGAAAAACAATAGATTGGTTTGGTATGGGCGTATATTTTTATACGTCACAAATGAACTGATGAAAAAAATATTTTATTCTAATTTTTTTCTCCAGGGCAAATGCCTTTATTAAAAGAAAACACTAATAACTAATTATAATACTGCAGCTACTACAATAACATTTGGGCAATCTACTAGCTATTGGTAGCCTATAGATAACTCAAATGTTCTAACCCGCTACCGGCCGGTAACGTGCCCAGAATGCTAGCAGCATTGCCACGCTGAATTGCAATGCTGATTCGTTGAGCCAAATATGTGCCAGCATTCTGGTCACGCGTCGCATCAATCAAACGCTCAGAATAATTAATATTATAATATAATATAATTCAATATTCTTGTTCAATAAGAATATTCCAGAATATTCCCTGTTCGGTCCCACAGATTTTTTATAAATATAAGTTGATAAACAAGCAAACATTCTACGTATATAAATACTGAAAATGAGTATAGTTCCAATAATACGTTAATTATAAAGTAATACATTGATAACAAAAAATGAAAATCAGATTATTTGTGAAAATGGTTGGTTAGATGAATTGTGTCGTAATTTCCATAAGCACGTATGTGTACTCAACAACACGTACCAATCGTAAATTTTGTTTCTATGTATGTAGACACGAAACCCAGAATACACATTTGTACCCAGTATACATTTGTATATAAACATCTGCGTTTTGTGTGGAGAGAATAAGCGGGGAGGAAAACGATCTTTTTAAAATTTTCAGGCCCCCGACCGGTATAACCTGAAAACAATATTACACTTTAGTAATACTGATGTTTTAATTTAAGTTTTTTAGAGAGATTTGATAGATGGTAATTACTAGCTTCAGCCTGCGGTTTCACCTGCGTGGATGACATATATCACGTTTCTTTGTAATCCAACAAATTTGTATTTTTAGTTATTCTAGACTATAACTTATGAGCTACTTTATATCACCGAAAAATACAAATTTCTTGGATCCAACCAATCTAGCCTGCCTACCCATCCAAACTTTCTTGTTTAGAATAGTAGTAAAGTTCAAGGGAACCTTAATTTCGTCGGTAAATTTTCTCATGAAATCTTATAAAAGGAAAACTGATACTTATTAGGTTTTTTAATTTGTTTAGTATCTAAAACTTCTTCTCCTATTCATCATGAAATACTATCATAAATAGTTTTATAATTAAAAGTAATCAATTTTAAACAACAGTAGGATTTTTTCCGATAACTATCATATTAAGAGAATTTCTGAAATATCGATTAATAAATAAGTATATATTTTATTTTCTATAAAATATATTTTATGATCACTTACATAAAAAATCATCACAACCAGTAAAGTTTATTTTCCTTTTGTATTGAGAAAATTTAAAGTTTTTACATATAAGTAGGTTGTGACCTAGCTCCGTATATTTGACCGAAAGGAAAAAAATATATTCAAAAGGCGAATACGTTAAAGAGCCAGTTTCATAAAAACGACAAATTGTAGTAAACTTGTGTCAGTCATACACGGTGAAATTTATTTTATATATAAACGAATTACATGAATTTTGTTAATTTAATCCGAATATTGGTAATATTTTAATCTTTACTTTTATGTAAATTTAATAATTGGTTTACGAATATGTAGCGAAAGTCTGTTTGTAAAGTTTTTAAACTTGGTAATTTAATAGGCATTTATAGTAATCGTCATCATCTGAGCCATAGGACGTACTCAACATCAGCCACTGCTGAACATATGCCTCCCCCATTGATTTCCACAAGGACCAGTTGGAAGCGGCCCGCATCTAGCTCTTGCCTGCGATCTAAGTCAGGTCGTCCGTCCAGTTTAAAAATAGTAATCAATGATATTATATGTCTATATGAGGTAGATGTTGCACAAGCGCGCGGAAACTTAGGCGGCAAAATTAAGTCAATTGTAGTAATTTTGATTACGACGCGTATTTCAAGCACCTCATACACATCCCTCTCACACTCATTCCAGCACTTCACACTAAACACACAGAGAGACTTTTGGTAATTTTACTCACTTTCACTCGCTAATCCCTCACGTCTGTTTGTAAATTTCTTGTTTTTTCCTTGTCACAATATTATTATTTCATATTCACATAAAGGTACTTATTTAATTTTTATTTAATATTTTTCTCAGCCATGTGCGTCCACTGCTAGACGTATGCCTCCCCCATATAGGAGGGATTTGCCAATACTCGCCAGGCTTGGCAGGCGGGTTGGCGAGCGCAGTATGATTTCCGATCCTCAGAAGGCGCTGCTGCCCACCTCCTGGTACGTGATCCCTTAGCCGACTCTTACGGCACCGACGGGAAGAGATGGGGGTGCACTATTCTAGGCCGGTACCACCACGGCCACTTATTATTATATTAACGTAATGTTAGATGTTTTCCAACGCATAGGGTTGAGCGCTGTATGCTGAAGCACAGGTGCTGCGCCCATTTCAGCAGCATAAATATGACTTACTTTTTAATCTTTAGCTTATAATTTAAATTAAATTAAAACGATAGTGATGAAAACTCTCAACGTCTTTTCTAATCCAACTCATTGAGCATCAATGAATTGGAGATTTCCTGTGCGATCTCAATCGACCAACTATTAAAACGGCGTTATTAATTCAGCAGTAGCAAATGACCACTTTCAAACTTATTATGCTGCCAGGTCTGTTATTTTGGACAACAGTAGATAGAACAGTGAAGGCAGACTGAAAAGAACACTCGTCTATAGCAGTTAAACACACTGAGTAAAAAAGTCTTAAGTACTTTTCCTGTACCGGATTCTTACTAAGCCATACACGCAACGAGCATTCCCGAACACAAACGTGTTGTCACGTGTAAATGCCGGTAGAGGCAAACAGCATTAGTCCGTTCATTAAATCCTTGAGAGACCACTCTAGCTCTAGCGTGATAACATCTTCGACCAAATCGTCACTGACCATCAAATTAGATGTACGGTCAAACGCTAGATATACGAAGTTCAAATATAGCGTGAAGGTTGTCAAACCCCCGCACATGCTAAATAGGAACTAATTCTGAAAATCTTATTAATAAATAATAATGAAATTCTAAAAATTTCTGGCATCACGCATCACTGCAATTTAATTACAATGTTTTAATTCTGTCCTTATTAGAAATCAAAATATCTGTTTTGTATTTTTTTTATAATAGAATAAGATTTTTTTGTAACATTACATAGGTACTTAATGCTTATCAAGCTTAGATGAAGTGAACTAAAAAAATAATGAAACACAATTTACTCAAGTCTTAAAATTTTATAATATATTATAATAATTTTCTGTACCTATTTATTTATTTATGTCGTATCTATGTATGTCTGTGTGTGTATTGTAGTGTTGTAATAAATATGTTTTTTTTACTTTCTTTCTTTATTACGTATAAAAAATCTTCATTCTCAAATTGTATATACTCCGTGAGACGTAGTCGCGGATCCGAAGTGACGTAAAACTTATTTTATGTCACAGTCATAGAATCACCTTCGAGAAGATAGCACTTTGCAAGCGGAAAAGCCCATTTACATATAAAATGCGATAGCGAAGCACGAATACTATCCACGTGTGTTTCAATATTAACACAATATATGAACAGATTTACAGTGCATAGGATCTACGAAACTATTACGTAAGTTAAATATGAAGCCGTATTTATTATCCTACTCCTACTAATATTATAAATGCAAAGTTTGTGTGTATGCGTGTATGTTTGTTATTTCTTCACGCTCAAACGGTTATACCGATTGAAATTAGGAATTAGAATGAAATTAGGTATGCAGATAGTTTATACCCTGGATTAACATATAGGCTACTTTTATCCCGGAAAAAGTATATTTCCCGTGGGATAATTTAGGTAGGGGGCAAACCGTAATTCACGCGGGTGTAACCGCGCGGCGCCACTAGTATATAATCCAAAAAAACCATCAAAACTACCCGCACAACGCAAACGATTCGAAAAGCCCGACATTATACGATGAAAGTTTTTTTTTTTAACACTGCCTTGTTAAAAGAAAAGCATACATTAAAAAGATGTGAAAGTAGAAAACGGAAGTCAAAACGAGCAGACGCGAGCCGCGTTAACCGGATATGATGCAGATGTTAAAAAGCCAAGCACAATAGCGCTATTATATTACGAACGTGAACCAAAAAACAACTTTTTAGTTAAAATTTTAAATCGAGATATTAGATATAAATATCGAAACTTCGTTATTTGCTTCGAATGGAACGTAGGTACGTCTTCCAATTTCAAAATACAATACACCGTACAATAATAATTATTGTACGCGGTGTATTGTACTTTATTATTGTTTGTTACAAAGTGCAGAGTCAATGAATTAAACATTTGTGCGATGAGTGTAGGTGTTTGTCCCGGGTCTTGGATGTTTGTGTGCTGTGAATGTGTGTGTCCAAGCCTCCCGCGATACAGGGAATCCTAGTGCGGGGGTGTAAGTGCGCGCCGTAGAACGTTAATTTGGCGACTCATTATACCATAAAGGCGAATGTTTGTATGTATGTGTGTATGTTTGTTACTTCTTGACGCTTAAACGACTACACCAATTTCGATGAAATTTGTTATGGAGATAGTTTAGGCAATAACACAAAAGCTAATTATTTTTATGTGCTATTCCAGACTACAATCTATTTCTGTGCCGAATTTCATCCAGATGAGTTCAGCCGTTCTGACGTGATTGAGTAACGAACATCCAACCAACCCTCAATCCATCCATCCATTCACCCATCCATCAATCCATCCAAACTTTGATATTTATAATGGGATGATAAATAATTACTTTAATCCTTCTCACGTGTCATATCCTCCCGTGCGAAGCCGGGGCAAGCAGCTAGTGAGAGAAAAAAAACGTTCTAAGCATAAAATATATGAACAATGTCGAATTGAATCAATTTGGTTGTTATCGGTCCATCTGAATCAGATGGCTGAGGGCCTCGACAAGATGCATCGCTTCCTAGCGATTCTCTTTCTCTAACCGCTAACGATGAATATTTGTCGCTTTGATCACGTGATATATCGCTTTGGAGTATCAATGTCATACATTTTTTATGTTTCTCTCAGCGTAGCCGCTCGTAGAATGTTACTTTGTCAGGCCTACTGGTCTCTTCCACGTGCTAAAATACGAGAAAGAAGATCTAGTAAATAAAAAAAATCTATCGTGTATTTACCACACTACCATACTTAAACCAGCTGCAGTTTCACATATCCTTGACAATGTGGTATCACATTTAATAACGCGCGCGTCGTCACCAGAGCTCTCACGCTAATGAACTGCTCACGGAGCGTTTACTTTTAACCACTAAGATTAAATAAACTAGTCAAAATATAATTTAAATGCAACGATAAACACACGCTCATTATAACTATGTCAAGCTCAAGGTTATCTTATTAGATTCGACTAGGTTTAGAGAACAATTTTTAACTATGAATCAGGTTTGGTTTACAACAATTTCCTAAAATGTATGAACAGTTTCTTAGGTTAGTATTCTATTTATGGAAAATCTAAAGAAATAAATAATGACGTATTTTCAGGATGCATTTTTGCCATTATTTTTTCCATTTTATATTGATTTATTTAATTAACTGAAGTAACTGTGAAACCGAGATTGCACACAATCTTTGAACTGCTTTTTTAAGGTTTTTTCGAGCCAAATAACAATACTAGTACTAATAACTAAATACTCCAGCTACTACAATAACACTTGAACAACCGGCTAGCTATTGTAAGCCTATATATAACAATGTTCTAACCCTACTAGTTGGCCGCATGCCCAGAATGCTGGCAGCATTGCGTCGTTTAATTGCACTGCTGATTCGTTAAGCCAAACATGTGTCAACTCTTTGGTTAGGACCTGTGACCCTGTGACCTTATTAATTAACGAACATCTGTTGTGTGGGGTGTGGCCAAGCAAACCTTTGTGGTAAATTTCAAAGAATTTCATAAATGATGAAGGTAAAATAGGTCCAGCGTAATAATTCACGATTTCGTAGAATAACGCTAAATATAGAAGTTAATTCTCTTACAGGTGTTTTTGATGAAGATTTCTCAAACATGGAATTGGTAGCTAGCTACATAGGGATTGGAAAATACCCGATCACCATGCTTCAGATTTGACCACGACGCTGCCCTTACCGAAAGCTGAAGCCATTGGTGAACTATTGGTGGGGATCGAACCAGCCTTCGTCAGTTTGACAACCACTTCAAATGCGATAATTATTGCTACATAATTAGTTTTTCTAATTTTAAATCGATAGCAGCTAGTTTTTCTATCACTAATACCACAGATAACCGTAGTATAGACGAGTAATACTGATAAGTAATACTGACAGTTGGTACCGATTTATTACTCGCCTCAATATATTTTGTGTTCTGAAGTTTTTACTTAGATTTAATGGACAGCCTTATTAATAAAAATGGTGTAATACACCCATTAGTCGACGTTACGCTTGGACTAGTTACTTCCAAAGTAATGAAGTTGTAACCATCTCTTAACAGCGGTTTTAATAAATGGGGAGTAACGTTGGACTAACAATACTGTACTTACACCAGGTCACAAACTAAATAGAGTATTTCACACGGACATGTCTAGAAAATTGTTTTCGACCATAAAAATTACCGAGCAATCTAGAATATGACAGTTTTCGTTTTTATACATTTTGGTGAAATGTTCACCCAAAAGGAGAACGGTCAAAGTCTATAATATTTTTGGATCCCGATACCTTTCAGTATTTTATATGGGGTAAATGGTATGTAGAGATTCTATGAAATAATATTTTTTCTGCCACAGGGGATCTCTTCACGGAATACTTATTGAACTTGAATAACGGAATCACGGAATACTTATACTTGAAATAAAATGTTAGGACGAATATTTAAAGTATTTTAAGTACGAACATTTGTTTCGCAAGTTTTTGCTTGCAAAAGCCATAAGTTAAGAAGAATTGTTTGGTTCTCAAACTAAAAAGAGTACTACGGTTTGGTTAGATCAAGAATTTGGATCACTTTTTTTTGTTTAAAAATTTTATATTACGTTATTAAGCGTGATTGAGGTTTAACTTTTACGCCGAGACTAAAGTAGGATTAGCTTACTCTAACCTTACTGTTTAGATTAATACTGAATTTGGTTAATACATCCTTATTACTCGAAGTAAAGTTACTCATTTGCTAGTCTATGTTTATTAATAAGGCCGTATGAGTTTATACCTAATCTGCCCCCTGATTAACAATGACCGACAACTGACCGAATCGATTGGATTCGATATTGTTCATACATTTTTTATTAGAAGTGTTTTAATTGGCACATAATATTTCATAAATATAATAAAATACTTATTATAACCTTTACTTCTATTCTTATAAAAATTTTCTAATATGCCTATGTTATAGAAAGCCTGTAATACGGGATTTATTCAGCACCGAATCCATTCTGTTGGCTATCGAAGAGTTCTGAAGCGGGGGGCTGATCTGATACAAGCTAACGTTTATACGCCTTGGGGTTTATTGTGCTAAAATAATTTTGAAGGAAAATTTGTTACAAAGCTTGTACAAGGCTGCCTCGGGATTGAGCTGTTCGCAAAGCTTGTCTATGAAAAGTTATAATCTATAATACCTTTCGCTTCTCAGAAGTTGTTTAGTTTCCTAAACTTTGCAGTTCAAGTATCATAGGCTAACGTCCGGATAAATAGACGATGCTAAGCACTCGATGAAGGTATTACTTTGTAAAGTATTACTTTGTAAAGTACTTCTTTGACTAGCAAAACAAAAGCATTAAATGAACGTTACTTTCGATAATACTTAGCTAAGAACTGCTTTAGCAAAATATGCTTTCAATCGTTGTCTATGATTCTTTAAAAATCGAAGCGTTCATAATTAATAGTTTTATTTCGTAAATAATTTCGTTATGTAACAATTTAAAACTATATTATTTTCAACTTAAGGGAATCATTTAAATGATTCTAAGCAGGTACATAGGTGTATTATTTGTATTTTGGTATTTAGAGCGTAACAACTGTTTTAAAAATAAACAAACAAGATTTGACAGGGTTCGCGTCAGTAATGTGACAGTGTGACATTACTGTCAGACTGACAGACTGATAGACTGACAGACTGATAGACTGACAGACAGACAGACTGACAGACTGACAGACTGACAGACTGACAGACTGACAGACTGACAGATTGACAGACTGACAGACTAACAGACTGACAGACTAACAGACTGACAGACTGACAGACTGACAGACTGACAGACTGACAGACTGACAGACTGACAGACTGACAGACTGACAGACTGACAGACTGACAGACTGACAGACTGACAGACTGACAGACTGACAGACTGACAGACTGACAGACTGACAGACTGACAGACTGACAGTATATTTCGTCCGTCCGTTACCACAACCGTAAAAAGGCTCAAATTATTATGATATCTTTTGAATGAAGATACTGAAACGCTCAATAAACTCTTTAGAAAACCATTTTTGATTTGAGTTTTTACCAGAAAAGAGATTGCAAGATCATCGTTACTCACGTCCTCATTATTCACGTTGATTACAGTGCCCTCGTCGGATATCCATCGTTAGCACTTTTAGATTTTATCCGCCATCAATGGAACATTTCAATGTTATATATTTTCAGCACAAAGGCCGTACCGTCACATACGTTATGTGCAATCGTGCAGCGCGTTGTACTGGAATTGTTCTGGAAGCTGCATTACGGAATTCGTAGTTCGATTTATTGATGTGATAATCATTTTAATACGTTAACAACAAAGAATCGAATTTCTGTTAATAATGTTTTTTTACTAGACGTTTATTGCTGTTGAACTGTACGCTTACTATATTTTTTTTTCAATGTTTGACTTGAGTTCTAAGAACGCTGTATGTTATGCTAATAGCGGGTTAGAATATATTTATGAGTTGAAATAGTATGCATAAAAATATTACCAAGTCTCATCTTTATCATCTATCTCGTCTTATACTCCTTCATTATTTTTTTCCTGTAATTGATTTTACTCCGAACATATTCTTGCGTTGTAGAATATCATTATTCACCATTTATTTTTATACAAACTACAAATCTGGGATTGAGATCTTTGTTTCTAGCAAAAAGTTACTTAAACGCTACTACTCTCTTTCGTTTACAAAAAAGGTTTTCCATCGACGATGGATTATCTATAAGCACAAAAACTTTGCGCTTTATTTACTCCGTGTTTAGAAGAAGGGTGGCACAAAAAAACACTGAGCATGTAATAACTCCGTTTCACAAAAAAGACACGTCAAAAAAATATCAGATTGTTTCAGTTATTCGTCTGCTGATTGACACCCTTAAATTACTAAATCTTCTGTTGACATCTTCGAGCAGTCATGAATTCTCTAAGATTGGCATTGATTGTTAGCAATACGTAGTAGTTTTTGAGCACAGCTTACAAAATATTCTTATTTTTAAACGACTTCAAAAAAGGAGGTGCTCAGTTCGACCGACGAAGTTTTTTTTATGTTTGTTACCTTATAACTTTCGACTGGGTGAACTTCTTCTTCTTAGTCGTGCACTCTTGGCAGAGAGGTCGTGGTTACAATGATGGCCAGTGGGGGATCCTCGCTGACGTCCTTATCCAATTTCTGCCGGTTAGTGGTATCGCGGTTACACTGTACTAAGGGTGAACTGATTTTGTTCTTTTTTTTTTTATTTGAAAACCGATGCTTCCCTGAAAAGTGTTACGCGTACGTCGATGATGTTATAGTTGCGGGGGAGAAATCGGTGAACATACTCAATGACAAATAATTGATTCCGTGGGTAGCAAAGGTCATTGAAAATGAGGGGATTTTTTTTTTACCATAAAATGGAACCGACCTCTACACTCAAGAGTATGAAATAACTTGTAGAAGTCGGTGGTGGAAATACACAAAGATAAATTGATCCCGTGGGTAGCAAAGGTCACGGAAAAGGAGAGCAAATATTATTTTACCAAAAAATGGTACCGACTTCAACACTCAAAAGTATGAAATAACTTGTCGAAGTCGGTACCATGCTCACAATATTTTGATAATAGTAACTTTTGAACTATCATGGTACCGACATCAACAAATTATTTCATACTTTTGAGTGTTGAAGTCAGTACCATTTTTTTGTATTTTTTTTGTGGTTATCAGTGGTTGGAACTAAACATATATACTTCTGATGCTTGTTTGTCTGTTTTTGAAACTCTTATGATTTTATAACTGATAAATAACTTTTCGTATCAATAAAATTCTCATGTAAGTTTCTGCATAAAATTTTTGCGGGGCCGGAGTTTCCTCCTGCTCCTTCTTTGTAAAAAATACATGAGCTACTATGAAAATAGTCCTTTAGATATATTTTTCAAATATTGCAATCGATTCTATGTTAAATCCTTTTAAGAATTGCACGTTACTTCTAATGTAGCCCTTGCAAAGCCTAACGTTAAGCCAGCTTTTATGAGGTAGTAAAATTTAGATTTGGGAATTTTCCAATCCAAAGTTTAGTTTTGGCTAAGTGTGGAGTTGTGCACTGAATCCATAAATAAATGCATTTGAAGTATGACGCTACAGTAACCAGGGACAAAATAACATTCTACGAGCGGTAATGCAGAGAGAAATCCAAAAAAATGTATGAGATTGACACTTCGAAATGATATATGATAAACGAACGCAAATAGAAAATTGTCAGAGAATGTGCAATGCGTTTATATTCTCTCGAACGTGAAATCCATACGAATTCGTAGACAAATGCCATTTCGACAAGCGAAAACGACAGCTTTGATGCGACAGCGGCTATAGAAAGAGAATCGCTCTTCACCGATCCATCTGTCTCGGACCACATTTACACTAAATACTTTCCCATATAACCTCAGCCAGAAATTAAAGTTTGTACCCTGCACCCCGTACGTGTCCCGGGAGCGGGTCACCTTGTCTCAAATAAAAGTGTCCTTTAATATGAAGATGATATATCCTGAAAGGTAACGTGCACATGAATGGTCTGTTATTGAAACAACCTAATCGTCTTCCTCGATACAGCTAACAATGGAGACGTGATCCCGAAGTATTGTCGTAACAGAATAGGAAGGATTTACCAAGTCTCTGAATAAAACAACCTAGCTCCTCGACTCAGCCGGGTAAATGCTATTGTAATCACATTGCAGGAACGTTTGCGGGCCAAACGTTAAAGAAACTTTTGGAGCCTCTGTACAGTAATAGTGCTAGTATGCTCATAATTTGTTTTGTGGTAGCATTGTTTTGTTTTGAATACAATATTATTAAACATGTTTATATAGGCTGTTGGTATTGTTAACGGTATAAACACGTGGTGGTAATAAAATGTTGAAACAAAACTAGAGTTGCGCTTCATTTGCGAGTGAAACGTGTAGGTATAGAAAATGAAGATATATTGAAGAAAATCCAGTGTGAACTAGATTTTTTGTTAGGTACCTGAACAAAGAAGAGGTTAGCAGTTTAGTTGAATTTTTGATGTATGGTCAAATGCAAGTTTAATAATGTTCGGTACATACATATTTAGGCATGGACTAAATATTTACGATGTGCTTACGGTTTAAATTTTGCTTACCGTTTTTATACCAATATATAAAATTAGCTGCGCCCCGCGATTTTACCGGCGTAGTGATAATTCATCTGAAGTATCTACGTACCAAATTTCATCTAAATCCGTCCAGCCGTTTGAACGTGACTGAGAAACAAACATCCATACATCCTCGCGTTTATAATATTAGTTTATTATGATATAGGTTTGGTCCAAGTTAAATCACGCTAGACACAGGCAAGGTTCTAAATGTTATCAAATAACTTCTAATCAAATTCTAGTTTGCAACTAAGGTGTAGTACCTACAAGTTTAAAATAGGTTCAATGTCTCTCGTGTGATTCATGTATCTATCTACTCAGTTTTACACGCTATGTGTTAATGTTTACAAATGAAAATAGTTATAGATTTGGTTGAAGTTACAATCATGCTACTCCTAGAAACTGTTTCGGCCTAAGAATATTGTTTTTGTACTTGTTGAAGTGAAGACTTCTTTCGTGGCGTTGTGCACTTTTGTATGAGGTAAAAATGTTAAGCTCGCGTCAGGACAAGTGACACTGATCGAAAATTCGTAAGGCGCGTGACGTCATGAGTCGACATAATGTAATATAAATTGACATGCTTGTGTACGATACCGCAATAAATTAATATTGTATTTTGCCACATAAATTATGGTAGTTTATACTGATAAATAAAGCAATTCCTGCGAAATTATTCCCTAACCATTCCAAAATATTCAAAAATACGCAAAGTTAATGTTTAAGTTTTTACTTCTGCCGGCACTCCCGGAGTGCAACCCGTTGTTTATTTTTGTTTCTTCACAGGTTTTATGTATTTACCTTTTTTGGTAAGTACTGCAAAGTACCCTAACATCATGCTGTGGATTTTAAAACGATGTTACCTTCCCCAAAAGCTCTTGCCATACACCCTCAACCCCGTGACTTACATCGCTTCAAAACAAATAAGTACAAAATATTGATGAAAAATGTATTTAGAAAGTCGAAAATTTAATACCAACGGATTTTACGTCCGGCAGCGTGCTGATCGGAATTCCTTATTGGGGTCGTAATTAATTTTATTGAATTTCACATTATAACGGCAGAAGTTAGTTATACCCACACGATTAAATTCGGTATTGATGTGTGAAAACCGCTCGGGGTGCGCGCTATATATTTTCCCTTTATTTGAGGTTGAATTAAAATTAATTGGAAAAAAAAATAATTGAATTTTATGGTTTTTCTAGGAAAAAATCTATATTTGATAATAATACGTGAACGATAGCCAAACAAGATAATTTGTTTCTTTTTATTCTTAATTATGTTAGTCTATGGCCGCCAGGGTGCCTGTCGGTAAACGACGTCTACAAAGAATGCAATTTTGATAGATATCCAATTGAAGATACTGCTTGTATTAGGAACCACAAACATATTTACTTCTTCTTCTTCTTCTCAGCCATAGGACGTCCACTGCTGGACATAGGCTTCCCCCATTGATTTCCACAAGGACCGGTTGGAAGCCGCCCGCATCCAGCCCTTGCCTGCGATCTTAGTCAGGTCGTCTGTCCACCTTGTCGGTGGCCGTCCTATGCTGCGCTCGCCAGTCCGTGGTCTCCATTCGAGAACCTTTCAGCCCCAACGACCATCGGTTCTTCGAACTATATGCCCTGCCCACTGCCACTTCTACTTGCTAATCCGCTGGGTTATATCGGTGACTTTAGTTCTTCTACGGATTTCTTCATTTCTGATTCGATCACGTAGAGAAACCCCGAGCATAGCCCTCTCCATAGCTCGTTGTGCGACTCTGAGCCTGTTCAGAAGGCCCATATTTACTATGACATTGAAAATACATATTTTATCTGTATATACATATATATACACATCATACACATAACCACGCCTCTTCTTTTGAGGAAGCTGAATCTTTTTTTTTCTATGCGACGATCTTGTCATACTTATTCCGCATCTATCACTTTAACCACTTAGCATTTTTCAAATAAACTCATTGATTTCAGGTAATCATAACCTAGTCTTGCTTTAGGGATGTTGACACGTCATGTTACAAATTCAGGTAAATATATGTTTTATACATTGAATATAATTACTCAAAAACCTAAAATATCATTTTTAAGAAGTCAATTATTTGTTTTAAATTTAATAAAATATATTTTAACTGCACTATTTTTCAACCAGTAGGCACCACGTGATTGCGAACACCAATCCAAGCGCGTTGACGTCATAGATCGGGGCACAAGCTGTTATTTGTCATAAACAAGTTAAAAGAATTACCTATCTCCCAATTTCACAGAATGCGAGACTTGATTGTCGGTCTGTGACGTAGTCATTGACATTGACAGTTAGGAGCGTTTTAGCGGTCTTTAGAATGTTGTTGAAATGTTTTATAGTTAAATATAATATTATTATTCTCGTCTTTATTTAGGGTCAAAATAATTCAATACTCGTAATAGTCGGGCCACACTCGTTGGTTTATGAATCTGTGTCATTCATCCTCTATTTATCCGAAGCATCTATGCATTCCTTTGGCACTTCTTGAAATACACCGCAATATTCATCGAAGTCAAATCCAGCTATATACAAGCGACCATAATGACATAAGATATATCAACAAAAGCAATGATGTTTTACCAAAGATGACGTATATTCATATGCGCGGTGCTCAGATTTTGTTCCTTTACGACATAAACATGCTTACTGCGACAGATAATACGGTACAAATAATATAGAAAAGGATAGCTATATGTTTAGACTTGCGCTTGAAATACGCGTTGCAATGAAAATTACTACAATTGACTTAATTTTGCCGCCTCAGTTTCCGCGCGCTTGTTCGACATCTACCTCATATAAACATAATATCATTGCATCCAAGTCACAAAATAATTTATATTTGAAGCGTTGTACAATTATATATATTTGGTATTTCAATTGTATGCTTCGTCATTCTTTTCACTATTTTTCCTTAGTGTTATATAACATTTAATAGGTGCTATCGGTGTCTATGAACACTGATGCAATGAATTAGATTACGGAATATTTTCTTTTGTTCCTCGGACACATAATACGGTAGAACTAAGTGAGTACCTTCGTCTAGGGACGCACGGCCTTTGATCAGGAGTCACTAAAAAATTTAAAGTAAGCCTGTGATAACGTTAAGTCTTTTACATTAATAGAATACTTAATAAGACGACACTCTTTGAACGTGTTAGCAGCCAAGAATTAACTGTTAGAGAACTGTTAACGATATAAGATAGATATATGTGTAATAATGATGTTCCGGACATCCGTATCCGGTACTTCTCTCGCGGATCCTTTACCTTATTAATTTTCAATTGATAGGATGAAATTCTATATATTATTATATATATAGCTTTAATATGAAAAGGATCCAGGAATTATAGTCCAATTTACTTCGTACATAAGCTGAGTATAGTGCTATAGGGGCATTGACATCTGTGAAATCGTATAAAGCTCGCATTATAATACCTAACATTCTTATGCTTTTTAACTCATCGGTTTAGAGTTATCTTGACTTGGCTCTTTTTTAGAACTCTCTCAATCACATTTCGGGACGTCTGTCTAGGGCTTCCTCTTCCAACACTACCATTATCTTTACCCATGTATACTTGCATGGTCAATCTCTTTTCGTTCTTTATCTCTACATGAACAAACCATCCTAACATACTTTTCTAAACCTTAGTCACTACATCTTCGTTTACAGCACAATATTACTTTATGCCGTTGATATATTTGGTTATTATTTATATTTGGCCGGTTGGCGCAATTGGTAGCACTCTGCCTTCTGAGCCGCTGGTCCCGGGTTCGATTCCCGGACAGGTCAAACATTTGTGTATATGAACATGTTTGTTTGACCTGTGTCTGGGTGTGTATATGTATATAAGTATGTTTATCAGTCATCAGGTTACCATAGTACAGGCTCTACCTAGTTTGGGACCTGAAGACCTTGTGTGAATGTAGATAATAAAATGAAATAAAAAAATATGGAGTACTAAAATACTTTATGTATGCTTTATCCACACTCCACTATCCGTCCAATACCTGTTCAAATAGATCTAAAATATACTTACTTATAAACATAATATGAGCTTTAATCATATAGCATAGACTAACAAATGTAGACAAATAAAAATACCTTTCACATATGGCAAATTACTTTCATTCACAACATAATATATTGCGATATTAAAAGACACGTCATATTCTGGTAAATACTTTTAAAGCCTGTCAACCTTAGTTACTTATGTTCAAAGCATTCACGCATGTTTAGTGCTTAGACAAAATTTACGAAATTCACCTTGTATTTAATTCAGAAAGTCTACGCTGAACTTATTAGAAATATTGAATAATGAAAATGAATATCATATTAATTATTGTGAAGTCCCTTACAAAACCGACATTCGTTGTTTCTTTGTTCTTTGTCTTGGTTGATACTCTTACTCAACGAACTACTTTGTTGTGTTTTATCTGTTGGGGTATATATATATATATATATATATATATATATATATATATATATATATATATAATACATAATTTCTGTGAGTTTGACACATTATTATATATATGTGGTATCCGGCTTTACTCACGTTTATAGTCGAAGATTCGACCTAGGTTTCGAGCATGCCCGATGCTCATCCTCAAGTGAGTTTACGCTGCCGGTGCCGGTAGTGGTCGCCGCGATCTGGCAGCGTAAACTCACCTGAGGATGAGTATCGGACATGCTCGAAACCTAGGTCGAAACTTCGACTATAAACGTGAGTAAAGCCGGATACCACATATATATAATAATATATAATTTCTTAAATATTCTGAGAAATTTTGGCTTACACTACTGTAAACTAGTTGTTTTGTTTTGTTAAAAGACTTGTTTTTTAGAAGAGTAAAATTTTTAAAATACTATAAAACTTGTAGCAACAAACAAGAGTTCCATTAAATACTTTCACAATGGAATGGCAATACTCTTATTCTTCTTGTCCTTATCCCACACTAGGTGGGGTCAACACAACAAAAGATAATCCACACCTACAAATTAGTAGGAGTCTGTTTTTCTACGTTTAAAACTAAATTATTGTGTATATCACTATATTAATGAAGTCAGTTAATTTATTCAAGGTAACATTAACATAATTTAAAAATAATTTAGAATAGCAATAAAATAATCTAACTTAAAATAAAAACCTTAAACATTTAATAAAAACTAAAATAAATCTAAAACGGGCCCCTGCGGCATTGTACCCAAGATGCTGGCAGCATTTCCTCTTTGTATTGCTAGGCTAATACGTTGAGCGAGGAAGCTGCCAGCTCTTCGGTCTCCTGAGACGTCAACCAGTCTCTTGGAGATTTCATTGAAGAAGTTGAGCGCGCTAGGACCCCACGGGCCAAGGGTCTCGACACCGAAAGGAACAAAATTGTATTCCGCGCCGAGACCGCTGTATTTAGCATATAATAATATATATGCTAAATAATATTAATTATATTTACTTCGATTTTTTTCATACTAGCTGCACCAAGCGGTTTTAACCCACGTAGACTATGGTTTTCCCCCTACCTCAGTTATCTCACTGGATCTATACTTTTTTTAAATGAGCCTATGTGTTGTTCCAGAGTATAAACTATATTCAATCCAAATTTCATGCAAATCCGTTCAGCCGATTCAGGATAAAGCAGTAACTAATATCAAATATTATATTAATTCACACATATTAATAAATTATACAGCATTTGAGTTATATCTATAGGCTGACAATAGCTAGTGGATTTCTCAAATGTTTTTGTGATAGCTGTAGCTGTGTTTTAGCTATTAGTATTTTATTTTAATAAACACATACGAGAATATTCATTCACGGAACATTAATTTATATTATAAGTTTACATTGCTTTTCAAAACAAACTCGATAAAGTGCAAGCAACCCGCGACAAAGATGAAACATGGTTGTTTAAAAAACGTTTTATAGTTTCGCTTAAACAACTTCAGAAGTCATAGAATCAAAATATTTCAAAACGCAACCAAAGAAAACTTACAAATACCGCCGTCGTGTCGACTCAAAGCCATCTCACAAAACACGAGACGAATATTTTTAACGGCCAGCATTTTTCGCATTATTTTTGTTGCTCCCGGATATTCTCAAAGTTATCACAACATGAAAATATAAAGTAGGTATAAGCACGTGAAATAATAGGAGGGCGGCCCATTACTGGTGAGTAATGGCACCTACTCAAGAAGTTGTTCATACAACGGATCTCGAGAAGAGGTCGAGTAGGTACCGCCTCGAGGGCTAAACAGGTAATAACGCCTTCTGATACATATACTAATATATATAAGACTCAATATTTTAAATACACGTGAGAGACTACTGATAGCAGCAATAGAGATTATGGCGGGAGATTTATATCACATGTTTCTTTTGTATTCCATTTTTTTATCTCCTGCCTTCAGACTATGAGAGGGTGGATATAAGGTTGTATACGCGAATTTAAAGACATATACATAATTAAATTTACTAAAATAATCATTTGTATGTCATTTACAATTATTAGTAAATTTATATGAAATATATTTTTAAATTACCTATATATAGTTACTTACTTTTTTCCATGTTTTCTATGTTTAATCATATTTAATTATTGTTATCTTCTCGTACATACATATGTAATATTGTAAATTTTATGAGAGCTATCGTCTGCCTACAAACTGCTACGCAGTTTGGCAGTATTTTGTGAATTAATATTACATGTTTTGTGTTGAATAAATAAATAAAAAAATTTAAAAAAAACTGGTAGCAGGTTAGAGCATTTGAGTTATCTATGGCTGACAACAGCTAATGGATTTCTCAAATGCTTTATAGTAGTTGTAGTATTGTAATTTTTAATTAATATTTAATTTTAATAAAGGCATCGCCCTTTAAAATAATCAGCAAATTATAAGCCTAATTCGTAATTCATTTTTAATAATAACAAATAATTTACTTAATATATTAAAAAGTATATCACCTACAAGCAAATTATATTATATTTGTTAGCGGATTATTACCATATAAATATTGTTAATAAAGATTAATAATACATAGTTTACTTGAAATTCGAACTTATGGTTAAGATTGAATTATGTATAATATATGTGTTTTCAAATCCAAATATTCAAACATATTTATTTAAGGTAACTTAAGAATATTTTTTTACAACTATTATTTTCCCGTAGGTATTGTTACGATAAAAGGTTAATAGAAACTCTTCGCATCCAATATGATAACATTTTTAGGAATATTTTGAGACTCCCTCGATTTCGCAGTGCCTCTGAAATGTTTGCGAATACTAATACTGACGGTTTTCATGCTGTCGTTCGCACAAAAGTCGCGTCACTGATCAAGGGGTTGCAAGGGTGACAGAACGGCATCCCGGAAATTGTTGCTAAAGATTTATGTGCGCCTATACTGATGGCCGTTGGGGCCGAAAAGTTCTAGAATGGAGACCACGGACTGGCAAGCGCAGCATAGGACGGCCACCGACTAGGTGTGGCGTGGCAGTTTTTCTTTATTTAGTCATTGCACTCGCCTTTTAAAATACCTGGCAGCCATATTCCACGCCGCATAACAATCGTCGTCACTTCACTGCCAGGAAGAGGCTTATAAAATGGTAAAACTAAAGCAGGTAAGCTTTCAACCAATTTAGTTGACTTATGGGCGTCCTGTGGTAATTACAACGCTGGTAAATTGAGAACCCTCTAAACACTAAATAAATTTGTAGTCTGAACTATTTTATAACTTTCATACAAACTCCACGGGGTATTTTGATTAGTTAATCTGTATGATTGGTTATAAAAGCAATAGGATTTTTCGAAGGAGCACAACATGATTAAAACTGAAAAGGTTTAAGGTAAAAAAATAATGGCCAAAAATTATAGCGAACGGTTTTCTGTTAGGGGTTGACAAAAATCCAAGAGGGTGAATTCCAAACGAGACGGCCAAAAATATCTAAGTTTTTGTAGCAGCGGTTTTAGGGGAGCTGATCCCGAATTTGATAATATATAAAAATCCGATATTTTCGCCAATGGTGGAAGTTTTTTTCTTCAAAGTATAATAGTACCTTACCTGATGAGATATTTTTTTTAAATTGTGTGATGATCAGCTTTATAAATCACTAGCTGCGCCCTGCGGTTATAACCGCGTGGTGAAGAAAAACGGTGATGATGGTGATGATGAAAATAAGCCTATGTGTTAATCCAGGGTATAAGCTATCTCTATACCATATTTCATCGAACACGGTATAGCCGTTTGAGCGTGAAGAGGTAACAAACATACACACATACACACTTACACACATACACATAAACTTTCGCATTTATAATATTAGAAGGATTGAATAAGTAGTAGATTAATATACATTAAGTATTAATAAATTATAATAAGCAAAAATGTAAGTTATTAATAATATATTATTAATGACTTTTGTGTAATGTCACAAATAAAGCTTTCTTCTTCTTCTTCTTCTTCTTCTTCTTCTTCTTCTTAAGTATTATGATTCGTGTAGAATACCGCACATGGGTTACTTTTAAGAAGTTCCTACGTATTATAGACTATAACATATTCCTGTATTAAATTTAATTAAAATATGTTGAGCTTTTATGACATACTTGAGCAACAAATATCCATATACAACAAACTTTCACATTTATAAAGAAGTATGAACGATTTACAGGTGGGTCAACAGACAGACCAACTCTTACCACGAATCGCACGTATAAGGGTTAAGCTAAAATGCACACTAATATCTGTTTTTCTCATTGACATTTTCGCAATACTATACCGTGTGCATTTGTTATTGCTCTTCGGTTTGTACGCGGGAAACGTTAGCTTAATAGGTGACCAATTCCGCTAAGTGAATTCCAAGTGACTACTCCACCGAAAGTGCCTAAACACAGCAGGGCCGGTACCGACGCATTCTCCCCCGTGAAGTCACGAACCGAAGCAATTGACTTCTTGGCTACGGTAGGGAGCTCCATTCATCTCGCACAATATAAGAAAAGACGTAATCATGTCGAGAAAGGAATCACGTCCAACGAGCTACAGCGCCGGAATTCCGTCTGGCCCGACATCCCCTGCAGTCTTCACTGTAGATAATTTTCTTTGCAAAAAAGAAACTTTATTTTGTTTCTTTTGCTTACGTTTTTACTAAAATTAGGATAACAACCCGAAACAATTCTTTGGTTTTTTCCCCTATATCTGATTGGACACAGAAATGTCTAGAGAATTACTGAAACAATGGCAGGCTTAGAGCAAATTGGGAGAAATGATAGAATCTATTTGGCGGGATACTTTACAGGTAATGTAAAAGTATATTTAGGATGCCAGTTGTGATATTTTTTTGGATTTAGTTGCTTACTAATATAATCAAAACATTTTGTGATTATGTTAGTTCGAGTTTCTCAACCTTAAGATGAACAAGAAAAGACCTAAGTTATCAGTATCAGTTGGGAGCTCAATTCCCGAAATATCTACCTACGATAAAGAACTAGACGGATTCAACTTCAAGAAAGTTTATTAAGTTATAATAAAGCTAGTAAAGTTAACACAATAGGCACAAACTTTTCATCATCATCAATCATTACCACGCGGGTAAATCTGCGGGGCGCAGCTAGTTTGTAATATTTACGAAAGTTTTGACCACAAGAAAAACACTTCCTTAAAACATTTTATTTCTGCATAAACAATCTAATTTGTAGATTAATTTTAATGCGTAGTATCCAACTGTATTTTTGCAATGTTCCTAAATTGTTTTAACGTTTTTTTTTCAATTCAAGGATCAATAAAAATAATCTAGTTGAATGTTCCTCGAAGTCTCCCAAAGGATGTCCGAACTTAGCTTGATCTAGATAAGCTTGAGAGTCGTTACCAAGCTGGAATTTTAAAGATAAAGAAAAACTTTTCGATTCGAATTCGAAATACTCTGCAAAAGACATTTCAAAGTTAGTGCTCTTTTCGCGACGAACGGAAACCAAAACACACTGAAACACTGGAGTTTGAACTGGACTGAGCAGCTTAAATATATTCAGCACGACTGCCAGCGGGCGTACCTTTAAATAATAGTTTTCAACTAAATATCTGTTAGCGAAAATAGTGAATCATACCGTTATTTGATAACTAGCATATGAGATTTATTCCTAATTTATTTCCACATTCACCAATAATGCCAACAATGGTATCTCTTTCATCAAGATTTTTTTATTGGGAAACCATCTCACCTGATATCAAGTGATGATGCAGTCTACGCCTATAGGCAGGCCTGACTAGAAGATACCTATTCACTCAAGTTTTTTTTTTGTTTTTATTTTACTACCAGTGAACGATAAGATGGAAAGAAAAAGATTGACTTGGTATGGGTATGTGTAAGAAAGGATATAAAACATAATTATAACGAAATGACTGTGGATATAAGTATTTTTTTTATTTTTTATTTATTTATTTACACCAGAATCAAAAAGAAAATAACTAATGCTAAGTAATAAACTAGCAAAACATTTGTGATAAACGATAAATAATTTAATAGCTAATATATACCTAGGATGGCCATTGGTAGCTGTACTAGGATTCCCTGTGTCACAGCTACCACGATACCAGCCTCTGAGCAAAGGAAAGAAATGAATTTATAATAAGAAAATATACACCTATGATATAGTTTATGTCTTTGTATGTCCTTTTGGCGAAATGTGTGTGAAAGGTGTAGAGGTAGTGTTAAAGTGTGCATGTGGAGTATTCGTGTATTTGTGGTGGAGCGATGAGTGTGTAAGAGTTAGTAAGGCGAGTGGGAGACGGGACGCTGCGACGATACGCACGGCACGCAAGATCCTGATGAAGGCTTCCGGAAGAAGCCGAAACAATTGTTGTTCGTGAAATCGGCTACGCGTAAGTACCACGTTGTACGAGTAGAAACAGTGTGCAGCTAGTAGTATAGAGGTAGCAGAAGGCCGAAGAAGGTATAGATAGACTGCCTAGGTAATGATTTGTTAATTACAGGTGTGAGTACTGAAATGGCTAGTGATAAAGTAGAGTGAAAGAGAAAACATGCTGTGGTAACCCCATCTAGGATAGGATAAGGGCAGGAAGAAGAAGCTTTTAACGAGTACCTTTTTTTGCTAAAAATGCTTTTGTGCAGCATATTCATTTATATATTTAAACTAGCTAGCCTGAATAAATTCATGTTACATTTATCTATAAAATATGAAGTTAATTAAAGTAGTAAAATATAACGTTAGTTGCGTAATTCTTTTTTTTTTTTTTTACTATTATAAGTTTGCGTTTGACAACTGTCTCACCTGATGTTAAGTGATGACGTTGTCTAGGATTTAGCACGCAAACCTAGAAGGTACCTATTCACTCGCGACTTGAAGACTCCAGGATTGTACATATCGGGAAACACAGACTCGGGCAACGAGTTCCACTCCTTGGCAGTACGCCTTAAGAAAGTGGAAGCAAATTCGCATGGGTGATTCATTAATTCGCATGATTTTAATGTCATCATCATCATCATCTCAGCCATAGAACGTCCACTGCTAGACATAGACCTCCACCATGTCTTTTTAGGGGGCTGGGGGATTTTCCAGTACTCGCCACGCTTAGCAGGCGGGTCGGCGGGTGCCCACGAGTACTAATGAGGGGTTACAATTATAAGCTAATATCCCCACGACGATATTTAGAAAATATTAATGTAAATATAATTTTAATGTAGAGTTCAACATATTTAGAGAATATTAATGTAAATATAATTTTAATGTAGAGTTCAACATATTTAGAGAATATTGCCAAGAATGTCTTCATTTTAACATTACCAAATATTTATACAATAATAGAATATTATGAATAAGCTTTTTACGAGCATTACTTGTTTCAGTTTTAATATGACATAAAACCGATTCAAAGATCTGATTCTCAAAATGAGATTTCCAAAGTGCTGAAAATTAATACATTACTTACCTACTTGAATAATGTGGGTAGAAAGAGAATATTTCAGGTGTGAGGTGTTCGCAACATAAAAAATGGGAGTGTGACGCGATATGAAATTGCAATGAGGCTAAGCGTCATCGCCGTGTCTTGGGAGTCTCACGCGTCGACAAATCCTATGATAGCACCTTCATTACACTTGCGTCAACCCTCCTCTCATTGCTACCCCCGTCACCACTTCAATCTTTTTGCGGATATTAAACTAAAATTATGACAATAGCATCGAACTTCTCCACACCACTCTCACAGTGATAAATGACCGAATCCATCTCATGGCGACAATTTAATCAGAATATCTTTTTATATCCGAGATACTGTTCCCTGTAACATTCCCTGTAACACAGTCAATACTAGTACAGGGTTCAGGGCTATCCGATAGTGAGAAGTGTAGTCATTCTATGAACCTTTTATTGTTAGATTTAAGAATTTGTATATGTGAATGATTGTACACTGTATTTAGTTGAAATAAATTATCTTATCTTATCTTATTAAACTTATAATGGTTTGAAAGTTGTATTTTTATCGGTAGTTGACCTATGTGTAGTTAGACCTACGTGCTAACTAGCTATATTCTATTGACGATTGCTCTATTGACTGGTCGGATGGCGCAGTTGGTAGCACTCTGGCTTCTGAGCCGCTGGTCCCGGGTTCGATTCCCGGACAGGTCAAACATTTGTGTGTATGAACATGTCTGTTTGACCTGTGTCTGGGTGTGTATATGTATATAATTATATATATAAGTATGTATATAAGTATATATCAGTCATCAGGTTACCATAGTACCGGCTCTGCCTAGTTTTTGACCTGAAGACCTTGTGTGAATGTTGTCCCATATT
Source organism: Apeira syringaria (assembly GCA_934044485.1). Taxonomy (NCBI): domain Eukaryota; kingdom Metazoa; phylum Arthropoda; class Insecta; order Lepidoptera; family Geometridae; genus Apeira; species Apeira syringaria. The sequence continues at coordinate 6,601,742 of OW203655.1, read as the reverse complement.
ATTATTATTTACCCATAATTAAATGCTACTTCATAGCCGTACGTATATATTTATTGGATATAACGACTACGTTATATCCAATAAATTAGATTGAATGATATACATTTCTATTCTCATTGGTGACTCGTGTAAGTATCACCAATGAGGATGCAGGTGAAGTGACATTTCATTTAATTAGAACTAAGATAGTTAGGTTAATGGTACACAACTTGTTAACGATAAAAAAAATCGGACATCATTGATATAATTTTCAATTAACATATTGAAAATAATGTCATTTTTATAAACTCTAAGCTTGCTTCCGGGCTGTTTGGCCGTGGTCTAAGTGGAACTTGTGTTCCAGACGTTTCGTCGATCACTGCGGTCGACATCTTCAGTAGTTCAGGTCCGAGCGGCGACAAGAGCGTAGAACTCTCCTTCGCGGCGTCTCAGGAAGAAGAAGTTCTACGCTCTTGAGGCGCAGTGATCGACGGAACGTCTGGAACACAAGTTTCACTTAGACCACGGCCAAATAAACGAGGAAGCAATACATACAACAATGTCATTTTTAATTAACAAACTGAAAATAATATCCAATATTATGTGTGTATTTTACATTAAAATTATTTTATTTTTTATTATATAGGCTCTGCCTAGTTTGGGACCTGAAGACCTTGTGTGAATTTCAATAAATAATAAAGAAATAAATTATTATTATTGTCTAATAGCGATCTTGAGCGCAAAGATGAACTTAAGTTGAGTATTAGGCGCAGACACTGGTTATTTTATTTTCGTTAAAATTCAAATTCGTCTAACTTCTTACAACTTATCTCTGAGATTAGACGATTTTTTATCAATTGCTGGCCAAATACGTGTTATTATAGTCGGCAACAAATAAGTGACGACTTATTTTATCTAAAATGAACCGCGAATTTAATAAAAAGATCTAATTTTAGTCAGTGATAAGTATTGTATTGATTTGAACTTTATCGTAACTATTTAAGAACTATCGTATATTCCACTATTTTAGTTGAATAAGAGAATCACTAGCAATAACATAATATAGTGCTCCTGGGAGAGTGACATCTGAAATTGTAATAAAACTCTAGTAATAAATATTTCAATGAAACTCACGTTGGATCAAAGTGCGTTAACTACCTTACTTTGCCTTTTACGACACCTACGAAGTGAAACGTACTAATCAAAACAATAATTAAATTGCCGTAAATAGTTCTCAACTGAGCGCCCCTGGCGTATGATTTAATCAATTGCAATAAACTTACCTAGATACTTAGTTGAGAACGTGTTTGCACTTCTGAAATATATTGTAAGAGCTAAGTTTGTTGACCTTAAAATGTTTGCAGTGCTATACTTGATTTTACTATGGACCCGATTGAACTATAGATTCTTTTATGATTAGTTTATCTTAAAAATGGACTAAAGGTCAAAAATAAAATGCCATCCGTCCCCCTGCCGCTCGTCGGGTTACAGACGTGAAATATTCTAACCATTCGACCCCATGAGAGGAAAGATCATAGGGACAGATGGGAATAATCCAGTTTTTGGCAACTGATGGCCGATCGGGCCGAAAAGTTCTCGAATTATCACCTCAGACTAGCAAGCACAGTGAAGCACGTGCACCTACGAGATAGAAAGCGACCTGACCAAGACCGTATCTGGTCGCTTAGGCATGTCTTTGGAAGCTCCTGAAAACCAATTGGTCTGAATACCAACATATAGGTAAGCCTTGTAAGAGGTTGAATTTATGGCAAATCAACTGGCAAGGCCTACAGACCTGACTGAAATGGCAGGAGGAGCCTGCTTTGGGGTCGTTTCCAACCAGTCCTTGTGAAAATCAATGGGGGCTATAATATGTCTGGATGTGGACGTCCACTGAGATGATGACGAAGATAAGTATTAGTAGTCAGGAATATTTTAAATAAATGTTATTGTAATCTTATTAAAAATATGCTTTTTCTTTAATTATTGTAATTGGCGTTTCACCCTTTTAATTAAAGTAAATAAATAAACTTATAATTTTTTTAGAGTACGTACACAAGAAAGATTTCAAAATATTTCACGAATAATTAGAAGATGTCGGTTTTTATCGTTTTTAACCTACGTTGTTGCTGTCTCTATGAAATAACTTAACAAAATGTTGTATGCAAATAACTGTTTAAACAGATCATCATAAAGATAACTTGTTCAACCTCTAACTTTCCATCGTCTGACAATTAGCGCGAACTGTGTCGCATAGTTGCGAACTATAACACCAAGTAGCGGCGAAAGAACTTTAGAGATGATACTTTTAGTTTGAAACTGCACGATAGTACCGCTTCCTGTTTTCCTTGTACCGTTCATACTGAAAGACTTTTAGGTGATATAGTTCGCTACGAGGTTGATCTTTTTATTTTGTTATTAACTTAAAATTAAATTAATAAAACATAAATTGATAACGATAAATCAGAAGCGATACGCAATCCTTTAAATCTGTAATATGTATCCATAATATACAATTTATAATATGTACTAGGTATATATTTTACTTATTAAAAGCTTGCGTGTGACAACTGTCTTATAATCGTTTATATATTTTTATTTAGTATTGCTTATGTATTTATTATACAAAATTAGACTAAATGTAATAATGTACTGAATATCATTTGAAATAGATTAAGACGCCAGCCATTTCACATTATTCTTCTCCGTTCAAGGTTGTTTGGGAGAGATCGCTATGAGTGATAAGACTGCCCATTGTTACATTTTAAAGTAAAAAAGTAATAAATAGTATTGACTTTGACTTATGTAAATATTACAAAATCAAACAAATTAAAAATACAATATTATGACACATTATGCGATCTATTTAGATAAATGTTTTCCTGTTTACAATTACAGCTTTTTATGTTTATGTTTTTTGCTATACTTTAAAATGAAATACTAATAACAATATTAAAATAACATTTGAGCAATCCATTACAAGCCTTTACAAGTCTAGATATTGTTTATTTTGGTCTGAATAAAGAAAGTTTTAAACACTCAAGTTTTTTCTTAAAATGTAATTCTTTGCTAACTAATTTACCATTCACATTGAAGCCTATTAACACAGCTACTATGATAATGTTGATAATTAATTAACTATCATTAATTAACGGAACCACTGGATGATGTTTTATGAAAGGAAACCAACAAAGTTCGGTGTTGATTAACATCAAAATGCTATTTAAATGGTTCTGCGGTGAAATCCAATAAGGTCCATAATGTTGGTTTGATTTTGAATGATGGCATTAATTTTGTTGGGAAATATTTAACACGCCCACAAAATGGCGTAAATAACTGGAAATCGGTGTGACGTCGGTCTTCCTATGAATATCTTTAATAGAGCTTCATGAAATACATTTATCAGTAGTATTGTTGAGCCAAACATCGGTAGAAACTGTAGAATGTCTATTCTTTATAAAATAAAATAAAGTCAGTGGGGGAGGCCTATGTCCAGCAGCGGACGTCCTATGGCTGAGATGATGATGATGATGATGATAATGAAAATAAAGTCAGCATTAGAATTAGTGACCTTCATATGTAGATTATTTCCTGTAAAGCCTGAGCCGATGATAATAGAATGGTACGTGCGAAATTTATGAATTTTATGATGCATCGATGCTCGCCCCAAGCCAACCCAATCTTGTAAAATTAAAAGAAAATCCCATTAATTTATTTACATCTTTCACCATGCGACATTTTATGATTTCCTACTTTTACTAATAAAATAATGATAATTATTGAAACCTAATTAGGCGTGTAATAAGATTCACATTGGTATGTAGACAGCATTAGTGAATGCGTACTGTCTTACCTTGTTTTCTTTTTCTTTGTTAAAGGTCTTCTTCGGCTACAGCAGCTGTTCCAACACCTAGTTCCCGGCAAGGCGACATTCAGGATCTCATACGTGAAAAGAGTTACGAATGCATCCGAGGTTGTCGGTTTCCTGAGAGCTGTTGAGAGACTCGACCGCTGGAGCAACAAATTCGTGATTTTGGACTCATCCACAGTGTTAGCGAAAGAAGTTATCATCTTGCACGTAAGAGATGTACACCTCGGCCGCAGAAACTACCATTACTTATTAACCGGCCTGGTGAGTAACCAAAAAGGATTTATACGTTATTTAAATATCTAAGTCGCATAAAACTTTTTTTGCACACGTTAATAAGAAACACATTACCACATTTTCAGGTCCGCAGAGCCTGTACGATGGTAACCTGTTGACTGATATATATACATATACTTATATACATATACACACCCAGACACTGGTCAAACAGACATGTTCATACACACAAATGTTATACCATTATACCACAATACCTGTTTGGGAATCGAACCCGGGACCAGCGGCTCAAAAGGCAGAGTGCTACCAACTGCGCCAACCGGCCAGTCAATTAATTATTTTATATATGTATTATCCATCTTTACTCACGTTTATAGTTGAAGTATTTCGAGCTAGTTTTCGCCATTGTTGCCACATCGCGGCGACCACGTCGTCGCGGGGACCACGGCGTGGTTGCCGCGATCGGTATCGGCATCGGACATGCCCAAAACCTAGGTTGAATTACCTCGACTATTAACGTCAATAAATCCGGATATAAGCTATGTCAAACTCATAGGAATTTCCATTCCAAATTCAATTCCAAAAATGAATGCATTCCAAATGTTTCGGGCAACTTTGGTATTTGAGAAACTCTAGTTTAGTAAAAGTAAACACATCGCCATTTATACAATAATATCTCATTTGTACGTATGTTAGAAATGCTCTTGTGAACTCTCAATATTGAGTGATAATCTTACCCTGCGTTTCTAAATAATTTGCTCTACTGGCGCAAATATAAGCAAGCTACTTGCAATCCATATTTAAAATTAATTTTTTTCATTTCATTAGGATCGAACTTTGCAGAAGGATGAGTGGGATACATAGAATATTCCTTTGTTCTCTTTTATAAACCTAATGAGTTCTTTCATAGAATACGTAAAGCCTTTTTCCTGTCTAAAATTTATTATAAATTCGATTTTTAACTGATTTCGAAAATGGAGAAGGTTCTCAATTACTAGCTTGTGATGTTCCCCGATTACTAGGAAATGCCTGAACCGATGAGAGAAATTATATTTTTGTTCAAAACCGTATACTTCCCAGGCCCAAGTAATCTCCCTGGCACCAAGTCAGGATCTGATAATTTGGTGGATAGGATGAATGGAATGAATTTGATATAGGAACGCGTTTTATATACTTTTTAACACTATTCAAGTGAAAGTATAGACTACTAGTATTTATTCTTAAAATTGATTTTGGAACGTGATTCGGCGATCGACGCTTCGACGGCTACGGTCGTCGTGGCGCAGTGGTCAGTGTCAGTGACATGACTTCTGTGTCTCCGGGACCCTGGGTTCGAATTCCGGCAGGGGCAAACATTTGTGAGTATAGATGTTTGTCCCGGGTCTTGGTTGTTTGTGTATTGTGATTGTGTGTGTCCATGCCTCCCGCGATACAGGGAGTCCTAGTTCGGGGGTCTGAGTGTGATAAAAAAAAAAATGTTTCTGTTCTTAGTAACGTTTGTTTAAATGTAAATTATTAGTATATACAGTGTTTGTTCATCCAGGTAATGGACGACCGTTGGGAGCGCGATGTCACTGAGTTTGGCGCGGTTAACATTACTGGATTTAGGCTTCTGGATCATTCGAGAAAATTTGTTCATGGCTTCTTTGAACAGTGGAAGAAAGATTCTATCTCGGTAAGTAATTAAATGATTTTGGTTAAAGCTATTTATTCATCATCATCATCTCAGCCATAGGACGTCCACTGCTGGACAAACGCCTCCCCCATTGATTTCCACAAGGACCGGTTGGAAGCGACCCGCATCCAGCCCTTGCCTGCGATCTTAGTCAGGTCGTCTGTCCACCTAGTCGGTGGCCGTCCTATGCTGCGCTTGCCAGTCCGTGGTCTCCATAAGCTATTTATTAGTATTGTCTTATTTAGCTGATAACCTTAGTTTTGCTATATTAAAATACATTTTATACATTACATTTACATATAGAAACACTAAACACTGTTAGTGTTTCTCTATGTAAATAAATAAATATAAAATAATTATATTAAAATAACAAAAGGATTTTACGCTCTTAACTTGACTCTACTCTAGGCTGCGTTCAGGAGCTTCGTCGGCCAAATATTGATCGACCAATATTTGATCTAAGTCTCACGAACGGCTACTTCATAGCATGTTATAGAAGAAGGAGAAGAAGTCATTTACATTGTTCATGGATCACATGATAGTTGATGATGCCACTTTTGACAGCCGACCAAGATTTGATCGATTCTAGAGGTAGTAAGATTATGGTCTGGTCGAGCATAATTTGCTCTGACAGGTTGACGTGAACGGTCATGATCAAATATTGGCTGGAGCAAATAATGCTCTAGTTGAGTGAACGTGAACGAACGTGAATGCCGCACATCCGCTGTCAGAGCAAGATATGGCTTGGCCGATGGAGCTGCTGAACGCACGCCCATACATGCGCAATTTAAGTTATATAAAGGTGATTGTGCAAAAGATCATTTAGTTTTTCCTCATAAAGTACAATAATGAGGGAATAATTAGTTCAAAAATAATAAAATTGATAGTGTTACACAGAGATATAGTTTTCCAGCAGATTTAAATGGATCTTATATCAGGCTATGATAGCGCTTTCAGTTAGCTCTTTAGCTAATAGACATTCACGTAATAGCCACGTTTTGTTCTCGTTTGCCACTTTTTAATTGTTGTCGAAGGACGTGACTCGCAAGACAATTTGGAAAGAGGTGTGATGAGAATTACTTTTATGCCAACTGAAATTATTCATCGTTAGTGTGGGATCTGTCCGATTGTTATTTTGCGATATGACTTCAACCCTAATCCTTTATCAGTAAATTTAAAACATGTAAACAACAATTCTTCGATCTATCGCCGATAAAATTGATCATTACTAGATTAGTTGAAATGTTCAATTTTGTATACAATACTTGCGGTGCGCCAAGGCTCCGCAAGGCAAACAAAAAAAATCATAAAGATCCATTTTTTTTTAAATTATTATATCCTACGTCACCCGGGGATGGTATAGCTTCCCAACAGTGAAAGAATTTTTCAAATCGATCAGTAGTTTTAGATCCTATTCAATGCAAACAAACAAACGAACATTCAAACATATATTTTCTCTTTATAATATTAGTATAGAAAATGCTAGAAATAATAAATGAATTCATTCTTCTTTCTTTTCTTAAATTATGGCCAAAAATAAATGACAATATTATGTATACCTATACAGTTATATGGGAGAATATTGCAAATATTAGGGACAAAATAACTGGAGGAGGCTTTTATCCGAGAAGGGGCCCATAAATCAATGAAACAAATAAACTAATTTTTAGACTAAAAGTAAAAAAGACTAACAACTTCGATTTAACAACTATTAAAATACAATGAGAATGACGGCCATAAAAGCTTTCTTACACACACTTCCTCGGTGGTCCTATTTATATTTTATCAAAATCGGACAAGCTATTTTTGAGTTACACTCCAATAACTGAAAAGTGATACTCATACCTCGATGATATTATAGTTTTGGGGTAAAGACATCGGTGCACATACACAATAACAATTGATCCCGTGAGTATATCAAAGGTCAATGAAGTGTGATAAAAAAAAACCGACTTCTACAATAAAAAGTGTGAAATAACTTGTCAAAGTCGGTTATGAGCACACACATATATACAAACGAAATGAATGTGTGTTTCTGCTGCGTTACTTAACAAATTTTATTGTAAAATGCATATTTTACTCAACACTGAACACAGTTAATTACTTCAGAGATAGGTGTTAATTAATAGTTTCAGAAATACTCGTTTGCAAATACTGTGTCGGGAAGAGCTCGCTTATAATTAACTTCTGGTATAATTATCACGATCATCGCTTGTGCTATTAAATTTTCTACATTTATGAGATTTGCATTGTCATTTTATAAAAAAACTCAAGACCCATTTTTTGTTTTTTGTTTTTTTGATTAAACTACACAATGCAGACTCGATGGTGCGTACCTTTTTTTGATTCAATGTAATTAAATAGTATTTTCCATTATTAATTGTACATTTTAAATGAATAGATAAATAATATAAATAATAATATATTATATATATAAGAATATATTATATTTGCATAAAACTTAATGTCTTAATGTCATAGATGATTATAAAAGCCGCTTAATATAATATAACTATATCTTAAATTAGAGATAATTAATACAAAACAATATTTTCAAGAAACCAAATCTTTTAAAACCACATTAAATTGCCAGTATTCGCCATGCTTGGCAGGCGGGTGTGCGAACGCAGAACATTGATTTCAACCGCAGAAGACGCTGGTGCCTACCTTCTGGTACGTGATGTCTTAGCCGAATCTTACGGCACGCACGGGTAGATATGGCAGGGTTCAATTCTGTCAAATATATTTTTTCGTAATGGTCCTTTCAAAATTGTACTTGAACCCGTCGCTTTTCGATTGTTGTTAAGCAACACATTCGCTAACAGCTTCCGAATACATAATATAACTAACATGATCATTGAAACTGCGAATTGTAGTTACTACATATCTTGTAGGCTCCTTGATAAGCAAAATGACATTAACATAGATAAGTAAATTAATAGTTACGTGACTAGATAACAAATAAGTAATATACTAATGAGGCCGTTTCTGTCGAGCACGTCTCTGGGAAACATTATGAGCTTACTTATTGGGCATTCGGTAAGCGAACTCGTTAAACCTTCAATTCAAGGAAAGCGTCTTGTTACAAACTTTTAAGTGGATGGTATTGTACTTTTGAAATTTTTAAGTTAGAATTATTTATTTATTTATTAAGGTAATTTTATTCATGTCAATATTTATTACAATATGCCATCTATAAATAAAATCTAAAATATAATAACTATAAGTCAACAAGCGTAGGACTACGCTCAGTCAAAAATGCCTCCCCTAAATGCCCCTTGCCCAAACATGCCCATTATAGCGGCGGTGTGCCCGCGCTGAATGGCTATTGACACTTGCTGTGTTAAAAACTATCCAGCCCGGCGATCCCGCCCCTTTTCTCGGCTTTATTAAGGTACAAAAATAGTTAACAAACTTCAACTTATATAAGAAAAATAATAAAACGATTACATGGTAAATTTGTTAACTCAAACATTGTACACAGCGTTCATGAGTTATAAAACATTCATAATTTTAACGTCAATCTAGCTAAATTAACAAATAGCGATTGAAAATAGGGTATGCTTAAATTTTTATCAGGTAGCGTGATGAACGCTATTTCATTTGTTTTATTATTATACAGGGAGGGAAAGGAATTGGCACCGACGCAAACTTGAAACTACTCTCGAATAAGCCAAATACCAACTTGAAGCTTTGAACTCTATAGAAAGACGAGCCAAAAAGATTATTGTTAGCTACTCTCTGGTTAAACATAGGCTACAGAGACTTGAACACCGACGTAGAGTTGCTCGCCTATCGGTTTTCTATTGGATTAAATTTCGGCGAAAGGGCACTAGAATTACACAGTATAATTCCACCACCTCTATTCTATAATCGGTCATTCAGACGTACGACTATGCGCCACCGCTACATGGTAGATATACCACCGTTACGCACGAAGCGTTTTGCTTCCACTTTTATAATGCGTACTGCCAGGGAGTGGAACTCACTGCCCGAGTCTGTGTTTCCCGATAGGTGAGACGTGGTCAAACGCAAGCTTTCAAAATCAAATTAATCTTTAAAAAAGAAATAAAAAAAATAAGGTACAACCTTCAAGTCGCGAGTGAATAGGTTCCTTCTAAGTTTGCGTGCTATACCTTAGACCGCGTCGTCACTTAACTTCAGACGAGGCAGTGGTCAAACGTAAGCTTATAATGTTTTTGATATGATTCAGTAATTAGTCATAAATTGAACCAGCGCAGTGTAGATAGAATAGACTGGCCGGTTGGCGCAGTTGGTAGCACTCTGCCTTCTGAGCCGCTGGTCCCGGGTTCGATTCCCGGACAGGTTAAACATTTGTGTGTATGAACATGTCTGTTTGACTTGTGTTTGGGTGTGTATATGTATATAAGTATATATATAAATAAATATCAGTCATCAGGTTACCATAGTACAGGCACTGCCTAGTTTGGGACCTGACGACGTGAAAAAAAAAGTGTAGATGCGTAAGGGGCGTTCAAAATGTATTTATTTATTTTGAATTTGTTAATACGGCTCGCGCCAATCATACTAATGACATTATTCAATATAGATTATGTTACGTTACATAGTAGCAGAGATACAGGAAGTGTAGTTAGAAGTTTATAGCGTAGTTGTAAACCACTTACCTATACTGATATACTGCTTTACGACAGTCATCACACGTAATTGTAGTGCGTTTTTCACTCATTGACCTATTATATTACATATTCTTAATTATCTGTGAGCGCATTGTACCAAAAAAATTGTGAACATAATATTCCTTTCACTGAAAAAGCATAAAACCAATAAACACACTATTCATTATAAGAAACTTCTTCAAAGCACTCAATTCATTATGCCCTAGCTGCTCGCACTACAATCTGGAAAGGTTTCTCCCAGGCATACATTATGGTGTCCTACGGGTCATCAAAAAAATGCATACAAACATAAGGTATTTTGAACGATTAATTGCCTTCTATGAAACTTGGCAATAACTTTAATATAAATAAAAATATAATTTTTGAAAAATATCATTTCCGATCTAAAAGGTAAAACTAATAAACAATTTATACAAAATATCAACTTTTTATAAAAAGGTTAGATAATAAAACGGCGTTTTTAATTACTGTCTGCAGTTCGTCCCTAAAAGCTGGCAGCATTACCTCGTTGAAACATATGTTGTTTTAAGAGTTGTGGACATATTTTCACAATGCAATAACACAGGAGATAGATATATATATGATGCTATGTACATATGATGTAAGGTCAAGGGTTAGAACATTTGAGTTATCTATAGGCTACCAATAGCTAGTGGATTGCTCAAATGTTATTGTAGTAGCTGCAGTATTGTAATTAGTTATTAGTGTTTTATTTTATGTAAGGTCAATGTCACGATTACGTTACACATAATTGATATCGTAACGAAATATAGTTCGGTTTCTAGCTTAGTTTTGTATATTTATTATATTCATCTTTTTGTAATTAATTTACAGGACATGTCTCGACGTATGTTTTTCATTCACAGTTACCAATCCTATATATTTCCATTCCACGTTTCTAAATTTATGATAATATATGAAAGAAATATATTTACAAATGATGGGAAAAAAATATTTACAAGCATCGTAATTAAGGTATATATTATATATGTATATACCTTATATGTGCCTTCCAAAGTTAAGACGAAATCAGCGACAAGAGAGTACAAATAAAACGCCTGTGCCAACAAACCAGACAAAACGTGTCATTACCAAGCTTGCAACGGAAGTATCTCCGATTGTCTCCCGCAGAGTCTAACTAATGATATGAATTTTAAACAGGCCAAAGCCGCGCTAATGTTTGACGCCGTGCAAGTTTTAGTCGACGCCATTGTGAGGCTGCTGCGTAAAAAGCCAGATCTGATTAAAAACGCTGCACGACGCAATGTCAACACCAACTCCAGCCGTGGTATAGAATGCAGTTCCAAAGGAAAGATCAGCCCTTACGAACATGGCGAGAAACTATCCAGGATGATAAAAAAGGTACCTAAGCATCTTTTAACCTGACATCAACCAAAATAGAAAGATTATATGAAACCATTTGATAATTAAACATAGGAGTAACATTGAACAAAATATTTCTGTTTTGGTTGATGTCGGGTTTAATCATTCGCTGAGTAAAAATTTGGTGTAATAATGATTTAGCCTGGCCGTTTGTTATCTGTGAAATTTTATGTTAATATTATTCTCTACTATTCTCTAGAGTAATTTAGAATTCTCAGTTGGCAATGCGAATGATTGATGCCAATTCATACATTCAATTACCAGTGCAAGCGAATGCTTCGTTATTCATATGCGGGGGTATGCGCGTCAGTCGAACTTCGTATTGAATATCTGAAAATCACAATAATATCGGTGGCAAGAGGCAAACGCCAATAATATCTGAGTTGCGCTAATGGTTTACTCGCTATTCAATTTATCGTTCTAATGGCGTCGGGGAACTTACTCGCAGTACCTATGTCAAGTTCTATGGCAACACTGTCATTGTATTATATTAATTAACCGGCACCCTTGGTTTCGACATTGTCCTGGGTCCCACCCGTCGCTGAGGACCCATTATCGCTTACTATTGAACATATATCTTTACGTATGATGACATATAACTGACATCTCAAGTCCATATTTAACCTGGATCAGAGCTACAACTGAACAAGCCATAGGAAATCCCTCCTTGATTGCGGTTTGTATATATAGTAAAATTATTGTTAATTTTTTTTTTTTTTTTGAAATAAATCTCAAACCCTCGCACTAGGATTCCCTGTATCGCGGGAGGCATGGACACACACAATAACAGCTTGTTCTTGATTATTTCTTGTGAATGAATTTTATCGTAGAATTTATAGCATGAAAAGTTGCTGGGAAGCGAACTGCAAAATAAATTGCAAATTAATGTTCTTCATTAAAGTTGTAATGAAAGCAACTCATTGGAAGTTCTTCTTATCATTTGTTTTTAGGGATTCATAGTACTATTGCAAAGAAACCTTTTAATTTCATTATGTGCGTTTTAGCTATTTTCATTTTTAAAACACCTACAGCTATGAGTATAATCGCCTAAATACGCAACTAAAAAAAAAAAACGTTTATAGTATTTTCATTCATGCGTGTTTTACCAATTTTAACTTTATCGTAACCGGGTTAAATTAACCTCTTTTTGTATATATAAAAATTTGAATTTAATAATGCATCATTGTGTCAAAGGGTTTTTCTTTGTAATCTGAATCCAAGACAAAATTTACTCCTTACTGTTCAAATGTACATAGCTACGGAACCCTTTATTAAGTAAATTTAGTTGATTCATACTTTTGGAGCGATTAAATTTCGTGTTTGACATTGATTCATAAAAGATCCTATTTCAGTTCAACCGACACGTATACAATACATATACGCCAACGCATTATACGCCTTATGGGCATATTGCAATCCCAATAATATATCATTATTCTTTAACAAAAATTTGCATAATGATCCGCAAATAGCCGAAATGAATAGTCACCTATAAATACGTGAACTATTTGAAATGTGACTGCTTCTTACTCTGTAGGTATTCGATTCCGTAACATACAAGTGAAGTTGCGGTCGGATCCGCTAATGCAACCATGAATACGACGAGTCGCACAAGGAGCTTAACTGCGGCTAAACCAGCCCAGTTTCACAGCTTTAAAACCCTCCCGAGGGATGCACTCACCTCGCAATTCAGTTACTTCATCTGAGCTTTATACCAAAACCTAAACATCACATAATGTTTGAGTAATTGCTGATGAATAGGATACAAAGTTCATTATTCAACCACCGTGCGTATACTTACCGTGCAAAATTGTAATAGACCTAAATTGGCAGAACCCAGGTGTTAAACACCGTTCGTCTTTTATAGAGGTGGAGTGCAGAGAGCGCGGGACGGTTTCGAGGTGTCGACGATTAATTACGCTCGCCGGTGACGCGTAATTAACCCCCCCGTACTTACTAACTACCGGATTCGCGCGGCCGGTCTACGCGAAATATGAGAATTTTTATAGCACCCACTCTGACTGATATCTAATTCGTGCTGAGCGAATTTAAACGCTGAGGCTTTTAAATTTAAAGACAACAGTCGCATTGTTTGCTTCAGACCGAGATAGAAGGACTCAGCGGGCTGATCAGGTTCAATGAGGAGGGTCATCGCCGCAATTTCTCGCTCCAAATCGTAGAGAACACTGTTGATGGGGATATGGTCAAGGTGAGAAATTAACATTTAACTTTAACTGGTTGTTCAACGCCATAACTTTTGGTAAACGAAACAGAGTACGTATGCATCGTACTCTTTGCGCATCGAAAGTGACATTATGAGTTTACCTCATTGCCTAATGTATTTTACTGAGCAATCACTGCTTGTGTGTATCCTTACTGTGATGTAGCGTTATTTAGTAGTCTTGGATAGAATTTGAAATCGTCTCCAGATTTCAAGGCATTTGATAAATATTATTATGTTATGAAAACTAAAAGGTTTACTTAAAGACACATTTTAAGAAGTGATTTCCTACTACCATCGGAGTTGGGTGAGGCATCGATTTTTTTTGCTCATGTCACCTGCGGAATCTCCAGCTGTGACCACAGCCGGGATTTCAGACTACCGCGGCTCGCAAGAGCCTCAATCGCGTACGAAAGGGTAGGCACGGTGGAACCATTGTGGGGGGTGGGAGTCGTCAGACTCCCCCCACCGGTGGTGATCACCCCCGTGCGCGAGACTCATAATGTTTTTTGTAAACCTTCTTAATTTTGTTAAGGTGGCGGTTTGGTACGATCACAAAGGCCTCGTCCCAGTGCGACCTAAGCTTGCGCCGATGGACGTGTTAGGAAATTACGATCGCAACAAGACGTATATCGTGGCGACGATTGAGGAGCCTCCGTATTTCACCCGCAACCGCCCAGACGCGCCTGAGGCTGTCACCAATGAGCCATACCGAGGATACTGCGCTGATCTTGCCAGGATGCTCGCTGACAAACTTGAAATCAAATGTAAGTTAATTGTTGAACTCAGAAGTTTTAGAGATGTACAAAGATTTAAATCAATGCAATACTTTTTAGTGGAACAACGAAAGAGTTTCATGTGTAATGACCTAATTATATTTATTTTTTTATTATTATGTATGATATATCTATCTAGATACTAGGATTATAAGGCTAAGGACTCTAGGATAATAAAGAATGAAAGATGGCAGAATTGTGACTTAAAGCCACAGAAACATTTATGTATATTATTAGAAAAATGATATTTTTATTTATGTATTACAAAAATATACAATAATTTACAACAATACACGCGTTGCAGATAAATTGGTATACAACATTTGTGACTTTGTTAGCGTCAGGGATTAAGAAGAAAAACAAAAAATAAATAAGAACAAAACGATTATTGCGACTGCAGTTGAAAATCGTATTAAAGAGAGAAAAAAATGAGTAGCCTCCATTGATTTTTCTCCTGAAACCCTTTACTGAATCTCGTGTTTGTTAACTCTATCAGTCAGCAAAATATTGTTTGCTTCTTCTGAGATATCAAATCTTGACGAGTTATCAAAATCACTCCTGTAGGTGTTGACGCGTTGGGTACTTATTATGAATATTTTGCCTTCGATTTTTCCCTTCATATTTTTTTCAACATCCGAAATGTATGTGATTCAATTGGCGGGATTTCCTGCGACGTTGCGTAACGAATCATTGCTTTTGACAGATGAGTTCCGTATGGTGAAGGACGGGAAGTACGGTCACGAGAACCCCAAGATTGTTGGTGGCTGGGACGGACTAGTAGGCGAGCTAGTGCGCAAGGTTAGTCATTACTATTTTTAGATTTACCGTTTTTTTTACAATTACGGAAATCTATTTCCATTTATAAAAAAAAAAGATTAAAGTTTTCCCAAGAGTAAGTAATTCTATAATAAACATTGTAATCGAGATATTAATCACACCATATTACCTATGGTATACCTATATTACCCATTTTATTTATTGCTTAACATTTCGGCATTTTTGCTTGTTAGTTTTTAATGATAATTCAATTCTACAAGAATTTGTGACCAGTGAGGTCATAACTTAATTCTCTCAATCGAAAAAATAATAATTAATATCGGTGATCACTGAGTTGTGACATTGATTTCACAATTAATTCCATTATTTTTTGTGTGAGGAGACAAGTTACAGATTACCCCGTAATAATTCCGTATTCTGTTTTATTTAAAGATTGCAAGATTAAAAATACTCTGAACATAGTGTTATTATATACCTAAGTATTTTAAGGCGCTGTACATACACAAATCGTAACTTTTAAAAAATTATATAACAATCATGTGTTGTCTCTGCATCAAGAACTGTATCTTTGGTGCAGTATAAAAGAGTGTTCAGGAGTTAAAATACGATTAGGCATAATCTACTGGATAGTTATAAACTTTTAAAAAATGCTTATTTAATGAAAAAAACGTATATCTTTCAAAATAATAAGTTATATAAGTTTTTTTGGGTAGAAAATAACAAAGTCAATAAAATGTCCGGATTTTTGTTGCAATATTTGCCAATTATTTTGTACTTGGTGGGCGGGCTCTTTTCCGCAACCAGGCCGACAGCGCGCGGCCCATTTTGCGTGAAGTCAGGTGGAATTTGTCAGTCCAGCCACCCGATGTCGCCCAGGAATCCCAGGAGCTCGCTGATGCCGGTGCAGGCTTCCTGGACAGTCCTCGGCGTGCCGAGATGAACTGCATAACATACAACCTGGGTATCTTCAAGTCACGAGTGAATAGGTATCTTCTAGGCAGGCGTGCTCCACCATAGACCGCATCATCACTTAACATCAGGTGAGATAGTGGTCAAACGCTTGCCTATTCCCAATAAAAAAAATCAAAAAAAACTGCCCTTTGTGTCGCCACGCTACTGCACTCAATGATCACGTGCGCGGCCGTTCTCTGCCAATTATTAATTTGATACGAATTTATCAAATTCCTACAGCCGCCAAGTACCACGTGACCTCAGCTGGCTAGTCCGCTCTGTTCTCAACCAGCTCATTCTGACCATAGATCAGATAGAATACATACTAGATTCTGACCGTGACCACTGACAACGTCGGACCTGTGTTTGATCGCTCTGCACTCTCCCAAACATTCCTAGCCTATTTTAAACAGATAGGTTCGCGCGCTATTTACCTATAACGTTAGGAAAACCTCGTCTTGGTAAAGGTACTGCCCTGCATGAGATCTAAACCTGTCTAGGGTATACATTGAGTAGTAAAGGTACTCCTATCTGCATCTCCGAGAAATATAATGCGATTTAAGTCCCGAAGCAGTGAAATGGAATGAGGTTAGAATAAAAGCTTACAATATTCTGCTATTTTCAAATATGTTTTATATGATACAGCCACTAGAAACTATTTCAGGTCCGCATTTTTCCTACAAATATGTTCATATTTTACGACCGTTTCATTCAGAAATAAGTCCGAATAAATACAGAACAAACAAACAACTTTGTTTCTTTGAATTGTTGATTTTGAATAAGTTTTCCTCTTAACATGACTACGGAGGGTCCCACTCCCATCTTTATGCGTGATAGAGAAGGCCATTTTATTTTCTTACTAGCTGCACCCTGTTTACTTTGGTGTAACGGTAACTTTGGTTATCCCTCGATAGGTTTAGTTCACCTTTTGGGTGAACAAAGATCATGGAACTCGTGTCATCGTCACCGCACGCTGTCCATGTTATATTACAAACCATGTAGTTTTCACTTCTATCGGGTGTCACCAAAGACTGCCCCCCATGTTTTTATTTATTTTGCGTAAATAGACGTGTACTCGTAAATGCTACCTCAAGATTAAAGTTAACCATACATTTAAACATTTTACTGTAAGATTTTTTATGGGAAATGAACCAAGATTGAGATTTGTATACTAATAATAATGCCAATATTTGATTAGAATATATATGGCACACTACACACCCATTCAGTTATATTAAAAATGTTAGTTGAAACTAAGAAGGTTTTTTTTCCTATAACTGAATCGGTGTGTAATATGTTGTAGATGTAAGACTCAAAAAATGCTTACTTTTTTCCTGTACTGAACTACAAAATTGTATTCTTGATCGGAAATTGTCGAACGCGTACTGATTTTGGTGATAGGGAAAATACGGTTGTTTGAACCGATCCCAAATCTTTATATATAGGATATAATTCAACTATGCATGTATATTTCATTCAACTCATCCTAAACGACTGGACCGATTAGAATGATTTTTTAACCGACTTCAAAAAAAGGAGGAGGTTCTCAATTCGACCCGTGTGTTTTTGTAATTATTTTTTTAAATTTTTTTATTTGTGTTTGTTACCGCATAACTTCCGACTGGGTGAACCGATTTTGATTGTTCTTTTTTGTTTGAAAGTTAGTGCTTCCCGTGTGGTCGTATTTAAATTTTATCAAAATCGGACGAGCACTTTTTGAGTTACAAGGCAAAAACTGAAAAATGTGTGCATATACCTATTATATCGCATACACGATATTATAGTAGCGGGTGAAGACATCGGTGAACATACCTACACCACAATGACAATTAATCCCATGAGTAACAAAGGTCACTAAATAGAGTGAAAAAAATTTTTTTTACAAAAAATTGGAACCGACTTCAACACTCAAAAGTATGAAATAACTTGTCGAAGTCGTTACCATGAGCACAATATTTTGATATCAGCTACTTTTGTCCAGGATGGTTTAGATTAACAAATCCGCCCGGCAATTGGCACTACAGTCGGTAAAACTATTTTACCCGTGCGCAGCCAGGTTGGACCGCTAGTTGAAATATATTATTTTATTTATACTTAAAGGAATATTTTTTAAATGGACAGCTACCTCGTCTTACAGGGAACCTACCCTTAAAGCATTTTAATAAGGAAAAATGTAAATACGTTTGGTAAAAAACAATTAATCTTACGCTTTTCAATGCAGTAGGTTTATAAATCTTACGCTTTTTAATATAGTAGAAATATAAATCGCAATAAATGATGCACAACGTAATGCAAGTCTTTAGTCTAGTATTTACTATATAAGATATTATGTTAAAACCTGTTTTAAAGTATACATATACGAGTATCATTATCCGCACTCAGTGGCTCTATTTCACAAAATCTCACAAAATCTCATATACATACATGTAAGTCTTTGTCAATAAGTCATTCGAATAAGACTTTAGCGATGTTATTGACAACTTCCTGAAATCAATCAATATCCAAAAATATGCTGCAAAATTAAACTGCCACAAACTGCTACAATTTATCGAACCGATTTAAAACAGACCAAGTATGCCACATTTTGCTTTAAATATTCACGACATTTATGAATGATACCATTGACACGCGGACCACATCATTATTTCAGTCAAATTATTAATAAACATTAGTATCTTTATATTATTACAATATTCATGTTATATTAAAAAATTGGAATATTACTGTATTTTATTTTGCAGATCTATACCTAGTTATTATTATTAAGAGTGCCTTACTTATTGTCATAAAATATTTATATTTATTTGCCAATTTATGACATAATAAGTGTCCGTGGTTAGTCAATATTTAGTTAATGTTGACCACTTAATATCTACCGAAAAACATACTTATATTATATTCTAGCCCTAATTCTGTCAATCACTCGAACTAGCTAAAATTCACTAACATTCTTCAAAATTAAACAGCTCGTATTCTTATTACGCCAAAATTAATGTTTTTATAGCTGTACAATGCTATATCTAATATTAGTCGAGTTTTATTCAATTGCTGGCCAATAGCGGGTAGTTTTAGTCGGCTACAAATAAGTGGTGCCTTATTTTACCTAAAACTATCTGCAATTTTATTAAAGGTATTGAACTTTTATTGACAGTTGTTAGTTAGACTTTAACCTTATAAAAACTTCTGTCTAGAATTTTGGTTTACGTTAGCTGAACGAGAGAAAAACTACTAATTACAATACTTAAATCATCATCATATCCGGTTGGCGCAGTTGGTAGCACTCTGCCTTTTGAGCCGCTGGTCCCGGGTTCGATTCCCGGACAGGTCAAACATGTGTGTGCATGAACATGTTTGTTTGACCTGTGTCTGGGTGTGTACGTATATGTATATAAGTATATATATATCAGTCATCAGGTGACCATAGCACAGGCTCTGTCTAGTTTGGGTTCTAAAGACCTTGTGTGAATGTTAATAAATAAATAATGAAAATATATATATATAGTCCATATACTCGTATATCTTAAATTTCTAATCTGAGGCACGATAGTTCTTCTGAAATAGGAAATAGCGCTGGACACCTCGATCTAGCATAAGCACTTATGATACATACAATAGACATATGGCTGGGCTTCTATGATCCACTACGCTAGCTAATGCCCATTGGCCAATAGGCATGGGGAGCGCTCCACGCCAACGAAGTATCATAATAGAGTTGTCTGAAGCTGTCATTAATGTACGGCTTATGTTCACTCGAGCGCTTGTAAGCACTCAGTGGAAAGCGCCACCAGAGGTTACCCATCCATCTCTTCCTTCTGATCGCAAAGAATGTGGCTTATCCTCCATTAAAATCACTCATTGCCGCTGTCCTAGTATGAACACTTTAATATGAGTATGATACGTACTTATAAATAATGGAATAGACGTGTGCAGATACGAAAACTACCCGATGTCCTCATAAAATATCATAAAGGTTCCAATCGTAAAAAGAGAAACCACTAGAAGACGCGATCGGTATGTGTATCGCGTATTTCCTTCGGGGCCTTTGGGACTGTTGACAATATAGAAGCGACAACAGATATGATTTTATTAAAAACAAGCTCATCTATTTTTATTAGCGTGAACTTCGCAACCGTGAACGGAATATGAGAATTATGAGAGTTCGGAGCGAAACAATTTAAAATTGTGCCCGGTTAAATGTCCGTGATTCTGACAAGCTAAACTTATTTTAATTTTAGAATAATAACAATACTAAGCTATGAAGCTTGGGTCTCACGATATGTGCATTTAGTGATAGGTGCATGATAGCTTTATTATTATTATTCCGATTTACTCATGTTGATAATCGAATTATCCTGCCTAGGTTTAGCATATTTTACGATACCCGTCATAAAAGGAATTATTGAAAATGATTTGTAAATGAACCAACAGTCTCAAATAAAAATATTCATTCCTTGTTAGGCGAATGCGAGATTAGCATGCGTGCTGATGGAACAAGTAAGATAATATTTTTGCTACCATTGATTTTTTTAATTATATGGCCAAAAGGCAAAGACGTTATATGCTAGAATCTACTGTTAAACTATTTTGTGGCTAAACTTTTACGACATAATAAACTTTTTTATTAACGACGAGAAATTCATAAAATAATAATTTACTTTTCTTATTGGGTTACCTAGATTTATTAATAAAAAATGTAGTTTCCATTGTTGACTTCATACTGTGCATTATAATTTTAAAGAATACAACACTGCGTTCTAAACACATTAATTTGAGAAATATATAATTTGTGATATTATATCAGAATAATCACCAATGCCAAGATAAACAAGGGCATCCCCTGGGTCGTTATTACCACTCTTTTTTTTTTAAATGCGTGAATTTAACACACGTAACTGGGCAAACTTTGTACTTATTGTACTTTTAATGTATAAAATACCTTTGAATTCTGGTGTTCAAGAGTTGGAATATGTTTATGTTGGTAATATATAACATATTTGTCCCAAGCTATGTATGAACCGAGCTAGACGTTAGTTACTACTAACCCGCTTTCGCAAGGTATAAACAGCAGTAACCCGTTTTTGGAAAAATTATTTGTTTCGCCTTACAACATAATTATTATGACGGGGGCTAGTCTAAGTCCTGCCTGGTGGTAACATCTCAGAATGAATAATGCCCTTCCAATCCCACCACACACAGCGACACCTTGTTGCGAGTTAATCCGGGTTTCGCCACAGTCTGTGAAGCCTGACCGGCCTTTGACCACGGCCTTTTTCACACATTCTTGTCGCATATGATCCACTTTTCATCACAAGTTATCAGCTTCTTCAAAAACGGTTCGGTTTCATTACGTCGTAATAAAGAATCACAAATGAGTACACGGTTCATTAGGTTTCTTTCAGTGAGCTCGTGAGGCACCCAAATATCGAGGTTTGTTGTGTACCCAGTATTTTCAAATGCGCCAAAACTGTTTTGTGGTCAATTCCCAGTTCTTCAGCTACGTCGTTACTACTGATGTGCCGATCTTGCTCCACTTTTTCAAAAATGGCATCCATTTTATCCGTAATAGGGCGACCAGAGCGACGTGCATCTTTGACATCAAAATTTCCGGATTGAAAACGCTTAAAACCAAATTTGTGCTACTCTCACTGACACTGCACTAGGTTCATGAACATCGCAAACTGTTTTCGCGGCTTGCGTTGCTATTTTACCTTTTTTGTAGTAAAATTTTAAAATGTATCGAATTTCTTCATTGGATTAGATTAGATTTCGCTTGGCAGTACGAAAAAGAAATAAAAATCACACATTTTGCTAATTTCAATTTAGAATTATCTTCTTAAAATTTAAACTTTTAATCACACCAAAACCAGCCAGATACAAATAGTATAGCCATATAAAAATAATATAAAATATATATATCCAAAGAGATTTTATCATCATACATACAATAATTCGAAAAGACTTTTCCCCCAACCCAATACACGGTAAATTTTCTGTTTCTGAGGTCAACTCTGTTGCGAATGTCAAGCGATTTAACTAATAGCCATATTAGAGAGTCGATGAATAATTCAAAGTAGACAGACAGACACATTGTGGCAAATTGAGGCCAAGATATTACACGTGGACTGAGGCTGAGATTTGGTATCGGACTACCAGGAGATCATACCTATATAAAAGATCACTCCTAATATGTATCACTAAGCTGTGATTTCACTATCGGAACAGCAGCCGTACCGTCTGTTTACCCATTATGAAGTATTACTTCATGACGATTGTCATAAGTGGTTCAAACGTGAACCATCAACGAGAAACGGACTTGTAAAAAAATATGAGAATCATCAATAAGATTCAATTCGGAGATGAATTGACATTTCATAAAGAGTGATTCCGTGCTATTGTACCTTTCTACCGTGATTAACAAACATCCATCCAAACTGAAAGTTTGGTTATTAATACGTATAGTATTTAGATTGTACAATTCTAGGCTCTTGATTGTATAACAAATATTGTACATAAATTACTGTCACATGTACGGTCGTGACGTCACGAGTGAATTTCGACTGATAATACTTTAGAACTGTGTTTCTCGTCGATATCATACGTAATTAGCGCAGTTCTCGGATATTGTAATGTGTCATGTTTCTAATAAATGTTTTCTATCTTTTGCAAACATTAAAGGCCTACATATTCAGCATTACATACATATAAATTATTATAACTATAGTCTAGTCTTTTATTGGTCAAGTCACGAGTGAACAGATGTCTTCTAGGCAGGCGTGAATCATCGTAGACCGTATCATCACATAACATCAGGTGAGATAGTGGTCATACGCCTGTCTGTTGTGAATAAAAAAAAAGTCTGACCATAAATATTGTTACATAAAAACTTTTATTTTTTCAACTTTTTAATTATTGTGATTTTATTACCTTGCCATCTTTCTCACTCATAAAAAATCTCTGGAGCAATCAGTGGCGAAATTTTCTATGGAAACAGTTCATACATCCATAGATTCGTGGCCAGACAGATTTAAGGCCTGTATAAAAGCTAAAAGTGGCCATTTCGGGTCGATTTATTTTTTATTTTTGCTGAGACTTTAATAAATATGTACATACAAGTTTTAATAATATTACATTACTTCATTTTTTTTTTTTATCAGTTATATTATTTGTAACAGAACTTATGGCCGGACTAGGTATTAGTACATAATACATGATACATTACATAATAATGGTAAAAACAAACTATCCATACTTATATTGCGATTTAGCGTATAGTACAACAAGCACATTCCACAGTATGGAAAACGTTAACTACCAATTACTGATATTTACTTAATAAGCGATTTGCATTAATTCTGATAGTTAACAGTTAATGAATTTATAATTGGCACTAACAACCTCAGTCACAACTTTCCATTGCTAGTTAAGGTTCGCCCAAAACTTTGTGATTTACTTTGCATTAATGAGTTCAAAGATTCAAAATTTACCCGCGTCAGCATAACAAATTGTTTTAAGAATTATATTTTTTTTATTTACTTTCCAAATGTGAGATATATCTTTATTTCCTTGGAACTATGAAAACCGAAAAAATCATACTGTATGTAACATTTTTTATACTGTATAGATCTAGCGTTTGACCACTATCTCACTTGATGGCCAGTGACGATGTGGTCGAAGATGCTATCACGCTAGACCTAGAACTGTCTCTCAAGGACTGCTGCCTGAACACACTATGTGTTTGGTGACAGTTTTTCAAACTTGAGGGTGGTAACTAGCCATACACAGCCATACACTTGAAAGTACCCTACCACTATGCTGGGAATGTAGTAGCGGTGTTACCTTCACCGGAAGCTTAAGCTGTTGTTGGGGATCGAACCAGTGCCCGTCAGTCTGACAGCCGACGGTTCCCCCGCTGAGCTATCACCGCTTCAAAAGTGTATTTTGCCGTAAGCATACACAACACTGCCGATACATAAATCTCAACTGTCGTTTCCTTATCGCTACATCTATAAGTTTCGCACGTAATACTAGTGAAAAAATACAATAAAGGAGCGAACATTTTTGGGGTTCCGTAAACATAAATTTACGACATTCACTTTCCTACTTCATAATATTACATACGTGGATTGTGAATATATGTCAGCACAGAGCTTCTCATGTGTTTAATGGACTACTTTGTAACGAAAAAATTGGTTGCCTGTAAAGTAGGTATACGGGCGAAAGTTTTACGTGACAACGACTTTGAGTGCCTTTCACTTTTTATGTCTGTCTCTCTCGCTCTTAGGCGGGCTAACCATGCCCGAGTGGAAGGGACGCGTGCCTCTCACTCGCTCTCATTGTGAGCGCATAACGTGAGCGGAGCGTAACGCAGTTTCTTGAAGTGTCACCCGGCAAACCAATTTATAAGACGTTGTCACGTCAAAATATTTTCATCTTAATGTGAAATTAATGCCAGTCAAGATGAAATCACCGTTTGTATTACTGAAAAATATATGATTACTAACTGGATAGAATACTTCAACTAGTTTGGCTAGAGTATAGAAGGAAAGTGATTTCGGAATCGGCGATGTGTTTGGTCTGACCAGAAACGCTTCACACCCGATATTCCATGAGGTTCTACAAACTACCGGCTACAGTATGTAGATGGCGCTTGAGTATCCAGGAAATAATATTTGGTGGTGGCAGTTACGCCCCGCATTCATGAGAATAACTCGTAACGTCGGAGGAACTAGATAGATTATGAAAGAGAAGAGATAAAGAAAGTATGAATTGTATTTGAGATGATAGGAGCGAGAAGGGTGTATCTGATTGGTTGACGGCTTATAGAGGGGAGTGGAAAAAGAAAACGTACTACGCTGACCCCAAACACCCTGCCTTCTGAACCGCTGGTCCCGGGTTCGATTCCCGGACAGGTCAAACATTTGTGTGTATGAACATGTCTGTTTGACCTGTGTCTGGGTGTGTATATGTTTATAAGTATATATTAAGTATGTATATAAGTATATATCAGTCATCAGGTTACCATAGTACATGCTCTGCCTAGTTTGGGACCTGAAGACCT
Organism: Apeira syringaria; assembly: GCA_934044485.1. Classification (NCBI taxonomy): domain Eukaryota; kingdom Metazoa; phylum Arthropoda; class Insecta; order Lepidoptera; family Geometridae; genus Apeira; species Apeira syringaria. Next base: position 6,576,159 of record OW203655.1, on the reverse strand, counting down.
TGTGTGAATGTTAAAAACAAAAAAACAGTCGTCCGCCCGGGGAAAATTGCGGAGCGCTTAGCAGCTATTATCGGACCATAATACATTATGTAAACTTTTTTTTAACACGTCACGCTATCGTACATTTCTTCTATACACGAAAGTTAGTATGCATATTTGTTGCTCGCTGAAACGGCTGGACGGATTTGAATGAAATTTGGTATGTAGATACGTCAGATCTCGGAATAACATATAGGCTACTTTTCATCATCATCATCATCGGTCATCACCACGCGAGTGAAACGCGGGGCGCAGCTAGTGCTTTTATATGTCTAAGCCATCTTAGCATACCTCTCTCGATCAATACCGCGTACAGTCGAATACAGTCAAAATCGTCTATTTAGCAATAATGGTAAAGCCTTAATGACTCTCTGTTGCTCACTTATCACGCTGTTTCTCATTATGTATTTCAAATTCACACTACATAAACTCCTAATCAATTATCTCTTCTGCATTTATTCCACTTAATTGCTTATCTTTGCATAATCCTTGATTATAATTTAATCTCGGGACTAAAATTAATATTTACGACTGTTTTATTTTTAATTAATTAACTAGCTGACCTGGCAAACGTTGTTTTGCCAAATAAATTATTGAAATGTTAGTGACACAGAACTTAATTTAATTCAATTACTTCACGTCAATTAATGAACATAATATTTCTGGTTTTAATTGTTCATTCAAAAATACTAAAGTCGCGATAATAAAATAATAAAAATAAAATACAGCTTATATTTTAAAATATAAGCTATAGCGGCCATATATATATATATATATAACCAGGTATATATATATATATATATATATAGAGAGAGATCCTAAGATTAATTTCTAATCAACATGAATAATGATAACGTTTTGGAAATCGGATCGTGTCTTTACATCATTTTTTTAAATTATTATTATTTATTAACATTCACACAAGGTCTTCAGGCACCAAACTAGGCAGAGCCTCTACTATGGTGACCTGATGACTGATATATATACTTATATACATATACACACCCAGACACAGATCAAACAAACATGTTCACGCACACAAATATTTGACCTGTCCGGGAATCGAACCCGGGACCAGCGGCTCAGAAGGCAGAGTGCTTTCAACTGCGCCACCCAGCCAGTCATTTGGCAGAACGATAAATCAGATTCTCCTATGTGAGCACGTTTGGAGTTTTGTGTTAATGTTTGAACTAAATCGCAGTGAGTAGGAACTATCAACAGGCATCGGAAACTCTTTCAAGTGAAATGTTTAATAAAAATAAACCGGACATGTGCGAGTTGGACTCGCCCACCGAGGGCTCCGGAGAAATTGATAGGTACATATCATAAAAAATATGTTTTATATAACTTTTTATCATTCTTCTTCATAAATCGAATATCGCTGTACACGCTTAAAATAATCAAGAACCGGTTTTAATGTGCCAATGAAGCTTTACATACGATACCCCACATGACACCGTTAACTCAATTCCAAAGTTGGGATTGAGTTAACGTTTATTATGATTTAATTACTAGTATCAAACAATATCATTGACTAGTATAGTGTCCAGACTCTTCCCTATACTTGTAGTTAATAACGGTATTACTTGCCAAATCACATAGTTCTAGGTCAAAGGTACCTTACAAATTTTGATTGTCTTCAGAGTGTCGAAATATACGTATTTGTAATGTTATGTTTAAAACCACTGTCATGTTATATTATTGATTGTGTATCATATTGGTAGAAATGTTTGTTGAATATACATAATTATATAAATATTATTTCAATTATCAATGATTGTTATTAGCTATGTTGCTAATATAGTTTAAGAGTTATAATTGCATAATCTTAGTATTGGTTGTAGTGACATAAAGGAGAGCAAGTTATAAAAACTGAACATAATAGACCATTGTTATAAGGTTTATAATTCGCCAAACTAGCCTTCTGATCCCAGCGTAATAATACGGCAGCTGTTTTCTCATTACATTAACAAAATTACCAACTGTGATCTCCAATAGAGCTATCCAATCTATTTCAACAGCTTGTAGTAACCGTTTATTGTATATCTTTCCTCGGGGGAGGTTTATATTCTTTAGTCATCGTCTCATTCTAGCTTTTAAAAATAAATTATTCTTTACAGGAAGTGGACATGTCCATCGCTCCGCTTATAATAACAATTGAAAGGGAGACTGTCATTGACTTCAGCAAGCCGTTCCTTTCGTTTAATATGAAAGGGGCTCAGAGATCAAAACACCAAGCGTCTTCTATCTTCAGTTTTCTGCGTCCCCTTTCAAGGGAGACTTGGGTAAGCAAAAATCATCAGGTGTTTATATCTACATATATTACATATATCTTATATGTTTTATTACAGTAGGGCACACTAAGCGCGCTTAAATTAAAAAATTTGGCTGTGTCCGCAATGACTAGACATTTTATCTACCGATTTGAAACTATTGCGAATCAGTCCATCAGTTTTTAAGTTCATTCATTTATTATTCAAACATAGGAAGATCGATATTTTCCTCTCTTTCTGTAAAATTGTACTTAGTACGTATTGGTTTTGAACCGTCGGAATGGATAGCAAACTTTTGACACGCGAGCAATCTTAGTGTGGACTTTACTGTACATTCGTTTTCTTAATGAATATTTGCATATTTATATTTTATAAATATACAAGTGTACATGCGTACACTGGTGTATCTGATGAGTTGAGATGAGTCCAGGGTTGTATTTAGTTTCTTTTTTAAAAATCAAATATTAATTATATTAGCATAGACTAAAGCTTATTTGCCCAAGACGTCATCAAGACCAACTTTTTCAATTTCATACTACTTCTATTAAATTTTGCGATTATTTGTGGCAGCTTTGTATCCTGTGCAGCATTGTGGCTGTGAGCGTTGTCATGTTCCTGGTGTCACGGTTCTCCCCGCAGGAGTGGCGGATCGTCTCCGTTACTGATACTCAATCCTCGGAACAATCTGACGTCGCCACGACCAAAGTAAGGGCTTTCGTTCAAAAACTCTTTCGAACTTATAAAATTTTAAACTTTACCTAATCCAATACATGTTTTAGTTAGACGTCGTTTCGTTTTGACTAACCTTGACGTGTCGACCATTGATCGTGATCACGAGAAAACTTTTTTAAAAGGAGACACACGAATTAACAAACAATTGTTATTTTATGATCATGCGTTTGACCACTCTCTAGCCTGATGTTTAATGATGATAAGATAGCATGTACCATGCAAGCCTAGATGGGTCTCTAATGGCTCAAAGTATCCAGAATTGTACTCATTATTTTTTAAAATATTATTCAAATCAATTAATTATTTAATTTGCTTCAATGGAAGTGAATATTTGATTTGAAGGACTTCTTTGATATTATGCCCTCCGCCATTTTATATTCTTTTTATGTAAACTCTATACAGTAATATCTCTATTGGATAGAAATTTCGATTTTTAGCGATAAAAATGCCAATTGAACGACTCATGTCGTTTGAAATATATTTTTTAATATATAATAATAATATATAGGCTCAATTTGACCGCATAAAAATTGTATATGTGTGTTCGTGGAGTTTCGACGTTCAATCCGTTCAACTTCAAAGTTTATGAACCGATTTGATGATTATTTTTTTGTCAGATAGAAGGTGGTCTCATTTAAATTACATTTATTTTTTAAATTTTCTACTTTCAATTTTTAACATAATCGGTCGAGCAGTTTTTAAATTACACTCCAAACGAAAGAGTTTACTTAAAAGTATTACGTCGATCTGGGTGACTTCCTTATTCAGGATAAATGACAATCTATCCCATGAGTAGCAAAGGTCACTGAATAGGGTGAAAAATGTTTTTCCAAAAAAAATAGACCCGACTTCACAACCCAAAAGAGTGAAATAACTTGTGCTCACAATATTTTGATTAAAGTTGCTTTTGAACTATCATGGTACCGACTGCAACAAGTTATTTGACACTTTTGAGTATTGAAGTCGGTTCCATTTTTATTATTTTTTCATATAACATTTCAGACGACTGTAGTGAACGAGTTCAGTTTTTGGAACTCTATATGGTTCTCGCTGGGAAGCTTCTTGCAGCAAGGCAGTGACATTACTCCGAGGTCAGTGACTAATTATGAAAACTTTAGAACCTTTTAAACTTTTCGTACCTATATGCCTTTGATTGATCCTTTTAACAATCTTAATTGAACACTTTTAATTGTATATGAAAGTAGATCTTGCTCAAAGGTTAATCCTACCCTACCCTACGTTATATGTGTTATTGCTGATCGCAGGGTTCCACATCATCGATGTTCGACCAAAACGCTCGCTAACTCACAAAATGCGGCATCCTTTCAACAATCGTTCAAAAAAACCGATACTAGTATTATTTATCATGTTACTAGATACCGCACTAGGTTGAACGGGCACTAATACCAGCCAGCTTTAATCTGCATTATCATAATCACACTGCCAAAATTATTGCATCATCATCATCATCATCTCAGCCATAGGGCGTCCACTACTGCACAAAGCATCTCTTGCCTGCTATCTTAGTCAGGTCGTCTGTCCACCTGGTAGGTGGCCGTCCTATGCTGCGCTTGCCAGTCCGTGGTCTCCATTCGAAAACCTTTCGACCCCAACGGCCATCAGTTCTTATTAATTAGTAATTTATACTCTTCACATACGTATATGATGTTTAAACCGTACCAAGTTTAAAGATGGCACAACATTACGCATACCTTTCTCGTAATGTACCTAGAACTTTACAACTGTATTAGTTAAAGTGTATTGTAATCTACGGACTTCTTGTTTTGTGTTGGAGTACGTGCTGTTACATAATGGATATTGCTGACCTATTATATATACCATATATATTATATATTGGCTAAACCAAACCAAAGGCAGCAATATAATTTCCTATAATTACCGATTTCTGAAATCACTCGCTTTCTTCTGTCTCCGATCACCACAATGTTCTTTTGCTCCTAAAGCCATCTTGCTGCCAGTTTAGTTTCATGTTCATTTTTTATTTTTATATACAAACAAAATGTTTGTGTGTGTATGTGTGCGAACAGAAGTTTTTTAAAAAAAAACAACTCAATAGGAGCACATAGGCACACAACACTACGTGCCTATGCGGTGTCTTGATTAAGGATCCGTGGCAAGAATTGGCAACGTATCGTAATGCTCCCAGTGTTACAGATATCCAAAGGCGACGGTGATCGCTTACCTTCAAGTGGCCCGTTTGCATGTTTGCCAATTATTTCCAAAAAAAATAATTTCGCAACAGAAAGATAATTGTATTGCGAATCTGCTTGGTTTGAAATGAAACATCTGCAAATAGAAACCTTCCGAGGATTGCACAAAGCCAGGGTAATTCGCAAATAGCGAGAACAAAGGGTCCGTTAGGTTTCAGTTTAAGGCCCGAGTGGGAAGGACTGAGAGATAGACATGTGAATTGATCGTAAATCATTTGCTCATATTCATGTGTCTTGAATCTAAAAGAATGATTGACTATGGAGCTCGAAGCCGCATCTTTTAGGCTCGCGGGCCAGAGATTGCCAATCCCTGATAGCGTAATTACAAGTTTTAGTGTGAGAGTGAGAGTTAGAATATAATTTTATTTTCGTACACAGGTCCATATCTGGCAGAATCGTGGGCTCGGTTTGGTGGTTTTTCACACTGATCGTGGTCTGTTCATATACTGCTAATCTTGCATCTTTCCTCACGTTGACCCGTATCACTGAACCGATTCAACCCTACAATAAAATTGCGTCATGTCCTGAGGTAAGTTCAAATTAAGAAGCTCTAATAAATATTGCTATCTATAGGAATACGATTTAAAATGTTAATGACCACAACTTCGTTTTTGAGTGTTTTTACGCATATTACTAGGTAATACCTTGTAAGAAATAAAGCAAGCTCATTTTTTGCAGAACCTTCACAAATTTATTAGAAATAATCTTTTTTACATAATTTATTTCAATTCTTGACATATAAATTTTAAATATTCAGAAATATTTGAAAAAACATGACTGTGTTGTTAAAATTACGTAACGTCGTACTATGTTTCGAAGCGATGATAACTCAGCGGTGGGAGAGTCAGCTGTCAAACTGACGGACGCTAGTTCAATCCCCACAACAGCTTCAGTTTCCGGTGATGGTAACACCATTATCGAATTCCCAGGATGGTGGTAGGGTACTTACGAGTACACGCCTGGCTAGCTACCATCGTCAAGTTTTTGAAAACAGTATGTATGTGTTTGGTACATAGTGTTTTCAGGCACTTGTTCTTTAGAGCCTTCTACTTTCCATCAAGTGAGATAGTAGTGAAACGCTAGTAAGTGTAAAAAAAACTTTTAAGCTATTGCATAGCTTCTATCGCGGGTCTTGAGTGTGGAGACCGAATCCAGAACTTCCGTAACGAAAATAACCTAACACCTCCCACTCCGACCGGCACAGCGGTGATACTTTTTAGTTTTGCCATCTATCGATGAATAGCAGAACTTTTAATGACTTTTATGAAATATCACGCTTGTCTGTTTAGTTCAGCAACTCGCCTCTAAGTGGCATTGGTTGTATCGGCGTTACTGCATAAGTTATTAATATATTAATTGCATACGTTGATAAAAAATGCTATGCAATAGCTTTACCGCAGCAGTCCCCGAGTGCCACACGTCTTTTTTATCTATAAATTTAAAAATACATATAAAACAAAAACGTAAGACTAAGGGCGATGAGAAGAGGGGTAGGACATTGTCATGCAGGGGACTCTGCGCGAAAATTCTTAAACGTACAAATTCAAACGCGACCTTACTCGTTCACAATAAGTACCTAAATATATAAATGAATATAACCCTAATCTTAGGTTTATACTTGATTGACCTTTTCAAGCATTATAGGCTGCATTTGACCACTTTCTCACCTGATTTAGCATCAGGTGTCAAAGTGGTCAAATGCGACTACGTAGCCTAATGTAGCAAATAAGTTATGAGTGAAGTGCATTGATCTAAAGACATTACAAAATGCAGCCAAAAGAGTTCTGGTCCTACAGAGGACATTCGGTGAAAACATAATTCGATCAAGGAGACCACAAGCCTACAAACAATTTTTTTTTTTACTCACTCAGACCCCTGCACTAGGATTCCCTGTATCGCGGGAGGCATGGACACACACAATCACAGCACAAACATCCAAGACCCGGGACATACATCCACACTCATCGCACAAATGTGGCAAACCTGCCGGGATTCGAACCCAGCGTCCCGGAGACACAGTAGTCATGTCAATGACACTAACCACTGCGCCACGGCGACCGTCACTCAATCTAGTATTATAGTTTGTTAGAATATTTAGTTTATGATAATACTTCTCTCTTGAATGTTGTCTTTTGATATATCCTAAATCTGATTGATATCTTACGACAGGATACCACCAATAAGAAAAGCATGTCGTACCCTAACGAAATTCACGGCAACGAAGAAGGTTGGTTCGCTTTCCTCCTCGACCGCCCTGGTGACGAGGACCCGAACTTACCCTGTGAAATGTTTGTCTCAGCGACTGAACTTGGCCTCAAAGACTTCGGGATTGGATTTCCTAAAGGATCAAAACTGCGGTAAGTATTCGGATTTCAAAATGGGCCATTGCGAGTGGGACAGGCGACCGTGCAGTGCGATTTTCTTGCGATGATCTAATGTATTTGTTGACTATGTACGAATCTTTTGTTGGGGTGCGTCTCTAAATTTATGTATGTGTTAACTTTGATCACATGTCTTCTCGCGAATTGTATAATAATGTACTAAATATGTTTAATATATATAATCTGAATCAGCAGTAAGCTGATATACTGCTATAATTTTACAATGTATGTCTTTTTACATAAAATCTACCACTATACAAGATCAAGTCCAAAGATAATAGAAGTATAACAAATACATAACAACGCGAGTGGGTGTTGTTGTGACTAATATTAATTAATAAAAAAGTGATATAGGAATAAATCCGCCAAGTAGTAAAACTAGTCTAAAATGGCGATTGGTAGACGATATATCGTCACGTTATTCTTTATTTGCTGTAAATGAATATTTTTATGCGTTTTTGGAAGTCAAAAAGCATACTCCACAGATCATTATGATCTGTGGAGTATGCTTTTTGTAGCGTGTGTAATATTATGAGAACTGTGTCAAATGTCGTTATCATTATATCCGAGTTCTCTTACAGAGAAGGCGTTAACCTTGCTTTGATGGCTCTTAAGAACGAAGGTGAGCTGAACAAGTTGGTCCGCAAGTGGTTCACGAAAACCGAATGTGATCTCATTCCGGTAAGGATAACAACTATTACTGTACTACTTACATACAGAAATCTATTGACGCATTTTTTCTGTAGGGGTAGGCAGTGACCACAGCCTTCAAATTGTTACGATCCTTTACGTTACTTTACGTTTGACAAAGTATGTATATCAAAGGATACCTCCAATCTCCTGACCATTGGCAGTTATGCCTTGCACCTCTAACGACAGCGGCCAGAAGGTTTATGACTTTACATGAAAGTATTGGACACAATATAGTTATATAAATACAATTGTTTAAAGAGCATCTTTTAGAAACATGTACAAAATACCTACTGGTAACGTAAATGAGATACTTATGCTAACGTTGATTTTACAGCCAAACGCAGGTGGAACTGAGCTGACCCTGGGTCAAGTGGCAGGTTTGTTCTACGTGTTGCTCTGTGGACTGGTGATTGCTCTGGCCGTGGCTCTGATTGAGTTTTGTCAGTATGGACGTGAAGAAGCACGACGTGCTAACGTGTCTCTACGAGCTGCTCTTCACGCTAAGTCTCGCCTCAACACCACCGGAACTGAACACAAATCACCCCCCGCCCGCCAGCAGCGCGATGAACGCCCAGAATGGAACGGTGCCGCTTTTTCTGGAGTGAGTACTTTTGATGTATGTTGAATCTTGACTTGTCTATGTAACATACAATGAATTCAATGATTCGGCAAATAAGCATGTTAATACACTCATTATTTTTTTGTTTATGGTTGTATATCGAGTGCCAACTGGTTGATAACACCAACGCAAAAATAAAACAAATACCAACAACATCACAACGAACCATTTTTTCTCTCTTTTTGTGCTTTTGGTTATGTGTTACTGTTTAAATTATGGCCTATTTAAAGGGGCCAAGTGTTACTTTAACATTTTTTGCCATTTTATTATTACAAAATATTATAAAGCTCGAAATAAATTCTTTTTTTTTATTGGTGATTAAATACGGTGTATTTATTTCATATATATATTTCGTAAAATGTATAGTTTTTGTTTATATTAAATACAATTTAGCTCCATTATTGCTATTACCAGTTCAAAGTATTTTTTATAGTTACTCATAAATATATTTTAATTTGTCAACGCATGCTGAAGAAATGTAATATATTCAGTAGAGGTCTCAGAGTATAAGCACAGTAAAGAATTAAAAAACAGTGTTAGAATGTAGTATTTTATATAGGCCATAATATAAAGGTAGATAACAGAGCATGAACATCAACTCCTGCAACTTTTTATAACATTATCGTAACGAATCCATAAGAGTAATTAGTCACGGATTGCTGATTCCACTGAGATAGAAAGATAAATAGATAGATAGATTTTATGGAACTCAGTAAGAATAATAATTAACAAAATAATTTTAAGATAACTGTAACAATAGGCGGTCTTATCACTGTTAGCGATCTCTTCCAGGCAACCTTTGGATGAAGAGGAAAACGCTAACAAGATGGCGGCGTCCATATAGTTAAGTTTCGAAAGAAGCGGGTTTGGTAAAAACTTTGGCACGCAGGTGTTAGGTTTGTTACAAAATTGAACTAAACGCTTTCTTACAAAAATAGTGATTGCCGGAGTATTGGACCGATCACATCCTACCATACTATATTATACCATACTTTATGTATGTATGTTACGACATAGGCATAATTATAATGTAACAAACCGACTAGGACTCACGTGGAAAATTACTCTCCGACCAGTTTTGAACTTGTTTGCAATTCTTCATCTGGGAGTTAAGATCGTGCAAGGCGCGGGCGCGAGCCTCAGCATGTAACTAGAGCTACGTGAGTTACGTACTGAGGCTCGCGCCCGCCTTTTCCAGTGTTTACCACGTGAGTTCTAGTCGGTTTGTTACATTACAATTATGGAAGAAACTTGCGATAGTTTTCAGGCTTAAACGACATAAGCAGTTGATGAAAACGGATTTTTTTAATGGATTATTTTAAAATACAGCCCTAAAGGCACCCCGTACCAGTACACTAAGTACATAAAAATACAAGTTTACTGTGAGTACCGTCCCCTCCAGCTGTAAGCTGTAAATGCTGGTAGAGGAAAACAGCATTAGTCCGTTATACAAAAAATAAAATAAAAATAAGTACCGGATCGATGATAGGTAATTCATAGTTCGTGCGTATAAAACCGCGGGGAGATGGTAGTGTAGAATATTATCATTAAAAGATATGAAAGAAAAATATCTCAACGAGATTCTCTCAGATCTACGGGGAACAGCATCAATGCCCATTGTAAAAAATTGTTGGCAGCCTTATCCGCCGTTTTGTAACTTTATAGTTACTGTAGTATCTGGTATTGTTACAGTCCTTCGAAAACGAGCACATCTTTTGGTTAGATACAGAGCTGATACGACTATGTTTGGAGAAGTTTATTTCTGCCTCCAAATTGTATGTTATACCTTCAAGCAATAATAAATATTCAAAAAACAAAGGGTGGATTAATTTGAAACAGCATTAGTAACACAAAGAAAAACTGATCTCATTAGTAAAAAATCAAATGACAAATTAGAAAAAGCTTTATTGTATCGTGCTTAAGTTTTAAGTACTCAAATAAATCTTTTGTGTGTGTACATGATTGAATTCTTTTAATTCTTTTATCTATAAAACCTAATTAGAATTCGGTGGTCGTTTTTGCTCAGTGGTCGGTGATCCTGGTTTCTCATCTTGCAGCTTTAGGTTAGAACCCCGGCTGACATTCATGTTAGCATAGAGGTTTTTTGAGGTCTGGAATGATTATATAATATGATTGTGTATGTCTATGCCTCTGGCGACACAGGGAATTCCGGTAAGAGGGCAGGAATGTGAAAGCTTGAACTTCTTTTTGCTCTTAATTATATGCGTGGGGGGGAGAAGTTTTCTCTCTGACATCGTAATGAATATGAGAGGCGAGAAAATTCCACTTTTTGTGTCGCAGGTTCACAAGAGACCAACTTATTTGTTACCAAGTTCCCGGTGCAATATTGAGCAAACTACTAGACTAGCATAGAATTATAATAAAGTGCTGTTACTATATTTGGTGTGTTTTTTCTTTAGTAATAAACACATCGGTATTTTCTGAAGCTAAAGTATTTATTAGACAAAAATATGACTGACATATTATCTCAGTATAAATTTGAACTAAATTCTTAAACGGTGAAAACGTGTAATAATCTTAACTAGGGCAATCAATCATTAATTTAACAATAATAATCTTATACTAATAATCTAATTACGTGGCGTTTCATTTTACTTTGTTTCATTTCATACTTAAGTGGCGTTAGTCAACGAAGTTTCTCTTCTTTCTTTTTCGAACGACCTTTTCAACGAACTTTGGCGTTAGTAATTGACTGTCGCTGTGGCTATTTCAGTGGAAACTAGAGAGGTAAAAATATGTATGTTAACCTAGTGCTAGGCCTGTCATAACCTGACATGCTCATCGGATTTTTACAAACTTATCAGAGAGTTCAGAGTCAAAAAGTCTGCAGGACCGACGTAAGCTCGCCAGTTTGTCGCACGAAGCGTTTTGCTTCCACATTCATAGTGCGTGCAGCTGGAATTAGTGGTATTCACTGGCTAAATCTGTGTTTCCGCATAAATACAATCTGGGTACCTCCAAGTCACGACTGAATAGGTATCTTCTAGGCAGGCATGCTTCGTCGTAGACCGTATCATTACTTAACATCAGGTGAGATAGTGGTACATATTTGGCTCAACTTTGTCATCATAATTCAACAGAGTAATGCTGTGTCATTCTGAATACGCTGCTAACTGGTAGCAGGTTTGAACTTTTGAGCTACTCAGACGTATGTACTAAACTGATCTTATCTACTTAATCCGATACTAAAATAATAAATGTATGATAAATATTTATTTCATAAAATTGTCACACAGTACTATAGTCCCGCCAACCAGATCGGTGAAGAAGAGACTGCGCTGCAAGCCAGCTTCACGCAAGTCTGATGCTCGGCCCGGGAGGCGGCTACCCTGCGCCGGCCTACCCACTCCAGACACCTCTCGAACTCCGTGGAACTCTACCAGCTGTAAGCTGTCTATCTACCCGATAACACGATACTAACATCTTGAGGACTAATACAGTGTAACCCTGTGAAGACTCGTGCGTACTAAATTTTGGCCCATCTGTTAAGAATAAGCGACCCAACCCCTTTAGAATGGTCAGTTATCATATAGGAATCTTCGTAACTGAAAAAGTTTTGGTCTAGAATTTAAGTCAACTTCAGACTATGGGCCACAATGCACTGACGCCTATATTACGTATCGTGCTAAAACCTTACAGCTTCACGACGACTATTGCGACAACTTACGACAAGGTATATGCCTGAGGCACACGACATTATAACTCGTGACGATATAATACTCACGACTATAGTAACTATTACTTGGTGTTTAAAAATAAATAGTAACCGACTACGGTCCGTTTTTATCACGAAAGTGATTTTCTAGATTAAGTGGAGTATCAATGCTACTTAATGGATGTCTTTTTTCAACACAGTTGTGTTGTCGTATGGTCTACAACGGAGAGGAGTGGATAGGGAAGCATCATTATGAAATGAAATGAAATGAAAAATTTCATTTCATTACTAATATCGATATTTATAAAATCTAAAGGAGTAATCCTTAAGAGACGAGAATCAGGGTCTTACGATTACATGGTTAGGAAGTAAAACTTTTTCAATTAGATTAGCCTAATAAGTGCTGTAATTGTAAAAGTTTAAACTGTAGTAAGCTAAAGACAAAAATATTGGTATAACTGAATATGTCGCTGTATTTACGTTGCGAGCGTGCTCTTATCAAAATATTATTTTAATGCAATGAATGAACAAAGGGACAAACAAGGCATTCATTTGAAATAACAACGTTCGAAAACATCGTTTTCACATATATATTTTTAACAGCTCACAATTTAAAATGTGCATTTTAATATTTTTATTTGAACAGTATTTTATTCGTAGATGCCATAGACGTTTAAACCGCGCGCAAAGCAATTTAACAACTGATTGCGAGGTCACCATAATTACTTAGAACTTGAAATTGTTTTACCTAAGTGTAGTAATTTAGCTACGCTAATAACCTCCGTTATTAAGTAATAGTCAATTATTTTAAAAAAGATACTATGTACAAGGAATAAACAATATCAAACGAAAGATTTACAGCTCAGACAACTTCAAAGTTTGTAAAATAATCACTAAAACTCTAAACTATACCTTGTCTAATTAAGAAGCTAAACAACAGCTTAGTCGTGTTTTTATTACTTTTACTTATGTATTTTACAAATAAAACATTGGGTGTGGCAACATAATGTATCAATAGTTATATAGTATGGCATAGCATGCGCGTGATGCGTGATAAGTTCTTATGGCCTATTGATGATGTATACCATTCTGCGATTAAATTACTTAATTATTTTTTTCTTGAATTTAACGTCAGCGACTCAAATTACCAAGAGTATAAACTTACATTGTTATTACGATGGACCTAAAATAAAAATATTATGTACACAGTTCAAATAATATTAAAGCAGCCAACGCACTAAGCCTAAATCGATGAAAAACGATTTCCCATGGTTGACAAAACGTCTTGCTCTTACGGGTAATTTGCAAAGTGGTGCTTTTGAATCACAATGGAAACTAGGTACTTTAGCTGGCAACACTATGGCTTAGTTAATAGTGACTGAATAATGGAGGTTATCAAACTAATGCCAATATTTTAGTGACAGAAAATATTTCTGCTCAACTGCACTTTGGCAATATTTGTATTATTAGTGGTTGTAAAAAGCGAACACTAGCGCGGATATAGAAACAACAAAAGTAATATTTCGTGGGTTCATTTTCATACTCTCGTTAGCAAGGAAGGTATAAAACCGTGGTAAAATTTTTAAAATTTGTTTGTGTTTGAATTACGCATTTTTCAACGCAACGAAAGTAAGACTGTACCTACCAATTGATACATGATCTATTGATAATAAATAATGTTTGAAGGCAGTGCACGTAGGTACACAACATGGTGAAGAAACAAGGCATTCATTTGCACGTCTTAGCTTATAGTTGCTCGTCTTTTAACTATATGTATACTTACTATAAGTAAATATCAGTACCCTATAGCCGATGTGAAAGTAATTAGAACAAGTAAATCATAGATAAACAGTTTTTTCTCTTGAATCATTAATGTGAGACGTAGAACTGATGTATTTTCCTTCAACTATTTACTTCGTGAATAAAAATAACTTGTAATTAATAATGATATGATAAAATGGTAATCATGATTAAAATAGGACATAAAATTGTATTAATCTAGATGTTTTAATCATTGTTTTATTATATAATATTTAAAATTAAATTAGACAGTCCTATAACTTCTTCGTTCATTAACCATTACTGATTTAAGTAATTTTAAGTTTGGAAATTATTAATTTAATAGTTTTTATTAGGACAACATTGTTTGTTTTGATATTGTTTTTTTCAATAATTTTTGTCGATATGCCAAAGACTATTTTAGTAGATAAGAGGTCATATCAAAATATTTTAATGTTTAATCTGTGTTTACTATGCATTACTTTATAAATAAAATTCGTAATTTAAAAATACCAAATAATTTTAATATAGTAAAAAGTAAATGCTGTGTAATGTAGATAAAATATTTCTACTACTACTACTGTTCAAGTTATCTAGTCATATTTATTTTAAGCTTTTTAAATTTATATTTTTTAATTACGCTTCCGTCCTGAATATATTCTGTAAATTTGGTATACCAATAGTGCTAATATATTTAATATTCAAAACAGGTTAAGTTTTTATTATGATTATTATTTTTCAGCCAGCCAGTTTATACAACATTGTATACAAACCATTATCCAATGAATACGTGCCAAAATAGACCCGTCATTTGAGTTACCGCCCAAAGAATATACCAATTTTTTTTATATCAATAGGTTAACCATAATCTTACGTGAAAATTAGTCACGATATTCAAAGTTCACGATTCAAAGTCGCGATATTTATTCCCATTGTTGGTTCGCGTTTGAACCACCAATGAAAACTAATAACCAAAAAATTGGGTTGTACTCGGCAATTTTTTTCTCTTATATGTCATCATCATCATCATCATCTCAGCCATAGGACGTCCACTGCTGGACATAGGCCTCTCCCATTATATGTCAGGGCTTACCAATTACTCACACTCAATACACTCTCAACCAACGAAGTGTTTGCGACCTACACATTGAGAAATTCTGTGCTGAACTACATTACCTCACTCTCGCTATTGCATTTTAAATTTATCTTCAAATCTTTGACATTTTACTTAATACTAGCGGTCCGCCCCGGCTTCGTACGGGTAAAAAATTTTTTACAACTGCATCGCTCTCTGCTGGGCTGATTTGTGAATCTGAACCGCGCCACCCAAAGGCATAAAATAACACCTAAAAAAAACATTCAAATCGGTGCAGCCGTTTAGGGGGAGTTCAGTGACATACACACGTACAGTAGAATTATATATAATGATATATTATTAGCGCAGTATTTTTCAATGTGTGGGTCGTGAACACTCCGTTGGATGTGAGTATATTGGGTGTATATAATATAATAATATGATCTATGAATAATATGAATACTTAGATATATACTTTATACACATATTTCTAAGTTGAACGTTATTCTTCAAATGACTGATTTATACAATCGTTTCATTAAACGTAGCGCTTAGAATAAGGTTATATGTTAATTGTTATCGTTATTAAAATAACTATTATAATAATATAATATATATCATGTCTTTAAGGTACACGTAAACACCTAATTATTATAATCTGATTCTGTATTTAGATTATTTATGTACTGACATTTTTAATTTTGCGTTTCACCTTAATATCAGAATATGTTAAATAATAGTTGATGTATACTAATATATATATCTATAGAAACTGATCTGTCTAACATTAATGTCCGTTAATGTACGTATATCAATAAAATAAAAAATATACAACGGTGTTTTATTTATGACCCCAACCATCATCTTTTTTACTCTTATCATAATCTACACTAACATTATAAATAATAAGTGCCTATTTGTATGTTTGTAACGGATAAAATCAAAAACTACTGGACTGATTTCAAAAATTCTTTCTCCAATAGAATTCTACATTATTTCTGAGTAACATAGGCTATATTTATTACAAGAAAAAGAGACTTACTAAAACTCCAATAATTTAACCATGCAAAGACGGTCCGTATATACAGTAAATGAAGTATATATATATATAGTATAGTAGTATATATACATACTAGTTCTTAAAGAGAAAAGTGTGAATGTTTGTAACGATTAAACTCAAAAACTAATGGACCTATTTCAAAACATATTTCATCATTAGATTGCTACATTATCCCTGATTAACGTAGGCTAAATTTATAACTAGAAAAAAATAGGGATCCCTACAAAAACTTCCATAATGTAACCCAAGGTGTAAAAAAAGCCATGTAATGTCTATCATCGCATGCGCTGCGGAAACTATTGATGATAGAACAAAAAAATGTTGTACCTACAATAATAAAAAACATATCAATATCTACCAAAAACTTCGCAATCCAGTCCAAACTATTGTAGTGAAAGAAGTGTGTCGGGATCGTAACATTTCGAAGACTGTGGTCTCTGCCTACCCCTTCCGGAAAGAGGCGTAAATGTGTGAACTATCACTTGTCTCTGTGAACATTTTACAGTGAGTACAGCATTAGGGAGCAGATCTTTTTTTTAAACTTATATAGATCTATCGTTTGACCACTATCTCACTTGATGGTCAGTGACAATGGTCGAAGATGTTATTACGCCAGACCTAGAATGCTCACTGATCTAGCAGCAAACCAGGCCACAACTGACGGTATTCAATTCGTGTTTTTGCTTTGTTTTGCACACTGAAGTTCTATATAAAGTTATATAAATGAGTTGACATACTTGGCTGGAGTACTTTGATAACGTTCCATTATCGGTAATAATACCATCTTGTAACAATATGTAATCGGCCTTAAGGGATCGACATTATCATACAAACTTTGACCAAATTCTCATATTAAATCATAATAAAAAAGTTATCCCTGTGAAGTCATTACTGCCTAGTACTATTTGACCTAGTACTATTTATTGGTAGATGGTTTATATCCCTTGTGGCACTTTAGATGGGAACTCACTTCTAACGTCCAGCTTCTATAAGACGCTTAGGGCCGTAAAATCAATCGTACCTTAATGCCTGGATTAAACCAGTTTTTTTCCAAATGGGACTTATCTGGGTGTTTATCATATGGAATGAAATAAAATAAATAAATCGGTCAAACTATGACGGAGTTGTGCTCAAACTTACATAGAAAAAAATAAATATCCGAATGTATAACCTCCTACTTTTTGTAGCTTGTTTTAAGTCGGTTAGCAAGAAAAGAGAATGAAAGAGCCAAAACGCGTGGTAAATTAACGCTAAGTCGGGTAATTTTTTTATAAAAAATTAACATAATCGATTCGCTATTCTAAAGTTTTTTTTTTAATACAAATAAGTGAACTACGGTCGTCAAAGTTATCAAAGTGCAATAAGAGATTTGAAAACACACACAGTCGCAGTATCTATAAATAATCATATAAAGGAATTTAATGAGAAACGCCGTAGAAAACAAAAATAATTAAAATAAAAAGTGTGTTGTAATAAAATTACCCTGAAGCCGTACAAATACAACGGAAGTAAGGATTTCCGACTGTTGATAGCTTAGTTTGCAAAGTGACGAAACGGACAGATTATTCCACGATCAAAGTTTTCACGCTTTACAATTTGAAGATCTCGATTGGCAAACAGTAGATATTAATTGAATCATTAAACGTTATACTATTTAATAAAAGGATTTGTAATGATCTTTATAGTCCAAAGTATATTAATTTGGGTGCCGGCCGAGTGATGATAATTTTAATTTAAGCACACAGAATGGATATCTTACCCTAAATTTCAAATTGCCATAATTCTAGCTCGTATTCTGTCTAATTTATGAGGGTCGAGAGAGACAAAGCATGAACTACTGAGTTGCGAAAGCGAAATAGCTTTAAGGAGTTCTGATTGAGTTAGAGGTAGGTAGTATAATGATAAATATTTCATAATATTTTTATAGATCATTATTTCTGAAATCCCGCAATGAAAACGTATCACGTCGCTTTTTCTCCCACCTATAATATAAAGGACTTAAAACTCGCTAGAATCGGTCACTAGTATTATGTAAGTACTATCATCATCATCATCTCAGCCATAGGACGTCCACTGCAGGGCATATGCCTCCCCCATTGATTTCCACAAGGACCAGTTGGAGGCGGCCCGCATCCAGCCCTTGCCTGCGATCTTAGTCAGGTCGGCTGTCCACCTGGTCGGTGGCCGTCCTATGCTGCTACGCTTGCCTGTCCGTGGTCTCCACTCGAGAACCTTTCCGCCCCAACGGCCATCGGTTCTTCGAACTATATGCCCTGCCGACTATACATAAATAATATTATTATACTAATACTGCCCGAGCTCCAAGCCGATAACTGGCAAGAGATGGCTCAAGATCGAACAAAGTGGCACATATTATTATCGGAGGCCAAGACTCGTTTTGAGTCCCTGCGCCATGCTGAATGAATACTGCCTGTATATATATATATTATAACCACTGTGGGAAATACCGATTTCTATCAGGCCCTATACACATCACACTACTACAATTACCATACCTACTCAGCTCGACACATTCTATTCCACTCTTTGCTACATCTTTCGTGGCTGTTAAACGGATAGATGTATTCTAAATTGAAGTATACAGTGAATAACCCATTTTAATTTTATGTATTACATGATACATCACATAGATCATATACCTATCCATACAGTTGTATTATGAAAGCCCTTAAACGGGAAGGCCCTGTACCCTGTAAAACAGTGCTCAACTAGTACTGGGACAGGAGCTCGTTATTCGAGAAGTGGTAACTTAATTTAATGTAAGTTTAATTAAATTAGATAAGATCTTAAGATCATAAGAGATCACAAATATTATTATTAACAATAAGTGTCACTGTGTTTTGTGAATAAATAAAATTTATCATTTATCATAGTAAATAAATCGTCTTAAATTAATAATATTAATATTGTATTAAAGCAGTCTTAGTTTACATCTTATATTACAAATCAAGTAAGTATTAAATATTCTACGCCTATTTAAATATTAAGTAAATTTAATAATGATGTAACACGCTAACTTACACGTATCTATGCCTATTTTTAATGATATTATATAGAGGAAAAGTTTGATTGATTGTTTGTTTTTTGTTTGTTTATTTGCATTGAACAGGCTCCGAAAATACTGAACCGATTTGAAAAAATCTTTCACTGTTGGGAAGCTACACTATCCACTGTTGACATAATTATACTTTATAATATTTTCAACAACATTAGGGATCGTAATACTTAATTAATAATTTTGAATATTTTACCCGTCCGGAGCCAGGGCAGACCGCTAGTTTACAAATATAAATATATAGGCAATAAAATATCATGCATTTATAATGTATAAGCTTACTAGCCCGCCCCACGGTTTTACCCGCGTGGTGGTGACTGATGATGATGATGATGATGAAAAGTAGCCTATGTGTCAGGACCGGGACCTGGAGTGTCTACATACTAAATTTCATCCAAATCCGTTCAGCCATTCTGGCGTGATTGAGTAACAAACATCCCTCCATCCATCCATCCAAACTATATTATAAATTCACATTTATAATATAGTGGTAGTAGGAGTAGGATGGTAGTAGGTGGTGGTAGTAGTTATAATAAAAAATTATAGTGGGATAATTTATATTAGGTGCATACGATAAATTAGTATGTTTATTTTTTGTAGTCTAGCTCTCGCTAGCGAATTGTTCTTTTTTATCGTTCCATTCTTATTTATAACAATTAAAATGTTGTCTTTGTACATACAGATATAAGCAAGCTTACCACAAAGTGGTATAGTAGAAAGATAAAGTTTCTACCGTCGGTAGGGGGGTAGAACATTTGAGTTATCTATAGGTTACCAATAGCTAGTGGATTGTTCAAATGTTATTGTAGTAACTGCAGGCGTGCGTTCAGCAGCTCCATCGGCCAAGCCCTATCTTGCTCTGACAGCGGATGTGCGGCGTTCACGAACTCAACTAGAGCATTACTTACTCCACCCAATATTTGATCGTGACCGTTCACGTCAACCTGTCAGAGCAAATTATGCTCGACGAGACCATAATCTTTCTTACCTCTAGAATCGATCAAATCTTGGTCGGCTGTCAAAAGTGGCATATGCAGTTGTAACTATCATGTGATCCATGAACAATGTAAATGACTTCTTCTCCTTCTTCTATAACATGCTATGAAGTAGCCGTTCGTGAGATATCGATCAAATATTGGTCGATCAAGTTTGAAAAAAAATTTGGCCGACGAAGCTCCTGAACGCAGCCCTGTAGTTTTATTTTAATAAAGGCATTTTCCCTATGAAAAAAAAAATAGAAAGATGATATGATATTATCCTCTTGAAAAATATTTTCATTTTAAACAGGTAAATCACAAAGAATTTCCTGGTGCAGACACTTGTGACAAGGCGTTGAAGCAATCATGTGTGCCCCGTACGATGTACGACAAAGCACCGAGATTATATGACATTGTTTTACTTAAAGCTACTTTAAGAACCTACAGCTCGTTACATTAAAGATGTGCAATAACCTACCGCAAAATTACTGGCCTGTTGGCGTAGTTCGTAGCGCTCTGCCTTCTGAGCCACCGATCTTGGGTTCGATTCCTGGACAGGTCAAACATTTGTGTGCATGAACATGAGTCTCTTTGACCTGTGTCTGGATATGTATATATATATATATATATATATATATATATAAGTATATACATATATAAGTATATACATATATCAGTAATCATCAGGTTAACATAGCACAGGCTCTGCCTAATTTGGGAGCTAGAGACCTTGTGCAAATGTAATAAAAAAAAAGACGTGTGGCACTCGGGGACTGCCGCAGTAAAGCTATTGCATAGCATTTTTTATTAACTTATGCAATTAATATATTAATAACTTATGCAGTAACGCCGTTACAACCAATGCCACCCAGAGGCGAGTTGCTGAACTAAACAGACAAGAGTGATATTTCAAAAAAGTCTCTAAAAGTTCTGCTATTCATCGATAGATGGCAGGTCCTATTACAATTTCGTCGATATCGGTTCAATACTTCTTTATTATCATCTCAGCCATAGACTTCCCCAGTGATCTCCACGAAAACCGGTTGGAAGCGGCCTGCCTTCCTGCGATCTAATTACTACTCTATAGCCCTATACGTTCAGAGAATACGAGGAGTACGTGACTCCGCTGCGAACGCAATATATAATTATACACTTCTTCATATTTATAAGAAGATTTGAAGCCATGATAGCTCAGCGGTGGGAGCTTCGGCTGTCTGACGGACGCTGCTTCGATCTCCACCAACGGCATGAACTTACGGTGAAGGTAGCATAATTTTGGGATTCCCAACATGGTGGTAGGAATTAGTGGTACCTTCTAATATCCGCCTGGCTAGCTAACACCATCAAGTTTTAAAAACCGTCACCAAACACATAGTGTGTTCAGGCAGCATCTTGAGAGACAGGAAACATTCTAAGTCCAACGTGATCTTCAACCATATCGTCACGATCAGTGACGCTTAATGATCACTAAGCGAGATAGTGGTGAAACGCTAGATCTATACAGAATAAAAAAACAAAAAATATTTTAGAAGAAGCTGAAGATTTAGATGGAAATTCACCTATTAAAAATATTTTTACTTGAATCATTGTGACTTTTCAAGTGGTCCCATGCTTCCACGTCCCCAGTATGATGGGATGATGCTGGAGACACACTTGTAGAAATTTCCAAGAAAATAGTCCCCAGATAAGTAGTGGAAGTCGCTTTTTAAATTTCGTAATTATTTTAAATAGAATGTCAACTTCAATAATCTCTGTCAAAAACTGTTGATACACCCTCGATACGCTAAATATCCCGTAACTAAATATAACTCCTGTCCCCTTGCTAACTATGATTATAATCGAGTAAACGGAGGTGCGAAGCGTAGCGCTTGGTTGATAGCCCCCAAATGATTATTTCGCGGTGTAAAAGCGGTGCGGTGGCGGCGGCGGCGGCGACGGGTCCCTCGGGTCGGGCGAGGGTCGTCATCTGCGACGAGCCAAGCTTTCATCTTGATTGCATTGCAGCGATCCCATAAATTTTCAGCTTTAATTTAATAGTCGTCATATCGTGAATATTGTTTCGTTGAAAAATAAATAGGGGAAAATCACTTGGGAATATCGATGTTAAATTACCCGGATAAGGTGTACCGTTATCTGGTAATTGTATATAGATACACAACCAATATTATGTACTATAAAAATTTGAGAAATTGTTCTTATAACCTATCTATGGTAGATGGCGCTTTGGCCATGCTGTTAGCTTACTACCTAGTTTAATAAATCAATAAATAAATAATGGACCGATAAAAAAGCGTTCAAAAAGTTATGCTTTTCCGTGCATTTGAATTGATGTCAAAACACTGTTATTATCCTAGTTCAACCATTTATTTATCTGAGGCGAGGCTTCTCGAAAGTTTGGGCAAATAAATAAAATAAATAAAATTCATTTATTTCAGGTTACTATGACCCATACACATAAGTTAACCAATTGAATTAAATAAGTATTAAATTAAATTAAAATAGAGTTAAATTAAATATAATTAAAATTAATTAGTCACGAAAATTCAATACAATTCAACTCAATTCAATTCAATAGCCCCTGACAAACGGCACTGCTGAAACATGCCTGTTGCAGCTGCGCCGCATGTAGGGGCAGTCCAATATATCAGCGATCATCGCCAGGAGTGCGTTGTCTAGCACTAGAAGGTCTCTATATAAAATAAGCTAGGAATGTATGGGTGAGCGCACAACGAGCATAAGTCCGAGTGGTCTTAGTCAGAATGAGCGGATGGAGAGCGGCACGGTGTGGGCAGCTGCGGTCACGTGGTACTAGCTAGCCGGTAGTAGCAATTTAACATAGTAAATTCGTATAAAATTATTCAGATATTGTAATAAAAATTCCGACCGATTCTTGAGAGTGCTATGATTATCTACACGACAACCTAAGTTTTGTACAAAATATAAATAATGTAATTAAAAATTAAATAATATAATTAAAAATACTAATAATTTCCAATAAATAAGAAGTTATTTATTGGAAATTATTAGTATTTTTAAGGCATGTTTTTTTTAAAAATAAGACTATAGATAAAATTATTGCTAACCGTATTTTGACTCCTGATCTTTTCTAACCATAGATATTAGGACTTAAAAAATAAAGGATTAATCTCTTGCACGTTATGATATAACATGTACATAAAAAAAAGTAAAAAGCCTATCGAAACAAAATAAACTATATTTTATATCTGTCCACAAATGACTGAGTATAATAATGAACATAAAAATACAATGGATAGAAAACCTCCCCATTTTCAGAAGTCGGTTATAACAGCTACTATAACAATTACAATTGTTATAAAAGTTAATAATTTAATATCATCCGTCGTGCACGTTTTGCTGTAAGCACGGCTAGCGGTGAATAAAGAAAAATATTATTTCTCTAGAGTTGGCACGACCACACTTTCAGATATTGCGTGCCGTAACTGCTAACCCCCAGAGGAAAACGTCGCCCGGCTGAATAAAGTGTCTTGATTATACTTTTTGCGGGCGTTTAATTACGAATCTCGGCGTAATGCGCTCATTAATCATAAAAGTGTGGAAAGTGGACTTTGAAAAGCGTCACTTAGAATAATGGAACGCATTTAGCAAAGGTTACTCGTATTAGTGTCCAAGCGGAGACAATTGAACTAATTAAAATGTGACTTATCACCTTATCAGTAAGTCATTTTTTATTCTTACTATAATACACAGAGCTATGTTTCAAATTGATTAAAATCGGAAAGATTTTGATTTGGCTACGTTAAAATTTTAGTCTGGGGTAGTTTTTATAACCCTCAGTTTTCATTTAAAATTTTTAAGGAAATGTACCCTCATTTATACCAAAAAATCTAATTTTGGGATTTAAAAGCGTTTTTCCAATTTGTACTTTATCTTTAACAACATAATAAATGATTATTTTATTTATTATTACCTAAATGATGGAACAACTGAATCACTACCATTCATTCTATATTATTTACTACAGTACTCAAAATTAATAACAAAAGTACAGCTATTACAATAAAATTAAGGGAACTCATTATGTAACTATTGTCACCTTACATACCTAACCTCTAATACATCAATATAGGAGTAGCGAGAATGCTAGCAGCATTGCTCCATTATCACAATTAGTTACAGCAGGGTATCAATTCTACCAGCACATTGCTCATAGATTGTCAATGAATCGTCGTTTTTTCTAGTTTTGCTATTCTACTTGGAGTATAATTGTGACGGCAACACAGATCTAATTTCTACCTCAATTGTCTACAATGCAATCGAGATGCAATTGTTATTTTAGCGGAATATCAAGTTTATTTATAATTTATTACAAAATTTGAACGACTATTGCATTGTTGCAAATTACAAATTGCAACCCAGATAGTTTTCATAATATTATTCTAAAGTGAATAGTATTATGAAAACTATTTTACAGGCTATTTTGCCCGTTTAGTATGCTTATCCTTATAAAACCAGTTTTACAAACGAACTGACTTTTTCTTTCGTAAGCTCTATCTCGTTTTTTGTAATTTGTTAGAACCTTTGTTTTCAGGGCAACATGATACTAAACAATTTTAACTTATTTCCGTTTACGAGTACGACATACGCGACACATTCGGCTGGCAGAAGAGTGACATCAATTGGTCTCCGTTCCGGAGTCTGACAATGTGACACAGATGTAATAAACCTTTTGATCATTTTGTCTGAAGTAATATTAATACATACATGCATCTTTTCCGCAGGGGTAGGCAGAGACCACAGCTCTTCACTTGCTAAGATCCTGACACACTTCTTTCGATTCATCCACGGTCAGAACCGTGCCCAATATGAAGTGTACCTATATCAGTCGCAGTAATGAGAAAAAAAAATGGAACCGACTACGTCAACACTCAAAAGTATGAAATAACTTGTTGAAGTCGATTCCATTTTTTGGTGAAGTTTTTTTCACCCTTTTTATGTGACCTTTACTACTCACTGGCTCAATTGTCATTGTGTATGTTCACCGATTTCTCCACCCACAACTATAATATCTTCGACGTCTGCGTAGTACTTTTCAGTTATTGGAGTGTAATTCAAATACAGCTTGTCCCATTTTAATGAAATTAAATGGGACCAGCTTTCAAATAAAAAAGGAACGATCAAAATCGGTTCACCCAGTCGAAAGTTACGCGGTAACAAACATAAAAAAACATTCGGGTCTAATTCGGGTCTTCCTGTTTTGAAGTCGGTTAAAAAACCTTGTCTTTATATAGAGATTCTGAAACTGAATTGTATTAACTCGTACCTTTAATATATATTACATATGTTTTAAAATAAATCTAATTAAAATATTGCATATTTTTAAATTCCTTTTTGATGTTGAAATAGCCAAAATAACTGCAAACCCTTGCAGGAGGATCAGCGGTATAGCATTGCATGAAGTTCAATCAAACTTTCCCAAAGTTGAAAGTTATTCGATAGTTAAACAAGGATCTCACAATAATATAATTTCAATTTGTTAGGTGGTATTTAGTTCCGACGGTAACGTTAACTGTACGGTCTAACTAAACTATCCTATGTCAAGCAAACTTAGCCTTAATGGATTTATGTTCAGATAGTATACAGGAATCAGTACTACCTTTATCAAGTGTAGGGCCACTTATCTATGTGTATTGTTTGCAACAGTTTGCATAGTTCCTGGAGTTATGAGCTAGAAACGCGAAAATTTATGCACGTAAGCCCTGTTTGACCATCTGTCTGGCCATCATATGATATGTCGCAGGGTGATTTGATAATTCGAACTTTCGCGAAAACCCTAGAAGCTTAACAAAGATACGGATAATTAGAAAATAGTGAACTAATTTCTTAATCTTACTGGGATAAAATATAGTTTTTGCGTAAACACGTGTTGCTTTAGTAATATTGCAATACGAAAAGTCAGCTATTATGAAATAAGAACGCTGTTAGTTGGAGTGCCCAAAACGAAACCTCCACTGATAGGATGACGTTTTAAATGGATAACATTTTTAAGTATCCCTTACTATTTGAAATAATGATTAATAGTAAACATGTTATATAGAAAATTAGGTGTTTCATTATGTTAATCACTTGAACACCTACTTACTTGCAAGTTTAATAAGTAGCAGTAGTTTTAAGAAGTAGTTTCAAAATGTGATTTTAATTTTACCTCTATTTATCTAGCAAAAAAAGGCTGATAAATAATTGATTTATCTCAAGACACTAAGTAAGTTTTGGTACTAAAAATCTGTGTAAACTTACTATAAATTCAACAATCAGAATAAGATTTGGTACGTGAGCACAAATCTAGCCAATCAGAGTTAAAGATATATAATGATACTAGAGCGGCTCGTGCTTTTGCAAAGCCTAGATAGAGTTTGTGCAAAAACAGTGAGATTGAGAAATATTTTCGCTAGTGTCTAATTATCCGTGTTTTCGCTATATCCTTAGGGTTTTTTACGAAAATGCGAATTATCAAATCATTCTGCGACATATATGCCCATATAATGAAAATCATGTGGACAGGTTTCTTATTTCCCCCATAGAATCCAATAAATTCTGTAAATAAATAACTAAAAGGAAGACTCAAAGAGTGCTGTCTAAACATTATAATATGATAAAGGCTTCATCATTTTGAGCTTTTAATTTTATTTTTCTTTTAGGTCCTTTTAAGGTCCTATGGACTGATAAACTTTAAAAAAAAATTTGAGACCGTAGGTAATTTGTAAAGTATATTTTTTTATATTTGAAATCAATACACATCACGAGTTGTCTTGTACCTTCTACTTTCAAACACCCGCGAGGCTATGCAAGGTCATCGACACCTCTTAAAACCTCAATGCACGTTGTGTTTTTGATAACGACGTAACCTATACAGAACGCTCAATCCCAAGGTGGTGCTAGATTCAGCGACAGATTGACGCCCGCAATTTTGAACTTTATACCGTTAACACATAGAATTACTTTAGTTTATATTTTACTAGTAGCGCCCAGCGGTTCCACACGCGTGATGATTATGATGATAATGATTATAAGTAGCCTATGTGTTATTCCCGGACCTGAAGTATCTACTTACCAAATCTCATCCAAATCCGTTTTCCCAGCCTGGTGATAAAAAGGGTGATGAGGCTGATGATTGAAATAAGTCTATGTGTTAATCTAGAGTATCAACTATCTGTAATCCAAATTTCATAAAAATCCGTTCCGTAGTTTTTGCGTGAAAGAGTAACAAACATACATCCATACATCCATTCATCCATACTCACAAACTTTTGCATTTATAATTTTAGCAGGGTTTTAGTCGATAGGTTCTGCGAGCGGATCATAAGTCTCTCATAATCAAGGTGGAGAGACGACCTAACAAATAATACAGAAGGCATGCTGGCCGCTTTTAAGTAATGAGATCAATAGGATACGTTTCTATTAGCAGTAAGCGTCCTGTGGATGATATTTTGGCTTATAACAGTATAATGTACATTACAAAGGCAAAGATTCTAAATTGTTTTTTAATTAAATACTTGTAACTTTATACTCGTAATGGCGAGCATGGTTCGCTCTCGGTAACTGGAAGATTCACAGGATACGGTTACTGCTCCGCTATTAATTAGTTTAATAAGAGAGTCCTTGCTTCGTGTAATATGAATTTACCACAGCAATATTCAACTATAGTTGAAGTCATTACGCTCGTAGACCTGTTTTTAAGTCAAACAGTTTTCTTACAAATATATGGAAATACACAAAAAAAGCTGCACGTATATTTACTAGTCAGCAGTACCTATGCAAAATGTAAGACTTGCTTCAAGAACATTCTCTGCCGTGGTTCAATACCTGGTTAGGGCGATTTCATACGCAAAGCGAGTCAGGCTAAGCCCCAACAGTACTTTTTATTGCTTTAGAGTAACAGTTTTTTTACTGCTAGGCATTTAGAGTAACAGCTAAGTCGTAAGGTTAAATTGCTTAAGATCATTATGAAACTTGAATAAATGTGGTTTCTTTCTTTCTTTCTTTCAAAAAACTGATAACCTCTGTATTAGCACTAGGCTATTTGCGAACCAGCATCAACCAACGTAATTTGTGGATTACCTAGAATATAGCACCATTAAAGAAAGAGCTGTAAGAATACAACATGGTCTGATTATGGAAAGTTGTACTCTTCTATGAGAAAAGAGAGTCAAATAAGATTATCAAAGAATAAATCTAGAAGGAAATGTAGCAAAACAGTGCCGTATCACATTATTGACCAAACGGCCTCTGCTCTCTGATTAACATCTAATTTATTGCCGCATTCAGTATATCTACGGTAGAACATAATCAAGACACATTGCTGCTTTCGGGAATCCGCTCAACTCACATATCACAATCACATATTCTTCGAAATAGGATTATTAACACTAATATTATGAAGAGGAAAGATTTGTATGACATCTCATCATTATAATCATCATCATCTCAGCCATAGGACGTCCACTGCTGGACATATGGCTCCCCCATAAAGGGAGATGCGCCAATACTCACCACGCTTTGGCAGGCGGGTCAGCGAGCGTAGCATGATTTCCGATCCTGAGAAGGCCATGCTGCGCACCTTCTGGTACGTGGTCCCTTAGCCGACTCTTACGGCACCCGCGGGAAGAGATGGGGGAGTCCTATTCTAGGCCGACACAGCACTCAAAAGTGCCTTGTGTGTTTCAAGTTTGTATGCTTGTAACGGATAAACTCAAAACTACTGGACCGATTTCTTTCACTACTACAATTTTACATTAATCTTGAGTAACATAGGCTATTTTTTAGGGAATACAATGTAGGGAACCATGTTAAAACTTAAATCATGTAACCGTGCAAAGCCGGGGCGGGCTGCTAGTATATATGTAACTATTATACTGTTTTATACTGAGTAGACCGCATCCCTTTACGGTTAACCATTTATTTATTTTTTATCATCATAATCATCTCAGCCATAGGAAGTCCACTGATAGAAATAGGACTCCCCAATTGATTTCCACAATCCTCAGATGAAAGCGGCGCGAACCCAGCTCTTACCTTATATTTACCTTATTTTTTATTTATTTTAATTACCGTTATAATTAGAAGTTTAAGATGAGATCAAATTGCCTGTTGGCCTGAAGGCAGATAATAATTGTAATGTGAGATCCAAAATGGATCAACGATAAAAAAAAATATATTATATCATGATTTCTGAGAAAAAAGACCTACTACTATGGGCGATATTGAGTCAAGTGTGCATGGGTATCTTCTAGTTTACGACCACTTTTGTACTGATGTCGATCGCTAAATTGAGGACCACTCTACTTTTTTTTACATCCATATTGTATAGTAACAAACACTGCCTTATATAATTATTGGGCCACTGGCGAGTTACATATTGTCTTATTAAAACTTTTAACTATAATTCGAATTACTATATGTACATCAAATTATGTTCATACTAGCAGCGGGCCCATGGTTTCACCCGCGTGGATTACGGCTTTCCCGCTACATCAATTATTCCTCGGGAATCATACATTTTACCGGTATAAAATGCAGTGCTATTCCATTCACTATAATCTATGTCTGTGCCCAATTTCATCCACATCATTTCAAACCATCCATCCATATATTGACATATATAATATTAGTGGGATTACTTTGAACAAAATAATATGAATGAATAGGCGTAAAAATGTCCACTATAGGCAATGTTAACTACATTTCCTACAATTATGAACATTTTTACTTCAAATTTGTCAGAGCAATTGGGTTTTTACAGTGTTCATTTTCTGCTACATTCGAGTATAGTTTTCAGTGTAATAATAACTCTTAGGAACACGGCAATAATGGTGTAGGCCAAAAATTCAGCACCATATGCCGCCGTCTGATTTATGACATCAGGGAAAAACCCGCCCTTAACTGTATGCTCCGCTCATTTCTTGCCTCTCTATAAGCCGATAAAAACTGCACATTTCAGCTGAAGTTTTCACTTCTATCTGGTAGAAAATCACGTTACTTTTTTGGGATATTATGACAAGTATTAATTTTGTAAATGAGATATAAGTTGTCTAAACAACTTAACTAAAAATGGGTGCTAAATACATTTTGTACATTGACACGGTTCCAAAAGGTACAAAATAGTATGACACTTATAAATCCATTTTAATTAATTAAAATGGACGAAATGGATGAATTTGATTTAATTTAGTTTTTATTAAATTTTTAAGGTTTTTATTTTAAGTTAGATTATTTTATTGCTATTCTAAATTATTTTTAAATTATGTTAATGTTACCTTGTTAATGTTGTGGATATAAGTTGAAATAAATACAATCCATTTTTCTTCGCCTTCTTTTTCTTACAGTCCTTATCCCACATTATATGGGGTCGGCGCAACATGTTTTTCTCTTTTATTGTCTTCATTCCTTAGTCATCTCAATGCTCATACATTTCATACACATATCATCCATGCCTTCTTTGATTTCAACCGTCGGCTTCCTCTACTTCTGAATGGGTGAATGGTATGGGTGAATATCCATATTAATGGATAGAGGTACACAGGATATAAAGGTACACATTCATCATCATCCACAAGTATGACACTTATGAATGTAAACACTAAAACTAGATCTTTTTGGTAAAAATCACGTAGCTTTTATTTAAAATGGTATTTGGTGCCGAAAAAACTACCCGCATTTGAATAAAACTTGTCTTACATTAGAGGAGTAAAGTTGTAACTCTCTTCAACTTTTTTAATCGACTTCAAAAAAAGGAGGTACTCAATTCGACCGTATTTATGTTTTTTATGTGTATTAGCGGACAACTTCGTCGTTTAGTATACTTCCGTGGTGGTCGCATTTAAATATCATCAAAATCGGACGAGCGGTTTTTGAATTACACTCCAATAACTGAAAACTGCTACGCATACCTCGACGATATAATAGTTGCGGGTGAAGACATCGGTGAGCATACACAATGACAAATTGATCCCGTGAGTGTCAAAGGTCACTGAAAAGGGTGAAAATATTTTTTTTAGCAAAAGCAACAAACAAAAACGACTTCAACAAGTATTTTCACACTTTTGAGTGTTGAAGTCTGTTGCATTTTTTTGGGAAACATTTTTTTTTCACCCGTTTCACTGACCTATTCTACTCACGGGATCAATTGTCATTATGTATATTCACTGATTTCATCACCCTCAAAAAAAATGTTATCTAGATACACGTAACACTTTTCAGCTATTGGAGTGTAACTCAAAAACCGCTTGACCGATTTTGATGAAATTTTAATGGGACCACCTCGAAACCATAGTCTATCATAAAAAAAAGAATCATCAACATCCGTTCATAAACGATAAAGTTATCTGCGAAAACTCATTAAAAAAATATTTACGTCGAATACAATAATCCCTTCTTTTTTTTGAAGTTGGATAAAAATAAAAGAAATCTAATTTATTACCTGTCTTTTTTAACTTGAGCTCTCTTGAGATACAAGCCAAACCTATACCAGTTTCGGAACCCTTCGGTCCAGTGGTACCAGGCAAACATAACCCGAGAGGAGGTTGTTTCAACAGAGCTATTTTTTATACCTTCCGATACTGTAATCGTACCATTCTCTACTGTACAAAAATAAAGCATATTTTTTTAACAGTTTTTAATTATAATTGGTTAAAAGTGAAAAAAACAAGAAAGTACGATTAGTTTTTCATTCATAACACTAAATATTATAAAAACATAGTTTATTTTACGTTTGTCGTTTGTATGATTGTTACTCCTTCACGTTCAAATAGTTGAACGGGTTTGCATTAGATTTAAATTAAGTATAGGCTTAATAGTATAGCATATAAGTTACCCCGAAAATATTTACTGTTTCCATGGGATGGCTGAAAAACACAAAAGTAGTCAATACCACGTACCATTTCCCCGCGGGTAACTCCACGGAGCGCAGCTAGTCAATGAATCTATAAATTTGAAGTACTGAGTAGTAGTAGTAGAGTACTGAGATAAATATTACGTTCTCCTGATCTATAATATGTCTTCTTACATACGAGTTTAAATGAAAAGTTAATTAGTTATAAACGTAATTGCTGTACAATCCTAACTTATCAACTAGGTTAATTAAAATTTACTGCTACTACAACTTGGACGAATGAAATCATAGAATCTTGATTTTATATATCAATAGATTAAATCTAAAATTATTTAAACATACAACTAACATAAAAGGTTGGATGTGTTTTTCCTAATTATATGTATGCGTCACAAGTCCCAAGTCAAACACTCTTTTAAATATTAAAATCGCACGCACTCTTATTATATGTGTTAATCCAAAATGCTGGCACATATTTGGCTCAACAAATCAGCATTGCAATTCAACGTGGCAATGCTGCTAGTTTTCTGGGTACGCTGCCAGCCGGTAGCGGGTTAGAACATTTGAGTTATCTATAGACTACCAATAGCTAGTGGATTGCTCAAATGTTATTGTAGTAGCTGCAGTATTTCAATTAGTTATTAGTGTTTTATTTGAAAAATGTAATGTAAAGTAAAATTAAGGAACAGACTTTACTTTAATCGTGTAGCATGATGTAAAAAAGGAGGCAGGGCTAAAGTTGAATCAATAGTGCAAGAAAGACTCTGATTGGAAGATGCAAAGTAACAAATAACTTGGCACCTCCCTTCGTGCATTCTCAAGATAACTAAGCAGTTTTCAATGATACGTGGTGGGTTTAACAGGTTAAAGCGACAATGAGTCCGCTATACCGCTCCTCACCTGTCTGAATTTAGTGTCCATAGGCGAGTCACAAAATTCTACTATGTTTAATAAATACTCTTTTTTTTAATAATAATTTACAATTGAAGTGAATATACCGTCTGTACTCGGAGGCGTCTGTGCACTCTGCCAAATTGAAAAAACGCACCTTGTTATTGTATACAGTAACTTTTGACCTATAGGTCAAAAATATATTTTTGACATTGACCTCATATACAGTTTCTATACTTATACTATTATATATACGGGATCGTGAGGCGCTTAACATCTGCCCTCCCTACTCACTGAACATGACCGCTCTATCAAAAGCATAACCATTAGAAGAAGACGAAGAAATTCTGTAATACGTGTTCTTTTTATACGTATAGTTAGTGACCCATACAATGACATTCAGGGATGAAAGCGGTGACGCCCACACTCATAATAATAATTAATTATACATAAAATACTACTCATAGATATAGGTAAATTATAATTGGTATATGTAGCATTTATTAACTATCGTAGCGTGGTGAAGTTGCTATGTGAGTAATCTGTGGCATACTTGATCTATTTATTGGTACTTGTTCAGTGTGGCTAGATCAAACTTTACATCGCTGCAAACAAAACACTTCTAAGAAATATTTAATCCAAATATTAATAATTGATTCGCGTGCGAATTGCTAAACTAGACAAATAAGGTCACACACGGTAAACGTTCAAAATGAAATAGATAAATAGAAAATTGTACCACAGAATTACCAGGCTTGCATAAACAACGAAAAGTTAAAATTGTTCTACTCAATACAATGTAATAAGGTCATGGTCAGAGATAAATGCAAGTGGGATCTTGTAATTTATCTCTGACCATTCGCATCACTACATATGTACCTACATACTGGAGTACCTACATACTGGCTGTGTATTGCAATCAATCACTTATTGCTATCTCTTTCCTTGAACAGAGATGTATTGCATTATAATTATAATCCCGTCTTCCTCGAGTGTCTCAGTTGACACACGTTGCTAACCAATTTCAAGAGAATATTTTGTAATAAGACCAAGTGATCTAAAGCTGAAATTTAATTAACACGTATTTACTGTGTCTACAGTACATAGTTATGGCTGAAAGGTATATTTCGTAAATTTATTAAACTATAAGCCAATTACTATACTAGAGCTACTATAACATCATGTAAGCAATTTGCTAGATCTTTCCAGCTTATACATAGATATAAGGTAAACGCTCGCTACCATGTGAGAGCGTAGCCAGAATGCAAGCAAAAATGACTTTATACTGTTTATATTTTAAAGTCTAAAATTATGTCCTCGCCGTATTCCTCATTGCTGAGGGTCGTGACTCCCCCGCTGAACTAAAATTATGTAGAAAGTAATATTTCGCAATTTAACTTTGTAGTTGAATTGCGAAGTATTACCTTGCACAAAAAGTATAAAAATATAATAAAAAGCTGAGTATTTACATATTACCTTTGATTCAAAGTTATTATTTGAAGAGCATATTGATAATATTACGAGCAAGGCATCTAAATCACTTGGTTTCATCTTAAGAATCGCGTTTGATTTCAGGTCTATTAAGTCATTTAAAGTTCTATATTGTGCCTTTATACGTAGCCATTTGAAATACGCGTCTGAAGTCTGGAACCCTTGTTACGATACGTATATCAAACGCATTGAAAGTGTCTAGAAACGCTTTTTACGTTATATCCAATTCTGGATTAATTATTATGTACCAGACTACACTAAGCGTTGTCAACATTTTCATATTTTACCACTACACGAAAGGATGAGGATCTCAGATCTTGTATGCTGTTTCAAAATAGCGAATGGCGCAGTTCATTGTCCTGAGTTGCTCGAGCATATTGGTATGAAATCTCCATACGCTTCTACCCGAAGACCTATGTCACTCTACATACCAGCAGTAAAGACCAACTACAGGAAAAAATCTTACTTCGTGAGAGCGAGTACATTTTTCAATGATATTGCTGACGAAATGGACTTATTGAATAGTACTGTTACCCAGCTCAAAATAACGTTAAATAGAAACCTTTTCAGTTAAGTTTGTGTTTATTTTAAGATTCTTTTTTGTTAACTATATTGTAACTATATTTAATCTTTTGTTGAATTGTCAGTTAAAACTTTTAATTGGCCTTCTGTAAATATTCTGCGATACTTTTAATGTAAGTTTTCCTAACATAAATAAATAATTTCAGTTCAGCGGGATTTCGATACCAGTTTTTCGTAGCAATTTTTTTCAGACCATTACACGTATAAATTATAATACATTTTAGTAATAGTTATTTATTTTACGTGTGCATAATGTTGGTTTTTGGCGTGAATGCTTGGATTAAAACACAGGTGAAACATGAGCAAGTGAAGAGATACGTTCGTGGTTCAAAAGAAGAACCCTGACGCCTGAGCGTAGCGAAGGTAAAGTTATAGGTAAAGTTTTTTAGAAAAACTTTACCTATGAATGAAACACAAAAATGTTCACCACACTAGCATTCATTCACACTTTTCACAGGCTTCTTTCAAGTGTACTCTTCTCTGATTCGTCAGCGAGTCGACATTACATTAGGTGCTTTCTCGAATTTTAAAATCTACTTACTCACTTGTTATTAAAATAGAATTTATCCAATCTCATACTGAAATATAAAAAATAAAACATCGAAAACAAAACTAGAATGACAGCCTTTACAGACAAGCCATCGATATAAATTTAAAAAATTACATTATGATACAGCTCTTCTATGGACAACTGTATAATAATGTAACTCTTTTACCACTTCAGCTGAACCAAGGAGGTTTAATGCAGATTTTCTACACAATCTATGGACGCGGGGCAACACGCATCCGTGATCAGCAAATGGATTTGGGCGGTAAACGTTTATAAATACATGCAAACATGAGCTGTTGTTTTACGTAAATTTCATTATCTATTTTATGAGATTAGATATAGTAGTGTATGAAACTGCACATAATTTGGTCTTAAATGACTCGTTTAATTCCAATAAAACTCGTAACTCATCTTTTTAACGTACACTCGTGTTTTAAGAACCCTTATTATGAAACAGTTTCATAAACTACTATATCCTGTCAAAAATCCATAAGTAAAACTAGTGATTGACAGCTAATGTGTTGAACATTATTTTCCTGTGCAATGTTTTGGGGCATGTGCGCTTTTTTCCCAGTCCTTATTACCTTTAATTTATTCATGAAATTTCTATATTAAAGCAAGTGGAGCATTTGTTTCGTCTACCGCCTGGTTGACGCCAAGTCTCCTTCAAATTATTTTTCAAATATAAATTATTTCATTTCTTTTATATTGTTAGTAAAAGCACACTTGGATGGTAAAAGCGCGAAATAATCTTAATTGTGTGTCCATGAAAACTAATATCTAACTGTATGTATACCTATTTGAGTATTTTAAAAACATGCTCAGTTTTATGACGAATGCAAAACCAGTCGTTCGGTTGGAAAAAAATTTAATACAATCAATGCTATTCATTTGGAAATACTATTTGTGTAGGTCAGCATTAAAATTTCGAGCTGACATTCGTTATTGTTTTTTATCACACGTGCTGTCTGTCTACACTGGGGCTTTTGACGGACTGGAAGTGAAGTGGTTAAAAGGGACAGTTTTAACCAAAACAAAGTTAATTAAGAGACAGGGTAGTTGACCTTGGAAAAAAGAGTAAATGCTATATGAATGTTACTCATTCATATGCATAAGTATGTACCTAATTTAAGCCATAACTGTCTTACAAACATCACTTTAAGTTACAGTAAATTTTAAATATGTAATAAAATAATAATTACAAAATTGTTTTCAATACAGATATCTTACTAACTATTGAACATTGTAAGTAAGATATCTTATAAATATAACTTAGTTATATAAGAAATCGCTAGCAATGGGCGCCGGCAGGAGGGTGCCACGGGATGCGCTTGCACCTCCCTGCCAGGAAAGACAATACATACTCAGTATTTAATTTTTTAATATTCTTTTTGTAGAAAAACAAGGCGTCAAAATGTGTTCAACACCTCCTCAATAAATTCAGTACCCTCGCCGTCGTCGTGCAGGGAAATCGTTTAGAAGTTAAAATCAAATATGTTGTTTAGGCTTTTTTGATGTGTGTACTTTAATGTGTAGGCAGATGCAGATGCAACTCCCTGTAAGTAATTCTGGAATAATAACTTTATATAATACTTACCTTTTTATAGTATAATTAATGCCTGCCCCCTGCGGTTTCAGCCTCGTGGACTGGTTTTCCCCGTGGAACGGTTTTCCTCTTGTATTTTAATTATCCCACCGGAACCATACTTCTTCTGGGATAATAAGGATAGCCTGTGTATTATTTTATTAGGCCAACATGTGGGTAAGAAAACACACAAACTAACACAACAGACACACACACAACCCACACACACTCACATACCAGTGAGAAGAGCGTGCTCTCATGCTTGCAAACTAATATTGTTCTTATGAACATTTATTATTAGTATTAAAAATGATTAAAGTACGAATAAAATTATACAAACGGCTATCAATGCCTCAACGCTCGGGGATAAGAGCAGTTTGCTAAAGAACGGGTGTTAAGCCTAGTTCAGCAGCTGCTGATACTCAACAATAAATGTGTGCATTCTAAATAGCCTAATATATTTTAAGTAACCATTGTACACCTTTTTTTAATAAAGATACAATTATTATTATTCCAAGGTTTAAACTCTCATGTTCATTCCAAATTTCATGCAAATCCGCAGTGTGAATGAGTAACAAACATTCACACTACATACGACATAAACTTTCCCCTGAGCGCTGAAAATGACGCTACTGGGTTGGTCACTATCCCATCTGCAAACTTGCATTTGCTACAGTAATGTATCACGTCCAATACTTCCTGAAAGTAAAGACCGTCTCCTGCCAATTGGATCTTAATAGGCTCAACCAAACATAGACAAAAGCCTCTGTTTCGTTTTTTAGAAACCCTTTGAATAAACAGTTATACGTTAACTGAGATCTTAAAACCGAAGTATAGTTATTTTCCTCGACGTTATTCGTTCTGCTGCGAATTGTTCTTTACAGAACTTGAATTGAAAAGCCTTCCAGCCTCAATTTGAATGCAGGAAAACTTTGCAATAGCTTTTACTCTTTGTCGGGAAATAAATGAATTTACGACTTACGATAAATCGAATGTTTTTTGTTCAATAAAAAGACGGCGGTTAGTAAAATAATAAAGAACTTTCTAACTCTCCATCGCTTTGTTTTTCTGCGGTAGCCATAACTATAAGAGATGTTTATTGAATGTTTAATCATTCATTTTATTTTTTCTAGGTGGACATCTATTTGACAGCTTTTGGTGTTAAGAAATGATGCAGTCTACGACAGATGACACCTGCTTAGGATATCTTATTCACTGGTCACTTAAAGAGATCTAGATTGTATCTATGAAGAATCAGGTAATGAATTCTTCTAATCAGCTGAAAGCATTACAGATGTAGAACTAACGCTTGGTGGTAGAATGTGTAATCTCAACTAAGTATGAATTGCGCATTTGTAATGAGATTGCAGGAATCAAATTATGTAGCTCTAGGGCGCCCTCGCCGAAAAGTATGCGTATTGCAGGTTTTTTTAAAGTATGATAACAAATCTTCCGGTTACTGAGAGGATGGTACTACGGTAATACTGGGACCAATCAGAAGAGATGACGGCTGTTTGAGAGTAAGGAAAAATAGAAAGCAAAGATCAACTTCGTAGATTATTAGTGTTAAGCAGTATTAAAACCACCAAAGACAGAAGCACGTGGATGAGCATAGTGCATCTTGTGACCACCACTTCAAACCAGACATGATCTTCAGAAATGAAGACTTCGACTAAAAAGAATAATATCAATCGCTTCCAGAACAGTTCTAAACTAGACATACCGTTCTGTGAATAGCATCTTCGGCTTAGGAAAGTCAAATTATTTGTTGATGATCAAAAGTATGTGCCCACTTGTTTTTTATTTTTTATTAAAGGTATCAAAAATAAAGTGTGTGCGCATTGTTGTATTACTACCGTTTCATATGAATATAAATGAAAATTTTTTTTATACAACGATGCAGACTGATTTCTAACCCACCTCTGCTTTCCTTTCCTGAGGAAATGAGGACACCATTAATGTTATTGAAGTCAATTAAATCAATTGATTGATCGTTTAATATCTTCTTATAATATTAACCATTGGCCATAAGCTCTATATTCGATAGTAAACATAACTCTAAATGTATTCGACAATCGAATTGAGAACCTTCTCCTATTTTTAAGACTAGTAGCACTGTATTTGAGAGTTCGCGTATACATATATGATATAGGTATTACCATCATATATATTTCCACCGCCAGGCAGTACCATTCGCATTTTTTTTTATATATGGGACAACATTCACACAAGGTCTTCAGATCCCAAACTAGGCAGAGCCTGTACTATGGCAACCTGATGATTGATATATACTTATATACATATACACACCCAGACACAGGTCAAACAGACATGTTCATACACACAAATGTTTGACCTGTCCGGGAATCGAACCCGGGACCAGCGGCTCAGAAGGCAGAGTGCTACCAACTGAGCCAACCGGCCAGACAAACATTACAGTCCAGTCCAGTCCATTACAGTGTTCCAGGTTGAAAGGTATGGTTTTCGGTAAAATTAGAGGCACATGAGACTTACCAAGTTTATGTCTCAAGGTGACAGATGCAGTACAGTTCTTTGCGAATTGTATCTGCCTATAGGCATCCTGTGGGGCTTTTGCTTGTTCTTAATCCCATAAAAACAATTTGAACTTGATGAAATTATGTTAGTCTATTATCATCATCATTTTCTCAGCCACATAGTACGTCCCCACTGCTGGACATAAGCTTCCCCCATTAATTTTTCCAAAGACCGGATGAAAGCGGCCTTCATCCAGCCCTTACCTATTAGTATATTTATGCTTATAAAAAGTGACTGCGGTATATCCTAATTCCCAAGTTGTGTGTTTATGTCTGTACTGTATACCTACTAAAGCGTTAATTCATCTAATCCATAGGACATCAAAGGACGAACATTATTGCGTTTAGCTATCTATTATACAGATTGAATTCACTGTACAATCAATAGGTAATTAATATTAACACATGATTCTCCATTAATCACTATGAGACTGCAGTCGACTCAGTCAATATGATCCAAACGCACCGCTCAATGTGATGATAGGGTGGCTTCAATGAATAAGTAATGTGCACGCCACGTGCTCTGGTTTCCATTATATGGCATATACATTTGCATTTTGGTAGAATTATCAAAATAACGCTTGTGTTTTGTTCATTATAAACAGCAACATCGAACTCAAAGAGGCAGCGAATTAATTTGTCTGTGCAACATTTTCCAGCAGGGTTTTTGGTTCCTATGTAATTAAGTACTTTGCTAACTGACGTTTCCTACGAGTAACCTAACTACGAGTACATATGTACATAAATAATTGAGTTTCTTTTCATTAAAATAATTATTGAAATATAAGCAGGTTTTTAATATGCACAATGAGTATCAGGCGTAGGTTTACACCTTATCTCTCTAATATCTTTATTTCAGTTGGTAATTTATATTACCTACTAAAATGAGCTGTTCCGGCGTAAATTAAAATCGTTGCTGGTCTCCAAAACCGTTTATTAATATGAAAGAATTCTTCAATGATTATTCTCGGTGCAACTGTAATTTGTGTAATTGCCATTTAATAATTTTAAAATTATATGTAAAACTTGGAACATTTATAATTCACCTAAATATGAAATATAATACTTACAGACCACTATTGAATGCTAACTGCTAACAAGGCAGGCTGTTGTTCACACAGTTGTTCAATACATATTTCTGATTTCTGATTCTGATTTCTGATTTCTGATTCTGATTCTTATATCTGATTCTTATTTTTGATTCTTATTTCTGATTTTGATTTCTGCCAATAATATAGAACTGGAAACAATCGATATTGAAAGAGCTTTTTATCATAAAGATCGAGAGAACGATATTTTAAAGTACATAACAAGGTGAGCGTCCTTTATGAAAATACACTACGCTAAGTAAAGCGCTCAAACGGCTGTCAATTACAGCGCAAAAGGCTGTTATCGTGTTGCATTTTTCCATTGTTACTTTATGGGTGCGAACGCTGTTCCTAAAAATCAGTGTAAGAACCCCTTTTACAATTTTTGAGATGATGGATTATTGCCGCATGACTAGTTGGATTGATAAGATCTTGCACATCTAAGCACTTCATTAATAATAACTAGATTTTGTTGATCTGAACCATCAAATAAAAAACTTAGGAAGCCTGGGGATTGTTTTACGTCATTAATTTCGTCAACTTTTACAGATTACGAAATGGATAGGAATTAAGAGTGATGAAACAAAATGGTTACCAAGAAATGGAACCGACTTCAACACTCAAAAGTGTGATAACTTGATGAAGTCGATACCATGACAGTTCGCAAAAGTAACTATCGTCACAATATTGTGCGGATGGTACCGACATCGACAAGTAATTTCACACTTTTGAGTGTTGAAGACGGTACCATTTTTTGATAATAATTTGTTTTTTTTTTCAGTTGACCTTTGATACTCACGGGATCAATTGTAATGTGTATGTTCACCGATTTCTCCACCCGCAACTACTACCAACTACAATTATAATGTCATCCAGGTATGCGTAGCACTTTTCAGTTATTGGAGTGCTACTCAAAAACAGCTTGACTGATTTTGATGCAATTTAAATGGGACTATAGTACTACTACTACCCAAATATATTCTCGCGAGTGAATAGGTTCCTTCTAAGTTTGCGTTTGTGTACACATACACCCTTACACAAAAAACAAACTTTCGCATTTATAATATTAGTAGAATTAAAACAAAAGGCAGGTAACAACAATTTTTGAAACATGAAAAAACCTTTGGCTTGTTTGTTTGTATATGGTTCAGATAGCATAAAAGAGAAGATATTACATTAATGAAAAATAATAATGTAAAAACGATTTGCCGTCAATATTCTGTTGTTTTGCTGTCTGTCAAAATTTGTGAAGTCGTAACACGTAAATCAGAGCTGGATTCATCTTTGACATTAAAATTCTTGGATGGAAAATCCTTCAACCAATTGTATGCTATTCATACTGGCAATTGGCTGCCACTGTTACTGTGTTCGTTCTATGTATCTATGTATACTAACATTACAAAGAGGAAAGATTTGACTGTTGGTTTGTTTGTTTATTTGCACAAGAATAAGCTCCGAAACAACTGGAAATATTTGAAATATTTTTTGTTACTGTTGGGAACTATTATATTTACATAAAAAAACGGATCGTTATGATTTTTAATTTTGAAAATTTTTTAGAAGCCCTGGCGGGCCGCTACTGTTTTATATTATGCTACCAATGGTTCTTCTTTTACTCTTCTCGCGATATGAAATTCGCAGTCAGTCCAAAATAACTAGCGAGATACTATTAATTGTCATTACCAAGTTTTTATTTAATTAGTCGCGTCTGCGTATTACTATAGATACTACATAATAGTTTGATGACTACCTCTCAACTTTTTAATTATTATAAATTAACCTAAACAAATCAAATGATAACTATTTGGTCAAATTGAGCAGGTGTAGGTTTATAAGATTGTCTTGCGTAGATTCAAAATTAAAATGTTTTATATGGCATTTGTTTCTTAACGTTATTTGTATATAAATATAATAATATTAGTAATTTAAATGCCAAACCTACATATATATCTCATACTTGATTCAGTTCTGAATGTTATGTACGGTTTATATTAAAAAGTATATTTTGTGCATGATAATTGTTATTCACGAATGATACACATACACAGTGTATTGTGTAAAATATATTTTACATACATAGTGTATTGTGTAAAATATATTTTACACAATACACTATGTATGTGACTGCGATGATTCATCGTAATATTGTTTAAAAACAAAGGAAAAATGTAAGTGTAAAAAAAATACATTTTCGTATTTGTATATTATGAGATATATGAGACTTAACATCAGGTGAGATAGTGGTCAAACGCCTACCTGTTGTGTATAAAAAAGACTCTGAGTGGTTTTGATGTTTTCAAGAAACTATTACCCTGTCTGTGCGTTGGGAAACTCGCTTTTACGTTTACTTAAATTGACGTGCACTTGCCAATAGGCATACTGCGCGGCAAGTCTCAATATACACGTTACTCTGCGGCTCTAAACCACTAATCTTATGTTCTACTCAATTACACCCAATGTACCTGAGTAGACCTGTGATAAACTCGCGTCGTGACCTGCATCAACGAGCCCAAATAAACTGTGGAAAATTTTATCTCTATTTTTATCTTATTTTCTTACACCTTGTACAGAAAATTTTAGAAGCGACACGTAGTAAAAATATCAAGGGGCTGTTAAAAGGTAAATTTAAAGAACGTGGCTGAAATTATAAGCTGCCTTCTTTTGCGAGGTGCGTGAGTACTCATTTGCATATTGCCTTGGGGAAAGAGACGTTTTGCTTAGACGCTCGGAATTCTTGGATTTGTTACAAATCTGTCATGAACGCAAATGTTATTATTTTATATACCCAAAAACATATCTGTTTCCGGATGTTTAAGCACATACGTCGACATCTTTGGGAATGTTCAATAAACTGGTATACAGAGGTTTTTTTTTTATCTTTGGCTTCGTATTTCAGTAGTCATCAGTGCTTGCGTCACAGTCATCGTATCGTTAAAGTACATCAATGGAGTAAATCAAGTACAGTGCGTAAAATCTTTTTTTTTACAATAATTGTACTAGATAAATGATAGTAACGAGTCAATTTGTATCACGCAGCGATACGGCTGTGCTACGACTGCAGTAGTGATTACTGTTTCGGCCCTGAGTCTGAAGCTGAAATAACTTGTGTGAACAAAAAAATAGCGCACTTGACACAAGTCATCCACGTCTGTAGGAGAATACCCCAAATATTTGAAACCCTACACGTAGCTCCTGGGTGGTGCCAAACAGATGATTAACCGGTGGTAGGCTTCACTTGTGGCTT
Organism: Apeira syringaria; assembly: GCA_934044485.1. Taxonomy (NCBI): domain Eukaryota; kingdom Metazoa; phylum Arthropoda; class Insecta; order Lepidoptera; family Geometridae; genus Apeira; species Apeira syringaria. The sequence continues at coordinate 6,531,696 of OW203655.1, read as the reverse complement.
GTGACCACCCCCGGAACAAAGACGCGGCACCAAATGGTAATCATATTCAGCCGTGATGTCCGGTGACACCAGCAGAAACAAGGTCGCAGACGGTATTCTGACGCAGTTTGAAGCTTCGGATTTGGGTGATTGATTGCGAAGAGTAGCAGGATCCGAGGCATGGTGTGCCGCTGCTCGACAGCAGATAGTTGGCGGCCCAGTTACTAGCTTGGCTGCTCACGAAAGGCTGCCCCGCCAACTGTCAAAAATTCCTGGATGCGCCATCATGCCGGTCGGCGACCGGCTGAGAGGGCCTGACGGATATACCTTGAGAGTTGCTTGCCTGTCGGATTTCTATCCGTTCCATTTCTGCGAATGTGCATGAGAATTACACAATTTAATTCCACCTTCTAACATCGGCCAACCAGACGCACGGAATGCGCCACCGCTAAATGGCAGATATAACGTCTTGACGTACAAAGATAGAATTCAAATGCAAGATTACAATCTTTAAAAAGAACTGTGTTCCAATTTTATTGTACAATAAATATAAATTATCGTACTGAGTTCAATTGTTTTACGCTGCGATACGGCTGAGATACGTCTGTAGTAGAAATTTCTTTTTCGGTTACAAATGCTCATTGCACTTGGTGCAAACGTGACACTCGACGCGGAAGTATATAGAGTTGCTACTATTGCTTACAAAAAGTATTTTACTCTTAGAACAAGCTGACCCAATGCGAGGCCTACGTTTTATTTCATTTTTTTATCTACTCAGAAGATGAGTTTCTAGTACAGTGTGAAAAATACCCATTTGTTCCAGATGTGTTGCTCATCTACACTTTTATTCTACTAGGGGTGTGTTTCAAATTGAGCTTTGAGCACAAAGAGCGTGCTTAAAGTCATTCCAAAATGCACTGACAGCTGCACACAAAATGTATATGACGTCATCCATGACGTCATCATCCTGTGCTTAGAATGCTCACGAGTACGAGGTAGAGCAGTGTGAGCGCTGTCAAACACATAGATAAATAACTATGCACTGAGAGTCAAACATCTGACTCATTATGAGAATCTGTCGAAAAATTGGTAGTTCGTCCACAAAAAAATAAAAAAACGTAATTTTATATATCAAAAAAAAATGACCCATTTAGTGCCTATGAAGTACGGAAGAGAATGATTTAATATGAATTTGATGGGAACTGACATTTAAAGAACTCGCGCGCATGCACACACAAAAAGCCGTTCCGATTTGCTTACGAGCGTCAGCACTGTCAGTACTAAATTCACCTCGGAACAGCCAAATCCTTACGTACGAACGTGTACACTGTGAGCCCAAATTGAAACGCAGCCTAGGTTTTACATTTTACATAATTTGTGTTGGTTAGGTAATAAGTTTTGTAAAGACTTGTTCAACGACAAAAGAGTCCTTGACGACGACTTACTTAATTAGATTTATGAGCCCCTAAATACATTTTGGAGGTCGTGTTTCCTGCAAACTTTACTTCCCTTTTTACCCTTTAAGTTTGGTAAAAAAGGCGCTGCTTATTAATAAAGTTAAAGTCCTCTTATACTATTAAATATGCTAATAGGATATGAAGTAGGTTATCATGGCGCAGCTTACTCATACTTTAGAAAATCCTGTTATTTATATTTTAAATCTGATACACCTTTACATATAAAAAAACAAAAAACAACAACCAGGGTAAGCAAAATAAAACCGTTTAATGAAAGATACAGGGAACATACGCAGAGGCAATACAAATATAGCTCATACTGAGTGGATCTAAGTATATATATATATAGTTACTTGTCTATGGCATATTTTTTTTAAACATGATAGAGATAGATCTTTTATGCCTCGTTCTATGCATTTTTTTGACAAATTCTGTGAAATCGATACTATATACCTATCTTCTATACCCTAGCTTTGGTCCTATTTGATTTGGGATCTGCTCTTCTAGTAATCTTGCTCCATACCAAACGGTTGTGGGTTGTCTACGCTCTAGCCGTTACACTTCTTTTCTTTGATACTAGGATATTGTTTTTTTGGCTATTGTTCATTACAATGGTTGACGTTAATATAATTATATTATTATAAACATTGTTACAATAAAAAATATAATCATCAGATTTTTTATGGTTTATTGCAATAACATCATGCTAGGTAGACGTCGTGAGATTTGAACCCACGACAGAACGGTATCCTGTAGTCGTCGGGTTCAAATCATTAGTAGCTGAATTTTTCCCTTCAAAAATTTCAACATACTTATCATCATCATCACACCCATAGGAAGTCCACTGCTGGACATAGGCATACATATAATTATCGTTAATTATTTTATTACTATACTAATTGTTGATTAATTTATACTCTACTAAATAAATAAAAACAAGCAGATTTTAACCTAATATTAAGCTAAGGATTAGTTTAAGTTCACATTGCAAAAAATCCTAACAATTTAATTTACTAGATACAGAGTAAAATAGACAGAACATAGAAAAAAATAAAGACAAAACAAACTTAAGTAAGCAGTATTTAATAAAGACACATCTCAAAAGCAGTGGTTATTTCAGTTTGATAGCATTAGGCAATCTAAGGAATAGGTACACATTTTCCTCTACTTTTAAAAAAATGTGTATCACACAACAAAAGGTATTTAGTTGTGTAATACTTTGTGTAAGGTTTCTTTTGTTTTATAATCAAAATATAATTATATCTTTACCGAGCGAATGCCAAATGCAAAGCATAAGCGTTAAAGGATATTTTAGTTTAGAACCTTGCTACAATAGCAAGGTTCTAAACTAAAATATCCTTTAACGCTTATGCTTTGCATTTGGCATTCGCTCGGTAAAGATATAATTATATTTTGATTATAAAACAAAAGAAACCTTACACAAAGTATTACACAACTAAATACCTTTTGTTGTGTGATACACATTTTTTTAAAAGTAGAGGACTCTCTCTCCCTATCCCAAAGTGCTACATTGCTAAACTTAAACTGCCTGCCTTGCTTAAAATTATAACAGGTAAAAATGAAATGTTATGCCCGTATTCAAAAAAGGGATTCGTTTGTACGGCACATCGTTATGAGTGCTTTGACTTATAATGAATTTCATTATGAAAATCGTACATTTTCTGTTCAAGTTGGAATACTGATATTACAAATAGGGAATGGGACGACACGTCATTCGCCTGAAGCCATCACCCTAATTGCACAATCAAAACTTTGAAAGGTATATTTTACGCGGTGGCGTCGACAACCTCAGCTCAACAAAATAGCGACGATTTTATCCAGGTTGTTTTTATTACTTTTTGGCAATTCGAGGGTTCGGATATAAACGCTTCATTATTTTAATTATAATATTAGCTGTTTGATTGCGGCTACGTGCGCCTTTTTGTTTAGGTACTGTAGTATAACCAGTCTGTGTTCCGTCTATGACTGGCATTTTGGATATCTGGGTTGGGTCTAGGGATATCAACATTTGGGGCATTACGACACGTTGCCGATCTATTGTAATTATCTTATCTATTGACTGGCCGGTTGGCGCAGTTGGTAGCACTCTGCCTTCTGAGCCGCTGGTCCCGGGTTCGATTCCCGGACAGGTCAAACATTTGTGTGTATGAACATGTTTGTTCTGTTTGACCTGTGTCTGGGTGTGTATAAGCATAAAAAATTCTGTCCTTATAACTACTGAAAACCAACGCCTTAAAGCGTGAGACCCGCTAACCTTGAATGAGCAAAACCGCGCATGCACCAGTTAATTCTTGGTTTATGGAGCGATTGAAATATGTATATTAACTGTCGCCTGAAAAATAGTTACTTTGAAAAATTACGTGTACAGCCTATGAGTTACATCTTTACAAATGTATTAGTTAAAGTTTTAAAATCAATATTTTTTACTTTGAATTGAATAAACTTAGTGTCTTAAAACGACACCATTTAAAAAAATGACATTGTTTTTAGATACATTAGCATTATTTTAAAATATTGAATAAATAGAGAAAAGAATAAGGTCATCAGGATATCATAGCACAGGCTTTGCCTAGTTTGGGACCTGAAGACCTTGTGTGAATGTTTATAAATAAAATAAATAAAAAATAAAACATCTCTAAGGAGAGCGAGACCTATAGTTAGTGAGAGCTGTCGGGGGTTTCACAACGACATTAGAAATTAAGAGATCCGTAAAAGAAGGATAGTCATTGATATAGCCCCGTGAATCAGTTAGTAGAAATAGCAGTCTAATGGTTACAAATGGTTACATAGCACGCAGAACTGATGGCCGCTGGGGTCGAAAGCTTCTCGTGTAGAAACCACGGACTGGCAACAGTAGCGTTGGCCGTGACCAAGATCACATGAAGACCCTGGATGTGGACCGCTTCTAACCAGTCATGTAGAGGTCAGGAGAAGGTCTATGCCTAGCAGTAGACGTCCTATGGCTGAGATAAAGATCATGAAATAATCCTTTTACATAAAATGTAATCCTTTGATGACATTTCATTGATAATATTTTAAATAGGGAGTATTTTTATTTTAAGAGCGTCATGTAGCGTCCTCGGTAAATAGCTGATCTCTCTGCCAAGGATACATAGATTATCTTACCAAGTGTAATGCACGGGCCTGTCCATCCATAGCAAAAATATAAACACGCGATTAAATCCATGCATTCATTCATCTCATACATGGGATGTCTACTGTTGGACATATGCCTCTCCCATATAGGGGGGATTTGCCAATAGTCGCCACGCTTGGCAGACGGGTTGGCGAGCGCAGTATGATTTCCGATCCTCAGAAGGCGCTGCTGCACACTTTCTGGTACGCGGTCCCTTAGCCGACTCTTACGGCACCCAAGGGAAGAAATGGGGGAGGGGATACTGTTCTAGGCCATATAATATAATCCACATATAATTATGATTAAGTGCTTAACAGGTGCCGAAGATAATGCGTGTTGAATTAAAATATTACAAATATGTACTTCACAGATGACCTACTCGCTAAAGTAAATACCCGCATGGATTTCGGTTTTCCCTCAACTATCCCACGGGAACCAAATTTTTTCCGGGATAGAAGTAGCATATGTGTGGTTAGGGTCTAGGATAGACCTCCAAGGATAGATACTCCATACCAAATTTTATTGAAATCGGCCGTTTAAGCGTGAAGAAGTAAAAGATTTTTAAATTATTTGCTTATCCCACGGGAACAGCAACTATTTTCGGGATATAAAGAAGCCTATGTGCCTAAACTATCCTCATGCCAAATTTCATCAAAATCTGTGTAGTTTTTCAAACTTGAGGGTGGTAGCTAGCAATTTTTTTTTTATGCTATCATTCTGGGCAAGCTCCCAACTGGTAGTGCATTAGAGCATTTGAGCTATCTATAGGCGGACAATAGCTAGTGGATTACTCTAATACTTTTGTAGTATTGTAATTAGTTATTAGTTTTTTATTTTAATAAATAAGAATTAACCTACATCAAACAGTAGAACAAAATCCATTCGGTAGTTCTGTTTAATTTCATGTTATTGAAATATTCCATGATTAAGTACTCCGACCTTTATACACCAATTTGCAAAATGCCTCTTTCAATCAAAATGATCCCAATGATCCCATAGAAGTTTCATAGAAATCGGTAACGTATTTTTCATCAAGAAAACTTTGAGTTGTTCCACGGATAATTAATTTGTGTCGGTTTGTATAGTGCTTAATAAACCACCTGCGGGGTAATTTTCTATACTGTTACTGAAGCACGAATTACCATCGCAGACGTGGGGTATTGGTATCGCCCCGTGAAACAATTGAACCCGGCACCGTCATTTATCTATAATAGTACAAGTGTGACGCAGAGAAATAATAGTTTGTGCGTACGGTACGAGTACAAAATTGAGTATCGGTACAATTGCCATACGATAATTGTTACGCCAATGATGTTTTACTAAAGATGACGTATATTCATACTGCGCGATGCTCAGATTTTGTTCCTTTACGACATAAACGTGCTTACTGCGACAGATAATACGGTACAAATAATATAAAAAAGGATAGCTATATGTTTAGACTTGCGTTTGAAATACGCGTCGTTCATTACGACGCGTATTTCAAGTGCAAGTCTAAATTACTACAACTGACTTAATTTTGCCGCCTCAGTTTCCGCGCGCTTGTGCGACATCTACCTCATATAAACACATATCATTGTGTTACGCAAATTATTCCTGCTTCGGGCAAATAATACTGAACTCATTATCAGAATATCCTACCAGTCCTAATAATCCTACTAACATTATTTAAACTAGTAGCGTCCTGCGGATCCACCCGCGTGGATTACGGTTTTCCCGCTACATCAATTATTCCACGGGAATCATACATTTTACCGGGATAAAAAGTAGCCTATGTGCTATTCCAGATCATAATCTATCTCTGTGCCAAATTGCATCCAGATCTGTGCATCCGTTCTGGTGTGATTGAGTAACAAACATTCATCTATTAATCCAAACTTTGACATTTATAATATTAAGTGGGACGCGAAAGTTTGTGAGTATGGAAGTATGTTTGTTACGCTTTCACGCAAAAAGTACTGCACAATTTGGATGAAGCTTAGAACACAGAGAACTTATACCCTGGATTAGCACATAGGCTTATTTAATCATCACCATCATCACCGGGTAAAACGGATTCTGATGAAATTTGGTATGTAGATACTTCAGGCCCTGAAATAACACATAGGCTACTTTTGATCATCATCATCAGTCATCACCAGGCGGGCAATATCGCGGGGCGTCGCTAGTAAATAAATAACAACATTAAAGTGACATGGTACTGGTTGTCGTTGGTGAACCACTTTGTGATTACCGCTGTAAATAATTTGTGACCACGAATCAAATTGAATGTCGATTAACATCGGTTTGCCATATTATCCGGTGTTTCAAATGATTTAATGATGAATTTATATACAGCATTGTTTTCTTTAAGGTTTATATTCCCATTAAAAAAATATATATATTATCACAAAATTGTGAAAATCGCGCTATGGTCAAAATATTCATAATACAGCTTAAGACATACTTAGAGCGGAATTCTAACATCCATACAATAGGCGTTTCTTTTTTGTTCGTCTCTCAATACCTTTTTAAATTCTCTCAATTTGCTTATGTATTATATGCAAAATTATGTATGGAAAAATAGGCAGTTTCCTAGCTGCATATATATATATGAGTATACGACATATATGTACCAAATATCAACTTTTATTTAAACAACAATTTATTTTTACAAAAATCATTATAGTCTCAGCCATAAGACCGGCCATACAATTTTGAATCTAGTCTCTTTAAATGCGATCTTGGTCAGGTTGCCTATCCACTTTTTCGGACATTCTACGCTGCACTTGCCAGTCCGTGGTCTCTACGGCTATTCAAGAACTTTTCCACCCTATTGTCCATCAGTATTATGTGATAAGTGCACTGCTCACCGCCATTTCAAATTGTTAATCCACTGGACTAACGTTCTTCTTTAAACTAAAGAGTGACGTCATCACTACCTCTTCATCACCAAAAGGTCGATTTGTCGGTTGTCTTAATGAGTACTAACACTGTCAGAAATGCACTGATTCTTTGTTTACTTATAAAAAGTGGTGCAAAAGTAATGAGGAGACCCTCAAATCCAATTCGATACTGCATAGATTTCCCGAGAATATGGAAAGATCTCCATAGCTCGAGCTAGTTTGCGCAAAGAGACAAAAATAAACAGATCTACCTTCACATTATAATATCCGCAATACAGCATACAAATCAGAGTCTGAAAATAAAACATCCATACCAGTTTCCAAGCCCTCGAAATTATCAATACGAATTGTTTTATATTGCTTAAAAATAACCAACGTAAAAACGACACAAAGGGTTGTTGCGAGCGGTACCAGCGCAATTTGTTTAATGGTTTAGATTAGGCCAATAAAAAAGAATTGGTTTTGCGTCAAGGCTTCGGAGAGAGGACATTATTGGTCACAATATCTGTAATATTGTTACTACTCCTGTCGACTCACTAAGGGCTAATCGGTGCGACGGGTTATTACGTATTATCGGCTTTTCAAGGAGAAGAGGCATGTTCATATAAACATGTATCAGAAGCATTACAATCCCCTTTCGATGTACAAATTTTATTAGGCTCATCGATTCCTTTAACGGCAAAAATAAAAAGGTTTCCTTTCTTCGATGAATGCTTTTTGCGTTATTTAGTTACGTTAGAAAATGGTATACGTAAAAAATTGTGTGATGTTTTCCTGTTAGAAATATATAAGATAAAATAGTATAGGATTTACAAACAGACCATAATTCAGGAGCGTCAGTATTCTTAGCTTCCTTTTCATTTTGTAAAATAGATTCACTGATTAATTTGAGGTCTTAAGTCTTTTTCTTCTTGTCCTTATCTCATAATAGGTGGGATCGGCACATATAGTAGGTAATTTAGGCTGTCTATTACATTTTCACATCTAAACTGCTTCAAAACGAAATTTGATTAATTTTGGTACACAGATAAATTAGACGTTGGAAAAGGACATAGGCTACTTTTCATTCCATTTTTTTTTATAGGGATGAAAGTGTAGTTAGACAAAGATATTATAATTTTTCGGGGATATATGTGAAATACTAATATAGCCCCGGAAACTCTCATTTCTGAATCATTCAATAAAATTATTGAATTCTCGTGAGTTTGGAGTAATGAGCCCTTTTTGTTAGGTGAGAAGGTTACCTACCGGATGTGAGAGTTATCGTGTATACGCTGTACGAGTATGAGTGGACTACAAATATACGTACATACCAGAGAATATTCTGGTGTTACCTACGGATTGCTTATTTTGCTATTCTTACTAGTATTATTTAGTAACAATAAGTAATATTATTTAGTATACCACCGCACCTTGGTTCCGGCCTAGAATAGTACTAATACTGCGCTCACCAACCCGCCTGCCAAGCGTGGCGAGTATTAGTAAATTCCCCCTACATGGGGAGGCATATGTCCAGCCGTGGACATCCTATGGCTGCTATGAATGAACTAGTAAAAGTGAAAGTTTCCGAGGATGTATGGATGTTTGTTCTTTTTCGCACAAAAACGACCCACTATGTGGATTTTTGAAGCCGTACTATATGATATAAAAAGGACTCGGTCGTGTTTGTTCATATTAATTTGGATTTAAACATTTTGTTTGCTGACAGTACCATCTGTCAACGCAAGTATAAGCCGCCATTTTATATTCATTTCTTTAATGAACCTGGTTATAACTGCTAGCTGTTTTGAGTATACTGCTTTATTAATCTGAGGCTCGCTGTTTTGGCGTGCGGTGTAAAATCTGTAAGTTACACATTGACGTTAAATTATAATACGTATATTTAGGGTTACATCATATTAATTTGGATTTAAACATTTTGTTTGCTGACAGTACCATCTGTCAACGCAAGTATAAGCCGCTATTTTATATTCATTTCTATAATGAACCTGGTTATAACTGCTAGCTGTTTTGAGTATACTGCTTTATTAATCTGAGGCTATATATACACATAGTGAATGGTAGAATTATTGTTATTTCTTTTATAATTTATTTTATATTCAATTGAATCGAATAGAATAGAATGGTCTCTATTCTATTCGAATAGTGTCTCTATTTGTCGCCTTAAATGTTACGTCCTTACAACGATATAATATTTTGTTTTACAGCACGGCCTGGCGCACAGAGCTATCGAGCGCACTGCGGGCGAGTTGGGCAAAACATCGCTTATCGCCGCGTGAGCAAACCTAATAAAATAAAATAAAAATTTACCAAATAATGGGACCGACCTTTAACACTCAAAAGTGTGAGAAAAAATCAAGTTATTTCTCAGTCTTGAGTGTTGAAGTCAGTTCCATATTTGGTAAAATTTTTTGTTCACTCTTTTCAGTGACCATTGATACTCGCGGTATCAATAGACGTGACACTTTTCAATTATTGGAGTGTAATTCAGAAACCGCTTGACATATTTTGATGAATTTTAAATGGGACCACACTGAAAGCATCAGCATTCAAATAAAAATCATCAAAATCGATTCACCTAGTGGAAAGTTCTGAGGTAACAAACATAAAAAAAGAAAGAATAATACAGTCGAATTGATAACTTCCTCCTTTTTTTAGACAAAGCAAGCGTGAAAATTTACGCATGTACCGATAAAAGAATAGTCGTCGAGCAGAGTAAGCGAGATAGGACGATGCGGAAAACACAAGCTAGTGAGCGACGCTGTTATACGATAATTAAGCAAAGTCCCTAATGACACAAAAAAGGTACGGCCCACTACGGCTACATGTAGAGGCCCACGGCCATACTTCAGAGAGACTGACTAACGCTGTAAGTAGGTACTGTAACCTATGCAGTTCAAGAAAAATATGCCGGTTACAATGTAATAATAATGTTACATTAGTCTGTAAACATTTTTAACAAGTGCTATTTGCTTTTAGTAAACGTTTATTGCATTACCAAAGGGTTAGCAACCCTAATTGTTAAATTGAGAGAAAGGTCCATCTTCGGACCTTTTACAAAATTTATCTTAGTGAGTCACATGGTTCAACAAATTTATTACTTACGTGTTCTCATATATATCATGTAGGCTATAAGTTACACATAGAAGTCACTATTGGTAGTTGATGAATGTATATAATAACTATCAGTTGAGAAATCCATTTCTATACAATTTAAGACAATTGAAGACAACACCTGATGTAGTCAGTCTATAATTTATCAGTTGTTGTCAATAGTTTTATAAAACTTATCGATCAATATTGTATACTTTTGGGACGCGGGCTTCATGTTAGTCACAAAACGCCTCCAATGATGACTGCAGGTTTGGTATTTTGTTCGCATATACTTGCTGCGGTTTCACTTGCCCGCCACAAAGTCCGAGAGGCTTAATCCAAAAACGGTACTAGTCAAGGCTTTTGCAAATAAACAAGTCAAGCGCAAATCTGGCTTTTCTTGGAATACCTTCCTACTGCTCTCACTTTTAGAACATTGCGTCCAAGTTGACGAAGTTCTTTAACTTCTGAATCCATTGTAGGTTAGAGGTATTCGATTTTTTAGTGACTTCAAATTCACCCAAGACCTCAGAGACGTGTATTCCTGTGACATTTTCTACCGAAAGTGTTCTACTGAATGTTTTTACTACTGTAGGTACTTGCTGCCATTCGCTTGAAAGCTCATCCACACATAATTGTCTCATTGCAGTCACAAACTGTGTTCAACTAATCCAGTGTTTTTGTCTACAAAATATGGAACGAGCTTTCTCCCACGGTTTTCCGATATTTTCAATGGGGCAAATGCCTTTATTAAAATAAAACACTAATAACTAATTAAAATACTGCAGCTACTACAAAAACATTTGAGCAATCCACTAGCTATTGGTAGCCTATAGATAACTCAAATGTTCTATCCCGCGACCGGCTGGCAGCGTGCCCAGAATGCTAGCAGCATTGCCAAGATGAATTGCAATGCTGATTCTTTGAGCCAAATGTGTGCCAGCATTTTGGTCACGCGTCGCATCGATCAAATGGTCTGATAAATTTTGGATTTTTTTTCCGATTATATATAATATTCTTCAATTTATAATATTAAATATATCATATATCTCAAATTTATAATATTCTTCATCTGCTTATCAGGCAGGATATATACCGTTTATAAAAAATATTAAGACGAAAGATCTGTACCGAAAAATAAGAACAAAATATTATAAATCCAAAATATATATAAAAAGGTGCCCAACTCTATAAAGTGAAATTACATTTTATTGGGCAAAGCCTCCTTTCCAAATTAGTTCTATGTAATCGCCATAAGGGTCCTTAAAGTAGGACCCCCAAAATAAGGGTCTCTTTCAGTCGCGCTCAGGTGTGGCGTTCTACTAAATTACCTATTCCCTCAAAAACAAGTGGCAGTGTCTCGAAAATAAGTCATATATATATATAGGTAAATCGTGTTCGTGCCTACAGCACTATTTAGGTAAAGGGATTTCATTAATTATTCGTTTATATAATTGGGATGGTTTTAACTTCTTGGGAATTAATAACAATAAACGTCATAAATAAAATGAAATATATAGGTACATACAACTTCTGAATGAAAAACTTTAACTTGTAACAACCGCAAACCAAACAATCCTTAGTATTTTATAAATGAGATGATAGATTTATAATGATCGTCATGCACACGCAATCATCGTAATAACGTTGCGCATGTAACTGTAAAAAACATATTATTAATCATTAATTTTTCTTTGCTGGCACCTATTCCTCAATAATTACCTCAATCTCTATAATTTGATAAATTGAGGACCGTTATGTACTGACCTCTTCTTCTTGTCCTTATCCCACACTGGGTCAGATCGACACAGCATGTTTTTCTCTTCCATTCTCTTCTATCATTATTCATCTCAGTGCTCACACCTTACATAAGCATATCATTCTTCACACAGTTAATCCATGCCTTTTTCGGCCTTCCTCTACCTCTATATCCATCCAAACTCATATTAAGTATTCTTTTAGTTCTATTTATACTGTATCCCTCATCATGATATGCCCATACCATCTATTCTCTTTCAACTTATCAGTCACTGGTGCTACTTTCAAGCTTCCTCTGATAAACTTATCCCTCATTTATCCATTCTAGTCACAAGTACTTAAATCATTATTTTGAATTATTTCGAAATTGGGCATTTGTGTCTGCGGACAGTTATCGTCACCTGGTCGAATTATTGTTGAAAAAATGTTTGTTTAGGGTCTTGCTTGGACGATAATTAGAGACGGTGGTGGACTTTAGTTTTATGTGCGGCTTCCAGGAAAATAAGCTTAGCCAGACCGCGCCCTAACCTTAACGATATGGTTGTAGTTAAATGTACAAAACGAGATAATAATTCTCACTACTAAACATATTTTGAAGTGAAAAACATTAAACTAGACTTTACTAACCCAAATATTTGAATGAATTCCCTTTGTCGAAGATTAAAGAGGAACCAAGAGGAATTAAGAAAAGGGAGGAATTTCTCCTTGGAAATTACGTGAGAGATTGCTGGATTGCTAGCGCTGAAGAACCTGCAATTGACAACGCTAATTGCTTATTAATAAAAATTAACAATACCGTTTCAATACTAGGAATATATCGTTCTCCATCCTTCACTGACGAAGGAAAATTCATAAACTCTCTAGACATGGCTCTGGAGTCTATTGCTCGCCAAAATACTGTAATAGCCACTGGTGATCTGCTTGACGATAGTGATTGCTCAAGTTTATATTACCAATGTATAATGACCGAACACGGACTACTCCCCGCTATCAGCCATCCGACTAGATTAGAGACATTACTTGACCATGCATTTGTTAAATCAAATGGGACAGCTTCAAGGGTCTCTTTTTTTCTTCGTATCACCTTAGTGCTAAAGTAAACTAAACTCGTTATAAGTTATAAGTAGGTACAATATAGATAAAGTATTACAAATATTGTATTGTTTGTTATATATATATACAATCTAAGGTGACACCTATAATATACTAGCTGCGCCTCGCGGTTTTACCCGCGTGGTGATGATTGATGATAATGAAAAGTGACCCATGTGTTATTCCGGGACCTAAAGTATCTAAATATGTACCAAATTTCATCCATATCCGTCCAGCCGTTTAAGTATCAGACATTCGTCCATCCATTCATCCATCCATCCATCCATCAATCCAAAGTTTCACATGTATATTATTAGTGGGATAAAAAACACCTTTACAGCAATTTATATCCGCGTTGTAAACTGATGTTTTTTATAAAACATACGAGTTTAGCGCCATCTAGTTGAATAGCATACGCAAAGATTTTTCGGATGGTTCTCAGTAGTTCCATTGCTCGTCCGTCCCTAGAAAATCAACAGGACAACGCAAACACTAAAATTTAGAAGATAACCTTCAGAACCATATTTTTAACACCCGGAAATAGATGGCGCTGCATTATATATTAAATTATAGAATACAAAATCATAGTGTCTACGTAAATGATTGCATATGACATGCCTCCCGCGACACAGGGAACCTTAGAGCAAGGTTTTGAATGTGATAAATAAATATAAAATAAATTAATAGATGCCTGTTCTCAATGTTTAGTAAATTTAAATACAACTTGAAAATTAAGCCACCTATTTTCAACAGTTATCTTAAGCAAATATGTGATATCCTTATGTATAAACAAAGTGACAACTCAAACTTTTTCTACTAAACCAAAGATGAGATAGTTACCACATATTACGATACTGGACCATCGGTACATTAATTTGTCAATGGTATAGATGGCACTTCCTTTAACTTTAGCATTATTTAACATATTATTTAGTTAGTTAGTCTCCTATATACTTTCTTCCCACCTACATCCTTCTCCTTCGATGGTTAGTCTATTTGTAGTAATCAATAGTATTAAGTAGTAAAAATAATGTTAGGTGTATCGTAATACAAGTATGTATGTAATAGACATATTTATTTGTATACAATTTTATCAAAATATACATTTCTTAATCGATAATATTGCAATTGAGCGTAAATTTATTAACTAGTTGCCCGAAATGGTAAGCCTCTTAGTTGTGTCTTCGCGTCATCACACGGAAAAAAACAATATTTTCTGGATAAAAAGTAGCCTATGTATTATTCCAGAGTCTAACCTATTTCCATACCAAATTTTATCGAAATCGGTGCTGCCGTTTGAGCGTGAAGAGGGAACAAACATAAACACAAACTTTCTTCTTTATAATATTAGTGAGATAAATAAATAATGTATAAGCCAATGCTATTATTAAAAAAAAACATACAGGTCGAATTGAGAACCTTCTCCTTTTTTTGGAAGTCGGTTATAAAGGGAAGATAGGCTACGCTCCACGATCATTGATCACTTAACTAAAAACTGGACAAACACAGTTGCAGACAAACACACACCGAGTTATTTACAAGAACGATTTGTGTTCCGCCCGATGAATCGAGAAGTAAATGTTGGTAGACGCAAACAGCCATAAGTCCGTTATAAAAAAAATACCAAAAAGGAACCGACTTCAACACTCAAAAGTATAAATATATAATAACTTGTTGAATTCGGTACCACGATAGTTCAAAAGTAACCATTATCATAATATTGTGAGCATTGTACCGATTTCGACATGTTATTTTATACTTTTGAGTGTTGAAGTCGGTTCCATTTTATGGCAAAATTTTTTTTTCTACCGTTACAGTGACCTTTGCCACTCACGGGATCAATTGTCATTATGTATGTTCACCGATTTCTCTACCCGCGTCGATAATGTCATCGACATATGCGTAGCACTTTTCAATTATTGGAGTGTAACACAAAAACCGCTTTACCGATTTTGATGAAATTTAAATGGGACCACACGGGAAGCACCAGCTTTAAAATAAAAAGATCGATCAAATTCGGTTCACCCAGTCGAAAGTTATAAGGTAACAAACATAAAAAAGTACAGGTCGAATTAAGAAGCTCCTTCTTTTTTTGAAGTCGGTTAAAATATAAGCTATTTTTACAGTCTGTGAAAGCACAGAAAGGCATAATTTCTGCCTAATATATAATATAATAATAATATATATATAATATACATGCTGCACAACAGCGGGTCCGAATGCGACTAAACCAAATTAGGTGCATGCATCAACCTAATTTATGCAGTTCAAGCCTAAGGCCCCGTTTGTATCAATGGAAAAAGTTTGGCAGAGAATATATACAAATCTACTCATCGCACAAATATTTGCCCCTGCCGAGCATCAAACCCAGGGTCCCATTAAGATATAACTTCAGCTGAAGCAAGGAGGTTGCAATGTGGACGCAGCGCAACACACATGCGCGACCAGAAAATGGATTTTGGTGCTAAACGTTTGCAAATACATGCAAACATATGCTGTGATTTTACGTAAATTTTAGTATCTATTTTATGAGATTAGATAAAGTAGTGTATGAAAGTGCACATGATATAGTTCGTGTAATGCTATAAAAAAAATTCGCCTGCGGCTCGTTTTTTTAACTTACACTCGTGTTATAAGAACCCTTATTATGATACAGTTTCATAAACTACTATTTTTCACAGCCAACAAATATCTGGGATGTGATCAATACAAAACGAAATATAGCATAAGTTTTGCATACGTTTGAGTTTAAGGTCACGTCTTGTTGTCATGCATGATAATGAATGATGCATTTTTCTGCTTGTGTACGGATTAGATCACGTTTTCACTGACTGTAACGGTAAGAAGATCTGTTCGGATAGCTGATCTTTTGTACAGTTATGATCTCCTGGTAGTCCGATACGGAATGCTCTGCATCAGACCACGTGTAATCAGATCTTGGCCTCAATGTGTCTGACCTTCCTCACCTTGAATTATTCATCCACTCTATTATAGCTATTAGTTAAATCGTTTACAAAGATATTATTCGTACAGTGTGCATGTTATTTTTATGGCAGGTCTACCGACTTTCCGGTGTAGCCTGGGTGTCATTTGATTAAGATGCAATAGAATCTTTGAGTATACAGCCTCAGCTCTTGGTTATTTTATCTGAGAATAGAATAGATACGCTCTCAATCGATGTTTTTAATTCTCTACAAAGTTATCAGACAAGAAGTCTCGCCAGGACGAACATTCTGACTTGGCTTTTGAGCATTGTAAAATTAAATGCTCTAAGGGCTTCGCAGATACTTTTAGAAAGCTTTTAATCGTCAAACACTTCTGCTGCGTAAGTTACGGACACTAATGAGGAAATTTGTAGACGAACAAAAGTCACAAGCTTGTTTGAAAGCTTCTTTAGGCGCGTTGGGCATTTTATAAGATGGGCTAAAAACCATTGAACTCGCGACACTGTTACCGTTACGACGTTACCGTTACTTACACCGCAGTGCAAAATATATATTTATTTAGATACGCATTTTCACTTCAGTCGGCACACACGGAGTGCCAGTGTTTTTCTGGTTGAAACGACTCTCTGTTATCAATATATTACAATATCTGACATGATTTTTTGCTGAACAGATTGAAGATGGTCTGGAGAAAGATTATGCGTAACTACTGTTATAAATGGGGTAGAAGGAGAGTGAGAAAGAGAGATATTCCAGGACCGCAGGAAGTAGACGTCCCTGACGTGCGTACCTGTATGCGTACGTCTGCGCACTTCTCTGGAAAATATACACGACCTTTTGTTAGTATGCGTAAATTGTGATCACGTTACAAAAAACCAGACTGCGTGGTGCAGACTAGGTATTTGCGTATGAATATATCTATCGATATTATCTTTTCTACATGTTGAGTTTAAGGTCACGTCTTGTTATCATAATAACAAATTATGCATGCTCTCACCCGTCTGTAATTTAAACTGCGTTTCCACTGCCTGTCGACGATGGCAGAGTTCATGCAAAATGCAGTTTTGGAATGCTTTCGGTCTAAAAACAACGATTACTTTTTTACACCTAACATTCAGATCACCAATAAAATATTTATCAAATCACGTCGGTGCACACGGCTATTAGTTTTAATGTGAAATGTCTATATCAGCGACTCGCTTTTATTGGTAAAAATTAAAATAAAACCAGATTGACCTCGTTCTTAATATAAATAATAATACAATCTTACACTCAATAGGGCCGTACAAATAACATTCCAATTTATAATTTTTTCAGTTGTTTTATTTTGAACTTTTGTCGTATACTGAACGTGCCGAAACCGCCTCGCTCGCTCGGCGTTGGACATTGGGGTATCTGTGCGTGGCCCATAACCCCCTCTTTCCGACAATAACCGTGTTTTATATTTCTGGCTGACCCTTGCACGGACAGAAACTGATATATTGATTTTTTATTTAATTTTTCACATTTATTTGTTATTTTTAATATATTATTTTTGTTGTTTTCCGTTATTCTACCCAGTGCATGATAGTGCGTGCTTGGGTTTGTGTGTGAGTGAAAGAAAGTGTGTGCGTGTAGTATGTAAGTAAGAAGAAGTTAATATCTTTTATGTCATTTTGTAGTTTGTTGTATAGCATAGAGCTCCGTCGAACTTAATATTTTTCAACCCATATTCGTTTCTGGCACATGGTAATCGTATGTTTTTGAATACACAGTCAGACTGACTGTTCATTGTAAATTTTATGTCAAAGTGAATTTCTTCTTTAACTATTTTATGAATTAGTATTAAATTTTATTTAGTATTATATTAATAGAACATTCAAAATAATATTCGTATAGTATTTTTGGTTATTAACAAATGGTAATTTTGAATTTATGAAATTTAATGGGTTGGACTTCATAAAAAATGATCCCTGGTCATATAAAATAGCACACAGCTTAAAAAATTACAACCGTACCCGCTTATTACCTCGTATAACCATGTTTACTACATACGTTATGGTTCGGCATAATGAAATCACAACTTAACAAAACACATTCCATAGTTGCGATCTGCTGCACTACTATGATCTCCTAGTAGACCAAAGCGGAATTATCTCCATGCTCCACGTGTAAAAACCATTTTTGCGAGCTATGTCAACGAACTCTGTTTGCGATTTTTTTCCGACGTTGAATTATTCATCATCCATCGTCTGAGCATATAAAGTAGCTCTGAAGACTATAATTTTTGATCGCTCTACATTTACGCCAGTAGATACAATATATAAATAGTTGTGTAAGGTGTTTTTTTAAACGATTAAGCTACATTTATCATTCCGAATTTTAATTATGGCACGTTTCATGTCATTTGAAATGTATAATTACAATATGTTTTTATATAGATACACTCATCGACCCAATCTAGAGGTATTTAACCTTGATTATCTAGACAACTATAAATGGATGGATTGAAGTAAATATAATTGCTGATTGATGAAAATTAACGTCACGATGAGTTTTTGTTCTCTTTATTGATAAAAGTGTTAAGTTAATTAATTCATGGAAACTTACTAAATATAAACTTTTTATTCTTATTAAATCGGTAAGTTTTTTGAATAAAAATCTTATCAATTCTGATAGTTAGTAATCGGTATTGCCTCCTCTGGCATTAATCACACAGCGGTCATTATCATGTCCATTAAATACATAGAAAAAAGTTACCGAAAAATGGAACCGGAAAGGAGCCTGGAACCTGGAAGCCATCAGCTTTCAAACAAAAAAGAATGATCAATCGGTTCACCCAGACGAAAGTTCTGAGTTAACAAACATAAAAAAAATATACGGGTCGAATTGTGAATCTCGTCCTTTTTTAAAGTCGGTTAAAAATTAAGTGTGAAGTTGACAATTAATGTCAATGTCTTGCTGGCGTATGCGGTCCCAAGATTTTGTGAGTGTTCGAAAAGTGAAGATGCTTCTTCACATTCGCTGGCAAAAAATATTATTTAATCGGAGATCAGGCGTAAATCTCAGATAAATTGGTTGATGAACGAAGGGTTTTCGATTCAGCAGAGTAGTGGGCGGCCTTGAGGGGATCGATTACTCTCCATAATCTCGAAGATTATTCTTTTATGATATTTTCTCTTACTTGTGCATTTTCACGGACACATAGCAGTAGTCCGTCAATGTAATAATGTAGATTAGGATATGAGATACACTATTTTTTGAAAATAAAACAAAATGTAGGTCTTCACATGAACATTTCCTGCCACACTTACAGCGTTGGTAGAGTTCAGAATCGATGTATAACGAAGGTAGTTTAACACGTCTCATGAGGGTGAACCTTTGATAATGAATAAATTTATAATCCGAATTATTTTCTTTCGATGACGTCACGCGCCTCAAGAATATTGCAATCAGTGTCGCGTCTCCTGACGCGAAATGTTTTTGCGAATGCTAGTTTAACCGTCAGTTACAAGATTATGTGAATATGATTTATTATTTATTATTATTTTCCCCATGCAAAAGTGCACAACTCCACTAGAGAAGTTTTCACTTCAAAAAAAGTCCATGATATACAGCTAGGATATAAAGCGCCTGTTACACGTAAAGTATTTACTGTGTTCCGCGAGTAAATACTGGTGTATCGTGGTATTTATTGAACGTGTTCCTAGCGTACTGATGAATGTCAATATTTAATGATGGATTTCTAGATTTCCTGATTCCGTATTGACGATCCCTCGGAATGTAATAAATCATACCGGTGAAACTCGTGAATATTCTATGAAAAAAAGTAAGGTATTTCCATCTAGCTCATAGCCACATAGCTCAGTCAAGCGGAGGCTGTATAGTCAAAGAGTAATAGAGTCCCGATCGCATTTAATATTATTTTTAAAACAGAGGCCATACATTCGAAAATATTTATTTTTTAATTGATGTCGCATTACTTAAACAAATTGCTAAAATAATACTCACACGAGCATTAATTTTTAGCTCTGTGTCCATTTAAACGTTCTTTGCAGCAAACAACAGGACTAAATACTGACATAATAAATATTGAACATCACTGTGTCTGGTGGTTTAATCCATCAATAAAAGCAGACGTCTATCAATAAATCCTAAGCTGACGAATCACAGTAAATACTTTACGTGTAACAGGCGCCTTAGCCAGGATGATTACAAATTGCATATAGAGCTTGTGTTCGAAGAGTTGTATAGATGGCGCCAGTAGAGAAGGTTAGTTAACTCGCGCATAAGAGACATTGACAGTGATTTTTAGCCTTCTTGTACTAGGAGCGCAGAAACAAGACAGAGGTTGTGTGAGCGGATGGGCGTGATCGCAAGCGTGTACTTAAAATTGAGTGTTAAATCAATGTATGTAAGGCAGATAGTGCCACACGACAGCCAATATTCATTTTGTGGGAGTTGGCTGGCGATGCGTGTGGCCTAATTGAATAACTATTAGTCATTGCAATCAATTTGAAATAATAAGTTGAACTTCCCTAAACGTTAATGTTTGGCAATACTAGAAGATTATCGGTAGAGAAAAAATGCTTGCTCTATTCTCTGAATTAATCAATTCAGCTCTGAATTCGTAGAAATCGTAGAAATATCGTAAAAAATGATTTCTACGAATTACATTAGTCAATTAGTATATTTTTAGCCGACTTAGCCGTTATTAGCTCCTTGACCCTCAATTTGCTTTTATAAAGTATATAATTTTTTCATGGGGCAAATGCCTTTATCTATTAAAATAAAACACTAATAACTAATTACAATACTGCAGCTAATAAGTATATAATAGTATATAATAAAGTAAAGCCCATAAGTTAGAGACCATATTTCCATTCCGATTGTCATAAAATGGTGACTGATTGCAAACTTTTAAGGGTAGAGTTCACCAAAATTTAAAACGTCCGATTATCAATTTAACCGTTGGTCAAACAGCTTTTACCATACAAATAAACTGTTTGACCGATGGTTAAATTTTGATGAACTCTACCCTTAAAAGTTTGCAATCAGTCATAATTTTATGACAATCTGAATTCGAACATTTGAGTTATCTATAGGCTACCAATAGCTAGTGGATTGATTAAATGTTATTGTAGGTTGCAGTATTGTTATTAGTTTATTAGTGTTTTACTTATATATCGTTCCTAATTAAGCTGATGATAATAAGCATAGATGGCGTGCGCGTCAGTAGAAAATGAGCTAGTGCTTACGATCGAAAGTGATTTGCAGTCTACTTGTAATAGGAGCGCATGAAATAAAAGCACACTGTTGGCGTGAATGCCATTGAAAATTTGCGAGTATAAGATTTTGTGATAATGAACTTAAAATTGACTCTACTAAGGCGTAAATTGCGAAAACACAAAAACTAAAAGCATGCAATTTGGAAATCATAACATGATTCAAAACCTCGAATGTTCTCTTGCAAAGTAAGACCGTAACTTGTATCCATGTTCACAAGACTAAGGCAAGAAATTACGATGATTAGATCTTCATTTTGAAAATGTTGTTTATGATAAGCTTTTAAAAATACCACGAACGGCCGTTGGGGCCAAAAGGATCTCGAATGGAGACCGCGGACTGGCAAGCGCAGCATAGGACGGCCACCGACCAGGTGGACATACCACCTAAGACGCAGGCAAGAGCTGGATGCGGGCCGCTTCCAACCGGTCCTTGTGGAAATCAATGGGACCAGCAGTGGACGTTCTATGGCTGAGATGATGATGATGACGAGTACTTTATTAACAATTATGAATAATTTTAAAAATTTAATTACCAAAAAAGTTTTTTATAATCTGTGTTCATTGCAAGTTTCCGACTTTGCATGCGTATTGAACCAACATTGAACTAAGTCGACTTACCTTTCAATGATACGTAGGTACCAGTTTCCGTGCTACAGCACGGGCCAGCCACGGTAATCTTTCAAGCAGGCCCACTAACAATCGGGCCTCCCGCTAAAACTATGGTTGCACTAATTGTAAGGTTTGACCTTAATGATGAACTAATAGTGCATTACCGTTTTACATATATGGGAAGCTTATGCGAGGTGTGGGCCTGGTGAAAGGACGGATTCTAAAGGAGTACAGCACTTGTTAACCCAAATGAGAAATAGTAGGTTAAAATAAAAATCGTTTACATTATGTTCACAACATTTATTTTCCTTATACAATCATTTATTTCTAAGCTCGGGTAATTGTGGGAATACTAAAACTGTTTGCATTAACTTGTTATTTGTTGTAGAACAGTACCTAATACTTAAGTGATCAGATCATTACATGGAGTTATACGCCAATCTACCTGCTACCAAAACCAAATTGGTATACAAAAAAGCTTTTGCTCAATTTGCATTTTGACCCGTTAAATACTAATTTAATAGTAAAATTATATAATCCTAACATTCACATTGAAATTATTTTTCCCGTTTATAATTATTATGTTACCAAATTACGAGACGGTAGTTTTTACGATTTGTTATTATTCGTCTATCGATTTATTTCGACAAAGCAGATGAACTTTAAGTTCATTGCAACACACCGTACACGTAACCATGGAACATTTTCCTTATTAAATAAACATTAACATTACATAACAACATTTATTTTAATAAAATTAAAAACATAATTAGGTTTATATTTTATAAGTACAAAGTATAAATAAATAAAAGAGTTATGATAACAATAATGTTATAAGTCCGTTATAATGTAGATATATAAAATAATTCTTAACAGTTCGAAGTACTAAAGAACTAAATAGATTACACAGAATTGGGAGACAAATACGAAATTTTAATTCTTTTAAAATTACTACACTCATAGAAGTTACTTTAGCAAATACAATATACTTAATTTTAATTTTTAAGAGCATAAAACAACCTCCAACAACTATAACTATACTTCGTAATAAATGCAACACAACACATATATTTTGCAAAGAAATATAATGGGGTAGTCCAATATGTCTTCTTTTAAAAGTTGATTAATATCTGACTTACGTCATAAGCCTCCGCTCACCGCAATCAAAGAAATACTTAGAAGCTTACTATTTAATTAAAGCTGTTTTCATCAAATATGACATGTGCGCTACGCAAAAAGCGCTCTTAAAACGCTATATAAGTCAATTCCCGTAATCTTTACTTTGCGGCAGCGGAGAGATTAACCGCAATGACACTTTAACAAAAATCCAATTAGGTACTAGAAACATTATTAATTATATTTCTTGTGATAAGCGCTCTTTCACATTAATCAAAATGATAACATTACAAAATCATGCGAGTTATTTCATATGTTATATTATTATACCTACGGGAATGCATTTATATAGGAAATCTTAAATTAACATCCAAATAA
This sequence comes from Apeira syringaria, assembly GCA_934044485.1. NCBI lineage: Eukaryota > Metazoa > Arthropoda > Insecta > Lepidoptera > Geometridae > Apeira > Apeira syringaria. The sequence goes on along the minus strand of OW203655.1, from coordinate 6,507,960 downwards.
ATTTTTGTGCGTATTCAAATGATTTTATATCAGTCTTGTGGAACGGGAATGGAATTGTTCCAAAATCGCGAGATCAAGACGACCATACAGCTCACTTTTGTATTTATAATAAAGACACAAAAATCTCACTAGTTCCTTAACGTTGAACACATTAATTTAAAGTGTTGCCCGGACAGGGTTACTATAAATTACAATTATTTTTGAAATACGTCCGATTACTAAGCAATTATTTTCCAGATAATGCAACCAGCAGATAAATGCAACAGCTGACTCAGGCTGAGCTAGTCAAACTACGCTTCGAAGGCCTTATTACAAAAATAGTCTAAGAAATAAGCTCAGAAATTAGTGAAAAACGTTCATGTTACATAATCTATTTCCGTAGAATCAATTTTCGTAACGACCTCTTTTCGCCATGACCTCTTGATTCCGAACTAAATAAGTCGCAGAACATATTCAACCTCAATATTTTATTTCAGTGATATTATTTACATCGAACCATAAGACTAAAACTGTTAGTTCTATTCACAGACCCGCACAACATTGAAGCAACTTATCGATGTGTGGGTAAGCATCACGTAAAAACATAAGCAAGAACGCGTACACACGGCCGAATAATGTTGCAAGTGAATTTACCCCGGATTACTCAAAAAAGTAAGAAAATTGGTGGTGTTGAAATTTTCGCAATGTGGTCCATATTTATAATGTAATACAAGCGTATTAATAAGTAAAAAGCCATCGGACAATGAATAATAATAATAATAATTTCTTCAATAGACTGTTTCCAAAAAATCATTTAGTTTTCATAAGCTAGAGGAGCATAACATAATGTTTTTGAGTATCTGCTGCTGAAATAGGGTCAACATCCGTGCTTTAACATAAAGCGCTCAACCCCATGAGTTAGAATACATCTCGCATTACCTGAATATAATAAAAAGTATTAGTGATTATGGAATTAATATTGTGACAAGGAAAAATGTTACAAGCAGACGTGATGAAGCATGAGCATATTAGTGAATGAAAGTAAGTAATAATGAGTAAAAGTTCCTTTCTGTTTAATGCGAGGTGTTGTACTGGGTGTGAGAGATTTTTTTGATACTGTAAATATCTTTATGAACAAAAGATGTTTATGAGGGATTTTTAATTTACTTATTTCCCTCCCGCGACACAGTGAATCCTAGTGCGAGGGTTTGAGTGTGAAATAAATAATAAAAATAAAAAATATTCAACAAAATAAAAATAAAATCGAATATTTTTTTTCGTTTTACGTAATCGAACCAAGTATAATTTTTCTGTCAGACATTTTTAATAATCCGTCAGTTTCTGTGGAATTACGATGTAATATGTGAATAGAAGCACGATATAAATTTGTAATTTTATTACATTTTAAAATGGACTCCAAAGCCCTTGAATATATTCTCATGATGAAACTTCTTAAAACACTAACATTTTTCGATACATTAAGTGCACCATTAGAAAAGTTTTCACTTAAATTTGAAATCCATATTCATTTTACAATAGATGCAAGATCAAAGCTTAGGTGTATTCTGTTTCACAGTTTTTCAAATGGATACCTACCTAGCCACTGTGCTAATAACCAGAAATAATAATACTAAGAACAAAATTAAACCATAACTGATTAATAAAAGTACTAATCACAAACAAACATGATCCAATTATTTGGATATATTATAAAATGTACATAAAAAACTTAGAAACTAAGAATTAAAAAAATATATTAAAAAAATTAAAACATACCGAAAATGAATAAATGTGATCAAACACAATGTGGAAAAACATACAACGAAAACGGTAAATAAACAGTAAATATAATATTTCTGAATATAATATCCAACGTAAATATTAACAATACGATATATTAACTTTTATAATAATCTGTATACATAGTTATAGATATATATAGCTATGTATACAGATAATAAAATACGATCAAGTTGTTTCATTCCAAAAATTATGGTATTAGTATTTAGTACATGCCAGGTTTAAGTCATGCTTACAAAATCGCGAGACAATAGTTGAGGTGTATTTCTTTGACTCCAAAAACAATAAGTAAAGTATCTACAGTGCAATCAGACCGTTGCATAAACTATGTAATTCAGATATTTTACTTCGATACAATTACTGAATCACGGAATCACATTAGAATTCTGTGCATTATTTATGTCTCGAACAATATTGCGTCATAAAAATCGACAGCCAGACATACAGATAAGCGGACAGACAGGAATAATGAACACATACGGTATTTTTCTAGTATTACGAAACTCTTAAAAGGGATCTCAAGGTAATTCTGCTCCTATACCTGTCAATATTGCTATTATAACGGTGTCTGTATCCATTTTAATTTTATGTTTCAGCGTATATATTTGTCAAAATTATGAGCAATTAAACAGTACAACGCATTGTAGCTCACTTTTCAGGTACAAACATGACCTCAGACATACGTCATCTTAAAATAAAATCACGCGTCTGTTTGCACCGAGATTATGTCGTGATTAATGACGCGACCAGCAAAGAGGTTCACTTCCATTGCGCCTACTCAGATTCTAAGCCTTATAGTTCGATGGTTATTTACTCAAACTAGCTTGAAAGCTCTTATTCTGTTTAAGCTAAAGTTAAAATTCCTAACAATTTAAGAGATGACGAATTTAATTTTTATTAATTATATTAAAAAACTGTGGTAAAAATAGAATTAGCATTGGCTAATTATATTATTACCACAGTTTGTTAATTTCCTCCATTGCGACTAGTTTTAGTTAGCACTAAATTACATGCCACCTTTATTACACAAAACTACCCGCAATTCAATAAAACCATGTTACTGTGGCAATATCTTTGAAATACATAAGGACTTTCTTATTTCACATCATCAATTCTAGTTACGTTTAACTGAATAACATAATAAACGGCGTTGGAATGGTCTGATTTAACACCCGTAATAATCACTATTTATAATAGGTATTTAATCTCATATAATAGTCAAAATGTATAAATTTAAAATTTGGCGATAAAAGTGGGCTTTTACAAAGTGTAATTTCAAAAGCCAACTAAAGTTAAAATAATCACGTACAGTCAACATTGAAAATGGTCTACCAGTATTGGCACAGGTTTCTCTGTAATCACAATAGTGATAAGTTTAAACATATCTAGCAATGAAAGCGGTGCACTGCAAAATCAACCTTGCTGTTTCATAATGTCAAGTGATTTTTAACCGTAAGGTGATAGACAATATATTAATTACAGTACATTGAACCCTACTGGAATGTGGAGACTCGTGATAACCTAAACATATATCTGATACGAGAACACAAATAACAGATAAAATACTTATAATGGAACCTAACGTGGCTTAAAGACTATATATACTAACTATATAGACTAATATATATGAAAAACGGAAAACATTCACGTAAATACAAAAACAGTGATTTAACACGTTCACGTCATATTCTTAGTATTTCGCCTTCGTATAAACCAATGGTTCCCAACCTTTTATTTGCCAGGGACCACTTTGAGTTTTATTTTGATAGCAGCGACCACGTGTACAAGACAACAAAATCAATCCGAAAATAAAGTTTATTCAAAACTTAGGAGTATCATAATCATGATACTTCTAAGAGTATCATAATCATGATACTTCTAAGTTAACAAAATCAATCTGAAAATAAAGTTTATTCAAAACTTAGAAGTATCATAATCATGATACTTCTAAGTTTTGAATAAACTTTATTTTCGGATTGATTTTGTTGTCTTGTACACGTGGTCGCTGCTATCAATAGTATTTTAATAGAAAATATACATTTTTTGTTTATAAATAAAACTCCGACAGTTTCTAATATTTTGAAATTCAATGAGTTAGTCCTAGATTGGCCAATCGAATTTTGGTATGGTGTGAGGCGATACATAATGCGAAATTATTTGCGTTCGCGGACCACATTTTAACGCCTGTGGACCTCTAATGGTCCGCGGTCCACTGGTTGGGAACCACTGATATAAACAATTGAATAACGCTTCTATTGCACGTACCAACTATCAAGTCTCTGTGTCAGGGTGTACTAGATAAATAAAAGTTAGTACGGAGCTTAATTGATTTACGCTACTATACGACTGCGCCTCTTTACCCGTGGTTCAAGCTCGAGCCACAGTATGATGTGAGCGCTATACATAACTCGTTTGCAATAAGAGCATGATACACTATGATATTACAGTCATTATAAACGGTATAAAGAATATTCTGAAACGCATCGACTATTTACTCAAACTACAACAAAATGTCTCATTTCCAATAATTGTACTGGTCGTATGTAACTGCGCCAAGCTTGGGTTATTATTGTTTAAACCGTACAGACTTGGTCAGATTGCAGGAAAAGGCTGGATGCGAGCCGCTGCCGACCTTCCAATGGAAGGCTATGCCCAATCGTCGTCGTCCTACGGTTGAAAAGAACGAACCAAATGTCGTGTAGTTTTGTGCAGATATTTTTTTTATTTTTGTGTCTAAAAAAACCGCTGCAGCGACTGGCATATATAACAAACTTTTGAGCAATCTGACACGCAAAAAAATAATGATCAGAGAATAATAATACATTTATGAGTCACACGGAACAGCCGGGTTGAGATTCTGGAAGTGATTAGTTTAAATAAATTTAAAATAATATCAAGTTCGCTTAAATCTTAAAATTTAATTAATATTTTAATACTTATGAAATAAAATTAAGTTATAATGGGGTTATAACTTCGAGCATCCCAAATTACTAAGTCTTTTTAACTGTAAGGCCAAAGTCCACGAAGCGTAGCAATCAACTACAATAATTATGTAAACAAACCGCGTTATGTGATGTGATGAATTGTTTTATTTAAAATCAAAGGTTTCTTTATTATTGAATGTATAAAATAGTTTTATATTTTTGTTTAATGCCATAACAAAAAATAGTGGTGAATCTGAAAAATATGAGCATACATCAATTCGTTTTTAATCTTTGACTTCATAAAGCTATGGTTAATTAAATACCAAAATATTTGCAAACCATAATCAAAAGTTACATAATGAATTAGTAAAACAGATATCAAATATTTGTAATCACGGTAAATAATCATAATAAATAAAATAAACGAACGCTTATATATGAATATCTTTCAAGTATGGAAATAAGGTCTAGAAAACGGGTGTGGCATTTGAATTGAAATATATATGTACTCTTTATTAAAGTAACAATCTCTGTATTTTAAATCGGTTTTAGACAAATAAGCCTTAAATTTAAATTGGCATCTTATACGTACAGTCGATTTAATTGATTCACACACTGTGGACTTTAGCTGTGCATAGTTACATGTGGACATTACAATACATCAGTATAATTCTAGGTACACGCTTGTGGCAGTAAAAGCCACAGAAATTATCGCGTCTTATGCATATGTGTGCGCTTTAATAGGGTATCTCGCAACAATGCTGCTTGTCCTACCCTGTACATAACGCCGTTTGGCAATAGGTTTCTAGTCTATATTATAATATAATCTTAAGAGATTATAAGATGGTGGTCAAAACGCTTACCTATCCACCATAAAAAAGATCCACATAACCGTACATCACAGGAAATTCTATATTCAAATGATAGCGTTTGAGGATGCTACATTGAAATTTAAGTCTGAAAACTATCGCGAGTTTCTTCCATAATTGTAATGCAACAAACCGAAACTGGTCGGAGAGTAATTTTTTAGTGTTTAGCACGTGAGTCGTAGTCAGTTAGTTACATTACAATTACATTGAAATTGTTATTATAGAATTGCATTTCAAATAGTTAATTTTGTATAACTCTTGACTAAATAAATGCTGATCAATTTTAGTGTGTGAAAGTAAACAAGTACAAGATTTATTTTAAAGCTATATGTTACCATGAATTTCATTTTGGTGGTACCAATGTTACTTATTATTATAACCTTGACATCATAATACCATTATAGCTTGGTTTAGCATAGCTTTTGTGTATAATTTAATATGTCAAGATGACAGTAAAATAATATCAGTTGTAATTAATAAATTAACACAGAAAGGCAGCGAGAGATAATTGCCAAAGCACACATGTATCAGATATTCCTTGACATAAAACTGTTAGATATACTATGCTGAGGTGCAAGCACGAATAGTAATCGAAATCGTGCAGTTATCGCATAGCATCGTAAGACAAATGAATTTAGTACAAACTGTCTTTATAAGCACAACTCTGACATAAATGATTCCTGGTATTTTTTCCAATCGATGCGTTATTCAATTGTTCGTCAAACCACACGTACGCTTATTACATTTTTATCTGTTCTGTGTACTTCTTTGAAATTACATAATCTTCAATCATTTAACTCTTTAATTTTTTTACCACACTCACAATTGTCTCACGCCACTATTACTCGATTATCTCATTTTAATTATCGCCTATGCCACATATTGCGGACATTTATTTATCATGTTCAACTAAATACATATATTTATTATCAATTCAGTGCCAGCAGTAATAAATTACAGCATATCGTACGTATCGTCGTTATATTTGAAACAGTTGAAAAACGCATCTATGGAACACACAAACAAGAAATAGCGCACCGCGCATATTTACTAACGCGGTTAAAACCTGATGAGCGAAAAGAGCAATTCAAGCGAAAGCGGTACCAGTAACAAGCTTATCGAGTTAATTACAAATGAGATTTATCGCTTAATAACAATGAATAGAAGAAATATAATAGTGTCATATCATATTCATCTCAAGTCGTATAAGTATAAGTAAAATATAGTAATTACAAAGCTGAAATAAAGACATCGTATCGCAATAAAAACAATGGGATAGAAATAGAGAGCAATACATAAAAGATAGCTGAACGACCACTAACACCAAGATTAAATGGATTACACCAATATAATGACAACCCAATAGGTGTTTTAATGTCCCTGTTTTTATTAGGGCTTAAGGGGTTTTGTGTAGTAGTGCAATGGGCTTCCACAGTTGCACCGTCGACTGCCTCAAATTACACTTTTGGTGAGAATGCAGGCCGAGGTGAGACCACCACGCAAGCGAGAGAACTCCGAGAAGCAGATCGAACGACGAACGTAGGGAGACTTCTCAATGATAATCTGTAAAGAATCACACCACGCGACGGTGGTGCATACCAATGTTAGTAAGTTAAAGACGACATTAAATGCTCTTATTATTTTTACGCTAAAGCTACAATAAACATAGCAAAGTAATCTTATTGGTACAGTAATGTAACAGGAAAATTATGCCTCACAAGTCATAATTTCGGTTCAATCCGGTCCCAATCGTACCGAAATACATGTTTTATAAGTGGCCAACTTGTTTACCAGGTCTCACGACCGATGGACAGGATTTAATGTTTTCTCTCTAGCTATTTATAAACCGTCGTCCGGATCGCTCTTTACCGGATTACTTGATTTTTAGTTTTAAAAGCACCAAATCCTTTTAAGAGACCAGATTGGCTACGAGCATTTAAAATGCAGAAACGCGCCATCAGAGCCATTGCTAAAGTACCATATGCCACCCCTGCTCGTCCATATTTTAGGAAACTAGGAGTTCTCACAGTTCCTGCACTTGTGATTTTTCAAGTGGCGGTGTACGCTAGAACTAACCTAGCGTCCTATATCACATATAGCAATGTGCACGCGCACAACACGCGGAACAGGGACAAGCTCGTGGGCATAGCTAGGACACTTACGAAATCCACTAAAGTTACGTATGTTATGGGTCCAGTAGTATATAATAAGCTGCCAGCACACATCACTACTGCAACCACACATTGTGGTTTTAAAAATAAACTAAAACGCTGGTTAATCGAGCAGGCATTCTATAGCTTTGAAGAATTTATTAACTTGAAATGACTGCATTACATTACTATGTATGTGTTTTACATATATATACACATATATTGAATACATTTTAGTTTTAGTTTAAAAATGACTAATTTTATGAGTATCGGAATGATATTATTTTATATTTAATATAGACATGTAATAATGCACTATTACCAATAAATTGATTTGATTTGATTTGATTTGATTTAAACAAAATTCAAGTCTAGGCAATAGTGTAATAAATACCTACATAAATACATACATATATAAATTCTCTAGTGTAATATAGGTAAGATTAAGAAGTCTCGAAAGAGGATTATTCTAAAACACTGGCAGCATGATGAAGTTAAATGAGGAAACCTTCTTTGTCCTCTTTGCAAATGCACAAAAATGTACATGATATAGAAAAAATCTTCAATTCGACATCGTACTTCCTGTTTGGCACGATAGGTCAAACACAAAGCTGACCTTCAGCGACAGGGTGCGACTTAGTGCATGGGATTGTTTATCTCGTAGCATTTATATCTAACGATGGCAAATGTTAGAAAGAAATCGTCCGCAGGGCCTAGATGGAAAAGTCATCTGTAAAGAGATGAAAGATTTGGAAAAATAGAGGAATCAACCGAAACACCGCCGACTCGATGCGAATAAAACAACGTCTAAAATCCGTAGTCTGCCAAGTTCGTAGCCGCCTGAATATATATTTAAACTTATGCTCGGCCTATGGTGGTTTTGTACGAAATTCACAAGTTGAATGCTCACGATTAAAATTGTAATTGTTGAATTATTGCGGCGTAAGCATTATGCTTATAATAATGCTAGTACGATTAATGCTAATACGATTTATGTCTTACTTTATTACGAATAATAAAATCACCTTAAAAGAGTTCGGAATCTCTTCTATGGCTTGATGGATCAAGGTTCGGTTTACAAAGATGCAGTTAGCCGCTTCATCCTCGGCCAGCTCCAGAATCTCATAGTGCTGAGAGGCTCTCTTCTTTATCTTTTTAACGATGTCTTTGGCCAGGTCGCTTGGCCCTGCTGCTAGAATCATATCTCCGGCCACTGTGACGTAGTTCTTAATGTGGTCAGCTCCATCAGGCATCTGGAACATTAAATATTACGCTGGTCAAAAATATGTACAAACGAGACCATAGGTCTCCAACGTTGTGGTATACCACAGGTTCCGAACCTATTTTAGGTTTCATGTGCACCATTTATTACAAAATGTCACTTATCTGTGGACAATAAAGATTTATTTTGTAAATTGTTTATTTATTGCTGTTAATATAGTAAGTTCTAAGACTTAGGCTCTGAATGTCACTGAGTATATATAATTAAATACATTTAATTATATTATGTGGATCTAATTTACTAAATGAATATTTATTATAATAAATAATGTGTTACAATATTGTCCATGACAATATTTTCGTAATTCATACTTTTGAGAGCATGATTTTTCACTAGTTTATTTTAGTAAGGTATTATTGTTTTCCAAGTACCTAGGAACTATATATAAGGTCATTGTTTAGAATTATTGAAAGATCATTTCAATTGCTCAAGAAATCGTCAGATTTTTTCGGGTTTTCAGAAATCAGTTGCATGAAATGGTGACAGATTGCGGGAACCACAATTAAACGATCCGCGGATACCCATGACACTATACACTGAACAAAATGGATATGACTATAGTGAGCCCTGAGATGTATGAATCCGAGGGTAGGGCTGCAAAAGAAATAGAATAAAGAGGGCATGTGACAGAGAAGCGAATTATAAAATGAATGTGTGGTGTGATTAGATGGATAAAATGAAGAATGAGTGTATCGAAGGAAGCTTGAAAATTGCACAGGTGAATGAAAAGTTGAATGGCAATAGATTGGCTTGGTATGGAAATCATATAATGTACACTGTGTCTCGCTAAAAATCGATAATGGCTGGCCCAATTTAAGTAACTTTGATCTTGAAATATTAGTGGAAGTTCAGAAACGGTATAAAATGTGAGAAGCATAAATAATAAGTAACGGAAAATAATAAAAACGACAATGTAATTTTCCAATACAAATTATTCCTACCTGTCAAGCGTTTGATGACTTTTGTGCTTAGAACTTACTTTAGAAATATCTATCATCAGTGTGTCAGTGCGCGAGAACTTTGTGGACCTTTAGGTCCACCTCAAGGAGCTCTTCAAGCTAATCTCATGTGCAAACAGCACTAACAACCAACGAGACATCGAAATATGATTTTTTGGCCATATTTTTCACAAATATATGTAGGGGATACGAAGTTCACCGGGTCATCCCGTTATTCATGAACTTTGTACCAAAGACAAAAATGCTACTAAACTACATATGTAAAGGGTAGCGCAGTAACTTTATAACTATTGATTAAACTATTAAGAGTTATTGGACATTGACCTAGCTTACACAAAATGAAAGTAAAAAAATACTGAGTATTCAGAATCCGCATACAACCTATTACGGTTTTATCATGTAAATATCAAAAACAACAAAAACATCAGTAAAGAATTCTCAGAACAACAGATTACTGATTTCTGCGAAATGAATACAAGCCAAAGGATATCTACTTCTTATTTACGTCCCACAAAAATAAAACTGTATTATTATGAATAGACAATATTGTCTCTATTGATAATAATACAGTTTGTCCGCGTATATACGCGGACAAACAACACTCTTATTACATTGTTATTAGTGTCATAATATTATTGACGGAAATCATTCGAGGTAAAAATAACAAATGAAGGGTGATATCATATAGCTCATAAAGTTTCTTAAAGGTCTATTGATCCTGACCTATTAGGATACGTTGCTTTGTCTACGCATCCATCTATTTCTATTTTCGTATCTACGTGGGCTTTTAATAATACATGAATAAAATGCTATGTGCTTGTTCACGTCGAACGCGCGGGCGCGGTGGCGGGCGCAGGCGTGGTAGACCTGGCAAGCTTGCGTTTACATTGGCCCCCAGGCGTTTGCACGAGTGTGACGTGTTGTCAGATATTGACAACACAAAGATGGACGACGATCTTTTATTTTCAACAGAAAAATGTCAATGTACCTGTAGATCGCGCGATCCACGCTAGTTGGACGTGAACACACACACAAACATTTCACATGTTTGATCTTGGCGCGAGCGCTTCCCGCGCGTCAGTCGCTATCTTGCCCACTACTTAGACCGCACGTGCGATTTATACGTGAACACTTGGATATAACCTCGTTTGTTTGATAATGACCGTGACCGCGCCCGCGAGTCAACGTGAACAAGCACCATAAGTGACAAACATTAATACTCGGTCAATCTACAATCCTCTTAAAATTTATCTGAAGAGGTGTTAGGCCCATAGATAATAAGTGTTAGATGATAACAAAACAGTCACCGCATCACACCACTTCGAGTTCCAACTTGCGTCTAGGGCACCATAATAAAATACACACCTGACTAACCCTGTCGAGTAAAAAAATTCTGTAACCACATTCATATAAGCACTGATCAACGAGTGATCTTATTGGATGGCCCAGTGTTAGATGTAGTTTTACATCTAACACTGGGCTATCTAAGATCTTAATAATATAAGTGCGAAAGTTTGTGTGTATCTTAAAATGTTTGACCACTCACCGCTAAATACCTCCACTGATTTGCATGAGATTTTATGTAAAAATTTGTCCTGGGAGAACAACATCCTCAGAAGCAAGGAAGTTGAAAATACCAATAAAGGTCACCCATCAGACTTATGACGACAGTACTAGGCGAACCGCGACCGCGTCCACGAGCACCCCGTGTTCTTTTTCAAAAAGACCACCGAATGTGGTTGAAACTATAGTCGGAACCCTCTGACTTATTACGTGAGCAATTCCCGTGTTTTATACATTCATAACGACAGCATACGCTACTTAATACAGTTGATGGGTTAAGCTCACATAGGTAAACTTCACTACCACCGATTCACAAATATTCGCTAAAATAAATATCTCCTGCATACTTCGATCATTCTTGATCGAAGCCTGCATATAAAACCGGTGTGTAGTAACGGATTTGTGATCAACAGTAAGCCACACAAGAATTGGGTCATTGTTTAATACATACCTTTATCGCAGTCACCGGAAAGTCAGTGAATGCTTCGGCCATTTCATTAGCACCTAATGCGTTGGTGGTTTCTGATATACCAACAATAATCTCCACCCCTAAAATCAGAGATTTTTTTTTTTGCATAACATATATTTTATATGTATTATAAGGAATTCCAACAATTATCCTATCAGTTATCGTTAACACTTTTGTAGACGATCATACACATACTTTTGTAAAGTTTGTTTCTTTTGCTAGTCATGGGGTAACAGCCTAGAATTGTAACCATGAGTGCCATGAAAGGCGGCTAAGGCATTACTTGCGAAAGATTGCAACAATAGTTACATACAACACCACTACACTGCGTTCAATTGTAACAAGCACCGGCAAACCCCAGATATAAAACAAAAGCACAGACCAGGCACCCATTTTCTGGCAGTGCAGTTTCTTGGCAAAGGGTGCTCAGAATCTCCGGCAGATGTGCAACAAAATGAATCTCTGGACAATAGAATGAAAATCTAGATAAAATTGCTGGAAGGGGCTGGGTGCAGGTTATAAACCAGTCTTTGTGTAGATCAATGAGGAGTCTTATAACCAACAGTGAACATCATATGGCTAAAATGATAATAAAAACTCATGAGAAATGTGGCAAAATTTACCTGTGAATAGTACGTCAGAACCGCAAATCTTCGCCATGGGATGGCGCTGCCAAACAATCAATTGCGAGCAGTTGGTCTTCAAAACGTTGCTCAATATCTTGGCCTAAAATAAAACATATGCAAATTTGGTTTCAAAACGTTAATACAGAATATTGATTAAGTGATACCGCAATTATTTTTGCGAAATAGACCTGTTCTTTTGGAATCATAGATTATTGATAATAAATTTGCCCACAAATATCAGGTTTTAGAACTGCTCGGATCTTGCATGGTTTTTACAAAGCTGATAGTAAGGCCCCAGGGTAGATTACATTAGTGATGGTACAGTAAGAACACGCCTTGTAGAAGCTAACCTGAAACCATACATACCAGTACAAGGGCCAAAACTCGAACATCATCATAGAATTTCAAGTTAAGCAAGTTGCAAGTTTTGCTTGGTTTGAAAAAGATTGGGCACATATATTGTTTACATATGTTTCAAAATTTGCATTATATGTCAACAATAGAAGGGACAGGGTGTATCATAATTGAATTATCTTTCAGATACTTTTTAATTTAAAGAACTAGCTTGTGTGGTATGAAACTATGTGACCCTTAACCCTTTTGCAGGTGAGTGTATTATCTTTTATGATTTAATTATCATATAAGTTATGATGATAAAACTCATCAATTATGATCGTTTAAATTGACTGTAAGGTCTGGGTTATAATGACCCTGTTGCTAGCCAGCTATGATTATAGGCAATGGGCGCAGTAGTTATTATGCAAGGTCAATCTAATTGCAGGAGACAAACAGCTACTAATGGAATGATGAAATTAGAGCACACTTCATTTAATCACCGGATTTAAAAAATACATTTGTTGTTTCGCCAAACAGCTGCGCACCGAGTTTGCTTTCAAGGTGGCAAGTATCCCATTATACTCGTATAAAATAAGAAATTAATTACTCTCAACAGCAAGAATAATAACTTTTTGCTTCTCTTCAGAAAATAAACTTATGCAGTTTATAAGTTGAGATCTTAAAACATCACTGACATAACCCATTTCATTCGCAAGTGTTAAACCGGTAATCATAGTATCAGATGTTCATCAACTTGTTGGACAGAAAATTTGATCAATATACAATGATAACAATGGACGCAAAGCTCTTTTAGTAGTTATTGTAGGAATAAAATGATAATACTTTGGAGTGCTGCAGTGTGGTGAAAAGAAAGTCTATTTTTATTAACTTTTATTTCCTTGCATAGTGCTCCAAAATAAAGTAAGCAAGCACAGACTATTTGATCTCCATTGAAATTGTGAACCTGTACTCAGATGAATCTACAAATCAAACATCAGCAAGATAAGGGTGGCTACAACAGCAATATTGTTCATTTTTACAATGACCAAAAATACTAAAAATTTAAATAATTATATTCTTTAATAACTCGCAAATTAGCAGTATTATACAAGTACCATAAAACTATCAATATGTTTTTATATTATGTACATGGCAAGCTATCACTCGCAGGCACAGCACCATATATGGCTCAGCTTTAGGTTATACAACATTGAGTTGGAGGTTCATTTTATGTTTGTGAGTAGGTTATAATAAGGTGAGCCTCTAAGTAAAATATTAACTTGCGGAAACAAATACTTTTCTAGAAATAATTAATTGAAATTTGGAAATAATTTCAAATTCTTCCATGGTATGTTCTGTTTCACTTAGTATCACCCTAGCGCTCATTTTTTTTTTTTGCTTCTTAACTGTGAGTATTTAGGCACTATCAAGTTTCTTTGACTTCAATGAAGCTAGCAGAGATGAAATCACACAAAGTCGTGTTTTTCAACTTTGATACACTAGCTCTTAAAGATAATACTATACATACTTTATTTTACATTAAAACTTTGTTGAAAGCCTGTAATTGGTATAGTTTTTAGTCTGTTTGTTCTAAATATGAAAATACGTCAATTTCATAAACGAAACGTAATTGCTGACTTTGTCTATGGTTGTTACACAACACAGATTAATGCATATCAACAAATATAATACAAGTAATTAAGTTATTCAGTACTATATTTAGTTTGCGATGATAGTAAAACTAAATTTTGTCAACCCTGACTCCACCTGGTACTTGTGTGAACTACCCCTAGAGTGTATATGAAAAGCCGGAGCTGTAGAGGCGAACATTGATGTCTGTGCTTTGTTATACAAGGGCGAAGGGGCTACACTGACTCCAATGCCGGAACAGTCACAAAATATAAACTCAATTAATGCATATAACCTCTAAAAAAATATATATAGCTTAAAAACTAAGGTAGGCAAGGGGTGTTGTCGTTTATAGGAGGGGTACCACCCTCCCATCTTCTCCCACCTCTGCCCTTTTCCCATCCCCAAAATCCATGTTTGAAAGTATTGAGGTTAGAAATTATAAAAAATCATGTCACAGAATGCGGGGGTACCACCCCTTCCCTCCCTTAAACCAATGTTTTAACTAAAGTTGAACCCCATGTATAGATAAATCTGGAGTAAGACTGAGCCAATACAAATTAGATACCATTAAAGTGTATTGATTTAATAGCAAGACGAACTATGTTGTAATTAATCTGCTTCTTAAAATGACATAGGTTTTGAAGAAAATTGTGGTGTACCACATAACCGTCTATGTACAGTTCATTAAGTCCTACAACTAATCTTAAAAAAAGACACCAAGTAAACAGTACCTAGAGCCCAGCCATTAATGAGAATGAGGAGATATTCACAGGCTCCAAAGCTAGTTAATTACAAAATACAGAATATGAGTAGCATTTACTTACATTTTGTTGTTCAGCAACTGTCCACGGTTTAGGTAAGAAAGCAATGCCCTGGCATGCAATAACTGTGCGTTCCAGTAAGAGGTAATCATTGTAAGATCCTTGCAGCTCAACTTCATGAACACGTAGATTTAACTCTCGGAAAATCCTGACCAGTGATTCGTGCTGTCGCCGAATGAGGTCGACGTCTATACCTTCTCTCTCTTCGACTATTGACGGCTTCACTATCCCAACGAGAACCGTATGGAATATGTTAGGCATCAGTCTCCACGGCACAACACTTTTAGCCCGTTTCTCTCGCAGTTTCATTTCCATATTAGACTTCTCATCAGCCTCTTCCATTATTCTAAACTACGTCTACAGCCCAACCACAAGCAGGACTTATTCGTAAACTCGTGTAACAATCAGACGCAGCTTTGAACGTACCGTAGAGGAGCACGGACTTCAAACTCAAAGAAGTTCTCTAAGGCAGCGATTATAATTCAAAGGAACCTAATAATTATCTTATTTATTTCGCAGACGCTCGGACACGCCGATGGTAACGGATTGAATGAATAGTTATCAGGCAGGGTCCAATGGATTTATATACGTGGAGCTAAGGGAAACCTCTGACCTATAAGAATATCTACGCAAGCATGCGTGCGCAGAGAAATAGGAGCAACATAAAATTTCCATGTGATATAGACATAAATTAGTATATCTAATCCTCTTTACACTAATCAATACCTGCAGACATGAAGGACCCAAAAAACCCACGCAAACACACACAAACCCGAGCCAAACACAAACACAAAGACAAAGATGTAGTATCATAAAGCATCACGATCGACACCATCCCATAGATAAGCATGAAGTTGTTCACCATAGATCAGATAGAATACATACTAGTACTAGTTGCACACCTAAAAATAATATGTACTAGTTGTACCTAGTACATATTATTGCGTTGGTTACTTGTACACTTCTGGATATGTAATTATATATCTCATGGATGTCTATGTTCGTGCTTTATCTATAAGGAGAGGAGGGAGACAATAATGCACGGCCAATAATTCGTGTACACCCATAGATTAAGATGAAATACCAGGTAGAGTCGGGGTTGGCAGATTTCGTTTTCTTAAATCACAAACGCGAACTGAATATCGTAGGTATTTAACTGGAAGTCTGTGGCTACTGGCACAAGGCAAAGGAAGCATCGACTTGCAAGCTGGGAATTCTATCTTAGTCTATGACATTTACGAACATACGGCTTAGCATGCTGTTACGTAGGTAGGTACATTAATATGCTTGACCATCTAGAACTCGCTTGATTGTTTACCTATTCGTAAGGTGCAAACTCAAAGACTTTATATTTACACCGGTGAAACTATGGGATGCATGTGGTTAAGAGAAATAGCTCTCATATATTATGTACCTGATTCAGCTAACTATATGAAGTGAAATAAAATTGACATTAGGTTAATATACAAAACATAATGATTAATATTATTATTTTAAATATATTCATACATTTTTGTTTATAAACATACTATCTATGAACTCATAAAATAATACTTAGGTACCAATTTATCGAAAAGAATATTGAAGAACTTTACACGGTTTCTAAAGATATAACGTGACACAGTTTCATCAGGATCTTAAGTGCGGTGCGTCCGTCGTAACTTCCAGTCTCGCACGACTCGCACTAAGCTTGGTCGTGATATTAACTACGCGTAAGTGTCATATACCATTTTAAATGGTAAAGTACCTAATAATGAGGGTGTGTTCATTAAAGTTCAATGTTTGTTATAAGACGTTATTTTATGATTGCGATACTGCTCCCACCAAGGTAAAGAACCTTGGTGGGAGCAGTATCGCAGTCTTAAAAGTCTTGGATAACTTCTTTATTAACTAAACATATTCAGGAACTTATTTCAGTTCACACCTATTTCATCCGAGATGGCAGATATCCAAATTTTACACCAATTCTCCAACAGATATAAAATGCGATAAGCTTAATTTGGTAAGTGAAACTATGGTATTTATTCAAATAGGCACTGTGAAGGCTGGAAGCCTTTGTCTATGACAACTGTCTGACTTACTAGACATGACGCTGTCATGGAACGATATCTTTTATCTAATATTTGTTGTAAAGAAAAATATATTGAATAAATAATGGATTGTCTTCGTCTACTTTAAATATGAAACGTTCTTCATTTTATAACAGAGCTTGCACCATCTAAAGTAACGAAGTCTTAAATAAACTTCACAGGCACATATAATTAGGTTAATGTCAAACAAAATTAATTACCAAATTCGTATTTATCAAGATAAAAAGTACATTGTAAGAAATATTTTTACCAAACAATGACAAGAAAATCGTAGAATATTTTCTATACGAGACTAGCCATACAGGAACAAGGTAATTTCTGTAGAAAAGTGTCATACGTCAAACTTGTTTAGCATGATAGTGGCACACGCGCGGTGAGGCGCAAATAGTTATGCTGTGCCTCTTTTATGCTAATGTTTAGTAAGTAGTAGTAGTCATTTAGTTTATTTACTTTTCTTTCTTGAGGGAATGAAAAGAAAGATATCCATTACTTAATTATTTTTTTCTCTATCTACGACGGACAAAGACATAAACTATAGCTAACAAAGCAAACTAAAAAGAGAGTGTAAATTCCGATTTTAGCAGTAGTTTGCAGTACTGTAAATTTTACAATACTAATGCTAAAATCGTAGACTGTATCTGTCTAGGGCTAAAATACATGTAGTGCTGCCAACAAGATTCTTAAAAATCCGTCTTGTGGCATAGACATCATCATCATCTCAGCCATAGGATATCCTCTGCTGGACATACGCCTCCCCGATTGATTTTCACAAGGACCTGTTGGAAGCGGCCAGCCCTTGCCTGCAACCTTAGTCATGTCGTCTGTCCACTGGTCTGTGGCCGTCCCATGCTGCAGTTGCCTGTGCGTGGTCTCCATTCGAGAACTTTTCGACCTCGACGGCCACCAGTTCTTTGAGCTATGTGCCCTGCCCGCTGCCACTTCAACTTGCTAATCCGCTGGGCTATATCGGTGACTTGCGTTCTTCTACGGATCTCCTCATTTCTGATTCGATCACGTAGAGAAATCCCGAGCATAGCCTTCTCCATAGCTCGTTGTGCAACTCTAAGCTTGCTTAGAAGGCGCATAGCCAGAGGCCTATCAGTGGCATAGACATTCACTATTAAACAAAAATAATAAAAAAAGAGAAATGGGCAAACTGTTGAAACTTACATTGTAAACTTGACCATCTGATGTACACAGTTATATGCAATAAACATATTCTGTATGAGGGAGATAACTTGTAAGATATTATGCCTTACTGGCGTATCTGTTTTTTGTTAGCGATCATTGGTTAAACATTGCAAATTTTCCCATTTATAAACTTACAGACATCATTTTCATCTTCATCTACATCACCTACATTTTCAATACCTTCTTCCATAGTTTCTGCATTTTCACCACCTACCCATTCAACATCTGCATCACCTGTTTTCGCGAAACCATCAACCACTGTTGCAGCGCCTCAGTTTCGTCGTAGTCACTGATCAGAAAGGTCGTAGTCAACGCCAAGGTAGACCACCATGTCGCCTTATCGGCGAAATTTAAATGGGGAGAAATGTTTTTTTTTTTTTTAACTATTATAAGTTTGCGTTTGACAACTGTCTCACCTGATGTTAAGTGATGACGCTGTCTAGGATATATATAAATATAGGATATTATATAAATATTATTATATAAATATTATATTATATAGGATATTATATAAATATTATTATACAACCTCGTTGTTTTATATGTAACTTTTTAGCAAAAGTATAATAATATTATGTTGTCAAAATTGTTTGAAATTTAAAATATACGTTTGCCACAAACTAAATATGGAGTACTGACCAAGTATTGTAATCTCTTTGGTACTGACCTGACGTTTGACATCCTTGATCCTTGACGTCAGTCATGATCACAAACTATATAGGGTACTGGGCATCATGAAAACAGAAAGCGACATAAAATATTGCATTTTGAAAATAATGCATGTTTTATTTTAACTATGAGTTTATTTACTTTATTTCAGACCTACTTATCACATGCACATTTTACAATAAAATTCTATGTATTTTACTTATCTGGCCCACGTTCTTTATAAAAACCGAGTTGGCAACCCTGACTGAATGACAATAAAATTTTATTGATTGTTACTGTCTGCACTGAAGGTAGTTTGTTTGTAATTTGCAGATTTATTTAAATAGATAAATATCATTTTCAAAATTCGATGTTTTTTTTATTCATTTGTTCATATTCGCAAGGATCTGACTAATGATGTAAGTTTTTTCGTATCGGTACCTATTTAACACAAAAGTCATGAACAAAGATAAAAAGGAGCCGGAGTATCCGGCCGAATTGGAATCTCAGTTTCTCTTGAGACTTCCAGAAGAGCCAGCAAAGCATCTGAGAGAGATTCTGAAGACTGATGGTGAAAAACTTAAAAATCGATTGACGATTCAAGTTGAAAATGACATGAGAAATGGCGAAGTGAAACTTGACCACTGGACAATGCATAGCAAAATTATTGATCTCCCTACCATTGTAGAATCACTCAAAACAATTGATAATAAAAGCTTCTATAAGACGGCCGATATATGTCAAATGATGATTTGTAAAGATGAACCAGATCAGCCACCTGCAGAGGAAGAGACACCAACCAAAAATAAAAAGAAAGACCCCTACAAAGTGGATAAAAAGTTTTTATGGCCCCATGGAATAACTCCGCCTACTAAAAATGTACGGAAACGCCGATTTCGGAAAACTTTAAAAAAAAAGTGTGTGGAAGCCCCAGAAATAGAAAAAGAAGTTAAAAGATTGCTGAGAGCTGATAATGAAGCAGATAGTGTTACGTGGGAGATTATTAAAGAAGATGAAGATGACCTACCTCCTAAAAGGATACATAGCCAGTCTACTGCAGTTAAACAAGATAAAAAGCGTAAACATGAGCGTACACGTAAACGTGAGTCTGTGCCAGGATCATCTAAACCTGAGTCAACTAGTAGAGTTGTGGATATATTTGGTGGTGCAGTAAGCGACAGTGATTTGGAAGATGACAATGTCACTACTAGAAATGTTGAACTAGAAAACAGCAGAATGTCCCCATATGACAGTCGTCTATCAGATGCAACTTCAATGCAAGAAATAAATGATCTTTCCAAAAGAGATAATCTTCCGATTGAGTTCAGTTCCCTAATGTTTGATGATCCACCACAAGATCTCAGACAGTCTTATGATCACAGTTCTGTAACACCTACCACATCGGGGCCAAGTGCTGGACTATCATTTGAAGATGAAGGTGATTATCATTCGAGAGATCCAAAGGAAAATATGACTTTGAGAATTGAACAAGCACGTGTGGAGCTGGAAGAGTTGAAACAACGTAGACAACGTACTCGCCATGAAATTGCTGGGATGGATAACTTGGCCCTGCGACAGAGGTTCCAAGAGATTTTGCATACTCTCAATCAAGATATCATGTATAAAGAAATGGAATATCAAGGAATGATAACATTGCAAAATTCTGAAGATATATAGAATAGCACCTTCTCAATATTTTGTGTAAGAGCTATATAATATGGTTATTGTTAAGGTCAATTTAAATCTATATATATATATATATATTTTTTTCTCTCCTTATCAAGAAGTCTAAGCAACATTCATGCAGGCTTCCTAAAGCAACTAATATATTTTCCTTTTATGGCAGTTTAGAAATGGTACAGTTGACAAAGAAAGTGGGGTACCAGTTTTGTCAAGTTTAAAATATACTTGAAACTATCTACAATTTAAAGATTTGCACTGGAAATTCAACATTGTTGTATGATATCAAATGATCATCAGCTATAGACAGGTAGACATTATTTTTGACCAACCACATTATTTTTTTGTTAGCCAAATTAAATTTAATATTATAAAAACTGTGATATTTAATGCTACCAAACAATTTAATTTGCCCTTTGATGAAATGCACTGTGCTGTTACCTACAGCTGTGCAGTTCTCTCTACTGAAGAAATGTATTCCAGATCTGGGACATTTTGGTGTTGTCTGATAAATAATATGGTATTTTTTACATTATCACCCTTAATCAGGATAGCTTTTGACAGGCATAGGTTAAATGGGTAGGTAATAGTCAGGTTAAACACATAGTGCAAGAGCTTTGCATGACAGATAAGATATTGGTCAATCTTGACTAGTTACGCAGAAGATAAATCCAATCAAATGTCATTTATTGCTAGTTTAACATGTGCAATTATTATAATTGTACAATTCTGAAGTACCACCATTTACCATGAAATCACACGAAACAGGAGGTGTTTCATTACTGCTCGCTTAACTATTGCTAAACGCCTCCAGGATTGTTTAGCGACAGTTAAGGGTAAGCTTTACAACACATATCAAAGTTACCATGCACAGGCTCCAACCTCCCTTTCCTGTCAATAACAAACACAAACAAAAAGGAATTAGTCCAGGGTTCACTCATGATGCTGTTACCAAGGAAAATAGGAATTCAGTTCTATTTACTACAGATTAATCTATTGATTAATAGTAAGAGTCGGCTAAGGGATAACGTACCAGGAGGTGGGCAGCAGCGCCTTCTGAGGATCGGAAATCATACTGCGCTCGCCAACCCGCCTGCCAAGCGTGGCGAGTATTGGCAAATCCCCCCTATATGGGGGAGGCATACGTCCAACAGTGGACGCACATAGCTGAGAAAAGAAAGAAAAAAATCTATTGATCTTTTTGGTTTTAAATTTTAATGTTACTAGTGCCTGATATGCCTGACTGAGAGTTTTATTATTTAAGTTCATTAGCTTGCACTTTTATATTAGTTTCTTTTTTTCTTAGGTTTTTGTTCTGTTACTTAGTATTATATAAATATATTGTAAATTTTTGAAAAGTTCCTTAATATTATTATTAGTCAAAAAATTACAAACTCAACATTATAGTACGAAAAAGCTATCCAAAATTTAACCAATTGCATGATGCTTGGACTTTCTTGCTGTTTTACTCCATGACACTTTATAAATCTTTACCCACATTTCGATGTTATTAGATTCTTGTTTGTTATCATTTTACCAGTAATTTATAAAGTACCTTGATTTAATGGCACATGGGTTATAAAATCTATCGGGACTTAATTGTCATAGGATAGTATTCTCGTGACCATTGCAACTTGGTTAAAACATCGAGGTGAAGAAACGAAATGTTATTCTGTGATCAAGACCCAAAAGAAAACCATGCTGTGTAAATGTAACTTTATTTATTTACTTTTTTTATGTTACTATTTTATTATATAACTAAGTATCTATTTCACTAATCAAGGGCAAGTTCAAGAATAGTGCATATTCCTCCTCTCACTTGAGTTTTCAATTTTCTTTGAGCAACTTATGTAAGCATTCCAACATCAAACAAATCCGGTATTAATAAATTCATTTTTGCATACACTTAATAAAGTCTGCTTTCAATATCCTATAAATAAAGTGCTTAAGTAAGTTAATGAGTTAATTTTATGAAATTATCAATGTATAAAACACGGGAGTTACTCACGTAATAAGTCAGAGGGTTCCGACTATAGTTTCAACCACATTCGGTGGTCTTTTTCAAGGAGAATACGGGGCGCTCGCGGACGCGGTCGCGATTCGCCTAGTACTGCGGGCGGCCGCGCGCAGCGCACGCGATGACAAATGCTGTTGCGGGGAGCGGGGTGCTACTAGCTGCGTCGGTGCATATTTATGAAATTGCCCTCCCTTAGCTTATGTATCTACTTACAGTTAGTAATTATAGGACGTGAATTGTAAAATCCGTTAAAAAACGTTAGGGCACTTGCTACGCTTATTTATGGTAGGTATTTTAAAGCAAAATAAGAATCTTTTTATCTCTAATAACTTTTTAGATCTGTTTTATAATGTTAAATGTATTTGGAATTCCACTGTAAATTTGGTTTAGTAATATGGGTTTAAGTAACCTGGGCCTATTTTATAATGCTACAGGACTTATATTTGTTGTTTAAAATAATATGTTTGTACAGTCATATATATATATATATATACAGTAGAACCTCTATAAGTCGAACATCAAGGGAGACGCCAAAAAATTCGAGTTATAGAGTTTTCAACTTATGGAGGATTTCGACTTAGGCGGATTATGATTCGACATAAAGAGTTTTATTCTTAGCTAAATTTCAAAGGGAATCAAAATTGAACACCTGACACAAAGCAAGCAAACACGTGTTTCCATGAGTCATAAATTTATTATTGTATACTCCTAAAATGTTTTCTAAGAAACAATAGTGTACAGACATTGTCGGCAAGTTCTTAAAGTCGGTAACTTATTTTTGTTCGAACAATAGAGATAATAAATTCCAAATGATCAAGTTGTAAAGGTTGTAAAATAAAACGTTCCCATGTTCGAGATACAGAGGTCAAATTTAATTTTTCGAGTTATAGAGTGAAAATATGTACCAAAATGGCTTGGAGGGACTCGGTGATTATTTCGATTAACAGAGGGTCAAGATTTCAAGTAATGGAGGTTTTGGTGTTTTAAGGGAAGGGAACAAAACATTTTTTCGAGATTTGGAGGTTTTTGACTTATCGAGGTTCGACTTAACGAGGTTCTACTGTATATAGAGGTAGAGGGTGCTGCTACGTAAACATTGTCTCTGCGTTTTATAATTATAATATATACCTTAGTTGTTCTTAACTTAATATGTATTTAAAGTGTGCTAACTAAGCCGATTAATGAGTGTGAGTGTTATCTATTACGAGATCATGCGCTAAACTGTATTAAATATAAACAAAATATCAGTGCTACTTGTATCACTTTGTCTGAAAAAACGAGGGTACAACTTGTTTAAAAGTGAATGCGAAACCGAGTAAATGTGATGAAATACAGCAGGAAACCAGCCATAGTGCTAGTGAAACTGGTGACAATAAAATACAGTGACAAATAAGCATTAAACTCGTAAAAACTTGACCATAAAGAAGTGCAAAACACGGATAAACATTCAAACTCTAAGGTCTATTGAGGGCTACTCTTCTAGGTCTACTTAGCGTTTTTTTAAGACCCGAAACCTGAAGACGGAATACATTCGTGTGTGCATTACTAACAACAACAAATAAGAGTGCAAAATAAAACAAGTGCAAAGGAACTTATCCTAAATAATTGATAAATTTAAAATCATCCTTCCACTCAGCGCCATCTATTAAAAAAGGAACACACTACCTTGTCATACACTCTGCGACAGAAGCATCGATATCTAGAGGTGATCAATATTATTATCCCACGTCAAATGACGTACTGATCCATAATTGCACCGCTAGAGGGAATCACTTGTGTCAAAAGAAACAAACTGTATTCACAACCATGGAAGAGATTATGAATGCGCTAAAATCAATAAAAATGGAGCTGGCAGAACAAAGAACTGAGATCAAAGAAAGCGGAAAAAATATTACAGAAAAAGTCACTCAGAATATTAGTAGTATACTCGAGAAGAGATTTTTGGCTTGGGAAGGAAAACTTGGAGAAATTAAAGAAACAGTGGAAAATCAGGAAACAAGAATCTATTATCTTAAAAAACATACGTTGCGATACCTAAAGCAACAAATTTCTTGAACTACGCACAAAAACTTAAATGGAAATGGGCAGGCCATGTTGCAAGACTTACAGACCAGAGATGGATTGAAGACAACAGAGTGGCAGGGTCCACAAGGCAAAAGAAATAGAGGTGGACCCTTTTCACGCTGGGAAGATGAGATTAAAAGAACAGCTGGCCCACTCTGGAAACAATTAGTAGCTCAGGACAGAGACAAATGGAGGTCTTTGGAGAGCCTTTACCCGCCCCTAGGGATTCTGTAGATAGGACAAATAATAAATAAATTAAAAATAACAACTTAAATAAGTATTAGATAAAAAAAGTAGTTTAATTTTTATTATATTCTAATAAATTTTAAATTGTTATTTGTAATAGCTGAATACTCTTTTCCTCATAATACATTTTCATGTTAGTATTCTAAGTTATATAAAAAAAAAAAACTAGGATCATTATAGAAAATCTAACTACTAGGTATATAATAAGGATTTCGGTTTGTTAGATCTTTATTTATTTTTATTTATAGTCATATATGTTATTGTACAAACTAAAAAAGTTTATCACCAGTAAGTTATTTGTTACAGGAAGTACATAAACATTCCATAGGTCATCATAAGTAAGATTTGTTTACTGCATTAGTACACATAATAAACTTGTACAAGACATAGTATAGATAATGACATCTACAAAACAAGCTAGTTGAAAATATATGTATTTGAAATGTAATGTTCAACAATAACATGTATTGAATGCAATGATATTTAAAAAAAAACTGAACTACATACAACTACACGCAATCGCACACCCATTTGTTTATATGTGCACATAAAGTATAAATTCTGTGTAATTCAAAAATGTTTAGTAATAACTATTATATCCTACACTTTTTAAGCAAATTAGGTGCTTGCACCTTTATTATGTGGTCCACGTTCTATGAGCCAGTGCTTTATCTCCATTTTTAACACATCATTGTTAGAATGCGCTGTTTGACATTCCTGCTATCGAAATCGTTGTAACAATGTAATAACAATGTTTTGTCTGTTTCTATTATCTCAACCTTTTATCATATCATATAGACGTATTTTCTATGTATGTAGGTAGAAGTAGTAATAGTAAACAAGTATGAATGTTGTCTGTGTCGATTATAAGTACACATAATTTACAAGAAGCTTATGTAAAAGTAATAGTACTCTAAAAACTGTAATCAAGTAAATGATGTTACATTTAGCTTCATGTACTTAGTTTTATTTTATAATTATTATTATAATTTTTCTTTTATTTCACACTTAAACCCCCGCACTAGGATTCCCTGTGTCGCGGGAGGCATAGACACATAATCAGCACACAAACATCCAAGACCCGAGACAAACACATACATTCATCGCATAAATGTTTGACCCTACCGGGATTCGAATCCAGAAGTTGTCATTGACCACTGAGTTACGACGACTTTCAACATTTTGTCATAAGATCGCACTATGTCACGAAAAATTGGCGGTTTATGCAGCTGAAAGTTCTCTTATTGAGCCATCAGAATATTTTAGCAAGAACAGTATAGAGCGGCAAAAATTCATTTGTAAGTTTTTACAAATGAATGAAAATAAGTCTATACACAGTGTGTGTTACCAGTGATGACTTATGGAACTGAAACGAGGTGTCTGACTATGGGCCTTATGAAAAGGATAGCTATATGTTTAGACATGCGCTTGAAATACAAGTCATAATAAAAATTACTACAACTGACTTAATTTTGCCGCCTCAGATTCCGCGCGCTTGTGCGACATCTACCTCATATAAACATTTAATATCATTGTGCTTATGTCGTAAAGGAACAAAATCTGAGCACCGCGCAGTATGAATACGTCATCTAATATAACATCATTGAATGTAAATCCAATCCATACTAGTCAATAGAAACGGTGATTTTTTTATTTTTTTTTTCTAACGGTTTAATGCTGTTTGCCTCTACCGGCATTTACAGCTTCACCGGAGAAACGGTGATACCAGTCGCTAGAATATATATGGTAGGAGTGCACGATATAAATCGATATTTCATAAAATATCGATTTATTTTCGTGATATATCGCATCGATCCGATATTATCGAATTATCTAGTATTTATATAAAATCGTTATATTACCGTGTATATATTACGATACCCATACAGGGTATCGTAAGAAATTAAAAGAACATTCCATTCTTATTTTATTGCGATCGTCCAAGCCTCGTGGCGTCCTCATTTTAGGGGCATTTCCGTGTTAAGTCCTATGAAGTGAAATTACTTGTAATGGTTACAGTTAGCAAAATGAGGGGCGTTCCCATGAGATTCCGTGTTTAAGTGACACGAAATATAACGGCTTCATTTAATGAAAACCCATTAGTATTGTGGGTAGATTACAAATTACTAATGTCCAAAGTGATACAATGTAAAATTAAATAGCATTTAGGTAGCAAATAAATTTCATTTACCCTTTTGGTTTGTAAACTGCTTCGCTGTTGAGTTAAAACCTGTGCGGTGTTGACTCAGCAGTGAAGCAGGTTACAAGCCAAAAGGGTAAATAAAATGTTGTTTTTACGAGGCCTAACCAAAAATACTGCGATTTGTAAATAAAAAAATTGAAATGTATCATAACCTACCCATTTTTATTCATGTTATCCCTATCCCTAGATTGCTATAAATGACTCACGATGTATCGAAAATATCGATATATTTGTATGATATATCGCAAAGTATCGATATACCATTACGATGGAAAAAAATATAATTATTTTTTTTACATGAACATCCCAAATATATGGTCATTTATCTAACATATTTTTTTACAAACCCTACTGTACATACTGCGCAGTACTCTATTTAGTTTGTGGTACCTACCAAAACGAAGTACATTAAAAAATATAAATCTTTGCGCGTTGCTAAGAAAATAATAATAAACCATCTGTTATTATGTCGTGATTATGTCCACTGACTAGAATTGATTATGTCAGTACTCTATTTAGTTATGGTCATTTATCTAACATATTTTTTACAAACCCTACTGTACCTACTGCGCAGTACTCTATTTAGTTTGTGGTACCTACCAAAACGAAGTACATTAAAAAATATAAATCTTTGCGCGTTGCTAAGAAAATAATAATAAACCATCTGTTATTATGTCGTGATTATGTCCACTGACTAGAATTGATTATGTCAGTACTCTATTTAGTTGGTGGTTTATGTTGTTCATAATTTTTTTTAAAAAAATAATTATAAAAAAGCTATGTAACGTACATTAAGGCACACTTGCGCCCAGCGACCCCAGTAAAGTAGGTCGATCGCCGAAACCTCGGATTAAATCACAAATTTGCAGACAAATATTGTTATATGACGTCGAAAACATCTTGAAATGAAGTGTGAATGAAACGAGATTCTCAGATCAAATCACAATTTATGTCTGCAAATTATCACCTACCTACATATACCAATCCATGCCGTAATATGTGATAGTTAGGGGATTTGGGCTGCGTTCAGGAGCGGCTTCGACCAAGCCATAACTTGCTCTGACAGCGGATATGCAGCTTTCACGAACTCAATTAAACATTATTAAAATTTGCTCCACCGAATATTTGATCATGACCGTCACGTCTACCTGTTAGAGCCAATTATGCTCGACAAGACCTACTTCTACCTCTACAATCGATCAAATCTCGGTCGGCTGTCAAAAGTGACATATGTAGCTGTAACTATCACGTGATGCAATATCAATTTATGTAACTGCTTCTTCTTCTTTTTCTCTGACATGCTACGGAGTAGCCGTTCGTGAGACACGGTCAAATATTGCTCGATAAATATTTGGCCGACGAAGCTCCTGAACGCAGCCCTGGCAGCATGGGCCACGTCTTTTGATAATTTTGTCTTGGTTGATGACATGACAATCTGTCTTCTTATGTCAAAGAGGACTGGATTCTCTCTTTGTCTATTGGAATTTGGAAGTTTAATCGATTGAATGCCAACTATTGGATGAGCAATTTATAAATTTCGCAATTTAAGTTGTGTGCAAGACTACAATCCTTACCCTTATAAATTCAACTCCAAGTAATATAGTGTATTTTCTGTGTTTGTGTTGAGATTTCGGATCCTTTCAGTAAGTTTTTATTAGAGTTTTAAATGCCTTGGTTATAAATCAATTTTGTTGCTATTACTCTAGAACTATAAAAAAAATAATTTTATGTATAGGCCATCGGCGACCTCATAAAGGAACTGGTTTTTTTACATCATGTTTTCCGAAACCATGCTGGATTCGTTTTCATAAATTCAATACCTGCCACCATTTAAAATTTAAAATACTTACATATTTAAGTATTCTTACAAACAATGTAAAGTCATTTACTTACATCTACACACATGAATCATTGCCTGACTTTTCCTAAGTGATGAAGTGATCAACTGATCAGAAATCACTCCAATTTTTGCTGCAAACATTGAATACCAAATATTTTGTTTTATGAATCAATGATGAAAGTGAATGATGGATCGCCGAGATGCGGGAACACTTATCCATTCTTATTTAGTACAAATATATAAATATAACTATTCACATGGTCTTTAATAATATTCTCACTCTAAACACTAACTAATCAGTTTGAATATCTAACATGTATACATAATATTTTTGTTTATGGCAGCTACTTATGACTTCTGTGGCGCTTTTAAAGTGGAGTCCCTAAGCCATTATAAATTGCAGACAAAAGTGATACACCTATGCTACCTCAGCTGTATTGCTTCCTGCACCACCAAATGTGGTGGTGCAGGAAAAACCTTGTAGGGCATGCAAATTTACTATTGAAAACTTAGTGACTCTAACCTTTCCCAATAACTTTCAATGTCGGATATTTTACAGCTCAGTCTTTTAGGCCAAATTATGTCTCCTAAATAAAAATTACTCCAATTACGATGTCACATAACCTAATGTCAAGTCCAGGGTATGGAGAGAAAGGGACAAGGAAGTGTGATCAATATTTTTTGTAAGGAGGAAAATCCCATTGATATGATCATTACTTAAATATTTAGACACAGAATACAGCTTAAAGGTTAATTCTCAATGTGCTATGTCATGGTTTTTCTGACTAACCATTTAAAAGAGAAATTCCCACTCCATTAAATGCATCTCAAAATTGGACTCATTATGGTACTGTTTTGTCAAAAGAATGATCTTTCTTGATAACAAAAAGTATAGAAGCATAGTAGGTGTAGTTATTTATTAGCATAGCTGTTCAAGCATCAGCTCGAAGTTCGTGTCAGCGGCAGCTGATCGATACCGAGGCGTGCCCCCTGCACGCCCACCACAACTTCTACACAGCTCGTGCAGCGAGGCTCACGCGCACATCAGTAATTTATTTAGCAATATTAAATAATCTAAATCATTACAATTCAAATACAGTCCACTACAAGTACCATCTTTGATTACCGTCCACATAGGACCCTAAACAATAGCTTTAGCGGTCGTAAAGGAATAGTGTGCATACTCATGAGCTATGTCTCACCAAAAGAGAGCACATACACTACTTCATACAAACTTGGCATATCTCTCTTCTTTATATGACTTAGTAGAGATTCTTCGTACTACACTTGCTTCTGTTCTTATTACCGGGCTTTTTTCCAGAATATCTAGGCTTCAAAGCCTTAAAAACCAGCATAGAGTTGCAGGCCCATCAGTTTTCTATTGGAGACATATTGCAGCTTGTGCATTGGAATTAAATTATTTAACATCACCTTCTCCATCCTAACTTTGGTTGGCCAGATGTACCACAATGCCCCTTCGCTATATGGTAGATATACCAATTAGACATATGAAGTGTACTGTGAACATATCCCAGTCTGTGTTTCCTGATAGGTACAATCATGGAGTCTTCAAGTAGTAGTTTAGTACCACTTAGGCTTACATGTGTAACCTACATCTTAGACCAGATCATCAATTAAAATCAGGTGAGATAGTGGTCAAATGCCAACTTATAATACCTGAAAAACTGCAATCTTGTCTTGAGATTCCTTTAACTATTTCATTTCCAGTCACCTTGTTGTACTTCTTTTGACCTCTGTGGCATAATTACTGATATAATGTATATATACATACATATATGACATGCAAGGCCAAAGTATCCATTTAGAACTGGATTATACTTGCATCATATTAACACACTATAATTAAATTTAAGAGCTGTATATATATCCAGTTTGCTTAAATATGAACTCTCAATATTATATTACCTATCTCAGCAAGTCAGCATGTCCTTTTGGCAATAGAATTTTACTGCACGGTTATCAGATGCACAACAATCATATTATAAGTCCATGGTGCATATTTCAAAAATGTAAAAAAAAATAGTTATACAGTAGTGATGATTCTAGCATGACACCTAAAATTAAATTACATAAGTATAGTACTTAATAATAAATTGCGTAGGTAAAGCAGTAGCAATCCATCCCTAATATTTCATGCCCTTTTTAGGTTTAGTATGAAAAATGTTGCACCTAAGCACAAAAGCAAGGCGAAGAAACAATAAGAAACAAGCGATAAACTCCAATTTTCAACTTTCTATAACCTTGTTGTGTATCAGTCAGTTCATAATTGTCAACCCTTGGATGCCTATAGATAATATGATATGATGTGCTTACGCCACTGATTTATACAAAACGTTTTAATTTTGTAACAGGTCAAGATGAGACTTTTTGCATCAATATTCCTCCTTGGGATTATACTTCATTGTTCCTATGCACCTCCTGTTTCACCTGACAAGAAAGAAGAGGACAGTGAAGTTAAAGAAGATTTGGTAATTATTATCTATATAGATGTACTATTATACTATATAATATAAAGACCACATTGTATACTTTTTGTACATGTATACATACCATGTTCATACAAATAAAGTATTCTATTCTATTCTATTCTGGTGGACCTATGTCCACCATAGACCTATGTCTTCCCCATTGATTTCCACAAGGACCGGTTGGCAGCGGCCCGCATCCAGCCCTTCTATATGGATATGTTCCGTGGCAATTTGTGAAACTTAAGGATTGGAACAGCACTGCTTGAATGAGAGAAATAGGTTAATTATCAAATTATGTATTAAGGTTTTACCTGTGGTATGGTGTAAATTTTAAATTTAAGTATCTCTATTAAAAAGCTGTGTATTTATTGCTTTTTTTTTACCGTTAGATCACCGGCTACAGACTTAATACTACAAATATATTTAAATGTGATTCCAAAATAATCCATCTGAAGTAAACTATTGAGGGTCGTTTCATCCACGTCCATAGGAGAATACCCCAAAAATCAAAAACCCTACACGTGACACTCGAGTGGTGCTAATAAAGGACGTGCAGACTTTATACTTAAAAAATTAATACACTGAATAAACACAGTGTCAGCGCAAAAATTGACTGGACTTGAAACTATAAAGTGATATAAAAAAAAAAGATAAAATAAGATGTATAAACCTCGTAAATGATATGTAAAAAATTACCGAAATAGGACAGTATATAAAGAATAATTTATATTTCATTATTGACAATTGACAAGCAAATGGTATATAATCGTCATAAGTTACATTTACATACACTGAACATTTATTCACAGAAACCTCCCCAGAAATGAGATATATATCAGATGCTCCCCCTTTACTCGTTATCCTCATGACTGAGAGTTGCGACCACCCCCAACAATTTTTTTTTCCTGGATAATCGAGAGCTATCTTGATGTGTTTGGAATTTTAAGTGTAGAGCGTATCTGGTCAGACCAATGCATCAGACTGCTGCCCGGGGATCTTTTTCCTTCAGCTTTACCAGTGACCATCAGCCTCTCCAGATTGTCACCATTTATTCTTGCTGTGTGACCGAAGTACTCCAGAATTCTCTTTACGCATGTCAATTACAATCTAACTTTGACCTGCAGCTGCTTAATCATGGATACATTATCAGATGCAAGACCTATTAAATATGACTGATCGAGGCTTGCACTAATCTGTCTGTTTTCTTCAGTAATAACACTTGCTGTAAGAGCTTTCAAAGGTATACAGTATACTTGCATAATACTACTAGAAGCCAAAACTACCTGCCAATGTTTGTTTAAGAGGGGAGCCACGTAATATATTGCATCAATTTCTTGTTATCTATTTCTTTCATTTAATATTCTTCTTTTATCTTTGTCCAGGAAGAGTATATGGAATACCACAGATACTTGAAAGAGGTGGTTCAAGCTTTGGAAAGCGATCCAGACTTCAGGGATCGCTTGGAGAAAGCGGATGAAGACGATGTGCGAGTAAGTACATATTTTTTTTCAAATTGTCTCAAGATGTAGTTACAGATACAAATAGATTTTCCAAAATTAAGTAGATTGGAAGGCCATATCCAATTATTTACTTAAAAGGTTATAAATCACGACATCTAAAAAGCATAATATTCGCTATATGTTTGCAGACTGGTAAAATAGCAGAACAATTGGACTTTGTTAACCACAATGTAAGGACAAAGCTGGATGAGATTAAACGGCGGGAACTAGACAGACTTCGACATTTGGCGACAAAGGTAAGCATGTAATGTAAATAAGGTAGCAAAAGCTGTATTTACCCGTGATAGCTTTGTACAAAAAAAATAGGAAATAATGTACGATCCATAATAATAACGATTTATTAATGTGCAAAACATATTTAAATACATTTTTAAAGGTACAGTATTCATATAATAATATGCCAATGTTGATATGTTTGTTCATATGTTCAGTATTGTGTTCAGTGACCTGGATTCTTATCCCGGAGTCCTGCGTTGCAATCGCGCTCGGGGTAAACGTTCATGATGAGCTGAGCATAGACGTTTGTCCCGGGTCTTGGACGTTTGTGTGATGTGATTATGTGTGTACAGGGCTCCCGCGACTCATGGAAACCTAGTGCATGGGTCTAAGTTTGAAAGCGTGAAAAAAGCGCGCACAAGATAATGATGATGAAAAGTAGTCTTGTGTTATTCCGGGACCGGAAGTATCCAAGTTTCATCAGAATCGGTGCAGCCGTTTGGGCGTGAAGGAGTTACAAACATACACACATACTTTCGCCTTTATAATATTAGTAGGATGATCAAATTCCTACCTCCGTCCTTTCCTGCAGACTTTCTCCGTCGTAGGTCGACTGAAAATGAATTGCTTTCAGCGATAAGTCTGCCCTTTGTACTAGGTATCCTATTTAAGTGAGTTTTTTGTATGTTGTTTCTTCTGTATAATGAAGCGTTTTTGTATTGTATACAAGCTACCCTCCGTGGCTTCATCCGCGTGAGTTATGGTTTCCCTGCTACCTTACCTTGCTATACTACGGGTACCATATTTTTTCTAGGATGAGAAGCAGGCTTCTTTCTCCTAAGTCTCATTTATTTCAAAATTCATCAAAGTTGGTTAAGCGTTTAAGGCGTGAAATTGTAACAGACACACAGAATTAACTTTTAACATTTATAATTATAGGTTTTTATCTATCCCAGAGCATCCATCAATTATTTCGGGTAAAAAAGTAGCCTGTGTGTTAATCCAGCTTATAAAGTACATACATTCAGAATTTCATTAAAATCGATTAATCCTTTAAGTCGTTAATAGGTAAGAAACACAAATGTATACACAAACTTTCGCATTTATAATGTTAATGTGATTTATCCATATGTATCTCTTTAGCAATTTGAGTTAACAAACAATCTGGACGTGCACGGCGTAGTTCCTTCTAACGAGCATTTGGACCACAACAACCCTCATACCTTTGAGATCGAAGACTTGAAGAAGCTCATCAAAAAGACCACCTCTGACTTGGAAGAAGCTGATAAGAAACGCAAAGAAGAATTCAAGGTAACTTGTTTTTATAATCTTAATATTTTTGGATGTTTTGTTAAAATCTACAATGCCACCCCTTAAAAACCAAAATATACAAAGTTACGTGAAGATATCTATGATCAGGTGTTTACGAGGTTCAACGTGGCATGTTTATCTAAAATTATTATAAGCTTGCGTTTGACCACTGTCTCACCTGATATTAAGTGTCGACGCGGTCTAAGATGGAGCACGCAAGCATAGAAGGTGCCTATTCACTTTTGACTTGGAGACTCCATGATTGTACTTATCGGCAAAATGGACTCAGGCAACGAAATTCATTCCTTAACAATACGTACCAGGAAAGTTGAAGAACGCTTAGTATGTAACTAATGTATGTGTGAAACGGAACATATTTGCCAGTCACTGTATTGCCAGTCACTGTATTGCTAGTCACTGTATTCCTAGTTACTGTAGTTAGTCAACTGACTAGCAAGTTAATAGAAATATGTAATCAGTGGTCAGCGAATCAATCTGTCAAGTAGTTGAGTGTGTAAAAGCACCTATGTCATATACTCGGCCGATATTATGTCATGTAGTTAAGTATATTAATATTTCGCGTCGAACCGACTGCATTTATTTAATTTAGTTTTTTTTTTTCAGCAATACGAGATGGAAAAAGAGTTCGAGAAACATCAAAAGTTAGAGAGTTTAGACGAAACTCAAAAGAAACAGTATGAGGAGAAAATTAAGCAAGAAGAAGATGCTAAGAAACATCATCAGCCGGTAATTATTTTTTCTCTCCGAAGCTGTCAGCCATTGGAATATTATAAAACCAATGTAACTTTAAAAATAATAGAAATTCTTCCACGATTTTTCGCTTTTAAAATAGCGCACCTTAACTGTAACATAAAAATTGGTGATGCTCACATAACGGCATTGCTAACGGCTACTTTGTCGGCCTTCGGCGAAGGTGTTTCTATGTAGTACTAGCTCTGCGTCGCGGTGTTACCCGCAGTGAAATGGAATGTGGTATTGACGATTTTTGTGTCTTCCCGTCATCTCACGGGAACAGTAAATATTTTCGGCATGAAAAATACCCTATGCACAGGCTGTAAGCTATCTTCATTACAAATTTTATACAAATCCGTTCAGTCATTTCAGCGTGTATTAAAATCCCTTTAATTAGATCTTAGTTACGTTGAATGTACATGATAAATACTCATCTGAGAATTGGAAATAATAGCGATAAAATATAGATAAATAAGTTAAGACTCTTAGATTAAATTAATCTTTAATATGATAGTGTAATTAGCTGCAGGTTTCTGTGATTGTATTGTTTTTGGGGTTCTGTCCTCTAATGCCAAATAACAAAACCATTTTTTTTTACCACAGTCACACAAGGTCTTCAGATCCCAAATTAGGCAGAGCCTGTACTATGGTAACCCGATGACTATATATACATACTTATATATATACACGACCAGACACTAGTCAAACAGACATATTCATGAACCCAAATGTTTGACCTGTCCGGGAATCGAACCCGGGAGCAGCGGCTCAGAAGGCAGAGTTTATGACTCCATTGCCTGACTGCCTGTAACCGCGCTGTATACAACCTCTGTAAAAATATCGGTTTCCTACAGCTGAAATTTTAACAAAGCGAGTAATTTGACAGAGTATAGGTTGAGATAACTTAAGTAATTTTGATAGAGTACTACTGTCGCTATAACTCAAAAATACAAATAGGAAAAAATATAAATTTAAAGAGGGTTTGACTGTGCGTAGTGACCACAGACAAACTATATTTCTTCTCACTATATACACACGGTTAGATGCAAACCTGTCAATGTAATTGACAGGTTGAAGAAGGCATGAGGCAATGAAAGGTGTGAGCACTGAGATGACTTACAATAAAAAGAATGGAAGAGAAAAAACATGTTTTGCCGACTCCACCTAGTGTGGGATAAGGACAAAAAAAAGAATAAGTGACTGACAGTTAGTGACGAGTTTAAAATTTGGGGCTAGTCAGGCAAGCACTAGAAAGTTCCCTGTCATCATTATGTAAGAGACTATGAGCTCAAGGTTGAGCTGTTTGTTGGGATTCGTAACTTAAAAGTGAAAGGATCTGTTACGCTAAGATTTCTATTCCTTTAAGTACTATCTGTCTGTAAATCACGTTCGACCGACTTTTTGCCGTTCATGTTAGCATTTTTATTATTTCATCATTTGACTAGCAATAAAAAAAATACCATTATATGTATAATTAACCGATTTAAAAAAAGAGGTTTCTCGATTCGACCGTATATACATATATATTTTTAATGTGTGCTCGCGGATAGCTTCGTAGTTTATGAACTGAGTTGGATGTTTCTTTTTTTGTTTGATAGTGTGTACTTCCGAGGTTCGATTTTAATTTAATTAAAATCGGACTAGCGGTTCTTGAGTAACATTCGAATAACTGAAATGTGTTACGTCTATTTGGATGACATCCTTATTGAGGGTGAAGAAATCGGTGAACATACATAATGACAAATGATCCCGTGAGTAGCAAAGGTAACTCAACAAGCAGGGTCGTAATAGTATATTTCATTACGTGTGCGGAAAGCCTGTCATTGCAAAGAGTTTCGACAAATGTCTACCCGAGCCGAGGCGCAGCCGAAGGTGAGGGTTGACAGTCGGAACAAGTTGATTGCAACTTGTTCCGACTGTCAATCGTCACGTGTACTGAACAACTATTTTTAATACAGTTGCGAAAAAATGAAGCAATTTAATAAAATAATAAAAACACAATAAACTCAACTGCAAACAAACTCACAAAGAACATTTTTTTGAAAATGGCGCCAACCGTAAAAAAATAAAAGCAGAGATTTTTTTGTTTTCTTCACCTATTCTGGGTAGGCAAAGGGAACTATTCCCATACAGCCAAGTCTTCACTACAATGTTTTTATTGATTTGAAATGAAAATGAAATATAATGAGATGAAATGAAATAAAACCTGCCTAACTGATTGAATCAAATCATTAAATCTAAATAATATAAGAAGACTATGTTCCTCAGGGTGAATGTTGCTTTCTAATGTTGAGACAATTTTTAAAATCGGTCAAGTACCTTTTGGGCCAATTCGTTACAAACATACTTACATACAAATCTTTCCTCTTTGTATTATTAGTATAGACTAACTGCCCCCCGCGGTTTCATCCGCGTGGTGATGAAAAACTGTAGTGATGAAATGATGATAAGCCTATGATACTCACGAATAACGCGGCTTTCAATAATTTTCAAAATCGGTTCAGTAGATCCGGAGATTACCCTCTACAACCTCACAAACTTTACCTCTTTATAATACTTATTAGTATAGACTTAGTCATCACATGTTTCGTATAGTAGGTATATATAATCATAATACCAACGTTATCAGATTTCGTAAGCCAGAAGTTATGGGCAAATCAACGTGACTGATTTAATACCTACAACTGAATATTGCACACGTAAACAGCTATACCTACCTTTAGTTTGTTTATTATTTATTAGTACTTTCTAATATAGAACTGTGAGAATGATGTATGCAGAATAAAATTATGTATGTGTGTCAGGCTCTCAGGAATGTTACTACCCGACAACGTCATGAGGAAGATTATGTTTTTCTTGTGTCTGTATGTAATTTTATTACGTGTCTCCGTAGCGCAATCAGTTTGATGGATTAGCTTTAGAGGTGTCTTGAAAATTTAGGTATTTTAGCGAAAGTGAGACAGATCTGCACGCCAGGCAGTTACTTCATCTATATCATGCACAAGTCCGGTCCTGTATGGAGTTAACCAGGTTCAGACTGTTCTTATCTTGAGAATGGTTCTATCAAGTACCGACTTCAAGCTGATTATGATGTTTGTCCTTACTTTGAGTGTGGTTAAATGACTAAGTCATAATATCTGATTTTCGGAGCCAAATTATATATTTTAAATTGTTTTTGGCATAAATGTATCGTGTTGTATATCTATAGGTTATATATAGCATATAATATCAAAATCAGGCAGATTATAGATGCACGCCTTATTAGAACACAATAAATAAAAATAACAGGCAATTGTGAGGTCAAATCCTTTTTTGAGGTAATTCAATTTAT
Source organism: Apeira syringaria (assembly GCA_934044485.1). Lineage (NCBI taxonomy): Eukaryota > Metazoa > Arthropoda > Insecta > Lepidoptera > Geometridae > Apeira > Apeira syringaria. The sequence goes on along the minus strand of OW203655.1, from coordinate 6,468,951 downwards.
AGTATAATCGTATGCCAGTTTAAGTTCTACCATCAAACGTGTAATATCGTTTAAGAACGGTGCTGACATAGAACAAATCCGATTCGATAGCATCATTGATCCAAGTAAGGAAGCGGCCATGCGCTGGTATATCGATAATATAAAAATACGTATTGGCAATTTTAAAATTGCGCAATATTATACGAAATAAGTGTAATACATGATATGGATGTGGACACACTCCACTATATTGAGATTTGGTTTTAATAAATAAAACATTTAAAGATATAACTAATATCATAATTAAAATATTTTCATATTTTCCGACATGAACTCTATTAATGATGCTATTTCTTTAATGAAAAGGTTCATACTCCCTTGAACTAGGCACAGATATGCCCATAGAAGAGGCAAATGGCTTACATAGTGTTAACATGTGTACTATGTTTTAATGGGATATAATCACATGTAAATCTACCGCTTTATAGTTCATTGTCATAAATTACAGCACATACCTACTACTATTTATTTGTAGACACAGACATTAACTTGCAAATAGCCTTGATGTAATACGTGTTAGAGAAGGATTAAAAAAAAATTGGTTGTCTGTAAAGTCGGTTTACGGACGATAGATTTACGTGATAACGTCATAATGATTTATGACTTTGACTTTGACTTTGACTGACTTTGACTGACTTTGACTTTGACTTTGATTGACTCTGACTTTGATTATTTTATGTAATACAAAACTCAGGTGGAACGTTACGCGGAACGTTACTATTTTTATGAGTGTTGCTGGTATTCATCAATTTATAAAACGTTATCACGTCAAAAAAAACGATATAAAATACTAGCTGGCCTGGCAAACGTTGTACAGCCATATACATTATCTAAATGTCAAAGTAACAAAATACTTAATGTAAATGACTTCACGTCAATGAACGATGGTTAAATTATGTGAACATTTGTTCAAACACAAATACTAAAATCGCTATAGTAAAATAAAGGGTCAAAAATACTTTACGACCTATTTATTCTCAGACCTTCAACATAATACACTAAACAATTCATAAAAACATTCAAACCTTTTCGGAGTAGTTTGATAAATGCACTGTGACGCGAGCTTTTTATATATTAGATATATCCATGAGTTATTCAGAACCAAATAACTGTTTCTAATATTTAATTAAGATTTTTTGCTCGTTATTTCTTCACACTGAAACGGCTCAACAGATTTGTATGTAATAATGAGGTTATCGGAAGAAGACAAAAGTTGGATTTTATCTTGAACCTGCTGTGGGATCACGGGAATTATTTTGATCATACTAAATTCCACAGAGTAATAATTTTGCATGAGATAGCTTGTGTACCTACGGCACATTTTTTAACCGAATTAAAAAAAAAGGGGTTATTCAATTCGACCGTATATATGTTTTTTTTATGTGTTCGCGGATAACTTGTTTGTTTATGAACCGGTTTTGATGATTATTTATTCCGTGGTGTTACCATTCAAATTTCATCAAAATCAGACAAGCGGTTTTTGAGTTATACTCCAATAACTGATTCACAATTTGAGTGTTGAAGTCGGTTCCATTTTTTATTAAAAAATGTTTTTCGAGCTGAGAAGAGGCAGCGCTGCGATACTGCTGAGGCTTGGTGATATTGATTTACACTAGAAAGGCATCGCCCCAATCGATGACTTGGATTTTTAGAACTTGTGCATTACTGGATTTTATCATTTTAAAAATGTATTGCTAGACATTACCTTGAGCAGTAATATTAGTGTATGTTATGCCTAGGTGCCTACTTTATAATGCCCATTGTTTATATAACAAAAAGTCGTAAACTGAGACGTTGTGATTTACGCCTGGGAGAGTGCTGATAACGCGTAACAGGTAACAAGGTGACTTTTTCACGAACAAGTTGTTGGATATTATAGTTTTTTTTATAAGTTTTCGCTATCTTCGCTTTCGAACTAGCTATTCGATTATGTAGGTAGAATATGGCAAAACCGATAAACCTAGTATCGATAGTACCAACTGCGATTTGTTATCGTCTCGTTTGCTAATAAATTAATTATTTCTGACGTGTTTCAATATTATTGTTGAAACAGCCGATATGAATCGTCATCGTCAATATCATTTATTCTACTTGACGATTGTTCCAGTATACCTGTACGTACTGTTTTAATGCAACCGCACACGTTTCGTTTTCTGATCAGGACTTCAGAATAGGAAACCTGGAATGTTCTACTTACATACAAAATGCTCAATAGGGAGTACGTAAGTACTTACTTTTTACGAACGGAAAAAAATCTAGTATACGTAGTTTGAAATTCCTAATACAAAAGACCGGACATTTGCGCTACTTTCACAGAATGCGGAATCTGAAGTCCTGATCAGGAAACCTAATCCGGAAACCGAATGTCTGCGGCCATCCGTTAGACGTAAAATTTTCAAAAATCCAATCATTCTTGTACGTCCAAATGGACCGGAATCCCTACGTCGTAATGACTAATCTTCCGTGGTCCGATCTTTTCAGAGGTTTGAGATGCGTATTGATAGGCCAGTCAGTCACTTTTCTGTTTATTTACCTATAGAAACAAAACAACAGTCTATGTTGTTAAATGCGTTCCTGATTAGTGTTAATTATATACTAGGTCCAATAGTGTTGCTAGGCCGTTCACTCAAAGTGCTCTAGCAGTCATATACTGATTGAAAATCACCTGAACCCAATCATTTTATAAGTGTTCTTTCTATTTTGTATCAATGTGTTCATCTCTTTCTTGATCTTAACAAGTTGCTTTGTTTCTTTCGTATTTTACTGTAATGGTAATGATGCCCCTTCGTAAAATGCAGCTTCACCATCCCGGCTCTAAGCAACAACTGGAGGAAGTCTGGGAGAAACAGGACCACATGGAACAGCAGCAATTTGACCCTAAAGCATTCTTCATGATGCACGGTAAGTTGTGTATACACTGATTAATAAATAAAATTGTATTTAACAGCTTCACCATCCAGGGACGAAGGATCATTTGTTAGAAATATGGAAAACCGGCGACAGTATGGACCCTAAAGATTTCGACCCAAAGGTGTTTTTCATGATGCACGGTAAGATCAAAGTGTGCGATGTGGCTCTAGCAACACTAACACGCGAGTACATTGCGATCACTATGTTTGAAATAGCGCACGCATAGTTTTAATATTTGGAAGCTTGTATGTTGTCTTGTCTTGGTTATTCTGCATTCAGTTTTGTTCGCTTTACTAGTATCAATAGGAAATTCTTCAAATTGATTCCACCTATTATACTGACCGATTATTGTACTTTTAAACAAATGCCGGAGAGATAAAAATGTATTTATATGAGAAAGATTGTACAAGAGTTGTAAAGATTATTCTCTCCTTACGCTACATAAAACACTAGATATTCGGAACCTTCAATAAAACTTGCATACTAAAATTCGAGTAATAGTCCAGAAATACCGGCTCAGTACTAAAAACAAGAGTTTTCTTAGGTGATAAAAAAACAGAAAGCCCTCTGCAAAAAGCTTTTAGTTATCTACCCCACTGCTTAAACCAGAGTTATACAAGAAAACTTTAAAACAATGTTAAATTATTGTAGTACCTAGGTAACGCAATGAGGTGCAGTACCTACTTGAATTTCATCTTAGTAGAAATTAGGTGCATAATGTATGTTGTATTTATTTGTTTCGCCTAACATTTTCGTTTGCTTTATTTTGCGATTAGATTAGAAAGTAGATTTTTGTGAAGTTTTCTGTAACTTGGTTTTTTATATTTGTTTGTTAATATTTCGCGAGCACCGTTATTTTGAAAATCAAATATGTGCTTTTGAGTTTTGCATGTAAACGTGCTTAACTACCCTGGCGTGATTGAGTAGCAAGCAATAAACTCTCCGTCCAAAGTTTCACATTTATAGCAGGGAGATTCGTACAATCAATAGTTCATCGGATAACGTCAATTTGAGGTGTTCGCTTTACCCTAATTTGTATGACATATTTTGATATGGCTTGAAAATAAATCCTCTCATCCTTCAACTTTCATAATCACGTATATTTAGGTTAGATCATTGCACATTGCTGCAAATGCATATAGACATCGGCTCAAAATACATACATCCGCTAGCGATGTAGTTCGTAAAAACGCATTATCCGGCTATTCTACATTTTCATCCCAACCCACAAGCATGGCTTTTTTGCAGCTAACAACGAAACTAACCTTAAAACCGTGTGCTAATTGGGATTCCAGACGTTGATGGCAACGGTGTATGGGATGCTGATGAAGTTAAAGCCCTGTTCATAAGGGAGTTGGACAAGTACTACGGAGCAAGCGGACCCAACAAGGATCTTCACGAGAGAGCCGAAGAAATGGAACGAATGAGGGAGCATGTCTTCAAGGAGAACGACAAGAACCGCGACGGATTGATCGACTTCCACGAGTTCATGGCCGAGACTCAAAAGGAGGACTTTAACCGCGACGAAGGTATGTAGTTTGATTTTATTTTTAACTGACTTCAAAAATAGGAGGAGATTCTCAATTCGACCCGTATGATATTATAGTTGAGGGTGGAGAAATCGGTGTACACACACAATGACAATTGATCCCGTGAGTAGTAAAGGTGTAGTAAAGGTTCTGTGAAAAAGGGTGAAAAAAAAATTACTTAAAAATTCAACTGATTTCAACACTCAAAACTATGAAATAACTTGTCGAAGTCGGTACCATGCTCACAATATTTTGGTAATAGTTACTTTTGAACTATCATAGTACCGACCGACTTCAAGTTCTTGCATACTTTTGAGTGTTGAAGTCGGTTCCATTTTTTAGTAAATTTTTTTATCACTATATTACCACCGTCGCCCACGGGCGCCATTAGTCACAACAATGAGTTTCCCGCCTATGCTTTTTTGATTTTATAAATGTGCACTGAAATCTGTTCGCGGTTGCTTTTGCAGTCTAAACATAGTCAAATGACAGTTTGTATGTGTGATGGGACATATGCGCGTTATTCAACTGTTTATCGTGTAGAATTATTAGATCACGGAAATACGGACGTTGTCTCAAATTATTTGTGCTTTGTATTGAAATAAGATATTTTACGACTTCTAGCCATTGCAAATTACTATCTAATCATACGTCAAATCGTTATTTACAGGCTGGAAACCTATCGAAGAAAATCAGATCTACACGCAGGCCGAGTACTCTGAGTTTGAAAGGAGGCGGCTTGAGGAGGTGAAATTCTTGCAACAGCGTGGCTTGGTAAGTCACACGCCGTATAATTAAACTGTCCGCGCCCTAGGACTTTGCCCTTATACTCCCAGAACTCACGGATTTTTTTTAATTTTTTTTAATTTTGACCACCATTTTTTCAAATTGTCCATACATACTCAACACTCATTCTTTTTCATGGGCATTGGGAGTGTGAAAACGATGATAGTGCTATTCAATCTGAATCTATATCATAAAGAGGTGAAGTTTGTGAAACCAAAGTAGGGGGTAATAAATCTCTGGATCCACTGATCACAAATATTCATATTATTTAATTGTGCACGGTATTGACTTTTTGCAATTTCTTCATCAGTTTTAATCCAGCATAAAGGTATGCTTTTATATGTATTTTTTTATATATCAACATTATTTTTAATAAATTTAAATATATATGAAATGGAATATTTTTAAATATTTACATATTTTTAAATTATATATTTTATTCGCGGTTAGTCCACATCAGCATCTGTGACGCATTTGATTATTTATTCATTGTGAAAATATTGAAATAATATTTTTCATACATGCAACTATGTCACCATAGGGACGTCTTATTCCAGTATACGTTTTATTGTACATGGTCCTTCGAGTCTTGCTCAAAGTTTTTCCTCTTTTTAACAGTTTCTTTTGCTATTTCTATCTATATTATAAGTTTTTTTATATTTATATGCGCGTATATATATTTATTGACCAATGTTCTTTGAGGAATGATTATTTTAAATTTACCGATGCTGTTTCAGTTTAATAATCTATATTAATATGTGCCTTTTTATGTGTATTATTCAAGGCATAATTTGTTTGTTTTCTATTTTGCATACTAGTATAAAATTTATTTTCTTGAATGAAAACTTGAGTCCTGTTTCCTCTGAAACTAAGAGCAGTGGTCTTTGTTAAAAATTCTATTAATCTTTCTGTTTTATTGGAAAATAGAATTAAATAAATATAACCTAATTATAATCTAGAATGGGCTTTCACTACTTGACAAATATCTGTTTTAATACAGAAACAAACATTTGAATATTATGGATCCAGGGGCCTTACTATCAGCTTTGTAAAATCCAATTTCAGATCCAGAGCAGTTCTAAAACCCGCTCCAAGTAAGGCCCCAGCTCACTTTCAAAGAAAGCCTCACCTCCACCTCGCTCCGCTTATCTCTACCACGATTCATGCATTAGAACGTTGATTGAGATTAAAATCCCAATTAAGTTGACAGGTGCATCACTGTATCACACCTTAAAATATGTTGGATAATGAACCAGAAATGGTTAACTTGAACGCACACTCTGCAGCAGGGCTCTTCCAAGAGCCACTCTCTGCACCACCCTTATCTATACGTGAGCACTAATGCTAAATCCTTTATGGAATCTAGTGATATGCGGACTAAAAGTTAAATTATCTTTTTTTTCAGGTTGATGCTTACGGCCGTCCGATGCCCGGTGCCGAACACCAGATCCATCAGGCGCGTCAGCAATTCCATCATTACCAGCAACAGCAGGCAATGTATCAACAAATGCAACAAGGACACCCTGGCCAGCAATACTATCCGCCGGGACAAGCGCCGCAGGGACAGGTACCGCCTCCTCAAGGATACCAGCAGCCTCAGGGATATCAGCAACCACAGGGATATCAGCAACCTCAGGGGTACCAGCAACCACAAGGATATCAACAACCTCAGGGATATCAGCAACCTCAGGGATACCAGCAACCGATTCAAGGGCAACTACCATCCCAGGGGCAAGCTCAGTTCCAACCGCCTCAAGCACAGCAGCCACCTCTAGGACAACAAGCGCCTCAAGGACAGCAAGCGCCCCAAGGACAAGTGCCTCAAGTACAACAGGCGCCTCAAGGACAACAGGCGCCTCAAGGACAACAGCCCCCTCAGGTTCAACAGCCCCCTCAGGTTCAACAGGCCCCTCAGGTTCAACAACCGCCCCAAGGGCAAGTGCCTCAAGGACAACAGCCACCACAAGGCCAAGCTCCACCGCAAGGCGTAAACCAAGCCCCCCAAGGCCAGGTGCTTCAACCTAATTCACAAAATCAAGTGCCAGCTAATTCTGGATAAATCACCGCGCTCTCTAAACTTGTGTACTTTTAGATCGTCTTGTTTAGTAGGTATTTATTCTTCTCTCACATGACGGTGCCAAATTGCCCGCTTTTTGTATTGTATAATTATAGAAATCATAGTAGTATAATTTACTAAGCGTTAATTCTTTACTATGGTGTGTATATATTTAGGGAAATGTTGCTGTTGTTGCTGTTCGAAATTAAATGAGATTTATGAAGATTGTTTCTAGACAACCGTATTATTATGTATTTATTGATTGGCAATAAATGTAATGTAATGCAAAACTGTTTCATTCCACTAGGCTAAAATTAGTTTGTTTATATACTAGGGTAAGTTTATCTTTATACTTTTACACGGTAAATTAGTCGTAATTCCAGGGTATAATCCATCTCCAAACAAAATTTCACCCAAATCCATCCAGCCGTCTAGGCGTGTAAAAGTAACAAACATACATCTTTTTATTTTATATTTTTTATACTTTATAGATCTAGCGTTTGAGCACTATCTCAATTGATGGTCAGTGACGATGTGGGCGAGGATGTTATCACGCTTGACCTAGAATGTTTACTGGCTCTCAAGGACTGCTGCCTGAACACACTATGTGTTTGGTGACAGTTTTTTAAACTTGAGGGTGGTAGCTAGCTAGGCGGGTATTCGAAAGTACCCTACTTGCTGGGAGCTGGGAAATTTGATAACGGTGTTACCTCTGCACCGGAAACCCAAGCCGTTGAGGATCGAACCAGTGTCCATAAGTTTGACAGGCGACGCTCCCCACGCTGAGCTATTATCGCTTCAAACATCTATACATCCATTCTCACAAACTTTCGCATTTATAATATTAGCAGGATGGTTGCCATGCCAAGTACTGATTCATAATGTTCTTTATTTTTACAATGCCTGCCCGGACACCATAAACCCACGTTGTTTTGCCTTCGTTAACTTGTTTTAGTTTAGTTTTTAAACTTTAGTTTCTTAAATATTCCTCGCTGGGTAAATGCGGACAGAAATGGTTTCGTTTTTTCTTTAACACTTAAACTCCCAGCACGGTGTTCAGGTACTTCTACTACTTTCTGAGTCCCTGCCTGGGTAGCTTCCACTCATGTTTGGAACCATGTCACCAAGTACAAGCTGTTTTTACGAAACAGTCCTTGAGAGCCAGTACGTTATATATATAATATATTATTATAGTATATACTCGTTATATATGTTATATATATATATGTCGTTTATAAGTTATCTAGGCTTAGCGTGATTACACCTTCGACCACATCGTCACTTACCATCAAGTGAAATAGTTTTTTTTTATTTTTTTTATAGTGGTTTGACCACGTAAGACGCTAGATCTATCTTTAATATATAAGTCTCTTCAGTATGTCACTGAACTCCTAAACGGCTAGACCGATTTGAATGGTTTTTTTTGTATGCGTTTAGGTGGCCACATGCATGGTGTAGATTTTAAAAAAAATCCCGTATAAAAATAAAATAAAAAGATTAAGTCTGCCATCGCGAAACCTTACGCATTACAGTGCACCGTAGGACTAGTGATGGTCAAATGTGAAACATACAATGTCTAAGGTTTTGCTGATAATAGAAAGTCCCGTGGCAATTAGGATATAACTACAGAAGTATGATCTTGGAGCAAGGAGAGGTTTGTTTCTGAAGGAAAAATATTATTTTATACTAATAACTTATTAAGATGATATGAGACAACATTATGTCTACACAATGATATTACATGTTTATATGAGATAGATGTCGCACAAGCGCGCGAAAACTGAGGCGGCAAAATTAAGTCAATTGTAGTAATTTTCATTGTGACGCGTATTTCAAGCGCAAGTCTAAACATATAGCTATCCTTTTCTATATTATTTGTACCGTATTATCTGTCGCAGTAAGCATGTTTATGTCGCAAAGGAACAAAATCTGAGCACCGCGCAGTATGAATATACGTCATCTTTAGTAAAACATCATTGTGTCTACATAAAATCACAAACACACTTCACTGGAACACTTCTGGGAATTTCCATATAATGCTGATAACAGAAAGTCCCGTTTCAATTAGGATATGACAATAATGTTTGTTCATAATGTAGGCGACCCGAGGTTTGTTTATGAAGGAAAAATATTGTTTTATACTGATAACTTATATATAAAGATGATTTACGAGTAGATAGATACCTTGATGTATTTGACTTCTGGGAATTCCCATTAAAAGAGTTTATCAGTAGGTATCTATACGACTATGCTCGCAAAACTGTCTTCAACCGATTTTTCCTGTTCGTAGAATAATAAGAGAGAGGTACGTGAAGCTAATACCAGTATTTGGCGCAAATTATCGGTTTTTGTGTATGATGTAGGTACATCCATGTACTAGGTGCTAAGTGTAGCTTGTAAAATAGTTACGTAGTGTAAGTCCTTAGAGTTCTTCTAAATTTCTCATTTTGAGTCTGAAATAATACCTACATCTGGGGGGCTACCACCAACTCTTATAGCAGTATTATTGTAATCTTACTTTGAATTTTCGTACCACAAGGCCACATAAGCAATGTTACTTTAATGTTGTTTAGACTGGAATATACTGATAATAATAATAATACTGGAATCACACAAATATTGATTGGAAATTCTCGTGAGTTTGACACATTATTATATATATGTGGTATCCGGCTTTACTCACGTTTAAAGTGTTTATAGTGTGTGTTGTTTTGTAGTTCACTATGAACGTGAGTAAAGCCGGATACCACATATATATATAATCACACAAATATTATAAAGGCGACAGTTTGTTTGTCGTTTGTATGTTTGTTACTCTTTCACGCTGTATCGGCTGAGTGGATTTGCATGAAATTTTGAATGAAGATAGCTTATACCCTGGTATAACACGTAGACTACTTTTTATCCCGAACATATTTACTGTTCCGTAGGATGACGGGAAAACACAAAAGCGGACAATACCACGTACCACTTCACCGCGGGTAACACCGCAGGACGCAGCCAAGTGCTAAGACATTACCTGAATCGCACTACTAGCTACAAGCAGTATAATTTCATTGATTTTATTACGAGATGTCATCGACCGGCCGATTAGAAGATAGGCAGCAGCGCCTTCTGAGAATCATAAAATCCGCCTGCCAAGCTAGGCGAGAACTGGCAAATGCCCCCAAAATGACAGGACACGAAATGACCAGGCCACCAGTCCCCGGCCGCTCCGTTATGAGCCACGCTATGGCCATGGTAGCTATAACGATAACGGCGGAGCAGGGGGTGCGAAGAGTATCCGGAAGAATCCAGGTTACCACTCCATTAACAAACGATGGAACCGAAACGTGATCTCTTACTATAATGAGCCATGTAAACAAGCTCAAGGTTGCACAACGAGCTATGGAGAAAACTATGCTCGGGGTTTCTTTCCGAGATCAAATTGGAAATGAGATCCGTAGAAGAACTAAAGTCACCGATATAGCCCAATGGATCAGCAAGTTGAAGTGGCAGTCGGCAGGGCACATATCTCGGAGAACGGATGGCTTGGGGTCGAAAGGTTCTCGAGTGGAGACCATGGACAGGCAAGCGCAGCATTGGACGTCCACCGACAAGGTGGACAGACGACGTGACCAAGATCGCAGGAACGGACTGGATACGTGCCGCATCCAACTGGTCCTTGTGGCGAATAATGGGGGAGGCATATGTCCAGCAGTGGACGTGCTATGGCTGATATGATCATGATTTCGACATACTGCTATGTAAAATGAAATACTGCGTACTGTTGTAACACAACAGTTGAAGAAAATTTGGTTCAAAATTCTTAAAGTAACTATCCCTAATTAATTTTCACGCAAATGGTGCATGACTGCACCATACACTGCATGATTTATCTTAACATTTTAGTTACTATCTATTGTATTCCTGCTTATATTTTCAGTGTTTTATAAAACACTGGTTGTAATTTGGTCCGGTTTTAATTTGCCTCCGTGATGTTAGAGCATACCATTATCGTTTTTTAATAATATCATTGCATGTCCAACACCAAGGCATGATCATAATATGTAGTAATGATAACTTCTATCCATATTTTTATCCCTATCTGACTGCACACCAGCCTAACACGATTGGCAATAATAGTAATAATACAAATCTGTTAAGGTTAAATTTGAGTATTATCAATTAGGTACCTAATCATTTCGGTTCAATGATGTTTTACTAAAGATGACGTATATTCATACTGCTCGGTGCCCAGATGATGTTCCTTTACGACATAAACATGCTTACTGCGACAGATAATACGGTACAAATAATATAGAAAAGGATAGCTATATGTTTAGACTTGCGCTTTAAATACGCGTCACAATGAAAATTACTACAATTGACTCAATTTTGCCGCCTCAGTTTCCGCGCGCTTGTGCGACATCCACCTCATATAAACATACAATATCATTGATTAGGTAATCATCTCGGTTCAATGATGTTTTACTAAAGATGACGTACCTACTTATATTCATACTGCGCGGTGCTCTGATTTTGTTCCTTTACGACAAAAACATGCTTACTGCGACAGATACTACGGTACAAATAATATAGAAAAGGATAGCAATAAATGTTTAGACTTGCGCTTGAAATACGCGTCGTAATCAAAATTACTATAATTGACTTAATTTTGCCGCCTCAGTTTCCGCGCGCTTGTGCGACATCTACCTCATTTATACATATAATATCATTGTTTCGGTATGTGACCTCGTCCAATTATTTTGTCCACAAGTTTATTCTCCCAGTATAGTCCATAACCTTGTAAGTTGTGACTGAGATGCGAATCGAATAATAATTTACGATAATTAAACTTAGAGGCTCACAAATACGTTTCGATTTGCACCAAGCGTTGAAACACAGAATATTCCAATAATTGTATTGTATGTAATTTGATTCGAAATGGGTTTCACAAATGTAACAATAGGACTTCAAATAAGAATGTATGAGTTCACGATGACGTCATTCTTGTTATGTTAGTACTGAGCATTGTTTATGCTTTATCTTTGTAACTGGCTTTATTCATTTAGGTAGGTCCTTAAGTGTGTGTCATGCACTGCATACAAAGGAAAACTGGAAACGTGATACGATTGTTGTTACCTTTGCGACAGTTTCCTTGGTTTCCGATGATGAATAATTATTCACCTTCCTTAAGCTACTTCTTACATTGGTAGCTTTAAAGGCTAACTATACCACCGATCTAGATCGCTTTGAAAATATGATATGATAAGATAAGATTTACTTATTATTTACATTTTACTTATCAAATAATATGTAACCCTTCAATGTAATTATTAAATATAATACATTTTATTTTTTTGCGGAATTGCGGCGAAATCGTGTCTTGCGCGATTGCAACTGCATGGTGAATTTTTTTTTTACTAATTATTATTAATTTGATTACATTAAGATAAAAAACTAGTGACGTTTTTTTCTCTTATTTCGTTATCTTGGATGATAAATTTATGCTGTACCAAAAATACTAAAACTGGAAAATCAAAACTCTGTCTCTTATAGTGAGACAGAATCTCTGTCTCTATACCTACATGATTTTTCATACATTTAAAAAAAAAAGACTTCTATAACCACCTCCACTTGAAAAACTATTCGACAGTTCATGCGAATAAATAATGTATAAGAAGAAAGTGTGAGTACCTTACGAGATGATACAATTTTTAACTTGCTGTATTTTTTTTTATTATGTCAGTATTTTTTTAAAACTAGGTATGCGTAGCGAAGACGTTGTTCATATGTAAAACAGATTTATTTGAAACAGATTTTTTTTAGATAGATTTTTTCCATACATACGAGTAGATCTATAGATTTTTTCTTTCAACTGAAGTACTTCAGGAGTTCAAAAAAAAGGGAAATGCTTTATCTAAAATGTTCACAAATACGTTAATTGACATGCGTACGTTTCGACGATGTTAAAAGTTGACTTGCAAACAAAATACTTACAAGAAATATATCAACCAATGGTGATACGTGGTTGACGATACATACGAGTACAAATCACCGAAACTAAAAAAAATGTAAAATTGTCTTTATCTTTTATTTTTTCGCATTATTCTGATACTGATTTTGATTCTGATTTTCGTATTAATCTTTTGACCTACTAAATTAAACTAAAATTCCGAAAAAATAAGATAAGAAAGAAGAATTCTTGAAAAAGAAAAAAACTAACAAAGTTGGAGTGTGAGTGTGAATGCTCACACTCACCCAAGGTTAGTGTCACTGATCTTGAGTCATGACGACCGTCATCCCACTAATATTACTCGTATTATAAATGTGAAAGTTTGGATGGATGGATGTATGTTTGTTACTCAATCACGCCGAAATGGCTAAACGGATTTGGATGAAATTTGACACAGAGATACGTTATAGTCTGGAATACTACTACTTTTTATCCCGGTAAAATTTATGATTCCCGTGGAATAATTGATTTAACGGAAAAACTGTAATCCACGCGGGTGAAACCGCGGGGCGCCACTAATATATCATATATATAAGGAAAAGCATAATGCCACTAATATTATAAATGTGAAAGTTTGGATGGATAGATGGATGTTTGTTACTCAATCGCGCTAAAATGGCTGAACAGATCTGGATTAAATTTGGCACAGAGATACATTATAGTCTGAAATAGCACATAGGCTACTTTTTATACGGGTGAAATGTATGATTCCCAAGGAATAATTGATGTAGCGGGAAAACCGTAATCCACGCGGGTGAAACCGCGGGGCGTCACTAGTATATCATATATATAAGAAAAAGCATAATTGGGATAGTTGAGGGAGCGAGAATTCGTAGTACACGCGAGTGATACCCCAGGGCGAAGGTAGTTATGATATAAACTTATTAGTGTAGACGAAAATGTATAAACTTGTTTTGAATTATGTGTTTCAAACCAATTAAAATAACTACTGCGAAATTGGCATATGACATAAAAAACTAGAATGGTCAGCTGATTTATTCAAGAAACTATTTCAATGCTTTTAGGTAGTTTGGCTCAATTCTCAGAAGTGGTTTGTTTTGTACTTGTTACATAAAGCCTGATTGTGACTTATGTAGTTCAATTAACACGTTTGGCAACCAAATGAGTAAGTGTTTCGCGTACTTATGATACAGTTGCATAATACTTATGTGAATTACGTATATAAATCTTGTGTTTTCAGTCAGATTTTGACCGTCACACTTCTGACTGTCTGCCATGGATGGTTACATTACTGGCTATATTATACGACAAAATAAGCGAATTCATGCAATGGGGAAATCTGTTATCACTTTATTTGTTATATTCCTGTATGAAACCGTTGAGGACCAGCTTAAAATAGTACATCCCATTGATTATAGGGGCTAAAATGAGGCTAGGATGTAGGTAATATACAGATTAGCGCATTCTACATAAAATCCAATCAGCTACGTTCGATAGCCTGCTTGATGCTTGATGGCGTGTGTTTGAAAACTCTCCACGTATATTTCAAAACCGTACGTTTAACGTCCAAGGATCTAGAATTTGTCAGCGAGTTAATCTACCTCGGATCGTTAATTACTGACCAGGGAGGCAGTGAAGGGGGGAAGTCGTAGGAAGCAGGAAGGGAAGGACGCAAATGCCTAAAAATGCAAGTTCTCATGCATTTGGTAATTCAGAAAGGTCTCCATATCACCAGGAAGCGGACATTGGTCTTCTCGATATTCCTGTAGTTCGTAATCATGGACGATTTGGGTAGAGGAACGGAAAAAGATAGAAGCCTTCTCGATATGGTGTTGGCGAAGGATGCTCCGCATACCGTGAAACGCTATGAGTACTAACAAATCTATTTATGAACAACTTAAAAACGACTATACTTTCCACAATCTATACCATGGGACCTTATGGGTGACATTGCCCGTAAGAAGCCAGATAATTTAGACAAGCTGGTAGTGGTGGAAAATGCCGAAAGAAAAAGACTTCGCGGCTGGTCACCTAAGTTGGTCAGACCAAGTGACTACCCTCACTGGCCGCACTGTCACAACCACCTTAAGAGAAGCCGAAAACCAAATGGGACGGAAAAATATTGTACATAAAGCTATGAAGGCATTTCAGGGTCAACTAAGAAGAGATATTTTACAAATAGGCTCAGGCCCACTGTCCAGACTCCACATATACAGTGCTATTTTTAGTTGTGTCAGCGGTAAAGGCGAGTAGCGATTTCACGAGTCTCCCTGGCTCAGAATCCGGCTAAAGGGGTTCTGCTACAATGACAATTTTGTTGGCCCTTCTAATACACAACATCGAAACGTAATTAGCAGACAAGGAAGAAGTGAATGAACCCTTATATTCTCTGGTATAACTGAGTATCCAGCCATGTCATGGTAGCACCGGCTTAGAATTGTACCCCCGATAAACAACCATAAAAGGTGGGCAGCACCACCTTCTGTGTACAATGACACCAAGCAAAACTGCGCTCGCCACCCTGCCTGCAAAGCGTGGCGAGTATGGACAAAATGCCCTTGTTCAGAAGTGGACGTCTCATGGCTGACATGATAAACTGAATACGTTACACGTTTTAAAGTTAAGTGAAGTCCACAGACGATGGAGGAGTGAATGAACCTGAAATCTAGATAACCTATACACATTACTAAATGCGTGCCAGGAGCATGCTTTTGGTCATACTCCTGACGTTGGTTTCACCACTCCCGTCCACACCGTGCTCGTTACGTCTCTGTTTGGCACTCGTGGAGGTTACCTGGAATAGCACTCCGACTTATCGCCACATTGATTTAACCCAATTCGACGGACACTTCTTCATACCGAGACGGTTATCTTTACCTCTACCGTCCAAACTCATCCGTAGATAAATACTTGTTACGTAGTATCATCATTGAATATTTACGTAGAGTATTAACCTCGTGGCAAGTGGTCTACCTTGTATATCTACTTTTTGAGGTCAAGTCAGCTTAACTGCGAGCGACTCAAGGAATCAAAAATAAATCTTTATTTTTTTAAAAGGTTTTTCGCTTGGTAGAGA
Source organism: Apeira syringaria (assembly GCA_934044485.1). Taxonomy (NCBI): domain Eukaryota; kingdom Metazoa; phylum Arthropoda; class Insecta; order Lepidoptera; family Geometridae; genus Apeira; species Apeira syringaria. The sequence goes on along the minus strand of OW203655.1, from coordinate 6,452,596 downwards.
CGATGTGGTCGATAGTGATACCATACTAGATAGATATAGATTGTATTTGAGATCTAGAATGAAGAACCGATGCACACCGGGTATCCAGTCTCAGAATTACCTTCTGATGTAGAGAATATGTGACGACCGGTCTGGTGGAATCACGCTAGAGCTAGAATTAATATTAATTAACAATTTGTCACGGACAGCTACCTGAGCACACGGTAATTGGTGACATTTTATCAAACTTGAGGATAGCAACACAATGCTGTGAATTTCATAATCTAGGATAGGCAGCTCAAGTTGCTGTAGCATGTTGGTAGGAATTGATGTCTACGTCACGTTGACAACCGACGTTCCAACTACCGCTCGGTAAAAATTGTGGCTACACCACTCATTCTCCTCTCATTGTAGATAGTAGGTAATATAAAGCTACCTACACAATGGTACACGAAAAATCGCATACGTTCTTATTTCGCATGAAAATTAATAAGAAAACAACAAGAATTAATGCTACAATCATACAATACATGATTGCGTGTGTAAGTACTTACATAACCCATATTTGGTATGCAAGCGTGCAATATGCATAGTTTCGATAAAGAAGGTTCATAGTATAATCAATTAAGCACTTTAACAGAGAGTTGTTTTGTCTGAAATTCTGCACTACGTGCAAGAATACAAATTTAATTGGATGTATTAATAATATATAATGGAACACTGCTCTTGTTGCCTGTTGTAACGATAAATGCGCTTTAACTGTGTCTCACACCTGACGAAAGAAAAATATATTAACAAGTTTAGACTAAAAACGTGAATAATAATATTTTTGAAGTGAAATCTACTTTAGCGGCGCTATGCACTTTATATGGGGAAAAATGTTGAACACCCGTCAGGACAAGAGACACTGATCGGAAATTCGTAAGACGCGTGATGTCATCGACGTCGTCGATGAAGACGGAGGGAGAGTAGACATTATGTAATATAAAGTGTCATGTTAGTGTAGGATAGCGCAATAAATGAATCTATCTACTTACTTTTATACTGATAAATAAAGAAATTCGTGCGAAATTATTCCCTAATCATTCCAAAATATTCAAAAATGCACAACGTTATTGTTCAAGTTCTACCAGCACTCCCTGAGTGCAACCCTTTGTTTTTTTGAAACCGTAGGTTATCTCTAAAATAAACTTTTATATTATTTTAAATCAACAGTCATCATATGTATATAAGTATATATATAAGTATGTATTTAAGTATATATATCAGTCATCAGGTTACCATAGTACAGGCTCTGCCTAGTTTGGGACCTGAAGACCTTGTGTGAATGTTGTCCCATATTTTTATTATTATCATGATTTGTCTCGCCCTTTCTGCGAGTAAACACCCGCGCAAGTTTTATTCTGTAATTTGATTCGTTTCAAAGGAATTGCATTATAATATTAGAATCAATGTCAACCACTCCACTAGACTACAATCTCCAAAAGTAGCCCATAAAAGAGTTAAATTAACAGCTTGGTTTCGATGCTCTAGAAAAGTCTGTCACTGACAGTCTGTCAAAAGTCACAACCGGAATATTACTATTACTGAGATTTTTGACTCGTTTCTCAATGTAGTCAAGAGGGGAGCAGGCGTTTACAAAAGTAAGCTTTACCAGAAATAAAAACTGGCCTGACTTCAGAATTTACAGGTTATTCAGCCACAACTTCTGACGCTGCTTATACAAGGATAATTACGTACCAAATTTCATCGAAATCGGTGTAGCCGTTTGAGCATGAAGAAGTAACAAACATACACACACACACTTTCGCATTTATAATATTAGTAGGATTGGACCACTTTTATTGGTCTTAAATATTCTCTTTCGGACATTGCTTTTTCTAAAACAGATTATTTTAAAAAAATACTACCAAATTGAGTAGATCCTCCATGTCGGTTAGTCGGTTAAAAATACATAACTCCTTTCTCTTTATTTATGTTTAGCTGGCCTTATGCGGTTCTAATTTTATTGAAAGCGTAATGCCATTCTCAAATTTAGTTAACCGAGTATTGAACCGTTATTTAGTCTGAGATAATGAGACAGTTACAATGATTTGTGTAAGACATTACAACTGCTGTTTGTATTATACAAATGTTTTCAAAGATATTGAATGTAGACTAAATGTAGAGGTAACAAAACATTCATTCTCACAACCTAAACTAGTACAGGTAATTACGAGTGATTGCTGTACTATTATATAAATATATATATTATTTATTTATTTATATTAAATACTTACTGCCCTTACAGTTTGCATCAAGACGCACAATAAGCCATTACTTAATATACAATTTAACTTAGGTACTACTTAGATGAAAAACTTAAAATGTTTTAAAAATTGCATTGCCATTATCCTGGTATGGCTCAGGCAGAGTCATAAAGTCATAATAAATAAAATGTGCAAAATGACGTGATTGAATGTATTTTTGTTAAGCGATACAGACCACCAAGCTAAACCTTGTTTGAAGAAACCCTAGAGACTCGTTAAAGTTCTGATCTCATTTTATGGCTTTGATGGTGGGTAGCTTAATTGACCCAAGCAATAGCAACATTTGGGTGAACCCTCAAGGTCGATCAGTTCCGTAGCTATACTCTGTTACGGCATAATATATATAGTTGAGATATAAAAACCCGGTTTTATTAATGAAGGAGTTCAAAAAAATTGCTTTTAAGGTGAGTGAAAAAGCATTCACCAAATTTTGTTCAATTATACTTGTTTATATCAAGAACCAATATGTTAATACCTACTGTAAATTCTTAATGTTAATTTTGATTTACGACAATCATCGTTAGCTTATCTCTTAAATATTTTATTGAATAATTAATAAAATAAACACTTTTGCTATGACTTAATTCACAATGATTGCAACAATAATCGAAGCTCTTTGTTTTAAACTCCTATCAAATTATTGAATTTTGTTGCATATTTTAATATATGTAATTGTACATATAATATGTAATTATACATAATAATATGGTAGGTATTTCTTTGCGATATTTAGTAGTAGCTATCAATCTGGTAGCTGGAAGCTGGTATGTGTACCTAAATCATTTATTCTCTCTGCCTACTACAATCAAACATCTACCCACAAAGGTGACATCATCATGATTCACCACGCTGCGTTTCTTTCGGTCATAGATCAGGTAAGTGTGTCCGTAATACCAGTCCTCAGTTACCTACATACAAATAGACCAATCATGCACAATCTATTAGTATTCAAATTTATTAAAGACACTCAAAAAATATTACACAAGAAGATGCTAAAGAGAAACCAGACATAAGGCGAAGTGACGAACATGGGCCTATTCTGCAACAGATTAAGGCAAATCCTAATTCACTGATTTTTAGTCGGAGCTCATGGACATAACCTCACAACTTGCGGTGCATTTAGTATACAAATGATATTTTGTATGGCCGATGCCTTTATTAAAATAAAATACTAATAATACATTTAATTACAATACTACAGTTACTAGAAAAACATTCACAGCAATTCAGAGCAATTCACTGGCTAATGTCAGGCTGTAAAAAAAAATCAAATGCTCAAATGCTCTAACCCGCTACCGGTTGGCAGCGTACAAAAAATGCTAGCAGCATTGCCGCGTTAAATTGCAATGCTGATCCGTTGAGCCAATATGTGCCAGCATTTTTGTCACGCGTCGCATCGATCAACCGCTCTAGTAAGTTTTGGAAAATCTGATGAGCTCAATGTCTCGACAAATGATTTAAGATTTAAATAACGCAGCCATTAAATAAAGATGACAAGAAATTATTTCAGACACTGATAATACAACTAGCATGCAACGATTATTATTCATATGACTGACTTATTTTTTTTATAATATCATGACAGATATCCTAGGTCATATTATTTTCTTTTTATTAAACCTTTCCACTGAATATCAGCGCTAAGGTTGCCTAGCTCTAGCACAATTCTGAGTACGTACCAGTTACTGGCATCTCGCAACACTTCAATATACATATTGTTATTGTTATATTGTTATCATTTTTATATTGTAATGTTATACTCGTATTTTGACAATAATCATTCTTTCTTCTTCTATGAACGCACTTACATATTTGTGTAAAAAATTTACTTGTACGGGTACCTGTTATTAAAAAGCGCATTATTTCCTCCCCAACCTCCAGCGTCGCTGACGCCGGTTGCTTTATCACTGTTCATCGTTTTCGTGCTTGAGAATGTACTTTTACAATACAACGCTGAGGTGATGAGAGAGTCATTATAATTGATTTTTTGTTAGATAGATATTATTTATTAATTACTTAGATAGATATATTCTTGATATCCATACAAATAAATAATACATTAAGTACTCTACATTTTCTCGACAACTTTTATTTAATCTGTACTCCAGCAATCCACCTCATTGCTGGTGTACAGATTACATAAAACTTGTCCATCTAACATAAAATACATCTTCTTCTTATATCATCCGAGTCATTTGTAGTTAATAGTTTTGTCCTGACTTCAAAAATGGAGGAAGTTCTTTATAAGTTGGAATTTATGACTTTTTTTACGTCTGTGCCCTGATTATCCGACGAAGCTTCGACATCGTTAGCTTCAACGCCTTTAGCTATCGCATAAAACGACAGATACTAGCGGCATAACAACAATTTAAATAATAAACTGAAAATTAAGGAGTTGGTATCATTTTATCACTAGGTGGCGAGTTGAGTAGCTTACGATTCTTCAATAACAACTGATAAGCTTCGGCGAAACGAGTAGATGGGGATATCATTACTCTTTGACCTACGCCGACGAGGCGCGCGAACTGGTGAGCCGAGCTGCCTACTGCTTGCTTGACATTCACCACACACACTCTGTGGGGATCAGTCGCATATAATTAAATCGGCTAACAATGAAGATTCTATTCGCTTTGGCCGGGCTCTTAGCCCTGGCAGTTGCTAACTCCCCGGTGCCCACAGGGAAAGTAGTCTGTTACTACGACAGCAAAAGCTATGTCAGAGAATGTAAGTAATTTATTTTAATTCGCTGAGCATTTTATTAACTTGCGAATGTCACTTTGTTTTTCAAAACAGGTTTCTAATATTTTCACGGGCTTAAGATGTCATGACTATGTATATAAGATCGAGGTAATGTCCTGTTCTGAACAAATATTTATGTTTCTCCTTGACAGCAAGCCATTTTGTTTATAATTTGCTCACATGTGTAAGCTTCGTAGGTCCTTAATCGTACCAACATGTTATGACCCGGTTTACACTTGAACTAATGGAGAAATATTACCGTAACTTCAGAGTCATATGATGCTAAGTACTAGTAGGTACTGACCGTTTCGTTTTGTGTGCAAGAAAACGTTTATAAAGTCTCTCTGAGGCTGCAAACTTCAAAATATTTTGGTATAACATTCTTAGTATGTAATTTTGACTTTTTTATATAGGTATACATACTTACGTAAGTTAGTTCATATCATATGCATAAATCAAATATTTTGGAAAAATCCCAGGAAATAAGTGTTTACATTCAATCAGCTTTAATATTTACACATCATATAATTTGTAAACTCATGAAATTATGAAAGGTTTTTTTGGGCATACCTACCATTGAGGGGTTCTTGTTTTCTATTGAAAGTAATATAATGACGCTGATGAAAAGTATGTCAACTTTACAACAGACTAATGATTATTTCTTTTTTAACTTCGTTCAAACAAAACTGTTGACTAAGTCAAATGTGGCAATATGCCCGGGTAACAGGCGCGTTTCACGCGTCTGCACTACAGCATGCAGAAATTGCTGAGTCATTTAAACGTTATCGATGCAATTTTTAGCAAGAGCAAAATAGGCATTTGTAACTCGACCCAAATCCGATCGGCCTTACTGAGCGATTTGCGCTTCTTAAAATAGTATAGTATAAAAAAAATAGTATACTATAATAAATAAATCTTAAAAAAGTGTGAAATAGCTTGTCACCCTTTTCTGTGATCTCTGCTACTCACGAGATCAATTGTCATTGTGTGTGTTCACCGATTTCTCCATCCGCAACTATAATGTCATACGTCATGCGTAGCACTTTTCAGTTATTGGAGTGCAACTCAAAAACTGCTCGACCGATTTTGATGAAATTTCAACGGGACCACCTCGGAAGTGTACTACATTAGACAAAAAAAAATCAAAATCGGTACATAAATAACGAAATCATACGCGAACATACTTAAAGCATATATAATTATATACGGTCGAATGGAGTGACCCCTTCTTTTTTTTGAAGTAGGTTAACATGAAAGCACATCGCTAAGCGATTGCTAATGACTTCGGCATTTATTTCTGTACTTGTCTCACCATGGTAAATTACTATTGTGTAAGCATGCTTGCGTCTTGATACTAGTTAAAAACAGCTCCTGCCAGTAAATTATTAAATTATTCTACACTGACGCGTAGAATTTAAAAACTTAAAATATTTGTTTCTACCCATTTCGGTCTGAAGCGATGATAGCTCAGCAGGGGGAGCATCAGCTGTCAAACTGACAGACACTGGTTAGACCCCTAACAACAGCTTGCGGTGAAGGTAAAACCGTTATCAAATTTCCAGCATGGTGGTAGGGTACTTTCGAGTACCCGCCTGGCTAGCTACCACCCTCAAGCACATAGTGTGTTCAGGCAGCAGTCCTTGAGAGCCAGGGAGCGTGATAACATCTTCAACCACATTGTCACTAACCATCAATGACATAGAAACGCTAGATCTATATATAGTAACTATGATGCAAGTATTTTGTCATTGTGTCTAGGTACCAATAAAACTGTATGTCAATCCGTTCAGCTGTTGCTGAGGCGTGGTGAGAGGAAAAATACACGTACAAAGGAAAAGCGAACACATTTTGATAGTGATAATATTACTAGTTGCGCTTCGTGGTTTCACTCGCGTGTACTACGTTCTGCGCGTTCCTTTTCATTAAACCTATTTAGGAAACTTCGCGTCAGGACAAGTGACACTGATCGAAAATTCGTAAGACTCGTGACGTCATCGACGTCGTCGACGAAGACGGAGGGAGAGTAGACCTAATGTAATATAAATTGTCATGTTTGTGTACGATAGCGTAATAAATGAATATTGTATTTTATGTGACATGATGTGTCAGCCGTTGGGGCCGAAAGGTTCTAGAATGGAGACCACGGACTGGCAAGCGCAGCATAGGACGGCCACCGACACGGTGGACAGACGACCTGACTAAGATCGGAGGCAAGGGCTGGATGCGGGCCGCTTCCAACAGGTCCTTGTGGAAATCAATGGGGGAGGCCTACGTCCAGCAGTGGACGTCCTATGGCTGAGATTATGATGATGACATACATGATAGTACTTTTATACTGATAAATAAAGCAATTATTGCGAAATTATTCCCTAACCATTCCAAAATATTCAAAAATGCACAACGTAAATGTTCGTGTTTCACTTCTGCCGGCACTCCCGGAGTGCAAGCCGTTGTTTTTTTGTTGTTGTGAGGGAAAGGCTACCACCATTCATCCCCACACGAAATCGCAGCTGACATTCACGAAGCGTTATTATACAAAACTATGACGTATTTCGCTAATTATCGCTTGAGAAGAAAATGTTCTTTGATATTCCAGAATGATCTAGAACAATCAAATTTATTTCAAAGACTTTGAAATGATTCAGCTATATTCTGGTTTTAATCGAACGAACATTAACGGGAATTAAAAGTGAACAAACAAAGTCAAGTGTTTCCGGGCAACGCCGGGTTTCACTGCTAGTCCCACTAATTATATAAACGCGAAGGTTTATATGGATGTATGGATGTGTTACTCTTTCACTCTCAAACGGCTGAAAATTGGAATTAAAATTTAGTATAGATACTTCAGGTCCCGGAATAATACATAGGACACTCATCATCATCATCGTCATCAATCATCACCACGCGCGGAGAATATCGCGGGGCGCAGCGAGTTAATAAAATTACAATTGATGGAAAAATTACATTTAAGCTTAGACTAATTAAAAGAAAGACACTGAAAACTAAACAATGAAGCAACATTTAAAAATGTGTTTTACGTTTAGCGGTTTGATACCAATTAATATCTTTGGACTTTCTGAGAATACTACTCATAATACCATTCTTTCCATTGTCTAAAGCGATATGATGATTTAAAAAATACTCTTCCTAAAATTAATGTTTCTTTATTTAGTTTGTAAAATTGAATGTTTAATACATAAAAAGGATACTAATACTAAAATAGGTACAGAGAAAATCAAACAGAAAATTACTCACGACGCTCGCGATGACGTCTTCACAAATGTTCGTCCTTAATCGTTGGGACGCTTCGGACAATTCCAAATCATACTCTGGTACCATTCGTACTGTGGTACCTACGCTGTGGGCATGATTTGTTTGCTTAATATAGGAAATGTTTTTACAGTATCACTGGGTTGTTTGTAATGATTCGTCTTTAATTTTCTTTGTCTGAGCATTCTAGACAATTGACAGTCAAAACTTTACAAGCCCAACCCGATAAACGGGTTTGGCTTGTAAAGTTTGACAGCAATAAAATTACAATATTATACCGTCTAATATATAAAAATCTCGTGTGACAGTGTGATCGCACGTCTCTTCACTCGACCGACGTCAATGATTTTTTTGTATATTTCTCTTCTTATTCTTCTATATTCTACACAAATTACTGCACTTTTTACCCTCCTATCCCCTCATTAAATGGCCGAACATTGTTTGTTGGGTCAGGTTTATTTTAAAGTGCGAATTATATAATGCGCAGCTAAAGTCAAGCGGTCGCAATAAAGAACGGAAAATCAGGGTTCAAAATTTAAAAAAAACATATTTTGCTATGGCTAACACACGTATTGAAAAAAAGTTAATGTATATTGTAGCTGTGCTCTGAATTTTATTCTTTGATATATTTATGGCAAAAATGATGGTCTTATCTTCACTTTATGTCCCAGTTCCGTGTTCTTTAGATGTTTTCCTATAACGAGTTTATTTTAAGTTTAATTAAAGAAGCTATGAGAACCATGCACTGTTCCCATGTCAGAGGAAAAGGCAACTACTAAAAAAAATAAAATAACTAAATTAAATTTGTATAAATTTGCCGTACAGTGCAGTACAGTAATCTTTTTTTACGAGGGCTACTTTGCAACTGGACTTTTGATTTTATGCTACTATTTAACGACGGTCAATTGTTTCATATTTTGTGACCTAAATACCGTCAGTACCTACTTCCATTTTCTGCAATCGAATAGTACTCTGCAATCATTCGCATCATTATCTTTGATTCTGTGCCGTTGAATACATTTCAGGTGGTAATGAGACGGATGAATTTACAAATGAGCACACGGGGCTTAATTTTTTTTATTTACTCGTATCACAATGGGTTTTGGTCTAAGTTGAATACATTATTTTCATACGTCATTGGACATCGAAAACTTGGTCTTGAAACTGACATATACATAAACCTTGCTAATCCAAACGAAATTCCCTCAAGGGGGGAATCCCCAAATACCCATGAGCACTCCTATGCCCAGATCCCAGATTATCGAATCCCTCTTCACGCTTCATCTTTTGATAAAGAGTATGACATGACGGTAGAAAGACATGCTCAACTTCAAAACTCATACTCATTAATGTATTTTACATATATTTTATAACAAACTAGCTGCGCCTTGCGGTTGCGCCCGCGTGGACGATGGTTATCCCGTAACCTTATATTTTCCGCATAAGATAAAAGACATTACCAAAAAGTTGAAGTAGGTACTTCTTGAACATTTCCAAGTGCAAAACAATATTGAAATAATTAAAACCGAGCTTTTGAGGACAATTTACATATTTTCTCACTACGTAATAATATATAGATATGCTTTAGGTACATATTATGTGGTACAGCGGAGACAATTTGTCATTGTTGTAGTACACAAGGTGAGATCTTAGCTAAAACGTCAATGTGTGTGTGTGTATATATTTATTTATATAGCATATGTAGCAATATTTATATTATTTAATTATTTAGATCAACCATATTGTATATAAATTAATTATGTTAATACTAATAAAAAACAAGTAAAAGCGACTCACAATTAACTCTGATCTCCACATATAAAGTAGTCTATATGATATTTCAGGTCATAATCAATCCCAATACCAAATTGCATGTAGATCCCTTCTACCATGATTGAGCAACAAACGTCCAAACATGCAAACATTTACAATATTTAATGAAAAAACCCATTAACTGTCAGCAGGTATATATAATTCAATAACAAGCATACTTTAAAGTCTACTGCACTGGATATCGGTTGCTTGAATAAAAAAGTCAAGGTTTGCTTAGCAGCCAATTTCATTGCAAATAGGCCATGAGTAAGTCGGCATTTTTCCTGCTGTACGATTGTTTATTCACCTTGATCTCAGGCCACGTTGACCGCTGCTCGATAAAGCCGCACAGACAATGAAAATAAATTGTTACGCAAAAGAAATAAACAGGATCTTCAACTGCGAAAAGCATTGTTGTGTGTGTGATTGACGATTTGACATTTTCTCCTTTAAATGAAATAAAAAATCCATTTATTGCCCAAGCATAATAAGGTAGTACAGTAGAGATAAGAAAATAAACTAACTAATAAAAATATCCTACATAAAAAATCTACTACTTACTGTCAGTATATGCACTGACATTAAAGAGCAATAGGGATAGACTCAGCTTGTATTTCATTTACATTGTTGCAAACGAAACGCTGTTTTTCAGTCTACCCCTTTTTATCGGACTAAGATTTTCGCCGAATTAAATTAGTTATATTATTTCCTTAATGATGATAGTTGTGCAAATATTAATTATTTCAGTTTTCCGCCTTTTTAGCCCTTCGGCGTTAGGGTAATCAGTATAATGTCTAGTATTTACCTGCGAAATATACTGGATATACTAGAAACGTAAGGTCTCTCTCTGATTACACATGGAAGCTCAAAGTGCCACATAACGAGCTATGGAAAGTGTTTTTCTCAGAGTTTCTTAGCCAGATCGAATCCGGAATGAGAAATTCGGTTGAAGAACGAAATTCCTTGATGTTAGAGCACAGTAGATAAACAAATTGAAATAGTGTTAGGAAGATGAATAAAAGAGAGAGTTTGTATAAATCATGTATGGATGAAAAACAAGCGAGAACTGGTATTACTTACTAAAAGTAAACAGAGCATAACAGTAGGTTATGATAGGGATCTGCCGATTTTTCGGAGGTTTTAAAACCATTGCGGCATTGCGCCCTGACAAGAAAAGAAAGGAATCATAAAGAAGTAGTGTTGGGCATTAGAATAACAGAACTGATGGCTGATCGGGGCGGAAAGTTCTGGATTAAATATCACAAACCCGTAAGTGGTAAAACGTAGAAAAAAAAGAAGTAAAACCCAAAGTAGCTATCCGGTCATTCCATAAAACAGTCTTCTGTCCAGCAGAGACTCGAAGCAAAAGATAATTATATAAAATAAACAAGTAACCTCAAATTAAATCACCCGACTTTCTTATCAGCAACTTTAATGATTAGCTACTCTTGCGTAACATTTCTCTAGTATAATAAAAATGATATCGCCTAATTAACGTTCAAAACCCTATTGACAACACTCAATATTGACCTTGTATATCGCGAGTGTCAACAAGGGGCAAAAGATAAATCACGACGCGCAAACAATGTTCTTCTAGAAATTCTCGGAATTGAATAAACATTTGAGTTGGTTCGATACCTATTATGAAAATCTCCACGTGCATTAGTAACAAGCGCAAGTAGTATTGGGAAGGTACATAGGAATAAACGTTTTGGTTTTACAATAATAATATGTAAATCTAGAGGCTGAATAACATAAACGGTGCTCATTTTTTTGCCCTTATCCCACGCTAGTCACCACGCACTTAATGTGTTTATCACTAGTTGTCTAAGTGCTTAACTGCTCCCACATTACAAAAAGAAGAATGATCATCCTTTTCGTTCAATCAAATATATTATAGATATACAGTCTCTATGAAAATCGAACCTCAAAAGTGTCCCCTCGTCAGTGTTTACTTTTACAGGTATATACCCCCCCCAGCTGATATAAATTTAGTCCACAAGCAGATATTGTTTCATTTTAATAATGAACCTTAACACTCTAGAAATGGCGTTGTAAAACATTTGTTAGAGTTTTTCATCGATTACTTTTAAGTTCAGACTTCGGCATCGCAAACGTCACACGATTGACGCGGTCACATGAGACTGAGAGCAAAATAAGGCATATGCCTTGTTTTCACGGTGCCTGTTACGAGCGGCGATCGGGTATCTACCCTACTTATATCACTGTTCTTTACTCATGCTCAAAAAATGTAACGCACCATCTTAAGGAAGATGGAGCGTTACAATAAAAAGAAAGAAATAATTCGGATAAAGAAAGTTTTGAACCCTTTTTTTATAATTCCGTTAGTTTATTCATTCTGTAAGTAAACTAGTAGCAAGCGATGAGCAATTGTTTCCCACTTTTATTATTTATAATACTAAAATATTTTATCGCGTAAATAGTAAGAACTACTATTGGCACGTCAGACCGGTTTCGTGGTGTGAGTTGTGATCCTATAATATAATGTGGAAGATGCTTAAAGGAAAAAATATCGATTAATAAAACGATTTTGATGATTTATTAATAGAACTAATTTGATTTTTTCTTAACATATGTAAATAGATATTTAAAATTTGTTCTCATATTACGCATATCACACATCTGATGTAACAAACATAAAAAATACAATCGGATTGAGTATCTATTTTGAGAGTCGGTAAAAAAATAACTGGAAACGAAATAAGATGACAAAAACACAAACTATAATTAGTTCATTTTCCTGCCTAAGCAACTTTAAATGACTGTTAGATTGACCTTGAGGACTCTACAAGCTGGTTGCTTTAAGACCAAGACATACTATACCTACTGAATCTAGTTTCATGTAAGTACTCGTAACACATATATTCCCATTTCAATCCAATATTGACTAGTGAAATAACGTCTCCGTTCGTGGCAGTACGAATAAAATTTTCTAAAATTTCACAATACATAATCCAAATAATAATTTTTTAATTAATATGTAAGTGATGAGCACAGATATAGAATATGTAAATACCTACTTATTTAAATACTATATGTAATTATTATTTTGTATTTGTAGTATTTAGTATAAATGTAATTTTGACTAAATGATTTTACTTATAAATGAGTCATAATGATATTATATACCCACTGAAATGACTGTTCAGACGCTAGGTCCTAGAATCTAGACTACTGGCAACTTACCCAACTATTTTCATTCGTCACTTCAGATACTTCACAGGAACAGCCTTTTCTATGTAAGGAAAAGTTCCTACGACACTCGACAGTAATCATATAACTTCTCAACTGTGGACCTTGCTAACATGACATAAGGCTCAACAGAGCTATGGGAGGAAATAATAATGTTTCCAAGAAAATCAAGAGCGTGAAGAAAGAAGCCTCCCCATTGATATACACAAGTAGGTGCTGTACAATAAGGGCACGATGCCACACTTCGATAATTTCCAATTTGGGGGATTGGTAAACTTGTTACCATCTTCGTTCGCGCCTTGGGAAGTAGACACAATTATTTATATGGATATACCAGAAAGTATGTCATTGGGTGTATATTTTTATAACCATCTTTGTGTAAGTTTTTTAACCGACTTCAAAAGAAGGAGGAGGTTTTCTATTTGACCTGTATTTAAAAAAAAATATTTTTGTTACCTCATCACTTCCGACTGGGTGAACCGATTTTGATCGTTCTTTTTTTATTTGAAAAAGCTTGTACTTTCCGTGTAGCCCCATTTAAGCGGATTTTTAATTACACTTCTTTTGAAAAGTGCGTGCTTTATACCTAGATGATAATTTTTTTTTAACATATTATAAGTTTGCGTTTGACAACTGTCTCACCTGATGTGAGACCGTGAAAATTTGGGGTAAAACATTACATAAAAGTATTTTGTTTGCAAGGCTAGACGCGGCAATTTTGATTAAGAGTAATTAATTCGCATCATAAAATCAATCTATAATGAAAAGTTTAGATAATAAAACGAAACGATGTGGGTAATTGGGGATGAAAATGTGTAATGATTTTTTTGGTTTTTAATATTAGAGTCAGCTATCTAAAGTTGAGTAGGTTAGCACGTTGTAAAAGTGCTAAAAAATATATACACAGTTGTCAAACGCAAACTTATATGTAAAAAAAAAAAAAACGTAACTAGTAAAATAATACTCAATAAAGATGAAAGATGACTTATTGCCTTGAAGGCTAGATTGTAATTTTAAAGTGACGACCAAAACTAGAAGTACATTTATAAAAAAATAAAATAAAAACAAAAGACTATTTAAATGTCAGCGAAATAGGCGACCAATATGGAGGTTATAGTTAAGAGTTTTATGTATTGTATGCTTGTAACAAGAAAATTAACCCTTAAAGTACTGGTGAAACGAGAAAAAGAATTGCACTGACATAAAAAATGAACCATGCGGAATTAAATTTGCATACAAACCCAGTATTTATAAAGATCAGTTACCTAACTCTCTCGGTATTCCCGTATAGCTAAAGTATGCGATTCTTAAGTAGAGTTAATAGGGGCTTAGTGTTGGGATCACCAAAATTGAAAACGTCCGATTATCCGGTAAGGTACTTTCGAATACCCGCCTGGCTATATACCACCCTCAAGATTGAAAAACTGTCACCAAACACATAGTGTGTTCAGGCAGCAGCCCTTGAGAGCCAGTGAACATTCTAGGTCAAGCGTGATAACATCCTCGCCCACATCGTCAATGACCATCAAGTGAGATAGCGGTCAAACGCTAGATCTATACAGTATAAATAAAAAATCTATTTAACTGTTATTGGTCAAACAGTTTTAATAACTTAATATAATGATTAATACAATTTTGGCAGTAAATATTCATGTCCTAAAATTAACAGAAATCGAAAACCGAGGTGTTCGATTACAATTCGGCGGCTGCTCTGATTGTATACTTTATGTTTGCCACCTATTGCATACAAAATTGACAAATCATGAGTGATATTCGTCAATAAGTATAGATTCATTATATGCCCTATATTCTTTGATACCAAAGTCACAAGAACCTAGGCTTGGATTAAGTGGAACGAAGTACCGTTGAACGACTTAAGTTGGTACAATGGATAAAAGGGAATTAAAACTTTGCATCTTAAAACTTTAGTCCTGTTTTTGAAATGGATGACACAAAACTTTTGAAACCCTTCTCTTCTTAATCGAGGCTCAAGCAAACTATTTGCACCATAACATGCAAATCAGAGGGAGATTAACCAAATAATTGGGTTTTGTTCCAGTTCTGGTTGGTAGACCGCAGAGTACGTAGGCGAATAGATTCAGGGTTCACGCGTAAAGCATTTCCTGCAAATTTTAATGGTACAACTTTATATCATTAGAAATGTGTCTCATATCAGTACATATACGGAGTGTATATATGGCAAATTTATGCTGTGCTGACCCCAAAAAGCCCGTCTTAAAGAAATTAATGTGTTTGAATCTTTTATCGAGAAAATACATAGTTTACGCTGCAAATGGAATAAATGTAAATAATTTCAAGTCATGTCTTGTTACACTTAAGTTATAGTTGCACTTTAAGAAATATAATGTGAAAATTATGATATTGTCAGATAACAAACTACTAAAGTTAGAGGGTATCAAATCCTAGGAACATAAATAACGTAATACAAAGTATTTTCTATCTTGTTGGTATCTAATACCTTAAACGAGCAATTCTTGTATATATGTATGTATATTTATAATCTGAATATCGGAAACGGCTGTAATGATTTTCATTAAATTTAGTATGTAGGGGGTTTCGGGGGCGATAAATCGATCTATCGATCTCTAACGATCTAAGTTTAATTTTTAGAAAACGTCGTCATTTAATCTGCGTTTACACGCAATGAAAAAAAGCTACAATACCATTATCATATGACTCTTAGTGACATCTATTGGCGAGTGATAATACTATTATTTTATAATCTGTTTTACCGACACAGCAACACTAAAGCTACTTAACAATAGATGGCGTTGTTAAGTAACTCTAAGGCAATGAGTGTTTGGTTTGAGGTTAGACCAAGAAAATCAATTGTTTACTTATATTATTGAAAAACCGAGCAAAGATCGGTCATACAGGTACTACATTTTAAGCTGTACGAGTGAAGTCCCGGGCGAATACAAGAGAACGAAAACAGTATACATTCGCAGGTTGGCGCAGTTGGTAGCACTCTGCCTTCTGAGCCGCTGGTCCCGGGTTCGATTTCCGGACAGGTCAAACATTTGTGTGTATGAACATGTCTGTTTGACCTGTGTCTGGGTGTGTATATGTATATATCAAAAATAAAAAAAAGTATATATATAAGTATGTATTTAATTATATATATCAGTCATCAGGTTACCATAGTACAGGCTCTGCCTAGTTTGGGACCTGGAGACCTTGTGTGAATGTTGTCCCATATTATATTATATTATATTATATGATGTATTTGAGTTCTACCTAATCTAGGTAATATTACGTTAGGTAAATGCGTTCTATATTATTCTGTACTAATGTTTGTTGATACTATATGAAGTAATGAGTCCAATAACATATTTGTTGATTCTTTTTATCTTTGCCCTGAATACGACGCAAATAAGCGCATACATTGAAATATACATAAGCACGAATACCTATATGAGGGGGTATATACATACGTTTAAGTGCATATTGACCCTTAAGATATTATCACACTGGCTGAACGGGATCACGAGAATAATAACCCACAATGCTCTTGCTCGTTTGCCTCGTTCTTTGTATTATGACTAAGCGAGTGTAGTAATGTATTGTTCAGGTCATAAAATTGGTTGAGAATTAATTAGAAAGGAGGGTAGCTTGAAAAATGCTACAAATTGTATTAAAAAAAGTTTTTGAATTATGCAGCATTTTATGATTTGGCACATAAGCAAAAACAATTGGAATCAGCATTGCAATTCAGCGTGGCGATGCTGCTAGCATTCTGGACACGCTGCCGGCCGGTAGCGGGTTAGAACATTTGAGTTATCTATAGGCTACCAATAGCTAGTGGATTGCTCAAATGTTATTGTAGTAGCTGCAGTATTGTAATTAGTTATTAGTGTTTTACTTTAATAAAGGCATTTGTCCTATGTAAAAAAATAGTTACTTATTGGAAAACGATATTATGGCATATGCCATAAAAGATAGCTATACGCTATAAAAGAGAGAGAGAGAGAGAGAGAGAACAGCCCGCAGTTTCCGCCCATTCGATAACATACCGAATCGGTTCAATTCGCTATTGTTCATACATTTTATGTCTTAAATATATTGTATTATAAAATACCTATAGGAAGTCTGTACTACGATATTTATCCATAACCAAATAAATTCGTTAAGCTATCGAACAGTTCAGATTCAGAAGGCTGGCTATACTCCTATTTAACTCACAGATCACAAAACGTTGTCCAATGGTTGTTTTCAGTCCAATGTTGGAGATAACAGATACCTAAGACATACCTACACAATTCCTAACAATGCAACACGTCGAATAGAATAGCAAAACTAGCAAAAACGACAAATAATTAACAACCTATAAGCAATCGCCTGCGCCGTGGCGTAATGCTTCTGATGCTGCTTTATAGCCGCAATTTTTACATGCTTTCCTTTCCTTCCATGGGCTATGTCGGTGACTTACGTTCTTCTATCGATCTTTTCATTTCTTATTCGATCTCATAGAAACACCCTGACCATATGGTTCTCTCAATAGCTTATTGTGTGACCTACAGCTTGCTTACAAAGCCTTAGCGACTACGTTTTTATCATCAAAAGTTTGTTTGTCATCAACAATAAAATTTTCCTTATTCGGACACGTCTGGCCAAACAAAGAACTGCCTAAACTGGTACATGTAACCTTATCCTTTATCCTTGTTATATGATTACGTCATTAGTCACCATTCGCTAAGTGGGTAATGTGTCGGAAAGAATAGAACGGGTATTTTATGAACCATATGGGTAGGTGCGTATAGTTTAATGGCAGGATGGTGTAGCTTGTTAAGGTGTTTTACCTAGAGGTGTGACTAGAGTAACCAAGCGCTAATATAGCTCTATAGGCTGGATATAGCGTTTTTTTAATAAAATATATTTTTGCTCTAATTATTTTGCGTTTGACCACTATTTTGTTACTTTATAACTGTTTGATTTGTAACAATAATAGCGTTTATAAACATGTTATGAATAGTAGATAACTGCTTTTAATTGTAAAACGAAGAGTAAATTTTCAATAACCGTTTCGATGCAAATAATAGGAAAAATACATGGATGTTCCTGTTTCTGTAAAACGGGCGTTACATTGAGATAAAAATTATATTTCAGTTGAGTAAACTTTTTTATTGAGGTTATGAAAAAAGGAGTAGTGTATTACTGTATACCTGTTAATAAACGGTTGTAGCTACTTAGTTATTCGAATTATTACTGTGTAATAACTTTAGTTAAAAACAAATGATGACACATAAATAAAACAAAAATTACATTTAAAAAAAGCAATAAGAAGTGACTTAATAGTTTTCCAAAATATCAACTAAAATTAAAGAATTATCGTCGAAGGCAACGTTGCGGATTATCTTTTCCTACAAATATGTAACCAAAACTGACTGCTTTTAATCCTTTTGATTTTTGACTTAATTCTTAAATTAGTCTATATTGTACACAAGTAGCGCCCCGCGGTTTCACCCGTGTGGATTACGGTTTTTCCGCTACCTCAATTATCTCACGGGAACTATATTTATTCCGGGAAAAAAGTAGCCTATGTGTTAAAACAGGGCTTTAACTATTTAACCATACGGATTATTATACGGATTTATAATATTAGTAGGATAGGCTGGACCTATATTAAAAGATCTTTGTCTATATATCATTAGTAAAACAGGTTAATAAATTAAATGGTTTGATCTTAGACTATGATATAAAGATTGCCAGACCTGCCGAGTCGGTAAAGAGCATTATCTAATTAGGATATATTTCTAGGGAACGGAAAACCACACACTCACTGGTAATAGACAATAAATATTTATACCTGTTTGCTGTCTTTGGTGTAGATGTAGAACTTAAAAAAAAACTTGTAAGGAGGATATTTCCCTTTGCTTGCAGCTATCCCTGCCACGTTCTTAAATTGATGTGAATGTGATGTGAATTTTCAGCAGAATAGCTGACGTTAATGTGTAAGGAAAATAAAAAAGCGATTCGAAGCGATGATAGCGGGGGGAGCGTCGCCTGTCAAACTGACCGACACTGGTTCGATCCCAACAACAGCATGAACTTCCGGTGACGGTAACACTGTTATCAAATTCCCAGCATGGTGGTAGGGTACTTTCGAATACTCGCCTGGCTAGCTACCACCCTCAAGTTTGAAAAACTGTCACCAAGTACATAGTGTGTTCAGGCACCAGTCCTTGAGAGCCAGTAAGCATTCTAGGTCTAGCGTGATAACATCTTCGACCACATCTTCACTGACCATCAAGTGAGATAGTGGTCAAAACGATAGATCTATACAATTAAATAAAAAACAACCATAAAAATATATGAAGCAATGAATTCAAAATACAATATAATGGCAAAATTACCTTACACCAATAGCGATACAATTGGTTAAACGTCTCAAAAGCGATGCCTTGAAACTAATCGCTTCGAGTTAACTCGTAATTGTGCTGTTAGTTAAAGTCGTTAATTAAAGCTACAGCTTTAAATTAATCAGGAACGTTCGATTACGTATTAGACTTCGAGCGATCAATTAGGTTAAGCAACATAGAGTGAGGTTATAACCTTGGATCGGTGCCCGTTAAGGCAATTTTGAGCTGGACTCTTCCGACCTTCGGAGGGCACCTCTCCTTGAGAGGTTCAGCTGTTGAAACGTAAATAGGCTACTTATTCTTATGCTATCTAACAGGCTTCTCATTATATTACACCTTCTATTTACCACCTTATAGAACTACTTATTATTCTGGAGAAACCTAAGTGATTTATGAAACCTGTTTTGAAATACCTTTGAAATACTTAACAAGCTGTAGCACTTATATTTTACAGCAAATAAAAAACAGTTTGCAAACCTAGTGTATATGTACTTTCATATATGCTTCAGTTAACTATTTCTACTATCAGCATTGTATTTTATATTTAAACACCGTACCAGTATTACATAAAAAAGGTTCAAATTAGATATTTTGTCCAAATAAAATAGTTGAGGGTTGTATTTATCCAGCGCAAGCCCGCATGCTGCCAAATGACTTGGACCCTGCTCTGTCGTTCTGCACACACTTGGTGTACGGGTATGCTGGAATTCAGCCCGATACCTACAAGATGGTGCCACTGAACGAGAACCTGGACGTAGACCGTTCCCATGACAACTACAGAACAATCACCAACTTCAAGACAAAGTACCCTGGACTGAAGGTTTTGCTGTCCGTCGGCGGAGATGCGGATACTGAAGATATAGACAAATACAATCGTTTGGTAAGTTCTATACTATAGTTTGCATTACCATAACTTTATTATAGATACTGATTCTCTTATCATCATCATCATTATCATCTCAGCCATAGGACGTCCACTGCTGGACATATGCCTCCCCCATTGATTTCCACAAGGACCAACAGGTCCTTGTGGATATATGCTTCAGTGGCCGCTTCCAACAGGAAGCGGCCCGCATCCAGCCGATCTTAGTCAGGTCGTCTGTCCACCTGGTCGGTGGCCGTCCTATGCTGCGCTTGCCAGTCCGTGGTCTCCATTCTAGGACTTTTCGGCCCCAACGGCCATCAGTTCTTCGAGCTATGTGCCCATTGATGATTCTCTTAAAAACTAAACTAATATAAAATTGTGTAAAGTCAAAAAGCGTTTTGAGATTACACAATTTTGTTTAATTGCGCTAAAATTAAAATTCGTCTAACTCCTTACAATACGAGTAATAGTAATAATAGACTGTTTTTATTTAATTCCTGGCCGAATGCGGCTAGTTTTAGTCGGAACCAATTAAGTGACGACGTATTTTACCTAAAACAACCCGCAATTCTAATGATAACATCTAATTGTAGTATCGATAAGTTTCATATTATTATTACAATTTGGACTTTATATGAACCACTTAAGAACTATCTTATATTTCACGATTTTCGTTTAGTTGAACAAGCAAATCACTACCAATGCGCAATGGCGACGAAATGCTAATCACGGCAATGATAAGCTCTTCACGAAACTTTAGTATGACACTGAGCAGGTTCAAAAATTAAATGATCCCACGAATATAATTTAACGTCTGTCACATTATAATACCAAACAAAACATATACAAATACATATAGGTACTCGTATATTAGAAAGACAATTGAAATTACCAAGTTGAATGACAGGCACAAAGGAAATTCAAAAGCGAAGTCGTCAAGACTTAATTACATTCTCATTGGTAGGTAATGCTTAGTTAAATCCGCTCTGCACTATTTAATTAACAGAAACCTTGTTGATCAAAGGTTTGTATACTATACTTGTTAGATCATTTGTACGTAGGTGTAGGTACTTAGAAAATGGAAAATTTGTCGAGGGATTGAAGGTATTTTTAATTAAAATTGTCATCGAACAACGGGTGGAATTTGAAAAATGGAATGGTAGGACACACGTTTGGACCGCTCGCTGGCTGAAACAATTTCACAGAGATAAATCTCTAACGAAACAGGACAATGGTACGGGTTACGGTCATTGATTTTCTGTACCATTGAATTGGTCGTGAATGTTTGAAATAATACATTTTCAGTTTTATACTACTTTAATTAAAGTCGTTGTTTCCTGGTCATGGATTAGGTGGTTACCCAATCTGTAGCAGATTTGACTGAAATAAAACTTTATAAAAGTTAAGTTTTATTATTAATACTGGGGGCTTAGAGTAAATTTTAAAATATTGCATGTTTCATAATCTACAAAATATAAAATGAATCTATGAATGTGTTGCTAAGCGCAAATCTCGAGAACGGCTGAACCGATTTCGCTAATTCTTTTTTATAAAATTCTTCGAAGTACGAAGATGGTTCTTTACGGAGAGAAAAAATGAAAAATTATACCAAAGATTCGTAATAATAGTTAAAAGTTTGAACTAGTCATTTTAATACCACACCATAAAGTTTAAAGTGGTTTAAGTGTTAGTGGAGGGGTTCCGGGAAGGCAAAACAATTGAGTGACGATAGTATAAATATTAAAGAGCCGGTGTCGCGAATAGCAGAATAAGTATTAATAATAAACATTAAAGGATCGACTGTTAGGCGGTACGAAGCTCGCCGTGGGTCAGCTAGTACCTACTGAATATATATCCATTCCACATACACAACTGTTCGATCCGTTATGGCATCTTTATGTTGTTAAGCTATATTATGGTAACCGTCTTGCATCAGGCATGCTAGATAGACCTCTCTCCTTCCCTCATTGAGCTCAATTTTCAGCTCTTTTTTCAAGGCGTTGTACCAATGATCTTGAAGGTCATTGCGTTGTACAATAGCCGCAGGCAGCCCCATCCATGGTTATCTACTAATCAATGCTAATGGTTACGTAACTGTACGATGTTGGTCTGATGAACTCTTGATTGACTGCATAGAAATCAAGGTGCTGCGAATACCTCCATAAATTACACCCCGAAATATTTTAGTAAAGCAGGTTATTTTTTTTAATGAAGCGATGCCTTTTTTGTAACATAATACTAATAACTAATTACACAACTACAGCTACTACAAAAACATTTGAGCAATCCACTAGCTATTGTCAGCCTATAGATAACTCAAATGGTCTAATCTGACTGATTCTCGGTACTGCTCGGGCTGAGATCTCATAAAGAGGTCCAGCAAAGAGGGATCATGATTCGCAATGTCAGGAATTCTAGTGATTTAAAAGCCGGTTATTTTTAGTTATTACAATAATATATTTATTTATTATTTTTTAAGATAAACTATGTGTGTTTACAGTTGGAGTCGCCGCAAGCTCGTACTGCATTCGTGAACTCCGCTGTCCTTCTCTCCGAGCAGTACTCATTTGACGGCGTTGACCTTGCCTGGCAATTCGCCAGGATTAAGCCGAAGAAGATCCGCTCATCTTGGGGTATGTACTATGGTCAAACAAGTGCAGATCAAAATTTAATGCTGTAAAAAATAAAGTAATAAAGTACTCAGATTTCGAATTTATTGCGAAACTAAATTAAATGGTTATTACAAGGTCTTTTAGACGATATATCAGGTATTCGCAAATCCAATAAATTATGTCTTAACAAATTTCAAATTAATCGTGGCAATTAGATATAACGCTGAATTTATACGGGCTTAATCGTTTGAATATTTTTGAATGTGGGTTTTATCTATATTAATGGGACAGGTATACTTCATGTGATTAAAGGGTATGTCAAGGAAAATAAAAATGGTGTAATCAACTATAAGTGAGAGCGGTCTGTTTATTACGAAATGGCAACGGATGATTAAACAGCTTGATATAAGATTTTTGAGCCGATGCCTTTATTGAAATAAAATACTAATTACTAATTACAATACTAATATAACAATTGAGCGATCCACTAGCTATTGCTTAGAAGATGGTAAAGACTTGAATGTAAGCCAACTTGAAAATTATCAAGAAACTATCTATGCTATGATAATATCGTTATAAGAAATATAAAAATATTGATGAAAAATTACACATCTTATATTGAACTAATATATTATTGAAACATAAAGAGAATTGATAGGTTTTACACAGCTCTCACCGATTATAATTCGCCAGTTGGAAAAGTTAGCTTCATATTTTTGAAATGTTGGACTCGCATAAAAATAATTGGAATTAATCGAATTAAATAAAAACAGTTTAGAAAAGTACATGTTATGTATATGTATATGTATAATATCATTATAACCGTTACTTTTGTAGTCGCGAAATGCCGCATACATTTTATTTGGAAATTATAATATACTAATTTGCATGCTTTTAAAATAAAATAGGTTTAACGGACTGTTTAAGTCGAGTTACATACAGTTTTATAGTAATCTGTCTTTGTTTGTAACGTTTTCATACCTGAAATCTCACGACCGATTTTGATACATTTTAGGACAGATATCTATGGTACCCTGGAGACGACTAAAGACTTTCATACGAAAATTAATCTTATTTTGCATTGGGAAATGGAGTCAATTTTGTGTGAAACTTTTCAAAACTCTATAATGTCTTTGTTTTTTACGCTTATATGCCTGAAATCGCGGAATCGATTTTGATAACCTTTAGGATAGAAATCAATGGGACTGTCAAGATGATTAGAAAATTTTATACGAAAGTGAAACTTAAATTGCATTGGGGAATGGGGGCAATTTTGTATGAAACTTTTCAAAAGTCTGTATGTTATCAGCGAAGACACGACCAAAAGTAAGTAAAATAATTAATTGATGTATTTTCATAGGTTCTATCTGGCACGGCATCAAGAAGACCTTCGGCACCACACCAGTTGACGAAAAGGAGACTGAGCATCGCGAAGGTTATACCGCGCTTGTCCGCGAGTTGAAGCAGGCTCTTTCTGTGAGACCCAACAAGCAACTGTCTATCACCGTTCTTCCCAACGTCAATTCCACCAGTATGTTTAATTTTTATATAAATTCTATGTATGCTTTGTAGTGGTATCACATATGATGTTGTAGGATCTGTAGAAGAAAAGAGAAACCTTTTTGTTCAACTACGCAAACCAATCACATCAGAACAACAATTGTCTGCTGTGTCATAAACGTCATACATCTCAACTTAGCGCGAAAAATGAAGATGCCTCGAAAGTACTTGATGTTTCAACATCAAGACTGCTGACATCCTAACTGTAGGATGTCTACTGCTCGAGATATGACTACAATCTACCCACTGGTGATGCGATGCCCAATAATGTGAGGGTAGATTGAGTGCTGTAATTGTGTTGAGACAGAAGGTAGCAAAATAAACGGAGCGATGACGTTATTTCGTTGTACGTATTAAGGGGAAACTCAGCCCGCATCTTATATTTGGAATTCAAATATAACGGTTATTTGTACAATATAAGCTTTGTACATATATTTATATAATGTCGCTTAAAAACAGGCGGCCTGATTGCCACCTATTAGAAACGTAAATATAGAATAAAATATAGGATAAAGTAAATATAGGTAAATATAGGAGATAGACAACGTTTTTAAGCCGCATACAAAATATCTATAACAGGGGGTTTAATCGTGAAGACTTGCGAATTAAGATCTCTCAAGGAAACTCCGCAGTTAGTGTTTGTGTATTTTATGTGTAGTACCTGCCCGAATACCTTCACAGTGTATATGATTCACTGTGAAGGTATTCTAGGCCGTGGTGGTACCGGCCTAGAATAGTACTCCCCCATCTCTTCTCGTGGGTGCCGTAAGAGTCGGCTAAGGGATAACGTACCAGAAGGTGGGCAGCAGCGCCTTCTGAGGATCGGAAATCATACTGCGCTCGCCAACCCGCCTGCCAAGCGTGGCGAGTATTGGCAAATCCCCCCTATTTGGGGGAGGCATACGTCCAGCAGTGGACGCACATGGCTGAGAAAAGAAAAAAAGAAAAGTATATGATTCACGTCTTGCTCTTTAGGTTTTTAGGCGTGTGACATTACCATTAAATTGATTCTGTGTGTGTAGACACTTACCAACATTTCAAATTTCGTGAGCTAAAAATAGAGTATTGACCTTGTCCATTTAGATGGTATTATTCATGAGTTATTTGATCTTGTTTAGAACCATATGTTTTTTAACCGAATAGTATTATGATATTATAGGTAATAATTATTATTTTACATGATGATATTTTTATGTTTTCATGTGACTATGATCAATGTCAGTTAATCAATGTCCAGCTTAGTGTACTCTTATAGCTTATCTTAACTTAACGCAGTTGGTATCACTCTGCCTTCTGAGCCGCTGGTCCCGGGTTCGATTCCCGGACAGGTCAAACATTTGTGTGTATGAACATGTCTGTTTGACCTGTGTCTGGGTGTGTATATGTATATAAGTATATATCAGTCATCAGGTTACCATAGTACAGGTTCTGCCTAGTTTGGGACCTGAAGACCCTGTGTGAATGAAAAGAAAAATATAATAGCTAGGAGATAGCTTATACCTGGATTAACACATAGGCTACTTTTATCCCGGAAAAAGTATAGTTCCCGTGGGATAGTTCAGGTAGCGGGAAAACCATAATCCACGCGGGTGAAACCGCGGGGCGTTACTAGTAGTATAATAAGATTAAAACCGTTAAAAACATGGTGCTGTTTGTTTCGCTATTCTGCGTACAAATTAGAATAATAAATACTTAAAATATTGCTTTATTGTATCGAGTTGTAGCGGAAACAAACTCACTTACTTTGAAATTGTTCCCCGGTGAGTATCTATGCGTAGATATTTTACGCAATGCTTTTGTTGAAGTCCACCAAAGCGAGATTGCCGAAAAGCTTTTTCATTAATTTCGTTTTAATTAACATAGCTTCGTTAGTCTAAATGAGATTCATAATGTCTTTTTGTTATCTGGTACAATTATCTGCAAGGAAAAATCACTTTACCGAGTAAATATAACAAATATACTTAAATAATAATTACGTGGTAAAAAAATAAAAAGCAACAAAAACGTACTTCCAACCTACGTGTCAGTGAAACATTTTCGTTTTTTTTTTAATAAAGAGATATAAATTTGTGAGATGTGAGAAAGCTTGTGTGTATGTTTGTTACTTCTTCACGCTCAAACGTCTACACCGATTTCCATGAAGTTTGGTATGGAGATAGTTTAAACTCTGGAGTAACATATAGGCTACTTTTATCCTCGAAAAAGTATAGTTGCGGTAGCGGTACAACCGTTAATCCACACGGGTGAAACCGAGGGGCACTACTGGTGCTATAGAAAAAAACAATTGAATTGATGATCTTCCACTTTTTAGATAATTATAATAATAATAATATGGGACAACATTCACACAAGGTCTTCAGGTCCCAAACTAGGCAGAGCCTGTACTATGGTAACCTGATGACTGATATATATACTTAAATACATACTTATAAACATATACACACCCAGACACAGGTCAAACAGACAAATGTTTGACCTGTCCGGGAATCGAACCCGGGACCAGCGGCTCAGAAGGCAGAGTGGTACCAACTGCGCCAACCGGCGTGTCGGTTAGTATATATAGATGTTATAATCATTCGTTTGTTTTGCAGTCTACTATGACGTGCCATCCATCATCAACTTGGTTGATATTGTGAACCTCGCTACATATGACTACTACACCCCAGAGCGCAACCCCAAGGAAGCGGACTACACGGCGCCTGTGTATACCCCACAAAACCGCAACCCTCTTCTCAACATTGACGGCGCAGTTTCCTACTGGTAAGGAATTTTCCCCATGTGGTGAAGTCCATAGGAAAGTCCAAGTGAAGACTACGGACCTTTAAGCTCCACGTATAACGTCCTCAGGAGGAAGAACAGGTACATGCCTGGATAATGATTGCATAGCAAGATCAAACCCATCCCTGTACAGATCTATGGGTCTACATGATTATAAGAAGATTTTATTCCGTTCTAAAGTTTGAACAGCTTGGTAGCTATTGGATAAACACATCTCAAGAAACTACAGCCTGAATTAGAACTGTCAAATTGTTTCTATTTTGGGTGAAGCATGATGTATTCGTATTAAATCTTACATGCGTATTTAATCTTACTTTATCTGGTAAATCAGCAGTCACATAATTGTTTGTACGTTAAATAATCCTGTGGCATCCTAAAGTATAGTCTCTTATGTAATGTGATACTAGACTATAATTTTGTAAGTGTATTATATTCCATATATATTAGGTATATATAATCATAATAGGTACTAGGCCGTTGTACTCATGCGCAAAAACCTCCCCTCAACTATTGCTCAGCATTAAAAACGAAAACTATACTAAATTACATTCCATTTTACGCAATATAGTTTAATATAATTATATTATTATAATATAATTTAAAAATCATAAGGATCCCTAATTTTCTTGAAAATATAATATATCCTACATTACTCAGAGTGAATGTAGCTTTCCAATGATGAAAGAATTTTTAAAAATGGTCCAGTACTTTTTGAGCCAATTCGTTTCAAACATACATACATACAAATCTTTCCTTTTCATAATACTAGTATTGATATACCAGCAGCCTATTTTCCCTACCTATTTACTTGAATATATTGGTTTCAACTAAAACAAAAGCTCTTCTAACCTCATTCTTCTTGTCCTTATCCCACACTAGACGGGGTCGGCGCAACATGTTTTCCTCTTCCATTCTCTTTTATCATTAGTCGTCTCATTGCTCACGCCTTTCGTAGACATACCATAAATAAATAATAATATTTCCATCGTTTAATTTTACTCTACAACCGCATTCTTAACCCGTTTAACCCTCGCAACCCATCCTAATTACGACTTATTCATTATTTTCATAAGGATGAATTGCGAACCCGTTTCATGAGAGGTCTAAATTAATTTTGAATGAGATAGTAGTGCACGGTCTACGAATACGCTTCCAACGAGACCTTTTCCCCGGTCCGCCGGGAATCCTGCTAAATTCCACTTTGATTGTAACTTACGACCATGTCCGTATAAAATTCTTGTTATAAGGCGACTTATCCCGTTTACCTTATATTTTTAGGAAGCATTTAGGATATAATATTAGGATTGACTCTCTTTGTGTCGAGGATGTAACAAAGGTTATTAAAATTATATTTTTTATATTCATGTCCCAACCCTAGTTTGGATTTATCATCTCAGCCATAGGACGTCCACAGCTGGACATATTATGCCTCCCCCATTGATTTCCACAAGGACCGGTTGAAAGTCAGTTCATCTGTCCACCTGGTCGGTGGTCGTCCTATGCTGCGCTTGTCAGTCCGTGGTCTCCATTCGTGAACTTTTCTACCCCAACGGCCAGTTCCTCGAGCTATGTGCCTTGCTCACTGCCACTTCAACTCGTTAATCGGATGGGTTATGTCACTTTTGTTCTTCTACAGATCTCGTCATTTCTGATTTGATCGCGTAGAGAAACCCGGAGCATAGCCCTCTCCATAGCTCGTTGTGTTATTCTGGACCTGAAGATGTATTTAGATGAGTCGTATAGAAAGTTAAGACAAATAATAAAATCAAATTTTCCACCAAAGTAGTGTTGATAATGTAAGTAGTGTGCAAGTAATGTTTTGATAACATTATTAATCTTGTGTTGTGTGCAATTTTTTGATAGAATTTATTATTTTTACGCCGAATAAGAAGTTCTGATACGTATTGGTCACGATCAAGACGGATCTTCTAGGATCATGACCCGTCTTTCGTCGTAATGAGGTTTTGTTGACCATTTTAATGACGAAACTTTAAAAGTACTAACTCTTTGTCTATAGGTTGAGCTCTGGAGCCCCGAGTCAGAAGATTGTCGTTGGCATCGCTACGTTCGCTCGTACGTGGAAACTGGACAGCGAGAGTGAGATTGCTGGCGTACCCCCACTACACGCTGACGGACCTGGAGAAGCTGGTAAGATAGCCTACGTTGTCCTGTAACATAATTGTGTATTCTTACCGTCTGTTAAGGCGACGTTTTCCCGACAGTTTATGCAAATAGCACTCAAAGTTATCTGTACCAAATAACCTATTAAAATGTGATACTTCAGGTATCTTTCTCGAGCAAAAAGTGTGGTATATAATTGTTATAAATAAGATAATTGTAGGCTGTTGGACATATGAAAATTAAAATAACGTACATATGTTATACTATGTAAAAAGTTAGTCTTCTATATAATAAGTACCTATATAATTGCTAGCAATGATAGTCAGGCGGTGTGAGCGTCGGCGGTAACAATCTGACGGACGCTGATTAGATCCCGCCCCGGCATGAGTTACCGGTGAAGGTAACATAGTTATGAAACCCATTGCATGGTGGTAGAGTTCTTTACACCAACCCACCTAGCTAGCCTTTCTATTTGTTAAACTGTTACCAAACGGTGTGTTCAGATATCTGTGCTTGGAGAACCCGTAAGTATTCTAGGTCCAGTATGATATCACCTTCGACTACAGTAATCAACCATTAAGTGAGATCAACAAACGTTCAAAGCGAGGATAGCACAGCGGCTGTCAAACTAACGGACGCTGATTCGATCCCCACTAATGGCTTGAGCTACCAGTGAAAGTAAGACCTTTATGGAATTTCCAGTATTGTGGTAAGGGTACTTTCGAGTCTATAGTGTGTTCAGGTAGCAGTCCTTGAGGGCCAGTAAGTATTCTTGGTCTATCGTGACAATATACCTTCGACCAGATCGTCACTGACTATCAAGTGAGATAGTGGCCAAACGCTACATCTGTATATAGAATAAGAAATAGATATATGAAATCATCTCTCTTGAACTATAACCTAGACAACTTTGTGCTAAAAACTAGATATAACTAAAATTGCTTAATGTATAATGCATTACTGAACCCGTATCATTTTTAAGCACTCCACAACCACCTTACTTAGGTCGAGATAAGGTGAAAATGATAAAAATCAGTCTAACGTAATCCCTATTGTCAAAATTATCGTTTTGCCTCATACTATTAGACTTATTGTACCATTGTATATATATCCTTTCGTCACTGACCATCAAGTGAGATAGTGGTCAAACGACAAGGTAATCTAAAATTTTTTTTTTTTTGCATTTACATATTTGCTACTCTTTTCCATTTTCTAAAAGTTTGAACAACTTAAACAAGTGGTAGCGGATTGTGAGATGAAGAAGTAGAAGGTAGGTAAATTTGTATAATAATATATTGTAGTTTATATGTATTTAGTCTATTTCATATTTACTTTTATGTAACATTTAAGATTTTCTGTGCATCAATAAATTCTTTCGCCATAAAAAGGTGACCTTTATATTTTCAAAGGGAATGTCGGTAGATAAAATAATTTTGTAATTTTCGGTTAGTGAATTTCGTGATAATTATAAACCAAACAAGAACGCGAATAACAATTCAACCCAGACAATATCTACCTTCTTGGTGAAATCAAATTATCGTAACATCTCGTGCAATTAACATGGTTGCGTAACTCAGAGACAGACACTGGTATTAATTGATGATATTACGTTCATTTATGGAAGTGTTTGTAATGTGAGGAAGCAAAACTTACACACCCCATATCGCCCAAATATCATCGTCATCATCATCATCATCTCAGCCATAGGACGTCCACTGCTGGACATAGGCCTCCCCCATTGATTTCCACAAGGACCTGTTGGAAGCGGCCCGCATCCAGCCCTTGCCTGCGATCTTAGTCAGATCGTCTGTCCACCTGGTCGGTGGTCGTCCAATGCTGCGCTTGCCAGTCCGTGGTCTCCATTCTAGGACTTTTCGGCCCCAGCGGCCATCAGTCGCCCAAATATAGGGTGTTTAAAAATGTATGTTATTTCCGAGGTTACAGTAGGTACTGAAATAAATATTGAACAAAATAAAGCCAGGTTATTCTAATAATAATTCAAGGTATTATTATTATACTCCGATCATTGTTACAAAATCAAACTAATAATAAAATCTCCATAAATTTTAATTTTAGAAAATATATATTTTTATTCGAAAATATGAGCAATTTTGAAAACATACCCATAAAAAATAAATACGGCTCAAAGCAGAGCTTTACATATATACACATATATGTGATATATATATACATATTAGATTTAACCTTTACCTACCAGGCTAAAATATTCTCTACGTCGAATTAGCCGCGCGCCGGCCCAAACTTGTATTACGAGCTGGCTAAATGCGACTCTAACATTCAGCAAATAAGTATCAGTCTTTTACCATCATCCATGACATAAGACCATTCGGTTCAAGAATGGCTGCAAAATTGGTGCTGTTAAAAGTCCGCCGGATGATATCGTTAATGATATCGTGGTGGGGCATTCGACCAGGACTTTTATTGCAAGAATCTCAGTCCTATGTGTGAAAACTACACTGGTAGTCTGGTGCGTACTCGTACTCATACTTTGCAACAAAACATAAGCTGAGGTCCACATAAAAAGCAGATGAATCTAAAAGATTACCCCAAAAAGGATTGTTTGCAAGAAATCAGACCCTCAGAAAGACAACACGAAGACGAGCACTATCTGCGATGCCAGAATAGATTGCATTTAACTTCTGATTGTAATTTACATTTCACCATATTGTTTGTCAGAATTAATATTACATTGTATCGAACTAAGACAGCCTCGAGGCATAAGTCGGATTCAATTTACAAGTATTGTGTTACTGAAAACTACTGACGTTTTTCAATGAACGGGTATAACCCTGGGTTAATGAATGAATGTAGTTTTATATTATTACGAAAAAAATTAAAGAATTTGATCCGGAAATATTTACGACAATATAATGGACCGTGCTAAGCAAAGGTTTCAGTGGTTATTGTTGCAATCGGCTCTTTATGTATTCGTATGTTATATGATAACTTCTATAATATAATGGTGGCATGCTTTCAGGTGAAAGCATGCCACCATTATTTTTGTTGAAATCCTCCAAAACAAAAGGTTGACTGGAAGAAATCGCTTTAAGCGATAAGTCCGCCTTTTGTTTCTCCAGGATATTGTAAGCTATAAGCTATCTTTACATAATGAATCTATTAAGTTACTTTTGTAAAACTTGGAGAAACGAATAAAGAATTTTCTATCTATCTATCTATGTGGTTGATCGATTCGTTATAAAAATTAGCAGTGGCACGTTCTTACATGGAAATGCTTATGTACCGTTGATTGTGGTGTGGACCCGGGGATTTTTATCACGGAAAAACTACGGGAAATTTTAATGAGGAAGAGCTATATTCTTTTATCTTTGTCTTTTATAATGTGTGTTT
Source organism: Apeira syringaria (assembly GCA_934044485.1). NCBI lineage: Eukaryota > Metazoa > Arthropoda > Insecta > Lepidoptera > Geometridae > Apeira > Apeira syringaria. The sequence continues at coordinate 6,419,589 of OW203655.1, read as the reverse complement.
CTTCGGGTGTAAATGTGTAATAATGTGTAAATATTAAGTGTAAGTTTCGGAGAGGGAAAGAGAAACAAAACTGCATGAATGTAATTTCTTTGTTTCTTCTTTTTTATCTCCGCTATCTGCACGTAAAGTTCCAATAATATATATAAAGTGCCCACTTCTTTATTGACTCAACAGAAATACAAGGAGTGAGTTTCAAAATTTTAGCTTATATATAAATCTACATGCAACAAACCTTGAATAATAACATATTTATAAAACTGACTAAAAATTTTTGAAATGAAGAGCTTAATAGAGGAGAAAAATTGTGTAATAAAAAATTTAATCAAGTTTGTGTCTCAAGCAAATCGGTTGGGGACTTGGAAATATTGGCATAGATCAAAATATAGGTATTGTGAATGCGCCAGAGTATAGAAACATGTAATTGATCTTTACATTGCGCATTTCTCAATACTTAAATAATCAATATATTATAAAATAGTTATTTTTCTCATTATGAATGTATAAAACACGGTTCAAATATTTGAAGGAAAAATTCGGCTGCTAGTGGGAATTGAACCCACGACTACAGAATACCGTCCTGTCGTGTATACAACACGGCATTTACTTAATAAGTCAGAGGGTTCTGACTATAGTTTCAACCACAGTACTAGGCGAACTGCGAGCGTGTCGTATTTTCCTTGAAAACGACCGCCGAATGTGGTTGAAACTATAGTCGGAATCCTCTGACTTATACATTCATAATGTGTCAAAACCACGTCAGTTTTAATAACAAGATATTTTGCTGTTTCGCTGGTTAAATAAATCCCTTGGAATATTAGGTGGTCGGCGGGCTAACACTGAATGCAGTGATAGAAAGCTTATATTTTCGAGTTTTTTCACACATGAGTACGTCAGTTACAGGCTGTCAGTGGAATAATAACGACTGGGCCGCTGCGTCAGTCAAATTTAATAAATCCCAGTTTGATGCTGGCTTTTGCTCTCTCACGTTATATCCCTTGGTTAGAATATCTGTGGCAAGAATTGAAAATGCAGATTTTTAAGTTTTTTATTTTTCTGTAGTTCTATGCAGATAGCGTAGAATTTATTTTCCCGTTGCTTGAGACTGGTTTTAATTATTGGGTAACTACCTCTCTCTAGAAAATAGATGCAACGTTAAAGAGTTTAATTAAAGTAAATTAAACTCTTTAACGTTGCATCTATTTTCTAGCTTACTCAGCTCGATGACTGCTTTACCTATTTCACAGGTTTTAGGTAAATTTTACGCATACCCTCAAGGTCACAAGATCGGGCACTCCTACTATAATTTTTATTAGAACTAAAATTGAGAGAACAGTCAATAAACTTTATCCTGTGGCACTTATGTCTGTATACCATGCGAGTGTAGGCCATCCAGGTTCAACTGGAATAATATGTACATGTATCAACAGGTCCTTACACCAAAATCGAAGGTCTCTTGAGCTACCCCGAGGTCTGCACGAAGCTGATCAATCCGGCTCACCAGAAAGGCATGCGTCCCCATCTCAGGAAGGTCAACGACCCCAGCAAACGTTTCGGTAAGTAAAATGTATTTAACTAACAAACAATCTTATTTATTTCGCTTGGAGCTTGAATCTTGAATACCTTATCCTATTTTTCCTATACAATGTTTTCCTCATTCGACATTCCGAAATATAGGGCGTCCTTATCTTTTGCTAAGAGATACCTGAATCGGAATCTCGCCGTGGAATTTACCTAATACTTAATTGAGAAACTTGATAGATCATTATTGACCCATAAAGTAATCGCTTGTTATAAATAGTTCATCTTTATAAACGTAAACTTTTCTGTGTCATATCCATAAGAAAGCGGCTGCACTCAAGTTGATATCTTATCCATTTATACGACGTTTTGACTGCATTATTCATAGGCGTGTGCTAGGAGTTTGCGTATATTATTTAACAGTGAACTCTATTTATGTAACAGAATTACGTAATTTAAAAAGCTTAATGCATGTATAAACCGGCCTTTTCTACTTATTATAAATAGTTCAACTCTTTAAATAATATGTATATGAAAGCGGCTGCACTCACGTTGATTGCGTATCCATTTCCGACGTTTCATGTGTAAGACGGCATTATACATAAGCGGGGTGGCACATGGCGCTTGCGCATGTAACTAAATAAATCTACTGTAAAATTGAATTAAATGTTGTAAAAAGCTTCATGCATGTATGGACCTGCCATTTCAACTGGTTGGAAATGATAACGTTAGCTGTATCCGCCTTTGGAATAAATCATATTGGTTGGTGTCGTTTGCATTTACAATAATGCCCTATGAATGTATAAAACACGGGAGTTACTCACGTAATAAGTCAGAGTATTCCGAATATAGTTTCAACCACATTCGGTTCTTTTTCAAGGAGAATACGGGGCGCTCGCAGTTGCGTTTCGCCTAGTACTGTACAGTACTGTAGGTACTCAGTGTGGTTGAAACTATGGTCGGAACACTCTGACTTATTACGTGAATAATTCCAGTACACATTCCAGTATACATTCATAATAATTTTAAAACTTCGTTAGTTTTAATAACAAAATAATACCCTATTGTAGTTATTACGTTGAAGTACGAAATCATGTACGGAAATGGTTTGATAACTTTAGTATTGCTAGAACCAGGTATATTTACATTTTCAGAGCTGGGCTTAACGAAGGATGCAGATTTAACCTACATATTTGGTTGGTACTCATTCATAGTGATCTTGATGCTTGATGTAACATTGAAAAATGGTGCTGGTGCATAAATAGCATAAATAAGAGATGCTTTTAGTGCGCATTACTAATATTATAACAAAAAGTATAATATGATTCTAATATATAAAAATCTTGTGTCACTGTGTTTGCGAACTCTCACCGGCATGGCTGATTTTTATGAATTTTAATGTATGTGTGGTAGGTCTATGTCATAATTAAAAATCGTAAGTTATAATATATAATAAATATATATAGACAGCACAATTCTTTGTTGTCACACATAAATGTCGTTATGCTTCCACTTTCTTAATGCGTACTGCCAAGGTATGGAACTCGTTGCCCGAGTCTGTGTTTCCCGATATGTACAATCCTGGAGTCTTCAAGTCGCGACTGAAAAGGTACCTTCTAGGTTTGCGTGCTAAATCCTAGACAGCGTCATCACTTAACATCAGGTGAGACAGTTGTCAAACGCAAACTTATAATATGTAAAAAAAAAAAAATGTAATATATACTAAAGAAACAAATCACCATAAAAATCATTCCAACTTTTATTTTAAACTAAGAAAAAGTAATACTCTGCGTAATTGATGCTTGGCTCAACAGCGCAGCACCATCAAATCCATTTTCTCGATGGCTAATGTGAAACGTCGAACAGCTGTTTAATTTCTAGTTAAAGTTTGTCTTCCATTCTGTTAATGAAGTTAAATTATCGACAGGAACTTACGCCTTCCGTCTTCCCGATGACAGCGGTGAAGGTGGTCTCTGGGTGTCCTACGAAGATCCCGACACTGCAGGACAAAAGGCTGCTTACGTCAAGTGAGTTTTTAAAGCATACTAACTACTTGTAGGTACTGTTGATGAGTACTATCTTGAACGACAAAAATAACCTAATTAATTGTACCTTTTAACCTATTTAATTTAACTAATAATTTAATCATGTACTCGAATTACATTTCTTATTTTAACGTGTACAAGGAACATAAGGATACCAATCCTAACATTTACCTACTGAATAACTTGTGACCTCAGACCACAAGCTAAATAAATGAACTTGAATGACAGAACAGCACTATGATGTCACGACTGCGACCACAGAGTACTTTGACTGTGACTCTATGTGGCTGAGGAGTCGCAATTGATTTTAAATTCTGCATAACACAATATAAATGTCTTTGTTTAGTATATTGAAAACATTAAATGCTACATTTCAGATCCAAGAACCTCGGAGGCGTGTCGATTGTAGATCTCGCAATGGATGACTTCCGCGGTCTTTGCACCGGTGACAAATATCCCATCCTGCGCGCAGCCAAATACAGGCTCTAAGACAACTCTCTATACAAATTAATATTAAGTGCTATTTACGTATGAAATATTTTAGTATATAACTTACCTTATTCTCTGCTAATCAGAATGTAATGAACTTTTAGAATTGTATCAGAACAAGTGAGTTTTGTATCTTATTCTATGTTGTTATTCCTTAGTAGGTACTTTACTTACGTTATTAATCACTGTCCGCAAATCTAATTATTATAAAATTAATTTAATAAATAAACCGTTGTTTTATTGTTCTCATATTGCTTTCGACGTTTACCCCATTGGTTCCATTAACAGTCGCTATTTTATTGTATAAAACGCTATTTTTTAGTTTCCTAGTATTACGGGTGAAGAAGAGCTCTAAAATGTTTGCAAAGGAGTGGCTGGGGAAAAGTTTCTACGTTGCTCCATTATACACAGGGGGTTCCTAAAACTGGGATTCAGTGGATAGATTGTCGGCATTGAATTCTCAAATGTCAAAGTATACATAGGGCATCATCTTCCTTTTTTAGGTAGTTTGGATAATTTACACAATTATGCCATTGATAGAGAAGAATGGAATAGAATCGATAGATTATTCAAGTGCGGGTAGTCCGCAATAAAACTGAATAAAGTCCAGTTTACGTAAAAGTGCCCACCATTTAATAGAAACAATTAAAATTTTGGGGATTGTCAGTCTTAACTGATATATACACGAAGCGTTTTGCTTCCACTTTTATAATGCGTACTGCCAGAGAGTGGAACTCACTGCCTGAGTCTGTGTTTCCCGATATGTACAACCCCGGAGTCTTCAAGTCGCGAGTGAATAGGTTCCTTCTAAGTTTGCGTGCTCCTCCTTAGACCGCGTCGTCGCTTAACATCAGGTGAGACAGTGGTCAAACGCAAGCTTATAATCTTTTTTAAAATTGGAACTTGATCGTAAGTAAAATTTGAATTTTCTAACTTGAACTTGTATATCCTTGACGGAAATAGTGCTTCTTTGTTTATTTACATCCTTAACTTTCCAATAAACAGAAGGGTGGGCCCCTGGGATAATAGTAGCAATATCCCGGATAAGATCATATCTCTTATCCCAATCTTAATTCGAATAGAGAGATCCTTTTCATTCGCACGTACTTGGTAACTAATTTTCAATATCTGTTGCTCTTGCAAGCCGACAATATAACTATGTAACTTATATGCTCTATAACAGAATAAACAGACATACTCGTATATATCCCTTACCATTACATAAATCCAAATTAAAATGTGTCGGATGTGTGCAATCTCTGTTCTACACGGACACGGAATACCTACTTGCAGTTGACACATAAAATAACACACACACACACACACACACACACACACACACACACACACACACACACCCACCCAACACACACACACACACACACACACACACACACACACACACACACACATCACTAGTGTAGTAGCGTCAATTATAATTAGTATTACATACTACTTGTATATTTGTTTTTCTATCAATATTTTAGTTAATTTCTAGAACTCTATGTACCTATTTCTGAGAGAGGCTTTGACGTCTGCGACACAGTTTCACACTAATGCAGGTATCATCGATTCTCAACCATTTATTGTACTTGCTGTTTTTAGTTCTTATTAAATAAATAGACTTGAAACTTTAATTCTTAACTTTAGTAGTTTCAGGCCAATATCGATTACAAGGAAATAATTATAATTAATTTATAAAGTATTCATTTCTCAAAGCACTGTGATACATTTTAGAAAACAAGCGATTTAATTTGAATACAGAAAATACGTATGTTAAGAATTTTAGAATCCTGTAAAATACTATTCAGCCTAGCGCCTATGTGAAATACTAAAGGTACAATATTTTTGGTAGCTCAGTTTCGAGAACATCAATATTCTCGCAAAGACATTATCTAATTTGTGCTATTATGAGTTTCAAAATTTTAAAAACTCTGAATCACTAGTTTTAGTCCCACTTGGGGTGTTTATTAGTCGTTAAACTAGATACTCGTAACTTAGACTAACTAAGACTTATTTTAGGTTACAGTTTATGAAAATTATTTTAGAGCTGCGCCCCGCGGTTTTACCACCGTGGTGACGATTGATGATGATGATAAAAGATGACATGGTCCTTGTGTAAATCAATTGGGGAGGCATATGTCCAGCTGTTGACGTCCTATGGCTGAGATGATGAAGATGATGTTGATAATGATGGTGAACCTTATTCACGCTCAAATGCGACTATTCCGCTAAAATAATTCGTTTGAAGTGACACTCTCATCTCATTTACTTTGATTTTCAATCTCCACACAAGACATAGGTAGGTACATATAATATTTTACTACTCCAGTTACTAGCGTACATTTCTACTGAGTCTATATCTACTCAGTAAGGCATAAAAATCAAATTGGTCCCCCGTATTTTCGTTCGCCAAAAGTAATAGACTGAGCCCGTATGAGGGTTACATTATCATAAACGGCGCCCAGGGCTGAATATCGAAATGAAAAATGTAGCTAACTCGCTCTTTTTAAGAGGAAAAACATAACATTGGATTATAATAAAATGGGAACTATGTTGAGACTTCTTAAGTTGTTCTTTTAAATTAATCCCATTATCCTACTAATATTATAAAGGCGAAAGTTTGTGAGTATGGATGTATGTTTGTTACTCTTTAACGCCTAAACGGCTGAATGGATTTGGATATAATTTGGTATGGAGATATCTATATAGATATCTCTCGATATAGCTTATATAGCTTATATCCTGGATTAACACATAGGTTTATTTCTATCACCATCATCTTCACTGTTATTCATCACCACGCGGGTAAAAAAACAGGGCGCACCTAGTTTTTAACCGACTTCAAAAAAAGGAGGTTACTCAATTCGACCGTGTATATATATATTTATGTTTTTATAATTTCGTTGTTTATGAACCGATTTTGATGATTTTTTTTGTTTGATAGAGTATACTTCCGTGGTGGTCCCATTTAAATTTCATCAAAATCGGACAAGCGGTTTTTGAGTTACACTCCAATAACTGAAAACTGCTACGCATACCTATGCGATATTATAGTTGCGGTTGAAGACATCGGAGAACAAACACAATGACAATTGATCCCGTGAGTAACAAAGGTCACTGAATAGGGTAACAATTTTTTTTTACCAAAAAATGGAACCGACTTCAATACACAAAAGTGTAAAATAACGTTGAAGAAGTCGCTACCATGAGCACATTGCAATATTGTGATGATAGTTACTTTTGTTAACTATCATGGTACCGAATGCAACAAGGTTATTTTACACTTTAGTGTGTTGAAGTCGGTTTCATTTTTTGGTAAACATTTTTTTTACATATATTAATTGTAATCTGCTACATCAGACGTCTTGTATGTTTATCCTGTAAATACGTTAGGACGCGAGGCTCACACCCTTACATACGTTACGTCAACAGTTCCTTAGGATGCCTAGTGCAGTGACGAAAAACAATTCTGTTTATGTAGGTTGCATGTGCACATGCTGTATCTTTCCTGCATGCCTTTTCTGTGGGAAGGAAGGTGGTGCACACTGATGGTCAACCAAAAGCAATTTCATGCAAAATTATTACAAAATATTTCTAATTATTTAGTGCCATAGCTTCTAGTTCCCGGGGCCATGGGTTTGAAACCCGTCAGAGGCATTACGTTTGTGTGATGAGCATGGATGATTTTATCGAGTCTTGATATTTGTTTGATGTGATTATAAGTCCATGCGTTCCGCGACACAGGGAATCCTAGTGCTCAGGTGTAAGAGAGATAAATAAAACAAAAATCATATTGTTTTTAATAAGTGTTACCGTTCTACTCATAAACCTCTACTACCACAGTCAAAAGATTTCCTTGGAAAGCATTATCTAGAATGTACGATGTTCCACTAACATTAAACGCTGCCGTATCGATAATAACAGTATTATGTATTTGTTTAGAACTTAGTCTTATTTCTCTATAATAACAGTTTTCTGCATTTGTTTGGAACTTAGTTTTACACCTCGATAATAGCAAATTTCTGTATTTGTTTAGAACTTAGTTTTACTCCTCGATAACACTGTTTTCTGCATTTGTTTTGAACTTAGTTTTACTCCTCGATAACACTGTTTTCTGCATTTGTTTAGAACTTAGTTTTACTCCTCGATAACACTGTTTTCTGCATTTGTTTAGAACTTAGTTTTACTCCTCGATAATAACAGTTTTCTGCATTTGTTTTGAACTTAGTTTAACGCCTCGATAATAAGAGTTTTCTGCATTAGTTTAGAACTTAGTTTTACACCTCGATAATAATAAATTTCTGTATTTGTTTAGAACTTAGTTTTACTCCTCGATAACACTGTTTTCTGCATTTGTTTAGAACTTAGTTTTACTCCTCGATAACACTGTTTTATGCATTTGTTTTGAACTTAGTTTTACTCCTCGATAATAACAGTTACCTGCATTTGTTTAGAACTTAGTTTTACTCCCCGATAATAAGAGTTTTCTGCATTAGTTTAGAACTTAGTTTTACTCCCCAGTATAGGACCGCATATGGACGAACACAATTGGGAAGTGGCAAAGCGGTTTGCGTTCCCGCCACAACCGCTGTAGGAAAATCCTTTACATAGCTGTGTATTTATATCATAATAGAACCTGAAAGTAAATAAATAAAAATGTAAATTATAAAATCTATGTAACTAATACGGTTGAATGTTAAAAAAAATACCTGGACGGTTAACTCAAGAGTAAAAATATATATAAATAGAACAAAAATATGAAGCGATGAAAGCTCGCCGGTCGGGGCGTCAGCTGTCAAAGTGACGGACGTGGGTTAGATTTTCACCAACAGCTTTAGCTTCCGGTGACGGTAACACAGTTCTTTAGTAGGTAGGATACTTTCATGTACCTGTTTGGCTAGCTATCACCCTCAAGTATGAAAAGCTGTCCAAGTTAAGTCAGTGGTCATGTGGTCAGACAGCAGTCCTTGAGAGCCAGTGACCATTATAGGTCTAGCGTGATAACATCTTCAACCACATCATCACTGACCATCAAGCGAGATAGTGGTCAAACGCTAGATCTGTACAGTATAAATAATATATCCCTATTCACATCAGTATCAAAAGTGCCAGCGAGATTCGTCACTAGTTGATTAAAAAAATATTATATGGATCTTAATGTGGTGGACATTAAGATCCATACAATATTTTTTTTAATGTGCTATCCAACTCTGACACAATAATTAAAAATATAAAAGAACCCAATATCCTCCAGGCATCAATTTCGATTCCGAAACAATTGCCGTTATCAAGTATACTGCGAGACAAGGGGCAAAGGGATAATATATAGTATAGATATACAATATACACTAGATAGAATAGATAAACATAGAATAAAGTATACCTGTGTATATATAGAAATCAATACTTCAAAATCATCTTACATTGGATGATAATCCTGACACATTCCAAAATCTGGCTGCAAACGGCAGAGTACTTGTTCTGTGAGATTCGTATCTTTTATCATATGCGTACCGACATCTATAACCAAAAAGTATTTTCAAATTATAAACATTGAAATATTACGCTATGTAAAGTTTACGTTAAACAACAATTCCATACCATTACAGGTCTCGTGACATTCAGTTATAGTGTTAAACTTATTATAAGAATTTGGGCAGCCACCATCAATAAAGGTTTTGCAATCTTCGAGTTTAATATCGTAATAAAATCTAAAAATAAAAGTTCTATTATGCAAGTATAAACCATATGTACTTATTGTGTATTACGATTATCGTGGTCCTCAATTCACCCAATAGCTTCCCCAAAATAGAGATTAATTAATCTCTTAATAATATCAAGCGATTAATTATTTTCTATTTTATTATGTAGTCATGCCTCATAATAAATAATATAATGTAATTAAATTAATTGTAATTAAATGTAAATACCATTGCTTCTGTTTATCAAACATGCTATACAAATACAAATACATAATCAATTATGATTTGAGTGAGACATTATTATATTTTTTTTTGGTACGAAGCTGTCTTAATTGGAAAACGCAAGCCTGACGAAGATTACAGGATTGTACCCATTGGGAAACACGGACTCAGGAAACGAGCTCCATTTCTTGGCAGTACGCACCAGGAAAGTTGAAGAAAAAGGCTTAGTACGCATAGGTGGTGTTTATCGTTTAGCAATGCGGTACTTCTTGTTGACCGATGATGGAATTGGGATTTAATTATAACTATTTGTTTTGAGGTAGACAAAACTGAAATTTAACTAATAAATCAGCCGTATATAGTCGCATAGGCTGTATCTAATTATATTTAATTCTCAAATAAATATAAGCCAAATATTAATACAGATTCTACAGACTTAATAATTTACCTTCCATTTTGTCTACCATTGTTGCAATCATTTGTATTGGGTTGAAACTTGCACCATTCTTTCCAGCTATAATCGTTGATGCCTTAAAATATTCAACATTATTAAGTGTCGTTATATAACAAGTGAACTTGAGCACTTTTTGTAATAGCAGTCGATACTACAATGTTCAAAGAACCTCGCAACCAAGAAAAGTCACAAACCTCGAGTAGTGCTCATCCCAGAATTCATCTCATTAATACACAACACTAGGAACACATTGGAGCATAAAATAAATGGCAACGCAAAACTCAACAGGTACGACATACCAAAAGCAATATCGCAGTTCACCGAGAGAGTAAAATAGTTTTCCAATAGAAATAGCACGTTTTTTTTATTAGGAATATAATAAAAAACCTTTTGTATGAACATAATCGTATATTGGTTCAGCTTAAATTCCGAACGCCATAAAAATGTCGCTGCTAGTTAAGTTTGTAGTATTGCTAGGCCTTTACTGCGGCTGCAGTTAGGTCTTGTATCGCAGCGTCTAAGGCTTGTTGTTCGATTGCAGGAGTGATAGACTTCCTGACATTTTCCAATATCCAGTTGACCATCCATTTCTGTTGTATTCGCGTTTTCACTCTATACGTCTTCACATGATAATCCATTCGTGATTTTGTGCTTCTGTATACTTGCATCATTCTTTCTCGGTATATGGCTTCCAGCTGCATGTCTATATTCTCCTTCTTTGCATCCATCAAAATCTTTTGTCCTTGAGCTCTTATCTTGCCTTCTTCAGCCGCTTTTATTGAAGATTGGTAGATGTCTAATTCATCTTGCCTGCCTTTCTCCATTTCTTTTTGTATTGCATCGACTTCAGCATCCAGACTCTTTCCTATACTTTGACCAAATCTAGTGGTGACGTAATAAACAACTACTGCGACAGATAGGCCGAGGTAGTATTCATGCTCCATCACGTAAATCTCCTTGCTGAGCAAGTAATTGATGACTACTGTTCCAAACACATAAGGTCCTGAAACACCGGTTATAGGATGGAAGAAAGTGAACCAACTCTCTGGTAGGAAACCATAACGCACAGGGCCAGATTTTTGGGCACGTTTCAGAAGTATTTTTGGGGCCTCTGGACCTGAACCAGATCGTGAGCCGGGACAGGGTTTTCTCTGAGTAGGACATGTCGTCGTATGGGCTAACACTGTATGTGGCGGAGATAGCAGACGCTTTAGAAATAGTCCTGGTAAGATACGACAGAGCATTTTCACACACCGATCATATAACACATTTATAATATAATTACTCCAAGACAGTCAATGGAATTTCTGTGTTTTTATATTATAAAATATACAAAATCGCTTCTTTTAAATTTTCCTTCATTCTCTCTTACTCTTTGACATTTATTTCTTTAATTGTTGACTCAAACGCTCAATGTTGACAGTATTGTCAAATCAGACAAATTGAAAAGAGTGCACATGAAAAGGATGTACTATGGTAGTTAAATATTTTTAGGTCTGCGTCGAATAAAGAGGTTATAAGTTAAAACTCCTTGTCCGCCTGTGTACGCAGTACTAGTTTGTGCCTGTGTATGACATGCGTTTTTGGCATCACAGGTTTTAAAAGGCTAGACTAAAGTGGTTTAATTCTATGAAATTTTATACATGTTTGAATCTTGTTCCTGTTAGCCATGTTTCACAAATATATATGATCAGATGCTATATGATAGATAACCTCTGATATGAACCCAAATGTTTGTTGAATCCCGCGCAAAGTGTAGATAAAGAGAAGGAGAGAGAGGGAAAGAGAGCGAAAGAGAGAGAAGAGGAATTCAGACTCAACCAGAATTGATTATTAAAAAGTATTTTATTATTCTAGAAAGGCAGGCGTTTGACATAGTGGGATAGTGAACTCACCTGATGTTATGTGATGATGCGAGATGCTTAACGATGGATCATGCCGGGCTAGAAGCTACCTGTTCACTCGTGACTTGAAGATGCCCAGATTGTACCCATGTGGAAACACAGACATTAACAATGAATTCCACTCGTTATCTGTACGCACTATGAATGTGCAAGGAAAACACTTCGTGCGACAGGTTGGAACGTTTACCATAAATGAATGTCGCATAGCAGTCCATCTGGTCGTTAATTGATAGAAATGGGGAAGGAGGAATCAAGTTATGTAGCCCTAGAGATCACTCCCTGAAATGTATCTGGTAAAAACCGATAACCTGGTGACTTTACGTCCGCGTCGTTGCTGTAGACTTTGAATGACTTTAATGACTTAGTCGACCCATTTTATATTTTAATATTTAACACAATATGAGCATTTTGAAACCTCCATTTTTATATTTTCGCCATTCAAAATTCATGTTTGGCAAAAGATACTTTCAGTTATAAGGCAGCCTAAACTCATGCTCTTTCGATAACATTTAAAAAAATGCTAGGTGTAAGAATGCTAATTTCTAATCTTATCTACTAAATAAAACGGCTGGCACACTGAAACATTCATTTGTATACTAATATGATGAAGCTGAAAGACAGCTATACATTCAGAAGTCTTGACAGTGGTAAGGCCTCCTCGAGCCTACTCGAGAATATTGAGAGACGTGGCGCCTAAAATCGTATAGAATAGAATAGAATAATCATTTTTCTATTCTATGCTAATCATCGTATGCACTTATAGTAGATATCTATTACTTGTATAATAATTGTTACGAAGTATTATAGAGATTCATGGTAATCTGTACTATAATATTACAAAGAGGAAAGATTTGTAAGTAAGTATGTTGTAATGAATAAACTCAAAAACTACTGTGATGATTTTTACAGTTCTTTTTTTTTCAAAAAACGATTTTGAGTAACATAGGCTATATTATATTTCCAAAAAAATAGGTATCCTTATAATTTTTAGTCTTCAAATATTTTACTCGTGCGAAGCCGGAGCGGACTGCTAGTTAATTATATTAATTATCGAAATATCAAAGTATCACGACACTTCATTTATTAAATTACTTCAAGGTTAAATTATTATGATATTTGTTATACAAAAATACTAAAATTTACAAAAATAAATGGGTGTGGGGGTTGGAGGATGAAAAATACTTTACGACCTATTCTCAGACTTACCAAATTACCACCACCATCGTTATCATCATTAAATACATAAGATATATCCACTTAATAAAGATGTCCGCTGATTAAAAACGTATCTGTTTTTGCAACTGCCAATTTCAATTGATCTTCGCCAAATTGCAAAAACGTCCAGTTTCAGCATAACACAGAATACTTGAAAGGCTATCTCGATGTATGCCAGATAAATGCATTGCTTCCTCATCAAGCGTTGGTAATCCTTGCATCTCCTATCTTGGATGAGAATTTCAACCTAGTAATTTACTAGCGGAGATGAGGTCGAAATTAGAAAGGGACTTCATCCTCATGCTGCTACCGTTTGGAGACAACAGTAGTGCCATAGCGGAAATTTCTCTTCCTTTTGTACTACCGGTTGTTGAAGCGTGATTATGGAAATATAAAGGTACAATAAACACTATTTGATATATACGGTGGTGATTATCTTGTCAAAACTTAAACATTTATTATTTTTTTGAGATGCATAGCATATTTTAGCATGCATTTAGGTAGTGAAGGGTTTTTTATAATATTATTAAAACTCACGTTCATAATTACTATACCTAATATACTCCTTTTACGGGTTACCGTGACACTTACGCGTATTCGATATCACGATCGACAATTGTTTCGGCTTTTCCTGGAAGCCTTCATTAGGATCTTGAGTGCGGTGCGGTGCGGTCGTCAAGACGTACGTCTCGCGCCGACTTTTAATAGATCTAGAGTTTGACCACTACGTCACTTGACGATGTGGCCAAAGATTTTTTAAAATTATAAGTAATAACATAACCAAAAGTGAAATAGATTATGTCTTTCTTTTTGTACATTATCATCAAAATCAAGAAATTTATTAACTGTTAGTAAACAGTAATGTAGATGTTTAGTTTTGTAATTATAGTACCAGAGCCCCCGACCAAAATTTTCGTCTTATTTTATTACAGTCAAAATTGTGTCCTATTGATATATTTTATTATCATGAACCCATTTTTCTGACGCCAGGATCGTGGTAAGTATATTTGAAAGAAAAAAACACCAGACAAAAAAAATATTATAGCAAACCGTATGATAATCTTTTTCCGAGTGAATTTGGATCAGTCTGCAAAGACTGATATATGCAGAAGAATCCAATATTTTCTAGAAGAACAGTAGAACACAATATACTTATTTTAAATTGTTAATCATTCATATTATTGTTATTTATTAGCTGACCAAAACGTTGTCACATATCTGTCTATCTTTTATAGACTGACAACAACAAGTGGATGGTTCAAATGTTATTGTAGTGGCTACAGTATTGTAATTAGTTATTAGTATTTTATTTTAATAAAGGAGTTGGTTCATTTAAATGTTATCAGTTTTCACGTTTCCAATTTCCAGCTAGGAAATTCCAGGGTTCCAGGTGTTAGCGGCTTTTTTCCCCAAATTACTGCTCACAGAGCACACAGACAAACAAACAGATATCCATGCCGAAATTAGCTGACGTCAACATATAGCGTAATAACGTATTAACGTCCTAAACTTTCCCATATGAAAAGTAAAGTTTTAAACGACTTGTACACTTAAGAGAGAAATAAAATATCTAATTATCGTGATATTATGTTCTATGTATTCTAAGATATACACGTTTAAAATATACATTTATAAATATTTAATCTATAGTCTTATAAAGAAAATATTTAAGATACTTATAGTATATCCAGAAAGCAACTATAAATATCATACTGAAATTATCAGTGTGTTGAAATTGATAAACGCCTGATTATAAATTCATAGCAAACGACTTATAAACTCCAAGCAAACAATTGCCTAGAGATTTAATGTGGCGTGAAAGTTCATGAACATAATATCAAAACTTAATTGTGAATGTATGTATGCAAGTTAAATGGGAATACAGATGAACAATCGTTGATTAAAAAAATATATATTGCGCCTGGCCGAAAGGACGTATTACAAAATTATGGCATATAATTTATGCCATATTTCAATTTGAGGACTTCATAGGTGCCGATGATATGACAAAGATTTGCGGGTGTTTACAGGTAGAAGGGACGGGACAAATCCTGATGCGCGTTGATATAAAATATTATGCATAGTGTTAGGGTACTTTGGAGTACCCGCCTGGCTGGCTACCAACCCTCAAGTTTGAACAATTGACACCGAACACTTAGTGTGTTCAGGCAGCGGTACTTGAGAGCCTGTCCGTATTCTAGGTCTAGCGTGATAACATCTTCGACGACATTTTCACTGACCATCAAGTGAGATGGTCGTCAAACGCTCTATGCAGTATAAAAAAATTAGAGAATTTTCGTTAAAGGAAAAGTATGACTCTATACGAAAACATTTTTTCTCCAATAAATTAGCAAATGAAATCAATCAGGGGTGACTAGTTCATGAACTTCTCTCGTCTTATAAGACATGTACGGCTTTCAACAAAAAAGCACTCGACGGTCGCCGTGGCGCAGTTGTTGTGCGATGAGTGTGGATGTTTGTCCCGGGTCTTGGGTGTTTGTGTGGTGTGATTGTGTGTGTCCATGCCTCCCGCGACACAGGGAATCCTAGTGCGGGGGTCTAAGTGTAGCCTTAAAAAAGCTGAAAATACTTAATATTGTCTATTTAGCAAATGGTAACGCCTTAATGGGAGAATGATGCTAGTATTCTGCGTTCGCTATTTGAGCAATCCATGGAATAGCAGCTAGATGTTTGGTGAAATGTTTTTGGTATTAGCTATTGTATTGTTAGTTGTTCGTAGTACATGGTTTAAAATAATAATCAATTTAGTCGCTTGATTAATGCAGATGTTGTGTGGATTAGATGGTTACATGTTATCCTTCTATTTCTATGATTTATGATTGTATCTAAAAGAACGAAGCCTAGTGAATTGTTTTATTTGAGTCGGTCAACTTTAAATTTTGCAGTTCTGCTAATCGCACATTCCACACTAATAAAAAAAACTAGCTGTCCCCCCCCCCGGTTTTACCCGCGGAGTGATAAAAAAGGGTGATGATGGTGATAATGAAAATAACCCTATGTCTTAAGCCAGGGTATAAGCTATCCCCATAGCGAATTTCACATACACACATACACACTTATACACATACACACAAACTTTCACATTTATAATATTAGCAGGATTACACTACAGCCTGTATTTTCTAGGATGAAATTTGGTATGTAGACACTTCAAGTCCCGGAATAACACATAGGCTATGTGTATTTAGAAGTCAAGTTAATAGTAAGAATTTTTATCATCATCGATCATCACCACGCGGGTAAAACCGCTGGGCGCAGCTAGTTAGTAATATAAGTTAGCTGTTTCGACCAGGGTGTCAAGTCTACTAATTCAAAGTTCATATTCAGTCTGCTGCGAGCCTTGCCGATGCCAATAAGACAACGTCAAAAATCCGTAGTCAGCTAAGTCATAGCAGGCTGAGTCTGTGTTGAACCTATGCTCGGCCTATGTTGATTTAGTAGGGCATTTGACATTTAATGTACTAACAGACTACATAAATAACGTCCTGTGTCAGTGAATCTAGAATTGAATCAAGATTGTTTCAACATGGACGAATTAAAAATAGCGGACTCCCAAAGCTGTCAAATTCACCAACTGTGAGCCGATCATATTGCCATATTGAGTAGTAGACTTAGGCCCCAGGCCGCAACCTGGAGAGTTTGCGAAAATGCTAGTCCACGCAAGTGAAAACGCTGAGCACGGGTAGTCAATATATTTACAACCTGAAAATATAAATCGCGCCTGTTTCATATTCATAGAACTTGAACGGGTATGAGATGAACTTTTTCAAAGTGTACATTTGATGGGAAGCGTGAAGGGTCGCAAGTATAAGAGCGAAGGCGTGTACTCTACAGACGATTTCACTTCAGCTAAAATTAAAGCCTCGTCGAGATCAGCGTATTTGAGATTGCGGTCTCTCTTTTTTGCTAGCATCTTATATATAAAATACGTGTAGAAATACCTTTTTGGGCAGGCCAATTTCACGCCCCGCTCGGACTGTCTTACTTTTTTTGCTATCCGAGATGGAGGTAAGACGTGTGAATGAAAAGATACGGTTTTGATTTATTACGAATAGGTAAGAAAAACACAATAGAAGGAATACAAAATGCAACTGGAATAAGAGACAACTATGGCTCTACTAGAATTTGAGGGAAATGAGAATTCATTAGTGTGTGTGTGTGGTGTGTGAGAGAGAGAGAGAGAGAGAGATTCAATCGTAAGTGTGTGAGCCATCACGCTGACTGGTGGAATACTGGTTTGCAGATAGGCTCTTGGAGTTGCGGACCCCCGGACACGGCCTGCCGACTGTGTTATCTGCTGATCCGCGTGAGTCTCTCTTCTTCTCAGATCCTGCTGTTCTGCTGGGCTAAGTTGGTGACTTTCATTCTCTTATGTGGTAGCTAGCCAAGTGTTGCGAATTTAATAACAGTGTTACCATCCCCGGAAGCTCAAGCTGTTAGTGGGGTTCGAACCAGCGTCCGTCAGTTTGACAGCCATCGCTCCCGCCGCTGAGCTATCATTGCTTGAAATAATATATTCAAACTTTGCAGTTATATACCTCTATAATAGGATAAGTTAGAAAGCTCTTGAACATGTGGTAATACAACTACATATATACAATCATCTGTTACACGCATATACACATACACACTAACGCAAAAATCTAAAACACATAACTAGCATTGCGCTCTAGTGTTTAGCAAAACATATGCCATGGAGCACGACGAGATACGGGTTACGTGCAATATCATTACGTTCTTTATAATTATCAACAGCATGACAGCTAATTTTAGGATTTACCTATCATTGGTAGTGATTCGCATATTCAACTGAACTAAACTAAAATTTTGTAAAACGAAATCAGTTCTTACACGGTTACGATAAAGTCTAAACTAGTATGAGACTTATCAATAACATCACTAAAATGAAATGTATTTATTAAATTTGCGGGTAGTTTTAGCGAAATTAAGTCGCCACTTATTTGGTGCCTACTAAAACTACCCGCAATTGACCAGCAATGGAATAAAACTCTTCTAATATTCGTGAGAGCGTTGTATGGAGTTATGCTAATTTGAATTTTAGCGTAAATAGACTACGAGCTATTTTAATTTGTAGAATTTTAGTGATCTTTAGCTAGTTCGTGTGATTAACAGAATTAGGGCCAATGGCTAAAGTTCACTTTGGCCCTAATTCTGTTAATCACACGAACTAGCTAAAGTTCACTAAAATTCTTCAAATTGAAATAGCTCGTAGTCTATTTACGCTGACATTTTCACTACGTAGAGATGTATTTTTGTATTACATTATGTATTATCTGTACTTTGATTTTGATTGATTACTTTTTTTACATTGTTTGGTGGCATTGAATAGGCTCCGAAACTACTTAACGAATTTGAATTATTCTTTAATTGTTGAGAAGCTACACTATCCCTGGGTGATACGATATACTATATTTATGATGTTTTCAAAAAAATAAGGGATACTTAAAATTTTAGATATTGAAATTTTTTTCTCTTGCGAAGACGGGGCGGATCGCTAGTATGGTATGCATATATCGGTGTCATGAATGGTTGCCTGTACAAAAAGACATTGTACTCTAACACCAGGTAAATCTTAAATAAAGTTTATAATAATGTTAACAGTTTAGTAGTTTGATGGACGTTCGTGAACTGAGAACATTTTATCTGTTGTTTTTTTATATTTGCGTATCTTCCCTTGGTACTTTGTTGGTTTATGTGTACAGAAGACTAGTTAAAATATGCAAAATGCTCTACTTTTTTTATCCACGAATAATAAAACAATCGGCATTTGTCCTGTTTCAACCATAATGTCGCCTTGATTATATATCAAATAACTGGACCTGAGGTCAGCAGCTTTCACTATAACTTTGTGTATCTGACTATAGAGTCTAAAATCATTTACCAAGTTATTGTTTGTCCGTAAAGACTCATCGATAAGTCGAAGAATGTTTACGTACGATCATACATGTTTACCTGCACACACCCTCGCTTATATTCGCACATGCAATCCACACACACACACATGTAGAACATAAAATTTCTGTTTCAAACGAACGCTACGTCCGAAAGATTCAATGAAGTAACCTTTTTCAAGAGGATTTAGATAAAGCTGAATGTACATTAATTTAATTTATTTACATTTGAAAACAGACGAGGTTTTATTTTTATCGCTCTTTATACTCTCTTGACATGGTGTAATCACTGCATTATATTCCCGCTGCTAAAACATGACCCTATCAGTATAGGGGAAGTATTTTGGCGAAATGCTGCCAAGTGTGACTTGTCGTATAGGGTAACCAGCCCAATGTCGACGATGGCAAAGGGCGTCTCAACGTCTAAAATCCTAAGAAAAAAATAAGTTACGGCGACGGCTAAATCGGGCATCTGAATTAGGTTAGCGCTCAGTTCAAAATGACATAATCAGTCACCCATCCATAAAGTGCCAGTTCAAGGATGAAGAATGTATTGAAACTCTGTTACAAGTGTTCTATATCTAAAATATACATGACTGCCTGTACCCCCCGGTTTCACGCGCGTGGTGATGATGGTGATGATAAAAGTAGCATATGACACTCACAAATAACGTGGCTTACTATTGGTAAAAGAATTTTCAAAATCGGTTCAGCAGATCCAGAGATTACCTCTTTATAACATTACGAGCGATCCGGCCCGGCTTCTCACGGTTACATAATTGAAGTTTTATGAAGGATCCCTATTTTTTTCTTGTAATAAATATACTCTATGTTACTCAGTGTAGGATTCTCGTGGCGAAATAATTTTCGAAGTCGGTCTAGTATGGTAGAGCTGACACAAGAGAAAAAAGACACAATAAGAAAACAGCGCAACAATTACTAGTGTATGTCATAAATTTGTGCCCAAGTCAGCATGTACTAGGTTTTAAACCAGCGCTGGTATTCCATTGGGTACCAAATAAATGACGTTACGGCACGATTCAACAACCAAATTATACATTTTAGTGTTTTTTTTTGTTACCGTTGACTAGCTGCGCCATTTAGCAATGCCCCCGCATTGCTAAACCCGCGTATGTTTGATGATAATGTTGGAAGTAGGCTATGTCTTATTCCGGGACTTAAAGTATCTACACACCAAATTTCATGCAAATCCATCCAGCCTTGAGCGTGAAAGAGTAACAAACATCCAAATATCCATACAATCAAAAGTTAAATAATAAAATAAATGGATCCAAGAATACAATAGTTACTGTCATCGTAAATGTACATGACAACCAAATGAGATATTTGATAGTTCTATTGTGATCCCCTCTTGGTAACTACTGGTGGCTCATTGACCATTCACGCATGAACAAATTATGCATGCTATGCGTGACTCACCGGAACTCTACGATAGCCGCTGCTGATAGGCCTCGAAAGCCTCGACGCGACGCATTATGCTTGGACCTATTAAAGTGTCTGACAATGCACAACATAGCGCAGGAGGGTGCACTGTCATTTTCCACCGACTTCATAAAAAGAAGGAGGTTACTCAGTTCGACCGTATCTATATATATATATATATTTATGAGTGTTCGCGGATAAGTTCGTCGTTTATGTACAGTAGTAATAATAATGATGTTGTGAGTGTCATGAATATGGGCCCCGACTCAGCATACAACTAAGGCAAGAGTATTTAATAATATATATATTATAGTACAATATTACTAGTTAACTATATTGTATGTAATAATATTATAGATTACGATACAGTATTAATAGTTAACTATAATGCTGCTTCCATATTAACAGCCGCATCAAATACCAAATGCGGTCAGTTTTCATAAAGGTCTAATTATGATAATTAAAACAGTGAAGCATCAGTACTTGCAAACCTATTAAAGGAAATCTAGGTGTAGTATACGTATTGAGCAAATCTTCTAAAACTAGTAGCGCCCTGTGGGTTCGCCCGCTTCGATAACGGTTTTCCCGCTACCTCAATTATCCCACGAGAACTATACATTTTTTGGGATAAAAGTGGCCTATGCGTTATTCCAGGGTCTAACCTATCCCCGTATGAAATGTCATCAAAACCGGCACAGCTGTTTTAATGTGAAGGAGTAACACTGGTTATTTAATTATTTGCTTATCCCACGCAAACAACAATTATTTTCGGGATGATGTAGTGATGAGTAGCCCATGTGTTAATCATGGGTCTAAATTGAACTATCACCATGGCAAATTTCATCGAAATCGGTCCAGCCGTTTGAGCGTGAAGGAGTAATAAACATACAAACTTTCCCCTGTATAATATTGGTGGGATAACAAAATAAAATGTATTTAATTCTTGAGACAATAAGTAAGTACTTACTTACTTCAAGTTTTCATAAGTTTCACGATATCGTATTCTCTACAGTTATGTTTCACTGAAATTCCATTAAATTTTATAAGTTTTAAGCACCTAAAGCTCTTTGGTGGAAATTCGACGAACGTTTCGGCACCTTCGACTCTCCCAAGTTTGGCAGAGTTTAGCACCTGTACTTGGATATTTACGTAAATTCTTCCTGCGGGAATGGGTAGAGAATGATGGAACAACGACGCCATGGTAGGTGAGGTGGGCCATGGAGGCGCAGTGTCCTCGGGGTGGAGGGTGCGGGGGCGGCCTGACTCCGCTCCCGCCGCTACAGACGAACAGCGCAGATCCGCTACTCGGCTCTACTCGGTTCGCTTGCCGCGATCATACCGCGTGGAACCTCCAGGCGAGCGTCCGTGCGACCTCCGCGCTTGCCGGCTCCGATAACTTACAAACTCACTTTCCGCATCCGGAAACCGGTTCCCACTATAAAAAATCTATTACAACATAACCGCTCCGAGATTCATTCCCGAATTCCGTATACCTTGATCATATGAAACTTATTTAGTGAACTTTAAAGCGCGACACTTTGGAAAACTTTTAAAAGTTTTGTTTTTAAGCGCGTCCTGCGTTGTGCGTGTGTGTGTTTTATAAAGTCATGGCTGGGCAAAGTCCTCAGTAAACCGGTAAGTAAAACGGACTTTACTGGAAACATTTATTCAAATTCAAACGTGCATGTATTCCAATAATTCGGTACGATTGTGTAAAGTGTAAATTGTAGCGTACAGAGATTTTTGTGTGTGAGTGTGCGATGCATTCGAAACTTAATTAGCAGGTCAGTGCCTGCTCTGTATGTGTAAGGAGGGTCTTCCAGTTTTTTAACCGACTTAAAAAAAGAAGAGACTCTCAATTTGACCCGTATGTGATTTATTTTACTTATCGAACGAAATGTTTTGCATCCTACAGTCATATTTTTCTTTTAAGCGCTTCGTTTACTCTACAATGTCAAACAAAAAATGCTCTATGTTTATAAAATATCCGCCATACATACTTCTTTTCTACGAAATGTGTAATTGTTTACTAAAACATCCGTATTGTCCTTTATTATCACCTTCCCAGAAACGAGTTGTGTGCAAGTATCTTGTGAAGATAATCTTCGCAACGTCAATTACTTTTGTTTTGGACTAGCTAAGCACGTTGCATCTGACAAAGTAACAAAACGATGTTGTACTTAGTGCAACGCATACTTGATATGACATATTACCGCACTGTTGTATATACATTACATTACAGACACATATCTAACTGGTTTCTTGTCGGATAACTGGAATTAGTCATCAATTAGGAGTTGTATCGAGTCTCGATGCTTTGTAATTGAACAAAGACAGAGAGCTTTCTGGTTTTGGAAGTTGAGAGGAAACAATGACGAATGAGCTTTCTTCTGTTGAAAAGACTTACATTTTGAGCTTAAGTGTGTAACTAAGATTAAATATTTATTATTTCTAATAATTGTATAGATAAGTGTTGTACCTACCACGTGTTTAAGTCGCTGTTTTTTTTTTGACTATTTTTCACCTATTTACATCATATTATGTGATCATTTTAAAAAACTTGTTTAATGCAATATGCATATAACTAGCTGACCTGGAAAATATTGTCCTGCCATATAAATTATTAAAATTGTCAACGTGAATTACTTCACGTAAATGAATATTTATGATACTAAAAATAGCATAAAAAGGAGGAGTGGGGGAGAAGGGTGAAAAATACTTTACGACGTAGACTTACAGAATATACTCAAAAATTAAAAAAAATTCGGTCAAGCTTTTTCAGAGGAGTTTGGTTAAACACTTTAACACGAGAATTTTAAATAATAGAAGTTTTGATACTTCAAATTTCAATCAAAATATATAACATGGATATATTATTCAAAAAGTAATTATATTTTTTGAAATACTATTACTTAAATGTATTACAATTGATATTAAATAATTATTTTCAAATCGTATGAAAATAGTGGAACTTATATAGGTTCAGGTTTTAGATTAGAAAAAATCGAGTTGACAGTCCATTTTTTTTATGAATAGGTCAGAATAACGTAAGTCTCCACGTAAAATATTAACTTGCGGAAACAAACACTTTTCTATTAAAAATTGCACTTCAGTATGTGAAATTGTTAAACTAAAAATAGAAAAATAATATTTTTTCATTTCAGTATTCATATGTGGCCACAAAGACTTAGATAAAGGAAGGATGGTGACATAACTAATATAACTATAATATAAAGAAGTAACGAATAGAAGTACATATTTGCATAAAACTGGATTGTAGCTACTGGTTGCGGTGCAACATTTTTTATAAACACCGAGAGTGTAATGCATATTTAGACTGTTTTTAACAACATCCAAAAAGTAGGAGGTTCTCAATTCAGTTACCTCAGAGCTTCATCATATGTAACGAATAAAAAAAACTTTATCATCATTATTTTTTATTTACATAACTCACAACTAGCTACGCCCCGCGGTTTTACCCGCGTTGTGATGATTGATGACGATTATGAAAAGTAGCCTAAGTGGTATTCCGGGACCTGAAGTATCTACATACCAAATTTCATACAAATCCATCCAGCGTATAGCATACGTAGGTAATAACTGCGCTACAATCTAGCGTTTAAATCCCTATATCAAAATAATTATTACCTAAAGCCCTACACGATTTGGCTTTTATAAGTAACAGATATTATAACCTTCATCGAAAACTTATTAATAGATGACCAAGCATTACGCTTTGTCTAGTTAATCCTAGGTATAATAATATAGATTTCGCCATTTTGTAAATTAAACCTAAGTAATTAATGGCCTGCCCGACCCTCAATTTATTAGATGGGTGCGTCTCGGTCGAAGTGTAAAACAAATGTTTATTATTCGACCCACATTGAACAACTACACTTGTATTTACTTAAGTGGTCTACGGCCATGACATCAGCTAATAATTTTCCTTTTCAAGGTTCTGGAAAAATGCCCTCTAACTACATAATATATTGTTGAACAATAATGAACTTAAAAGTTTATAGCGTAGGGTTTAAGTTTACGTACTGCAGATTTACGACCAAGAACTATTTCATAGTGTAGTTTCTGCAAGTCAATGAGAGAGCAACTTTTTTGATTATTTGAAGTAGTTGTATTATTGTAGTATATTGTTTATTTTGTACATATTAAAGCTCTAGATATATACATAGACATAGACATAACTTTATTGTGGCAAAAAACAAAAAAAATACAATACAGATGATGAGAAATTAAACTATTTATCTCTACTTTTTTGCCACAAGCCGACCCCAACTCAGCATAAATGCTGGTTACTACAACCAGCGCTGGTATTCCGTTGGGACCGGCAAGTGACATCACGCACGAATAAACACTGCATGGTGCACACAAAATATTTAGTTTAAAAAGATAAAAAATGCAATACTACCTAACAAAATATAAAATATAGTGTAACAAAGTGATGGTTTCCAGGCAGCACATGACGTTTATCAAAACCATCGCAACATTATGAAGTAAAAAAAAAATATAATGATTTTTCGTTTTTGTTCCGAAGGGAACTTAACAAACTTAACAAAGTATTATACGGTAGTATAGTATTGTGTAAAGACTACTAACTTACAGGCATATAAAAAAAATTGGTTGTTTGTAAAGTCGGTTTACGGACGATAGATTTACGTGATAACGTCATAATCATTTATGACTTTGACTTTGACTTTGACTTTGACTGACTTTGACTTTGACTTTGACTGACTTTGACTTTGACTGACTTTGACTTTGACTGACTTTGACTTTGACTGACTTTGACTTTGACTGACTTTGACTTTGACTGACTTTGACTTTGACTGTCTTTGACTTTGATTATTTTATGTAATACAAAACTCAGGTGGAACGTTACGCGGAACGTTACTATTTTTCATGAGTGTTGCTGGTATTCATCAATTTATAAAACTTTATCACGTCAAAAGTAAAATATACATATTAACTGATTATAATCAAAATACAAAAACAGACACAGGCTAATAAAGGTAAGCTAAATAACACTGGTGTCATTTTTTAACAGTTCTTCGCTTCACGTATGTATGTAACGTTAACATGAATGTGGATGGATATAGAGGTAGAGGAAGGTCGAAGAGGGCATGGATGGACTGTGTGAAGATATGTTTATGAAAGGTTTGAGCATTGAGATGACTATGATGTAACAGAATGAAAGAGATATCATGCTGCGTCGACCACACCTGGTGTGGGATATGGACAAGAAAAAAAAGAAGGATGTATAATTTTTCCCGAAAATAAGTTTAAATTGAATTGGTTTTCAATTCAATTTCAACTAACATTTTTCCTGCTTTTCTGAGTTCCCGACAGTGGATGGGCCAGGGTTGGCTAATAGTACACAACATAACTTTACGACAGGCGTTTTGTTTGCAAATCACGAAAAAGGGTTGGTAAGGTCTTAAAATATAATCTAATAAACTATGTAACCTACAAAATCTACTACAGATATTTTTATGTCAGGGACCTACATTTACATATTATACAGCGTTACTACGAAACCCCTACCAGTGGGGAAAGCTTTTTTTTTTACATATTATAAGTTTGCGTTTGACAACTGTCTCACCTGATGTTAAGTGAAGACGTTGTCTAGGATTTAGCACGCAAACCTAGAAGGTACCTATTCACTCGTGACTTGAAGACTCCAGGATTGTACATATCGGGAAACACAGACTCGGGCAACGAGTTCCATTCCTTGGCAGTACGCATTAAGAAAGTGGAAGCATAACGCAAACCTCTCAGTACTATATTAGCATTGCTACATAGAATTAGCTTAATTTATATAAGTAGGTATATATTATATATATTATATAATTGAAAAAATATATATTCACTAAATTACAAACCCAAAATAATATTAATAATTCTAGGTATAACATAGTCACACCTCGATTAAATCGTCACTGGCCATGAATAAGATAGTGATCAAACAATAGTGGTACATTAAAAAAATATACTAAAACCAAAAAGTACACATATCTGTCATTTCAATTTATGTCTCGGGGTACGGCTGCTTTGGGAGTTACCTGCTTCGCTGCGCCCGATAAATCTCCCCAATCTACCACCAGCGCTGGCATGTGGAAGACACCGCCCAGCACACGCTGCACAAGTCAGAAGGAATGTCTGGCAGGAGCAAAGTCGCGGCAAGCGTTGGTCGCGGCTCTAGGTGGCAGCGACCTCTTCTTGCGGGCCGACATATCTAAGATGATCATTGAAGAGAGCTCATGGGAGGCGGTCGCCTGCTTCTTTGAAACCCTCATGACACAGAGGGTAACTGAAGAACGAGATAAGTAAATAAATCATCTCTTTCAAAATTTTGCAGTTATGTATATCTAAATTTTGCTTATGTTTTACTAGTTAAATATAATCTTTACTGATTAATATGTAGCCTCAATCGTTTGCATAACAAGTATATATTTGTCTTTAATATATCAAACATAGACCTATATGTTTGTACATCATTACTAGAATCACAGTTCACCATCTGGTTTCAAAATTATATTCGCACAAAGCAAACATTACGTTTAATTGAATCTTAAATTACTCCAGTAAGTTGGAATTTCAAGTAAATTAATATAAATGAATCTTTTTTAATGAGCATGAAGAATCTGATTAGAATGAAGGAATCAAAAGAGAAAACTGTGATCTCTGCCTATATCTCCGGAAACCGAGGTGTACGAGTATGCATCTATGAATATACAATCATTAAAAAAAAAAATTGCAATATGTATAATTAAAAACTTTGTCTTAAAGAAAGAGTATCAAACATCCATTATACATCCATAGAAACTTTCGCGTTTACAATATTAGTATGATAATTAGCATAATTATCGGTTGCCTGAAACAAAGAAAATTATATTAGGCAAATATAGTACATTCGGTAGTGGATATATATTTGAGCCATTTGGGTTATATATAAAGAGTTATCAGAGCGTCTAGTCGAAACAACGCGTGGAAAAAAATGCTGGTTTTTATCACGCACAAAAAATAAGCATAGCAATTCAAGGTGGCAATGCCGCCAGCATTTTGGGAACTTTACCAACTGGTATATGGAAAAGTTAAAACATCGGGTTAAATACGAATACGAGCGTGGCTCCAGCGCCGCAGAAACAGCTCGAAGGGTTAATTAAATGTATGGGTGTGAGGAATAAGTGTGTAATGTATTTCAAAATTTTTAAAAAAAAATAGTGAAAATGTATAAAAAAAAACAGTATACCGCATGATTTGAGTAAACCAAACCAACAAACACGAGTGGAGTGTGGAAGCCCACCGTGCTTCCTGGACCTTGTTCCATCAGATTATCATGTTTTCGGAATTTTGATAACTTATAGCAAGAAAGAAATTTCAATTCCGATGAGGCTGTCAAAACAGCCTTCTTCAATGAATTTTATCGGTTTTCGCTCCCAAATGTTCAGCAAAGGAATCAATGAACTACCGGTAAAATGGCGAAAGTCCATATATAACAATGGTATGGCATACTTTGAATAACAAATTAAACTAACTTCATTAAAAATATGGGTTAAATTCTTAAAAACACGCCAATTTCATATTTTTGACGGTCGCCGTGGCTCAGTGGTCAGTAACATGACTTCTGTGTCTCCAGGGCTTTGGGTTGAAATCCCGGCAGGGGCAAACATTTGTGCTATGAGTGTACGCGTTTGTTCTAGGTCTGGGTTGTTTGTGTGCTGTGATTGTGTGTGTCCATGCCTACCGCGACCCAGGGAATCCTAGTGCGGGTTGTTCAAGTGTAATAAATAAATAAAAAATAAATATGTAGGATCTAATATTATATGTGTTTGCATTTCGATCACGCGTTGGAACAGCCTATTGTCATGATAAGTTTTAGAAAATCTAATGCACTCCCGATCCCCACGGGCCCAATGTCCTGATTCAAATATCTATAAAGTATGTATATTCAAAAGTTACTTCTAATCTCGTAATAAAAAGATCGTCCATGATATATCTGCAACAGAAGATCTGTTGCAGATATATCATTAGCTTAACGTTATCTTAACATGTTTCATATACTGTAACGATTTACAGTGATATCGTTGAATTTCACGTCCAATAAGTTATTTCGTACGAAATGGCCCGTCCTATGAATTTCGCTTTGGATGTTTGTAAATTTTCGGGTCGTTGGCCCTTTCCCTACGAATTCATTCGGTTGTAAACAACTATGCTACTTTTGTTCATCGTAAGGTTAAGCAATTGCCCACTGAACGTGCAAGAGGTACCACCTATTTTGTGACTGTATTTGAGACGAGGCACCGGAAAAATTCACGGTTATTTCAAAAGGCGTAAGGGTATCCCAAGGTGCCCTCGTGTGGGGCATCTAGCTTCGCCTTATGTTATAATGTTTTGAATAATATATGTTCTTAAAAAATATATCCTATTTCAATAATTGTCTAGAAAATAATATAATTAACGGACAGTTCATTGACAGTAAAACAATGACCAGTAGTCATTGTTGTAGTAGTGTGTTGTAAGTCATTTTCCGATTTTAATATCAAATTATGTTTATTTTACTGAAATACTGTGAAATGAGATCATATTCAAAAAGTAAATTAAAAAGTTTATGATTAAATGACTTTATTCAAGGTAACATTAACATAATTTAAAAATAATTTAGAATAGCAATAAAATAATCTAACTTAAAATAAAAACCTTAAACATTTAATAAAAACTAAAATAAATCTAAAACGGGCCCCTGCGGCATTGTACCCAAGATGCTGGCAGCGTTTCCTCTTTGTATTGCTAGGCTAATACGTTGAGCGAGGAAGCTGCCAGCTCTTCGGTCTCCTGAGACGTCAACCAGTCTCTTGGAGATTTCCTTGAAGAAGTTGAGCGCGCTAGGACCCCACGGGCCAAGGGTCTCGACACCGAAAGGAAAGTAAAAGTTTATTGCGTAAGTATAATTTTCAAAATGCGGATTTAGTTTAACTATAGTAAGTATACAGAAGATAAGAAAAATATATGATACCTACAGATAAACGTAATGATAGATTTTCAGTACAAATATGCCAGTAACTTTTTATATCTTAATCTTGTTAACTCATAAAATATATTGCATAGATTTATAAAAAATATGTATTGTCATTATAAGGATTGTCTTCTTGAAATGTAATATCACATCGATAAGCTAATTTAGAAAACTGCTCTATTTAACTTATGATTATCCATCTTTTTTGTTTTTATCTGCTCTAAAGTTAGTTGACATTAATTTGATCTCAGCTTAGAGTGGGAAGAGCCCCTCGATTCAGAACGTTCGATTACCAATCGAGTCAATTCGGTTCAATATTGTTCATATATTTTATGACTTAAGATTTCGAAAATTGAATGTGTTTCGTGATTGTAACCTCATATTAAGAACAATAATATTATCGTATAGATGTATTATGCGGTTTTACTCATGTTTATAGTCGAAGTTTAATAATAATAATTTTTTTGGGCACAGAAAAACTTAAGTCTAGGTTAAATCGAGTTTAGGCGAAGCTACCTTATTCTTATATTAATATAAGTTACTAAACTCAGGGGGCACTGTGCTCCACACTAGGTTGAACCTGTGTCGTGGAGTACAGGCTCTTCCTTACAGTCCTACGAAAGTTTGAAAACGTATCCTACTTATTTACAAAATATAGAAAAATTTGAATAGATAAGGTCTAACTTTTACTTACTTATATATAAACTTATACCTACTTAGTTACTAGTTATTGCTTGTTATTTGATTACCTAACCTACCTACCTACCTACCTAACCTACCTAAGATTACCTTAGGGGTAATTCCAAACAATCATTAAGTTTCAATCTAGATTTCAGGCATGTCCGATGCCCATCCTCAGGTGAGCTAACGCTGCCAGATCGTAAGTGCCGGGCAGTGGTCAATAATGTGATAATGTGTCAAACTGACGAGAATTTCCAATCAAAAATCATGTTATCTTCAAATATTTAAAGAAAAAAATTCGGCTGCTAGTGGGACTTGAACCCACGACTAAATAATACCGTCCTGTCGCTCTGTCCAACTAAGCTATAGCAGCCCATACCACTAGGGCCGAATTACTTCCTTCCTTATTAACATCTGCGGGGTTAATAACGAAGGAAGTAATTCGGCCCAAGTGGTATGGGCTGCTATAGCTTAGTTGGACAGAGCGACAGGACGGTATTCTGTAGTCGTGGGTTCAAGTCCCACTAGCAGCCGAATTTTTTCCTTAAAATATTTGAACATAAGTTCTTCCTAGCATATGGTTAATGCGATACACAATAAAAACTCATAATAATGTTATCGTTATCAATCTTTTGTGATGGAAGTTCTGATTGGCTAGATAAAAAGTCAACAATACGAAACAAGTACGAAACGATTAATTGGTTGTCGAAGAGTTCCAAATGAGGGGATCGATTTAGTCGCTTCTAGACCAAACAAAACTATAAGTGCTTAATATGTAAGTCAGTTTCCATGGCTTTACTCTTAAACGCCGGGGGGCTACCTATAATGATAAATAAAAAAGCTGTGCCAGTCAAACACAAACTTATAGGTTAAGCTAATGTTTGGTAAAAGTGTAATGTCTATTGCCTAGGTCATCGGTACGGAGAGAGTTAGAAGATGCTACTTCTTAATGCAACTGTGACATAAGTAGGTCAATTCATACAATTTCACCTTTGCTAATCCGTAGGTATTTCCACTCGTCTCGAGCTTAGTTTGCGAAGTAATTTCATTAGTGTCTAACCTTGGGTTTCGAAGCATATGATTCACTTTCGCTATGGAAAGTGTGTACGCTATTTATGTGGAAAAGGCGGAATGAGATAAATATAGTAATAATATGTATACTTCTAACCCAGCTTTGGCGTTTTCAACAGTGATAGTAGTAGTGGTCCATTCTAAAGCCGCATATTGTCCTATGTGAGGACTGAATTCTCATTATCTAAATTTACATTACTGTCGCAAACTTAGCTCACAACATTCAATAAAAAAGTTTTTCCAGCTAATTTAAAAGAACAATTGTGCAACGATTGAAGGTTCCCAGCTGACATAAAACAATTTAAGGACTAGGACAGCTGCCGATGACATTACAGTGGCGAAGAGGGCGAGGCAAATCCTGATGAGTGGTGATTTGAAATATTACATAATATTAATTAAAGGTTTTTTCTTCTTAAGAAATATTTAATTAATTAGTTTTTAAGGTGTATATACACCTTACTACCACCCTATTTGCCGTGGTGGTACCGGCCTAGAATTGTACCCCCCCATCTCTTCCCATAGATGCCGTTAGAGTCGGCTAAAGGATCACGTACCAGAAGGTGGGCAGCATTGCCTACTGAGGGTCACAAAATATACTGTGCTCGCCAACCCGCCTGCTAAGCGTGGCGAGTATTGGCAAAACCCTCTCCATGGGGGAGGCATATTTTCAGCAGTTGACGTATTGTAGTTGAAAAAGAAAAAAAAATACAAACCCTACTCATTTATTGAACACTAAAGTTAACAGAATCCAAATAAAAAAATAAATTAATGAATTAGTTAATTTCCTCTGACCGGCTACACACATCTGTCTACCTGTGAGAAAGAAAAAATCTATGAGGCGTTTATTGCGATCTTTTATAAAAACCTCTTATTGACCTGCCCACTATTATTAATAAACTTTTTATTGCCTTGCACCCGGCTTTGTCTTGATATAAGAAAGCACTTAGTGAGTGAAGTTGTCACTTAAAAATAAAATGCATTAAAACAATGCTTTCATTGAAAATGGTGCTACAGAAACTGGCAACTAAGATAAACTATATTAATTAGTACTAATAATGGTAGGTATACTAAAAGTATTATGTCATTTATGGTTAGGTATTCACAATTACGAATTCTCTATAAATGATAAAAAATTCTTTATATAACATTAAATTAATGCGTATTGTACAATTTTAATCTTACTAAGATATCCTATTACTATAGTTTTTAAAATATAATACTAGACCATACTAATAATACATAAAAATACATGAAAAATAAAAATTGCCACGTATTATGTTTAAGCTTAAGTTCCAATTCAGATTGGAACGACAATTCAGATTAAGCTAAAGTTCCAATTCTACAGGAACAATTTTCAGCACTTATTAATTCATATCCCAATTCTCAATCATTGAACAGTTCAATTTAATTTAATTTTCATCCTAGTATGGGTAGTGTGATAGAAAAAGATATTAATTAAAAAAATAATTCTGGGAGGTTTTATGTAAAATTACTATAATTTTTGCGCCAAGAAGAAGAATTTTATTTTTAGGACTGAAGATATGAACTTTCTTATTTTAAACACTTTTACTTAGGTTGCTTCAAAAAAACATATTGATAATATTGTATGTATGTGTTCCTGTAGGTATGCTAAATTATCTTTCATGTAAATAAATGAAATTTTATGTGTTAATAAATTAAGTTTTAAGTTAAAAAATGGCACGGACCCTGGAGTCTGTGGAGTGTAATGTTCGTAAATATAAAAAAAACTATGTAGATACGAATATATTTTTTTAGTTATTTTGTTTTTCCAATTATGTATATAAAGTTACGGTCCATGGCCCAAGGTTCATTAATAATAAGCGAGAATAAAAATGACTATAAGACCCAAGCCGCAAGAGTCGCTTATTACATTTTGAACGTCAGTCGAGGACGAGAAGAGTTATGAGAAAAAAAAGCAATCCCGTCACACCACAACTGCTCCCAAGCGGTTTCCGATTGTTGATGCTATGAAATGAACTCACTGCGATATTATATAATTTAACGCAACAGATGCTTGCGTTGATGTCTTTTGTATTGGAATTGATTTATTAAAATTCAATGTTTAAATACATAAACTTAGGTAGGCAAGTAAAGAATTCACTCATCTGTGTAACGTAGTAACTTTATTAATAATAACCAAATATATACCAGTCTGTCGCAGCGACAATACAATGCCTTACATTTTTAAAAACGTCGAGCTTTGATAACATAATTATATTCAAATATTTGAAGGCAAAATTCGGGTCAGAACGGTATTCTGTAGTCGTGGGTTCAAGTCCAACTAGCAGCCGAATTCCACCTAGCATGTAGGTAATGCAATAAACCATAAAACTCTTGATACAATAATCATAATATATATTTATGATCTGTATTTAAGTGTTTATAACGTTTTTTGGTATTATGCAATTGTACTCTGCCTGTGGCGTGTTGTTTTTATTTTATATGACAAAAATTAGTTCGAAGTTCATTTAAATTAATTAATTAATATAATCAAAAATAACCCACAACTGATGGGCATAAATTGCGTACGATAGCTTTACGTCACTTAAGTGACTTTACCCTTAAGTAATAAATAAGTACTGATTATTTAATTTGAAAGTTATTAAATCCATGTATTTTTTTGAAAAAATTCTATAATTTTTTTTTTTCTGTGGAAATTATTCCGTTGTTTAAAAATTACGCTAATCGACTTTCACTATCTATGCAGCAAAAACGGAATATTTCTTTAAAAACTGCACCACGTGTGTTTTTATACTTTGAAGTATTCCCTAGATTTCTCCAGCATTTCATCATCATAACCTAGATTGATGATACTACTACCTACTACTAAACCCTTTTCCCGAAAATAAGAATTTTCTAAACCGTTCGAGGCGTCTTCCAGTAATCGGAAAAGATAAACATAAAATAATGTTAAGAACATCTTCATTTTTTGGAGTCGGTTGAAAGTTATAATCGGGAGTTGTATTTTCATCAATTATCATCTTAGAAAAAACTTGATCGACTTCATAGTTGATATGCAAATGATGTACTAGTATGCAGTGTTTCCTTAAAGAAATAATAAATTAATATTTGATTCAGGCAACTGAAACAATAATTGGGTAGGCTAACAAACAAGCAGACGGGCCGTGTGTTTGTAATTAGATAATTATTTTAGGTATACTTAGAAATGGGTTATCTGCGCTATTGAGAGGTTAATATATATTTGTATGTATTCCCATAGTTAAAATCAAACAAAACCTTCTTGCTGAGTTACGCGGTAACAATAATAAATGTGAATAAGAATAATACATGTATGTCAAACTTTCGGCTGACTTATTAATTGCACTTTGTGTAATCAGCCCGCAGGTAATCAGACGGACAGCGTAGTCTTTTATTACCCTTCACTTACGGAGCCCACACTTGAATTGTGTAGAGCAATAAAGGTTAGTAAATAGTTATAATAAAGTGCAAATTAGTATAATTTTGATTGACAATACGTCAATCAAAGGTAGGTAAGAAGTAGGTTTCTTTTAAATATGCGATTATAGTAATAGTTCAGTAAACTTAGATAAGTTGTTTTAGTTGATTATGTTGAATCATTGGATGTAAAATATACCAATGTATAGGGAGAAGTTACCAATTACTACAGTTTACCAATTATTTTGGCGAAGAATCGATCGTCAATTCAAATAATTTTGTGATATTAAACTGTAAGCTCGCTATGCAAATGGATATTTTCCTTCACAAAATAAATGCATATGAGTTTGGAGCTTTATTCATAAAAGCTCCGATTACGGTACAAAGGAGTTATGTTCAAATTCTTTCTGCAGTTTCAAATCGACGTAACAACTAGATTAGTCATCGGTGACGAGTTCTTTCTTGCGTCTTATTAGCTGCGCTGGTTGTTCCCGGGACTCAGGCTTGCCCGACCGGTTTCTTAAGTGCACGTGAACTCACACCTGGCACGTGAGCCTTAAGTCACCGACGCGAGCGGATGGCTTGAAACTTGCGACTTGAAGCTTAGAGCTAGTCACTTGAACGAGAGCGGCACTAATAGAGGGCGATGGCCGAATGTCATTACGGGAGCTGTCGTTTACGCTTCTCGCTCCAGTCGATATCGCTAGCCGCCCCGTTCTGGCGCTGACTCAGTGCCTCCAGCCTGCCAGCCCATCCCTCAATTCATAACGGAATTATTTAATGACGGCTCCGAAAGTAAGATGGGAATGATAAGGATTTAATGTACTTCTGGGGAGTGTGGCGAATGTATAAATTTTATGACACGGAAATTACATTTTGAGTTATTCGTTGATATAGCGATGTTCATCATTATTCGTGAAAGTAATTACGTTTTAATGAAGGTAGTTTACGTTTGATAAAACTATTGCTAATAAAAGATTTAATATTTTATATTACTTTAATTATTTACTAAACAAAAAGTTCAAAGTTTTCAAATAGTTACACATAGGTCATTTAATTTTAAGGTTAAGCTGTCTAATGAATTTCCATAATATAATTTAAATAATAGTGTTATCTTAATACTACAATGCATTTAGCTCTAGATCCTTCCCTCCCCTAGAACCGATTTTTTATTGGGAATAGGCAAGCGGTTGACCACTATCTCACCTGATGTTAAGTGATTATGCGGTCTACGGTAGAGCACGCCTGCCTAGAAGATACCTATTCATTCGTGACTTGAAGATACCCAGGTTGTATGTTTGCGGAAACATAGATTTAGGCAATAAATTCCATTCGTTAGCTGTACGCACTATGAATGTGGAAGAGAAACGCTTTGTGTGACAAGTTGGAACGTCCACCATGTATGGATATCGCATTGCCGTTCGTCTGGTCGTCCTAAGATGGAATGGGGTGGTGGAATCAAATTATGCAACTCCAGAGCACACTCCTCGAAATGTATCCTATAAAAGATCGATAGACTAGCTAGATCCTGAGGTAAAATAATGTAGTATCCAGATAATAGTGTGATTGTTAGTGATAAGTCTAAATAAATGAACTCTTCGCTTTTTCGGAAAAGGATTTACCGATTTTGATAAAACATGGTACCTACATACAACGTTATGGTTATTAGGTTAGACCGCAAAGGCACTATTTGTTATACCTGAACTTAGTATTATTTGACACAAATTTGACTTTAATAAATTGTACGTATTATTTCATACTTATATTTTTCAGATGTTTATTTGAATTTCTAGAACTATTTTTATATTTTTACTTTTTTACTTTTATATTTTTACTATTTTTTGTGCCGTGGTGGTACCGGCCTAGAATAGTACTCCCCCCTCTCTTCCCGTGGGTGCCGTAAGAGTCGGCTAAGGGACCACGTACCAGAAGGTGGGCAGCAGCGCCTTCTGAGGTTTGGAAATCATACTGCGCTCGTCAACCCGCCTGCCAAGCGTGGCGAGTATCGGCAAATCCCCCCTTATATGGGGGAGGCATATATCCAGCAGTGGACGCCCCATGGCTGAGAGAGAGAGAACTATTTAATGTAATATTGTCCCACATACTCTTTATACGTTAGACTTAAGATATCAAACTTAAAGTCTTTTAATGTGTAAATCAATGAGTTGTATGCTTGACATGTAGATTTTTATTATTTTTAATTTACCTGATTTTCGTAGCAAAGAAAGTAGATATATGTATATAGAAGTTTCCAATTCTATTCCCAGCTCGCAGTCTCATTTACATTTGGAATGGTGAATAGTGTGCGCAATGCACTCACTCCCAGCTCATCATTCATTTCGGTTACTTACCATTTCATCTCTGCTATTAGAATCGCTTTACTATTTGGTTGAAAAGCTCATGTATACGTTTGGCTCTTACGTCATAACTTTTAGTTCATTTTATAATATAACTATAACTGAGTTAATACATATAATATGCATTTAATAACCCAATGGGTCGACTATTTAAAAAATGTCCCTAAACTCAACCTAACCAATGATATTAAATGTTTATATGAGGTAGATGTCGCACAAGCGCGCGTAAACTGAGGCGGCAAAATTAAGTCAATTGTAGTAATTTTGATTACGACGCGTATTTCAAGCGCAAGTCTAAACATATAGCTATCCTTTTCTATATTATTTGTACGGTATTATCTGTCGCAGTAAGCATGTTTATGTCGTAAAGGAACAATATCTGAGCACCGCGCAGTATGAATATACGTCATCTTTAGTAAAACATCATTGCAACCTAACGGTAAAAAAATACTTACAATAAAGTTTAGATAATGGACAGAACATGTAGCAACTAAACCTTAAAACTGAACCAATATACTTTACTTCTGAAAGTTTTTCATAAAGTATAAAAAAATTTTTCGTCTATCAGCAATTTTATCAGAACTGCAACGCATTCTGCGGTTTCAGTTTTATTTATTTCATTTATTAACGAAGTGATGCACGTTTTGCGGACTAAAGTATTGATATAAGTACTTTAAAGGAATACAATACGTTATATTATAACCTGTAAAAATATCAGTACCTGCAAGATCACATTACTACTCGATTGCATTATAGCTTAGCGTTAGAACTTGTTGTTCTAAAGTATTAAGCTTCTAAACAAGTTCTCATAGCCTAGCAGTGTGAGCGTCAGCTTTCTACCTCATGGACGTTGGTTCGATCCCCACCAACGGCTTGAGCTTTTTGTAAAGGCAACACCACTAACAAATTAACAGCATGTTGGGTACTTTCCAGAACCTACCATCCTCAAGTTTGATAAATTACCACCAAACACAGTGTATTCAGGCGGCAGTCCTTGAGATGCAGTAATGTAGGTCTAGCTGACCATCAAGTGATATGATCAAAAACCTACAAAGTATAAAAAAGGCAACAAAATGAAAAAGATTAGACTAACGTCGAAGAATCTAATGTAAATTATAATAGACGTAAGGAAAGCTATATGTATGCATAGACACTTAACAACCCACTCATCCCAGAGCGGAGTGGTCAGACTTCGAGTGGGTGCCAACCGCAAATAATAGTAGGTATATCTACATATATATGCTCTTCATAAATACCCATTTATCTACCTATCGAAACGTTCCAGTCGTACTTATATTAGTCGTGTGATCGTCTCCTTAATTGGATAATTTCTCATTACTGAATGTGCCGGCAACGCTCTGACGCTCCATCTTATATATTACGTGACATTATTCCTCCATGAGATGAGAAACTGAATATCATCATATCGTCTCTTTTAGACTCTAAGTGATACTAGCTTGTCATTCTAATCTTACTTCTATTACATTTGTAATAAACATTATAATTGAAAAAGGATACTATGATGCAAGACATTGTTAAACAACTTGAAAAGGGGAGGTTCTCGATTTAAACCGTATGTTTTTTTTGTTACCGCATGGTTCTTTTTTTATTTGAAAGCTGGTGCTTCCCGTATGGTCCAATTTAGATTTAATTAAAATCTGTTAAGCGGCGAAAAATCCCCCCTATATGAGGGAGGCACATGTCCAGCTGTGGACGCACATGGCTGAGAGAAGAAGAAGAAGGCTATGGAGATAGTTTAGACCCTACATTAACACATATGCTACTTTTCATCCCGAGAATAATTGCTGTTCCCGTGTGATAAGCAAATAAATTAATTAATTAAAAAACCTCTGTTACTCTTTCACGCTCAAAGGCGGTACCGATTTTGTTAAAATTTAGTATGGAGATAGGTTAGATCCTAGAATAACACATGGGCCCATGCCGAAAAAAGTGTAGTTCCCCTACGATAATAATAATTGAGGTAGCGGGAAAACCGTAATCCACGCGGGTGAGACCGTGTGGCGCAGCTAGTATTCCTCAATTATGTGAAATAATGATATGTTTTAATCATTGCATTGATGTCATGGTAGGCGGAAATTGGGTACAAAGTTTAAAGTACTAAATTCAGCTACTAAAACTTTAAATGTAAAACATTTCATCGCATGTCCCTGTATTGAAGGAACAAATTCAGATTGCTAGTGAAGCTTAGTTAGTAAAGCGACAGGGACGGAATTCCATCGCTTTGGGTTCAAAACGCAAAAATTATTAACATATGAAATAATACAGGGGCTTAACAAAACTAACTTTTACGAACCGAGAGTCCATAACTTTGTAAACAATCGAAGGTCGTTTTTTTGTTGCCCAGTAAAAGTAATTCGAATCAATGTAAAAAAGAGGAACCAAAAAAATTTTAATTCATAACTTTTTAATACAAAAAAGTATTTTATTGCCGTCCCGGTTTCGAGCCCACAACGAAGTATATAAATTGGTCGTGGCAGTTGAAACATCGTTAATTTAGAATGTGTTTGTATAAATGCCACGTCCTTACCAGGAAATGGAACGAACGAAACCCTACTCCTTAGGACTTGGTTACACGTGACTAATAATTACTCCTTATAGGAAACGGCAGCTGGAATGTTTACCACTAACATAAAATAGTTTTGCTTTGTTCTTGACATAGAGTGACTTATGGAAATTAATAGTCGTAGTGTTAAGCTTGCAGCTTGTAGTGTTAAGTGTAAGGCTCGGTGGTCAGTGACATGACTTCTGTGTCTCCGCGACCCTGGGTTCGAATTCCGGCAGAGGCAAACATTTACGCGATGAGTGTAAGTGTTTGTCTCGGATCTTGGTTGTTCGTGTACTGTGACTATGTGTGTCCATGCATCTCGTGACACAGGGATCCTAGTGTGGGGGTTAGAATGTAATAATTAAATTAAAATACTTTATTCAATCCTTCAGCGGACACAAAATATTTCGCAGAAAAACATTTTGTTTTACTTAGTCTAAAACTATATATAAATCGACTTCCCCGTCTTAGTAGTACAAAAAAATCTATTTTGATTAAAGATTCTTGGTATTCTTCACTTATTGTTGCTACGGAGAAAAGAGTATCGTTGTTTTTGTATATAAAAGAATTAAGTAGTCATGCCGCGTACCATCAGTACAGGTGAACATCGTTTCTGTTTTAACACACTAGCCAGGGTTTAGTAAACAATAATGCCAATCGAACACGAAAAGTTCTTTGTTACGAAAAATACATTTTTATACTTGATACAGTAGAGGTATGTATATGTAACTCCATATACTTGTAAAACTATTATTGTTAAATAAAATGGGAGAAACTCGTTAAAGTCCGACGAATGATATTGTTATTGCTAGCGGGAAATTCGAACAGCACTTCTGGAACAAGAAAGCTCATGGTGACCGAGTTGATCAACCGCAGTATCACGCTGGCAGTAATGGGTTTCATAGCATTAAGAAATGTAACGTGGAAAATTATATACTATCCATGATAGGTGTGAGCAGTGACATGACTAATAGAACAGAGTGGTAAAGGAAAATATGTCATGTCATTTCCCTCCACGTGTAGGATAAGAAGAAGAAGTAGACGTACGACCTCCGCAGCACACGTCCTGCTTCAGAACAGGTCCTTGCGGAGATCAAAGGCGGAGTCTAATGCTTAGGAGTGGAAATCCTATGACGATAGATGTGTACAGCACATGGAAGATCTCTTTCGTGGTACAGAATTACCTCAAGTTCATATTAATTTTGCGGTATTACAATGTACTAATTTTCGAAGTATGAGATCGATTCTGATTTCTGAAACTTTCGAATTTAACAGACATGTTAAAAATGAGACTCGCGATAAAACAGCGTAAATAGCAGTTACAGAGTAACGTTGCTCAAAATAACGAGGTCGTTAAAAAGTTACGCGATGTTTGGACAAATTTGTGAAACGGGATGAGATGGTCTATCGTACCAAATTAAACGTGTTGTAACAACTACGGCTTTGTAAGTGTTCAGGGATGATTTTCGTTAAAAATAAATTTGGCCTTACTAGCGGGCAATCAATTTATTATTTTCGGAAAATTAATTATAGCACTTTTTTCCGTTGCATCATTTTTATGTTCACTCTGATAGTGCGCTGCTGTGGGTAGAAGTTGGTTCTAATATTCCAAATATCAGATGTTAAAAATCCCTTTAGTAATAGCTAACGTAACTAAAATTGTATCCTTGTAGGAAAAAAATTAGGCTAAAAGGCCAATAAAAGTGATGCAAAATTGCAAGGTGACGCGTGGAAGTCATGTCTATAAGATGGGTCGACTGTTAACTCTTCGAAGGTTGAAAAGTAGAATTGTTATTCCTTGAATAGCTCAATTTATTTAAAAAGTTTCATTTACTAAATAGTTGGAACCCTCTGATTTAATACTTGAGTAATTCCCCTGTTTTATACATTCACAAACTAATCAAAATATAATGAAAAATATAATAAGTCGTAATATAAGTCGACAAACTAAGCTATTATAAGTTATTACGGCTCAGGAACATTTATACAGCATATAAAAATAAAAAAAGTATAAAAAGAAATATTTAATATACTTAATAAAAAATATATTTTAGACAGCATTTTTTCAAATTCAGCGAAACTGCAAAGTCCGAGACCTGGTACTACTCTCAGGAGGCTTAGGAACCAAATCTCTTGTATTTCGGATAGTGACTACTAATTTTATAGGACGATGTTTGTTTGTATTTTAATGTAGAAAACGTCAAGCTATCGGAGGCATTGTTTACTTTCCGTAGTCGTCGGGTTCAATGGCAGCTGAACCTTTATGGCACCGTCGGCGTGCGCTATCGCTCTGAGCAAGTCGCCACCACACCGACGACGCGAGAAGCCAGCTGGCGCTAAGCACGCTCCATATTATGTAATAGACGGATTATGGGCCTCGTCTCGAGGAAATGAACTCACGGCGGACGGTCTTACGCGTTTAACGCTTACTCCACATACTTCGTAATGAGATCACAGTGCACTCAACTCTGGCGTTCATGCAACTCGTACTCAAGTTACGAAGTCCTCAACGACGCCAATGATATTATATGTTTATATGAGGTAGATGTCGCACAAGCGCGCGGAAACTGAGGCGGCAAAACTAAGTCAATTGTAGTAATTTTCATTGCGACGCGTATTTCAAGCGCAAGTCTAAACATATAGCTATCCTTTTCTATATTATTTGTACCGTATTATCTGTCGCAGTAAGCATGTTTATGTCGTAAAGGAACAAAATCAGAGCACCGCGCAGTATGAATATACGTCATCTTTAGTAAAACATCATTGAACGACGCAATGTAGTTGAATTTTTAACACTTTTAAAAAGGAGGAGGTTCTCAATTCAACTCGTATTTTTTTTATGTTTGTTACCTCAGAATGGTCGACTGGGTGAATCGATTTTGATGATTATTTTTTATTTGAAAGCTGGTGCTTTCCGTGTAGTCCCATTTATATTAATAATGTCATCAAAATCGGACCAGCAGTTTTAGAGTTACACTCCAATAACTGAAAAGTACTACGTATACCTCGACGAACTTATAGTTGCGGGTGAAA
This sequence comes from Apeira syringaria, assembly GCA_934044485.1. Lineage (NCBI taxonomy): Eukaryota > Metazoa > Arthropoda > Insecta > Lepidoptera > Geometridae > Apeira > Apeira syringaria. Next base: position 6,376,511 of record OW203655.1, on the reverse strand, counting down.
ACATCGGTGCACACTGGACATAAACACATATGACAATTATTGATCCTGTGAGTAGCAAAAGTCTCTGAAAAGGGTAAAAAGAAAATTATAAGTACCAAAAAATCGAACCGACTTCAACACTCAAAAGTGTAAAATAACTTGTCGAAGTCGGTACCCCTAATAATTTTTAGGGCCGTTTGTTGTAAACTTATTTTATTTTCGTACGTGTAATGATTAATAAAAAAAACTGTATAATAAACATTACATATTATGACCAAAACGAAATCAAAAAGTAGACAAGGTCAAGTGTAGCTGTTTCAAAGAAATCAGTGATATATTTGAAGATAATTCAATAAAACGGAAATTCGCCATCTATCTCACAATAGACTTCACATTGTCACATTGAATATTTGTTGGGAAATAAAATATAGGATTGCTTTGTTGGAGAGAAACTATTTCATTCATATTTAGTATTACGTATTTTTTTCCTCCTCGACATGATAATCCTAATTGACAAGGGAAGCACTGGCCTTTAAGTCGCTATTCTTATCTCACACGTATAAATATCTTCAAGATTTCTCGACGGAAAGTCAAGTTTTTGGCCAAGTGGGTTTTGTCATATATAATATTTCCGATTGTTTTATCAATAGTCAAAATGGTTTAAATAGGATGGTGATCTTTTGGCTTGCATGCGTTCGCATAGAGCATATTTTATACTTTTCTCCGTTTTGACACCTTCCATGAACGTATCATTCTTCAGTCCATACATATCTTCTCTACCATCCATACATATCCATCCCCACTGGGCATACGTATTTTTTTTATACTGTACGTATCTAGTGTTTCACTATCTCACTTGATGGTCTGTGATGATTTGGCTAGACCTAGAATGCTCACTGGCTCTCAAGGACTGCTGCCTGAACACACTATGTGTTCGGTGCCAGTTTTTCAAACTTGAGGGTGGTAGCTAGCCAGGCAGGTACTTGATAGTACCCTACTAAAATACCACCATGCGTCAAATGGTTGATCAAGGCGCTCTAAATAAACTTAAGCTTTTTTTGGGTTCGACCAAGCTTAAAACAGACTAGTTCTCAGCCTAACTACTTTAAAGTATATATAATATATAATAAGACATAAGTGGACATTATTTGGAGGAGTTATATCTACTGATTGTACTAAAATTGCTCCCTAATGATCCCTTCATCCAAAATATTGGGCGTAAAGGCTTAACAATCAAAGTTCCATGACTAGAGCTTTGTGCAAGTGGCATTGTTAGGAAACAGTTCGCTGACGGTTGGGTGTGTGCTAACTTTGTGTTTGCAGTTTGACATTTGCAAATTACTTTGAACGATTTAGTGAAATACGAAGAAAGAACGTTTTTAATTTATTTATCTATTAAAATATTGAACATACATATATTTCAACATATTTTAGTAATCCTTATCCTAACTATTTACATAAAATAATTGTATACGTAAATGTGAGTTTGCTACACTTTCACAGAGAAACTGCTAGACCATTTTTGATGAAATTTGGTACCGAGCTAGCTGAACCCCTGGAGTTTTCATATACTACTTTTTATCATCATTATCATCGCCACTGTTTTTCATCACACTACGCTGGTGAAACCACGAGGCGCAGCTAGCTATGAAATAAATGATTATCTAATTAATTAATTAGTAATTTCGTTCTAATTGGCAATTTTCATTTGACATACGTAACTTTTTCTCTTCACTGCTGCCGTACCACAAATTAATTTCGGTTTTTGTATTTATTCACTGTTTCATTTGAAAGCTACTATTAAAGCCACAAATGGTTTATCACTGGTGGTCCAGATAATTACGAATCCGCATAACTGAGTGCTGGGTAATTGAGATCTCCACTGTATGTAACCTAGACACAGATGGAATTATCCCACTAATATCAAAAATGTGAGGGTTTGGATGGATGGATAGATGGATGGATGTTTGTTACTCAATCACGCCAAAATGTCTAAACGGATTTTCATGTAATTTGGTATTTACACTTCAGGTCCAGAATAACATATAGCCTACTTTTCATCATCATCATCATAATACACCACGCGGGTTAAACCGCGGGATGGAGATACTAACAAATAGAATAAGTAAATAAAAATATAAATAAACAAAATTCGCCTGAAATGAATGTTATTCATATTTCTTCTATTCCTTGCTTAGATTCCTTGTTACATTAATGGTCATTACCTATCATGACATTTATAAATGTAAACGTGTAAAACAGCTTTGTAAGAAGTCTTGTCACGTCTTGTTTACGCTCTAGCGCCATTCTTCACTGGGTTCACACAATTAGAATATTGGTTCTACCAATGATGTGGATACTAAGGATGACTTTTCTTCTATATTTCACATTTTGAATATCTATTCAAATCAAGAAACCTAATTTTTGAAGTGAAAACTTCTTTAGCGGTGTTGTGCAGTTTTGTATGGGGAAAAAATGTTAAACTCGCGTCAGGACATTTCGCGTCAGGACACCGTGACATTGATCGCGATATTCTTAAGGCGCGTGAAGTCGTAAATTTGTAATACGGAGGGAGAGTAGTGAAATTTAAACTTAAATGCGTATAAGGAACATTTTTGTTTGTTGGTAGGTATAGTACGACCTTTCAAATCAAATCAAATCAAAATCAAATCAAATAAGTTTATTTGCAAATATAGGTGTTAGATGTTGGTAGTGTTAATAACTTATGTCCTCTATATTTCACCATTACTGGTATGCAAACTATTACTCTTATATATAGGCATTTTGTACATCTCATTTATACAATTTACATATTAGTTAACTTTTCTACAATACAATACCAAGAAGAATTATTAAGATGATAATTATTATGAAGAATCTTAATGTAAATGTCAAACAACAAAATATACTTAAATTATTTTGAAACTACAAGAAGCGATCGTTCAGAAATTCATTTACTGAATAGTAACATTTTTTACATAGATAAGTAAAAAGGCTCTTCTTAAATGTGATAAGGTTTTCGCATTCTAATATAGATTTTGGTAAACGATTGTACAATCTCGGGGCCATACCAAATACACTGCTACCAAATAATGTGGTCCTGTGGAGAGGCATGCACACTTTATTATTGTGACGTACACTCCTGGGAATACTGAATAAGCTTAGATTTTTTCTTGTAAACACTGCGATTTCATATATGTACAAACTTGGAAAAGTTAGAATGTAAGTACTGCCGGTTGGCTCACAACTTTTGATAACATGTGTAACGCAAAGGAGAAACTACTAAGTTTTGAGCATACCGATTTAGCGTGCGTTTTCCAAGTTAGTTCGAAGTCAATATATAGTCCTAAAAATTTGGTTTCAGCAATATCTTTAATATTTTTATTAGAATGGTTTATTTTTAAGGGTAGTTTTGCGTTTTTACTATGATTATTATTAAATGTCATGATATAAGTCTTATCGAAATTAATAATAAGATTATTAGATGTCAACCAATTATTTATTTTATTTAATCCTTCATTAATTTTTGGCTTGAGATGATTTTGATTTTCCCCAACAAAGATGACTGTACTGTCATCAGCAAAGAGTACCATCGGATGGTCAAGAGCTTTTGGCATATCGTTTATGTAAAGTATGAATAACAGTGGTCCGAGAACGCTTCCTTGTGGAATACCAACATTTATCAGCTTAGCGTCAGACACAAAGATTCTTTCTTTATTTGTTTTTGGGCACAGTTCACAAATTTGAGTAATTTGATATCTATTTTCCAAATAAGATTTCATAAGATTCAAAACATTGCCTCGCACTCCATATGTCTCAAGTTTGCTGACTAGCAAGTTATGATCAACACAATCAAACGCTTTTGTAAGATCCATATACATAGCAGTAACAGCCAGCTTTTTATCGCAACTATTCATAACTATTTTTAAGAAATTATAAATAGCTAAGTTAATACATTTGCTCTTACGAAAACCAACTTGCTCCTCTACTAGGATGTTGAACTTTTCAAGATATGAGTATAAATGGAAATGAATGTACTTCTCAAAGATTTTAGAGAATACTGAAACTAAAGCCAGTGGCCTGTAGTTACTCATGTCATTTCTTTCCTGCTTTTTAAATAGTGGTTTTACGATAGTTAATTTAAGTTTATCCGGAAAAGACCCACATTCAATACATACATTAATAATATAACTTAATACGGGACTCACAATAGCAACCACTTTTTTTATAGCTTTAGTACATATATTGTCATATCCAGTACTTTCAGTATTTTTTAGATTCTTAATAATATGTAATATATCATCAGGAGTACATGGCATCATAAACATTGAATTTGATATTTGACATTGTAATGTATCACTGGCCATATCTTTCCTTGGATGAAATTGATTAACATAATAGTCGTTAAATGCCTGGGCAATGTCGTTTGGATTTGTTATTATTTTATTATTTACTTTTATTTGGGAGATGTCCGTTTTGCGAGGATTACATTTTGACTCGTTTATAATTCTCCATGTGGTCTTAGATTTGTTACTAGACATTTTGATGGCATAGTCATTCTGTGACTTTTGCGTTAATTTAATTATATGCTTTTTGTACGCCTTTTTGAAGCAGACCACGCTCACCTCGCTCGCCCGTTTAATATTATGTTGATTTTGACTTCATGCTATTGTATGCTCTATCGCCTTTACTATAGTGCTTAATGTGTGGGTACATAAAATCAATAAACTTAACACTCTGTCATGTTTCTGTACGAGAGTGCAGTAAATAAATAAATAAAATTGTAAAATCCAAATATTTTTTCACATAAATGCAAGTTTTGACTTCTGCCGGCACTCCCGGAGTGCAACCCGTTTTTTCATACTGTTCCGATACAGAGTATTAATTATTTGGATGTGTAATAAGTGGGACATTCAATTATTGATTCGCTGACAATACTAAATCATTTACAGGAATATTTTATACTTAGCCGAAGCACGAATCACTATCGTAGTCGTTGCGCAGCATGAAACAATTTAACTCAATACTAACTGTCATTTATCTAGCACAACCGTGACACACAAATTGTATAGTCTGTGCGGACGGTACGTGCGTTATTCATTTGTTTTATATACTATTGCGATACGATGACTGTGATGTTATTATCCAAGTATTACTATTTATCGATAGATATTTGCTAAATTTGTAGTCCCGGTCTATAATACCTACGTGATTGTAACTAATTCCTGGCAGCCTCGACGTCGTTGTTGGAGCGCGGGAAGTTATTCCGACTATAGCTAGGTAGAGACTGTCTGTTCATTTCCGTTCAAGATTCCGGAGATAAATTGCTGACTGGCGTTCATCAGACCAACATCCTGTCACTACTGCCTACTGTTTACATCCTTTAGCAATGTTCGGAAATAGAATAATAATAGGGACGATTCTACTATACAATCCAACTAAAAATAACAAAATAAGAAAGTACCGTAACGTTTGTTGATACTTATGGTAAGTACACATTTATGATAACTTTTCAGTAACGATTCAAAGTCGAGTATATCACGCTGTTTGAACGGATTTGTGGGATTTCGACCCGCATCTTCAAGAAGCCATCGAGCGGTACCGAGAACCTGCGCCCGCGCACTAGCAGCTGCATGGCGGGTGCGGTAGTTTGCTCGTTCGTGATTGGGATAGGCACTGCCAGTGGTAGCGGCACCCCGTGTATTTTCACACGAATTTTTTTGGCTTTACTATTTGAGTTGTTATCGAGGCCCGTACAGTTCCTTGTATAGTTATCATAAAGACAAAACTTTTATTTTGTTTAATTAGCATTTAGTTTTAAGATTTTTAAAACTAAATGCTTTGTTGTAAATGTTGCCCTTTTTACATAGAATAAGTTGATACTTAAATTTGTAGGCACTAAAAGTACCCGTGAAATAACAGAATAGTTATCATAACTCACAGTTTATATAGTTTTATATAAAAGTTGTTTGAACTAGAACTGCCAGCCAATCAGCATGGCAGTTTAGTGAGTATTCAAAACTGACATCATTTAAGCTTAACATTCAATGTAAGTAACATAAAAGTAGCATCACTCATACGTGCTGAAAGATGTCATAGCGCGTGAGCTTATCAATTGAAAACATCTACATTATGGTGAATTTAACACGTCAAGTGCCTAGTAGTGAAACGATAGATACAGAAAAAATAATTCTACTTATTCCGAAAACAATGATTACCAGGTTCTACCACTTTCATCAGCCTATGCAGATTGAATGCGTGATGAAAATAAGGGTCACATATGGGCCTGCGTAAAAATCACAAACATCACAAGCATTATTTTCCTCGAATCATAAATCGTGAATAAAAAAACTCAATACATCAACAATGAATACAGTGGTTGATAACGTTATGTTATTTGCTTGGTATTTATTATCCGACTTCAAAAAAGGAGGAGGTTCTCAATTCAACCCTTCACCTCACATTATATTATGCATTCAATAATAAAGTCAAAGTCAAAGTCATATAATATAATATGCACTTCAAAGAAGAGTCTACTTTTGTATCTGAGTTTTTAAAAATCTCAAAATGAACTGTATTTACGTCACATTAAATGTACCTATCTCTACAATATTTCCAATAAAGATATTTGAGCCCGCGGTCGCCATGCTGCCCATTTCAGACGTCAGCCAAGTCTGGCTAACCTACCCTTAGCCAGACTTGGTACAAAGTATCTGTATAGCAGAATGTTGTGTTACTTTCTACTAAATGCTTATCTAAAGCACTTTCATTTGAAATAGGAATACCGATTGAGGACACAAACTTCTAAAATTGATTTGAATGAAAACTTAACAACAGTATAACCAGTGTTTAATGAATGGTGCACTCGAACCATAGACCACAGATAATGCACTAGTCACTAAGTAAACTTTACTTTCATGTCTGACCTTCAGCGGTGAAGGTCGATGACCCTGTCGAAGTAGACACCTGCCTTAATTGGTGCGCTTCTTATTTAGAGTTCCGTGGAGCTTGTCAAATTAAATTATATGCAAATTGGATACAATTCTATTATTCAATATGCACCATAACTCTGAACAAAAGTCATGATTAAATTAACAGTTTGATTAGTAAATTATAATTTTGAACACATGTGCTCGTAAAAAAGCTCTTATTCGATCGTTTTTGATTCATAATGTAGATTTCAAACTGCAAGTGCTGTACTCACTTCTCAAGTGATATGTTTAACTTTACGTTTTACATATGTGAATATCTATATTTTACTACGTTCAGATTTAATATAAAGCTTGATCAATAACAATTTTATTTACTGTTGAATTTATTATAAATTCGTAGTCTGATAACTAAAGATCAATGCAAGAATTTAGGTTATTATGTCTGATATTTACCAGATATTTTATATCTTTTCGTTTCTCAATATTTCGGCACAGATACATCCACTATCTTCCTGAGTAAACTCAAGTTTCTGCGGGTAGGTGTCTAAGAGAAAATGGCCTACCCTATCTCTTTTAAGTTGATGAAAATTTTAAGGTAAAAAAAATAAAAAAATAAACCAAATAGTTGCATATAAAATGTATATAAAATAACATATGTTGTATATAAAAAAAAACCCTCAAAATCGGTCCACCCAGTCGAAAGTTTTGAGGTAACAAACATAAATAAAACAACATACGGATCTACTTGAGAACCTCCTCCTTTTTTTAAGGTAGATAAAAATACATCTTAAATCTGACAATACAGTACAAAGGGCGGACTTATCGCTGAAAGTGATCTCTTCCAGTCAACCTTAGTAAGGAGTCAAACAAAGTAATGAAAGGAATGGGGTGTACGTTAATATTAATGGAATCCAGGTTCGGTATCGGTATGGTCCCCAGTAGTCTTTTAGAGCCCTGGTTCGCCTTATTAAAGATGACACCTTTTTCCGCATAATGACATAAAAGCTGTCAGTTTGAGTCTGTCCGAACATTTCCGAAGCGCTACAAAAACGAGTCCCATAATAAACCTAGTTATCTCGTAATATGACTCGAATCACATCCACCGATCCTTTTGTAAAGTTTAACCACAGACCATTGGCTGTGACTCTTTTTAACCGACTTCAAAAAAAGAAGTAGGTTACTCAATTCGACCTTATATTTTTTTTTATGTGTGTTCGCAGATAACTTTTTCGTGTATGAACCGATTTTGATAATCCCTTTTTTATTTGATAATCAGTAATGATCCCATTTAAATTTCTTCAAAAACGGATAAGCATTTTCTGAGTTACACTATAATAACTGAAAAATTCTACACCTTGACGATATTATAGTTGCCGGTGAAGACATCGGAGAACATACACAATATAGGTAATATATAATACAAAATTGATCCAGTGAGTAGCAAAGTTCAATGAAAAGGGTGAAAAAACCGGTGTAGGTACCGACTTCAACAACTTATTTCGCACTTTTGAGTGTTGAAGTCGGTTCCATTTTTTGTTAAAAATTTTTTTTAGATTGAATGCTTCAGCTTCAGATCTCTGTACACCGACGTATACTTGTTTGCCTATATCGGATACGTTTCTACGAATGTGCATTGCAAACACACAATTTAATTCCCCACACACAATGAAATCCCTTTTATCATCAATCATATATATTAATATATGGCCATGCATCACTGCTACATTTGAGATATACGAGCACCTCCTTTACGCAGGTATACATTTTTTTGCTTCTACTTTTATAATACGTGGTAGGGAGTGGGATTCATGCCCAATAGGTTACAGCCGTAGCTTTACGAGTGAGTTGGACAAACTTTTAAGCTTGCGTGCTACATTTTGGACTACGTCATCACTTACTATGAATCAATTAGCCGGTCCTTGCTTTAGTCAGTCGACTGAGTTTTGAAAAAAGAACGCTTGCTCTTGATTCTTGACCCGGTTCGCCTAGTACTGTACGCCCAGTACTAGGCGAACCGAGACAGCGACCGACAGCACCCCGCATTTTCTTGAAAAAGACCACCGTATGTGGTCGAAACTATAGTCGGAACACTCTGACTTATTACGTGAGCAACTACCTTGTTTCATACACTTATCTAAGTGTTTTTTTTTATTTTTATCACACTCAAACCCCGTATTAGGATTCCTTGTGTCACGGGTGGCATGGACACACACAAACATTCAAGACCCGTAACAAACACCTACACTCATCGCACAAATGTTTGTCCCGGCCGGGATTCGAACCCAGGTCCCCGGAGACACAGAAGTCATGTCACTGACCACTGAGCCACGGCGACCATCATAATTTGGCTACCACTGAACTTGATGCGTAAAATAAATCAAATATACTATTTCAAGATAAATGGCTAAAAAGTAAAACCGTATATAAAATAGGTACGAAACAAATGAACACATTAAAAACGAATTTGCTCTTATATTCCTCACACGGGAATATATTTGAACTTTATAGGCCAAGGCAAAGTGGTTGGCCTTCAGATCCTACTATTTCGGCTGGCTTAAAACCAGATACCTACATATAGACCCAGTTGTCGCTTGATTTGTTTGGTGGGAACGTCAAATATAGATATATTTCTCATAGTCAACTCAATCCTTTATTAAAATTAAATACTATGTGGAAAACAGCGCTTGGTTGGAAAATGCTGAGACATATTTAGAGCAACGAATCAGCATTACTATTAAACGGGGCAATGCTGCTAGCGTTCTGGGTTCACAGCCGACTGAGAGAAGGTTAGAATCTTCTCGCTTTATATAGGTTGGCAACAGCTAGTAGATTTCTCAAATGTTAATGTAGTAGCAATGGTATTGTGATTTGTTTCTTATATATAAATCTATATTAGTGCACAAAGTGCATACTGTGAATATCTAACCGAATCCATTTTTTAATTGTAGACGTATTATTAAGTATTATCCGTGTATTTAATTTAAATAAAAACAAACAAACGCAATCATACTTACGCCTCTGCACTAGGATGTCTTGTGTCGCGGGCACACTTTCATAATACAACTATCTAAGCTCATCACAGAAATGTTTGCCTCAGTTGGGATACGAATCCGAGGTAGCGGTTTGAAAGCTAGTGTCACTGTTCACTGACCCACGACGGCCGTCGTATATCAAAATCATAGTAGGTATATCACAGCAAACAATTCTCTTGTACAAAATGTGCATGAATTTATATCATGTTTTACTGTTAAGTGAGAGTAAAAGGAAGTTATAAAATAGTATCCTCACCCGTCGTTTCCTTGTTTCTGAGGATTGTGACTCCTTTGTTGCAACCTATTTACGGATTTTATCGATCGGTTTTTGTCTTTTGCCTGATTGCAAGCTGCGCTGACTGGTATCTGTAGGTACTATGATGATACCTGGTCTGTCTATTTATTGGGGATTTTTTTTCTGGGTCATTTACCTTCGGCTTATCCCCTAATCATAAGCCGCTCCAGGTGGTCAGCCAGCTACATGTCTGCATGTCAGACATGTAGCGGAGAGCTTTTGAGAGCGAGCAAGATTGAGGTCTTTTAGAATGGATACGCTTGTGCATTGAACTATCCAGGGTATTCCCAGTAGTCGTCATCAACACCTGAAAAGAATCAATTCGCTTCCTATTTGGCTTTCATGGTCCAAGACGTCTCAGAGCCATAAAGTTAAATGTAAATATTTTTTTTTGGGTTAATGCCTTTATTAAAATAAAATTCTAATTACTAATTACAATACTGCAGCTACTACAATAACATTTGAGCAATCCACTAGCTATTGGTAGCCTATAGATAACTCAAATGTTCTAACCCGCTACCAGCCGGCAGCGTGCCCAGAATGCTAGCAGCAAATAATAACATAAATATATATATATATATATATATACATATAATGTACTTAATTATAAGTTTGTCACCATAAGATTTAAAAGGGCATTTTTAATCTGAGAGGTCATCATAAAATTTAAGTTGAAAATTATATTTGACTGTGCTTTGTTCTATATTACTTAAATTGACATTACTGTTTTTAACATACGTATCATTGACCACCAAGTTATGACGTCATCAAAGTTGATACGTTTGTGTACATTTAAACGATACAATAAATTCGGACTACCCGGGAAGTGCTTCCTTTTTTCTATTAGCTTAGTTGGCAAAGCAACAAGATAGTATTCTGTAGTCGTGCTTCAAGTCCACCAGTAGCCCAATATTTATACAAAAAATTATAAAAAAAGTTTTACTTTACTTATCCCCATTTTATTACAAATTTATCTACAAATTTTCTACAAATTATCCGTAATGATATGGAACCAGTAAATAAAATCTTGAAATTGAATATGAAATAATATTGCTTCAATAATATTTCAACTCGGGTTTTTCATAATGTTCCATTACATTCATTATCTTACATATTTAAACAAAACGGCGTTTCAATAACGGCTGTTATTGACCTTATTTTGTTTGTTAAGAGCCCATGTGAAAATATACGGTCTGAAACTTAAACATTTCATCGAAATAACTCCATTTCGGATACTGTATAAAGACCCTCTCGAGGAAACGTATTATAATAATGTGCATATAATAACTGTATTATTTTAATATATACCATTGAAAGAAATATTTTGTAAAGTTATTACAAAATACATATTTTTTCCTGTTTCCTTTGCTAAATTGCTGACTATTGCTACTTTAAGACTTACGTCCATTCCTTAAGATCATGTGTCATAGTGCATTGCTTGCCAAATTCAAAAGATGAATTCATTTTGATCGCGTCCGTAGTTTTCTCTTGCCTCGTCCTACCCACAATAATCTTACCAATTTGGATTGTTATACTTGTCTCTATACTATTATATATATGTGGTATCCGGCTTTACTCACGTTTATAGTCGAAGTTTCGACCTAGGTTTAATAATTTTTAACAATTGCGTACTGCCAAGGAATGGAACTCGTTGCCCGAGTCTGTGTTTCCCGATATGTACAATCCTGGAGTCTTCAAGTCGCGAGTGAATAGGTACCTTCTAGGTTTACGTGCTAAATCCTAGACAACGTCATCACTTAACATCGGGTGAAACAGTTGTCAAACGCGAACTTATAATATGTAAAAAAAAAAAAAAAAAAAGGAGTTTGAACAAAATGTTGAGTTTGAACAAATGTTGAGTTTGAACAAATGTTGAGTTTCTCTGTAACTCTCCTGTCTGGTCCCTGCTACGTTAAGTGCAAATGACATAAAATTTTAGACAATTTTATGTTAACGTATTGCTTCTGTGCTGCGTACGATCTATGCGACAGGAAAATAACAGAAGTTAAAACGAAAGGGAAATAAAACCTCTGTACTCAAATGAAGCTTTCAGTGTAGCCAGAGTTTAATGACATTCTTAGTGACTGGAAATGTGATTTCCGTCGTATCCAGGCCCCGGGAGCATCTGGAGCAAGGCCATTGAGAAATGTGGAGAAGCGCTGGCTGTTTCTCTAGAGATCACCGATGTCATGGACATGGCATGACAGCATTATAAGCAAATTTCCTTCATCGATTTGCCGCCAACTTGACTATGACATCGGATATTTAACTTTCTCTAAGAAACGGATCCGTATATCGTAAGTGCTTGTGAGCTGCTCTTTTGAACAAATGGATATTAATGTTCGCTCTATACTGGGTCCGTGCAATTAATAACACTGTGCTTACTGCACATTAATGACTTGCTTAAGCCTAGGACTTATGAGAAAACTAGTGACAACACAGGCACATTTTCACGCTCAATTGTCAACCGTATCGTCAATTAAATGGTGAAATAAAACAGCGGGCAAACGCTTGCTTAAATGAGGCAGTGGGCAAACTCTCGCCTCTTCTATATAAGAAAAATAAATAAATAATTTGCACGTAATTGTAGAACCGAAAAATAAGTATAAATGTTTGTCTCTTTATCTCACACAGGACTCTCAAAATCAAAGATTTAAGAAGTCGTAACGTAAGTTTGAACTATGGGGTCAAATCTTTATTGAGCTTCAGTTTAGATTAGGTGCCCAAAAGTAATTATGCTTTACATTTTCGCCACATAAATCTTCATGTAGTGTGCTATCATTTTACTTAGACAAATTTTATGCGTCACAAAAGTTTATGACTTTTAAGACTTGAAACACCAAATGCAATGACTTATGATGTTTTTCTTCAGTCAAAGCAACCACTTCTTTTAATTCAACATTTATAAGCCGGGTCATTTTATATGGATCATATATGCAAAAAAAATGTATTATTAGTCAGGGTATGAAAGCCGGGTCTTTGTCGGAAATACAGCTCCAACCTCAAGCATACCGGAACCGGAAGCATTCTCGTAGTTCGGCGAAATAACGAGATCGTTAGGGTTTTAGAAATTTGTATTACTTACTTTATGCATGATTGATCACATGTTAATCTAAGGTAGGCCCGATTAAGCATGGAATACATAGTTTCAGCGTGTAATTATTATACTTATGCGGTCCTAGCGGAGAAATTTCAGGACCTTAACATGCCAAAATAATCTTGACAATCATGAGCTATCAAAAAAAACAGGGATTGGGTTAAATAATGCTGCGTGTGTCTTAGAATTTAGACCTGACTCAGCATAGAACTAAAGCCAGTCACTTCTAATAAGTGATAATCTCTAGGAAAAAAAACACATTTCATGTGCCAGTTTTGTCTATAAATAGACAATACTTCATTCTACACGTAATTAAAGTGGGAAAGCTGTTAGTACCTAGTTAATATTTTTAAAATATTTGAGTCATTAATACATATTAATTGTATACTTCGTGATTCAGCCGTTGGCAGATCGATTGGTGATACGTAAAATTATAAGGTCTACTTTTACTTGCAAGTTTTAACAGTTTTCTTAATGTAATAATTACTATTATTTACACAGGTTTACTATATACTTGCTTTCAGGGAATAATTGCGTGAGCACTAAAACAATTATAATTATAACAATAACAAATGTAAATGATAGGATTAGGATAAGTACGCAAAAATCACCGTCAAATGCTATGTTACATTCAGGGTCATGAACAAAAACAACAACAAAACGTCATTGTTTTCCGAAGGGTTAGAAAGCAGAAAACACGGATTTTCACTTGCTGCGATCTACAAACTATTTAAAGATAATGCTTCCTAATATTCTTGGCGTTCAATAGTACAACTTCAAATGGTTTTGTATTCAAGTGGGATCAAGCAATGCTAAGGCTGGTAAGTACTAAAAAATATATTGATAATGAATAATAATGTTTAAAATGATTGTGCTCAAAATATAATAAATATTATGAGTACAATCTAACAAAACACGAACAGCTAGGCGAAGTTCTCTCAGGGTCGGGAGAACTACACTGCTAAATAGACAAAAAACTTGCTTTAGTATGTTTTCGGTGAATGTAGCGTTTTTGAATGGTAAAAAAATAACATAAATTAAGTTGAAGTAATTAATTCATTTGCACAAATGTCCATAGACATCATCGTAGGCAATGATGTTTTACTAAAGATGACGTATATTCATATTGCGCGGTGCTCAGATTTTGTTCCTTTACGACATAAACATGCTTACTGCGACAGATGATACATGTTATATGTTAAGACTAGCGCTTAAAATAAGCGTCGTAATCAAAATTACTACAATTGACTTAATTTTGCCGCCTCAGTTTCCGCGCGCTTGTGCGACATCTACCTCATATAAACATTCATATAATATCATTGATCGTAGGTATAACTTTTTTACACTTTTACTCTTTAACAGTGGTAAAAAAGGTAAAGATAATAAACAAATACTTGGTTTCATTTAGTTCCCCAGTTTGTCAGATTTCTGGCACCCGTCGCTATGGTCTTGTTAAAAGTTGGCAGAGTTCGCGTATAATGAGACATCTAAACTTGTTTGATCCCAGCAAGGAGAATAAGTTTCTGTAATAAATTTACCAGACATAGCTCGTTCACTGGCAATTTGCTAGGAATTTGATCAACTTTACTAGCATCTACGAGAATGATCTTACAAGGGTGTGAAATAATGCTCAAATTAATTTGCAACTCATGTAAGTTGCTATGTGTACTACTAATGATTGTATTTTTAAAACTAACGTTAATAACATATATTTTGTTACGTATTAATACGCGATGGTAAGTGTGAGACGGGGTGTTACGACGAATGCACCGCACTCAAGATCCTATCCCGTTTCAACTGAATGACTAGAATAAAACGTCGTCATCATCATCATCATATCAGCTATAAGATGTCCACTGTTGGACATAAGTCTCCCCCATTGATCGCCACAGGGACAGGTTGGTAAAGGCACGCATCCAGCCCCTTCCTGCGATCTTAGTCAGGTCGTCTGTGCACCTAATCGGTAGCCGTCGTATGCTGCGCTTGCCAGTCCGGGTCTTCATTCGACAACCTTTCGACCCCAACGGCCATCAGTTCTTCGAGCTATGTGCCTTGCCTACTGCCACTTCTACTTGCTGATCCGCTGAGCTATGTCGGTGACTTTAGTTATTCTATGGATCTCCTGATTTCTGATTTGATCTCGTAAGAAAATAAAACATTATCGTATAAAAGTACTATCCAGCTAAAAAAGTAATAGCAACTGCAAAACTGTTAACTTATTTTTTTATGTCATACGCTAACAGTCAGTTAAAGATTTACGGTAGCGGAACATGAAACGACCTTTTAGGCATTCGCATTTCGTCGGTCGTAAATTATATTGGCTTTCTTGCAACGCAGTATAATACATTTTAACATTGCTTCCGATTAAACCGTTAGGCCATATAATTTTGCTTAATTCTCGTGTTGAAGTGCTCATAAATAATTATAGTATAGTCGCCGCCATCTTATCTTAATTACAATACATGGTTATTGATACAAAGTTTCTCTGAATTGGTCACAAAAGTTTGCTAAATACGAGTATCATCCGAATCCATTCAGCCTAATTTGCCTGATTGATTCAAATCAGTTAAATACTATCTGTCTACATAATTATATATAGACGGATACAATTCGTAAAGAACTGCACTGCACCCGACAACCTGAGACATAAAGCTGGTAAGTCTCATGTGCCTGTATTTTGATATTTTCACCGAAAACCATACCCTTCAAACCGGAACACAGTAATGCGAACAGTGGCTCAGGCACGCAGTTTAAAAATATATATATTATAAAGGTCCTTTTGGCGTGGTTTCATCAATGCAATTGTAGGTATTTATATTTGAAATAAATATTTCTTTCATGCAGATACATAATAGACTCGTCCCGCGCGCTTTGTAGTCGCTATTTTCGATGTGATTTGCGCTTAAAATTCGAATACAAAATCCTGTGTGAAGCGCTTCAGCGCCTAACTGAGGCGATCAAGATTTTCACCCAAAAACCTTGATTGTTTCCGCTACAATACAAAAGTCGCGGAGTCGTCTTGCTCTTGAGCAAACAATTGAATTCTTTTGATGTTGTTTACTTTCGATCGAGTTTATCGAAAAGTTATATTGGTTTATCCGTTTGAGTAGAAAATAGCGAGACGAAACTATCTCCTATCCCGCTTTCAACACATTTTTTCTGGATGTTGAACATGAAGTTTATGGCATAGAATTACAAAAAATTAATAGAAAAATAAATAGACAATTATGTTATTGAGTCTTTTCTACTGTTTTTAAAAAATCCTATACGTCTAGTAAACTTTTAGAACAATTCATGTAGGTCATTTGCTATTTGAACAATATTTGATATCATTTGCTATTTGATTCATAAAAAAAATATTAGATTTTTTCTTTATCCAAAAATTTCGCTGTAACAGCAAATGTGATTAGAATTTTTTTGAGGTCATCTATAAAGTACATTTTGAAATATACATATTTGAAATCATCTTGATGATAACAAATTGATTTGTCCCGCCCCTTCTGCCTGTAAACACTCGCGAGCCTCTACAAGGTCATCGGCACCTCTTAAAACCATAAAGATTCTTGTTCTACAGTTATTTATCAATTATTTGGCTATGACAGGACAGAATGGTCGAGTTTCACCTCTCAGAAGTGGATAATATTTATTACAAATATGATCGACTTCTGAGGCTCTGGAGTCTTTTTACGGTGATACAAGAACGGGTGTAGTTTGTACGTACCACATTTGACACATCTTGACAATTTATTTTCATAGAATTTAATGTTTAAAGACAAAAAATAATCAAAAAATAAGTGTATTCTAAGCTCCATAAAGGTTTAGAATATACTTGTTGTTTTGATTATTTTTTGCAATTAATTTCATTACCATACTGTATTCATCATCATTATCATCATCATCTCACCCATAGGACGTCCACTGCTGGACATATGCCTCCCCCATTGATTTCCACAATGATCTGTTGGAAGCGGCCCGCATCCAGCCCTGCGATCTTATCATGCTGTATTATATTCAATAAAATAAAATTTTCTTTATATAGATTATATATTCAATCAATGTGAAATGAATGATGCGGTGTTCTCGCGTTTCGCCTCGGAGTTGCATCTCAGCATTTATTAATGAACATGAAACGTAGAATTCATCGTTCATCTTGCCAATTGAATGTTTCCGATGATAACATTTCAAAACTTCATCTTTTTACTGAAATGTTACTACTTTTACTGTGAAACATTTTCAACAGTTTCTTGAAACAGAAGAGAAGTAATTTTACTATTTTAGTTATTACTATTTTTATGGGTTATTTTTGCTATATACCATATTCACTACTATTGATACATAATTTATTCAAATAAGAAATAGACTAAAATATCTCTCTGGGCGATAAAACCGTCCATTATTATTTGCCCCACTCTCCCCTACATAGTATTTAAGTTTTTGTTATTATCTTTTTAGTTTCGTTTCAGTCTGGTGTGGCAATAAAGAATTCGTTACAAATAAAAAAGTTTTCTTGAAATCAATTTATTACTGATGGAGATGTGTACCGTAAAAATAAAAAGAAACTAGAAATAAATACAACGGAATCGAAACCTTCCTCAACCTTCGGAAAGTCGCTTCAAAAACTAAATAGCTACATTTATAAGAATTCTTTATCGTATACGGAACTCAAACAAAAAAGACGTGTGGCACTCGGGGACTGCCGCGGTAAAGCTATTGCATAGCATTTTTTATCAACTTATGCAATTAATATATTAATAACTTATGCAGTAACACCGATACAACCAATGCCATCTAGAGGCAAGTTGCTGAACTAAACAGACAAGCGTGATATTTCAAAAAAGTCATTAAAAGTTCTGCTATTCATCGATAGATAGCAAAACTAAAAAGTATCACCACTGTGCCGGTCGGAGTGGGGGGTGTTAGGTTATTTTCGTTACGGAATTTCTGGATTCGGTCTCCACGCTCAAGGTCCGCGATAGAAGCTATGCAATAGCTTAAAAAACTACAAGCATCTCGAAGTTGTTGTTTTAAAAAACTCTTTGGAAACTAATGAATATTCCCGGACTCTGATTAAGAAGCTTGTTGCAACTTCTCAATCGGTCTAATAAGATAGTCGTGAGTTTAAAACTTTCCACCCTTCTCGTCTCTTTGGCTTCCGGAGGTTTCTCGGTGATTTACTTCTAATTGACTTGACAAGTATATACCCTCCAATTAAATAATAGTTCAGACTTTGTTCCTCTATTTTTACTTAAAAATATAATTATATATTATAATACAACATAATTAAACATAACTATCTGCGCTCCCCGGATTCACCCGCATGGTGATGATGGTGATGATGATGATGATAATGCCGATGATGAAAAGTAGCCTATGAAATTCACAAATAACGAGGCTTGCCATTGGTGAAATATTTTTCAAAATCGATTCAGTTGATCGAGAGTTAATTAACTACTACCTCACAAACTTTACCCCTTCATAATATTAAAGTAAAAGTTTAGATTAATATACAACGTTTGATGGTGAAATTAACATGAATGGAAAAAAGACAATGAAACGAAAAAGTAAAAAGTAAAAAAAATAAATGTTTTTTAAATTTTTATTTGCGACACCTTAGACCGCGTCGTCACTTAACATCAGGTGAGACAGTTCTCAAACGTAAGCTTATAATAAGTAAAAAAAAGGATGCGAGAGGAAGCTTACACCAGTAGCACTGGTGAATGATAAGTTGAAAGGAAACAGATTGGCTTGGTATGGGCATGACAAGGGAGGAAAAACATACAACGAAAAGAGTACTGGGCATGAGTGTAGATAATATAATGTTTATGCATAGTATGATCACTGTGATGTTTAGCGCTAAAGGAGAATTAAAGGGATTTTTTTTGTGACCCCACCTAGTGTGCGATAAGGACAAGAATAAGACGACATCGCTGAACCGTTGGAGTATAGTAAGATCAAAAGTTCCCTTAACTTAGCTGTACTATTTAGTCTTCTAATTTTTCACCAGATGCCGCGGTGCTACCATCAATGCAGTCAAAATCATTCCGACAAACCCTTAGAGCTAATTATAATTATATTTCGACTAGTTAAGGTATATTAGAATCCGACCCATATTGGGAATAACCCCTACGTATAAACGTCAAAGAGACAAGCTCTACACAATATAACTCGTAGATACGGACACATATAATGTACAACATGTAACGCGACTGACGTTTTAATGTGCCTTTCGAAGTACGGACGCGCTCGGTTGAAATTGCTACTAGCGGTCACCCATCCAATCTCCAAAAATCCAAAAATATATTCTCATATAATATGTATTCTTGGATTTTAAGGATCGCTAATTTCCGAGGTAGGATTCCCTGTGTCTGCAAGAGCTAGTTGACTTCCAGGGTGAGTCGGTGTGAGAAGTGCGGTTCGGTGATGTAAGTGAGTGTGTGTAGTGGGTCAAGTAACAAGACAAATGTAGACAAAAGAAAGTGTGAGGAACAATTTAGTTTCGTTTATTACGCCAGTCGTGGAGTATGGTTGTTGTTTTTTTTCAAATAAACTATTTATTGTCTCACAACTACTGTATTGACACATAAGTACACAAAAACACAGAAAAAAAGAACAAAAGGAAACTATACAATAACTGACGACAAAAGGAGTATTACTTAGCATTTGTCGTGCCTATATGTTTTTGTGCATTGTGTGCACAAAAACATATAGTGCAGTGCATATAGCCTAAATTAATAGAATAATTCCCGACAGTTCACTCACACAAGCATGAACTTTTACTTGAGTAAGTTGAACACATTAATCATTTACAGTGTACGTTGCTATAACTCAGCATGGAACTATTTCCAAAGCGAGTTATGAAGCCGTATTGTTTGCCCGACCCGACTTACCGCACTCACATGTTTACAATGGGTCAATGGGACTTGAACAAACGACTAATTTCGAACTAGTGGCTTGTACTCGGTTATAATAGTTACATTATAATATCGGTTAATGCTTTTGATGTGTCACGTGGCTGGTAGATTGAACACAAGAAGCTAGTTTACAATGATTTGGTATTAAATACGTCAACAAGCTAACGGAGGACTTTATAGTGGTTGTATGGTTGGTTCATTTATCTGAGGTTGTATGTGTGCAGAAGTTTTAATCATCATCATCATCATCTCAGCCATAGGACGTCCACTGCTGGACATAGGCCTCCCCCATTGATTTCCACAAGGACCGGTTATTTGCACTTTCATAGGGGGGGGGTTTGCCAATACTCGCCACGCTTGGCAGGCGGGTTGGCGAGCGCAGTATGATGTGTGAACCTCAGAAGGCGCTGCTGTCCACCCTCTGGTACATGATCCCTTAGCCGATTCTTACGGCACCCACGGGTAGAGATGGGGGGGTACTATTCTTAGCCGGTACCCCACGGCACGCCGGTACCCCACGGCACATCTTTTCACAGAAGTTTTAATACAAATCTGTATATTTAAAATAATATCCCTATTTCCTTTGGTCACAGCATCACGCGTAACTTATTTTGTTAATTCTTTTTTGTTGTGTTTGTTACTATCAGGATAAGGATCTTATGAAAGAAAGAAATAAAAAAATTGCAGAGTATTACATTTTTAATTTAACCTTTTTCTAATGTGGTACTGTTTTGGATGCGTTTTTTTATGTGACATTATGGTGTGTGACAGTTGGCGCGGTTGACATTTTGAATGTATTGTTATTATTGTTTTCATTATTTATTTATTGCAATTCGAATCCAATATTAATAGTTTCGACAAGACAACGTCTGTCGAGTCTTCTAGTACACTAATAAAATCGTATATTATCATTCCGGAGTGGTAATAAAAATTATTTCGAACCTAAAGACTAAAGAAGTGAGAAAAGGTCAAACTGCTGGTTGTTTGGCCTTCGTTCACTTTGTTTATGCCATTTCTTTACCTATGAGCATGAAAATCCCGTCAGGTACACCTGAATTTTGGTACTAAGTGGATCGATACGTCTCTTAAAATTTCATAAGCTTCTGGTCTCTAGAGTCATGTCACCACCGAGAGCTTGAAATTATTATCTGCAACCTTTCTTTTCCCTTCTGTTTTTTTTTTCTATTATACTAGGGTGCACCTTATTACTGATTTCCACTAACCACCTGAAATTAATTTTTAATCACAATCAAATAGTTAGTATTTCAATTTGATAAAGTCATCGGCCCTAATTTATTTTTTGTATTATAAGGGTTACAATATGAGACTTATGCTTATTATTATAAAATTTTGTATGCAATGTCAATTACAGTGATTTTTACACAGTCATATAGAACGAATGTTCTATTTCAACTGAGCATATTTGTGCTCTTACTTACAAATCAAGCATTCAGATGGAAAGTGAGTAACGAGCTGTTTTTAATCGGATTAAGAGCTTCACAGAGCTAGTGTACGCGCCAGTGGCGTCGTTTTGAAATACGAATGTCTATCATTTTTAAACGACATCCAAAAAGGAAGGTTTTTGACACTGCTTTGTTTTATAAAATGTTTGTTACCGCTCAACTTAGTCCATTTCGAACGATTCAAAAATTCAAATTGGTCCCATATATTGCGTCTGCAGCATTGCCACGTTGAACTGCAATGCTGATATGAAAAAAAAAATACTGTATATTTTTTACTGGATATTTATGAAAATAAAGTTCTATAATTTAACAAAAATACTACAGCTATTACATATAACATTTGAGCGACCTACTAGTTGTTGCCAGCTAAAATATACCCACCCGCTCCTAGTTGGCAGCGTAGCTGGAATGCTAAAAGCATTGCCTGCTTCAATTACAAGATATTTATTTTTAAATTGACATATGGAACTGGAATCGGCAAGTTCACATCGAAATAGCCGCTCGAGGCTGTATTGTATCTATTGTATTGTATGTGTATTGTAACCGCAGGTTGCCAACCCCGGGCTTACTGATACTTGATAGTTTAAATAGCTCATAAATAGCTCTAATAACTTCAGAACAAAACCGCACACAAACCAGCTAATTCATAGTATAAGGAGCAATAGAATTACATTGATTGTCGCCTGAAAATTTGTTACTACACAAAGTTACATGCTCAGTTTGTGAGTTACATTTTTACAAGATTTTTGTTCAACGTTTCAAATGTAAAATCAATAAATTTAAGGATTTAAATCAAATTGTATATTTTAATGCTGATTCGTTGAGCCAAATATGTGCCAGCATTTTGATCACACGTTGCATTGATCAAACGCTCTGATATATTTTGTTATTATAATTATGCATAGTACTATTTAATGTTGAATATTAATAAAAAAATAAAAAATATCATATAACTTATTTTACTGTTTATATTTAGTTAGTAATGAGGAATCCTTTTAAATATGCCTCATTGGCTCTATTGGTCACCTTAAGCAAAGTAATTTAAAAATAAGTCCGACATAGTATTTAAGCTATAGTAAATTTAGTCAAAGTTAGTGCTTATACACGTTTTATAATTGTTACAGGTTTTTGTTGATTTACAAACCGCGCCGGTGCAAGTTTGAGACAGACAGTGAACGAAGAATGAGCGCTGATGTTTAAGAAAACGCACAAGACTCGTTACATTCGAGTGGTGTTGAAGGCCAGAACCTGGAAGCGGGCGCCGATGAAGTTGTTAAAGTGGAAGAAGAAAATGACATCAAAGAAGCAGGAGTACGACCTGGTCACCAATGATGAGTACGATACGAGGATACCCTTGCACCCTGAAGAAGCCTTCACTTATGGCATCACTTTCGAAGCTAAGGTAAGATTTAAACTAATTCGATTTTTCGTCAGCGAATAGCTGTAAATAGTCATTCAATTAATTATTAGAATATAAAAGAGTTATCAAAAAGAATACAATATTAACAGGGATTTAATTTTTTTTAAATGTCTCTAGCTATCTGTGGGCATCCACGGTCTTAGTGATCTGTGTGTCATTTCTAAAAAATCCCTTATACCTTAATCCCTATTCTACGTCACTTCACGATAAGTATGCATTTTACAGATAAAAACTTCTACTGATAAAAACATATTTTGGAATCAGTCCAATAGCTTTGAGTTTATTGACAGTGGTCAAACGCTAGCCTATAATAGATTAAAAAAAAAAAAATTGATTGCTAACAAACATACAAAAAACGGTCGCCGTGGCGCAGTGGTCAATGACATGAATTGTAATCCGGCGCCTTCGGCTCGAATCTCCGCAAAGGCAAAACGTTTGTGTGATGAGCATGTATGTTTGTTTCCGGTCTTGGATGTTTGTGTTATGTGATTGTGTCTCCTGCGACGCAGGGAGCCTCAATACGGTGGCGCGAGTATTAAAAAAACCAAAACTTTTTAACCCTACTTTCAAAATTATTATAGTAGATTAAAAAAATAAACAAGAAATAATATAAGTATTCGAAAATATGGGAAACATTATATTTGTATATGACAAAGTAAATTAATTAGCATCTTTAGTTCAAGAGAAAGCGAAATGGTCCTTTGATCGGACGGAAATAAAATTTTGCTATTAATTGGCTTAAGTGGCGTTTAATTATGTACAGCATTTAAAATATTGTAATTTTAAATGTGGGAAACATGAAATTATTTGTTGATTTATATATTAACTAGCTGACCCGGCTACGCGTTGCTGTGTATAAATTTCAAAAAAGATTTCGTTAAAATTTGAATTTTAAAGAAACACATAACACGTGTAAAATAAATGATTGAATCATGGTTTGAAATCGAAACTTATGGCCATTTGGCATGTATAAAAAAATTGCATGAAAAATATCACGGTCATTAAAATAAAATATAGATCGGTAAAATAAAATATATATTACATTTTAAGTTTGATAAAGTTACATATCTGTGTGAAATTTCATTAAAATACATTCAGTAGATTTGGGAATTAGCCCGGACAAACTTTCATGTGTCAATACACATGAAATTTTTATATATGTAGAAGATTGAAATATTGCTAGACATTCAGCGGAATTTTCTCTAGCATTTGTCACAAATTTCAAAGTTACGGGAAGAGTTATAATTCTAACTAAAGTAGAGATGAACTTTCTCTTACGTCTTATAATGTGCCCTTGGGTGCTCATGCTAATTGTCGGATGAACTGAATAAATATGCCACAGAGACCAAAGTTATATTGAACAAGTAGGATTTCTCTTCTCAGCGTAAAGTCGACCTTAGATTTCAAAATACATTTTATCATGACATTTTCGACTACAATATAAAACTTCCACTTGTGTAATGAAGGCCATTTCTTGAAGAACATTTACAAAAAAATGACTTTTAAATAATATAACTATTACTTATATTAAGTATTGATATTATATTGTTCAATACGTGACCTAAATGCGGACCATTTTATCTTGCTCAAAGATTAAGCATTGGTATTCAACATTGGAATGCTGAAAGCATTTTGATTACTTTCCGCACTGGTTGCGGCGTAATGGACTAGATTATAATTGTAATCTTATTCGTAGGTATGCTATTTCTTTAGAAATTGTTTTATTTCGCTTTTTAAGGAATCACTAATCGGATCTGGATTAAATTTGACGCAGAGATAAAATGCAGTCTGTAACTAGTACATAGGTAAAAAAGTATCCCAAAATAATGTACGGTACCCGTAAAATAATAAAAGTAACGGCAAAACCCTAGTCCACGCAGGTGAATCCACATAATCGACACATAATAAGCGCATCATATTTTTGAATCGACCAACATCTTTATGAGTAAACATAAGCGTGGGTAGAATAATATCCTATCCTATAATATTATAAATGCGAATGTTTGTGTGTAGGTATGTATGTGTCTTACTTTTACACGCTCAAACGGCTACACCGATTTCAATGAAATTTGGTATGTTGATAGCGTATACCCTGGATTAACACATATGCTTCTTTTTATCATCACCATAATCACAGTTTTTTATCACCACGCGGGTACAACCACGGGGCGCAGCTAGTAACAATATACTAATATTATGTACAGTAAGCGTTTATCCTCATACACCAGCAACGAAAATTTAAGCTGAACTGGAACAATTTTCCGAACCAGTGACATGATGCATATTTTGTGAGTTAACCGTTTTGGGGTGAGCTGTTCTAATTCCCCCTTCCCATCTCATTACAGGGACAACCTCAATTAGAAAACTACTCTCAAAAATCTTTGAAATGTGTTATCTTAATATTGTGTCAATCAATACTTCTGACTGGTGAATTAATATTATTGAACATTAAAGGTAATGAGTTTCACATTAAAAAAAAATATATTTTGCAGCAAACATTGCCGTATCCAATCCCTACCGAATATTGTTTATTTTAAATATATAAGATTCGGTAAATCACCTTTTTTAAGTCTTAAAATCCCGAGTAAAGTAAGAATTTGTGTGCATTGTCTTAAATTAAATGTCTCGCAAGGCTTCTTAAAACATATTTATTACTACGCTAGAATTACTCTACTTGGTAAACAATATTTCAAACACTATTTTTACTTTTCAATCTGTACAAAAACATAACAGTACAAAACAGCAAAAATCATAAAATCAATTTCTGCTCAGATTAACTAACATTAAAGCTCGTTCCAGCCAAAAGGCTCGATCTACTAAGAAATTAAAGTTGAGCACGGAATATAGATTACAAAATATTACAATTTTGGTTCTCGAATTGAAAGCGAATTCAAATTGGCAGACAACCTAAAAGTCACCCAATTCGAACCAAAGCAATTCTAAATTCAATTAGTGATGTTTCCGCCCCCCTCTAGTCGATTTACAAAATTTTGTTTCAATCTTAACAAGCGAGTAATGAAGCCAATAAAGGACTCGACTGAAAGCTTCGTGATTTGTTACCATTGATATAACTTTTATTGCAAGCGCACGCTGGTAATCACCAATCGGCCGCTCCTTATCGGTGCTATTCCTTTCTCTTGTTTTCCTATTTTTATCGATCATATAAATTTTATTCAAGATTGAATGTAATTGGAACTCAATTGATTTAATTGTTGAATAAATTGTCACACTAATATTATAAACGAGAAAATTTATACTCATTTAATTATTATGTCTTAATTTAAACAATAAAAACATTTTGTATGTATTGCTTCCGGGCTGTTTGGCCGTGGTCTATGTGAAACTTTTGTTCCAGACGTTTCGTCGATCACTGCGGTCGACATCTTCAGTGGTTCAGGTCCGAGCGGCGGCAAGAGCGTAGAACTCTCCTCCGCGGCGTCTTCTCTGATACTTCAGTATCAGAGAAGACGTTTCACATAGACCACGGCCAAACAGCCCGGAAGCAATACATACTACATGCAACGCCGGCCGTGAAAGCCTTAGAGTTTACAATAAAAACATCATCATCATCATCTCAGCCATAGGACGTCCACTGCTGGACATAGTCTACCCCATTGATTTCCACATGGGAAGGAATGAAACATAATAATTATAAATGGGAAAGTAACTTTTTCTATCTGTTACGTTTTCACGCCTAATGCGCTGAACATTTTTTGATGAATTTTATAGAGATTAACGGGGCCCATGAGAAGGCTTCCACTCCCGCCTTAAAGCGATGATGGCTAAGCGGTGGGAGTCCTTGTCAAACTGACGGACACTGGTTCGATCTCCGCCATAAGCAACGGTTTGAGCTTCCGGTGGAGATAACATAGTAATCGAATTTCCAGCATTGTAGTACTTTCGAGAATACCCTGCCTGGCTAGCTACCACCCTCAAGATTGAAAAACTGTCACCAAACACATAGTGTTTAGGCAGCAGTCCTTGAGAGCCAGTGAGAATTCTAGGTCTAGAGTGATTAAATATTCAATCACACCGTTACTGACCAGCAAGTGAGATAGTGGACAAACGCAAAAGTCTGTGACACCATCGTTTGAGCACAGTTCATACATTTTTGCTCAATATATAAAATATCTACGGTAGTGTAAGTCTCAAAGGGATCGTTCTACCCGCACTAGTGATTTTCCAGATCTCGGTTTATGTGCATTTGAACCCGAGTGAGTTCGTGACACGTGGGGAGATGGGCGCGTATGATACCCGGGGTGCTCATAAACCACTGTGGTCCCTCTGGGACTAATGAAGTGCGGAAAAATGACGCACGTGATTGTACCAGCGGTGTATAACCACCGGAGGAAATCTCATAAGCTCCTAAATTCGTTCTCTTAAATCCATATATGTATTTATTATGTAAGGGTTCAATTATATTTCGATTAAATTTATATAAATATATATAAATTTATTTTTTATATATAAATTTCGTTTATATTTTTTAAGGCTTGCAATACTGTTTTTTTATACTGGTATTGCCCTTTTCTCTGATTGGTTGGCCAATCGGGGAGAAGGTAGGATGGAGTGGGGAGACTACGAGATACTGACGGTTGGTCTGGAACGCCAGTTTATACGGGATCGTCGAATTGTGAAGTTGTGAAGTGAGGCCTACATTATAGTAAAATATTCAAGAGGGTGTTTCTATTTATCCCCCCCGGCTACTTAGTTTCCGTATTCGGTAGGGAGTTTATAATTACTAGTAGCGCCCCGCGGTTTCACCCGCGTGGAATACAGTTTTCCCGCTACCTCAACTATCCCACGAGAACTATACTTTTTCCAGGATAAAAGTAGCCTATGTGTTAATCCAGAGCTCAAACTATCTCCATACCAAATTTCATCTAAATCGGTGTAGCCGTTTGAGCGTGAAGAAGTAACAAACATACACACTTACACAAAAACATTCGCATTTATAATATTAGTAGGATGTATAAGGAACATACAGTCATTTTCTTATAAAGTTAATATAAATTGTATACAATGCTAGCCCAAGAAGTTCCATATATGTTCTATATATAAGCTAATATATACACTCAAAACGTAGTCGATAGTTATAATTATTTAACAATTAATAGGAACAAGAAAGTTATCTTTACTTTCATCATTCAATCATTACATCATTCAATTTGTATAGGTATGTATATGTATATCTGAAGAAGCCAAAAAGTCTTTACATAATAAATATTTTCACAAATATCTCTCAGTGGTGAAATTAATACACAACCGAAAAGGAATGTAGCTAGAAAAATAATTGGTTTCATTTCTGTCCGTCTGTTTGTCTGCCTGCTTATCAACAGCTTATAGCGTAAAAACGACTGAAACTAGCTTGATACTGTTTTGCTGCTGTATTCCTTATCGAAAAGATTCCTTGGTATATGGGGTATATATCATTTCAATAAAACGTAAATATTTTTATAATACATAGGGTATATTATATAATATTGTTTAATTAAAAAAACCTAGCAAACACGAGAGTATACCTACATTATTTTTACCAAAAATGGAACCGACTTGTACACTCAATAAGTGTGGAATAACTTGTTGAAGTCGGTACCATGATAATTCAAAAGTACCTATTATCAAAATATTGCGCGCATGGTACCGACTTCGACAAGTTATTTCACACTTTTGAGGGTTGGCGTTTTTATATATTCAATTTCTTTGGAAAACATTTTTTCACCCTTTCAGTGACCTTTGCTACTCGCGGGATCGATTCTCATTCACCGTCAATGAGGAAGTCATCGAGATAGGCGTAATACTTTTCATTTTTGTTATTGGAGTATACTCTAATAACTCAACAGTGTTACACCTTAGAAAAGTACTTATGTGATAGAAAAGGATAGAGATATAGATATCAAAAATTTTGCTACCCACTTCCACCCCTTACGTTCCCGTACTAACAGCAGGAGACCAATGGGCATCTACCACCACAACGGGGAGTAGATTCCAATTGGCGGTGATAGAGAAAACTATGTACGTACACACACTCGCTTTATATAATTATATATATTAATTAATTGTAATTTGATTAGATTGATCCGAGTTCGGCTTGTTAGTATTTAATTTTGTGTTTTCAGCAAGTACTGCTTAATTTTTGACCGTTTAGAAATCAATAAATAGGGAAAAGGTGGTGGATATAGCGGGCGGTACCTATCCGCACTCGGCTTGCAAGCCTCGCGGCTTCCTAAGCCAGGATTACGTTGGCTTTGTACGGTTGTTCGCTCTCTGTCTTTGTAACCCCAAAAAAGGTTAATGTCGAATAACATTACGCTTCTAACCATTCTCAACGTTCAGCTCGGTAATTTAATGAAATGGTTATTGTAAATAAAGTTTGGGGCGGAGCACAGAAATGGCGGTCATTGCATACGGCGACAGGCAATAACAAGTTAATGTACGAAATTATTCGATCACTGCGACCGCACTTTAGTATCTTAGGATATATGCCTCTGTGAAGGAACTTTAATAAAACAAAAATTGGTCCTGTGTAAAGAGGATCGCGGGTGTATGGAGCCCTCCATTGAAGTGACGACACACAATGAGCCGTTTTCAAAGAGCCTATTCATAGATTTGGGCTTACAACGCTTCAGGGTGGGAATGTTACCCTAAAGCGTAGTGTATTAGGCAGAAACTCATGTTGCGTTATTTTGAACAATAGGCAAATATAGTACAAGTTTTGAACGAGGAACGATATAGTTATCATTTTTATTATAGACGGGGGTGTATGTATTTCTTGCTAAGATGGCACAAGTGGCTAGTTTGGTAAGATAGTTGATAGCAAAGAATTGTTATAGCTAATTGACATAAAGGCAGATGTTAACAACGGTCTCAAAAGTGTTTCTTCTATATTAGATCAACAATCTAGACGACGTACAAGTAATTCTTTTCTTGGCAAGCGAGAGCAAGCAATCAAATCAAATTACCACTGAATTGATATAACCGAACCTCCTCTTTTTGGTGTATGTATAATTAAGAGCAGTACTGGACGTAGAATACTTCATTGACTGTTTAATCAAATAAGGCGCCATAAACATTCAAAACGTCGTAACAGCTGACTCGATATTTTATGTTTTGGAAAATGCTACGAGTCCAAAATGCAGTACAATTGTGCTTGTCCAGGATCGCGGAGACAGCAGGATATTCTAAAACTTCAATCTTTCTCCCACGTACTTGAAACACACCTGAACATTCAACTGCCGTGATCCTGCTGCTGATGTAAGTATACTATGTGAGGTGGTCTTGAAAATTATAAATGGTATGCCAAACTGGAATGAATAAACATAGTGTCATGCCCGTTCGGTATCACGACTTAACGCAAAGTCTGTCATCAACGAAGTGTAGCGCGTGACATGAGTCAGTGATTAGGGAATCGAGCTTGTAAATACATTTAACGTTTCGTTCGCACCTAGCATTTATAATAATGAGCATAATCGAAAGAAGCGCTTGTAGAGGAATTTACTCATTCCATCTCTACCAACTGTATTAATCAAAGTACTCCTAGGATGACCGGTAGTGGTGTATCTCACAAAGCTCTTCCATGCTTTGGATAGCACATTAGGCCCGGGTGGTCGAAGATTTTATCACGCTAGACCTAGAATGCTTACTGGCTCTCAAGGAGTGCTACCTGAACACACTATGTGTTTGGTGACAGTTATACAAACTTGAGGGTGGTAGCTAGGCAGGCGGGTATACTCGACAGTACTACTATGCTGGGAATTCGATAACAGTGTTACCTTCAACGGAAGCTCAAGCCGTTGATGAGGATCGAACCAGTGTCAGTTTGACAGCCGACGCTCCCCTTGCTGAGCTATAAACGCTTCATTCATCATTGTCTTAGAATAACAATCGTGAGGCTATGTGGAAGGCTCTTGACTTGCATGACAACTCCAATTGGATAGCCACTATCCGCCAACCCATACTGGCTAGTGTGGTGGACAATGTATTTTTCTCTGAGAGCACAGTCATGTCTCAACGGAGGAAACTTTTCGGTCTGCTGATAATGCGCATTAGCTAGATATCTGTCGTATACTGTATAAAGTGGGGACTTAGTAAATGCATGAATGTTTTACAGGACATACCTCCACGACGACGATGGCAGCTCCACCACCCTCACAAGTGTGACATTGGAAGTCTCAATGAAATCTAACACACTAGTAGATTTCTCGAAAATGATTTCTTGTAAACTACTAAAGTTCCTTACTTTTCTACTCGTACATTAGTCATTAACGTATTGATTTTGCCATTACCTATTTAATATACTGTTGAGGATAAAAAAACTGTAAAGGCCAATTAGTCTGGAAATAGAGCCATGGAAAAGAAGAGAAGATAGTATCTGCTGTGGGAGTGTGCCGAGTATGTGGTGTGCACTTGTGTGAGTGTACGTGGAAGTGTGTATGTGTGGAGGTATGTTTGTGAGTGTATGTCCAGAAGTGGTACTTTTATGAATGGATATATAGATGTTTTTCCACTTGCAGATAGCCATTTACCACGGAGTTTTTTACAGTTAAAACTATTCATAGTTTGTTTTTTCACATATTGTCGAGATGCATAAACTGATTCCTAGATTGAACTGGTTAGAATTACGGTAAAATATACCGTGTATTCATAGCCCGAGATAAACGTATGTACCCTTTAGCTTCGCATCGTTTGCATCTATATCTCTCACTTGTTTTTTTTCCCAACACACAAGTTCAATGTCCAAATTTGGAATAACTCACGCAGGTATCGCAGCGTGAAACAATTGAACTCTGCACTAACTGTTATTTATCTAGTAAAACTGTCACACAGAGAAATGGTACTGTGTGCGAACAGTGCGTATGTTATTCAATTCTAAAGACTGCGATGCGATGACTGTCACGCAATAGATTCCTGCTTTAGGTACTTCCTGTACATTTGGAGAAAATATTGTGTTTAAATTTCTCCTTTATGTACAATAACACATGACAAGTACATATGTAATATTGTTGTAATTAGTAGTCGGCCACAAAAGGAGCAAGTTCAGCTTTGGCTAATAGCAAGCTAATAAATATTTATTGTTTACATCAATTGGGAAAGCGTAGGTAAGCCATAAAATAAGCCCCAAATTCTTTTTGTGGTTTTCTTTTGATTCAGTAAGGTAGTGGGCAACTTTCCTTTAGTTTACCGGATAAAATATAGGTGAAAGGTTTTTTATTTTCTGCTCTCATAATCACACTAAATATCATGAAATATAATTTGTTCACATTAATTCCGTGACTATTTGAAGCTATGACAGTTTCGATGCATCTCTTTTTTCTTTGTCTCTTATCTTAAAAAAAAGTTTTTAAATCTACGTTAAACCGTTTCAAGAAATTTTAGGCACCTCAAACTAACTTCAGATTTAGTGTACACCGTCAGGATACCAAATGTAGCAGGTATATATTATTCGTTTTTATTATTTTAGTTAAATTGTCGTGCAAAAAACAGTACCTACAGTTTATTTTCCTTAGTTCGATGCCGCGGTGACTTTGAAATGAATGTTGAACACTGACAGCAAAATACGCCATTGTTCCCACAGAACTTTCTGTTGTCAATCAATTAGATGCAATTTATAAAGATCCTTTCTCACCTCGTCTGACTAGCGATACCTGCGGACCCAAACGGTCCTGTGGGTGTATCACGTGATCAACGAAAGTGAATAGAAAATTGGCAGACAATGTACGATACGCAAAACGTATCATCATCATCGTCTCGTCATCTCAGCCATAGGCATCCCCCATTGATTTCCATAAGGACCGGTTGTAAGCGGCCCGCATGCCATCTTAGTTAGGTCGTCTGTCTGTCTGTGCTTGCCCCAACTTATAGCTAGTCAAAGTTAACATGACTTAGTGTGACACGTTAAATTGACCTCTTTTGTTTTTTATGTTTATTTTTAGTAAATTAAATTAGAAAATAATCAGCTGTCTCATACATTTTCTTAAAAGCTAATGAACTAAACTATACTTCAAAAAAATCTGCATAGAATCATAAGCTACAAGTTATTGAAAAATGCGCCAGGATTGGTGTGACAGTGGTTTTTTGACTGGCCCAATTTTTGCCGGAATGACCCAGTTACATCTTTTCTGGACACATTTCAGATACATAAATGATCAATTACACCAAGTGCAATCATATTTGGCGTGATTGGCTATCAATTAATTCAATATTTTGAATAAGTATTCAGGAGCGATAGGTCATAGTTAGATGTAGGCGTGTGCTTCGTATGAGTAAATATATGTATAGAACTATTGTAAGCTGGAGAATGTGGATGTGCGGTGATCTAGTGACAGATCAGGCAATTTGTCCAACATGATCGACAACGCTGATCTCAAATCGCGCGCTGTCAGACTGCCTACACCACAACTGCTAAAACGTTATCGGAAAACGATTTAGTTCGTACAAACGCTTTTGAACAGAGCTAAGTCACACTCTGAATGCTGACGTGAAATACGACTTCATTGGACATTCATAAGTTCATGAAATACAATTTGTTCGCATTAATTCGGTGACTATTTGAAGCTATGACAGTTTCGATGCGTCTTTTTTTTATTTGTCTCTTCTCTTAAAAAGAAGTTGTTAAATCGCAGCGCTATTCGCAGCGCAATGTCTTTTATTAAAGTAGTCTTTATTTTGTTTGTTACAATATATCTATACTAATACTAGCGGACCCGACAGACGTTGTCCTGCATGCAGCGCAAAGTGGATTTTTTTAAATTTTTTTTTGTGAATCTAAATCAGCCAGAGTGCCACCCAAACGCTTACAATAAAATTATTCAAATCGGTCCAGCCGTTTAGGAGGAGTTCAGTGACATACACACGTACAAAATTACACGTAGAATTATATATATAAAGATTATAAAGAGGTAAAGTTTGTGCAGTTGTAGAGGGTAATCTCTGGATCTACGAAACTAATTTTGAAAATTATTTTACCAATAAAAAGCCACGTTATTTCTGAGTAGGTAGGACATCATTTACATCATTATCAACACTATTACTACGCGGGTGAAACTGCGAGGCAGAGCTAGTATATATATGAAAGTTATTTATGCAATTAAAATAACTAAAATAAGCTATGTATAAAAATGAGTAACTATGCTTAAACAAATTGTATTTAAGTAACTGTAAAGCTCCCAAAAAGCTGGCAACGTTACCTCGTCGTATAGCCAAATTTATTCTTTAGCCGAGGTAAGCACCAGTGCTTTGTTTACACGTAATTTCTACTAATTGTATGGACATCTTATTCAAAATATAATTGTAACCCACCAAGAACACCATGTGTGCAGGTACAAGCAGGTTGTAGAAGTCCTTGAGAGCCAGTAAAAGATCTATCGTGAATACGTCTTCGACCACATCGTCACTGACAATCAAAAGAGATAGTAGGCAAACTAATATAAATAATGTAATAAAATTAGTCATATCATTTGGAACATAATTTTTAAGTCTTCCGTATGTAATGAATAAGTAAATGGTATACATTAAATTCAGATTTCAAGCATATATATATAGATGATTAATCAAATGCGAAAATACGAATGGGATTTTTATTTTATAATATATTCATATTATGTATAATGTAAACTAGAAATTCTATGTTTACTTAATTTGATAACGGTTACCTGTGGTGCGGTGGGGATTGAACCCGCATCTGTCAGTTATACAGTAAACGCTCCCATTACTGATCCATCATCACTTCATTACAATGACTGTACCAATATTCTAACTATCTAAAAATGCAACCAATTTACTTATCGTAGTGACTAAGCAGATAAGCCGGCAGCTAAGCGCCGTGAGCATTACCGGTAGGTACCTAATTTTGAACAAAACAAAAGCCGGACGTTTGACGTCATTTCATTGCTCAAAATTGTAAAAAAAATTACACATAACCATAACTACTGAAACTAATGAAGAAATCTGATCAATCAAAAATTGTTATAAAGAAAGAAAGATAAATCATTTATTTTGGACAACACAAAGAACAAAAATTAAGAACCAAAACAGATACATTTTTTTAAATTAATAATTATAATAATTAATACTATATATAATTTTAAAAATATAAACTCATTCAAGTAACCGAAATGTTTAAAATAGTAAATAAGGGGAGTAATAAAATTGACGTGTTTTGTACCCTCCCGAATTCACTCGGGCGTGACTTTCCACTACTATCCGACAAATTTGCGTAACCAAAAATTCTGCAAGAAGTCTTTTTAGTCAATAGCGCCAAAATCTTATCACGTCCGTAAAATCGTTTTATTCGTAAATTCGTAATGCTGTCGTAGTGCAAAATTACCCATTTCGTGCTATTGTAAAAACAGGCAAACGCGGCCCAATTTCCCCTTTGCTCGAGGAAGGGCCATTTTGACATTTAACGCAATTGAATACATAAAATAACCACTAGGTTATTTTTCCATTTTCCTGTAGACGTACTGTCTGTATGCTTATACTAATGTTTGTATCCTTTTTACAACTACCCAATCGAAGTGTCTATATTTTATAAGTCTGTGTTTCCACATGAATACAATCTGGGCATCTTCAAGTCACGAGTGAACAGGTATCTTCTAGGCAGGCGTGAATCATCGTAGACCGCATCATCACTTAACATCAGGTGAGATAGCGGTCAAACGCCGGCCTATTGTGAATAAAAAAAAAAAAAAAAAAAAAAAGATGTTATGGAAATATTATTTATTTATCTGACTTGCGTGATCACGATAACTTTAAAATAATAAACAACCCTTTCATATTAAGCCGTTGGTATTTTGGCCGTAAGGTTCTAATTATATGCCTGACTAGCTGCGCCCCGCGGTTTTGCCCGTATGTTGATGATCGATGATGATGATGAAAAGTAGCTTGTGTGTTATTTCGGGACCTGAAGACCGAAATTAGTGTAGCCGTTTGAGCGTAAAGAAGTAACAAACATACACACATACTCACAAACTTTCGCCTTTATAATATTAATAGGATTATTTTAGGTTTTAATCTAACTCCAAATGTTATGGACATGACAACCTACATCCTTATATATATACCTTGTGTGTGTGTGTATAATAGTACTCATGTTTTATGCAAATAAATATTATCTTATCTTATCTATTTTATTTTCTAATTTATGTATATTGGTTTCTTCCGTGTAAAACGCGTAATTTTTATTGTTTACATTTTGATAACTTGTAAATTTCTTTGTGCGCTGCAATAAAGAATCTATCTATTTAAATATTTACAACATTCTATAATGTAATTTGAATATTTATTTGCTAGTAGTACCTATGTGTACGCAGATTAACTCTATTAATGTCAACGTGATTACATGTTAGTGTTCGTATTATGTATCTATTTGAAATGCGTACAAAAATCTCCTTACTGTTATATATGGAATTGGTATTTTAGTTGTACTATGTTTACGCGAAATCTAGGGTCAGCTATATCTAGAGATGATGCATACATATATACCTACTCTATGCAGGCACTGACTGAGTGTTTCACGGCTGGCCGACCAGGGCGATTGGCAGTAGGTACTCCTCACTACGAGGGTGTCTCTAGTAATGTGATTATGACCTGTTTTATATGGCTCATCTGCATTACTTTTTAAAAGTAACTTATAAACTTAAAAATCTATACATAAGCGCAGATTTTCACAATATGGATTTGATTTCTGAGAGGCAATTTTACATATGCTAAGGTGGTCACAGCGACAGCTAAGGTGTTCCACAACATAACTAATTTCTATGAAATTTCTATGAGATCTAAGTGTTTACTTTCGGAACGGTCTTACAGAAATTTCATTCCTTAAGAAATGAAATTAAATGAATATAAAAATGTGTTTTTAACTGCCCATAAATGACTTTATTTGAGGTATGAGAAACATACACCGCCGAAACTACAACCTCATTCTGTTAAGCATATCAGTAAGAATAACATGAATGAGGGTGCCGTAAGAGTCGGCTAAGGGATCACGTACCAGAAGGTGGGCAGCTGCGCTTTCTGAAGATTGGAAATCATACTGCGCTCGCCAACCCGCCTGCCAAGCATGGCGAGTATTGGCAAATCCCCCCTATATGTGGGAGGCATATGTCCAACAGTGGACGCACATGGCTAAGAGAAGAAGAACATTAATATCCTGAAAACTGTTAACCTGCTGTCATTGTCCTGGAAACCTAAGGAAACATGATATTAGAACTAGTTATAGCCACGTATGTCCAAGTGTACGCTGAAACCGGGAAAAGTAATACTAACTGCGGTTAGTCCAAACTTCGCTTGCCATCTAATATAAAAGTTGGACGAAAAACGAGTCTAAGTGAAAAAGTACTGCAGGAGCGAGATTTTAACCGTGGAAAGAGAAAACTTCATCCATATAGTTTAACATCGCCGCAAGACGTAACAATAATGGTTCCTTGTCTGTACACTACTGCTACTTTTTTAAAGTAAAATGAAGAGGAAGTCAAATCAATACTTTTTATGTGTGGAGTAAAATTATATTCATTCTTTTTATTTAATCTAATAATTTATATCACCATTTTACACGTCGTCTGATGTGACTTTTGAGGTTTTCACTTAAATTTCATTGAGTCAAATTATGTTATTAATTTGTTGTATATATATAAAATATATATACAACATATAATGTATATATATAATATATATATATATATAATTAATTATGTTGCGACTCGAAGTTTGTCAAGCAGTGCTTAATCAGCAAACCGACAAAAACACTATTACGATGAGTGATGGAATGTGGGGATTAAACACTCGCTTTATCTTATTCGCTTTTATCAAAAAATAAAACACACCAAATTAGAAGGAATAAGTTGTACGTAGCATTAGCAGTTTACTAGGAGTTTTAGAGATGTCTAAAATCTTATTATTGAATCAAACATTGTAACTGATTCTTCTGT
Source organism: Apeira syringaria (assembly GCA_934044485.1). Taxonomy (NCBI): domain Eukaryota; kingdom Metazoa; phylum Arthropoda; class Insecta; order Lepidoptera; family Geometridae; genus Apeira; species Apeira syringaria. Next base: position 6,338,455 of record OW203655.1, on the reverse strand, counting down.
GAAGGAAACATCATGGAATGCTTATTTTTATTATATTGTATAGATCTAGCGTTTGTTCTATCTCACTTGATGGTCAGTGACGATGTGGTCGAAGATGTTATCATGCTAGACCTAGAATGCTCACTGGCTCTCAAGGCCTGCTGCCTGAACACACTATGTGTTTGGTGACAGTTTTTCAAACTTGAGGGTGATAGCTAGCCAGGCGGGTACTCGAAATACTCTACTACCATGCTGAGGATTTGGTAACTTAATCGATAGGCTTTGTTTTATTAGCACCGCTGACTAAATCGTCATAGATTATCGAGTAACAGATGTACTATACCAAGCACATTTTATAATAAATTTTTTTATATTTAGTCGTTATATTGTCAAGAAGGCCGTTGGTCTTCCATCTAAAAATAAATAAAATAAAAAAATAAAAGTGTAAAATCTGCTTACATAGACAAAAGCCAAAATTTAATTCTTATTAATTGAGCTAATTTAATTATAACATATCTATGGTTTCAATTGATTATGCTCCGTGAAGTCGTAACTGTACATTTTTACTGCGATAGGATTCCATACTCATATAATGTAACATATAAGGCGTTAATCGGCATTTTTGATGTCATTCCTTTTACAGTTGTTTAGTTGTCTTTGTATAGAAAACTATTAAGACCGCTTTGTCAGTTTTGAATTGTAAATAAATACGTCACAATACTTACGTTAAAAATTCCTTTTTCATGTTGTAATGTGTTGCACCTGGTGAGCATTGTAACCGTTGTGTCATAGTTTGAACCGTAATGGGCGCGTGCAGATTCCTTTGAAATCGTAAAACGATTAGGTAAGCAAAGTTTGCTTGACTTTTAATCGGCTTTCAAAATAGGAAGTTTTCAACTGTACATTGTACATAATAATATCTTCGCCTGTATGTATGTATCTTTGTAATGGAATTTTTTAACGTGATTTTCACCCTCTTCTAAACGTTGGATTAATTTGAATCTTTGCACATGTATGAAGGACTGTGCCAACGCAATATTTTAAATAATAATAATAATATGGGACAACATCCACACAAGGTCTTCAGGTCCCAAACTAGGCAGAGTCTGTACTATGGTAACCTGATGACTGATATATATATTTATATACATATACACCCCCAGACTCAGGTCAAACATACATGTTCATACACACAAATGTATGACCTGTCCGGGAATCGAACCTAAGACCAGCGGCTCAGAAGGCAGAGTGCGTGCGGCGAAAATACTTTGTCTTGGTATCACACAATGTATAAGGAACTTGATACAAGGATCTCCAGGATTCTGAAAGCACCGTCTTCTGCCAATGCTTTCAGAGTTCACTTTCCGGAGCTAAAACGTTCGCCACGCGAGCGCAGCTGCGAGTGTATCAACTAGTTACTTCATTGATTTAAAAAAAAATACGTTACTTTGCACAGCGACTCGGCTATCAGTATAAAAAAACGCTAATTCTGGAGATATGTGAAGGAGTGTGGAAGTGAAGAATTTTCTCAGACTTCCGACCAATCTTAGGCGCTATAATTTTCTGATCCTAGCTCAGCACTACTTTCCCGACCGTGAGCCATGCATTTGATCATGATGTCTTATTATGACGTAGAAATTTTGGTGCGGGCTCACTGACTATCACTTCATTTGACTGGAGTAGGCGTAGTGTTAACGTCACATATTTTTTTATAGAACGTCACATTATCTTCCCCTTTAAAACTATCAATGTTTTTAATTTATAAGTGGTGTACAAACAATTTTCTTAATAATTTTTTAGGTGATCAAGCTACACACATATTATCAAAATATGTTATAAAAATAGCGCTTGTAACGAGTCCTTGAAAAGGTAACTATAATATTATAGCGTTAATAGCAGTTATAAACTAACTTGCGTGACCAAAATGATAACACTCATTGGTTCAACGAGCGAGACTCGCTGTTCAACCGAGCTAAATTGCTTAATTTCTGCGTATACTCACGCAACTTACTTACGCAACAGGTAACAATATTATAGCTATATTACAAAGCTGGTAAAACATTGTAGTATTAGCAACTGTTGATGCTCTGGTTTATTCTCAAGAAAATGTTTTCATAGATTTACTAGTAGCGCCCCGCGGTTTCACCCGCGTGGATTACGGTTTTCCCGCTACCTCAGTTATCCCACGAGAACTATACTTTTTCCGGGATAAAAGTAGCCTATGTGTTAATCCAGAGCTTAAACTATCTCCATATAACTGTCGCCTTTGTCTATATCCAGGGTCTAAATTATCTCCATACCAAATTTCATTGAAATCGGTGTAGCCGTTTAAGCGTGAAGAAGTACAAACACACACACAAACTTTCGCATTTATAATATTAGTAGGAAGGACGTTACGTAATAATTTGAAATCATTTTCTTGCTGCCTAAACACACTATATGTTTGGCGTCAGTTTTTCTAACTTCGGGGTGGTAGCTAGCTAGAGAGATATTCGAAAGTACCCTACCTCTATGCTGGGAATTTGATAACGCTGAAGCTCATGCTCTTTTTGGGGAACGAACCAGTATTCTTCAGTTTGTCGTCGGCTGTCGCTCCCCCGCTGAGCTATCATCGCTTCAAACTAGCTTTGTTCAACTATTCATCTATCATTTAGCTTTTGCTTCCATGACACCTGCCTGACACCTACTACCACCTTAGGCCGTCACCGGACTACGCGTGGCCGAGACACTATTGCATATGAATTAACCGGATACATAATGTTTGTACCTACAATTCAAGCATGTTTGTAAGAGGATACCATAGGACTTATATTACAAGCATAGTGCTCTTCTTGTTGGGTTATTATATGTCAAGCGTTCTGTGTGTCATTGCGCTGGTCTGACAAGAGAAAAACAATTTCTTTTTACGAATATATTTCAATGCATATATGCTAATATTAATTTATAGGTATATAATATAAACTATTATCCCACTCTCATTACAAAATATAACATAACCATTTATGCGATGAGTGTAGGTATTTATATCGGGTCTTGGAAGTTTGTGTGCTGTGAATGTGTGTGTCCATACCTCCCGCGAAACAGGAAATTCTAGTGCAGGGGTTTAAGTGTGATAAATGCGTGTTTTAAAGTGTCTGTCTATTTGTTCCGTATGGTCTTCGAAACAGCTGGGCCGATTTAGGCAGAGCTTTCATTGCCTGAATTTTTCAGGCGTAATAATAACCTTTTATGTTGTTAAATACTCAAATATATTTTTATTTGAATAATCAAATGTGAGTAGGTTTTACATTATTCGATTCCGAGTATGTTTACATGCTACGAGTATGTAAGTACACAAGTACGCCGCTGCCATCGCCGCCCCAAAAGGCTCTTTAACCGACTTCAAAAAGGAGGAGGTTCTCAATTCGACTCGTATGTTATTTTCTTCATACACGCCGACCACACCGCTACGCAAATGATGCCACGCACAACTCAGTTAGTTCCTTTGTAATTCAACTATACCCCTTACTAATTCTTATGTAAACTGGAGTCTAAATTGCATGCCGCTTATTATAAAATACTAATAAGATATTATGTTCATATATACGTGTATGCAAGGTGAATAGGGGCCTCACTAAGACCGCAGGAGGATGTTGGATGCGGGTAACTTCCAACCAGCCCCTGTCAGAAGCAATGGGGGAAACCAATCTTTAACTGTGGGCGTCCCATGTATGAACAATAAAGAACACATCAGCTGTCTTTAAAAATAAATAACTGTTTCGATCAACACTCGTGCAAATCGGCAAATTGTATCCACTATGCCTAGATTGCCGTGGGTACCAGTCAAGAATTAAATCAGTGCCAGTAGCACCAGTGGGTGCCGTAAGAGTCTGCTAATAGATCATTTACCGGAAGGTGGGCAGCAGCGCCTTACTGTGAATCAGCATACTGCGGTCGCCAACCTGCCTGCCAAGCATGGTGAGTACTGGCAAACCACCCCTAAAAAAAGATGTGGGAAAGCATATGCCCAGCAGTGGATGCTCTTTAGCTGCGATAATGATTATATCTAGAAGTCTAATAATATTATCGAAACGAGTCAACCATAAATGGACTGTCAAACAAAGGTTAAATACACACAAATCATTTGCCGATGGTTTCGACATTATTGAACTGCGAGACACCGAAAGCACTTCACAGCTGTCGAGTACTGTTATCGTGTCTTGTTATAAAGTTTCCAACAATTTAGTAAATTGACGTCTCATATTTACACTCTAGAATGAGCTTCACTTGAATACAGATGGAAGTTTTGTTTATTATGTTTTAGATTATGTGTCTACATCTTCCTCGCGAGTCTATGTAAATATGTAGATTTGATGAGCAGAATGTATGCAGCGTCGCCCTGAAATCAGAAATATCTGGTTTAAATAGGAATATTACTTATTTTAGAAATAATCTCAGTTATGTAAAGCGTTTGGAAAATCAATCAATCAAATATACTATATTTGATGAGCAGAATGTATGCAGCGTCGCCCTGAAATCAGAAATATCTGGTTTAAATAGGAATATTACTTATTTTAGAAATAATCTCAGTTATGTAAAGCGTTTGGAAAATCAATCAATCAAATATACTATATTTGATGAGCAGAATGTATGCAGCGTCGCCCTGAAATCAGAAATATCTGGTTTAAATAGGAATATTACTTATTTTAGAAATAATCTCAGCTATGTAAAGCGTTTGGAAAATCAATCAATCAAATATACTATATTTGATGAGCAGAATGTATGCAGCGTCGCCTTAAACCAGAAATATCTGGTTTAAATAGGAATATTACTTATTTTAGAAATAATCTGTTATGTAAAGCGTTTGGAAAATCAATCAATCAAATATACTATATTTGATGAGCAGAATGTATGCAGCGTCGCCTTAAACCAGAAATATCTGGTTTAAATAGGAATATTCCCTATTTTAGAAATAATCTCAGCTTTGTAAAGCTTATGGAACCACAATTGTGTTTTTTTATAAACATATAATATCATTGGTTTTGTTACATTGCAGTAAGCAGGTCCGCGTGGTGGATGATACCCAAAACAACTTTTTTTTGAGGAATGTCCTAGCAGTGGATACGCACCGGGCTTAGTTTGATTTGCCAAAAATAGCTAAATCTCAGTAAATCAACCATCTAACGAATAGTCCAACCCTCTTCCTGCTGATAGATTTATATTATTAGAAATATATGAAAACAATAATGTTAATTTAAATATATAATATACTAGCTACGCCCCGCGGTCTTACCCGCGTAGTGTTGATGAAAGTAGCCTATGTGTTATATCGGGACCTGAAGTATCTATATACCGAGTTTAATCGAAATCGGTGTAGCCGTTTGAGCGTGTTGAAGTAACAAACATACATACAAATTATGGATCTGTATTATCCGGCTTTACTCACGTTTATAGTCGAAGTTTTGACCTAGGTTTCGAGCATGTCCGATGCCCATCCTCAGGTGAGTTTACACTGCCAGATCGCGGCGACCACTGACTATATATACACACAAAAGGCGAAAGTTTATATCTGTTTTATAATATTAGTAGCATTGGTAAAGTTTTTATTCGTACATGCAGAGATGGTTAATGCTATAATAATGGTACCTTAAAATTCGGTTGCTTTATCAATATTTCTACAAATAAAAAAGAATACAAAAAACAAGATTAGTACATATCAAAGCATAATGCCGTTCTTAAACCATATTGTTTAACGTATAGTTTCCTACATGGGAAATAGCGAAATCCCATTTTCTATGCTCTATGCGTTCCCTCAGATAAATCTTATTACTAAAACGACATTGTTGGAGTTGGCAACACAGCGACTGCGAACATCGCTCGAGGTTCGATAGGAAGGACATTGGAATGCCTCGCGATACCGTCTCGTATTTAAATGGCGTGCCGTTGTTGCTTGCGATCGTACCGCAATACAATCACTCCTTTGGTATGTATATAGGTACCTAGCATCTACTAGACTGGATAATATTTATTTTCTTCGACACTTCCTTTGTATGCTTCGTTTGTGACGCAAATATGTTTCATCTATATTTTTCCACAAAGGGGAATTGGCATGCTATTCAATTTGCGCTTTATAAAGTTCTTGCTAGAGAAATACATTTTGTAGTAAATGATTATTATGTATAAAGCTAAAGAAAGCAAAAATATAGTAAAATAGTTGTCAAGGCATCAAAAACTCATGTATAATTTGTTGTTTAATAATTAAAATGCAAGTTTTTTAAATATTAAACTGCTTTATAGCAAGTTACAAGTTACGGGCCGCTTCCAACAGGTCCTTGTGGAAATCAATGGGGGAGGCCTATGTCCAGCAGTGGACGTCCTATGGCTGAGATGATGATGATGATGATAGCAAGTTATCTTAATATATGGCAAGTTATGAAAGTTTTCGCCTGAAACTTTCTCACTACTTTCTACATTATTAATTTTGTGGGAATAAAAATCTAAGTTATGTGAACTCATGTCCAGAACGAAAACTAAGTAGGAATAACGAAACGGTTTCGTTTGATAATTATTGCATTAACTTAAATATTATTCGGACGGTAAGTAATGACTGGCTGATACAGCACTAAGTAGCAGGAACTCTTTTAATAAGTTCTGTGCTAATAGCACAGAAGCTATTAAAAGAGTTCCTGCGGAAGCATTACTGGGCCAGATATTTTGCTTTTAATCGAAACTGCATTGACACAGAAATGCAGTGACGATCAAAAGATTTGGTAACGATCAGCAGATACAATACAGGTAATAAGCTACCTTAACTCCATGTCGTAGACACATTTTTCCAAAACCCTGAATAATTCTTATACTCGTAAAAACAGGAGGTGACAGATCCGGAGAACTACAATATAATTCAGTTACAGAAAGTTCCAGCGATTAATAAAGTTCCAGTCGGTACATGAGATGGAGAAGGAAACTTTTTTGGCTTCGCGCCAGGGATCTTCACAGGTTTCGATTCTAACCCCTTTTACTTTTAAAGTAATTAAGTGATTTTTTATCTTGAAATTTGTGAGTTTGTTTCAAGAAGCGATGATACCTGTGAACCGCTTGAAACGGAGTTTACTTTTACTACCGTAACCGATCAACTGCACTTTCAGTTATGACTTGGATTTACTGCGCCCCGCAGTTTCGGCTACGCGGACTACGGTTTTATCGCTATCTCAACTATTCCAAGGGAACTATGAATTTTCCAGGATAAAAGTAGTCTATGTGTTATTGCAGGGTATAAGATATGTTCTAAGAGTTTAATGGTTTATTGCATTAACAATATGCTAGGCAAGAACTAACCTTGAAATTATTTGAACGGAATATTCGGCTACTAGTGGGACTTGAACCCAAGACTACAGGATACCGTCGTGTTGCTTTGTCCATCTAAGCTATAGTAGCACTTCACTATCCGACCGAATTTATTATTTCCTTACATCTGAGGGGGTGTTGTTCTTAGCGCCATCTAGCTTTAATTGTTATGGATATCATGACTATGACAATTCAATTCAATTCAATTCTCAATTTATTTATTTGGAACAAAAACATGGTTTGTTACAAACATATGAGAAACGATGACAACTGCAGAAGTATTAACTGTGTCGCAGATGTCAATGCCCTCCTCCGAAAGTTACGTATTAAATTCCACAATAACTAAGGTATTATTATTATTAATTAAATGCAGGATTTACTCCCCCATTCAAAAATCTTAAAATACGTCACGAGCAATATTTACTCTATGAACGATCAGTTATTCTGGCGATACGAAATACCGAGACACTTTTTATTTGATGGTAAATCTTGAGCATAGTTTTAATAAAACATATTATTACGCAAAAGCTAAATATTCTTAGCATCTCGTCTCCTAGTAATAGAGTCCTGGTTATATAAATTTTTAATAACGATTATAAGCACTGAATTTTCAAAAATATACCACAAATGATGAATTAGGTTTATTAGGTTTCGTCCTATATTGTGATGACCTTAGATTCACTATTTACCGGGGAAGTACTTCACTATCAAACGTTTTCCCCAAAACTGAAATTTTAAGTGCTTGTTTAATAACGGTGCCACTGTGTCGCTCCTAACAGAGTTCGAAGGCATTCCTTTGAAAACAGACGAAGACAATGGAACGAAATCACTTATAATTTGTTCATAGTCACATGGGAAGATGCAATCCAATTCTTGGAGAGGCAAGGGCTTTGTGTCTTTTAACCGACTTCTTCCGGAGGAGGTTCTCAAGACGACACGTATATTAAAAAAAAATTGTTTCTTTTGTTCTTGCGACTGGGTGAACCGATTTTGATGATTTCGATTCATTTTTTATTTGAAAGCTGGTGCTTCCAGTGTGGTCCCATTTAAATGTCATCAAAATCGGTGTAGCGGATTTTGAGTTACACTCTTATAACTGAGAAGTGTTACGTCTACTTGGACGAAATTGGTGAACATAGATAATGACACTTAATCCCGTGATTAGCAAACGTTACTGAAGGGTGAAAAAACCGAGAACCGAGTTCAACACTCACAAGTGTGAAATAACTTGTCGAAATCGGTACCATGCGCACAATGCGTTTGTTAAGGTTACTTTTGAACTATCATGGTACGGCGGTTTAACAAGTCATTTCACACTATTGAGTGGTGAAGTTGGTTCCATTTTTTGGTAATATTTTTTTCGTTTCTTTCTTATATCGTGTTAAGATTTCCGACAAGAAAAGGTCGCAATTCTAAGATTGAACTTTGTCTATGTCAAATCTGCCCAATGCGACTGTTTTACTCGTAGGATAGTACTAGGACACTTATATCTATACTTCTATACTTCCGACCACTGCTTCAACAATCTTCTTTTAGAATATACTATATTTCGAAGCGATTATAGCTAGCGGGGGAGCGTCGGCTGTCAAACTGACGGACACTGGTTCGATCCCCAACAACAGCTTGGGCTTCCAGTGAAGGTATTGAGACCCAGTAAGCATTCTAGGCCTAGCGTGATAACATCTTCGACCACATCTTCACTGGCCATCAAGTGAGATAGTGGTCAAACGCTAATCTATACAGTATAAAAAAATTAAAAAGAAACATTTATTCAACACACACATATAAATAGCAGGGCATGAGTGATGTCACTATTGTATGAAATATCCCACTAATATTATAAATATCAATGTTTGGATGGATGGATGGATGGGTGTTCGTTACTCAATCACGCCAGAACGGCTGAACGGATCTGGATGAAATTTGACACAGAGATAGTTTTTAGTCTGAAATAGCACATAGGTTACTTTTAATTCCGGTAATAATGTATCGTTCCCGTGGAATAATTGATGTAGCGGGTAAACCGTGATCACCGACATTATGAACATACCAGTTTGAGCCACACCTTTTTTGTTGTTTCTCTTCATCTATGTTCATGTACTTTCATGCTTTATACTACGTCTGGTATTTCGCTCATAGAGGCATACAGTTTTAAATATTAGTAGTAAAAAATATGTTACTGAACTTGTCTAAGCATAATAATTAGATAATATGCAGTCATTTGTCGAACATATTTTTATTGGAAATATCAATTTCCGGTCAATACGGAACGAACCAGTATCGAAATTTTACAACAATTGATATTAGTCATCGTTTTATCATATGCTTTGCACTTAATTGGTGTCTGTTTAAGTTTATCTATAAAAAGTACAGTTGTTTATTTCTTATTGATACCTGTAGCGTCTCTCTTAGATACCAAGCGAAGTTCGACCGCCGAGCCAAGCTTTGAGTTTTGTTGTTGGTAGACGAGTTAACATCGCTTTGTTTAGGATTTTAGTACTACTTTATACACAATTCGGCTTCTACCATTTACCACTGCTCTAAGACATTTAAGTAGTAATTATGAACAGCTAAGGACAGCACTTTCTGACTCGATACATCTGTGATATTTGACAACCTACTTTGTGTTTTTTTTTTCATACATTACATACATTATTACGGCACATACACAACATTACACAAACATCCATATTGAATGTATGAAAGTATAAAACACGAGAATTACTCATGTAGTAAGTCAGAGGGTTCCGACTTTAGTTTCCTAGGTTACGAACGCGACCGCGTCCGCGTGCACCCCGTATTCTCCTTGAAAATGACTACCAAATGTGGTCGAAACTATAGTCGGAACCCACTGACTTACTACGTGAGTAATTCCGTGTTATATGCATTCATAATGTGTCAAAACAACGTCAGTTTTTACAACGAAGTAACAAACATCCATGCTCATAGCCGTGAACTCATCGGATTTTTCAAAACTTATCCGACCACGTGATCAAAAGGACGCGTGAGTAAAATAGGCAATGCATTCTGGGTATGCGGCCACTTGATAGCAGGTAAGATCATTTAAGCTATCTAGGATGGCATCAGCTAGTGCATTGATGAAAGATAGTAGCTATAAAAGTTATTATAGTTATTTGTATTTTATTATTAATAAAAACACCTTAAAAAGTACATCACGAAAAGTTGCATGGAGGTTCTAGTCCACTTTGACAGCCATTAGGTCCACCGTCAAAACCTTTATATTAACGAGGGGCCGTGAACCCTTGTAATCCGTTTACGCGTCGTAGTAGACCCTTCTAAGACAAGTAGTGACGTTTTGTCAAACGTCTTACTAAATTAGCTTTCACTATGTCTAAACATTTGTGAGTCTGTATTATGTTTAAGCATGTAGAATCTACATAGTAACAAGGAATTATAAGTCACATATGCAGTAACAATGAGTAATTTGCGCGCTGGCGGTTCTACGTCTGGAATCTCGCTCATAGAGGCATACAGTAGTTTTAAATATTAGTAGTAAAAAATATGTTACCGAACTTGTCTAAGCATAATGATTTGATAATATGCAGTCATTTGTCGAACATATTTTTATTGGAAATATTCATTTCCGTCAATACGGAACATGGTTACATTTTTTAACAATTGACATTAGTCATCATCTAGGCCATAGGACGTCCACAGCACGACATAGACCATATTGGTAGAATTGGGCGTTGGTTGAGTAGTTCGATAAAATAAGCTGAAGAATCAAAACTGTGTATTTAGAAAATAGTTATATAGCAAATAGCCTTTAGAATAGTAAATCAATTTGACACAAAGATTCGCGTGTTCTCATCTAGCAAAAAATTGACAGTATTAAAAAGAACTACACCATTAGTATTTTTCACAATAACAAAGCAATATGGGTGAAAATAAAAATGCCTACATCACGATTGCGTAGTAAATTTTCGCGTACAATTTTCGTTGTGACCCTAATTTCCTAATTATTAATATGCCATCCTGCACACCATTGCATTCGATGGAACGAGGAAACCGAGTATTTTTTAATACATAGTTACATTTTTTAAATACATTTACATACAATAATGTTTTACTAAAGATGACGTATATTTATACTGCGCGGTGCTCAGATTTTGTTCTTTTACGACATAAACATGCTTACTGCGACAGATAATACGGTACAAATAATAAAGAAAAGGATGGCTATATGTTTAGATTTGCGCTTGAAATACGCGTCTTAATGAAAATGACTACAATTGACTTAATTTTGCCGCCTCAGTTTCCGCGCGCTGTGCGACATCTACCTCATATAAACATATAATATCATTGCATAGCTATGCAGCACAAAACTAGGCTAAACAAACACGGTCAAAAAGAGCCGTTTAAGCTCGAGGAAATTGCAGCCTGGTGGCTAAAGCTTTGAAAACAGCTAAAATGAGGCCACGTGACGTGGATGCACATCCACAGGTCTAGTTCTGACTTCGAAATTAGCATTTGCTTTGTGTGTGGAACGCTAGAGGCATTCAAAGGTTAAGCAACGTGTTCACATTGCCTAAATACAAATGGTGGATATAAGTATTCTTAATGAGCATAACTCATGGCTATTACAGTATGAGCGCTACCCAAACAGGTTTAACCTGAAAATTTGTTCGTCTTAATAAGATTTAGATTTGGCATCGCCTTAATTTTAGCCATAAAATAAAATATCCTCAATCTGGAATGTAAACTAGGCTTATCCAAACGACCTTCTCAAGGACCAGCTGCAACAACTTGCTGTCTCAACTTTTATTCTGGATCCGTAATATCAGTCAGTTATTTATGAGAGCTCCCAATCTTTAGAAATTTGGAAGGAAAAGTATCAATAAAATAGGATCGAAATTGTACAACGAATTATGTAAATACGTCTCAATTATAAATAATCAGCATTTTCAGATGAAGAAAATAATTACATACTATATACAAACCGTTGATTTTGATGGCTACAATTGATTTATTTCTTACCATAGCGAACATGCAATGACAAGCAGCTTCTTCATACATCTACACTCAAAACTAACGCCAATTAAATAATTACTTTTACACTGCCTTAAAACAATAAAGAGTATATTTTAAAAAAGGTTATAATAACATAAGAACGGCTCTCTAAAGCAGGTACATAGTCATTAGTTGTAGCCACATTACTGAAAGCCAGTGAAATTTTGAAATAAACGATTAACCTTTTTCCTTTACCACGACAAGAGCCATCCCTGAATTCTTAAATAACAAGAAGTATCTTCATAATTTTGTAGTAAAAAATACAATTCTATTTTCAATTTATCTATTTAAAACAACATCTATCAAGATTGTTTAACTTGCTTAAACAAATGACGGGAAGAGTGAAATTGGTTTTGTAATTGGGAGGGTTTAATAAAATGAGAAATTTTATCTTAACATTAAATGCCCTGAAGGCAACGGGCAAGACGAACTTATCTTTATTAAAAAGAATTCTCCGAAAGGGTACGCTTATTAATTTTTCGCTGATTAATTTACATAAAATGAGGAGTATTCATTGCTAAGCAAATTATTTCAAATGTCTTCACTTACTTAGAATGTTACAATTGCTCGTTTTCGTTTTGAAATGTATGCATATCATCTTGATACCAACTTCATTCTCGGACCACTCTATCATTTGATGGCCAGCGGCAATGTGGAAGATGAGACCACCTCAATTTCCACTCTTATGACCACTCTACAGACCTAAAATGGCTCGTCGTTATTAGAGACAGCATCTCGCAAATATTTCTATACAACCGCAAGACGTTGAGTCATAAATTCTTAATTTTTTTATACTGTATAGATCTATCGTTTGACCACTATCTCACTTGATGGTCAGTGACGATGAGGTCGAAGATGTTATCACGCTAGACCTAGAATGCTCACTGGCTCTCAAGGACTGCTGCCTGAACACACTATGTGTTGGTGACAGTTTTTCAAACTTGAGGGTGGTAGCTAGCCAGGCGGGTATGAATTACTTATTAAATTAACTGAAAAAATGCTATGTTCTACTACTTCAGGGGTAGCCAACCGGTCGATTGCAATCGATCGCGACTAATAATCCAGTTCAAATACCCAAATTTCGAGAAATGTGTTGAACAACTGCATTGGTGTTTTGGTTCAACATATTATATTTATGTGAGTCAGCATTTTAAAACGAACAAAAAATAAACACCGTTCTCGCTTGACAGATGCAAACTTGACAACTCCAACTACAAACCTGATTGTGCTAATCTAGCAGAAGATGCTCAGACGCAATGCTTACACTAATATAAATAAATAGTTACTAGAATATAAAAAATACTACATAATTGTGCACTGAACTATACTGTGTAATTCGGTAATTAAATTTCATTCAATCATTAAGATTTAAGACGTATGTAATTGGTAGAACGCAGAGGGTTTAGTCAGTAAACAGTAGATCTTGGATCTAATCAAGTCAGCCACCCCTGTACTACATCATATCGGAAGAGAAGTATTTTGCAATGGGTGCAAAATTGCTTGCAATTTGATTAATTACTCAGGAAGGCTGGATGATGTGGTGATGATTAAGTTGGTGATGAACACTTTTGCGTAGTAGCGCGCTGAAGTGTATATAAGTATATATATCAGTCATCAAGTTACAGCACAGGCTCTGCCTAGTTTGGGACCTGAAGACCTTGTTTGAATGTTATTACACAAAAACAAACAAAAAACCTTTTTTTAAATTTACTCATTTTTGTTTTAACGCAATATTAAAGTTATTATTTAATTAGCGTTAGTTTTAAGTGTAGATGTATGAAGAAGCTGCTTGTCATTACATGTTCAGCCATCAGTAGCCATCAATTAAATAAAATCAAGGGCTTTTGCGTAGTAGCGCGCTGAAGTGTCATGATGTATGCACAATCTATCATTACCTTGTCTGTTTCTTGTTACAAAATCGGACAATCAAGGAAATTGATGAAGATTGTTTTAATAAAATATAGCCATATTATTAATCCTCCTTGATGATGATGATGATTAATCCTCAGCTATTTCTTCGAACTTTCTTACTTAAAATATGTACATACATCTTTATTAAAATTCTAGTAGTGCCCCGCGGTTTCACCCGCGTGAATTACAGTTTTCCCGTACCTCAATTATCCCACGGGAACTATACTTTTTCCAGGATAAAAGTAGCCTATGTGCTAATACAGAGTCTAAACTATCTCCATACCAATTTCATCGAAATTGGTGTAGCTGTTTGAGCGTAAAGAAGTAACAAACATACACACATACACACAAACATTTGCATTTATAATATTAGTAGGGAAATGCTAATTAAAATAAAAACAAATTACAATAGCTACTACAAAAACATTTGCGTAATCCACTAGCTATTGTGAGCCTATAGATAACTCCAATGCTCTAACCCGCTACCAGTTGGCAGCGTGCCCAGAATGCTAGCAGCATTGCCACGTTGAATTGCATTATACATCATACATTCTATACGGAGGTCTATTTCGACCGTACACGGCGATGGTTATAGTCAAGCGGTTTGAAATCAAGATTAGGATTCCAGTAATAGTCCGTTTTCAACGTACTTATACAGTATAGGTAGACGTTATAAAAGGTGTCTGAAAGGGATCACTTATCATAATGAATTATTTAGCTACTTTTTACGCTACGACGACTTAACATCGGTTCACGTATTGATTCGCATACTGAATATAAATCAGGTTACTTTACTAAAAAGAAATCTATGAAGTTTAACAATGAAGAAACGAACGAGGTTGCTTCATTTTTATATTTCAAGATCAGTTAAATACCTTGTATCGTAAGATTTGTTTATGTACGTTTGTAACGAATAATCTCAAAAACTACTGGACTGATTTAATAAATTCTTTCACAAATGGAAAGCTACATTATCAGCGATAACAAGCTATATTTTATCCCCGTTCTCATAAGAACGGGAACTACGCGGGTGAAACCGCGGGACGCTGCTCGTATTAAAGTTAGTTAAGTTAAATGTATAAAGTTATTAATGGCTATGTTAACCTTATCATTATTTTATGCTCTTTTACTTTTGATTATTAGATATATATTTCTCCTATTAATCACAAAAAAGGTTTCAGCTTTTTATATCCAATCAATGGTAGCCGTTTTGTGCAGATAGTACCTACTGGGGTCAAACCCGAGCCACCAGCACAGACGTAGCGCAGCGAGAAACGATTGGACGCAGTTATAACTGTCATCTATGTATCTATAACAGCTGTGACACAGAAAAATATATTTTGTACGGACATGATTCACTCATTTATGCGAATGCGATGCGTTATCTGAGAAGCAAATTATTTCTGCTATAAGCACTGTCTTAGGCTTTATTCACTTCTATCTGGCGTAAGGCTTCTTACCATACGTGTTTCTTTATATTGTCTGTGGTCTAGAATTCGTCTACTCCAGCTGTGATGAGTACGACTTATATTCTCTTATGATTATTCTTCCAGCTGAAAAATACTGAGCATATAACAATACAAGTTTTATTATGGCTATGTACCTATGCATGTCGCATTACAAATACGTCCGGTCATTAGTAGATGGAATGGAGAATGATAAGTTAAATTATGCGGATTTAGAGCATGTACTCAAAAATGTATTTTCCTGATTCGTAAATACTTTGAAATTTCTATAATTATTATCTATAATCAATTCGAGTGTTGTAGCTTTTTGTATCTCACTGAATTATAAAGTTTGACACCTGGTACCGAAAAGCTTCACCTTATTAATGACATTCATATTTTGGCTCATATGTGAACTTAGTTTTCGAACCGTAATTGGCAAGTTATGTTGAAATAACTAATATCTCAATGTTGCCAGCTGTCGTCACCAGTTTACCTACTAATTTGAAATAATTATTTCAAATTAGTAGGTAAACTGGTGACGACGTAAATGGGCGATTGGCGATGAAATTATTATTCTAATTAATATCCTAACTTGGGTTCCGTTAGTCATGGCAAGCATTTTAGTATAGTCCACGTGAATTAGCAAAAAAATATTTAAGAATAAATAAAGAAGATTTAATAATTCAGAGGGTTCCGACTATAGTTTCACCCACATTAGTCTTTTTCAAGGCGAGTCGCGACCGCGTCCGCGAGCGCCCCGTTTTGTCCTTGAAAAAGACCACCGAATGAGGTCGAAACTATAGTCGGAAGCTTATGACTTATTACGTGAGTAATTCCCGTGTTTGTATACATTCATAATGTGTCAAAACCACGTCACCACGCAAACCACATCAGTTTTAATAACAAAAGACATATAATAATTGTAGAACATAAATTATTGTACATAATCTGCTTTAGAATATCCAAATAAGTGTGTGGCATACTTCAATTAGCACCGAATTGTTCTTTAAGCTCCGTTAAATAATTTCAAGTTGACATCAAATTACGTTAACAGTTTAATTAAGCAAAGAGTTGCGTTAACATGTCCCTTGGAAATTTCACTAACAACCCAACCAGCTGTTGAACGTTCTCTCAGCTCGAAATTACAAACACCAGTTGGCCTTGAACATCTTAGGGCTACGGAGTCTAGGATATATTTGTTCTTTTTTTGAAAATCTGTTTGTCTTTGAGCAGTAGTTGGGCGTTCTGAGCCTGAAGTAATGACGGCGTCACAAATATATTATATATAACATTAGAAATAATATGACATTGAAATAAAATTTTATTTTTAAATCACGCATTCCAAGAAGCGAAAAATATAAAGTGCCACTTTGAACCGGAAAGAAACTCGGGGCAGTTATTTTTAAAGCTCGACCATTTGCTACAATTTTTTAGTCTTCCAGCTTATTTTGTAGAAAGTTCTAGACTAGAATAAAATTTAAGTTTACTTGAAATGTGTTTTACACCAGAAGAAATTAAATTAAAAAGTCTAAGAGTGTGGTTGGTGTCATATAATCTACACGCGTCAAGATAAGTCCCACCCTCTCGGCCTGTAAACAACGGCGAACCATATTTCGCGGTTACTGTGTGGATGAATGGACGTAATTGAACGTAAAAATAAAATTATACATACCTCCTATAAAGTGTTCGAAAGAGTCGATAGAATTCTTAGGCGCTTTATCTGATCTAAGGTTTCACAGTATACTAAAAGAGACGGCGGGTTCTAGCAGCGCCAGCTACCATACTCAAATTAAAAACCTCTCGAAAACCATCCCCAAGTATTTGAGCTCTCTATTTGTAACTTGGTAGTAGTTCACATTTAACTTGTCATTGATCATCAAGTCTGACATTCAGAGGCCTTATGTCAGTAAAAAAGAATATACGTAACATAATAACCCAAAACATACTGTGCACACAAAATACAAATGCTGCTTCAAAGACTGAATTTGAATGTCATTTGTTTCATTGCATTTGTTTCAAGTCACTAATTTCCCAGATCGTCTCTTATTTTGTTGTTATTTTTCCGCATTCATTGCAATCCGGATAAGGGGACTTAAACAGGAACTATACTGAATAATGCATAGATCTTTCAGAACCTCACCCGAAACGATTTCTGTGAAAAAAGGAGCACGTTTTCGTCGGCCGGCTTATTTATATGTTGAAATAGAAATGCGTCCTTTTAAGTTTTTTTTTTTCTATGGCCTAATGTGGCTTACTAGAGTTATTCATTAGTTTTGTTGATTTTGATATATATATTTTTTATTGCATCACAGCTAGATTACACAGTAACTATCTATTGATATTTTATCGATTGCTGTTGAGCTGTTTCTTGGCTATTTTATACCATAATCGTACGGGTCGTATTCGTAATATATCTGGTATAATATCGTCTGCATCCACGCATAATCAAATACGGAAGCTACGAAGTCAAATCCGCGTCTTCGGCTCCAAAGGAACTGGATATACTTCCACCATTTTCTTTTATAGATCCAGGATATAAGCAGAATCTATAAATTCTGCTGTGTAGGCCAATGCTAGCTGCTGTGTGCCAATAGGTGGGCTTACCTTGACTGTTGCATGGCACTTAAACATAATAGCAAGAACAATTTGTGTCAGATTTAAAAATTTAAGCTTGCCAGGCGGGCTTGAATATGCCATGTCAACGTGCAAATTATATAACATAGCTCAATGATGTTTTACTAAAGATGACGTATATTCATACTGCGCGGTGCTCAGATTTTGTTCCTTTACGACATAAACATGCTTACTGCGACAGATAATATGGCACAAATAATATAGAAAAGGATAGGTATATGTTTAGACTTGCGCTTGAAATACGCGTCATAATGAAAATTACTACAATTGACTTAATTTGGCCGCCTCAGTTTCCGCGCGCTTGTGCCACATCTACCTCATATAATCATATAATATCATTGATATAGCCTACCTCTAAAACAGGGCAAGTTTATATATGTATTAGATTATTATATATTAGATCACTGCTACAAATTTTACACGCCTTCTACAGATCATTACATTTTAGATTGCATGTAAGCTCATAAACTCTTGAGATATAGCTGGGCTCCGCGGTGTTACCCGCGGTAAAATGGTACGTGGTGTTGACGATTTTTCTCTCAACGATCTTCCTGTCACCCAACAGGCACATTCAAAATTTTCGGGATGAAAAGTCAATGTGTTTTGACAGGGTATATGCCATGACAGCTATCCTCATTCCAAATTTCATGTAAATCCGCTCAGCCGTTTCAGTATTAAGGTGTAAAAAACGACAAACAAACTTTCGCCTTTATAATATTATTGTGATGTTACGTGTAAAGGAGACCGAATGTCAACCAAACTCTCGCACAAAATGCTAGATAAAAATATAGTTATTATGTTCCGCATGGTGGTAGGGTACTTCCGACTACCTGCCTAGCTAACTAGGTGGTAGCTAGCTAAGCAGGTACTCTTTACGGTACTCAAATTTGTGAAACTGTCACCCAGTGTGTTCAGGCTCCTGCCTGAAGGTCTGCTAGACCTTAAGAGCCAGTACACATTCTACATAATGTCTAGCGTGATTACATCTTCGACCACATCTTCACTAACCATCAAGAGAGATACTAATCAAACGTCATTGCGAGTAAGCACGGCATTGCCTTACTCTAAAAAATATATATGAAAAATCTTGTAAGTTCTTCAGGAAAGTACGCATTAAGTACTTTATACGTATGGAGAGAAAATTGATACTTAGAAGAGCAATGAGATGCGAAATGATGTATTCAATACAGAGAAAATTGATACTTAGAAGAGCAATGAGATGCGAAATGATGTATTCAATACAGAGAAAATTGATACTTAGAAGAGCAATGAGATGCGAAATGATGTATTCAATACAGAGAAAATTGATACTTAGAAGAGCAATGAGATGCGAAATGATGTATTCAATACAGAGAAAATTGATACTTAGAAGAGCAATGAGATGCGAAATGATGTATTCAATACAGAGAAAATGTATCGAAATGGATTCATTTTTCAGATTTCATTCGGTGCCTGTGATTTTACTATATCACACATTAAAAGCCTTTTAATATTTGTATATATAACGGATTCACTTAACGGTAATGTAATTGGTCGAAACAGACATGAGTCACATACTTTCCTACTAATATACTCTTGCAATTTTAGTATAGAATATTTCTTAATAGGTTCAAATTATATGAAGGAAAAAAATTGGATACCTTTGGGACTTGAATTCGAGGGTTCTCAGTTCATACATTGTTCAAACCAGTGCTAATAATAATACTCAGATTAATGAATAGTAAACAAATTTAAAAAACTCAAACTGAAATATATAATTAACTATCGGCGCCCCGCGGTTGTACCCGCGAAGTGATGAAAGACGATGATGATGGTGATGATAAAAATAAGCCTATGTGTTAATCCAGGGTATAAGCTATCTCCATACCATAATTTTATCGAAATCGGTGTAGCCGTTTGAGCGTGAAGAGGTAACAAACATACTTTCGCATTTATAATATTAGTAGTGTGGTGACCGAGGTTCGGCACACAGACAGCATACATGAGTCGCGATGACATATTTATGTCGTGCGAGAGAAACTGGAGATACACGTCATCAGTCTTGCATCCTTGTTCAACAATTACATCACGCTTCGTATGAGATATGTAAGGTGCCGGATGAAAAGCTAGTCTTAAGGAAGTAGTTTTGGTTGATAAAACACAGAGTTACAGAGTTCTGAAACTGAAAGTTAATTTCATTTACACCTACCTCTCCGTAGCAGCATTGTAAGGACAGTTAGCCCCACGCCCTTACAGTAGGATAGGATAAGTGTGAATAAGTTGGTAGAAGTTCTGTGAGTTTTCTAAAGCTAAACAAAACAAGGCAGTGACTCGGAAGCGAAGCCCAGTTTAACTAGTCGTCCCTACCAAAGGATCGATTAGATTAAGAATGCGGCGAGCTCACCACTCCGATGAAGTGTAAGTATTCCTCGTGGGCTGGTAACCGGTCTCCAGCCAAGGACGTGACTAGTCACGACCGTTGCGAGCCCGCGCGATCTCCACGACCTAATCGACGATAAAATTGTATCACTGGCTCTAACCAATTATGTTTTACTTAAGATGACGTATATTCATACTGCGCGGTGCTCAGATTTTGTTCCTTTACGACACAAACATGCTTACTGTGACAGATAATACGGTACAAATAATATAGAAAAGGATAGCTATATGTTTACACTTGCTCTTGAAATACGCATCGTAGTCAAAATTACTACAATTGACTTAATTTTGCCGCCTCAGTTTCCGCGCGCTTGTGCGACATCTACCTCATATAAACTTATAATATCATTGGCTCTAACCAATGGATGAAACGTTCCTTTGGACATTTTTATTCGTAATATTTTCGTAAATAAGGTGAATACGACACGAGCGAGGCATCTTAGACGCAAATGTATTTTATATTTGGTGTATGATGTGACTGGATTCGTAAATCAATCATTTACTTACTTACATTTGTTTGAAGGTCGAGGTCATATTATTCAAGCGTATCTCAACTCGGCGATGCCCAAATACAACTACAATTTTAGTTGTCCCTTATTTCGGCACTGGATTTCTGTTCACCTGGACGGTAATAAAAAATGACATAATTTTAAAGTTAGACTTAAGATGACTTAGACCGACTTAGATGACCGAAGTAGGTAACATATACATACCTGCTTCATTTTATTTTTTAGTTATATTTTAGTTTAGTTTTGACTTTGTGTGTACTACTGCTATGGGAATTTACTACGCGAAATAAAACATTTATTATTATTATATTATTAAATAGTGTCCACGATGATTTCGTTTTTTAATGTAATAAGTCTAGCGTTGACCCGGGGGTCATCCGATTAAAAATATTGCTTTGACTATTGCTATAGCGTTTGACTTTCTTTCCGTCTTTTGGAACCTAAGACCTAACGAATCGACGAATTATAAATACCTCAATACGTATTCATACGTAGCTGTTACCCAGGAAGGCTACTTTTTCACTGGCGCTACTCATACGTATTTATACGTATTCGTAAAAATGCGTAATTCGCACCTAGGGAGGATTATTTTTTACTGGTGCACGTAAGTACGTTTATCCGTAGATAGACAAATGTATGGTGACAAACTACTTCAGCTCTGTCACTAACATCGGCATTCAATGGGTTGAGTGTTGAAGTCGGTTCTATTTTTTTTGTTAAATGTTTTTCACTTTTTTCAGTGACCTTTGCTACTCACGGGATCAATTGCCATAGTCTTGTTCACCGATTTGTTCACCAGCAATTATAATATTCTCCACGTATACGTAGCACTTTTCAGTTATTGAATTGCAACTAAATAACCGCTTGTCTGATTTTGATGAAATTGAAAAAGGAACACACGCTAGCTTTCAAAACAAATGTTACGAACTACGAACGAAATTTAAAAAAAACTAATCATCAAAATCGTTTCACCCAGTCGAAAGTTCTTAGGTTACAAACATATAAACCATACGGATCAAATTGAGAACGTCCTCCTTTTTTGAAGTGGTTAGAAATATCCAATTTAAAGACAATTTTTACAGTGATCTTAAACATTTTACACGCCTTAAACTTCTAAAAAAACAAAGATGCAAATGGATCTCCTTAGATCTATATGAGTCGTTTCTCTGGGCCCGAGAAGTAGTCATATTTACATATTATTTTTAAGGAAAATATATGACTAAAGCGATACTCAAGCAGGAAAGTAAGGATGCACACTTTTACATACGGTTCAAATAAATTGAAACAAATGGTATAAGTTGCATTGGCGTTATTGCCCTCGGGGTTGTAGCATACAGCGTAACACAGACTAGTAGACCAAAGTTTACGGATTCCATTACATACATTCCTACTACAATAGGGTTGATTAATGTATTTGTAATAAATGTGTTTGGTTTGTATTTGATCTGTAATAAATTTGATTTGATTTGATTTGACATTAGTCTCACAAATTCCTAAGAAGATAATTATTTACAAAAATATCGTAATACTATTTAGTTACTATCTCATTTTTTTAACCAACTTCCAAAAAAGGAGGTTACTCAATTCGACCGTATATATGTTTTTTTATTATTTTTTATGTGTGTTCGCGGATCCGTTGTTTATGAACCGATTTTAATGATTCTTTTTTGTTGGATCCGTGGTGGTCCTATCCAAATTAGCAAGACAAGCGTTTTTTGAGTTATACTCCAATAACTGAAAAGTGCTACGCGTATCTCAACGATATTGTTGTCGCAGTTGAAGACATCGGAGAACACACAATGACAATAATTGATCCCGTGACTAGCAACGGTCACTGAAAAGGGTGAAAAAATTTTTTTAAACTAAAAATGAAATCTTCTTCGACACTCAAAAGTGCGAAATAACTTGTCGAAGTCGGTACCATGAGCACAATATTGTGATAATAGTTACTTTTGTGAACTATAATGGTACCATTTTTTGTTATAAAATTTTAAGTTTGTTACCTTACAAATTCTACATTTATGTTCGGATGTAAATAAGGGTGATATTTTTTTAACTATTTCATATAGGATAAAGAGAAATCAGTTCTTTACATAAAAGTCAGTTACAAATCACTATAAAACATATTGAGCTTACTCAATATGTTTTATTAAAAGTTTCATTACAACACTAACTACAGAACTAGAACGCATCATTTATTATTTTTTTGGAGATTGTATGTGGCTTGAGAATGTTAAGTTGAAAATAAAAGATGATTGATTGGATACGATTGGTCAAATAAAACCCAATTTAGAGAGATCAAAAATGTTACATGATGTACTGATCCAGATTGAGAAAAGTATGTGAAGATGGTTTAGTCATATATTATAAATGGAAGGCCCCTTCCAACCTTCCGGCCGGTCCTTGTGGAAATCAATTGGGGAGGCCTATGTTTTTTTTTTTATTGGGAATAGGCAGGCGTTTGACCGGCAGAGGACGTCCTATGGCTGAGATGGTGATGATGATGATGATACCTATGGATAAAAAAAAAATCTTTATTAATTTTTTTTAAATTTATTTAAATCTTTATTATCTATAGATAATAAACGAATGAAGATTTTTTTTTTACATATAAGCTTGCGTTTGACAACTGTCTCACCTGATGTTAAGTGATGACGTTGTCTAGGATTTAGCACGCAAACCTAGAAGGTACCTATTCACGCGCGACTTGAAGACTCCAGGATTGTACATATCGGGAAAGACAGAAAGATTGACTAAGCAGGTATGTAGTTGAGTAAATAGTTGAGTTAAATGGTAGTGTTGGAAGAGGAAGTCTTAGGTGAACGTTCCGAAATCAGATTGAGGAAGTTCTAAGTAAGGGCCAGGTTCACCATATCAGCCATCAGACGTCCACTGACACAGGCCTCCCCAATTAGGGGGGCGGGGGGTGCCAATACTCGCCAAGCTTGGCAGGCGGGTTGGCGAGCACAGTACGATGTGTGACCTTCAGAAAGCGCTGCTGCACCTTTCGGGACGTGGGATCTCGATCCCTTAGCCAACTCTTCCGGCACCTACGGGAAGAGATGGGGGAGTAGGTACTATTCTAGGACGGTACCCCACGGGAAGAGATGGGGGAGTAAGTACTATTCCAGGACGGTACCCCACGGGAAGAGATGGGGGAGTAGGTACTATTCTAGGACGGTACCCCACGGGAAGAGATGGGGGAGTAGGTACTATTCTAGGACGGTACCCCACGGGAAGAGATGGGGGAGTAAGTACTATTCCAGGACGGTACCCCACGGGAAGAGATGGGGGAGTAAGTACTATTCTAGGACGGTACCCCACGGGAAGAGATGGGGGAGTAGGTACTATTCTAGGACGGTATCCCACGGGAAGAGATGGGGGAGTAGGTACTATTCTAGGACGGTACCCCACGGGAAGAGATGGGGGAGTAAGTACTATTCCAGGACGGTACCCCACGGGAAGAGATGGGGGAGTAAGTACTATTCTAGGACGGTATCCCACGGGAAGAGATGGGGGAGTAAGTACTATTCTAGGACGGTACCCCACGGGAAGAGATGGGGGAGTAGGTACTATTCTAGGACGGTATCCCACGGGAAGAGATGGGGGAGTAGGTACTATTCTAGGACGGTACCCCACGGGAAGAGATGGGGGAGTAGGTACTATTCTAGGACGGTATCCCACGGGAAGAGATGGGGGAGTAAGTACTATTCTAGGACGGTATCCCACGGGAAGAGATGGGGGAGTAGGTACTATTCTAGGACGGTACCCCACGGGAAGAGATGGGGGAGTAGGTACTATTCTAGGACGGTACCCCACGGCCGGCATCAGATCTGGAGCACTCTAAACCGACGCTCTTCTATGAAAGGTCTTATGAGCGTAGATGGAGCGAAGGAAGTGTGTCGGGTTTGTGGCATTTGGAAGGGTGGGTAATAATGGGTAAGAAAGTTTGCAAGAATGGGTACATTCTGAAAAAAATCTTTCTCTACTTTGGAACTACGCGTAAGCCTCTCAGTAAAAACCACGTGGTTAAGTATGTTTCTAAATAAATAGGTGTTCTCCATTACTTAAACAATATACCAAATACTCAACTTTCGATCAACGTCTCCTGACCACATCGTGAAGGATGTTCACAACAGAGACGAAACTCAATTACGCAGGGTAACTTGGGGTAATCTTAGCCAAAATCAGTCCACGCCAGGCTCAATATAAACCTTCAATCGCATCTTAAGGGGCTTTGGGTAACATTCACTAGAGTTAATGAGACAAACTTTATAGGAGGTAATCACAGGAGTGGGATATTATTATTACCCAAATGACACTTACTAATAAATGATAACAATATAATAGATTTCTTCTTATAAATGTATAAAACACGGGAGTTACTCACGTAATAAGTCAGAGGGTTCCGACTATAGTTTCAACCACATTCAGTGGTCTTTTTCAAGGAGAATACGGGGCGCTCGCGGACGCAGTCGCGATTCGCCTAGTACTGCGGGCGGCCGCGCTTTCTGATTTCTTCTTGTCGCTAGGTGGTATCGGTACAACACGTAATTGATTTGGGATCAATAAAAGCAATATTCAGTAAAATTGTACTAATTGCTATCATAACATTTAATTTTCTTTCTCTTTACAAACAACAGAAGGATATATTTTATATATATTGTTTAACACGGGATACGCACCATGATTTTTATTTATAACGAGTTCCCGATATTTCGGCGTGGTTTCACGCACTATCATCACGGAGCGTCGAGGGGGTCGAAGATGCTATCATACTAGACTTAGAAAAGGTACTGGCTATCAAGGACTGCTGCCTAAATACACTATGTGTTTGTTAACAGTTTTTCAAAAGTGATAGCTAGCCAGACCGGTACTCGAAAGTATCCTACCACCATGCTATGAATTTTACAACGGTGTTACCTTCACCAGAGGCTCAAGCCTTTGTTGGGGATCTAACCAGCGGCCGGCACTTTGACAGCCGACGCTCTCACCGCTGAGCTATCATCGCTACATGCGCTTCTTAGTAGATATAATACCTGCTATTAGATTCTTTAATTATAAGATTATTTCATCATAGTTGCATAGTATAAATCATCTTGAGTAAATGTGGTTTCTTTCTTTCTTTTTTTAATAATAATTCAATAGTGAGAATAGGCACATTAAACGCTGGCAGTGACGAAACATTTAACCTACCATGAATGATTTCTACACTTACACAAAACGTATCCAAATCGAAGAAGCTAAATTTTTTATACCTGACCATATTAATTATTGTCACGAATAGTCACGACATTAGCATCTATTCACATATGAGAGACAATAGCATGTATTCGAATGTCATTCTGTCAGAGTAAATAATTAAAAAACCATGCAGAATAATCAATATATTACAAATAGATATAATTAACGTTTAATTGAAAGAATAACACCTGTGCATTATTAAGGATAACTCAAAACTACTGGTCAGCAGTCTCATTCAATCCAATTTAAATGGATTGAATCAGAAGCACCAGCTTTGAGAAAATCATCTAACACCGATCTTGAAACAAATATTCTAAATTAACACTCATACAAAAATGCAAACATCAGAATTGGTGGCCTGCTCCTGTTTGGAAGTTGATTTTAAAAAAGCAATTAATTCTGTTTACGTATATTTTGTATATCTGCAAATTAGAATTTTTCCGTGTCAATGCTCTATACTGGTATATCAGGTATATCTGAGGATACTGTGGATATTCTTTTGGGATAGCGGTACCACGTGTGTTCATAGCGGTCACTACATATAAGTATGTATGTATAAGCCGTAATCAACTTTTGTGGTGAAATTAACTACTGTATTGACTAACTACTGTAATAACATCCCCCGCAGATGTTAATAAGGAAGGAAGTAATTCGGCCCTAGTGGTATGGGCTGCTATAGCTTAGTTGGACAGAGCGACAGGACGGTATTCTGTAGTCGTGGGTTCAAGTCCCACTAGCAGCCGAATTTTTTCCTTCAAATATTTGAACAGATATAATTACTCTTTATTGTATACTAGCTGCGCTCCGCGTTTTCACCTGCGTGGTGATGATGATGATGATACTCACAAATAACGTGGTAAAAAAATTAAAATCGGTTCAGTAGATTCGTGGATTATCCCTTAAAACTTCACGAATAACAAACTTTATCTCTTTAACCGACTTCAGAAATGAAAGAGGTTACTCAATTCGACCATATATATGTTTTTTTATGTGTGTTCGCAGATAACTTCGTCGTTTATGAACCGATTTTAATTATTCTTTTTTTGTTTGAAAGAGTATACTTTCGAGGTAGTCCCATTTAAATTTCATCAAAATCAGACAAGTGTTTAGTGAGTTACACACCAATAGCTGAAAAGTGCTACTCATACGTATAAGCTATTTATTTTCAAAATTTCATACAAATCCGTCGTGGTGATGAATGATGATGATGATGAAAGTAGTATAGTGTTATTTCCGGACCTGAAGTATCTACTTACAAAATTTCATCCAAATCCGTTTTACCTGCGTGGTGATGGAAAACGGTGATGATGATTATGATGAAAATAAGTCTATGTGTTAATCCAGGGTAAAGGCTATTTGTGTTCCAAATTTCAAACAAATCCGTCGTGGTGATGATTGATGATGATGATGATTATGATGATGAAAGAAGGCTATCTGTTATTACCGGACCTGAAGTATCTACTTACAAAATTTCACTCAAATCTCTTTTACCCGCCTGGTGATGAAAAACGGTGACAATGATGAAAATAGGCCTAGCGAGGTGATGAATAACAGTGATGATGATGATGATGAGAAAAAGCCAGGTGTCAATCCAGGCTAAAAGCTATTTGTGTTCTAAATTTCATATAAACCCGTCGTGGTGATGATTGATGATGATGATGATGATTATGATGATGAACGTAGCCTATCTGTTATTCCCGGACCTGAAGTATCTACTTACAAAATTTCACCCAAATCCCTTTTACCCATCTGGTGATGAAAAACGGTGATGATGATGATGAAAATAAGCCTATGTGTTAATCCACAGTAAAAACTATCTGTGTTCCAAATTTCATCAAAATCCGTTCTGTAGTTTTTGCGTGAAAGAGGAACAAACATCCATACATCCATACATCCATTCATCCATACATCCATTCATCCATACATTCATACTCATAAACTTTCGCATTTATAATATTAGTATGATATCTGATAATCAGACTAGTATGCCCATAACAGTTATAAAGTCACCCAGAACTATATCAAACCTAATCAAGAAAGGCGCGCAAACAATACAATGCACACAATATAATCTTTCATTTCTCTCAGAATATAACACAATCATACGACAAAAAAAGAAGAAGTTTTATACATTCCTATAATCATCATAAACCGAGTATTATTTATTCCATTTATAAGTAAGTTCTGCAAACGAAACATTCCAAATAGATGAAGTGATTCGATGGTTGGATGTGGATCGAAAGGTCAATTGACCTTTAAAATCTATTGCATAAAGTACACATTTCCATAGAAGTTTTGAACGACAATATGCCTCTCAAAGGTTATGATCGCCTGATACCTCTACGATCTCAGGCTAGAAAAGCCTTTAGTAACTATTACTTAATATGTGAAAACGGAATTGAATACGACCATTTTTACCAAAGCTACCAGGAAAGCATAACTTATTAGGAGATCGCTCGTAAAAAAGGGGCTCTTTATACGACACGACACGATAACGTAATTTTGATATTTTATATCTGCATTTTATGCCTCATTTTTAAATGACATCTCAAACCCCCGGGTTTGCTCCCTTAGAGAATTTAAACAACGCTAAATGTATTGTACAATATAATTATAACGTACATATATTAATAATGCTAAAAAAACTTAAGTGAACACAGTCTTTTTAATCCTAATGCTTTCAAGCATTAGGATTAAAAAGAATTTTGGCCAGTTTGAGTGAAATTAAACCACTTTGTAATAGTAATCATTATTTAAAACAGTACATTATTAAATGTAAATAATGTAGTCAAATAACCCACCCCATGAAATGCAAAGCCACCACCCATAACACTGGCAGCATTAGGTACCACGCTGTGAGGCAATCGCCATCCTTTGCACAAAGAACGAAATTAAGCAGAATTATAAAAAGCAGTCCTACATATTCCTATTATCATAAATCACAATTTTTTTTTTCTAAATATGTACGTACTCTAATTTGTAATAAATAAATTAGATCAATTATTATTCTCGAGTTTACGAGCTATATCAGACAAGTAGCTTGTCAAATCATTGATGTTAATAATCTTTAAAAAAATATATTTAAGAATTCCTATATTAAAATGTATTTTTTTATTAATATCAAATACATTACATTGCATGAAATTTATCATTTCCAGTCATATCCTTTTTACCGCACAAGCTGTTAATCCCTATTTTTTCATCGCTTTCGGTGACGAAAATGCTATTTTATTCACAAGTGAGTAAATAATGTTTTTATAATTCGAACACTTTCAAAAAGAGTATTTACACAAAAATCACGTTCTGAAACGTGATTTTACGTTAGAATATCCGTTTGTTTATTTTATTGTTATTATTAATACTATTAAATAAATAATATTACTGTTTTCTCAGATTAATTAATTAATATTATAATTGATCAAATCTTATACATAAAGTAAGAGGCAATAAAATGAAAATACTTTTTTTATGAAAATACTAACTGACCTGACAGACTTCCTGTCATTAAATTCAAACTGGAATACTATATTAATAATGTAATTTATTATTTCTATTGTTTTATATTTTGATACGATATTTGCGGCGTGTGATCTGTCTCTTATGTTATTTTAAACGTGCTCAGCAAAGAGTATAGAGTGATGAACGCGCGTAACAAAGCTATTGTCAACTTGTTGACAAATCAAAGAACAGCGCTTTTAAAAAAAAATCTTTGCTGTGTGTTTTTGTTTTTAGTATGACGAATGACATACTAATATACTTTTTGTGTTCGTACATCTTTACGTTGAATACAAAAAAGGGGAAACTTCTACCCGTTTAATGTTCGACAAGACAAAGTTTAAAATTCGCTCTGAAAGAATCCTTCTCACCGCGCGCTTTGCAAGTTCGTGGCTAGTTAGTGTGGTAAAAACTGTTGTATTTCACTCATGGGTAAAGTTGTTTAGTGTTGTTTCGTGTTTTGAAACCTTCGTTACACTCAGGTTTCTTCTTTTGAACCAATCGCTTAGCTCGTGGTTCAGTCCTAGATCCCTTTTCTTGCTCAGGTTTTAATCCAAGCAATCACGCCAAAAATCAACTTTTAATAAACAAATACTTAACTAATTATCACTGTATGAAGTACAGATTCAGCCTGTACACTAAATATACATATCGACGTTACGACGCCGACAATGCATTTTACTATTTATCGTCAATCGTATCGGGTTGTGTAAAGAGCTTTTAAACCAAGGAACACTGTGATTGGAAGGTAAATGTACACACCTTTCTGTCTGTCTCTTTCTGTCACCTACCCTTAAGTATACTGTTATTGCACGTCTCCAGCGGTAGTGGTGGGGCGAGCGGCAGACTAAACGAGTAAACCACTAGCCAAACAGAACCGCGCGCACCATAGATAAGTAAGTATATACGCGCGCACCTTCGATCCGATAAGTCATATTAAAAAAGTCAAAGATTCTTGTGTACATTGACTGATATTATTATATAAAAATAACAAATATTTTATAATTTAAAGGCATGTTATAACTTCTGAGTATGCATCTGTTTCTGAGTGTATTGCCTCATCATAGCTCCCAAACGAATGAACTTTTTATTTTGTTTTGTTTATAAGCTGACGTGATCGAGTGTTCTCAGTATGGAATTACTTAGGCTGAGATGGGGCATTAGTAGAAAGCCTGGATGGACGATCTCTATAGCGGCAAACAACAATACAATACAATTGTTAGCAATAGCTCCCGTGGGATAATTGAGGTAGCGGGAAAACCGTAATCGACGCGGGTGAATCCGCGGAGCTACTAGGCATTCATAAATACCTTGGATTAGACGAAATTTAACAAACGACGAAGCCATGAGATTATGCCCCTCCGACGTTAATTATGTCAACATAATTTCATGTTTATTTATTACCTACACGGATTGTCGCGTAGAGTAAGCGAGACAGCTAATTGTAAGATTGGTAACGCCGCGCGCCGCACTGTGTATCCATTTTTGACCAACGTAATACGCCATGATAAATAGATTTGTTTTTTTTACAATAAAAGCAACAGTTAGTATAGATACATATTAATATGACTGTCATGCCTAGATTGCTCAACGAATCTGGATGAAATTTGTCACAGTGGTAGATATCTTCTGAAATAGTACATATACCCCGAATATATACCGAATATTATATTTATAGTACCTTTTATCCCGAAAATATACCATACGGTTCCCTCGTGATAATTGAAGTGGCGTGAGTACCGTAATCAACTCGGGGAAAATATCGGAGCGTAATATAATAAAAAAAACATACTTTAATCATGAAAAATCATAGAAG
Source organism: Apeira syringaria (assembly GCA_934044485.1). NCBI lineage: Eukaryota > Metazoa > Arthropoda > Insecta > Lepidoptera > Geometridae > Apeira > Apeira syringaria. The sequence goes on along the minus strand of OW203655.1, from coordinate 6,306,644 downwards.
TAATAAGTACTTTGTAAAATGTACGTAGTACATATTACTTCTTTGTAAAAAATAGATAAATGTGGTCTTTGAGGTACAGGGGAGCAGAAACTAGAAAGAGATAAAAAGTCAGCATTCATACTGCGCGGTGCTCAATTTTCGTTCCTTTACGACATATACATGCTTACCTCTGGCGCATTCATAGGTTACAACAATAAATGCGACAGATATATATAGAATAGTAATATAGAACAGGATAGCTATGTGTTTAGACTTGCGCTTGAAATACGCGAGAGCTACATATATTAGGAGAAATATGGTTACAGATGGGACATCGAATGAAACAATTTGTTTGTATGATTATTAAGATATAATTTTCGAGAAACAAAAGATACATCAATGAATTTCACCATTACGTAAGTAAACATTTACATAGTCATCAGTGAGTATTTTATTAATTAAATAAAACGAAAATAATACCAATGGGTTATCAAAATAGGTCTTTATTTTGCCGTTGAATAAGTTTAATTTATTTCTTTGTTGCCTTTTAGATAAACTTTTTAACAAAACCCGCCAAGTGCGAGACGGATATTGCGCACAAAGGGTTCCGTACCATTATCAAGCGTCTCCCTGTTGCCGTTATTAATATCGAACAAAAATGAGCAAAAAAATTCACGTTTGTTGTATGGGAGCACCCTTTCATATTTATTTTATTCTGTTTTTAGTATTTGTTGCTATAGCGGCAACAGAAATACATCTTATGTAAAAATTTCAACTATCTAACTATTAGGGTTCATAGATACAACCCGGTGACAGACGAACGGATAGACGGACGAACAGAGTAGTCTTAGTAATAAAGTCTCGTTTTACCCTATGGGTACGGAACCCTAAACAATTACTGAAACGAAAAGAAGTTTAATCTATTAGAATTTGTAGGTAAATTTGTACCTACGAAATCGCTTCTGAATACTTCTTATCCATTACTATATGACTCACGCCCGCCGCACACCGTCTGTCCCTATCGCGCTGCGGTCGTTGTCAATATTCTCTATCCCTTTTTAGCATCATTTAAGATATTTGACAATTTACCGATAATTTGCTGTGTTTGTGGTGGAACGTGCAAGGATATAAACAGATTCTAATGATTTCATCTTTAAAGAAATAGCGATAAAATCTGGTCAGCAAATAATTACTCTCCTATTTATGCCGCCATTTGCTTATAGCGAATTAACGAATACAGAAAAAAAGCAAATTTCTTGGATAGAACGAAACAGGAAGATATTTTGGAGTGAAGGATTTATATTATACAATATTGTTATCATAAAAGTAACATTAGATGACTCATAAAAAACAAAAATATTTACCTGAAGAGCTTAGAAAAAGTAATGTGGTTAAGAAAAATTTTAAAAGCATATTTCATGTGTTTTTATTTTAGAAGATAAAGGTTGTCCTAGTTTGTTAAGTTTACATGAAGACTACAGGTCTATATGTCTAACGATGTATATATCACTCCTCATACTGTGCTTTGAAAAATGTTTCTTGTATGCAAAAACGGTGCTTAGAAAATAAATGTATTTAAAACTATATTTTGGTTTTGATTAGTAAAACCTCCCATGCTGGCGTGAACCATGTATGTGTATTTTTATAGCCGCAGAAGTTTGAGCTCGACTAAAAAAGCAGTTCAGATCATCCTGATAAACAGACGGTTTCTGAGATAACATGTTTAGTAGTTTTCGGTGAGTCTGATCGATGTCATGCATGAGATATTGGTACGATCTGCTTTTCTTGCGCGAGATAACCATGGTCTGATGCAGTCAGGCAGCCAGCCGATCGAAGAATTGGCGGCCAGCCGAAGCGAAGCGGAAGCTGGTGATGCAGAAGCCTCAATTCTCCCCTACTGATGTAAAGGTGCAATGTATGCGTTCTTATTATTATCTATGCTAATATTGTCTTTATAACATTAGCATAGAAAAATTAGAGAATATACTTTTTAATTATGATAATTTTTTTAATCGTGCGAAGCCGGGACGGCCCACTAGTTACAAATAAATAAATAAATTATTACATACTTAAATTTACTTCTATATATAGATACCTTTTAACCAGTTTCACTAGAAGTTATCGTCTGACTATACTTCGGAGGGAATTATGACAACTCTCAAACTTGTCTCAAACTGATATAAGCTCGCTACAGAGTTGATCAGTTTCGCAGAATTAAGTTGAGTCACAGAATAATTACGAGAAGGTAAATAATCACAAAACAAGTGTACTACATGTTCATGTACATATTGATATGTAGTATTATAGTAAGAATAACTTAATAAATTTTAATATTAATAACTATTTATTTACATCACTAGGATACACAATGTTACATCTAAAGACAATAAGATTATAGGATAGAATCTTCATAAAGTGTGTAATTATGTAAAGAAAGTCCCGTACCCAGTACTAGTTTGAACAGGACACTTCCTTCCCGTTATTGTACCTACCGTAGAAAGTATATAAGACGAATTTGCGACAATGTATTGTCATTGAAGATGTTCTGATCGGTGCAATAAACAACAGGCTTGCGAAGTATCCGATGAGCTCACGGTCCCCACGATACCCCACGACCCCGGGACACTAATCCCGCGAACCCTAAACGATTCAACTATGGTTACCTACGTTAGAATATTTTCGCCGCTTCAATTGCTGAAATTTAATATTTACTTATATTTTTTATATTATTGATGGGTACGCTGCCAACTGGTAGAAGGTAGGGACATTTAAGGAATATTCTATAAGCTGGTAAGAGCTACTAGAGATTTTATAAAATGTAGTAGCTGTGCATAAATTTAATTTTATTTAATTTTTTTTTTTTTTTTTGCATACATATTGTCATTATACGTATTTTATTTTAAATTTGTATACTGTTAGTATATCAAATACTAGCGTTCCGTTCTGGCTTCGCACGGGTAAAAAAATTGAAAAATAAAAATTATAACGATCCCTAATTTTTTTGAAAATATTTTATTAAATATATTACTCAGGGTGAATGTAGCTTTCCAATGGTGAAATAACTTTTAAAATGGATCTATACTTTTTGAGCCAATTCGTTGCAAACGTACTTACATACAAATCTTTCCTCTTCATAATATTAGTATAGATTCGCATTTATTCCAATATCTTTGTAACAGCTTGACTTATTTAATATTATACACTATTAAAATGATGAATTTAATCCAGTTGATCTAATTTATTTACTTCAATGATAAGAATAGCGCCGCGAACGCCGCTTCGCCTGCTAATTAAACTTCCGAGCTTGCTTTGAGCAAAGAATTGTATTATGAAAAAAGAACTAAAAATACTCACTGAATTAATGCACAAATGGAACGAGCTTCCTCCCTCAGTGTTCCCAAGTAGCTACATTATGAGATTCTTTAAAAGGAGAGTAAACAGAGTCTTAAAAAGGGTAACGTATGGCCCCTTAGTTTTACAGATATCCATGGGAGACGATACCACACTTACTCGATACCACGACACTTACCATCAGGTGGACAGTCTGCTTGATTACAACCAATATTTATATAAAAAAAATTATGCTCCTTAGTCTTGAAATAGTATGTAAGTTATTTATATAATTTATTTAATTTTATCTATTTATTATATAATTATTATTTATATCGACGACCCTAAAGGTAGGTACTCGTACATATATAAAAAAAATATCAGGATCGTGGCAAGTGCAAAGATGTAGCATGTACTTACTCCGATGAGAAAGAGGACTGATTATATTTATGTGCTCACATAAAAAGTCAAAAAAATATTTTATTATTTTTACATAGTTCGTAAATTAAAGAGAGCCTTACAGAATAAAAAAAAAAAAAAGGAGAGTAAATTTGACTGAGTTTAGTGCCTATCGTGAATATAACTTGAAAGGTTAATAAAGACTTGATATACTGTTATTGATAAAGTCTCACTACCTTACCATACCACACTGATATTGATAATTTGATACATAACATACATAATATGCGAAACTTATCACAAAGACCACATCAAATATCTAACCATCAAAACCAAACCACTTCAATGTACTTAGTGAATATATTAGCTTCAATTAATTCGATGTGTAATTTTAGTTCTCACCAAACGGTTACATGATTAATATGGTTGTCTGGGAGAGATCGCTTCTTAGCGATAAGACCGCCAATTGTGCAACGTATTTTGTATTTGTTAATATGTTATTTTATAAATGTTATTTTAAGTTGATGTACTTGTACAATAAAGTGTTATCTATCTATCTATCTATCTAATATGTAGATAAATAGTGTTAAATTTTCGTTAAGTTTTCTCAGCAACATTCATCCTGCCGTGAATATTTTCAATATTGGAATACTCTTTCTAATAATATATATCTATATCTAACAAATTTCTGTACCTTCTCTCTTGTAGATGGTAATCTGCTTAAATACTTGGCCTACATGTATATTAGATCATTAATTAGTTTATTTATAGTATTGTAATGTCATTAATGTAAATCATCTTTTTCATTTCTTAATTGTTAAATAGCGTAATCTTTTAAGTCACGTAGCCCAGCATAGATTATGATTTATTTTGTTCTAAGTAATTAGTGGATAATGTTGTGGGTAGCATAGTTAGTATTGATAAGAACAATTTGTGTTACTTAAGATGTATTATGTTTTGTCCCAAATAAATAAATAAATAATCGTTACTGACCATCAAGTGAGATACACATAGTAGATACAGATAGTGGTGAAACGCAAAATATATACAAGTATATATGTAGTAGTAGGTAGTATGTATGTATAACTTTTTTAAATATAATCTCTATAATATCTGATATTATTAATCATGCGAAAGTGTTTTGTATGTTTGTTGCTCGATTACACCAGTACGGCGGCACTAACGAATTTGAAACTTGCCACTGAAATGTATTAATACTTTGGAATAGGACATACGCTAGTTTAAATCCAAAAATAAGTAATTGCAACGGGAAAACCGTATTCGAAGGCTGAAGGGCTGCATTCGCAAATCTTTTAAAAATTAGCAAATTGTAGATATTTGCAGAATCACCACCGTGTTGAATGTTCTCAATCTTTAAGATTCATACCAGTGCTCTCAACTTCCGTATTGCATAATATTCCCATCGTACGTTAACGTTCCTCCTATTTAAATATATTATCTCTCGGTCTTTGACATTGATATAATCTTATTAACATGCGCACAGCACACGGGTTCCTTCGCTACGTGACGAGAAAATTATATGAGACAAAAGACTTAAGGCGAATGATATTGTCGACCGAGCAGGTAAGTTCGAGTTACCTCAAATGTCATACGTTTTATACACTTAGGGTAACATCAATAAAAAGTGCCGATCGACACACAGCTGAATCATCGATATAAACGAAAATTTGATGTGTCTTAGATCGTAATATCGAATATTTTCCTTACGTTTCGTTTTTTTTTAAATCCGCTGTACTTAATCGCCCACCCTATATATTTATAATAAACTGCTCCAGCCGTCAAACGTTATCCATAATTAAATCTCACTTCATATCCATGTTCATTTGTGGTTGCAGCACAATGATTCATTGGTTCCATCCATGCATCTATCCATCCATAATTACATTAATTTCACGCAATGAAAATCCTTTCATTATAATTATATATGCGTCATAACGTGTTATTTAATTAAAGATTTAATGCTTATTGTTCGGACTAGTTTGTAATTAATTTTATTACTCATTTACAATGAAATTGAATGGAGTAGAATAATTGTAATGATGATGGATATATGATGATATTTAATTATGGTATGGTAAAGGTAGACGATAAGACGGCAGATCCAAACTTACGTTCAAATTCTTTGAAGGAAAAAAATCGGTTACTAGTGGGACTTGAACCCACGACTACATAATACTGCCCTGTCGCTTTGTCTATCAAAACTAGTAGGAGTAGTTATAGTAGCCACTCCACTAGCGTGCAAATTTCTTCCTTCTTTATCATCTGGTTCTTAGCGTCATCTACTTTTAATTGTATGAACTATCAACAGGACTGATAGACCAATATTACAGTTGATATCGTATCAAACGAAGGCACCATACCCTTATTTTAAGAGTTATATACTTTATTGCATTAACAACATGCTAGACGGAACTTTCTTTAAATTATTTTAATCCGCCTAGCATGTTGTTAATGCAATAAATCATGAAACTCTTAGATCCAAACTTCTATTAAAATATAATAATTAATTTCCGCATCGAACTATGAGCCTTAAGATAATCTTGGGGAGCATTTCAGGTGGGTTGCTGTTCTAACACTGGAGAACTATCTTACCCGAGTATCCAGAAATGGGTTTAGGTTATGACGATTTACAACCCCTCGAACGCGACGAGTTTTATAAGACGACTTACCATAAAATAATAGCGCACAATGGTGATTTTATCATTTTGATTTAAAAATATTGAAGCTACAGTCTGATAAACATGCAGTAGGCATCAGTGTGATAACAATCAGTTATTTTTGTTGTTCTTATATTGTGTGTAACTATTTAGTGGAGTGATTATAAACTTTGTATATATTATATAACAGTAATCAAACTACATAATTCACTATAAGTGTTTTATTACTTCAATCATATCAAATATTGAAATGCAACGCGTTCAAAATATTTACTTTTATTTTCAAATCTGGCTTGACCCTGTATCTATGATGGTGGTCATTTTCACATGGTGATAGGCTACTTTCCAGTATACCTCTTGGCTAGCCTTCAAATATAAAAAGAAACTGTCGCCAAGCTTATGGTGTTCTTAGGCGATTTCACCTGCGACCACACAGTCTTTGACCATCATGCGAGTGCTCAAATGAAACCTAGAAATTAATTTTAACAAGTTTTATAATTAACATGCATTGTTAACAGTTCACTCTATTTGGTACAACTAAACTATGAAATAATTTTGTGTTTGAACCAATGATATTATATGTTTATATGAGGTAGATGGCGCACAAGCGCGCGGAAACTGAGGCGGCAAAATTAAGTCAATTGTAATAATTTTCATTACGACGCGTATTTCAAACGCAAGTCTAAACATATAGCTATCCTTTTCTATATTACTTGTACCGCATTATCTGTCGCAGTAAGCATGTTTATGTCGTAAAGGAACAAAATCTGAGCACCGCGCAGTATGAATATACGTCATCTTTAGTAAAACATCATTGGTTTGAACAATAAATTAATTATATCTCATAAACATGCATACTATTACTAATTGCAACAAAATAATATTCATCAATGATATTATATGTAGTGAAAAATCATTGAGTACATGCATAGTAGGAGACATAAATGTACCTACAGTCGTGACTCATAATCTTCTGGCAGTCGCACATTTTCTACAATAGAATTTCAATATATCCTTCATAGATCTAATGAAAACTCATAATGATATTGCCATATTTTGTTACAGTATATTGGAACAATGGATGTGCCCCGTCCAACCAGCAGAGTCGAAATTGTCGCAGCCATGCGTCGTGTTCGTGTAAGTATCTATATATTATTATTATCATCACCATGATCGCCATAGGACGTCCACTGCTGGACATATGCTTCCCGTTGATTTCCACAAGGACCGGTTGGAAGCGGCCCGCATCCAGCCCTTGCCTGCGATCTTAGTCAGGTCGTCTGTCTACCTGGTCGGTGGCCGTTCTAGCCGGTGCCGGCTGTGTGCCCTGCCCACTGCCACTTTAACTTACTAATCCGCTAGGCTATATCGGTGACTTTCGTTCTTCACGGAATAGTATATAGTATATTATTATAGTACCTAGTAAATGTACATTATTATTCTTTAAATTCTCTCTTCGCTCTATAATTTAAATAGATAGACCCAGAAGAGACAATTTTACGCTCGACAATTTCTTGTGTAATAAGGCGGTACTTATAACTAAGTCTGAAATAATGACGATATTATTTTATTTTTCTTGAGCAATGAGGCTTGTTTTCACGAAAAAAGTACAGTTCCCGTGGGATAATTGAGATTGCGGCAAAACCGTAGTTCACGCAAGGGAAACTGCGGGGCGCAGCTAGTAAGTTAAAATGTACTGAAAAACAAAAACGTTTGTTGCTTCGCAAATAATTCCAGAACTAATTAAGTTTTTCATTAAATTCAAATCAATATTCTTAATGTATTTTGTCTAGTACGTAATTCATTTCCTTAATTTTTACTTGTAGATTGTATTGCACCAACAAAGGTTTTAGTTTAATTTTACACAAAGAAAAGCCGCATCTCAAGAGTTCTAAGACACAAGCCTTCGCTTAGTTTGGAACTCGCTGGACACCACTGTATCTAAAACATATAAAAACTGTTTTTCCGTGATTAAGAAATGTGTATTAGATTAGTTGTATATTGTTTATTGGAATAAATTACTATTATTATTATTATTATAATTATCAAATGTAGAATTAAAAAAGTAAGAGGGATTTTTTTGTTGGAAATTCCGTCACCAGGACCGATATTTATACCTATTTTTTCCAGACGGAATAATAGTGGATGAAAATAAGGTCATAAACGGATACTTGGGTTTGTGCACGCCGCTCCTTTTTTAGGAAAAGAGTTAGAATGACTATTATGCAATATTATATATACTTATGTGGTGTCAAGCGAACTCAGCACCATTTGCAAAGGGCTTTGCGTTTTCTTCTCCATTTAAGTATAATAAAGATTCGTCTCAAAATAAGACTTTGAAAACTATTTCAGTGGAAATTGAACTCTATTCATTTACCATTCTTGAAGCCTGATCTCTCTCAGATATAATTCATTGTTAGTTCTCCACGCAAGTTCATAAATACATTTGTGTATACAAAAAGTTTCTGTTTATCTCATATGATCTTGCCCTTTCCTCGTAAAAAGTTGCCTCTATCGAAAATCCTTTTATTTATTTACTGAGTAATTTATTATTATTAACCAATAAAACAAAAACAAAAAACATCAGAGCGTGACCCACTTTTTATGTCAGATACCTAAGGGCAAACATATTTTCCTTAGGAAGGAATTTAATAAGGTTGAAGATTGTTTGCCCAAAGATTGTTTATTCTAGATATTACGGGCTCTAGTCAATTTTCAATTAAATTGACTTTTAGATGACAAAATAAAGCCAAATATATTTTCAGATAGGTGTAATAAAAGAGAAAAATAATTATAATGCAATTATAGGATAACGATCCTGCGACACAGGTTTTCTTAGTGCGGGTTTTAGTTAGGTTTAAATTTTATTTTTATTTTCCTTCTGAATTCGTTTTTTTTATATCTAATAATATCTTATATAAAAACGTAGGAGCATTCTGGTATTAAATGGAAGCTAATTTACAATCAATAGCTTAAATTACTTAATATTTAGGTATACATTAGTAAGAACTAAGAAACAAAGTAAACATAATACCCGTTTGTAGTACCTTGCTGTTGTTTAGAGGCTGAAATATTGGTAGCTGTGTCACAGGGAATTCTGGTACAACTACTAAAGACATTCCTACGTATATTTAGATAACTTATATCTTTTGAAATGTTATGTGAATATAACTTATAATATTTTTATTGATTTCTGAGTAATAAAAGAAAGAACACACAAATTTGCGAAGCGGTAGGTTACTTTTGAGTAAGTACCCGGCTGGATAGCAACCACAATTAAATTGAAAAATATTCACTGAACACAAATGACGTGTTTGGGTAGGTCATCAATCACGAAGTCACAGACGATAAAATTGCAGAAATTTTTTTTCACGCGTTTGTACCTGTGTGATTTTCAGCTTGTTCAAAACGTCGTATAAGTTTGAAACTGTAAACTTTTCAAAGACCGATGTCAGTGCAATAACTTAAATAGTTTCTCCCGTAATCCTTAGCAGGATCTTTAGGATTAGCGATTTCTTATATCCGATACCCGAACTTTTTAGTTTTATTATCTTCAAAAGGGTATTCTTTAGTTTTTTTTAAGTATTATTGTTATTCTAATTAAAACCTCTTTTACAGCCGACTTTATTTTCCCTTCTGTGAGCTCTTTGTTCGTTTTTTTATTGTATTATCGGAATTTTATTGTAAAAACTAATACAACTTCCTAGAAAAGATTTATTCGTGTCATAGTAACCCGGCAAACATCTGCACGGGAAGGGATATGCTAAGAAATAGCGGTGTCTGCATTCACCTGGTGTGTATGAAAGGTCTGATACTCATTTCCCTTACGAAAAATATACCATATTTGCTTTATATTATTTGTTTAATTTTTGCACGTGTACTAATTATTTGTAAGGCTGCAATTAAAATAATTATTGTAAAATATTTGTTATCTACTGTAACATGTGTAGTACAACTAGAAATTATCTGATGCATAGTTCAGCCATTCATCGCGTGAATTGTGAACAACTTGCGTCACAGTAATCGTATCGCAATCGTATCAAACAATTGAATAACGCACCATTCATACAAACTACATATTTTCTGTGTCACAGTTTATGCTACATAAATTACAGTAAATGCTGAGTTCAATTGTTTCACGCAGCGATATTCCAATTAATTAATTCCTTTTTATTATAATTTCTTAATTTATTTTTATTTAAATTTCTCAATTAATTAATTCCTTTTTATTATTATTTCTTAATCTATATTTATTTAAATTTCTCAATTTTATTTTAGTTAAACATTTTCATTAATAAAATTATTATTACTTATATTACTTTGGTATCTTCTGGCTGTCTTAGCACATTACTGCCGGTGAGATAAAGTACCTACTGCAGTAAGACGTTGGTAACTTTTATCGTATAAGTCATACTCTGAAACCTTTTAGCCGTTTTCACAGTCGCCTATAGCTTTGTCTAAAAAAATCAACGTGAATTCAAGGTTAGGTACGTACGAAATATTTAAATAAAATATAAACCCTAACTGTTTTTTTCTACCGAAACCTTCCGATAGAAAGATTGTAGTAAGGTGCTTCAATGATAATTACGAATGCAACTAGTAAACATAAATCATATTAATATGTCAACTAGTTGCAAAACCATCTAAGGAGGCTATTATGGAGCAACCCTTCCCTTAAAATACTGGATCAGTACAGAAATAAAATAACTATCAAATAACTTTAAACCTATGACGAAGACACTTAGTCATGAAATGACAAAAAAATACTTACCACAGTATTAGAGACATCTTAGCTAACTTAATCCTATCCTACTAATATTATAAATACGAAAGTTTGTGTGTAAATGTGTATGTTTGTTACCTCTTCACGCTCAAACAGCTACACTGATTTCGATGAAATTTGAATAGAATAGAATAGAAGAATAGAATTATATATATTCGTAACAAAAAAAATACAAAGATATTACATAAAATATTACTACGTTAATAAAACAGCTAAAAGTTTTGCAGTTCTTTGTTACGAATCAGCCCAAACTCAGCGTTGTGCTGGTTGTGAACAACCAGCGCTGGTCTTCCGTTTGGGCTGGTAGGTGACGTCACGCACGTACAGACGTACGGCTTGGTTACATACCATTATAATAGTCTTAGTATGATAATTATTTTAAGGTACAAGATTTCTTATACCTTAAAATAATTATTATACTTAGACAGGATTTGGTATGCAGATAGCTGTGCAGATGCCCTGGATTAACACATAGGCTTATTTTCATCATCACCATTATCACCGTTTTTCATCACCACGCGCGTAAAACTGCGGGGCGCAGCTTGAACTTAATAATTTAAAATGAACTGTGTGCTACAATCATAAGAAACAATTTTTTTATTGCGCTCTAAACACCTTTTTGGTTTTTACAATGACGTATAAAGGATATTATTGCACTAACTAATGTATATGATATATTAATATTAATTCTCGAATTAAGAACGCGTACTTTTTTATTATTTTCTAACTAATGAAAACAAACAGCCCAAACACGCCGCTAGCAAAACAGGCGAAAAAGTTTTAATATTATATGAATCTTAATAGTTATATGCCTCGTGTTTAAATCGCATAAGGTACGTTTTTCTATTACCTCTCGTGAACTGGGATGTGGAATGCTTCAAAAGGAGTACATGTAAAATAGTATATAAAAGTGTTGGCAACTTACGGTAATGCCTCAAGTATTACAGATATCCATAGACAACAGTCATGGCTTAGCATCAGGCTGCCCTTGCGCTTGTTTGCCACCTAATTTGTAAAAAAACTCTCAAAGCGTTTATCCGGCGAAAGCAGTAAGGGGAATGTCAGCCTCAATTAGTACCTAATCTCATATGATTATAAGGTTACCAATTATCAGCTGCGCGCTGCGGTTTCACCCAGGCGGACAATGGTTTGTTCGTCACCCCTTCAGAACCTGAAATATTGGCGTCTGTCACCATGACCTGACCCCTCATGAGTGCGGTAATAGATATTACCATCTGTCCCCATGCGCGTGACAGGGCCACATATGCGACAATTTATAATTTTTAATTATAAATTATATTTTTATTATAACTTCCAACCGGTCCTTGTGAAAATCAATGGGGGAGGCATATGTCCAGCTGTGGACGTCCTATGGTTGAAATGATGATATTTTTAATATACCGTCTACGCCCAGGAGAGACATATTTAAATACTAGTTGCACCCCGCGGTTTTATCCGCGTGGTGATGATCTATGATGATGATGAAAAGTAGCCTATAGGTGATTCCGAGACCTATAGTGCCTGTCTACGTACCAAATGTCATCCAAATCCTTCCAGCCGTTTGAGCGTGAAGAAGTAACAAAGTTACACACATACATACAAACTGTCACCTTTATAATATTACTAGCTGCGCCCCGCGCTTTCACCCGCACGGTTTTCCCACTACCTGAATTATCCCAAGGGAACCATACTTTTTTCGGGATAAAAGTAGCCTATGTGTTATTCCAGATTCGAACCTATCTTAATACCAAATTTCATCAAAATCGGGACAGCCGTTTGAGAGTGAATAAGTAACAAACATACACACAAACTTTCGCATGTATAATATTAGTAGATTAATAGGATTATTATTACCGTTTGTCCTCTTTTAGGATTTATTAATTGACCTATTGTAGGATAGGATCATCATCTCAGCCATAGGACGTCCACTGCTGGACATATACCTCCCCCATTGATTTCACAAGGGCCGGTCGGAAGTGGCCCGCATCCAGCCTTTGCCTGCGAGCATAGTCAGGTCGTCTTTCCACCTTACCGGTGGATGACGATAGGATGGAAACAATAAAGCATCACACTGCAGTAAGTTATTCATGCGAATATCAATTCCTGCTCCGAAAACATATACAACGCAAAAAATTGAGATTTAAATATATTTTTCAAAGGATAACTGAGTGAAAAGGTATGGCACCAAATACCAAATAGCAAGATCTATCGGAACAATTGAAATAAAATAAAAGCAAACTGGGTCTGAAAGCGTTTGTCGCTTAATGTTCACAACAAGTCGCAACATTTGCAAGTCTATTGGACGGGTACAAATGCGCGTTTTGATGTTACGGCACTTTTGAATAGAATTGGATCCCTTCACGATCCCCATAACTTGGCGCCTAAGTTATACTCTTGTATATTTTGTCTCATCCGACGAGAGCAAAAGGTGAATAGATTTTCTCTAGTCTCTCTCTCTCAGTTTCATGCGTTTTTTATTAACCACCAATTCTGCGTAACATTTGGCCTGCACCCCTCTATAACTTGCTAATCCGCTGGGCTATGACGCATAAATTATCATTTTCAGCTCTCGATTTTCTACGGCTTTCGTCGATTTCGATATGGTTGGTTAAACATAAAACACAAAAAAATAACTTATGGGTGAATAGGTAACTTCAAAGTTTGCGTGCTAGCCTTAGACCGCGTTCTCACTTAGCATCAGGTGAGATAGAGTTTAAACGCAAACCTTTAAAAAAATTTAAAAACTTTAATGAAACAATACCTATCACAATTAATCAAATTACCGAATAAGATCATCATAATTCCCCGTAATATGTTTTAGAGAACATAACCCACATTCTATATTATTATATATTCTGATCGAGAAATATTGACAGACAAAATCATCCACAATAATAGACCTGTAGCCCGAGACAAAATAACATTCTACGAGCGGTAACGCTGAGAGAAAATGTATGGGATTGACACTTCAAAGCGATATATCACGTGATAAACGATACCGAATAGAAAATAGGCAGCAATGTACAATCGTTTCTATCTATACCTAGATCACTTGACATCGGTCAAGTTATCTACTTAAGTCGTTAGGTCAGCATTTCTTTAGTTTCTTTTCAGCCCGTAGGATATCTTCTAATGAAAACCTCCCCCATTTATCTCCACAAGAACCGGTTATAAGCGACTCGTACAAGCCTCTTTCAGAGATGTAAGTCAGGTCACCTGTCCACCTTGTCATATGACGTCCTACGTTGTCTGCACGTGTTCTCCACTCTAGAACCTTTCGACCCCATCGATCATAATCTTTGCCTGATATGTGCCCTGCCCACTGCTAATCCTTTGGGCTACGTTAGTGACTTGTGTTCTTCAATGACTCTTACCATTTCTGATTTGCTGAACCCTGAGCATATAACTCTATCCGTAGATCGTTGTCCGTACTTGAGCTTGGGTATGTTCTGGTTTGTAATGGGTTCCATTTTACATTAACATTATAAAATACTTTGAAACGACCTCAATACGTTCCTCAACTAGGTTTGCTGTGTTGTTTCAGTGATTTTCATCAATCACAATTTAAAATTTGCGACACGATTTTTTCCTCATTAGCTAAAATATTTTAAACTCATATCCATGGATTTTCATATTATTTTCACATATAGGTTAATTTCGACGCGTGACCAAAATGCTGGCACATATTTGGCTCAAAGAATCATTGCAATTCAGCGTGGCAATGCTGCTAGCATTCTGGGCACGCTGCCGGCCGGTAGCGGGTTAGAACATTTGAGTTATAGGCTATTAATAGCTAGTGGATTGCTCAAATGTTATTGTAGTAGCTGCAGTATTGTAATTCGTTATTAGTGTTTTATTTTAATAAAGGCATTTGCCCTATGGTTTTTAATATTCTGATATAAAAAAGGGGATAATATTTATCATCCTGAATATCCTCTTTAACGCGAGAGTTTACTGAATCTGAAAAATTAAATGGGTATTACAGAACATCCAGACTTCATTATAATACTTTGGAAACTTAAAGCGTTGGAGGCGTTTTGATAAATGTTTTAATTAATTAAAAAGATAAAATTTAATTTACAAAGATCACTTTGTTTATGATTACTTGACAATAAGACGTAAACATTTGTTCCAGTACGAGTTCAAGGCCAGGGGAGTGAAGAAGCGCAAGGTCACCGTCGACGTGTCCATAGATGGAGTCCGTATAACAACCAGGAGCAAAGCCGCCGGAAAGGTTAGTATAATTTTGACACAGGTGATCGGTATATTTCCACTAAGAATACATTTGGTGGATATCAACATTCGCTGATTATTCGCAATAAAGAGATAACATAAAACTAAACTATTTTCGAAATAAACAAACGGTGCCGACCACCGCCGTGACTCAGTCATTATATCATATTAGTGTCAGCCTCCTTAGACACAGGGAATCATAGTAATGCGTGCGTGTGGAATAAAAATAAATATTTAGGAAATAAAACAATATTAATTATGTAAAAATATTTAATCCTGAAAATTATCGTGAGTTTTGTCCATCATTGATTCATCCTACTAATATTATAAATGCAAAAGTTTGTGAGTATGGGTCTATGTTTGTGTCTCTTTCACGCTGAAACGGCTGAACGGATTTGCATGAAATTTGGAATGAAGATAGCCTTACACCTGGAGTAACATATAGGCTACTGTTTATCCCGAAAATATAAACTGTTCCCGAGGGATGACGGAAGACACAAAAATCGTCTATCAATACCACGTACGATTTCACCACAAGTATACAAATATTGATACATTTGATTGACAAGATATATACCGGAAAATAATATATTTCACGTGAGATCTAGCCGGTTCTGAGATTACAATATTCAAATATTGATTTTATTTTTTTTACTTCGACTTATATATTTTGCTGTTATCTTGCGCGCAACCGAATCCTCACAAATCCAACGAAATCTGATAGGAATATCTGTAAGCGTGAACTAAGACAGCAATTTTTCTTTACCGCTAGGATGTGCGCTATGTGTAGGAGGTGAGGTCAAGTTAGCGATTGCAGGGCCTGCTGGGCGATGTCTTGCTTGGTAGTGCCAGGTATTATGTCATATACTGCTTCAAAACTGTAATGTCCAAGCGCAATCCTATATGTGGAATGCTGAACTATCAAAAGACTTACACAAAAAAACAACGGGTTGCACTCCAGGAGTGCCGGCCGAAGTGAAAACTTGAACATTAACGTTGAGCATTTTTGAATATTTTGGAATAGTAGGGAATAATTTTGCACGAATTACTTTATTTATCAGTTTAAAAGTACTCATTTATGTGGTTAAAAACAATATTCATATGCGCTATCGTACACAAACCAGCTTATTGATTTTATATATCTACACATAGAATTAGTCGGTCGTATTATACCTACCAACAAACTAAAAAGTTCCTTATTCGAACACATTTCAATTTAAATTTCTCTACGCTTCCTCCGTCTTACGAATTCGATGACGTCACGCGCCTGACGAATTTTGTCCTGACACAAGTTTAAGATTTTTTCCCCATACAAATCTGCACGCTGTTTAAAAAGTTTACACTTCAAAAATCATCAAAATCAGTCCGTCCGCTTAGGAAGACGTTATCAACACATCAATGTGACTTGAATTCTTACCGTGATGTTAATAAAATAATACAACGCCTTGACGAAGTATTCATCTGTGTTGGATATTCATGAAATTCTGCAAAAAATACATCGTCTCGCCTTCAACTCAATCCCAAGTTAAATTGAAAACTTCGACGGGGTTTCGGAGACTTCCATTCATATTCACGGTGTGGCTGAAAAGCTTTCAGGATATCTACCTCGCCTTGTATTAAATAAAAATATAATATTCAATGGAAATGACGATACAGCAAATTTTGTTTTGTATTTTATTTTAATAATACTGGGGAACTTAACGACGATTAAGCGCTACCCACATGTTTGTTGAAGTGTTTTGTATGGCACCATTAATGGCTTATCTCTTCGAGAAATTCGTTTGTATATCTCGACAGCCCTATTAATTAATTAGAACAATCAATCACCTAAATTAGTGAATTTACTTCTGAACACAGTTGTTTTTGTCTTGAACGTTCGTGATTCATGAGTTTCTACTAAAAATCAGCGCGGCGGTCATTCAAACTTGCATAATGCTAAATATAGACTCATTTCTGGCATTGCGACAATGATTCGGAAGTACATCTAGTTTTTATATTTGTCTGTTGATTTTTCTATGTATGTTCATATTTCGTTTTTTTATTGCAGTATCGATATAGCACACATTATTAAGATAATTAAACATTATTACATTAATCACATACGTCATACATCACATTAATAAAATACGTCTTAGTGCTTGATGAACTTCAATAATCCACAGGATAGTTGAGTAGTCTGTCTTATTCTTCAATTCATGTTAAAATGTTTCAAGAAGTGTTTTCAGATAAACATTTTTATTGTTAGCAAAGCATATTATCCGAAGATATACGGATTACGGATCCCCAAAACTCCAGAGTTCGGGCATAATATGTTCAATTCATCGGGTAGCATCAGTACCCAAGGTAAATTTTGGATAATCAATTTCCACAAAACTGTTTGTTTGCGGCACGGGAGAAGTTATTAAGCTGCCTTGTTAAGCGAAGCCGTGATTTGGCCATTACTGAATAATTATCGAGCGAAACCTCTCAATTTTTATGAAATAATGTGTATAATCAAAATGTTTTGACAGTTATTTGCTAAAATGAGTGAAGTGATGATAACGTCATAAAACATGCCTTCAGAAAACTTTTGGGCTCTCAGCGACCGGAAATCTGCTTCCAAGTTACTTTACAAAGTCGTTATAAACAGGCCTAATGTCAAATTAAATATGACGGAAAAAAAATGAGTATATAGTATTTATATTTAACAGTTAAATAAGACATGTAATTGTTACCATACCTTTTTGTTTTGGTTTTTATGGCTTGGCACTAAATGCACTTCGACTGTGTTGAAGTGTAAATAAAAAATAATAAATAATAAACCTTCAATATATTTTTTACTTGCACTGTGCCTCTAATCAAACTTTCAAATCTTTTAATAGTGTAACTTAATAGTAGTATAAGTTGATTTTGTTTTTGTTAACAACACATTATCTACGCGGCAATGCCACGTATTGAATGGCCGTGCTCAATTATAGATAAAAACAGTTTTGAATGCCTGGCATTGTTAATAAACCTGTACGATCTCAGTTTCCTCCCAAAAATGCAAAAACACGAGGAATCGGCCAACCTGATCCTTAACAGCATGAATATGCTGCTTCTGATAGCTTAAGCATCAGCAGCGTTGCCTTTTATGTTTATAACAATGTGTTTTCGAATCATGCATCCTACACCAATAGGCGTCCTTTAGAAGGCCCTCTTACCGTTATCGCCCATCACCCTATTGTACTATGGAACTGACGCCACGGGATGCCGCTGGGACGGACAAGAACCCGACATTTGTTAATACTCCTTTTTTAAGCATCCTTCACTCTTCACTGAAGACATTTCAATGGCAGACACACTTGCCAATTGTCCGTGATGGTTCACATACCTACAATTGGCAATGACGTTATTCATATCGTTTTGGTATCATCATCTCTGCCATAGTACCTACATCTACTGCTGGACATATGCCTCCCCTATACAAGGGGGATTTGACAATACTCGCCACGCTTGGCAGGCGCAGTATGATTTCCAATCCT
The DNA here is from genome assembly GCA_934044485.1 of Apeira syringaria. NCBI lineage: Eukaryota > Metazoa > Arthropoda > Insecta > Lepidoptera > Geometridae > Apeira > Apeira syringaria. The sequence goes on along the minus strand of OW203655.1, from coordinate 6,287,739 downwards.
CAGAAGGCGCTGCTCTCCCTCCTGGTACGTGATCCCTTAGCCGACTCTTACAGCACCCACGGGAAGAGTACTATTCTGTGCCGGTACCACCACGGCCATGTATATATAGGATTTGGTATATAATATAGGTTTAATATAATAATGCATGATCTACGCAATGCTGATCGATTCTTTGTCTCAGTTGTATGATGTCGTTGGTAATAATAACAAAATAAATGATGTAAAAAAAAAAAAATTCGTGCTCGGGCCAATTAGATAATATACACACCTGGTTACCATTAAGTTATTTGAATATTCCTGACAAAAGCGGGGTGTTAGGTATAGTCACAAAATAAAACACGTAATTAAAGTGGTATCATTCGCGATGATAATACTGAACAATAGATTTCGTAAAAATGAATTAATTTCCAGTTAACGACTGTGGACTTTTAATAAGCATTTTCACGATACATGCTTAGTGAACGATAACACATTTTTTTATTACACTCATACTCCCGCACTAGGATTCCCTGTATCGCGGGAGGCTGGACACACACAATCACATCACACGAACATCCATGACCCGGGACAAACACCTACACTCATCGCACAAATGTTTGCCCCTGCCGGGATTCGAACCCAGGGTCCCGGAGACACAGAAGTCATGTCACTGACACTAACCACTGCGCCACGGCGACCCTCGTGACATTCAGACTAAGCTTTGAGTTTATAGTAAGAAGAAATGGTTAGGTGAGTTTGAAAAGATCCTGGTGCCGCAGGCGTAAATTCTCTATAATGCCTACAATAAAACAAATATACACTCTTTTTAAAACATTTAATATCGTCAAGCTAGCGGCTCTATTGCGATCTTGCGAGATAAGTTTTGCTTTTCAAGCTTAAAAGTCGATCATACCTCTCCTAACCTAAAAAATACAGACAAATAATAAAGACAGAAAATAACAGTCCCGACATGTCCGGGCTATTCTGCATGGATGGTAACACTATACTCAGCTGACACCGTGGGTTAAAATTTGTTAATAAAGTAACAGCCAGGTAAATATGGTCGCAAATAGAAATTTTTTTTTTCATCTAAAGTTGGTTTCAATTTATCTTGTGAGCGTGTGGAATAGCGTACGTAACTTGTTCCGAGACTGTACCCATTTCATTATATCAAGCGAGTGACGACGTGTGCTGTCAAACATTTCGTAACATTTATGTCCGCCTATTTATACTCTCAGAGCAATATGCTGAATGTTAAAACTGAACAATCATACAGGAGTTTAAAATATTAGTACAACAAAGAAAATGTGATTTCTTAGCACGTGATTACTCGCACTCGCTACACCATTTTGCCTAGATAAACAGTAATTGTATATATTTATTTATGACTGGCCGGTTGGCGCAGTTGGTAGCACTTTGCCTTCTGAGCCGCTGGTTCCGGGTTCGATTCCCGGACAGGTCAAACATTTGTGTGTATGAACATGTCGGTTTGACCTGTGTCTGGGTGTGTATATGTATATAAGTATGTATATCAGTCATCAGGTTACCATAGTACAGGCTCTGCCTAGTTTGGGACCTGAAGACCTTGTGTGAATATTGATAAATAAAATAAAATAAAAATAAAAATAATAATTTATTATGATATTTCAAATGTATTTTTTTTAATATTTTCAGTGCCTTAAGGCCTACTAACTATCTATTCTTCGAGCTACATTTAGTAATAGTAAGTAGCATTAAATGAATAACTAACTAATATCAATATTTGTCATTCTACAATAAGTTAGCAGATTGTCTTTGTGTTTCGGAATGAAGGCCACTATTTCTCAGCGAAACTGATTCGCGCCAAGACGGAGGGTGAGGCGTAGATTTTTTCCGCGCGATCGTTAATCATGTCTTGGCTATAATAGGCGGCTGTCAACCTGCTGTCTGCCGCGAGCAGCGAGGCACAGCTTCCATTGTAGTACCGCCCATTGTTACATTCAAAGAATAATCCTGTCCACTTCCATGGGGCGCTGCCACGAAGATGAGCTTGGGAATATTTTTCCATTTCACCCACGTCACATTATTGTTGGATTTGCTCCAGATACGATAAAAGTGACACTGTATTGGACGTCTGGTGGTGACATCAAGAATTTGTTTCCTGTTATCAAATATTCTTGTGTGATTCGACTTTAAATCACATTGTTGTGACAAGACATTGATGACAACGATAAATAAGAGTCGCCATCACATGTCATCCTGGTGAGAATCGGTGTATGTTTATTTTAGGATATTTACTTGATACTTCTACATTTTGAAAATTAAAAGTTTATTTGCGGATCACCATATGGAGCAATTATCGAATTGGCGAAAATATGCTGACGTAGTGGTTACATATTCGAACCGTTCTACCGGGAACTCATGAAATTTTCCAAAAATTATCAACGCGAAGCGACGCGTTATCAAAATGCTGGCAGATATTTGGCTCAACGGATCAGCGTTGCAACTCAACGTGGCAATGCTGCTAGCGTTCTGGGCACGCTGCCAATTGGTAGCGTGTGTGTCTCAAATGTTTTTGTAGTAGCTGTAGTATAGTAATTAGTTATTAGTATTTTATTTTAATAAAAGCGTCGGCCCGTATTTTCTGTGCTATCATTTTATTACAATTTATCAAAGATTTTGCAAAAAGTACGCATATAAATAGCAGTCAGATGATTTCGACTCTTCAAACCTATATTGGATCTTGGAAAATATATACAAATTCTTAAATTTTTAATATTTTTTTTAATTCATGGTGTTTACACTTTGTATAAGGTAAGTCCGCGACTGTCCTGACTTTATAACAAACAAATAAATTTATAAACAGGACGAAGGGATCTGAGGTCTCTATAATTGATCAGAGCACTCAGCAACTTAGAAATTGCCAGGTTAATTAATTAATAGAAAGATACTGGGATGGCTAAACAAAATATGCAGATTCGAGTCATTATATTGTTTCAATGAACTGAAAATGAAATTTGATGAAATTAAATTCTATTATTTCTTTTATGTACATAGCAAAAATTTCAGATCCCCACCGAATTAAAACATGATTTTTTCATGAAGACAGCAAAACGCCGAATCAGCAAATTATCCATATTACAGGGTTTTTTTCTTTCAAATGGTAACTAACACCTTCTCTACACTTTTCAAATGTGGTTTGATTTTTTTATTTGACAGTGTTTTTCAGTCTATCTGATACTTTTTGGTTCGAGACGAAGTCGTAAGTTGATTGAAGTTAATTGAATTGTTATTTCTATCTGTAAATCATAATGAATGTCAAGCAAAAAAAAGGTTTATTGATTGTCTTTTTGTCGGGTCTACGATGAGGTATTCTGCAGTGCCGACGTTAATAATGCCCGCTGTTATCAGCATCACCGACCCGGGCCTGTAATTACGTTTCCGACCGGCTAAGGGCTAATTGAGAGCTATTTCTTACCCCTCAGAGCCGTACTAGCGCCTAAGGGTCATCGAGCGGAAAGCGTGAACTGTAAGAGTGCCGCTTGTCTTACATAGTAACTCAAAGGTTTTTGTGTAATCGTCAGACCGCGAAATTATATCGTCTATCCAAATGGTTGAAAATACACAAATGAGAATATATTGTATTTTGTTATTATTCTTTACTAGTAGCGCCCCGCGGTGTCACCCGCGTGGATATCAGTTTTCCCGCTACCTCAACTATCCCACAAGAACAATCGTTTTTCCGGGATAAAAGTAGTATATATGTTAATCCAGAGTTTAAATGATCTCCATATCAATTTTCATCGAAATCGGTGAAGCCGTTTGAGCGTGAAGAAGTAACATACATACACACAAACTTTCTCATTTATAATATTAGTAGGACAGGTCTTGTGTTTGACTATCTTACCTAGTGGTCAGCGACGATGCGGTCGAAAGTGGAATCACGTTAGACATAGAGTTGACTCTTAAGAATAACTGCATCTGTTTGGTGATAGTTTCTCAAACTTTGGGGTTGAGCTAACTAGCGAGGCTTGTACTATAAAATATTGTACCACTATTCCGTGAATTTGGTAATGTCTTCTTACCTACACTGACAACTAAAGCCTTCAGTGCAGATCGAACCATCTACTTTCTTTTTCTGCAGAACTTATCTTAATTTCAATTTCGTTTCATGGGGGAGGGATTTTCTTGTTAAACCTACACAAAGTCGATCTATGTGGTATTAAGCAAGTAATATGTACAGTACATAGGTATAAGAACTATTAAATAATATTGTATTTTTTCTTTAATAGAGAAAGACCAGCACAAAGTTCTTCGGTCGTAAGAGCAGCAGCAACGCTGAAGACTCCGAACTGATGCATCATCCGATCTACCGCATCTTCTACGTGTCCCACGATAGCTCCGACTTGAAGATATTCTCTTACATTGCGAGAGATGGTGCCACTAACGTGTTTAAATGCAACGTCTTCAAGAGCAACAGAAAGGTAAATAAAAAAGAGATTTTCAAAATGTATGTCTATATTAGAATATGTAGCTAAGATCTTTTTTTTTTTTTCACACACCGACTCCCGCACTAGGATACCCTGTGTCACGGGAGGCATAGACACACACAATTACAATACACAAACATCCAAGACCCGAGAACAAACATCTTTGCTTATCATAGAAATGTTTGCCCCGGCCGGGATTCCAACCCGGGGTCGCGCTTCCAAATTCAGTGTCGCTGACCACTGAGCCACGAAGACCGTCAGATGTCTGTGATTATGTGCTTTGAAAAAAAATACCACGTATGAAAAAAGTTCGTGAAGGGTAATTCTTAATAAACAAAAATGGATTTTATTAGCTGATTTTATATATATAAATATAGTAAAAAAGAAACTTTTTCTTCTGTATTATTAAGTATTCCTTTATCATTAAATCTCGCAGTAACAACGAATGTGCTTGAACCTTGTCTTACATGAGAATAAAGGTAATCAAATAGTCTAAAAATGTGATAAGTAACAATTTTTGAGCCTCAAACGTATGTTACCTGTAAAGTACATTTGATCACAATATTATTATATATTTCATTTAATGGTCAGTGACAATGTGATCAAAAGTAAATAAGTAAATCATGCTTGAACTAAAATGTTAACTGGCTTTTAAGGACAGCTGGCTGAACAGGCTTTTTGTTTAGTGACAGTTTTTCAAACTTGAAGGAGATAACTAGTCAGGCGACTACTATGATAGATAGTAACTAAAATCTCAATCCGTGGGTGAGTGTCGAATCAGAATCATCGAGAGATATCATGCGTTGTTTCAAACTGTCACAGTAGGAACACAAGCTTCGCATTAAAATACCATTTATTAGGCGGGCTCTTTAAATGTTTTTTAAGACTAAGACTAGGAGCGAAGACTGACAGACTGATTGACTAACTAGCTGTGTACAAAGGTTTGTTAGCCTTTCCAGTAACTAAATTGTTCAATTCGTTTATAAAAGAACGTAGCAAACATAACAAAGTAGAACTGAATTCAGAATTCTCTCTTTTTTTGGTCGCGTCCCCTAAAATATTTAGATTCAACAGTTTTGAATCCATGAAACATAACATGCATGAGTAGCACAAGCATGCTTTACTGAGATATTCAATTGACTTAAAAGGTAAACAGTTTATGCCTACGAAATTGTCTTCCCGAAAAAAGCGTTCGTGTTTTATTCCGCGGCGTGAAAAGTGCTGTCCTTGTATTATGAATAAAGGCCAGCGCTATTATATAAATAAAACTAACGAGAGCGTCCACCGCAAGCACGTTCGCACTTAGCGCTGTCGTCAACAAATTCTCCTTGATTTTTGTGAGGCGCTTTTTTAAGTAAACCTTAACAAGATTTTTCGCTGAGATAATTTCGTATCATTTGAAAAGAGAAAATAAAAATGCCTCGGTACGTCCCCTCGACGTTGTATCCTGTTGCTTTCCGTTAGGTCGTCCTCCTTTTGATCCCCCTGTTATTTATTTATGTGCATGACGTTTTTGATTATTGTGCGTGCTTTTATATTTTACAGCTTTTCATAAACACTTGAATCAGTTTAGGACTATGAACGCGTTTAATAAACTAATTGCAATTAGTAGTATGAAGTAAGTTGTTCCCAAACTTTTACTGTTCGCAGTGCACATAGGTATAGTTGTAGTGTTTGTATCCGCGTGTTATCTACATAGTTGAAATATGGAATACAATGAGACTCTAGGTAAACAAATGAGCATAAAAATTGTGACAGATCGAAAACACATTCGCGACGTAAGGGGCGCCATCGCGAGTGTGTGTTTGATCTACCAGAGTCGTACACTTTGGGAACCTTTGTATTAAGACCCATCACCCATAATCTCACGCGAAAAAGTCCGTGGCTGCCCAAAAAGTAATAGATTGACAAAGCATTCAAATTCTAGGTAGCACTGCATTGCGCATTGATAAAATGGATCTTAGGGAATTTCTCCCAATAATGTACATTAGGAACTCATTGATTAATAATCAGGTTACAAAAATGCGACACTGTTATATGTTTTAAATCTTATATCCAGGCTTAATTGACTGGCCGGTTGGCGCAGTTGGTACCACTCTGCCTTCTGAGCCGCTGGTCCCGGGTTCGATTCCCGGACAAGTCAAACATTTGTGTGTATGAACATGTCGGTTTGACCTGTGTCTGGGTGTGTATATGTATATAAGTACATATATTAGTCATCAGGTTACCATAGTATAGGCTCTGCCTAGTTTTTAACCTGAAGACCTTGTGTGAATGTTAATAAATAAAAAAAATAAAAAACTAGTAGGGCCCCGCGGTTTCAGTCGCGTGGATTACGGTTTTCCCGCTACATCAATTATTCCACGGGAATCATACATTTTACCGGGATAAAATGTAGCTATTCCAGACTACAATCTATCTCTGTGCCAAATATATGGTCCAGATCCGTTCAGCCGTTCTGGCGTGATTGAGTAACAAACATCCATCTATCCATCTAAAATTTCACATTTATAATATTAGTGGAATACACGATTCTACCTCACGCATTATTTACAAATATTGTTTAACTTAACTTTTTATTCCTGTATTCACGAAAGAGTGGAATTAACTGCTTGACTTTTTACATTGAACCATTCAAATGATGTAACAGGTAGAAGTGATCAATAGATATCAATAGATAACATGCATCATTGTTTTAATATCAGCTGATAAGTATCTGATACAATGGCTATAATGAAACTGCTACTTGAAACTCAAGGGCAAAATTTATAACTAGACTATAGTTAGACCTGTCGTAATGTATGGATCTGAATGTTGGGCAGCAAAAGAGGTGGACGAAAGTAAAGAGCAATTGGCAGAGATGCGAATGTTGAGATGGATGTGTGGTGTGAATAGGATGCATAAAATAAGGAATGAGTATATCAGACGAAGCTTGAAAGTAGCACCAGTGAACGAAAAGTTGAAGGAATTTATTACCTTAGTATGAGTATGAGGACAGATGAAACACATGTTTAACAAAAACATAACATAAAGAGTACTTAACGTGAATATGAATGGATATGGAGGTATAAAGGATAGAGGAGAAGGCCGAAGATGGCATGGATGGACCACAGTCCATCCATGCCGAGAAGGTCCATCCATGAGGAATGATAATATTTATGAAAGGTTTGAGCACTGAGACGACTAATGATAATAGAGAATGGAAGAGGAGAAGAGGCGGCGTGTAGTGCCGCCCCACATAGCTAGGAATAAGGACAAGATGAAGAAGAATCGGCTTCAATCAAACTCATACAACATATCAGCTTAGGCGAGGTTTATACTAACATTATCAAACGCCACGGTAAAAGCTATATGGTGTATTTGGTAGAAGTGGCTACACGTCAAAACACAGTCTGAACTGAGAGAAAGCAACGTTTTATGCGCCTACAAAAATTAACAGCTAGTGACCCTTACAAAATAAAAATTTCACTAAGAAAGCCCTCAGTCTCAGACAGTAATGCTTACGCTACGTCGAACACCTTTAGTCGGTCATAAACAAAATATAAGATCTACTAGAGAAGACAATTCATATTGGTTGGTAATAATAGTCAATTGGTTGGTAGTAATAGATAATGACAATTCTCGTTGAGAGGAATATCAGGAGAGGATGAAAGGGGCTTATTGTATGTATAACGTTGTACTTTAGTGGATCTCAAAGCTTTTTATCGCCGTCTCCCCTACCTCATAGGTTGTTGGCCTTGCTCTTATCAGTCAAGTGTTATCGATATTACTGAGCAATCGAGGTAGTCTTCTAGGGATATAAATATTTACACTTCCTGCATTATCAGCTTCCAGATTCAGAAGATCTTTTGTTGTTGGTTTCTACATTTTTAACATGGTTTAATTATACAAAACAAACTGGAAGATATTTCACTGCTCGCAGTTTGAAAGATATCAGGGGGGAGGGTGTGCCAGTATTCGACACGCTTGGCAGGCGGGTTGGTGAGCGCAGTATTTGCGACCCTTAGAAGGCGCTGCTGCCTACTTTCTGGTACGTGATCTCTTAGTTGACTCTTACGACACCTATACTGGTAAAGATGGGGGGACAATTCTAGGCCGATGCCCCTCGGTTTCGAACCCCACCCAATTTTTATTTAAATAATTTAGTAATGTTATAAATAGGTATACTAATATACTAATACATACTAATTTGGACTTTATCGTAACTGTATGAGAACTCTTACTTACCTCATTTTACGGGAATGTTACCAACTCATTTGCAACATTTTAAGAATTGTTTTGTTGTAGCCGGTTTCGTGCTCACCACTATTTACCTGCTGCAGGAGTTTGAAAAAGTTGCCGTCTGCAGTCGCCACATTTGTTTATGTTTTTATTCAACTGCTAATTGAAACTTCGCCGTACTAATTGAAATACTGTTGTGAATTATGGTCTGATTGTAAATATTAACTATTATAGATTCATTTATCATTTGTATTTTATCGAAATGGCGTTTTTGCTTAGTAAAACAACGTATGACTTCATAAAAAAGCTAATTAATTGAACCTATACAAAAAAAAAATAGTTAAAGAAATGCGATGGTACCCGCGACCGTTCCGTGAAGAACTGTGTTAATTATCCAACTTAAAGCTATGGTGTATTCGAGAACACTTTCAATGGGAACCTAATGACCTGATAATATTAAGGTGTATAATAATTGTAAAATAATTGACAGAGCTTCGCTTGGGGATTTCCCATACAAAACACCGAAAACATAATTGTTAAGCATATTTTATTATTCATGTACAAAAACTCATCCAAACCGTTACAACTCATCCGAACCCACGACTAGAGAACACCATCCTGCCGCTTTGTCCATCAAATCTATAGTAGCCACTCCACTAGCGTTCAAATTTCGTCCTTCCTTTAACATCTGAGGAAATGTTGTTCTTAGCGCCATCTATCTTTAATTGTATGAACTATTAACAGGACTGATAGACCAACATTACAGTCGATATTGTATCACGCGAAGGCACTTATACCCTTAATCTAAGAGTTACGTTCAAATTATATGAAAAAAAAATCGGCTACTAGAGGAACTTTAAAGTAAGTAATAATTTGTATAACGCTACTGCTGACTGTATATTTTTGATATTCCATTATAAAGTGTTATTTATGTGATAATATCACTTTATACGAATTCAACAACAAATTCTCAAAGACACATCAGGTACACCTCCTTACGACGTAATCGCTTTAGAGATTTATTACGCGACATTTCCACGCAGTGTTCGCTTTAAGAAGTCCTTTTGTTAATATTTCTCCGAGAGTCACAATTTACCTGTCTTTGTCAGACTTAGTGGCTAACTAGAAGAGTTTGTGAGAGGAATATTTACTCTTTGTTACCTGCTTTGCAAAATGAAATTTGCTTCCCGCAACAATACCACCAATGTTAAATTGTTTCAAAGGAAAAAAAAAATGTTAAAAGGGAGAAAATATTTACTTTAAAATTTATAAGAAAAAAATGTAAGTTCCGCCAATTAACGTAATAATATTATAAAAGTGAGAAAGTATTTTTTATAGCAATATATTTATGTAGGTAGAAAGGAGATTTGCTTTTGGAGGTAATGTACAGATCTGCCCGAAACCTTGTTACAAGAACTTTATTTGCACATTTATTTTATTTTTATTTTATTGTCAATGCCCTTTTTCTAGTAGTTAGCTCCAAGCCGAAAACATTTAGGATCATCCAAAGATTTGAGAATACACCCAGAGACTTTAGTTTTTGAGTCCCATACGCATAGTTTCACACTTTTTATAACTAACCCTTTTTTGATAGAATTGTTCAATTTGTGCCTAGAATTGTAAATTAAATCTGTTGGTAAAGATTGAACTGTTAATTTTTTAAAATTATTTGGTTCTTAACTTGAATAAAAAAAAAATCTCTGGAGCTAAAAAAAAAAACATAGGTAGATTTTGTGTAATTTCTAACACTAGTGAACACAGCATGCATTTGTATATCGTGCGAATAAGTAACAGTTGTGAATTTAATGAAACAGTATGTAAATTAATAGTAAACTAACTAAAATGAAATTAAAAATAATAAGAGTAATAACTACTCAATTTAAAAACATTCGAATGCTTTATAAATACTAATCTTAGCCATCATTATCATATATGAATCAGATTCCATTGTAATATTAAAATATTCTCGTTAATTATGTAATAATAATATTATGTACAACACGCTAATAAACAAATTTATATAAAATTATCTTCGGGAGACTTACACCAATAATTACAAGATAATATAATATAATAATATGGGACAACATTCACACAAGGTCTTCAGGTCCTAAACTAGGCAGAGCCTGTACTATGGTAACCTGATGACTGATATATACTTATATACACACCCAATAACAGGTCAAACAGACATGTTCATACACACAAATGTTTGACCTGTCCGGGAATCGAACCCGGAACCAGCGGCTCAGAAGACAGAGTGCTACCAACTGCGCCAACCGACCAGTTAATATAACAATCAAGTGATCGGACAAGAGGCATTTTCAAGCTTCCACAGCTCATAGCTTTTTATATGAGGCTCATAGAGAATTTAAAAAGAAAAGTTAAAAAGTTTAAAAAGCAACTACTAATGTCGTAGGGTACAATATTCTGCGACAGATTGTTTTGTAGACCACAAGAGACTTGTGTTTTTATCCTGCGTCCCTCCTAATCTGTTTATAAGAATATAATCTATGACACAAAACATTACCTAGTACAGTTTCTTTACTTCTTTAGACGGTGGAAGGGAATTTATTCTGTCCCGTACATGGCTTTCTATACTTTGGATTATGTTACGTAAGTAGATTACGCCAGATGTAACGGGCCGTATTTAACAGAAACAGCTTAATATGCTCCGAAATGAGTTGGTAAGCCCACGTGTTGCCAACACAGAGGCAGTATTAAGCGAAAACCCTGTGAGGGCTGCCACGTAAACATGAAATAAATAAGAATTTGTTATCGAATAAACTATGTAATGAGACGTTTTTAAATTTCTTGGGCGTCTTTAAAAAAGAGTTATTAAAATGACTGACAACGTATCATAATGCCCCCAGTGTTCATATCACACAGATATCTAAAAGTTACTGTGATCTCTTACCATTGGGCGTCTGCTTATTTGCAAAGAATTATGTAAAAAAACTTTTAAAATGTTATACATATAATGAAATACCAGGAATAGGCAAATCTCACAAAAATAGCCTAACATTGTCCAGTATTGCAAAGCTTATTCTTTATGATAAAACCCAACCCATATTCAACAGCATATCTTCGTTTTTTAACATTATATTTTTTTATTTTTTTTATTCACAATAGGCAGGCGTTTGACCACTATCTCACCTGATGTTAAGTGATGATGCGGTCTACGATAATTCACGTCTGCCTAGAAGATACCTGTCCACTCGTGACTTGAAGATGCCCAGATTGTATTCATGTGGAAACACAGACTTAGGCAATGAGCTCCACTCGTTAGCTGTACGCACCATGAATGTGGAAGCAAAACGCTTGGTGCGACAGGGTGGAACGTCTACCATGTATGGATGTCGCATTGCAGTCCATCTAATCGTTTTTTGATGGAATGGGGAAGGAGGTACCAAGTTATGTAACTCCAGAGCACACTCCCCGAAATGTATCCGGTAAAAAACCGATAAGCTAGCGACTCTACGTCGGTGCTTCAGGCTTTGAAGTCATGTCTCGACTAAAGAATCCTTGTTAATGAGCCTTTTAGCAATATAATATAATTATATTATATTATAATTGGATACAGCGAACCATTTTGTTCCCGTGTTTTTGGACTTGCCACAAATCTTTGAAGGCACAGCGTGTGCTTTGTCTGACTCATCGACCCCTGCTAGCCTAATGTCCTAATCCCAAATGAAAAAAAAAGAAATATTTTTAAATTCTTGTATTTATATTATATCCAATAAATGCTTGTACCCCATTCTCAACTCACCCCAAGGTAAAAGTACCAAAGTTTTGGTGATTTGTTCTGCTCATGCCCAAGATGGTTCAGATGAAACAATGAAATCATTTATTATTAAAAATATTCACCCTAACTTAATGGTAAACTCAAATTATTACAATAATATGTTGTGTTTTTCAACTTAAGACAAAAAAGTTTTTCTTTAGCATTGATGTGGGATGGACGGACATTCAACGCTGATTTTCAGACAAAGCATAAAGTAATAAAATGATGTTAGGTATACATGAATGTACCGCGTAGGTATGTAAAATACTATAATGTCAAACAAATATAATATAGGAAAATACACACAAATAGAAAACAGATTATTTATCCTTTACTCATACCTGCGCTCTCAAAAATAGAGCTTTATTAAATTCCATGCAAAACTGTTACAAAAACGTATACAATTAAAAATGTTACATTTTGTATGGACCCCTATCGGGTAAAAGCCTCTTCTGAGGAATTCCACTTTATCCTGTGTCTAGCAGTCTCTAGGCATTTTCGGCCCGCCAACGCCGCGAATTCGTCTGCACATTAAGCATACGGCCGGCCTATCGATTTAGTACCCCGCGATACTGACCATTTTATTAAGCGACTTCAAAAAAATGAGGTTACTCAATTTGACCGTATATAAATATATATATTCTTGTAAATCAGAAGTGGTATAAATTAAAAATAAGAAAGAACATGATGTCAAATTTTATTACAATGATATTCTTATACAAAAAGGTTTAACCAAGTACATGTTAAAATGAAACATTTATACAAAGACACAAAATGACAGCATAAATTAGAATGGAACGATCTTACGGTATGCAGCGTCGAGCCCAAGCACCTTACCGACCGACGACTGAACAAAATGTGGCGGTAATCGACTGGGCGCTTGCTTTTATAAGTGACAGTAGGACATTAATGTTGCCTGTGACAATGTTGCCACTGACAATGTTTGGCTAGTAGCTAAGAATATATATATTATGCGTGTTCGTTGATAACTTCGTCGTTTATGAACTGATTTTAATTTCTTTTTTGTTTGATAGAATATACTTCCGTGGTGGTCCCATTTACATTTTATCAAAATCGGAAAAGCGGTTTTTGAGTTACACTCCAATAACTGAAAAATGCTACGCGTACCTCTACGATATTCTCGTAGTTGCGGGTGAAGACATCGGTGAGAATACACAATGACAATTGATCCCGTGAGTAGCAAAGGTCACTGAAAAGGGTAGAAAAAATATTTTACCATAAAATGGGACCGACTTCACTCAAAAGTGTGAAATAACTTGTCGGTAACAAGCACACAAGCACACAACAATATTGTGATGATAGTTACTTTTGTGAAAGATCATGGTACCGACTTCAACAAGTTATTTCATACTTTTGAGTGTTGAAGTCGGTTCCATTTTTTGGTAATTTTTTTATTATTCTTTGGGTACATCTGTCGTCGGTGACAAGACAAGTGGCATGCCCATTTTCACTTTCTTTGAAGAAATAATGTGCATCATTAGTTTTAGTTTTCTCGCAGATGTAGGCATTTCTCACGTTGTCTTTATGTTTAAGCCTAGACAACCTTTCTCCACTCTTCTTTGAGGAGTCAGTATTTTGTTTTCTTAATTTTGATCGAACGTCCAACTTCGGCAAACGTAGGTAGCCAATAGAATTTCAGAGTCCTTATCCTTCTTGCAAGAAAACGGAAGTTGCTATATGTTTTTTTTTTTGTGAGCTCAGTACTTCTTCCAGGTGACCGCTACCATTCTATCATCCTTTAAAAAAAATCTATCTACTTCTTCATCGCCTCTAACCCTCTTACTAAATGGGATCTTTTTTCCTAGGTAGACATATTTTTCGATAAACGTGTTAGGGATATCATTTACCGAGATGTGTATAATTCTTGATGAAACCGTTTAGTGAATTTTTGTATTCATTCCAAAATAGATACAGATCAAAAGTCTAATCGTAATCAATATGAAATAAAATTATAGATAAAATATTAGGTTTATAATAATATCCATACATCATAGCAACAAATGGAAAAACATATAAATATATTAGATATACCCACGATATAACAAAAAAAAATTAAGTCATTTATTATGTAAAAGACAATTTAAATTAAACAGGCAAAGAAGCTTCTAGATCCTAAACTAGGCTCAAAGAGGTCCGTATGATAGGTACCAGGCCCTTTCGTCGGAGAATAGTATTTTTCATGAAATAAAATTTTTAGTATTTACACAATTCCTTCTTAATAATAGTATGAAAATAATTAACACTAGGTATTACAAATACTAAGTAACACTCTCATAAAAAATATTGAAGAAAATAAATAAAAATGATATACAATAAAAATTATTTAATTTGTGTGTGTATGAGTACTTGTGTGTTTGTAAGTTCCACGAATATGTTTATGTATGGAAATTAACTATTTTTGAGGTATATTAGAAAATAAATTAAAAAATTTAAATAAGAAATAAAAATTGTGATAACTGTGGATTAATTAACAAGTTATCAGTCTCTTTGTTACCTATCTCACTAATTATGACTATGATGAGTGATTAACACACTCAGATCATTTCAATGACTATCTCAAATCGCTATGAATTTACAGAAGGTTCAGATAGCTGATGTTGTAGTTTGTAAACATAAATCAATCCATATGCTAATAAATGTATAGGGAATTAAATAATTTATGATAGCCATCACAACAATGAAACAAAAGATTTAATATTGTATCATATCCGAAGTTATTTTGAAGTGCCTGATATGAAAAAAGCTGTTTCGTAACAGGTTCCATTGCTTGATATTATTATGAAGGAGGTTCCATGTAAAAGAACAAATTAAGAGTTAACAAACAAAAAGGCGGATGAAATGTAAACAAGCGAAAAGTAATATCTGAAGAAAGTAAAACAATAAGAATATCAAAATCTTCACAAGGCGTATTTAATATAGGCAGTTTGTTTTTATTTCTCTTCGGGGTGCCTAATAAAACGTATCGTTTGAAACTCGCCTTTATAATATACTAGTTGTCCGTTCCGACTTCGCACGGGTAAAATAAATAATAATTTTAGAGTTCCCTAACATTTTTGAAACAATTATATATTATATAGCTACTAGTTGACCCGGCCACGCGTTGCTGTGGCCATGTGGCGCCATCTATTGATTACTTACTCAACCCAGTCGAAAGGTATCGACATCTGTTAGAATCATTTGGAGTTAACAGATAATTGTGACTGTCAAATAATAACAGACAAATAATTAGCAATAAATTAAAATTGCGACTATAATTTGAGATTTAAACTATCCTATCTCTCAAGTTGGATCGAACTGCACATGGTGTGCGAATTTTATTATAATCGGTTAAGTGGTTTAGGAGTCCATTGAGGACAAACATTGTGACACGAGATTTATATATATTAGATGACATATAATATCATTGTATATCCTATATCACCCGGGGATCGTGTAGCTTCCCAAAAGTGACAAAACTTTTCAAATCGGTTCGGAAGTTTCGGAGCCTATTCAATGCAAACAAACAATCAAATCTTTCCTATTTATAATATTAGTATAGAAAAGCATCTGTGACTCGGATTCAAGTCATATTAACTTATTAATATAAATCTTTAACACCCAATAATCTAAGAAAAATATTAAAACAATAATAGTCTTACTATACCTAGTGCCAGTCATCAATCAGTCGTAACCGGATTGTATCCTACCTTTGCAGCTGAGATAACTTTGCCGAACCTACTGCATGGTAGTTGAGATGCCCTAGCACTTTAATGTTCGCACCCTTTAGTTAGAAAATCTGACACAGTGGCGGTGGCCACGGCAACGTACGCTACTGCCCTTCAAGCAAGATATTGGTTAAATGGTTTTATAGTCAGTGTAGGACTAGCCTATCAATAATGAAAGAACTGCTGCTAAAGCAATGATTTATTAGAAAGGAAGATGGGGCCCTAGCTCCTCGGACGTGGACCGCATAAATTAGGTTCTCGCACCTAATTTGATGTAGCATTCGGCTCTCACCAACTATTTTTACACTTAATCATAAATAATGCCTTTATGAACTTTCACATAATGCAGAAATAGTTCTTTTAATATAAAAAAACTGTGTGTGCGTAAACAGTACTTGCCTCTAGTACAGTTTTATGTTACGTGATCTTATGGGGCATACATAAATTACGTTAGATAATTTTGGCGATTATTCGACACCCCGTGGTGAGATGTGGTGAGATTTTGAAAAAAAATGTTTGTAAATAAGTTAATCTGTGGTTGATTGCATTGAGTTAAAAAAACATTACGTATAATTTTATTTAAAACTAGCCTAAGCACTAGTATATCAGATATTTAAGAACGGAGCATAAAATGACATATACTAGAGTGATTACTAAAATACTTAAATAGGATAATGGGAGGAAAATGGGTTCCATTTTCCTCTCATTTCACAATAACTATAAGGCAAAAAGTTTACGTGCTATTGACACGACCACCCTCTTCCCCACGTGAGATTGCGTGAGGTTTAACTTGACCTCTTCCCCTCTATATACCTCACGTAATTAATGGACGCCCCCTTAGAGCTTAACTTCGAATCTTTTTTTTTTACCGACTTCAAAAAAGCAAAGGTTTTTTATGTGTGTTCGCTGATAACTTCGTCATTTATGAACCGATTCGGATGATTTTTTTTTTGATTGAATGTACTTCCAAGGTGGTCCCACTTAAATTTCATCAAAATCGATCAAGAGGTTTTTGAGTTATACTCCAATAACTGAAAAGTGTTTCGTCTATCTGTATAACTGCCTTATTGAGGGTGTAGAAATCAGTAAACATACATAATGACAATTGATTGCGTGAGTAGCAAAGGTTACTAAAAAGGTTGAAAAAATTTTTTTACTAATAAATGGAATCGACTTCAACAGTCAAAGGTGTTAAATAACTTGTCGAAGTGGAAACTATGAGCATAATATTTTGATAATAGTTACTTTGAACTATCATGGTACCGAATTCAACGAGTTATTTCACACACGAGTAGGAGGAGGGCGCTGTAAGCAGAAACACAGGCACACAGGCAGGCAATAAATGGAATTGACTTCAACAGTCAAAGGTGTTAAATAACTTGTCGAAGTGGAAACTATGAGCATAATATTTTGATAATAGTTACTTTGAACTATCATGGTACCGAATTCAACGAGTTATTTCACACACGAGTAGGAGGAGGGCGCTGTAAGCAGAAACACAGGCGATTGAGCCTATTTCAGCGACAGATAACCCATATTTTTTTTTGTGTAAACCTCTAGACACATAATAAAAAAGTTTATGAATGTGCACTTATCTGAATAAACTGAATTAGAATTAGAATGGGGTGTTGAGGTCGGTTCTTTTTTTTTAAAATTTTTTGTATATTTGATTTGTTGAATGCGAGGTATTAAATTTTTTTTTAATTATTTTACCGCATTCTATTTAAATAACTGATGATGTCCTGCTACTCAACTGGTTGTTAGTGGATTTATTTGTATACACATAAATAGATCGGGTTAAAAATATTGTCTTAATTAGGTATACCTAATAGTATAAAGGTACTTAGTACATGTAATTAACTGGAGTGTGTAATTTATTAATCTTTCTTTGCTTGTTTGTACTACAATGTATGTGTTCTATATGTATTATTATGTATATTTTGTTAATAAACTGTTTGTTTTCCACTAAATACACTGGCGAGCAAAAGTTCCGTGTCACAAAAACTTTAATACCTTTCAAAATATCGAACATTGATTGAAATAAATTTTATCTAAAAGAGACTTTTATATAAAATAACAAAACTCTTTTCTTAAAACCTTTTACTTTTTTAATGTTTTAAAAAATAAAAAAAATACAATTTATTACATTTTAGTCACATAGATTTAAGGTATGTAAACTATGTTTTAAGTGTGCGTATGGATAGGTTCATAGATGGTTTTGAATTTATTATAGCTTCTGGTGGGTAACTGAGACGGTACAGCGATAAATGGAGACGTTTTATTATACAAACGTAAAAAAGCATGTTGTGTAAACGTCAAGTAAGTTGTGCCCATAGAATTTTGTATCCTAAAGTTTCACGGGAAAATTTATTTTTAATTTTGATTAATGGGAACGCCGCGGTGAACAATAGCAGGCTTAAAACGAGAGGCTTCAAAGTACGTGGAATAAATTAGAGAACTTTCTGAATACATCACAAGTGATAAGAACTATAGTTTTGCACACAGAACTGGTGAAATTCGGGGTCGTAGATTTGTTTCAATACAAATTCGGTGAAAATGAGACGTGAGTAACTTATTTTGGAGGGACGAACGCTGTGCAGTTTTCCGCAAAATTTAGCTTTAAGCTCCTAGTGGCACTGCAGCTATAGGCATGCGACAGAAGACGAAAAAAAAACAAGAGGAGAAAAAGACATACATAACAAGCACGCCTTCAGCGTTAGCTTTAAGCTTTAACCGGTAGACTTACCGGCTATTTTAACCCACAATGAAATGTCGCTTCATCTGCATTTGCTTTTGTCCAATGAATTTTATCGAAAAGGAATCTCTGATTTTTTATTTATATATTTTTCTCTGGTGGTTCGTTTTAAGCCACTAATTAAAACCGACAGGAACTGAAATTTCATTACGGGTTCGGTATTTCATCCGTTATATTTGTTTAACAGGCCTAGTATCGATGAAAATAGTACAAATGTAAAAATACATTATTAATCTCAGTAAAAATGTTTAACAGTGGTAAAACTTGACGAACCTATAAACAGGCGTTGGAATTACTATAAATCCCGATCCCGTTACTGGTTTTGTAGAAACGTATTATTTGATTATGCGATAGGAGAGCCTCTTAATGATAAAACATATGAATTTCATATTCAGTTAAGTAGAACGTCCAAGGGTGCATGCCCTCCTCCGTTCTCATAATGAAAGGGCAGAGGGTCACCTATACTCGCTATGACAGGGATATGTAGTTAAGCAATATTTTATTCAAAAGCGCTCCTACGCAACATCTAATTATTCTTTATCTGAGTACTACTACACCTAAGATGTCAGATGAAAGCAATTTTAAAGCCTGGAGTAGTGACTTTCATCCATCAATCCATTAAATGAAAAAAGGGTTTAACACGGTCAGTTAGAATGACAGGTAAAAAAAGATTAGTATTGACATACATATTTATCAGAAATAAAACAGATGTTTAAAATTAATACACGAAAAAATAAAGAGAAAAGGAAACGTAAAATTAAGTATTATAATGTAACGTGAATCTTTTACTTATTAGTCCAACTTAGAAAGATAAATAAATCCTGTAAGGACAATAGTTTTTCTCTGTCGGGAATATTGTATCGAACTACATCTTGTATATTTCTATACTTTGCTCGCTTTCAATGAGGATTTCTACGGATCGTTCCAGCTGCAATTTAATAATCTTCATTTTAAATCGTGAGAAACCTGCTAAAGTCTATGATTTCCCAGAGGGATTTAAAAAATAAAAGCATCACATTCTTATTAATGCGTAACCAAACAAGAACAGACAAACATATAGACGAATAGACGGAAAGTACTTAGAAACGCAAACATCGCAATAAACGTTTTCCGTTTGAACAGTTCGAGCTAAAAGCTATTAATGATGATGATTAAATGATCAATTTGTTTTAATTTGCTGCGTACTCGAGCCGTAACTAAAGATAGATCAAAGTGGC
This sequence comes from Apeira syringaria, assembly GCA_934044485.1. Lineage (NCBI taxonomy): Eukaryota > Metazoa > Arthropoda > Insecta > Lepidoptera > Geometridae > Apeira > Apeira syringaria. The sequence continues at coordinate 6,267,589 of OW203655.1, read as the reverse complement.
TCCCAGCTACGACAGTAAAAGAAATTGAGTAATTTTACAATCCCTAGTCTTCGTTCCTATTATTAAAAAATTAGAGTTATTATTTGCAAAATTTGTAATATAATAACAGAGATTAAGATTTTAGAGATATCTGTACTACGAGTATCAACAAAATTGAAAGTTGGTAATTGTTGTATTTATAATAGTAAGAGATTTTATTGTGTATCGCATTAACGCTATGCTAGGCAGAACTTCAGTTCAAATATTTGAAGGAAAAAATTCGGCTTATAATATAAATTTATAATAGTAGTGGATTTTATGGATGGGGATATATAAACCAATTCAAAGTTAACAAACAAGCTTTTTTAACAAACAAAGGCTTAAAATAATACTAACAAATATATATGAATTCTCTGAAACCCCACACTAGGTTACCCTGTGTTCGGTTTAAGTCAAAATCAAATTAAAATTTATGAAAAATACATGTAGGAATCGAGCCACAGACGAGAGAGAAAATACCCATGTGTGGACGTCACTTAGTTGAAATAATGATTTTCATCATCATCATCCATAGGACGTCCACTGCTGGACATATACCTCCCCCATTGATTTCCACAAGGACCTGTTGGAAGCGGCCCGCATCCAGCCCTTGCTGCAATCTTAGTCAGGTCGTCTGTCCACCTGGTCGGTGGCCGTCCTATGTTGCGCTTGCCAGTCCGTGGTCTCCATTTGAGAACGTTTCGGCCCCAACGGCCATCAGCTCGTCGAGCTCTGTGCCCTAATAATGATTTTAATAACAAAATACTTTTTATTATTACTGAGCATCTTAAGTGTATTGACTACTGGTGCATATTATGGCCATACGTAATTAGGGCTTCGTCATAATCAGCCCAATACGTTCGCACTGATGGTACACGGACCTTCCTCTGAGAGAAGTGTTGGCTACAATCCACCAACGCTGGCCAATGTGGGTTGGCAGATAATCTAGTCGCCAGCCAATGTTGGAATTTTCCGGCTATCCAAGGGCTCTCCGCGTTGTCAATCAGGACCTACGGCTTAACCTGCGGTCACCCATTCCAGGATTAAATCACTCAACTCACTTCATCGGCTTAGAGCGCTTATGTAAACTCCTGGCTTCATGAAATACATAAATAATCAGTAGTATTGTTTAGCACAAATACATGTTAGCACTGTAGAAGTTCCCTCCTATATTATATTTTTTAACTGACTTCAAAAAATGAGCTAACTCAATTCGAACGTATATATATATATATATTATCTTTTTATTTTTTATGTGTGTTTGCGGTTAACCTCGTCGTTTTTGATGATTCTTTTTTGTTTGATAGAGTATACTTCCGTGGAGGTCCCATTTAAATTTCATCAAAATCGGACAGATGGTTTTTGAGTTATACTCCAATAAATGAAAAGTGCTACGCATATCTCGACGATATTATTGTTGCGGTTGAAGAAATCGGGGAGCATACACAATGATCCCGTGAGTAGCAAAGGTCACTGAAAACGGTGAAAAAAAAATTATTACCAAAATATGGAACCGACTTCAACACTCAAAAGTGTGAAATAACTTGTCGATGTCGGTGTCATGAGTGCAATATTGTGATGATAGTTACTTTTGCTAACTATAATGGTATACCGACTTCAACAAGTTATTTAACACTTTTGAGTGTTGAAGTCGGTTTCATTTCTTGGTAATTTTTTTTATTGGAAATATGGAAGCGTCTTACCACCATCTTATAATAATTACCACTATAAATATTACTAGCGGTCCGCCCCGACCACGCGCGGGTAAAATATATCAAAATTGAAAATTATAAGGGTCCCTAACTTTTTTGAAAATATGATGTGTTTATGTCACCCGCAGATACTGTTGCTTCCCAACAGTGAAAGAATTATTCAAAACAGTTCAGTAGTTTTGAAGTAGTTTTCAATTCAAGTAAACAAACAATCAAATCTTCATATTAGTATGAATAACTAGTTATACATATAAGTTACAACTCTTTTGCTTATGATATTCTGACTTCTGTCTTGCTCATACTCTAGAAAGTTTCTCCCACAAAGCAATATAAAATTACTATAATCAATTTGTAGTAGATATAGTATTATATTATAGTGTATGTAGCTTATCAACTCTCGCCCGCCCACGGCTTCATTCGAATCTTGGCATTAAAATTTTAAAAATGTTTATAAAAGTCACTGATGTAAGATTTACGTTCGAATTAAATTCACGGATCTGCCAAGCTGATGTTATTTATATCATAGTATGTATATGCTGTATTGTCCGTGTAAAGCCGGGTTGACTCTATACAAGTCTCTCTTCTTCTCCAAGTGCACCCTGATTACTACTCGGACGCTACCCGTATCGTGTAAACATATAAACCGAGCGCAGACGGACGCCAGCATCCAATTCGACTGGAATTGGCTTGTGTTCTATTTTTTCTCATGACTTGGATCAAATGTAATAAAACAAAATGGCGTCAACTTAGAACAAGTAGAATGTGACACTGTAAGGCTTGTAAAACTATATGAAGAGGAGCAATTTTTATTGTTGTGGAACTTGTGACTATAAAAACAAAAGGCCCGAAATGTCCAAAACCATCATTTCTTGCTTTTTTTTGGCCTGTAATGATTCATATTTTTAGACTTTCGCGATTCGAAATTCTTCTCATTCTTCTCTAAATGTTTTTCTCGCGATCAAGCCCCGTTTGATTTATTAACAATGTATTGATTCAACTTTTATTAGTATATCTGAAACAACTGCGACACCCTGTAACAGCAGATCAGACTGTTCCATATTAAGCGAGTTATTATGTTCCATGTGTTGTGTGTAAAATGCAGCTTGAATACGAGTACAGTCTGAAGCGTGTATATATGAACACCTTTTTTTTTTAAATTACATTCAGACCCACGCACTAGGATTCCCTGTATCGCGGGATGCATGGACACACACAATCACAGCACACAAACATCCAAGACCCGGGACAAACATCTACACTCATCGCACAAATGTTTGCCCCTGCCGGGATTCGAACCCAGGGTCCCGAAGACACAGAATTCATGTCGATCACACAAACCACTGCGCCACGAGACCGTCGAACACTCGTATAAAGCTGCGTCGTACGAGTGTACTCGGTCGGAGTAGACTCGTATCGTGTCTACCCGGCTTTACTCATAGTGACAGCTGTCATCCACATTATACAGTGTACATACTTATATGGATAGATCTTTATCATCATCATCTCTGCCACATCTGGACATAGTGTCCCATATTGATCTCCACAAGGTCTGCTTGGACACTGCTCACATCTGGCTTCTTCCAGTCTTTACCAGGTTGTCTTTCCAGCTTTTTTTGAATACTTTATAGATCTACCGTTTCACCACTATATCACTTTACGGTCAGTGACGATGTGGTCGAAGATGTAATCACGCTAAGCCTAGAATGTTTTCCCTGCTCTCCAGGACTACTGCTTGAGCACATTATGTGTTTGGGGACAGTTTTTCAAAATTGGAAGTGATGGCTAGCCAGGAGGGCACTTGAGCTGGTCAGTAGATGTCTTAAACGAGTAACTACTATGTGATTCTGTTAATCACTCAAACTAGCTAACAATTAATAAAATTGTTCGAAGGGATGTAGCTATCAATTTTACGCTAAAATTCCAATTCGTATAACTTCCTACATTACTATCTCTAATATTAGACGAGTTATTCAAGTTCTGGCCCATTGCTGGTAGTTTGTGGCTGCTCATTTTACCTAAAACTATCCGAAGTTTTAATTAAAAGATCTCATTTTAGTGTTGTTATTGATCAGTGTCATACTAAATTAGAATTTATCGTAACCATATAGGAACTTATCTTGCATATCTTATTTTTCAAAATTTCAGATTAGTTTAGTGGAACAAGGGAATCAATACCATTGCCAACCTGCTACTATTTGTAATTTAACAAACCGAGTAGGACTCACGTGGTAAATACTGGTAATTTACTTAATTTCCTAGTCGGTTTGTTAGATTACAATTATGGAAGAAACTCGCGATAGTTTTCAGACTCAACCGGCCACTATTTGTTCATCGAGGTGCACGGACTTACAACACCTCTTGTTTACAGTCCACATAAATCTCCGAGTCCGCAAGCACCTCGACTTTTATAATCAATTACCGTCGTCGATCACTCGTTCCCAAAAGCCATAAATATTCAAGAAGTAACTGAGTTGTTTGCGTTGAGTCGTTTGCGGCACCATTTTAATTACGCCAATTGATTGGAAAGCATTTCATCGTGGCGCGGGTTACGATTATAGCACCATTATATCGTCGTTGGTTGCGAAAGAAACGACGTGAAGCCGCGTGTGTTTTCGTAGTCATTATGTTAACCATAACAAACAATGAACTTTAACTTTAACTTATGTGGTTTGTGTAGTTAACTAGTGTGGCTAGCCAAGGGCGCGGGGTTAGACGGCTAACCCCTCGCCCTTTTACTAGCGAACAATTCACAAAGTTTTGATACTATTTTTGGCGTAACGACATTAGATGTATGATCAAAAATTTAGTTCTCGCTGTTGCTATTCCTGTTGTACCATTTACAACGAAAATATTATTGAAAAATATGTTTTTCTGTGACATATTTTTAATCATAAATTTAGTGTTTTTAGAGTAGTCAGAGACTGTTTTAGGCGCGACGCGACATCTAATAATATTCAGGACATACGGCTCCGTATCATCTGATGACCGAGATTGTGACGCTGCTTCACCGTTCTAATTCCCCTACCCTTATTGGTTTTTGTACTATAGCTTCTTACAAGAATGAACATTATTATCGGGATATTTACTGTGTATTTTTAATCGAACTCAAAAAAGGGAGGAGGGTCTCAATTCCAAGTGTATGTTTCTTTTTCTTTTTATGTTTGATACCTCAGAACTTTCGATTGAGTGAACCGATTTTGATGGTTTTTTTCTATTTTTGCTTCCCGTTTTACCCATTTTGATGAAATTTAAATGGGACCACCCATTTAAATTTCATCAAAATGGGTAAAACGGTTTTTGAGTTACACTCCAATAACTGAAAAGTACTACGCATACGTGGATGACATTATAGTTTCGAAAGAATATAGTCTCTTGGTAGAGAAATCGGTGCACAAACACAATGACAATTGATCTCGTGAGTAGCAAAGGTGAAAAGGGTGAAAAAGAAATTTTACTAATAATAAGAACCGACTTCAACACTCAATGTGAAATAAGTTATCGATGGTACCATGATAGTTCAAAAGTAACTGTTATAAAAATATTGTGCTCATGGTGCCAACTTCGACCAGCTATTTCACGATTTTGAGTATCGAAGTCTGTTCTATTTATGGGTATTTTTTTTCTTGTTTTCATTGCGACATATTATTTTGACACATTTGCAAGCGTCATGTTCACGAGTAAACTGTAGAGAATCTGGAAACCAATGGTTCATGTAGGCAACCGGTAGTTATGCTAGTTATGCTTGTTGAAATCAAAATCGAGTTTGGAGTGACTTTGTGACAGTGATAATGGTTAAACCATTGAACGCAAGATTTAATCTACAAATTTGCACGTACTCATAAACTTGATAGAAGTCTAGAATATAAATCCTCCTACATCGTCGTTTTCTTCAACACTGAGGGTATTGACCCCCGTCATAGATCACGCTCTACGCTACGGACGATACCACGCAACCCTGATCTGCTTTCAGCAGCGTGCATGGCCTCATACCTACGTGTTAGTGTCGCGTGTGATGTGGATTTGATTTACTAGCGGAACAAACAGCGATTACGTAACCTTTTCTGTGGATCTTGCCGGTGACCACGAGTTTTTCTGCAGCGTTCTTCCGGCGTTCTATGAGACCTACGTGCTCAAGGACTCATTAAGAGTGCGCCCAATGCTAGGAAAAATTCAGATTTCACTCGTGCATCTTGTCGCCCGCTGTAGTACGGAAAGCAAACACGGGCAGGCAGACGTGCCACGGTTTTAATTAATTATTCAAAACATAAACTAGAAATTAAAAATCTAACCAAATATTCAATTAGCACATTGATCTAGCTATTTTATTCATAAATAATAAAGTGGGGTCGTCGCTGAGAATTCAAAGCAATTGAAGAAAAACGGTTTTTTATCTGTTTATTTTTTTACAAAAACACATTTTTTTTTCATAATTCTATTCCATTATTATACCTACTTCTACAAGATTTTCCATTGCCTCGAATATTTTTATAATTACAATATATATACGTTCGTTACCATCACAGTATGCATTTAAAAATACTCATTTTGCGTAATTTTGGCATTAGGCGCACCCTTAAAGGCTGCCGTCACAGATTGTCGATCGATTGAAAAAATTGTCATTAATCTGGATGATAATTTTGTAATCACTTAAAGTTCATTAATTATAAATAAAAATAACATCTTTGCTGTCCAGAGAATGCGTAACATTTTCCTTCAGCATATAGAACTCTACTACTGACTACAAAACTATCATCATCATCTCGGCCAAAGTCTATGCACTGGACATAAGCTTCTTCAAATGATTTTCGCAAGAAGCAGTTATAAGAGGAACGTGACGATGACTTTGGCGACTATGTTTAAAACTAGAGAGCGATAGCTGGTTATTTTTTTTACCTAGGTGGGTACCACCATACTGTGTAAATGTTTTTAACGATATTACATTCATTGAATATTACAACCGGGATGGGGATCGTGAGACCGTGGTCGTTTACCAATGGAGTTAATGCACAATGGAAATAATGAAAATAAAATAACATCGCGATGAAGTTTCCAGAATAGTAGGAGGTTTTTCCGACCCACATGTATAGCTGCCACCCTCGAGTTTGGTAATCGGAACATACCATTCGATATTGCTAGTGACTTGATTGACACCAACCTAGAAGATATCTTTAGTGAGCATCTTAGTGATTCAAACTCTATATTTAATAATAATGACGAATCAAAAGGCTATCTATTATTATACTTGTCTTGAGCTCCCAAATTGTCTATTATCATTAAATCACATTATAATAGTCAACCTTCAAGAATATATGGTACAAAGTTAATACACAAAGCCTGTCTTCGTTGTAAAAAATCCTTTTTGCCATGATGCCCACGAAAAAAATATTTAATAATATGTTTCAGCCAAAATGGTCTAAACAATTGGGATACTCTAATCAACCAATCTATATAAGACAGCGCAATCAGACAGACTAACACTGACAGACAGATGTAGACCAACATCTACTTCTGAGAAATAATACTTAGCAATCTAAAATTAATTCAACGAATGTTCGAAATCATCAGCTGCCCCAGCTCTGTAAGACGGGAACTGTTATCACTTACAATGTTGTGTTGATCAATGCACTCCGTTAACTATAGGGTCTGCCGCAAGTGCTGTGGAAACAAGCGTATGTTTATTTGCGGTACTCGGAGGACGCTTGCGGCGCGACGCACGCGCATATCACGCCGCCGCGCACCGCGCTCCTTCAGTTGTTTCTCGTAGAGCTGTGTGACCGCGCGCGCATATCGCTCTCAATTCCCTGCACATCGTAAGCCATAGTTCCAGCTACATGAACTCTAATACGACACTAACATGTCCCGAGATCACATCAAGCAGAGACGAAATGAACACCTTTTGAAGAACCTGCCGTCAGAAGTACTGCTAAAAGCGCGTAGCACATTATTTTCACTGGGCGGTGCGCTGAAACCAAAACATGAAAGTCAACAGCAACGGCCCAAAGCAACAAAGCAAGAATTGAAAGAGAAGAAGGTACACGAAAGATTAAAAAGCAGCAGATCGGAACCGGAGTTCAATGACGTACGGAAAAAACATAGAAGCCGTATCGAGGAAGGTGTTAGCCGCGAATATACAAGTGGTGCTAGACCTAGACCTATGTCTGTAGGGACAGGTAGACAGTACGATAGGGAGTTCGAAAATTTTCGTTGTGGAAGTTATTCACGAGATGTGTCACCAATGCCACAAAGAAATAATGAACCGCCTGAAGAATTATGCTTGCAATCGAGGCTCGTTATTCCCGTTTCAGAAAGACTGAGTAGTCAAGATGTTCATATGCAAGATGTCAACGAAAGACCGCGAAAGAAGCTGTCATTTCGAGAACCAGAAATAGTGATTTCCAGCGATCGCAACTGCAGCGCTACTTTAGGACGCTCCCATAAACTCATGGGTGTCAACAGTTTGTCACGCAGACCAAATAGAGTCTCACTAAAAAGCGAACCAATTTCTTCCAGTTTAGATGGACTAGACTCTGACCTGGAGGTAAGCAACTAATGAAAACATGTTTACCTATAATACAAATATAATCACCACTCATGAATGAATGAAACTAAATTTATTCGCTCACTCATTGTATTAACTCAACGTAATTTCATAATTCATCCAAAACATTTATTCCTATCTTGAACGACAATACCTTGCTAGGTAGAATTTCACTAAGTCACTAAAACGATTTGTCACCGTAATTATTGTACCCTACAATTTACCGATTTTATGAAATAATAGCGTCAGAACTGCCATCGTGTTCGCACAATCTTTGTTAACATTTTGCAGTTACGTCAAGCCGGAGAGGTTCCAAGTCGTATACATTAAAGCCAAGAAATGAGTGTAGCGATTTGGTAGAAGTGATATACGATCATTGACCGAGCGCCCGCGGCCGGTGTGTTATAACTGACGAAATTGTTCCATGTTTATTTTGATTTACCTCGGCCCCATCCAAGGACCGGCGCACGCGGAAACGATTCTTTTTATATCGAGCTCTCCAGTGACATATCTACGTATAATTCGCTCCTATGATCTTACGTCAAGGGCGATACTTCCGTCGTCGGGTTCATTTATTATTTAGAAAACTTTCGCAAACTGGCTATGTTTGCTTGAGGTATTTTGGAACTGCCGCCGCTAACGTGCGAATTACGCACTAGAATAGTTACCAAAACCCGGTGTTGCTATCATTAAATCACTCGATGCGTTTACGTTCTAAATCAACATACAAGAGCTAATGGTGTTAAATGAAGCTCTAACGTACAGCTCGCTCGTGGGCAGATATAAGAAATTCACCAGCACAGATAATTAATCTGTGTTGTGCTCTCTCCAGTAAAGCATGTAGGCGGATTTCTTATCGTTGTCATTGTTTGTAGGCAAAATATTTACATTTACATCAAAAATATTAATTTTCACAAAATAATTATAGTTATATATTAGTTACTAGCGGTCCGCCCCGACTAAATTTTATAAGGATCCGTAAATTTTTTGAAAATATAATTTAGTCTTTGTTATCTGGGGATAGTGTAGCTTCCCAACAGTGAGAGACTTTTTTAAATCGTTTCAGTACCTAATTTTTGAGTCTATTCAATGCAATCAAACAAATCTTAATGAAATATTTCCATGTAGTTGTGATACCAAAGAGAATTAGTTTATCTGTGAGTGATACCTTCTTTGGCTAACTTCATGCGGATTAGTATAGTATTGACTTTAACAATGAAAACAAAATATATTCTGGAGATTTAGAACTAATAACAAATTGAACGAGCAAATCGAAATTGAAAAGAATGAAAGATTTCTGTGTTGTTATAGTTCTTATGTGTTTAGAATAATTTAATAAAGAGGTTAAGTTAATAAATTATTTGTAGCGGGGTTGTTGTCGCCGATAGTCACCCTCGAGACCAGGGATCATGTTTGGGGGCGTGAAATTGGAGAAGCCTTTGTCCCATAGTGGACTACTACAGGCTGATAGTTAGCTATACCATGCTTCTTAACAAGTATCATACATTTTGATATTTGATTAGGTTAACTGAGAAATTAAACTTTACATATAAAAATTGCCTGCATAGTTTTTTCAGTGAAAATGAGTATGCCTTACTAATACTAAACACTCTTATTTTCGTCGCGACAAAAATAAGAGTCAAAGGAGAGAGCGTACCCATGGAAACTTTCAATCAATTTATTTTTATTTTTTGGATTTTAAAAAATGTACCCTCAAATTAGTGTAATTAAGGTTCGACATTATAAAAATACCAGTTAACAGTGAGTTCTACAGTTATTAAAGGTAAATCATGCTCTGTGCGAGGGAAACCGTACGATGCAGCTAGTATGTTACACTTGAAACAAACTACGTACTACGTTATTTGTTATTTGTATATTATTATTTTTATTATAATTTTATTTATTACACTCAAACCCCGCACTAGGATTCCCTATGTCGCGAGATGCATGGACACACACAATTACAGCACACAAACAACCAAGACCCAGAATAAACACCTACATTCATCGCACAAATGTTTGCCTCTGCCGAGATTCGAACCCAGGGCCTTGGAGACACAGAAGTCATGTCACTGACCAGTAAACCACGTCGTATAATTATCGCATCGATCATTAATCATCTGATGAAATGAAATGTTAAAGCAATACTATCTTTATTTATTTTACCGAAGCATCATTTCTAACTAAGCGTCTGATCAATAAACGCCTATGATTGATGGATGATCTAAAAATATATTTATTTGATATCTACGTGTAGGTCAGTGGTGATCATTGGTAGTTATTTTTGGATTTTTCTGTAGGCCTGTTGATTTTAGTAGTATTGATTGGTATCTTATTATCTAGAATCTATAATAATCCACGTACTTACACACACTTACACTTACATTATAAATGCAAAATTGTATGTGTATGTGTGTATGTTTGTTACTTATTCACGCTCAAACGGCTCCACTCGATGAAATTTGGTATGGAAATAGTTTAAACCCAGGATTAACACATAGGCTACTTTTATCCTGGAAATAATATAGTTCCCGTGGGATCATTGAGGTAGCGGAAAAACCGGTATCCACGCGGGTGAAACCGAGAGGCGCTACTAGTATTATGTATAATATAAAAATGCATGTTATTTTTTATTCTATAATACAAAAATGCATGTTATTCTTTATTCTATAATACAAAAATGAATCGCTGAATGTTTTGCTTAGCCCAAATCTCGAGAGCAGCTGAACCGACTTAGCTAATTATTTTTATAATATTCCTTGAAGTACGAAGATGGTTCTTACGGAGAGAAAAATTTTAAAAATTGTCTGAAGAAGTCTAAAACAACACTTCTATATTCTCATAAAATAGATTCGTAATAATACTTAAAAGACAATTTTGAACTTTAATACCATACCATAAAGTTTAAGTGTTAGTGGAGGGGTTCCGGGAAGGCAAAACAATTGAGTGACGATACTCATATAATAAAGAAAAAAGAGTTAGGCTACGAAACCACTGAACTGATTTGAAACATTCTTTCACTGTTGGGAAGCTTAGCTATCCCCGAGTGACATAGGCTGTATTATATATTCAAAATATTAGGGATCTCTACAATTATTAATTTTGTTATTTTTTACCGTGCGAAGTCGGGGCGGATCGCTAGTTCTATATAAATATATTTGTGCATAGTCATAAGTTAGAATATAAAATAATTATTTTATGTACTAAATAAATAAATCTATAATCTAAATCTATAATAATAAATAAATCTCGTCCGTGAAGTCACCATTTCTGCGGTTCTGTCTGAAAACCAGCTCTGCTCCATGTTTAACGATGTGGCGTGGAATTATGCTGAGACAAGACCTTTTTGACATCATTTCATAAATTAAAGTTTCTTACATTTAGTGTTTTTATTATTTTTAAATGTTTTTCATTTCAAGTAGCCGATGCGACATTTAGCGATCAAATACATTTATTTTCTGTGCGGTTAAACTCAGACGGGTGACCACTAGTGGTAGTACGTTAACATGCTTTTGATTCACTTTTATTTTATTTAGTGAAAATTAAACAAACGTTGGTTGCGACCACTATATCACCGGAAGTTAAGTGATGTCGCTGGCTACGATGGTTCACGCCTACGTCGAAGATACCTATTCACTCGTGAGCCATTTTGTGTTTATGTGGAAACACAGGTTTAGGCAATAAATTCCACTCGTTAGCTGTATGCAATATGAATGTGGAAGCAAAAAAATTAGGCCAAAGTTGTTAGGCCACGTCGTCGAAGTCTTCGGTCTTTCCGGATCTGCTCTTTCGTGCAACAATGCCTAATATTCCTCTCTCTGGGAAAAAAGTCGCGTGCATTTGGGCCTCCTAGCATATAAAGAACAATGGTTTCGCCCCGCGGTGTTACTTCACGCTCAAAGGGCTACAGTGATTTCGGTGAAATTTGGTATGGAGATAGTTTAGACCCTAGAATTAACATTCATGCTACTTTTCTTCCCGAAAATAATGGCTGTTCTCGTCGGATGGCAGGAAGACAGAAAAAATGTCAATACCTCATACTATTTAAGCGCGGGTAACACCGCGAGGCGCAGCTATTACTTGCTAAAGTAAATCATATAATAATCATGATTTTATAAAATTTTACCTCATTTCATGATTTCATATTAAACTTATTTCTAAAATTAGAAATTGTCATTTAATGAGTTAACAGCCGCGAAGGTCGTAGCTTCTGAAGGAATTCTACACGTCCTACAAAGAATATAGGTAACCTAACCTCTTCTCAGGTAGGTACGTAAATAAACTTATTGAAATCGGTAAGTGCCGCAAAAGAATGATATAATTGTATCACATTCAATTTCCGTCCGGAAACGTGTGGATTGTGTTAATGACGTCACTAAATAGGTACTAAGCAAATAAATATCTGTGCCGTGAACTAGGTAAACTAAAAAAAGGAAGCTGAAAGACAACTTTCAGCTTCCTTTTTAGGTTTGCTGTTACATCTGGAGTCTGGAGTTTATTAAATCATTTAATTTTTATTCTATTAAATAATAACTAATTACAATACTGCAGCTACTACAATAACATTTGCGCAATCCACTATTGAGCACGCCCCCCCCCTCCCCTATACGCCTATGATAACATATTATCAATAATTACTTTGTCGCATTTTAGAGGTTTTACTAAAGATGACGTGATGACGTATATTCATACTGCGCGGTGCTCAGATTTTGTTCCTTTACGACTTAAACATGCTCAATGCTAAAAAATTACTACAATTGACTTAATTTTGCCGCCTTAGTTTCCGCGCGCTTGTGCGACATCTACCTCATATAAACATACAATATCATTGTCTACTTTTCATAATGTTGAAAATGAAATTCACCTTGGTACTTTATCTCTGTCAGCTTTCGATCATGTGACCTCTGATTCGCGAACACGACCTACGAGCTTTTTGAAGGGAAATCTCGTTCGATGCTTTCCTAAATTGTTCAACGCCCGGCCAAAGGTCAAATCTTTCCATTTATCAAGCGATTAATTCTATCACCTGATCATACATTGCACCAATGTTGGAGTCAACTTCCGATGTAATCAGCTCATATGTTCAATGTTGGGGCGCGAGGCTGTAGAACATGAGTTCAGTAGCCCTAGACAAAATAACATTCTACAAGGGTTAAAGCTGAGAGAAAACGTTAAGAAAATATGAAATTGTTATTAAAACTGACGTTTTTTGACGTATATTGAATGTATAAAACACGGGAATTACTCGCATGGAATTACAAAGTTCGCCTAGCTAGGCGAGCCGCGACCGCGTCCGTGTATGTTTAAAACTATAGTCGGAACCATCTGATTTATTTATTACATGAGTAATTCCCGCGTTTTATACGTTCATAATATGAAATTGACACTTCAAAGCGAGATATCACGTGATCAACGAGAACGAATATAAAACTTTAGCGTTCTGGAAAGAGAATCGATGCCTCTTGTCCAGGCCCGTTGTGCGGGTTGGTTTGTCGCATATAATCCTCTTATAGGCTAGAGGCGAAGTTTTAGATCGCCTTTTCTTCACATGACGTACAAATGTACGCTTGTTGTTTGATGGGATATTGATTTTTAACGTAAAATTAACAATGGCAAACAGTGAGGTACAGCTTGTTTCAAAAATATCTTCGTATATCAGGCATTTGATAAAATTGATGCTATATCGATTGATGCTATATCGATAGTACGTAATATAACAAAGTTCTATTTTGCGCGCGCTATATCGAATTAGTATTCAGAGCCACATAATAATATATTAAATGTTTTCCATGGCACCAAATTCAGTCTTAGAAGCACAACATTGTAAGATATACTCTCAAATACCATTTATTGTAGCTTCAGAGAAAAAATAATTTTATAGCAGTACGGATGATATTAACTTAAAATTATACGTCAGTACCACGGTCTTACGATTTCTGTGCCGTGACTCAAAAGCAAAACAGCGCTAACTTTCATAACCCTCTAACAATCTGATTTGGTAAGCACCGCTATAAGCGATTCAAGCGCTTTCTGACAAGCCGCCTAACCTCAAAGACGCTTTTCAATCACTTCCACAAACATGTTTTGTCAGTTGCCTTCGATAAGCACCCACTTTGCTTACTCCCCGAACTCTCTCAAATTGAGTTGTTTACGAAATATACATAATTCTGTTGTAACAGGTGAGCGAAGATATATAAATCGATATTCAGTTTCGGATCTCTCACCTGGGGATTATTCCGGCATATATTATGAATAGCTTGATTTGTGATATCAGGCTACGTCAGTCTACGTATATCACATAAATAAAAGCAACCACGCACCTGTACTTTTATTTTACAGGACACATAATATACTTATAAGTAGGCACGTACAGAAGCTTTTATCCTAAACCAACCGCATTTCTTTGACCTCACCGTGGATGTAGTGACGACGGCAACAAAAATAGAATAGTCTGACGTGTTCACGGTTGTGAGGTAGAAAAAATCGGAATCGGATCGGCATTAAAGGTCATTGTCTCGATTCGACCAAGTTTTTATTTCGCCGCATCGCAATCTGGAAATGTAGCACGCGCTTTATATTTGTCGTTTTCTATAGAAAATGAATTAAACATAAATATTCGTGCTGAATTTATGCCATGAGTAAGTAGGTATGTCATTCTATACAATATATTAAAATTTAAACCGCCATCCGTGTCTGTCTCTTTCACCGCTAACTGCTCTGAAAGCAAATAATGGATTTTATTGTTTTACAACATTATTTAAGAAATAAAAACATGGAAGTTTTATATAATTATGTAATAAAGCATGCTTACGTTTTTATTTTGGGTAGAGATGGAGATAAAATATTTCTGTACAATGAAGTTGCAGAAAATAATAATAAACACAGACCGTAGACAGTGGTCAAAGGAAAATTAAGTCTGAAAAAAAAAACATCTTCAGTTTAACATCACTACCTCAGCCATAGGGTCTGTACTGTTGAACACAGGCCTTCTACTCTAGGATATAGCCTAGCCTCCCCCGATTCCAAATCTCTACAAGAACCGGCATCTAGCCTCTTCCTATGATCCTATCAGGTAATCTGTCCACATGTGTATAGCGACATTCAATTTAACGGCAAACTCCTAAACACGTAAATACTTGACTAGTTTTTTTGTTCTTTTTATACAATTTTTTTTGCCGGGTGCCGTGTTGGTACCGGCCTAGAATAGTACTCCCCCATCTCTTCTCGTGGGTGCCGTAAGAGTCGGCTAAGGGATCACGTACCAGAAGGTGGGCAGCAGCGCCTTCTGAGGATTGTAAATCATACTGCGCTCGCCAACCCGCATGCCAAGCGTGGCGAGTATTGGCAAGTCCCCCCTATATGGGGGAGGCATATGTCCAGCAGTGGACGCACATGGCTGAGAGAAGATACAATTTTTTTACGATTCTTACTTGAGGGAGTAACTGGATTTTGTAAAAAATATTTCAATGCATTACACTCCACAGATTCTAGTCTGTGGCATTTTTTTTTACATACGTCTTTGTTTTTAAATGTTTAATATGTAAAACCGAAGACAAATTTATATATTTTATATGGAACAAATATTTATACATAAAAGTTATATCCGTGTAAACTATTGTTCCTAATCATGGTATTATATTAAGCTGAATATTATCCTGAATCCATCATCTATCAGTGACAAAGTGTATTATAATTTACACAAGTACGTTTTAAACAGAACATTTTGCTAAGTTGATGGATTGCTTCGTAACTTCAAGTTTGATAACTTTACCAGAGAGGAATAGGGAAATATAATGTATAGTAGCTGCGCTCCGTGGTTTTACCTGCGTGTTAATAATTGATAATGAAAAGTAACCTATGTGTTATTCCGGGACCTAAAGTATCTACATACCAAATTTCATCCAAATCCGTTCAGCCGTTTGAGCGTGACATGTCCTAGTCGGGAACAAATTATGGTGGAGCATACCCATTTATCAAATTTTTTATAAATGAAAAACTATGGTTTAATGGTTGAATTCGGTTGAATTTACCCATAATACTTTCCCTTTAATATTTTAGATCTATTCAAAATGTTAGACCACTTGCCATGAAGACGCGATTTTGCTAAAGCACATAGAGTCTTTGGAAAATAAGATCGTTTTTCTTATTTATTTGAAATATATTGTCATATTAGTGTCAATTGTTGTGGAAGAAGTGTGGTCGTGCACGTAGTGTGACAAGTAGACCAAGAGCCAAGAGCTGTTTCGAATAAAGTATTTACTCTCACAATTATATATTAAAAATCGCTTCTATTAAAATTTAGCCTATGTCGTCAGGAGATATTGTAGCTTCCCAACAATGAAATATTTTTTTTAAATCGGTTCCATGGTTACGGAACCTATTCAATGCAAACAAACAAACAAGCAAACCTTCGACTATATAATATTATTATAGATATAATGTAGTTTCTTTATGCTAGCCATTTTTCTGGGCATCGACAAGTTGGACAGACGACCTAAGATCGCAGGTAAGGGCTGGACGCGAGCCGCTTCCAACCGGTCCTTGTGGAAATCAATGGGGGAAGGAATATGTCCGGCTGTGTTCGTTCTATGTCTGAGATGATGATGATGAACTGCATTTCTGAGCAGTTCCCACAAACTAGAGGTTCCCTATTATTCTTGATTTACATTACTATGGAATAAAGACATATTTTTTTATTAATTCACCATAGGCCAGGCATATGACCAATATCTCACCTGATGTTAAATAGCATAGTTAAATAATTAACTATTAAAATTAACAATTTCTTTCGATTAATTGTTTTAGAATATATATCGATCAATCATTCTCATTGTTATGATTGTTCACATTCGCCTGTAATCTCGGGTCTTTTCCTGGTTATTGATATATAGCAGAACCAAAACTAAGTTGAACTAGCTAACATAATCATTATTTATTTTATTGCTTAAGTTTACCTTTGCAAAATATTTCTTTATATTAATTATTTGCAAATAACGTTAATTCAACAGATTATTAGATTTATGAAAATCTGATAGTTACGTAAACCTGTCCGTTTTAAAAATTAAAGTTTAAAACGTGTTACGGGAAATTCATACTCCACGGGGAAAACTATTAAGGACAGCTACTATGTCTAGAAGAAACTTTTCATTAAGTATTTTGTAGTTAATTAATACATTTAATGAACATATTTAATTGCCATTTTAAAACAATTATACACATAGATGTGATTTCCTCTTTAAATAGGAATACAAATTTATCTCTCTTTCTCTTAGCCTATGGTAGACGTACTCTTTCTGGAAATCCACAACGAGTGTGATATCACCCTAATAATCTCTGGCTGGTGTCCAACCACTGTCCAACGGCTAGCACTGTACTGGTTAGTCTAGTATTTTGCGTCATCTCTGATAACTACCAGTTATTAAAATAATTTTAATACTAAATCTGAACTTTGATCGTCATTTGTGATCTAATTATAGTTTCAAAATTACAACGGCTTAAGCATGCCATGCTTAAATTGAGTTTACTTGTGTATTTTAATTAGTTACTTACAATATTAATTCATTCGACGAGTCGTATTCTCAATTATCTTTTTTCGAAAAATCTATTATCGTATTCCGTAGCCAGCGCCATTTCTCGCGTAGCCGTGGTTACCATAATAGCGCACAAACTTGCGGTGCGTTTCTGAGCGAGTCACTTTTTACAAACTCTTTTGATTCGATGTCAGGGTGGATCGCTCGTAAAATAATTCATACAATGGCAGTTTATACAGCGGCTTGTGCGGAAAAATTCTCGAGTAGAGACCCTGGACTGTCATACGTCATACGCAGTGTAGGACACCCACCGACAAGGTGGCCAGACAACCTGACCTAAATGACATGCTTAGGGCTGCTTCCAATCCGTCCCTGTGGAGATCAATGAAGGAAGTCTAGAATCATGAGCGGACATACTAAGGCTGATGATGATAATAGTTATAATGATGATTATCTATTCTATAATTACAATTTAATAGTCGTTGATCCATTAGTTGAGAGAGTGTAGAGGATTCTAGGAAATCGTTATCCATTCGACCCTTAGATGTGTGTACTTCTTCACACTCAAACGGATGCACTGATTTAAATGAAATTTGGTATGTAGATATTTCAGATTCCGGAATGACACATAGGCTACTTTTCATCATCATCATCATCATCATCAATGATTACCACGCGGGTGACGAAGTGACAACAATAACTATATTTGTGTCCCGGGGAAGTGGTGGGTTCAATATAAAAACATTGATTTGTCAATTGAAGACAACTTTGTATTCTGGAATCAAATTAACCCAAGTTTTTTTGGAGACTGCCGCGACCAAGATGATTTACCAAGAACTATTATCTAAATTGTCAATTCACATGCGAATCACCGCATTATAGGATCACTTTACACAACGCTGTGGATCTTTAAAATTACGCAAAGATCCCTGCGAACCATCAGGTGTCTCTACATTATTTACAGCTCTTCCGATTTCAAACATAAGCGTTAAACCTGTATTCACGTAGTATAATCTCACTGGGTCTGGCCCGAGCATTCATAATACATGTGTCATCTCCCACGCTGCGCGGCAGACCTTTTATCTTCCTTTTTGTGAAATATCATTCGCGATATCATGGTAGGTACCTAGATACCCTTTTCATATTCCATTCTCATTGTTTTTTAACGAGACTGCGGTTTGTGTGTTATCAATTTTACTTTCATAACTTACGGTATTACCGGGTCGCTTTTATGAAAACCTATTGCTTAGTTATAAAAATTTATCGTTGCTCGCCGCGGTGACAGCGATAGA
Source organism: Apeira syringaria (assembly GCA_934044485.1). NCBI lineage: Eukaryota > Metazoa > Arthropoda > Insecta > Lepidoptera > Geometridae > Apeira > Apeira syringaria. The sequence continues at coordinate 6,248,499 of OW203655.1, read as the reverse complement.
TATATATATTATGGTGTATTACACATATTGTGATATATGGCTATATTATGTTACCAACATCAGCAGTAAAGTTGGCTTTGCTGTCGTAGACATTTTTTTTACTCTTTTTTTTAAAACATGTTTACCACCAAATGTGGCTCTCAAGTTCACGGACCTTAGCTGCATGGTTCATGTGACCACTGACAAATAAAACAAATTGGCTGTGTGCATTTTAAATAATAACTTTTTGTTCATGTTCTATGTATATTTATTTTAAAGTAACTGCGCCCCGCGGTTTTACCTGCGTGGTGATGATTGATAATGATAATGATGACGAAATGTAGCCTATGTGTTATTTTGAGGCCTAAAGTATCTACATACCAAATTTCATCGAATCATTTAGTAGGATTTAATGTAATTTAAAACCTTTTTTTCTTCGTTCCTTTTTGTTTTTTTTAGATACTGGAAATACCAAAATAATCACATAGGTACTACTAGATAATTACAATTATTCAGTACTAAGTGTATCGAACGGAGGTTTTATCGCTTAGAATATACTTTTAGTCACATGTAACAATTCAGAAGAACCAGACCGGTTATTTGCTTATGTTTGAAAGCTTATAAATACGTGTTCAAAATTCAGTGCAGTTATTTGTTTAAATATCTCTGTCCCATGACATTGCCAATTAGGCACGGTCACAGTTACGAACTGTGTTGTAATTCTGTCCGACGCGGTTGTTTATCAGAGTAAGTATAAATAGGTACGGATTTATTTTTAAAAGTAAGTATCGTATTAAAATATTCTCAGACAGAAAATATTTAAAAAAAAAAAAAAGAATTTTAGCGAATAACAAGTGAATAACAGAATAATTGCTATTAAATAATTTAGTGAAACATATTAACATACGAGCTATTTTGAAGCATGATAAGCTTACGTTTGATCATTGTCTCACCTGATCTTTAAAAAAACGCAAGTCTAGAAGGTACCTAATCACTCTTGATTCCTTAGCAGTACCCATTAGGAAAATGGAAGCAAAACACTTCGTTTATGTCACGCATGGTATATTTACCATAAAGCGATAGCGAAACTAGATCTTTATCGAGAATTTTTGACGATTTAGTCTATCGATATTTTGGCACTGTTGGAAGCGCAATAACCATCAGTAAAATAATCCCGTTTCTAAAGTCAACTCTTATGTTATTGACCTTGAAAGTTAATAAACACAATATACTTAATTGTATTTACTTCATTCCACTTAATAATAAAATAAAATAAATTGTACTTTTGTAGAATACTTCTACCGTTTTAGCGAGATGTTGTTTTTGGGTGAGTCCACCTCGGTCATGCTATAAAAGTAAATTGGAAGTGTAATAAATCAAGTCAGCTTGATCATGCTCACCGGGGTTATTTCTTAATCTTCGATATTTGAAATTGAAGGTATCGATCGATATATTATTTAATATGTAAACGTGATTTGTAAATGAGGCTGAGACATTATTGAAGTGATGGGGTAAGTTAAAAAAGGTAAATAAGATAATCCATCACTACCTTTTTTAACATTCGCGAAGAAGCATATATAATATGACTAATAGGTGTGTGTTCTGATAATATATGAAAGGTGATATAGCATAGTGGAAAAAAATCACATGTGTCTCATTATTAAGTCCGAGAAATTTCCTTGAAAAATCCCCTATTTGACATTTTCACCTCACATCTTCTTACTTCTGGAAGAAGTTACTGTTGGAAATGTCCATTACTATATTTTTTTAAAGAATTTTATGGAAAGACTACTGTTACTTTCATGACCACGATTCATTACTGGATTATTTATTTGCTGACAAAAGACACAAAATTATAATAAAAATATTATGCTAAAACTCTGTGGAACCGATCTCAGCTATAAAAATATGTTTTCCAACCGTTGAGTTTGTTTTTCTCTATTGATTTCATGTTCTGTGTAGTATTAGAGATTTATTTTATCTAAAAAAAATATGCGATGGTTGCATATTAAATCGTGAATTGGCATGAAAACACTCAGCTTGAAAAGTTTTAAACGTCCATAGGACACAAACTTTTTCATCACAATGCTTTCCTTAAAAGATGAATTTAAAAAAAGAGCTACACAATTCATTTTTATTCTTACTAGGTTAATGCCTTCGAGTATGTCCGGCCGTGAAAGCCAGTGATCTTTTTTGGTTTCAAAACTATATAAAGGTATTTTTAGCTGCATTATAGCCTCAAGACATAATATATTAATTCTGAGAAATGTTTTGTTTCAGAGTCAAGCTATGAGAATTGTCCGCACGGTGGGCCAAGCATTTGAAGTGTGCCACAAGATGCAAGTCAACTCACCCGACCAACCAGCTCCATCCACCTCCTCCGCAGTCGACGAACCAGTTCCAAGCGTCAGCGATAACGCTGCCTCCAAAGGTTTGAAGATATTGGTGCCTCAGAGAGAAATAACTACAAAAGCAGAACCGTTCTATAAGAACGTTTTTGAGATAATTTCAACTAATATTCATGCGAGCTTTAATAAACGGTAGTAGTACTACGCGTAAATAGTTTAGAAACTTGAAGACGGAACCGAATAAATAGTGTTCAAATGCATTCTTAATTATCGCATATACTACAAAGCCGTGTGATGTGAATAATATATTATAGAAGCGGGATTCGGATATCATCAAAAACTGACTTACGCGCTCCTTAATAAGGCTCATAATAATGTGAAAAACTATGACACGGAAAAGGAAATGTTCATTATAATACGTTATAACCAATCCTACTAATATTATAAATGCGAAAGTTTGTGTGTATGTATATTACTTCTTCACGCTCAAACGGCTTCACCGATTTCAATGAAATTTGGTATGTAGATAGTTTTAACCCTGGATTAACACATAGGCTACCTTTGTACCAGAAAAGTAAAGTTCCCGAGGGATTATTGAGCTAGCCGAAAAACCGTAACCCACGTGGGTCAAACCGCGGGCGCTACTAGCACATAATAAAGCAGCTATTCGAATCTGTCTGACAGGTTATTTACGATAAAAAATGCACTGCGCTTTTAGGCAGCGACATGTGCTCTAATTTTATAGTACTAACATTTTTAAAATGTATTTTTAAAAACTTCAAAATAAAGTCGTAAACACTAATACGATTCGAAAAATTCATAAAAAAAAAATTATGATGAAATTTTAAGCTCTTAGAGAGAGTAAGAGTGGTTACGTCTTGCCACCTTTTTTAGCTTTAATAATAATGGTAAAAATAAATAAATAAATAAAATAATGGTATAATCTATAATATATAATATGGTAAGTATTGACCAGGCTATAACACAAATTGTAGTATTTCGCGATGGTCACATGTTCGACTAAACCAATTATTATTACAATTACTATTACAATAATTGTATCCTCTCTATTTAAAGAACGGAACGCAAAAATTCGATGGACTTCAATATTTTGCATAACAAAATGGCGGCGCAGAGTCTCAACGCCTTGATTAGTTTTCAACGCTGCAGCGTAGCGGCTTTGACATAAATATGTACATTTGAATCCGAGCTGAACATTGATCACGACCAACGAAATTGATAGTCGTTTGCAGAAACGATGTAGATTTCAGTTGAGAATTTTGTTTGTTCGGTTCCGTTTCGATAGTTACCTACGTGCTTTCATCTGAGAGCTTTGATAATTAATTCAGCGTTGTCCGCCGATTTCTAAATGCTTTTAGCACTCTTTAATATTCACTAGCGTTTTTTATTTGCGATTGCGAATCTTTATTACATAAATTCATTTAAACTAAAGCGAAGTGTTAGCAAACAGCGAGAGTTCATTTTGCACAGCGAAATTGATTTACATATATCCATAGATTAAGCGCGGATTTGTAAATAAACTTGATAAATCGTACAGTGTGTCCGGCATTGAGTGGATAATCCTGCTAGTGCGTTTGAAAAAGACAAAACATGAATTAACATTAAATTTTTTTTTGTCGCGCATACCTCCACAACTACAAGCACATTTGTATTATCGACTCATTTCCGAATTTTGTTTTTATTATAGATTTATTATAGTACACACAGTGGACTGATATCATCGTTATGTCAAACTTATTGTGAAATTGTGAGCGTAAAGTAATTCTTCTAGTAAATTCCTTACAGTTTTATCAATCATTCGGCACCTTGAAAATAATTTTAGAAAAATAATATGTTTATTAGTACAAAAACTTATTTTCAACTATGTTCAAACTAGTATCGTATATGTATGAGACAAGACTTTTTATAGTCCCATAGGTGAACTCGTAAATCTGGTGAGTAAGTCGTTAACCGTTAACGTCGTCATTCTACTGACATTTAAATATAAAAGGGTGTGAGTAAAGTACAGACGAGATGAAGGAGGTAGTAGATAATATGTTTACGAGGGTACACTGACTTCAAAAAAGAGGTTGGAATCTCCTGTCTGATGGGGCTTTATTGAGAAGTCTGGTTGTACATTTTTATATCTGTTTCCTATATATGTATCTCGTAGTAAACAAACTATACTCTATTTGCCATTTTCCTGGATGAATATGGGTGTGTTTACAGACTAATTCTGTAGAAATTCTATCAAAATTAGTTTTAAAGTATGTCAAGAAAATATTTTTTTCTCCAAGCAGTCTATTTATGTTTTCATAAAGTTAAAACAACTATGAATAATCCAATTTTCCTGGATGGTAAAAACGATGTAATTTTTGTATAAATAGATAGATTTTTTTATTATCATAAATACATATTTTTCTTCAAAATAAATAAATATTTCACTTTCAAATAAATACGTATATGTCGACACATAATTGTAAACACATAATTGTAGTTTATTTATTTAAAAATAAACATAATTGAAATGAAATTTGCTCCTTAGTGTCTTTATCTCTTTAATCTTTTTTTCTATTCCGGTTTGCCTGTTTGAATTCCAGATTACCAGATTGCAACCAGATTTTTTTGCTAGAATTTCGTCAAGAATTAACACAACATCCTGGATTTCTAATGCTGAACGCTATTTCTTGAAATATATGCTATTTTATTTCGTAGTATAACCTTGTAACGCTATGGACATATTTAGCCTTTTATTACATTTAAATTAAGATTTAAGAAGCCCTTTAAAAGTCTCTTAAATTGCGATCTCAAATACAATTATCAAACCTACTAAATATTAGATAGATCAGAAACACATTCGACACAAACAAAAACTGAGAAAACAATTTATCGTAACGATTGTCACGAAAACTTTCTTGTTACAATTATTAACTAATATTTTTGAGTAAGAAACGCTGCACGCGCTTTTTAACTACTACACTGAAGCAGCTTAGTTACTCGTATGAGACCTTAATCGATCGCGACTAGCCGGAAGCGATTCGATAGACTTGAAAACTTTGATATTTGGATAACTACCCTCGAACACGTTTGACTAGCGTGGTGGTTTCTCATTGAAAATATCTTAGCGATGAATTATAAAATAATAATACAGCTTATTCCGCCATTCGCATGCATTTCTAACACATATTTACAATTAACTACACAAGCATTTTTTTGAGTCTTTTCAGCCGATTTAGTTGAAAGTCCTACATGACTAATAAACTTTTAAATAATACCACTTCCAGGTTAATTCTGATTAAACAATATTCATTTAATTTTTTAATTTTTAGATATATAAAATATTTTCAAGCTTCCATGTTTTTCCTTTATCAATTAATTATAAAAATTGTCGCGGTAAAAACAAATGCTCTTGAACTGTTTTACAACAGAAGAAAGGCAATCAAAATGTCTAAAAATGTGAAGTCTTTTTGAGCCCGTAGTTCACCTGGAAAGTACATTTTTGTAATATTTTAAATCTACACGCGTCAGGATTTGTCACACCCCTTCTGCCTGTAAACACCCGCGTTCCTGAGTAATGTCATCGGCACCTATTAAACCCTTAAGGTAAACATTCTAGAGATTAATTTCATTTCCGGAACAGTGTTATACACATTACTAATATATTAGTAAAGCAGCAAATATATCCACCACTAGACAAAAGCTTCGGACAATGATCTCCAAAAAAAGTCCGATCGGAAGCAGCTTGAGTACAACCTAAGATCCACAGATCATATACCCTGGTTTCATAGTCATTGCTAGGATCCTTGTCAGGTCGTGTGTAGGTAACTGTGTAGGTAATCTATTTTGTATACTTAAACTTAATAATGTCAACATTAACTGAATTATTGTTGTTGAAAAATTAAGAGACTAGACTCCCACGGAACAGGCAATCCTAGTGTGGGAGCTAGTGATTCGTAACAAGCTCTTAGCAATAAAAAGTTTATTTTAAAAAGATTACAACATTAAAATAAACTTTTTATTGCTAAGAGCTTATATATATATATATAATATATATATATAATATTATTATTATGTATATCCTAAATTAGTAAATTAAATAGTATATATTAATATATAAAGTTGTAAATTTCAAATTTCGCGTGTCCACCCAGTTGGACCCAGTCTTACACTACGTTTGCCACTTCGTGGTCTCCAATCATTATCTGTTGACTCCGTCATCTGTTCTACACGATATGTACCCCTGCCCCCTGCATCTTAAAGTTGCTAATCCCTAGGAGTTATTCCGTGATTTACGTTCTTTTACATTCCTAATTTAAAGTACACCTCTACTTTTCTCTACTTACGTTACTATGCGACTTTGAAGTCCATAATTGCTAAGTTTTAATATTCAATTAAATAGTCTTGTCATTCATCTTTATATCTACTGTATGGCGGACGTTATGGCTCAGTGATCAGTGACACTGACTTTAAACCACGATCCCTTGGTTCTTATCCCGGTTGGGGCAAACATTTCTGTGATGAGCATATATGTTTTTCCTCAGGTCTTAGATGTTTGTGTAATGTGATTGTATGTGTTCATACCTCCCGCAACATAAGATATTCTAGTGCGGAGGTGTGAGTGTGAATGCGATTAGTATTACAGAGCCTAAAAGCTTAATAATATTGTTTTTTTTCTAAGCCACGTTTTAAAAGATATTAATATAATAAACGCCCTCATATCGTTTGTTTAGCGTTTTAACTAACAAAATTTTAGCCGGCTCCGTTCTTGGCAACCCTAAAGCATTCGCTTTTTAATATGTCCTTCAAACCTACTTACATACGCTTATGCCTGCACACTTGGGCGCCGTAATGTACGTCGCTTATTGCATTCATTATCTTATTTAATATTATATTATCGAAACACTTTGGCTTCGTGAGCGTTGTTCGAGACACGCTTTAGTAGCAGAATACCAAAGTGAATTGTTCTCGTGTATTTGTTACCGTCAAAATCCTTAACGGTCAAAAGTATTTTTAGAAAAAAGGTTTTTTGACTTTTTTTGAAACGATGATAGTCTAGCGGTGAGAGCGTTGGCGTCAGTGAACGCTGGTTCGATCCCCAACAACTGCATGAGGTGAAGACAACGCCATTATAAAATTACTTAACAATATTATCAGCATTATTATATATATGCGGTATCCAGCTTTACTCACGTTTATAGTCGAAGTTTCGACCTAGGTTTTGAGCATTTCCGTTGCTCAAAACCTCACCTGAGGATGAGCATCGGACATGCTTGAAACCTAGGTCGAAACTTCGACTATAAACGTGAGTAAATCCGGATACCACACATATATAATAATGTCTCAAACTCACGAGAATTTCCAATCAAAAAAATATTATGTTGTATGTATTGCTTCCGGGCTGTTTGGCCGTGGTCTATGTGAAACTTTTGTTCCAGACGTTTCGTCGATCACTGCGGTCGACATCTTCAGTCATTCAGGTCTGAGCGGCAACAAGAGCGTAGACAACGTATCAGAGAAGACACCGCGAAGGAGAGTTCTACGCTCTTGTCGCCGCTCGGACCCTGAACCACTGAAGATGTCGACCGCAGTGATCGACGAAACGTCTGGAGCACATTTTCACATCCTAATATACTCTATTCATATTATTCTTATTGTCAAAAGATGTAGCATGTGTGTCCTTAAGATGTAATAAAGAATTTATTATTGTTATTATTATTATTATTGGAACAAAAGTTTCACATAGACCACGGCCAAACAGCCCGGAAGCAATACATACAACATGCAACGCCGGCCGTGAAAGCCTTAGAGTTTACAAAAAAATATTATCAGCGCCAATTATCTTGTGAAATAGAAAACCATCGATAGTAAAATTGATTACCTTCTTATTCGTACATCATACTTAACTAGAGTTAGTTACATTTGAAGATATCGCCAAGTTTGCCCGCTCTCTTCGCTATCGACGAAACGTACGATGTGATCATTGCGTGGAAACTCGTTAACTCTATAAGTACCCCTGCTCTGTGCCAAGTCGTCGGTAAAGTTGTAAGACCACATAATCCTGAAGTATCGTACCCACAATCGGGAAGGTGAAATAATTTGAAACTAGCGAACGACACCGACTTTGCACGTGCTAGCAAATCAGGGTGCCTTAATTGTTGTTTTAAAGTGACTTCAAAAAAAGGAGGAGGTTCTCAATTCGATTCGTATAGTTTATTTTATGTTTGCTACCTCAGAACTTTCGACTGGGTGAACCGATTTTGATTTTATTTGAAGGCTTCCTGTGCGGTCCCATTTAAAAAATTAAAATAAAATATAAATTTAAATTTCCCATTTAAATTTATATTTTTTTTAAAATATAATCAAATCGGTTAAGCGGATTTTGAGTTACACTCCAATAACTGAAAGTTGTTACGTCACACGTAACACAATATGTGTTTGGTGACAATTTTTCAAACTTGAGGGTGGTAGCTAGCCAAGGAGGTACTCGAAAGTACCCTACCACCATGCTGGGAATTTGATAACGGTGTTACTTTTACCATGGATGAAACAGAATTAAGGTGTTTCTTCCCTATCGTTTCTCATCTCAGAGATTACTATTACGAAAACTCGACTAAGAATGTATGACAAAAGACAAAATAATTAATTTTAATAGCTCAAGCTATTGCCGGGGATCGAACCAGTGTCCGCCAGTTTGACAGCCGACGCTCCCCCCGCTGAGCCATCATCGCTTCAATTAAAATATATCCAATAATATTAACATTTACAATTACAAAATTAGAAAAGACGTATATTATTTTAATTCCTTTACTTCTTATTGGCTTAGTATCGTTTTTCTTTTTTTTTTTTACATATTATAAGTTTGCGTTTGACAACTGTCTCACCTGATGTTAGGTGATGACGTTGTCTAGGATTTAGCACGCAAACCCAGAAGGTACCTACTCACTCGCGACTCCAGGATTGTACATCGTAATCAATTTGACGACTTCCGATTGTGCACTTGTCGTAATTTCTTGATTATCAACAACCATAAATAGCCCCTTTGAAATGCCTTTGATGAAACAATTCGACTAACTGCTGCGGTTGAAATGATTGATAGCTCTCACACACGTCATAGTTATTCGTATTACCAAAGTAGCTTATATGTACCAACTGTAATCTTTGTTGATATCTTTTTTGTTTCTTTTACAATAAATACCTTTTTTATTATCAAAATGTGCTATAAAAGCGACTGGTTGTTCCTTTAGGATCCACAGCCGTAGGATATCCACTGTTAGATATTTATCATTTGCAGTAGTATTTCGAGAAGTGTGTCCACGCATCCGTCGGACGCTAAGGGCTTTTTTAAATGACTCTCACATATCACTACCAAAATTTTACCGTAAATTAATAATTAAAACAAATGACTTTCAGCATTATTCATTATCTAGTTATGATCTGATATTCAGTGCAACATGCAATTGTTTCTTTATACAAATGCCCATCATTACTATTAAAATAGTAGCTTATTATTATCGTAGCGTAAAATAATTGATTCAGGTCCATCCTACTAATGTTATAAACGCGAAAGCTTGTATGTATGGATCTATGGATATTTATTACCCTTTCACGCTGAAACGGCTGAACTGATTTGCATGACATATGGAAAGAAGATAGCTTATACTCTGGAATACTACTTTTTATTTCGAAAATATAGACCGTCCCTGTGGTATTACGGAAAAAAAATCGTCAATATCACGTACCATTTCACCGCGGGTAGAACCGCGAGGTGTAGTGTTTTATGTACACAACTGGTCTGGAAGATTGACGTGCAGCAGGTCCGATAGTCAATTGTTTATACGATGATAACACTGTTACTCTGGCCCACTCTGGCCCACTCTAGCCCAAGTTATTTGCGCCATTTGTTTAGGGCCAGTTCTTTGAAGACAGTCTGTAATACACTGTCTTCAAAGAACTGGCCCTGGGGAGAGAGGGATGTTTCAATAAAGCCAACCACACATTTAACATTACGCAACACAATATTTTTGTTTAATGTGGATATAATTAACTTTATGCGTAGTTTTTATGACATCCGACACATCGTGTACTAGGCAACAGCTGTTTTAACGAGCTACGTCATCATTTTACGACGTTCACCTTTATTTATGAATTTACCTGGGCACGTTTTTGTATAGTGAATGTATTTGAATCTCATACATTTATAGATTTATTTTGCGTTAGAGATATTACATGATTGATTGACCGTGTGTATAGGACACATTATATTAATATTTAAATTTATTTTAAGATCCACAAAATTTAATGAAATGTTTGTAGATCGTAAAATAAATTAAAAACATAGACCTATGGGTCTAAATGGAAAAATGATTTAATTGCCATTTGCGAAGTAGACAATTTTGAGTCCCTTTCGCTTATTTCGTTAAAAGTGTCGTCTTAAGTGGTATTTGTTTAGTTTAGACATAGTTAGATCTCTAAACTAAAAAAAATACCACTTAAGAGAACACTTCGTTAAAGTTAATTTTGACTGAACAACATTCGATTTCATTTGCTAACTTATTAGTAAAAAAGAGCGGCTATATTTTCCATTTATCAAGACTAGTGATGGCCCATTTCTAATATTAGTATTTTAAAATAACACGCATCAGGATTTGTCCCGCTCCTGAAACGGTTGAAACCTGTAAACACCCCCGAGCCACTGTAATGTCATTGGCATCTCTTAAACCTTTAAACCCTTGCCGCTGATGGTACATGGACCATCCAGAGAGAAGTATATAATCTCCCTTGTAGTGTAATGCAGTTTGGCGAAAGGGCTGGAAGCCAGCTACTTCATTCTGTAGTTTTCATATGAGGATCGCTCGATACCTCCTAAGATCAAAAGGGGCTGATGGTTAAACTTGTACCTAGTCCTAAACACAGCGCTCAGGTGCCTTGTTACTAGTGATATCCCACCAATCTTGTGACAGAATAAAAATTTGCTCTACCTAGTAGATTTACAGAAATTGCACTCATTAGCTCACTCAAAGCACAACTTTTGACGGAGTGGAAAACGGGCTTTGTTCCTTTTTTATTGCAAATATCATATTATCTACTTTAACGATACAGTATGTCTTGAATAAATGTGGTTTCTTTCTTTTTTTTCTTTCTTTCCATATATGTACTATAAAAAATAATCTTATTATTTTGTGGCAGCACCAGATACCTCTAACGTTTAAAGTTTTCGTTAAAATCTTGAATAAGACCATACCACCATTAATATAAAAAGAAATAATAATAATAATTCATTTATTCAGGTAAAGGAATTGTCAAAAACATAATTACATAATCACCTGGTTCTCGATATGTATCGGTAATATTATTATGTGTATTACCTGTAATCACCTTTCTGGGAATAAATATCATTACCTTTATGTAAAAAATACCAATTTATTATTGAAAATCACTGATCAAAGGACGTTGCTAATATTATTCGTTTGTGGATCAAATTAATAAAATGCCTTATTTATATCTATATCTAGAGTTCTTTGAGTAAACTGGTTTTGTTACTACCATAATGCATATACGTGTAAAAGTAATGCTTGCATAATATGTGGTTCACGATATTATTGTAAAAATATAATGTCATTATCCGTGAGGACCTATAATTGGCCTTTTGTTAAATATTAAGTTGTTATATTGTAAAGAAGGCCGTTGGTCTTCCATGTAAAAATAAATAAAAATAATATAAATAAATAAAAAAGAACTCCAAAAATATCATCCAGTTAAGGATTGTGCAAAGTTGGGTTGAAAACAACTGTTAGAAGCCGGCGGAAAATAATTAATTAAAATTCAATAAAATAATTGTATCGATAATATGTACTATACCTCCACCTAAAGACAATATAAATATTAAATATTACTTTATTGAAGTACAGATTTACTATGATATTATATAATATGGGTTTAACGAATATTTTCGGTCTACATAATTATAGTAATCGAAACACAACATATGAAATTAATTTCATCGCATTAGTATTTACCAATAACACAAAATATTTCCTACCAGGTAAAATCATTGCCAAGGTGGATATTAAAGTGTCATAAATAGCAATATAATACTTTGCCAAACAGCCAAATTGTGTGACCGTTTTACGCAAATGAACTAATAGATTATAAGCATTGCAACGAGGTACAATCGTTAATCAACTTTGTTTATTAGTCCAGTATGCTGTACTATAATAATTAATGTCTTTCTTCACTTGATTATAATGTATTGTTTGAAGCAAAAATTTTTCTTCGCTATATCGAATTTGCGTTGACTCACACATTTGCTTTGAACAAATGTAAGACTCCGCTTTCAGCTAAGTGTAAAGCCGCTTTGACGTTTGAAATATTTAGCAGTAGTCTTTAGGGCTACATCACAAATTCATGATCAAATAAGTAACGCTACACAGCGCCAAATACGTCGAAGCTTAACCAAATATTTTCCTTGCCCCAACTATATGCCTGAAGGCGTAATGTGTATATTATGGCTGTACGTCAAAACGGTTTGCACAGAGCTATTGCAAGCCCGCATATGTACTACGTACACGTTAGGTATGTATAACAGCTGGTTTTTTTACACGTTTTTGTAGCAATAGTCCCAATGGGTTATTCAAGAAAAGAGATTTTAGAAAACTTTCATGTGATTCTTGATATGAAAGTTTTCTAAAATGATATATCCATTCGGTTTTCTCTTTTTGTCAAATTTATTATTCTAGGAGCTAATTTTCGTTTGTTCTCAGAAGCAGCGTCTGATTGTGGTGGTTCGGAAGCGGCGGTATCGACCACGAAGGTTATAGTGGAAGAAGGGGCCGCGGGGGGTAAAGAGGATAAGACGCGGCCTTCTCATCTAGACTTGCTTCCACCGCCCCCGAGAAAGGAGGGTAAACGGAGTATTCAGGTAAATTTTGCAAACATTTTACAAGTTAAATTATATTAGTTACTTACGGTGTTAGATTTTTTCCCTAAATTTGTATTATTTTAAATCTGCATTATTTGAACTCGTCATGTTTCTGACGAGCCCTTGGAAACATTTCACCTTTTTGTATATTTGAGGAATATAATACCGAGTAATTACAAATGAGAACTACACTAGGAAGTAAAGTTTAAGTAAGTGGTTTTCAAATTTAAAAACGGTATGTATTAATATCAATATCGTACATTTTAACTGAAAAGTTATCATACCTTCTTGTATTTGAAGGTACCACTATTAAAGCAGTAGCATAGTTGAGTTCCATCCCAAAATTGACCTTTCTATGAAGGTCATCGTGTGAAAATCCACCTTATGGTGTTGGGACACTTGCATCATTTAAACCTTTATACCAAGATTTCTGCAAACTTAACCTGCAAAAAAATCGTGACTCGCTTACCATGACAGGCACAGTATTTTGGAGACGGAGGCGACTAGTAAAAACTACCTTACGGCTTAGGCCTTACGGTTTATAGCCACTTGTCTGAATCTGTTACCAAATCTTAATTTATTTACAATGAAGTTGAAGGGCTGCCTCGTTAATGCATATTAATATGCAGATGAATTCTAGGTCGCTACCAAACTAACTAATGTAACTACCAAACAGACGATATATTATTATAACTACTAACAATATACTTAAGGTTTTGCATTTATTATTCATGGAATATTTGCCTAGTTTCATAATATAGTTTTTATGTAATATTGAGTCATCATCATGATCATCATTGAAGATGACATGCTGGACATAGGTCTCAATAATTGATCTCCACAAGAACTGGTTGGAAGCGGTCCGAATCCAGCATCTTCTTGCGATCTTGATAAGGCTGCTAATTCTCTTACTTATTAAGACTAGTAATTCATAAACAATGCCATAGTAAGACAAACGTAACCCCATATTATAAATGTGAAAGTTTGGCCGGATGGATGGATGAATGTTTGTTGAATGTTGAATCACGTCAGAACGGTTGAACGGATCTGGATGAAATTTGGTATATGCACTAGATTAATACATAGCTTAAACGGCACTTTAACTATCACCGTTTTTCATCACCACGCGGGTAAAACCGCGGGGCGCAGCTAGTCATTAATAAACTTGTTATTCCGCTAAAATAGCAATTGCAACTCAATTTCATTGCATTGTACTTAAATAATTGTATAATGTTAGAAATTAGATCTGTGTAGCCATTACAATCAAATCTATATTCTACTTAGAGTCTAGTAGAAATAAATTCTACTAATAATATAATTGCTACATTAATTTTATACAAAACTATATACATATTATTATATCCTATGTACCAAAACCTATGCCTAAATACATTACTCTGAATATGGCTATAGCTTTTGACTTTTTTTCCGTCTTTTCGCACCTAAGAAAGCTTCAATTATTAATAAACCTATTATATAACTGATTAATTAGCTATTAATCAAGCTGTAGCTTTCTTATGTTCGAAAAGACGGAAATTAAGTCGTAAACTATAGCAATAGTCAAAGCAATATTTTTAGGCGGATGACCCCCTGATGACTCTGAAGCGCTGAAAGTGTGCTTAGGACTTAGCGCTGCCGGTAGTATCTAATCGAGGTCAGCGAAAGATCAAAGTAGGGCTGTTTCTACTTGGTGTTAAATGGCAGATTTTTCTTATTCCGTTATAATTCTAGAAGCCATAATAAACCATAATTTCTTACTGGCTTTTTCCAGACTCAGTTGCAGTAAAGTTATCCAAAATCCGATTTTAGCGGATCCTAAATCTTTCAGGAAATAACTATGTGTGCTAAAACTTTAGCCCAATCGGTTAGGTGGCTTGAGCTACGTTTTAATAGATCAATCAGTCAGTCACGGCTTACTTTTATATATTCAGAAGGTATATAGAGATATTTATGAAAAAATCCTTTATTAAAATATAATACTCATAACTAATTACAATACTATGTACATCTACTACAAAAACATTTGAGCAATTCAATAGCTGCTGTCAGCCTATAGTTAACTCAAATGCTCTAACCCGCCACCAATTGTCTGCGTGTCCAGAATGCTGGCAGTATTGCCACGTTGAATTGCAATGCTGATCCGTTGAGCCAAATATGTGCCAGCATTTTGGTTACGCGTCGTATCGATCAAACGCTCTGATAAGATTTGGAAAATCCGATTTACTGGGCCCCACGGGCCCATTGTCTCGACCCCAAACCACCACCACTTATTCAAACATGTAGCATATTTTCGCCGCTTCTATAAATAATTGAATGTATGTGTTATACCATAATATATTTTGTATACCATTACCGCCTTCCGCTGATATGTTGAGCATATAAGACGTACAATAATATAAAAAACATTTCCACTTTTATCGGACCGCCTGTCAACGGCTACAAAAAATAAATCGTAACGAAACTGTACCAAAATAAACATAAGTATTATTATGCGTACTGAAAATAGTACTTACCTACTCGAGATAATCGCTCTCCCACATCGAAGCGGAGAAGCGTTACATAAATCAAATCCATAATAACATCATCGACACGCGAATGTCTTGGATCCTACTTCCACTCGTGCTATTTCTACGCTTATCTTTATATAACGGTAAAATAATGTCAGTTCATTTTACATCTAAAATCCTTTTCAACCACATTCGTAACCGTGGACATCCATTCATATGATTAATACTCAAACCGTTGGTATTAGGATTTTTTCTGGAAAGGTACGGTCTAATGTACAAAACTCCCTTCCCTAAATGGTACAAGAATCTCACCTTATACTGTGCCTTATAACTATTATGATATAGGTACTAATATAATTTTGATAAAAATTCTCTAAGCTGTTTGGATACTAAGTGAATGTATTTTATTCAACATTTGCCAAAAATAGAATATAATGAAAAATAATCCAAATTGTTTCTCTGTTTATTTGTAAGCAATGCAATAAGTAAAGTTCGCGTGGATACTCACCGAAATCTGAAATAATACTTTTTGAGAAATTTAATTTAATTAACTAACTACCTGAGTGACAACATGCATATAGTGAAAAGAAATGAGTACTTAAATATCAGTGTTTTGTGAATTCATTTTAATATGAGGAGGTTATAAAACGAGGTGAAATGTAGTACGTAAGAAAAGCTTTGAGCGGATCAGCTAGTACCTAATTTTTATAAAAAAATATATTTAAATCGTGCCACATAAATAACTACAAAAAGTTACACCACCATGTATCGCCCACTTAGCCTGTGTGCGTTTTGTCTTACTGAATTGTAATTGGCAACTTTGATCTCTAATATCGTTTGGTTAGGAATTCCAAATTCAACTTGATTTTCAAATTTAGAGTTGTGTATTTGAGTTTCCAATTTAGTGATTTATGTGTTTACGCGCCATTTGATTTTTACTTGACATCGTTCTGTTCACAATATTGAAAACTTAAAATATTTGGCTATTTACGAATAATGATTCCTTCGTGGCACCAGGCTGTATTGATGGGCACTGTTGCCAACTTAGCCATTTTTTACTTTTATATCTGGCTACTTTTAGGTCCCTGTTATTTACAAAATTGAGAAAGTTGTAGCTAACAACTAGCTACGTTTCCAAGTATTCTTTCATTCCTGTTATTAACAGGATAACTAACTTAATTTATATTCAATCAGTATATACTCAATAACTTATTTGACACACTACACATAATACTTATTTCACACTACTTAGATACACTATGCACACACATGCTCAGAATATTGTTTCATTTGTTGTATTTGATTTAGACTTTTAGAATGTAGTAGTAACGTTTGACCATCGTAATGAAAAGAAGTTGATGGAAAACTACGGAAAGCGAACAAAAATACTTCAAAGCCAAAAACAAGGGTCTACGAGTAGTGTGTAACCGATGGCATATTTCTATGGAAACGAGTGACTGAGCCTAAGCCCGTTAAGCTTGTGGGCCTAAGCCTACAAGCTTAAGATACACAACGAGCTCTGTAGGGACCTCCTTCAACACAGTATTGAGATTGATTTCGAAACTGAAAAGTAGTAGCTAGCCAGAAAGAACTGCCCTACAATCAAGTTAATACATAAAATCATATTCCAGTAAAATTTAGCATTTCTAAAAATACAGTACGATTTCTAAAACATTCTTTAAACGATACTGTTGCGGCAAAATAAATATTTAAAATATAAACACTTTTCTCGTTACTACATATATCAGTCCCAATAAAACTTCTTTTGAGAGAGATGTTTAAATAAATATAATTTATCCAATTCCTTACGTACATAAATAACTTAGTTCAACACTCTTAAATTACAGCTATAAGTCACATCAAAGTAGCGTAAGGTTGCGTGGTATCATTAGGTATATTCTATTATGTTTGCGGTGTTCTGCAATACAGTACGTTTGTCTATGGAAAAAATGTTATTTCATATACAGCTTCTGAATCCGCTAAAATGTATCCGCTATAAATAATATTTTATTCAAAGATTTTGAGCAGTTATGAATGTATAAAACACGGGAATTACTCACGTAATAAGTCAGAGGGTTCCGACTACAGTTTCAACCACATTCGGTGGTCTTTTTTTTATTAACATTCACACAAGGTCTTCAGGTCCCAAACTAGGCAGAGCCTGTACTATGGTAACCTGTTGACTGATAAATATTTATATATATATTTTCAAGGAGTGAGTTTAGTAATTCCCGTATTTTATACATTCATAAGATTTTGAGCAAATGCTGGTTAGGTGAGCCTACCTATCTACCTAGGTAGGCGTCTTAGCGTGCTCCTTCTATGTATCTGTCTTCTGTTTCTAAGTAGGTACATGGTTACACGCAACTCCCTAGCAATTTGAAATTTGATTCCCGTTATTTGGTTTTATTAGTCTAACCTACCTAATTCCAGTTTCAATAGATCAATAAGTTACTGTGACTTTTCAGTTGATTTGAAGAATATGAAATAAGAGCACCAGGTTCTCTTTCCAAAATTAACTTTTGAATTTAAATTGAGACCACTCGTTTCATTTTGACACTTTTGATCTTTTTCATACGTAGTTTATATTAGGTGTTTTTTTTTTATATTTACCCCCGCACTGGTTTTCCCTTTGTCGCGGAAGGCACGGACACACACAACTACATTATACAAACATATAAAGTAAGTAAAGTAAGTTAAGTCAAGAAGTTTAAGTTTTGTATTATTTGTATTTATTATTATTTATTTATTATTATTTTATTATTATTATTATTTTATTTATTTATTATTTTTTTTTTAAGTCCCTGGAAAGCATATACACTCATCGCATAAATGTTTGGCCCTGCCGAGATTCAAACCCAGGGACCAAAAAGCATGTCACTGACCACTGAGCCATAGCGATTGTCAAATTATATAAAGAAATAACACACATATATATTTTGAGTGTAGAAGCATAATCTAGCTAACACTGGGATTCGTATTTCTTGGTATACTGATTATCTGTTATTAAAATGGATCTGTAAAACGAAGCAAAAGATAACTTACTTTTAATCGCTACGATGGCAACACAACAATATGTAACATGCCATAGCAGCAATGATAATCTTATTTATGAGTGCATCATCATCATCACATCTATAGGACGTCCACTGCTGGACCTATGCCTCCCTCGTTGAGTTCTACAAGGATCAATTGGAAACAACCCGTATCCAGCCTTCTCCTGCCATCTATACCTAGTCAGGACGTCTGTCCACCTTATGGCTGGACGTCCTATGCTGCGCTTGCCAGTTGATGAGTTAAAACGTACAATTTATTCCTAATGAAGTTAGATTTGTATATTTCTACCTATAAAAAAAATTGGTTGTCTGTAAAGTCGGTTTACGGACGATAGATTTACGTGATAACGTCATAATCATTTATGACTTTGACTTTGACTTTGAATTTGACTGTGACTTTGTCTTTGACTTTGATTATTTTATGTAATACAAAACTCAGGTGGAACGTTACGCGGAACGTTACTATTTTTCATGAGTGTTGCTGGTATTCATCAATTTATAAAACGTTATCACGTCAATAGAAGTATGTTAATACAAACCACAAGCATTGTTTAAACATTTTATTCAATTATGTAAGTATTAAGAACCTTCGAAGCCTCTAGTCTCCCTAACAATGCTCCAGACATACAATTGAATAACAAACTAGGACGGTGACAATAGCTTTTGGAAGTTTGTTCAAAGCACTTGTTGAGTTCTCCTTGAATGGATAATGCGAATATTTATTCTGAAGTAGTTATTTATGTGCTTCTGCAGATTACCTTTTTAGATTAAAAATGTGATTAAGAATAGTCAAGCGTTACTACTATCTCACCTGATGTTAAGTGGTCTACTATGGAGCACGCCTGCCTAGAAGAAACCTATTCACTCTTTTGTTACATGTATATAAATCCATTTTAATATATTAGACTAGGAGTTTTTAAGCTTTTATCATCTACTGCCTGTTACTCAATCACCCTTAAGTGGCTGCAAGGAAATCCTTTATATTATGTGTAAATGCTGAGACAGTTGTCAAACGCAAACTTATAATATATAAAAAAAATAAAAATAAAATAAAAAATGTGTAAATGCAATTTAGCATAGATTGTTGTCTATGGTAGCATTTAGGATACTTTTTCCGAAAATATACGGATTCTATGGGTGTACTAATCTAACAGAAAAAATCGTAGACCACGCTGGTCTGGCTTTGGTCTGGCTGGTCTGTATGACTTGTATAGGCAATATAGAAAGTGAAACAAAAATCACCTTCTTTCTTTCACTTTCGAAATGAGTAAAAAAAAATGTATGTCCAATATATATTTTACGTACAGAAAACAACGTTTAGTATTGTGCTAAAGAGTACTAAACTTATAAAAATTATAATTATGTAGGTGCTATGCTTTATATTGTCTTTATTGACATAAAATACTAATAACTAATTACAATACAACAGCTAGTGAAATAATATTTAAGCAATCCACTAGCTGTTGTCAGCTATTAAATAACTCAAATGCTCTAATCCGTTACCAGTTGGCAGCGCGCTCAGAATGCTAGCAGCTTATTTCCATAATGTGATGTACACATAGGCTGTTAGAGATAATGCCGGAAAAAACAATTCCATACGTCGCCTTTATGCCATGTTCAATTAAGAATGCTACGAAATATTTTCTTATAATGTGGTGATCGACACTCGTGCAAATTGCCGAATTATTTCGACTGCGACGGTCGCCGTGGCGCAGTGGTCAGTGTCAGTGACATGACTTCTGTGTCTCCGGGACCCTGGGTTCGAATCCCGGCAGGGGCAAACATTTGTGCGATGAGTATAGGTGTTTGTCCCGGGTCTTGGTTGTTTGTGTGTTGTGATTGTGTGTGTCCATGCCTCCCGCGACACAGGGAATCCTAGTGCGGGGGTCTGAGTAATGTGAAAAAAAAAAAAAAAAAAAAAATTCGCACACTTATATTCTAGTGCCGTTGGACATTGTTCATTTATTGTTTCTGCTAGTGGAGAGGTTACTAAAAGGCTCAATAAGTCATTACGCGCGTTTACCCGTAATTTTGAAACTTTCCGCACGTTGCTCAACTGTATTTTATACATCAAGTCTGCGAGAACATGCTTTCAAAACAACTTTAAACAGCCTTGTTGAATCGCTCGGTACAAGTATGGTAACGAGCCCTAATAATTCCAAATTCAGCCACGGTAGGTAACTTTTACCCGTCAAGTTTCAAATATTCTCCGGCGTCATTATGCAAAAGATCTATGAAACGACGTCGACGCTGAAATCGTGGCTCAATCTGTTAGTACAAGATACGGCTTAAGAAATATATACCCTCATCTTTAATTTACCCATGACACTGGTTAATTGTTAATATGTAGATTGACACAATGGGCATGGGTACGCCTAGTAAAATCCCGGAACTATTATACTGTTTAATAATAAGTATTAACTTTAATATTCAAAGAAAGTGTTATTTCACTAGGTTAAAAAAATGCTTATTTTATTGTCTATCTAACAGTATTAGGTTGCCTACTTAAAACTGTGTCATTATCATGGTTGCTTAGATTTAAAAAAGTTCAGATTGAAGCGCGATTACGGAGAGTGACAGAGAAGCATTGCACGCGCTACTCCATGTGTGAAACAAGGGCGCAGAGATGCTTATAATTATTGAGTTATTTAACAGTATAGCTCGGCAACCCATGTGCAATTAATCATCATCATCATCATCTCAGCCATAGGACGTCTACTGCTGGACATAAGCCTCCCCCATGAATTTCCACAAGGACCTGTTGAAAGCGGCCCGCATCCAGCCCTTGCCTGCGATCTTTGTCAGGTCGTCTGTCCACCTGGTCGGTAGCCGTCCTATGCTGCGCTTGTCAGCCCGTGGTCTCCATTCGAGAACTTTTCGGCCCCAACGGCCATCAGTTCTTCCAGCTATGTGCCCTGCTCAATGCCACTTCAATTTGCTAACTCGCTGGGCTATAGCGGTGACTTGCGTTCTTCTACGGATCTCCTCATTTCTGATTCGAAACCCCGAGCATAGCCCTCTCCATAGCTCCATGTGCGACTCTGAGCCTGCTCAGAAGGCCCATAGTCCTCTGCCTATGTGCCTTCTGAGCAGATGTGTTCTTCTGAGCTTGAGTGTTTAATAGCTATTGCTAATCTTTAGTTATAAGAGACCACGTTAATACATCTACATATTATCATAGACAAATATATACAAGTTGTAAGTTGTATATATTTGTCTATGTATACAACATTTTCTTTCTCAGAATCTCAATAGATGAGGGTATATATTTCTTAAGCCGTATCTTTAACTACATAGCAAATCCGAGAAAGAATTCCAAGTGGATGCAACCCGTTACTAGAACTAATGCGAAGCCAGTTCTGAAAGGCTTTAGAGAAAGAGTTAAACACTTTTTCAAAATCTGGTCACGATTTCGGTTAACACCAGTGAGCCACAAAGTTGAGCTGATGTACGAACTACGAACCGTATATAGATGCAGTGCCATTCAGCTCAACTAAATCCGTACGTGTACAGATTTCTCTCTCTTTGTTTGGGTGAAGGTCGTGATCACTGGTATGTCTTTGGGGTAGCGTTGACGGTTTGTCTCCAGCTACTTCTGTTGGCGGCCATCTGCAGCAGTTGGTGTAATTTTAATTTTCCCTCACATTTCTCCTGAATTTGGTCAGTCCATCTCGTTGGGATCTACCGCGGAATCTTTTCCCCTCAACATTTCATACATATTTAACCGACTTCAAAAAAGGAAAAAGCTCTCAACTATAATGTATTTATATGTGTTTTACCTCAGTACTTATTTCTAAGTGAACTGATTTTGAGGATTCTTTTTATTTTTGAGATGCATGCCTCCCATATTATCACCCCCCCCCCCCTCATTTATATGAATTTGATCAAGTGCTGAATAGTGAGTTTTTGAGTTGACCTTACCATTGCGTATTTAATTATAAACAGCAATTATAACATAAAACATGATATTCCTATTTTTATATAATATAAATATATATATAATTTAAAAATAATTTTTTTAAGAAAAAATGAAAAATATTCCAAGTGTGATTCGTAGAAATCGTTATGGTATATTTTTTTAACTACGTCTTTATATCAGACCAACTTTAGCCTCGTGAATACTCTAAAAAGGAATTTTAATGATTTCACTCTCCCTTTTACGACGAGATCTTCCGCAACTGAATGGTAATTTTAATTAAGAATCGCCTAAACCCCAGCTCTCACCATCGGCACCACGAGGCGACGGCGAGGTTATTTCTTGATGAAATCTATACTTTTTTACATAAAGAGGTAATGTTTGTGAGGTTGTATCTCTGGATCTACTGGACTGATTTTGAAAGTTATTTTACCAATAGAAAGCTACTTTGTTTATAAGTGTATCATCATCATCATCACCCCATATAGACATCTAAAAAGTATTATATAAGTGTAAATAACATTCATGCGTATAAAAGAGACCATACCTGATACACACAATCCTTTTTATACTCCAAACACACACATATATACCCCTATACATAAACTTCACACAGTATACACAATCATTTACTCCCAAATTGCACATACCTACTCTCTAACCTCACAAAATTGTAAGAGAAAATCATGACGCATAACAATAAATTTAAATATAAATCCTATTTGAAGTGTCATTAGGTATGTAATCCAAGTGAAGTGACCTAAAATGAAGCAATGGCATTTATGCCCAGAGGGTAATTTGTAGCTGTATCTAATTATTTTTGATGTTCTCGTTTTTTTAAATAACATTGGCTAATTTAATTCGGCGGAAATCTTAGTCCGGAAAAAAGGGGTAGACTGAAAAACAGCGTTTCGTTTGCTACAATAAATGAAACACGAGCTGAGTCTATCCCTATGGCTCAAAAATTCCTTGTATTAATGTGTGTGTGTATAATAAACTAAGTAGAAAATTATATAAGTAAGATATCTTAATACGGTACTAGCTTATTTTGGGCAATAAATGGGTGTTTTTTTATTTTTATTTATTAATGTACCTGGATGCCGTAATGTGATTGATATGATTTTAACGATATGCAAGAAAATAATTTGAATATATGTAAATCTTCGAACTCGATCTCTCATGGGTGAGCGTCAGGCTTTATTCTGCACGGTGAGAGGTCAGATTAAAGCGTGAATTCTTGTAATCCTCCATTTATTTGATACAGATAAATTCCCTTTTTTACATTTAATATTGTGGAAAGAATTGACTGACAGAATAAAATGTGCCATTACTGTACAATGTTGTGTACAGTATTGGGTACATTTATGACTTTTCATCCCAATTATTCACCCCTCGAATAGCAATGATTGGCTAGTCTATAAGTGTTAGCAAAGTAGGTCTTTTCTCTTAGAGAGTTTGTGGGCTATACTTCTATATAAGTACGTTACGATATGCAGAGTAGAATAGTACATCATAGAGTAATATCGCTCTATTCTACTAGCATTTTATTAGCTGGTTATAAAAGTGTTGCGAAAATAAAAACAAATGAAGAACGCGCGAATAAGGTGCGAGCGGTATTATGTAATTTCTGCAGTATTAGCATGGGTGTAAGAGCTGCCGATGACATCACAGAGGCTCGCGGGTCTTAACTTGCAGATGAGCCGGAATAAATCTTGATGCGTGTGGATTTAAAATATTACAAAAATGTACTTTGAGTCTGAAAACTATCGAGTTTCTTCCATAATTGTAATGTAACAAACCGACTAGGACTCACGTGGTAAACACTGGAAAATTACTCTCCGACCAGTTTCGAACTTATTTGCAGTTCTTCATCTGGGAGCTATGATCGTGCCAGGTGGAGAGTAATTTTCCAGTGTTTACCACGTGAGTCCTAGTCGGTTTGTTACATTACAAAACTGTACTTTACAAGTGACCAACGGGCCTAATATCAATACTAATCACAGTTTTACTTTTTATATTGCATTCGTCTGGTGTAAGACACAGTTCAAGCGCATTTGTCGTTACCGTGAACATTTTATATAAAAATATCGTTTGAATATATTTTGTAAGTAATAAAATAGCCAATGAAGTAAAATTTTCTTTAACCAGGATTAGAGCCTTCATGAACTTATCTCATAAGTGGTATATTTTTAAAGTGAAGACATATAGGATTTTCAATAAAATAAGCTGAAAAGACTCAACATTATGTAACAAATGGTATTCATTGGCAACACGTCGTTGTATCGTTTGATACGATATCAACTGTAATGTTGGTCTATCAGTCCTATTAATTAATTGTTCATACAATTAAAGGTAGATGGCGCTAATAACATCCCCGCAGATGTTAATAAGGAAGGAAGTAATTCGGCCCTAGTGGTATGGGCTGCTATAGCTTAGTTGGACAAAGCGACAGGACGGTATTCTGTAGTCGTGGGTTCAGGTCCCACTAGCAGCCGAATTTTTTCCTTCAAATATTTGAACAAAAAAGAAGACCTACTTTGCTAACACTTATAGACTAACCAATCATTGCTTTTCGAATAATTCGGATGAAAAGTCATAAATGTAACGGTATTCGGTCTTAATTGGTGTTCTTTCACTTTGTCAGTGGACATTCTAACCTGCGTTTGGTTGTCCTTGCTTTTCATTTGATGACTTGCCACGCGTATATTTGGCCCGATCACACCATTCATCAAATCCCCATTTCACTGAACTTCTGAAGTCTAAAGTGCGTACTATTTATTTTTAATTCAATCGCTCAGAGCAATCTTGAGGTTACCCGTTTCCGTAGCTCGTAGGTAGGTAGTTATACAAAACCTTTCCTTTTCCTATTTAATATTTTCACCCTTCGCTCAGCTTAAATTAACAAAACAAAAAACAAAAACTTTCCGTATTAGTTTCGTTAAGTGAAACCCAAAGGAAAGCCTTAAATATGAAAGCTGTTTATTTCTGCTTTTATACTGCCCGTTGTGTATACTAGACAGGAAATTTAAATGAGATCTTTTGTTCGCGGTGCCCAGCGCAAAGGTCAGTTACCACTTACTAAAGATATTTTATATAAAATCCTAAGAATTTGTCGCAATTTAAATATCCTAATTACAAAAAGTTTTGGGTGTATAAGGCTGTACAAAATTTAAATATTACGATAGGCTGACGATGAAATCGAAGAAAACAGAATCACCAAGAAGGTACTTTACCTACACGTAATATGTAGTTACTGAAAAGTTATGTACTTAATAGAATACGCCACCGTCCTTAAAACTTCATAGTTATCTTCTCCGTTAATGGTTAAATTGCAGGCAACTGTCATTAAAAGCCAACATTTTACGTTCAAAGTGATTACACGACCTTCGACTATATTGTCACTGACTATCAAGCGTGTCAGTGATCGAGTGCTAAATCAATAAATAATAAAAATACTCCTATGTTAGTATATAACGATAATTCCGGGTGCGCCCAATGCCAAAATTACGCAAAATGAGTATTTTCAAATGCACACTATGATGATAACGAACGTATATATTGCAAATATAAAAATATTGGAGGCAGGGATCATGTTGTAAAAGTACAATCATTGAATAGACTCATAAAAAAATAAATTGAGTTATGTGTAAAAAAATAAACAGATACCGCGCTAAAAAACCGTTTTTCTTCAAATGCTATGAATTCTCAGCAACGATCCCACTTTATTATTTATGAATAAAATACCTAAACTAATGTGTCAGTCCAATAATCGGCTAGATTTTTAATTCCTAGTTTATATTTTAAATAATTAATTAAAACGTAGTGCGTCCGCCTGGCCCTCTTTGCTTTCCGTACTACAGCGGGCGAATTGACGTACGAGGAAAATCTGATTTTTTTCTAGCGTTGGACGCACTCTAAAATTGGAATTTTAGAGTTAATTTGAAATGGACATGGGTAAAAGAGACACGTAAAAGATACATAACAATTTTTTAGAGGGCTTAATTTTTTTTATAGCGCACGCCAATTGCACCTCCGACGATCAACCTGCCAGACCTTCCCGAATGCGTGACGAAGATTGACGTTCCAGTGGAGACGGCGACAGACGCCAACACGTCCCTCAGCGCACAGCACCAGTTGCAATTGCTGCGCGAGCGTCTCGACCAGCAAGCGCAACAAACCCGTGCCGCTGTTGCGCAGCTGCTGTTGTTGCGTGACCAACTGGCTGCGGAGCAGGCTGCTCGCTGCGAGGCACAGGTTCGTACAAGCTACAAAAACACGGTACAAAGAAGAGTAAAGATGTCTGCTGTGAAGAACACCTAGGTCCTCGTTAGCAAGATGTGGCTTTAGCGCATGTTCAGACAGGGCTCTAACCGCACATTGAGGTGGTAAGGCCTCATCGAAGAAGAGATTGAGCAAGATATTCGCTGTTTGGCATTAAAAAAAATTCGTTAACATAGTTCGATTCAAAAAAAGTTTACTGCAAATTACAATTGCACCTTACGTTTCACTGGCATGGAGTACGGTTTTTCCGATACCTCTCTTAACCATCGGTAGCCTTAATTACGGCGGCATAGTAACTGTTCATTGTGAGACATAAATCAGTATCAATTGCTAATAAGTAAATAAAATTGATAGTTCTTCGACATCTCTCTAAGCCTAAACATCCACCAAATGTCACCTGTTTTCAACTAAAGTTTTGTTATGCCTTGTGTTTCAGGCGCGCACGCACCAGCTCCTGGTTCACAACAAAGAGCTATTGGAGCACATCGCGGCCCTGGTGGCACACCTACAAGAACGGGAACGGGGTACCCCTCGCCCCATAAGCGCCCAGCAACTTACTCTCTTGCCCCAGGTATCACATCATATACTTCAGATAAACAGCTGACCACTTTTGGTGCAATGTTGAGCATACTCGCGGTATTTTAAACAAGTAAGCACGGATCAGAAAATATAACTATATATAATATAATATTATATATAATATTATATTATATATAATTATATATAATATAATTGAATTGAATTGAATTGAATTGAGTTGAATATGTATTGAATTGAATTTTCTTGACTAATTAATTTTAATTTTAATTGTATTTAATTTAATTTTATTCAATTGGTTATGTGTATGGGTCATAGTAACCTGAAATAAATGAATTTTATTTTATTTTATTTATAACACAATAAGAGTTTCAATTAAGCTATTGAGTTCAGTTGTCGACCTGAAACCGACGTTAGATATATATAAATATAAAGCATGTTTGTCATATGTTGTGCTAGATTATCGATACGATTTTTCCGAAGGTTACACTAACATTAACGCCCTTATGCCACTCACTTATCCCCTTACAACCGTCCGATCCAATACCTTTGAAAGCTAATAATGGATTGCCCCTCGCGTTTACCGGACTGTTAGCTGTCCACCTACATCATATCTTCGCTCAACAATCTACCTAACATCCCCTCAACTAAAACGCTATACATAATCAATGCTTTCACTTTTATGGCACATGGTATAAATTAGATTGCACCTATACAATCTGAGGAGGTATCATGCGTGGTACCCACACCGCATGATTAATTACATATTATTAAATAAGGCTGTATATGCGCCATCGTTTTAGAATTGATTTAATACTAACATATTATTTACTAACAATAATCCAACCATTTACTTAAAGATTTAGTTAAAAATCTTGACAGTCGTGATTGTTGCAACATCCCCGAAGACTCCATTAAAAATACCAGTAAATACTCTACACTTGTACACGTTTTTTTTTTTAATAGGAAGTCGTTCGACCGCTGTCTCACATGATGTTAAGTGATGATGCAGTTTTATACATTTTAATACATTCCAATAAATCTTTACAACAAAATGTACCTTTTAATAATTGATACAGTTCTGTGTGCATGTAGTGGATTTAGATAATAGTTCTACCATTCCTGTGCTAGTATCTAAACGCACGCTTGTTAATTATCATATTAGTCCTAATACATAAACATTCTGTCACATTTGTTAATGTATTTTGCCACTAGTGGTAGAAAATATTTATCAATAATTATACGTTATATGTATTCATAGTTATATATTTTTTATGTGCCAGTGATAATATTAAAGGAGAAGATGGGGCAGTAGCTCTTCGAGCCTGTACTGCGTAAATTAGTCTCATGCACCTAATTAGGACTAAATCAGATTTACTTTAGTCTCAATCGGCCCGGAAGTTAGACAGCATCTATTGTTCTCGCTATATGTTTAATTAACTATGCGGAAATAATGCATTTTTATGCTTTAATCTAGTTCATAAACAGCTCGTGTCAAATTAACAATTGTGTATGCGTTTGCAGATTTATAGTCTGGTGATCTTAGAGCGTACCTTATTTTCCTTTTTTTAATAATATCATTGGATATAACACATAAAATACCGACTGCATTGCACTCATATTGGCATGGGCGTGTGCACGCTTGAAAATTAAGTCGTGCACGAATGCACATACCTATGTTCATTCATGTCATATACCTATGTTCAAAGTGTCATAGTCGCTTTAATCTGTAGCAGGAATCAATGCCGCTGTCGTAGCGTATCCGTATATTAGCGTATCGGTATCGTAGCGTATCCGTATCGTAGCGTATCCGTATCGTAGCGTATCCGTATATTAGCGTATCGGTATCGTAGCGTATCCGTATCGTAGCGTATCCGTATCGTAGCGTATCGGTATCGTAGCGTATCCGTATCGTAGCGTGAAACACATCGAACTCATTGCTCGTGATGTCATTCATCTGTGTAGCACAATTGTGACACAGAAATGATAGTCCGTACGGACGGTACCTGCGCTACTCAATTGTTAATATAATAAATAGTATTGCGATAGCTTTGATACAAGTTTTTCCTGCTCCAGGCGCTCATCATTACTCACTATAGAGTTTTCAATCACTAATAGTAATTTTTAGGTTCCATAATTTGTTGTAACACAGTTTTATTTACATTAGTCTCCGACATTCGTAGTTTACTCGCGAATATAATTACAAAATCTTTAAATTTACATTAATTATGGTCGCTCTCCACACGGGGGGCTAAGAAATCTATGCAAAGATATGTACGTTCATGTTACTTCAAAACAAAAGGTTGACTGGAAGAAATCGCTTTAAGCGATAAGTCCGCCTTTTGTTTCTCCAGAATACTTTATGCTCTAAACATCATTATGTGTATTAAGTTCCTTTGTAAAACTTGGAGAAACAAATAAAGCGTTTTCTATCTATCTATCTACGTGACACACGGTTTAAGTATAAATTTGCCTTATATTCACCTAATTATTACAATAAAACCTGAAAGGTTATAACTCGTAAATTCAGTACCATATGCATTCCTTTTGGTTATAGATTCTCATAATATCTTTCTTATTTCATTGACGATAAAATGTGGAAAACCTTTAGTAACACGATATGACCATGTTTTAACAAATAAACCAATTGGATATAAACACAAAAGGTTTTACGGCATGTTTGTGAAGCCTGACTTATAAATACATGCGCTCCTGCGGTTAAGGTACGTATTTTCAGGTCTGACAAACAAAATACATTTTGTGTTCAACGTTGTAAAGTTTCGAAAAAAACGTACGGTGCAAATTTCCTGGAATAAATAAATATGTTTATATTGTCATGAATCTGAACTGTTCTCTCGAAATGTTGCCAGTGGCGTTTTAAACACGATTATTTTACAGGAAAGTAACTAATTACATATTAATAAGTTAAAATTCCTGTCGATTGTCTTTGCTAGCTTTGTTTACTACGTTATTATTAAGAATTAAAGAAAAATTCTATATCTGAATATTCTGTATTTAATTACAGTTGCAATCGTCACTGACCATCAAGAGAGATAGTGGTCAAACGCTCGATCTATATAGCATAAAAAATAAAATCAAAATATATTCATATAGGTTTTGTATTATTGATACGGAATGTTCACTTCTGAATTTATAAAATTATAATAACGCCTAGTAAAAAACATAATACCTGTACGCGCAAAATGTTGATTGCCAGAACCGTCCTATGAGAAAAACAGTTTATAAAAGTTAGACAAAATAAAGAATAAATACTATCTTAATATTATTAAAAAAAATTATATCATACCTACTTAGATAAAAGCATATTTTTATATCAAGTTTGCACTTGGACATGACGGCCTGTTTTTTTTTTTACGATTTTTTTATTAAAGTATCCGCTGCTCTCTCAGATAAAATAAAGGAGCGGAGGCTGTATACTCAAAGGCTGCTCTTTTTTGAGCATGATATTGTATTGATAGCACTGCCACAGTTTTATAAGCACTGCTGAGAAAAAGATCGGAGTGCTTATCAGCACTTACTCTAAATGATTTGATTCTTAATTCTTATGACGCGAAAGTTGAGCGCTGTTTGGAATTATCAGCGACGTCACAGAATATATTATCAGCCCGACATCTGAACTGAGTGTTATTTAGAAATATATTTAATATTTCTAAATAACACGCAGTTCAGATGTCGGGTCTTAATAATCTAAACATAAAGAGGCTGGCGTATCATTTTGTCTCAAATAATTGAAGATGTGTTTCCATTCAAAATGCTCTGAGGAATCTATAATATAAAAAGTTACTGTTAAAAGCATTCAGTCTTTTATATAATTAGAGAGTTAGTTGCATACCAACTTTCTGCATATCCGGGATGGAGAAAAAGGTTTACGAAAGATAGCAATAAAGCTAGCGGTTTGGAATGTAATACCAAAATCCCAATTTAAAATTCAACGATCCATCTCATGTTTCCTGTATACAGCTTTGAGATTTTTGCCGCTCTCCGTTTCTCGTATTAAATGTTTCTGCTTGCAATTCTCCTTGGCAAAGGACGTTGTTAAATATTTTGACTTTAATTTGTGTAAAACGTCTTACTTCTTTTTAGTGTAATGCACAAATCGTTTCGTGCAATTATTAAATTCTAAAATCATTTAATTTGCAAAAAGATTTAATACGTTTCGAAATTGTACACACTACATTGAACGAAACAATTAATGAATAAATTCCTACATAATTAACGAAAATGTGTATCTATATTTATGTTATTATTCTTAATAATAAGTGTCCATTCTCATTTGGACTTCATTATAACCGCATATAGACTATTATTTATTTAGCAGATTTATTCGTTTGATTCAACAGCAGAATCACTTCTATTATATAATATATATAGCAATAAAGATAGAAGTAAACCTACATATCATGAAACTACATCAATGCGTGACTGGAGAAACAGAGTTTTTTTATATGACCTGTCACTTTGATAAGACTTTGAAACAAGAACTAAAAATTTTTAGGAATGCAAGCATTTGGTCAACTAAGTACTTACCAAATATATGACAAGATTTCCGGGTGGTATAACAAACTTTAAAATAAGTAATGACTCGATAAACAATTTTACACACGCCGTATTCGCATTAAAAGGTGATTTTGACGACCAACTTAAAAATAAAAGGTCTAAAAACGTAAGGTGACTTACTATATAATTCCAAATCACATTCAAGCAATCTCTCAGTAAATGGGCCGATGCCTATAGTATAATAAAGCACTAATAACTTTATGTTTTTATCATTTGAACTTGAATTTGAACTTGAACTATAACTATTTCCAGTGCTACAGCTATTACAGATGAATCTGTTGATTGTAATATGAACTGCAGCAACTATTTGGAATAAAATTAATTCAATTCGGTTGTAGAACGTATTTACCAATTTGATTTCTGCTAAATGTGTTTAACATTAAAATAACTTCACTCAAACATATCACATCACATGCTAACTCAATCAAATTTTATATGACGCCAGTTGGTAGAGATCGAGTGCCAAGTCGCACTTTTCTTTCATGTCATTCCATTTTTGCATGTTTGTTTGATGTCTGAAATTGACTTAATTCTACGAGTATGTACATCTCTAACGCTGATGTTTGGCACGATCTTATTTTATGCTGAGTCCAATTATTTTAATCTGTGGATAAGGACCACTTTCAACTTTATTGGTATTGATTAGCTAATTTCTTCATACAAAAGGTGAATGAAAGGTTTCCATTTTCTTGGATGAAAACTGTTGCCAATATGAACAAATAAAGAAACCTTGAATTCTCCAATTTTACAACAGTGTATATAATAGTACCACAGTATAAGCTTTTGATTAGATGCGTTGCCGCTCGAATGCCAATTTTGATTGCCTTTGATTGATGATTAATTTTGGAGGGAGCCATTGACGCATTTACCTCATCGGTTAGAGCCGTACTGAATTGTTACTTACTGATTTTATCTGTTCACGCCGCTGGATGCAGAAAACCGATCCCTGTCTCATCAAGGCCAACGAATCGGATCACTTCGCAGCCATAAACGGAAATAGAGCTTCTCCCAGTGGGGACGCACTCATCGACATGTTCAGTCCCAAGCAATACACCGAAAATAATAACTCACGGATGTCACCCTTCAGTGGTCCCACGGCGCCAGAATCAGTGAACGGAGTTAGCTCCGCGCCCTCTTTTGGAGGCATGTCTAATGACGAGATACAGAACTATCTCATTTCCAAGTTTCAAGAAATGGGAGGCTTTCCCGAAAACAGTTCACCGAAAAAATTCAACGCCAATCAGCAATTTTATCAGAACTGCAACGCATTTCCCAATATTCCGCCGCTGACTAACCACTACAGCACGGCAGACTTGGCAAATCTGCTCAACCACAGTGTGTTTCGAGAGCCAGGTGGTTCAGCCGATAATCTGGTGCCACTCGCGCAAGCGATGAGCATTGGCCAGTCTGAGAACTCTCTGTTCAGCAATAGCCAGGAATCGTCATCTAAAGACTCGACCCCAGACGAGCTCAGTTCTGACGAGGGTGGGAGCGGGTTTATAATGCCACTGTCGCACAATGGAACGCTAACGGCGACGAGTGAAGACGGGAGAGTACGTCTGATAGTACCTGTAAGCCCATCCGAAAGCACGTCAGAGGTAGGCGAAGCGGGAGCGGCGGCAGCACGGGTTCGAGAACCTGCTGCCTCAAGTTCCGTGAACACTCTAACAGTTCCGGGCGCAGGGCGACTAGTGGCGCCAGCTGCACCCATCACACGCACTACCAGCGAGAAAGTTCCTAACCGGAGCGAGATGATGACGGCACTGCGCTCGCAATGGACGCGGCACACCACCAAGTAGAATATATGTTATAGTTATGACCTTATATTGTTCACTTTATTCTAGTCAGAATCCGGTTACCTTGGCTGTAAATTGTTATTTGTTTTTAGCAAGATTGTATATTTTTATAGTATTATATTTTTGTAGATAGACCCTCGAATGATCATAAACTTGACAACAAACACGTTGAATCCACTGTACCCATATCAAGGGACTCAATTATTACTATTTATTATAAAGCATGTTAATGCAAATACATAATGTGTAGAGATATCAGATATAATACGCGCACTTTATAGCGTTTTTACTGTTCTCATCCCAAATAATCACCAATACGTAGAGTACTTACATATCCTTTATCATATCGACATTAAATAGGGTTTAGTTTTATGAGCACTCTGTAATGGTTATAAAGTGTAAGCTATGGTTATAATCATACTTTGGATGAACTACAAAAAGTCAAATAATATTATTTTTTGTATCATGTTGAATAATAACTTTCATGGTGTTGTTTTTAGGCCTTCGTAGGTATACTAGTCATTGTGATAACTGATGCGTATGGTTACATATAGATGGATGCTTGTAAAAATTATGGTTACCAGCTAATGGTAGCTGGAAATTTTCGATGTGATCGAATGTAGTTTATATTTTTTACCCATCGATGTTAACATAGATACTCACTCAGCCGATATGGAGGAAGAGGTTATCAATATATCTATAAGTTAAGATAAATGTATATTTATATAATTTCATATGTGTTCTAATAATTCTCTTGGATTCTTTTCTGGACATTAAAATGACGTGTCTGCCAATCATAATGTTATTTACCGTTTATAATGTTAAAAACGTGATTTATTATATATCATATTATAATATATTACGTTACTATCTGAATTATATTAATATATGTGTAAAAAACGATCTTTATTAGAAAAATGTGGGTAGAAAGTAGTTTAAATGCAAGTCTTATATTTATATGTATATGATGTAGATTGCATTGAGCTTTTAGTACTTCGGGTGTAATACATATTAACTAAAAATCTTCGAGGAGAAATGAGCCTAGTACCTAATAATATTGGTGCCAAAATTAAATCTAAAATCTACTAGTTAATGTCTTTGGACCAAAGTGAATGGTACCAATGTGCCATATCCGTGAATTAAAACATCAGGTTTTAAATATTAATACATTTCGTATAAAACTTTGATCTATCAAACTTGTAGTCTAGCCTAAACTCGTATAGGCTGGTATATAGGTTGTTTACATGTAGACAAATAATTATATAACATATATATATTATATAAAATTATTTACTGAAATTATATCTACTATAGGTAGAGTACCAGTTAGAAATACTACACTTTTGGGGAAAGAAACACACTTTAGAAGCTTTGTACTTATACATCCTTCCAAACATAATGCATCCGGCTACCTTACGATTACGATAGAGATTTGTGCTCCGGCCACTGCAAGTTTTCAAACTTTGTTTTGCTACGATTTATGCAACCCTGGTATAGCTCGAAAGTATTTCAAGGCTCAGTATACTTAAAGAATAAATAAAAATCCTTATACCAATGGTCAGTAAGATTTTTAATAAACTTACTTTATACATTTTGTATGTAAATGTAAATGTTTTATTAATGCCAAACATTTGAACTTTTTTGAAAGCTAATCAGAGTGCGATGAGGCTCATAATAATATTCAACTCAGACTAAATAGTGTAAGTTAGTTTCAAATCTATGTCACACAATAATATTATAATTTTATAAGGTTTAAAACACTAGCAACACTAAGGGTGATATCTATAGACCGTACTTGGATTTCCCTCTGACTCTCTAAAACTTTAAAACTCTGATTTTTTCTGAAATTTATAAGCATGAGATTCATAGGCCATTTATTCTTTTTCTTCATTTACTTCGAAATGTAAATGTATTTGCCTCTTATCACAGAAACGAGAAAAATATATTTACTTTTATTTTGCTCATACTTAGCTATTGTTAAGTATTTAATTAGCATCACAAGGACTATAAACTCTAGGCTTAAATATATTTATTGCAATTAGTTAGTCGTATTTTGTCGCTACACTCACGTTGTAAAAACAAACACACAGATACTCACAAAGAAGCATACAAACAAAACATACACACGCCACATGCACACACCTACACGCACATACTCTCACCCACATTCAATGCGTGATAGTGATTTATTTATTATGTTAAATAAAGCTGTTAATGTTCATATTATTTGATATACTTACTATAAATACTATGCACATAGGTCATTCATCCGTTTGGAGGCAGCTGGTGTCAGTAATACAGTTTATAACCACAACAGACATCAACGTCCTATCCGTTTAAAGAATGATTACCTGTAGTGCATACCTACTTCAAGACAACTAATATGTGCTTACATAATATAAAACTTTATTAAAGATCAATGAAGTTTTTATTTATTTATGTATATGTATAATATATACATTATTCATTTACTTGTTCATTAAAATACGCCATAAGGAAACACTGAGCAGAGTTTAAGTACGATCTTATACATATCAGCCTAAGAAAACAATGTACGATTGTATTCTATACGCAGTCAAAACCTATATTGCACCCGCTGCTGTAGTAACTGTCCTATTGTAAATCTTACGTATGTAATGCTCCTATGAATAAAACATTCTTCAATGTTGCCATTGTATAAAATATTACATTATTTTATGAGGTCTATACCAAAATGTGTCAAAATTCTAAACGACAGGAGAATGTGTGTCTAATATTAAGCTTTATTATCTATATATTTGATGTAACAAGTTTAACATATCGGTTAAGATTAGAAGTTGTTGACATATTATATTCATGCAGTCCTATATCAGATTATTAATCACACAGGTTTGAAAATTACAAAAGGAGTACATACTCAATACAGAAATAAACGTAAATAGTACATCAATTGTAGTCATTATTTCTTGCTGGCGGCTATTTAAACCCAAATGATACATTGTATATTAATATTAACATTTAGTTGTATCAAAAGTATAAGATATATGCTAGATATACACATGTACCAGTGAGTATTTGTAATAAACTGCTACTACATTACATGGATACAAAAGTGAAGGAGTTAAAAAACATGTGGTGGAACCACATTTAATACTAATGTGGACAGGCACCTGCGCAGACGCAATGTGAACGCGGCGCGGCGCACGAGAACAATGCAAAACGTCAAGCGGCCGCCGGCCGGCCCGGCTACATCGCTCGATCGCCTGCCGCAGTGCACAGCGACATAATACGCCGAGCGCACGTCATTCATTGCATCTTTTACGTTTGATAATTTATAACAATGCTGAACAAAGAGAAGTCGACAGTATGATGATATTAAACATCATTGATTTAGTTAAACTTAAGGTTAACTACCTAAATATATATGTGCCAGATTTACATACTTTTGAAGTGGTTCGATTTCCATACAAATATATTTTCCATTTATTTGAAAGGAGAGTATATTTTCACGCTGGTTAAACTCTGGTTTGATATTGGTCTTTATTTGCGGCAAATCACATTTCTTTGAAGAAAATATTAGATGTTATCAAATTCTTCAGATTAAGAACGCACAAAGTATGAACATAGACGCCCTTTAAACTACATGATAGAGAGTAAATATAGGATAAAAGTACTGATATTTTCATGAAATATTTAAACTAACTATAAAATATTGTGGGCACACTGTATGCTTTCAAATATTCTTATCTTCTATTACGACTACTAATTTCCACACTAAATAAAGAATAAAAATTACAACGCAATGGGGCAACGTTTATTCTATAGATTTCTTACATTTATATCATAGTTTAGTTCTACAAATAATATGTAAGTAACATAAAGACAAAATATTATATTCTGTCTTAAGTTTTTGAGTCTGCATACATACATTAATCTGATTTATCAACTTTAAAGTGTAATTTATAATTGAAATCCTTAATGTAACTTTTAGTTTTCTACTAATGGATTTCGTTCCAAATTTGGATCTTAGCTATGAATAAGTCTGTGGTTTTAACGTTTTACATGATAAAAGAGTAGGTATCTAACTCGTGAACTGATATTGACATTCGGACAGAGGAAAACAGTGCGAACCAATTATAGAGCACCGAGTCCGACCTAGAGATCTACTATAATTGACACGAGTGACTTAGAATCACACTCGGGATCGTTCAGCGATAGACCCCCTTACCTCAATTGCACCCGTCATCGTTTGCGTTCGGCACCAAAATAGAATGGTTAATGGTTTTATTAGTTTGCTTCGAATTATAACGTCAAAATACGATAACCTATCCATTTGGGAATGTGTTTCAAAGGTATATAAAGAAATGTAAAAGAACAGATTCTTAGTTTGGTCATACAAATAATTAATATTTACTGAATTCATCGACAATTGTAGCCAAAACGATATGTGTGTCATGAAAGTCAATAACGCGACTGCAAGTATAAATCCAAATCGATCGAGTAGAAAAAAACGATTGCACTCTCGGCTCTGATTATACAAGTAATATGAAAAACAGTTTCAGTAAAAGTATGGTAATGTTTAATTTTTAAAAAAAACGAATACTTGTCTACCATTGAAGATATTCGTATCGTACACCGTATAGTCCGCTGGCAAACGAGCAAACGGGCCACCTGATGGTAAGCGATCACCGTCATCATGGATATTTATAAATACTAGGGGCATAACGATACGTTGCCAATCATTGTAGCTACTCATGTGGTTACTCGAAAATATACTTTGTATACTATACTATATAGTAGTATACATGTATGTATATGTATATATATGTATACATACATATATATACTATTGTACTATAAAATTGTCCCAATTCTGTAGCACGTCACTGGTACAAATGTTTTATAAGGCACGCGTAATACATTTCAAAATTAAATCCCTAGGTAATAAAGGATCCCTAAAGGTTTTGGAAATATAATATAGCCTATGTCATACGGGGATAGTGTAACTTCCCAACAGTGAAAGATTTTTTCATAACGGTTCAGTAGTCTCGAAGCCTATTCAATGCAAACAGACAAAGAGACAAACAAACAATCAAATCTTTCCACTTTATAATATTAGTATAGATTATTACAATGGATTATTCAAATTACAGTAATATTATGTGTGTTCAAAATAATACAGTAAGCAATATGAATGTTAGTGATGTATGTTTCTTTTGTAAAAAAAAAACCATTAAATATGAGTAGAGAAGATGTCCCGTGAATAAAAAGAACAACAACTATTGTACAACGATGAATATAGCCTTGAAACTAATTTTCATTCGAGAATGATGTCATTTCTATTGAAGAGAAGTAAGTATATAACAAGATTCTCCGGCGGTAAGCTAACAAAGAAACCGACAACGACTTTGAAACAATTTTATTTTGATTCGTCAAAATAATGGGTTTCTTGCGGATTATTGCATAGTTATTTACTTTGGCTGAGTTTGTTTCCAAACTTTGCCTGAATTCTCGGATACGTAGATATGAATAGGAATGGGTCATGCTTTTTAATATTCAATAAATTAAAATGGACAAATGGAGGAACGAATGTCCGAAAAGATAAATATTGATACCCAATTTTTATGACTTGTTTGATAAAAATTGGGCCCCTTTTTATCGGTATTAAGTGACAGCTGACAATTATGTTGAAAATAACATAAATATAGAATTTCACTATTTCAGAGACAAATAATTATTAATTGGGTGATTTCAATTAGCTTGTGAATTCAACTCATAATTGATATTAAGCATTTAGCATTAACGTAGATAGAAAAAATAAAGATTAGGCACTACAACTTTTTTTTTGACGTTTGCGTTCTGTATACACGTGCGACGAATGTGTGTGCATAATAGGAACCAACCAAATCATGATTAGTCAAATATTTGCAAATATTGGTGCTGGGAATATTATTTATGTCTATGCCGATGTTTCTATATAAAAACATACTATTAATGGTTAACCAAAACCAAACTAACAAAATGGGAATGGATTACTAACAATGGTGATGGCATCTGATCGTGTAAATATAGGTACTAATCAATCATTTGCTTACAACAGTTGTCATCGAGTGCGAAAATAGACCGGTGGTTCTCTCTTCTGCCGACTACACCAGCACTGTCGCGCCCGGAGAGTGGTTTCATATCCGGGATGGAAGACGGTGCTGACGCTGCAACCCTCGCGGAAGCCAAGAGCCTGCTGCTACAATTGGGCGCGAAGAAGAAACGACGACTGATCCCCATACGCTTCATGAGACGAAAAATAGTTGTTAATAAACACACTTTACTTTAATTATAAGTTATCTGTGCGCGTTGTTCATTATCATGGTATTGAGGAGTATGAGGAATGTATCGGCAATAATTAACGAGTATAAAGATAATTATGATGTATAAGGTGTAGTAACAATTTTAGGAATAGTTTTGTTTTAGGAAGACCCACTGATTGTAGAGCTAAGTATAAAGGCTGAAATTCAGTAAATAATGTAGCAACATATCAAAGTTGAACATGTTTGTATTTCGAGAGTAAAAGACTTATGAGGGGAATGATTTTACAACTCCAAATATTAGGAATATCATTCAGTGTTTAAACGTGGGTTCCTAGCATTGAGTTGAGTACTAGGTAAAATATCTGGTAAACCTATGGCGTGCTTCTGCTCCCGCCTGCACGTATTAAAACCTTCAAACGTAACTCATCAAGATAAAACTATACCTTATAAAAGTATCGCCATAAAAGCTACAGTGCAAACTCCTCCTAGCGTCCTCTACTGCCAAAACATTGGTCAAAAAATACGACTGCATCAGAAGCACACAAAATGTATGTAGTCGCGCAA
Organism: Apeira syringaria; assembly: GCA_934044485.1. Lineage (NCBI taxonomy): Eukaryota > Metazoa > Arthropoda > Insecta > Lepidoptera > Geometridae > Apeira > Apeira syringaria. The sequence continues at coordinate 6,207,735 of OW203655.1, read as the reverse complement.
AAGCAGTCATACTTATACACACATAATACTTTTATATTCAGTCAGATTCAAGCGGTCTTAGCTCAGCGGTGGAACAAACTGACGGACGCTAGTTCGATTCGACCATTTGCTTAGGTGAGTGAAGATAACACCGTTATCGAATTCGCATCATGGTAATAGAGCACTTTCGAGTACGTGCCTGGCTAGCTACCACCCTCAAGTTTGATAAACTATCGCCACTCACTGACCGTCGAGTGAGACAAAAATTAAACGCTAGATCCATAACGCATTAAAAATTAAGAGAATCAATGATGTCGTGGATAAGTTCTTTATATACTCGTACAACGGTACCCTAAATATGAAAAGAGGTGTATTGCTAGTTTAAAGTCGATGTCTATATGTGTATATAATATATCTGTCTCGTTCGTGCTTGTACGCTTTTGCTTTTATAATATTCCTCACCGTGAAGATCTCTTAGATTACTTATATATAAAAAATATAACTTATTCAAGGGGCCGTTTTTCTTATTGCTGTAATATATTTCCTATGCGCAGTATCTTCCTTCTCTGCATAAAGTGCGATGTCCGAGACTACGTATTTTAAACTACTTATTTATTAGTTGTGCTTATTTTGGTTATTCAAACTTGCTTCATTTATTGAACTTCTGAATTATATTTTAGTATATCCAATGATATTATATGTTTATATGAGGTAGATGTCGCACAAGCGCGCGGAAACTGAGGCGGCAAAATTAAGTCAATTGTAGTAATTTTCATTGCGACGCGTATATCAAGCGTAAGTCTAAACATATAGCCATCCTTTTCTATATTATTTGTACCATACTATCTGTCGCAGTAAGCATGTTTATGTCGTAAAGGAACAAAATCTGAGCACCGCGCAGTATGAATATACGTCATCTTTAGTAAAACATCATTGAGTATATCCTAATGAAAAGAGCCTGCGAAGTTTTATTTAGTTCAGTCAAAAGTATGTATGACTTTAGCTTTGTAAAAACCCGGAGTCTCCAAATTGGAGTGGCCATTTTAGAAAAGAATTTGGTCCTATGTCATTTATTTATCGAAGGGTTCCATAATTGAGCTGACAAGAGGGTTTAGATCATAAACAGGAGTTATTATTGGGCTGGTCCAATGTTCGGGTTTATTATTATTTTACGATAATCTGTAGTCGCTGCCTTATATTAAACACTTAATATTTAGGTACGTGTAATACATTTTGCTAAAGTGTTTGGATGTGGTTATTTCTAAACTGAAATAAATATTAATTATGTGCATAACATGTCTGAGAATGGTAATACGAATAGAGTTATTAAAGAAGTTCCATGAAATGTGACAGAATATGAAATAATATTTCAATCTGTAAGTTTGAGACATTCATGCGAGTCGAACATATTGTTAATTGATCGGACCTTAATCGCGTGAACTAGTTAAGTAATTTATTTACCTAGACAATCTTATAGCTCTCCCTGATATTGTCACTAGCATTTTTCCATTCTTCTTATGACCACGACCAATGCTGTTCACCAAGACTCAAACGTCCGATTATCAATTTAATCGTCGGTCAAACAGTTTTCACCATACAGTTAAACTGTGTGACCGACGATTAAATTTTTTTTTTTTTTTTTCACACTCCGACCCCCGCACTAGGATTCCCTGTATCGCGGGAGGCATGGACACAAACATCCAAGACCCGGGACAAACATCTACACTCATCGCACAAATGTTTGCCCCGGCCGGGATTCGAACCCAGGGTCCCGGAGACACAGTAGTCATGTCACTGACACCATCCACTGCGCCACGGCGACCGTCATCAATCATATCAGTCCTATCAATTGATGATAGGACGTTTAAATTTTGGCGACCTCCATCTTAAGGCTATACTATTCACCAAAATTTAAACGTCCGATTAATTACTAACCGTTAACTGTTTGGTAAAAACTGTTTGACCGACGGTTAAATTGATAATCGGACGTTTTAAATATTCATGAACACTAGCCTAAATGTCTTTGACGCGATTAAGTCCCGATCGATTTATTAACAATATTTCAATATTTTTATTCTAATTCAATATGCAATGACTGCACTGACTAATAAAAATATTTTAGAGTAACTACAAAGAGTGAGCTCTATGGTGCTATTACACGAGTGCTTTATAGATACATAATTCACAAATGTATATTACAGGAATCATGCGCGTTACCTACAGGTTTGAAATTAGATGTTCTCATCATCATCATCATCTCAGCCATAGGACGTCCACTGCTGGACATAGGCCTCCCCTAAATGTTCTCATAGTATTTAATAAATCGATTCTTCAAAGGAGAATAAACAGAGTCTTAAAAAGGATTGGCAACGTATTGTAATGCCCCCAGTATTACAGATATCCATAGGCGACGGTTATCGCTTACCATCAGGTGGCTTGTCTGCTTATACACTAACTATGTACTTACTTACGGCATCGCAGTGGTAATAAATAAATAAATAAACAAACTAGAACTATGTTAGTCCTAGTAGACAGGAATATACAATATAAATGGAATATTAAAAAAAATACAGAATAGCATGAAAAACGTTGTACCTTAACTGTTACATCCTCTTAGTTATTGAACCTCTGTATAATAGGTTTATAGTATATAATAGATATTTATATAGTATATGATACGCACAACTATTGCTGATAAGATTAAGACTGGTTAAAGGTAAGTAGGATTTCTTGAACAACGCGCACTGTATAGTAGGTCAATTTGCAACCAATCAATTATGTTAAATATAATTAAGGACGAGCGATGCAATGGTATTTAAATTAATGATTAATTCAATTATTAACTATTAATTTATATGACCCAAGTAAAAGTATTAAATGAACATTTAACATAGGCGTAAGTAATTATATTTTACTAGCTGACCAAACAGACGTTGTCCTGTCTTAACTATTAATGTTGAAGTCGAATATTCTGATCAATGGTCGAATAAATAAAAATATTTCGTCAATCATCAAACTGTCAACAATTGACAACTCGATCAAACACCGTAATGTTACATTAAATAAAATATTATCGAAAACACTGAGAAGGTTATATTAGATGATTGTATAAGGACATTAATTTATCTTACATTTTCTAATTTTCCGTGCAACTTTGTTAATTTTTTCTTGCGTAAGAACTGTCTTGTGTCTATAACAAAAACAACAAAAAAAGAATTAGCAGAATTGGTCCAGCCGTTCACGCGTGATGTCGTGACCAAGGGAAATAGGTTATAAAATCTAAATAGGTTCATTTTTATATACAGATTTTATACTAAGATATCATTACAAATTTGACAGCTGTCAAAGCATTATATTATTATGACAGTACTAAAAGTGTTCTTATAAATCTCGTTTACGTTCTCTTATTGTTTATTCTTCCATCATTATTTTCATTTTGAAAAGAGCAATTCTATTTTATGGATTTGTTCGAATTGTAATAAAACACTACCGTTTTTTTCAAGTTAAAACAGAAAAAATACTAGCTGAGCCCCGCTGCTTTATCCTGCGTCGACAACGGTTTTGTCCACATAAAAAATAGTCGCATACCAAGTTGTATTAAAAATTTGAGCAACCTAACAGCCGTGGCAAATGTGATTACTCCCACTCACTCCATACTTACACACCCATCGGGTCAGTGCCAAGGTATATGATAAACAGATGATAACACCTACTTCAAGATAAGCTGGATCCAAGACTAGACTTTATTTCAGGTTGACAAACATGGTCAGGGCCCCATTTTACACTCAAAAAGTGTACACATCTCAATTGTCCCGCAAATAATTAGAACATTCTGACCAGACTCATCCTACAGCCACTTAAAAACCAATCAAATAGTCCTAATGGACAAGTTGATTGGTTTTTCAAACATTTGACAAACCCACTTATGTGTTTATACCCATAAAACCTACATCTGTGGGTATTAACCCACAAAATGGTTTCTCGAATGTTTCATCGCAAGTGGTACTACAAAACTAGAGGAAACAGTTTTAATTAGATTAAGTAAATACACTTTAATTATACTTTATAGATTGGCGTTTGGTCACTATCACACGCAATTGAAAATGTGCTAACCTAGGTAGTGCTTACATATTTGAACCGTTTGGGGTCGAGACATTAGGCCCGTGGGGACCGGGAGCTCATCGGATTTTTCAAACCTTATCAGAGCGTTTGATCGATGCGACGCGGGACCAAAATTCTGGCACATATTTGGCTCAACGAATCAGCCTCGCAATTCAACGTGGTAATGCTGCTAGCATCTGGGCACGCAGCCAACTGGTAGCGAGTTAGAGCACTTGATATTTATAGGCTGCCAATAGCTAGTGGATTGTTCAAATGTTATTATAGTAGCTGCAGTATTGTAATTAGTTTTTAGTATTTTATTTTCGTAAGGCATCGGCCCAGATTTAAAAAAATGTTAACTAAATAGTTATCTCTCTGTCTATGTGAGACAGGGCTACCTGGATCCATGGCTCATGGTTCATGAATAAGATGCACACGGGTCCAAGTAAACATTGGAGAAGATGAACGAAGGTCGCTTTCAACTGGTTCTGTTGGATATCAATATGGGAAGTTAGCTCCAGCAGCACTTATCACAGCTCCAGCTACGGCTGTAGTCATGATGTTGCAGGTAGAACACATGTATAGTGGTCGTATAATAATATGAATACAAAATACGTCAAGCATTATCCCGGTGGCCATTTTCCCGGAAGGAGGCATTTTGCGAAGTTCTGCGCCGGGTCGCTGAACGTCTACTTCGCAAAATGTCTCCTAGTCGCAAAATGTAACTTTCTCATAATGTGTGGTGGATAAGTAGGATCTTATTATTACGCAGGCTCCATTTATCGGTGCTCGTGGGATAACTGAGTAAGTGAGGAAATATTACAATCCAAGAGGGTGAAACCGCCGGGCGTAGCTTCTGCTAAATCGTTACCCTCTTGACAAGGCGGTCGGTGATCATCATTTTCAGAGAGTAAGGACGGCAGATGTTACACGCTTTATGATGTTACGCCGTCTTTTGTCACCTGTCTTCCTGGTGCACTCATTTAAGAGACCCCCGACTGCTGACATAAATTGGTCGGACTATCGCATGGGTACTAATAATAGAGTATTAATTATAATCTAAAGAATGCATTTCAGTGATCTCAAGTGCTGATCGATAGTAACGAAAAAATACGCGTAGGAAAGTAATTAGTTTATAAGAAATAATTTTATTGTAAGGATTTATTATAATAAATAGGGGGTGTCCATGTACAAGATAGGCGATGCAAGTGTTTATAATGTAGTATGCCCATAAGGTCCCATACCTTACTTTATTATCTTACTCGAATCGAGAAGAAAAAAAGATAATCAATGTTTTTACGTTAAATAATATATGAGTAGCATTTTTAGACGATAGAGAAATCTACTCATCGAGTAACTAACCCAAAAAGAGGCATTATGACATTCGTTTGTACTAATGAAAGTTGTGTTAAAAAGTTGGCCAATGATCGTTACGACCTTAAAACGGTACCTACCGATATATTTCTTATTATATTTTTTAGAAGTATATTCTAGTAACATCTTAAGAAATTATTGTATTTGTACAGAAGCTGGAGTTTCAGTAGGTACACCAATGGGTGTTAATTCTGTTATTTACTCAAATCACCTTTATACTACAATTCCGTTCACTTGCCAGTATTAGTACGCATCAAATCTCATGAGGGTTTAAAAGTCTAATTTAGTGATAGTCATTCACAAGTGTTAAACAAATTTGAACTTTATCATAACTGTAAGGATTGTATTTTTGAATACGGTTTTAGTGAGTTTAATTTTGAATAACAGTAGGTATTAAAAAACTATTGCTACAAAGTATGCGACCGACAACTGGAAATAAGTGGATCAGCTATTGACTCATCAATTTCATAATAATGCCACTGTTCATGTCACATTCATATCATGTCTGTTCGTTTCACTTGAATCAACACAAGTTTAGAATATCACTGCTGATGGTTACCACTGATTACTCAACAGTGTCCCATTTCTATTACCAACGAATGAACTTGATACTTGCACGAACGCATTATTCAAATGAAAAATGTTAGTAACATGAGTAACGTCTCGCAAAGCAGCAGAAAAAGCATTTTTATATACCTTTGTTTGACCGCTACATCACTTTATGATTAGAGATTGTGCAATCAAAGCTTGAACGCTAAACCTAATATGTAACAGGTGAGATGATTGTCAAGACCGAGCTATAGTTAAAAAAACTGCCAAAAGTAAAGGAAACAAGATATACATAGAAATGTAGAAAGTGGCAATTTGTGACCTCTGCCTACACAGTTGTTATGTATGTATGTTATTATGTTTACATTATGTCGTTATGACGTCAAAAACTGAATATCGATCAAGGCAAAAATATTTTTTGTCTGTTATTTTTATTTATCGCTCGTATTTGCGGTATTAACTTTGTTTGCCATTTTGTCGTAATTGTGACCGCACAATGGGAATAGGATGTTATGTGGTCGATAATCGATATCGACAACTTGGAAATCCCACGGTCAATTATGTCGATTAATCCCTCTCAGATAGTCGTAGAGTAAAATAAAATAACAATAGAATAATTACTACATAACTACCTAACTGTCCAACCGGTTCGTCAGTTACGCATTCACAATCTTTTTTTTAATAAGGGGGACATTCAATGTCTATTTTTTAAAAGTCTGACATCAATTTGAAACTTTATCCATCGAATATCCATCCGAAGGCCTTTCCATTGACAAATACCTATTTTTTAAAATCAATTATTGAGAGTAGAAGCTGTATCCTTTCGATCGCGATCTGGGAGCGTAAACTCACCTGACTATAGCCAGCGGACATGCTCTTTTTTAGTCTTTTTTTATTGGGGTAAAATGCATTTACGCACTTTCGCCTACCGGGAAAGTAGGCGGGGTATGTCGGGCTCACTCGAGCATCGCATCCGCGACACTCCCTGGGGGGCCTCTTAGCCGCAGCTAGCAGCCCCATCGCCAGCGGCTTTGATCGGACATGCCCCACCTAACATAGTGCGAAATACTCAACTGTAAACGTGAGAAAAAAGGGACACTATACTAAGTATATACCTTTTTTATTTTCGATAGAATATATATAACCAGTCTGGCTATAAATACTGTTACATAAAAATTTTTCTATTTTTAAACTTATCAATTATTTTGAATTTGGAACGCTTTTAATAATTTAAGAACTTCTTTCGATTAATTTTACATATTTTTTGGTGTTCATTACCAAATTACTTCCGGACTTAAAAGAGCTGAAGACTGGCCCTCTAGCCCAGATCTCAACCCTTTTCGACTACAAATTTTGGTCAGTTTTAGAGGACATGGTCTGTTCTAAAGGACACGGTAACATTGAGTCTCGTCAAAAATCTCTGGAAAGCTTAGGCTTTGTATCTACTTTATAAGCGAGACGTGTGCCAGCTCTTAATGCATGATTTCTTACTGGTCACAAAGTATGTAAAGCATCCAGTAAAGCGAGTTTCGTAACCTTAGCCTTGTTGACTCAAACCAAGTTAACTGGCGTATCGGTGACCTACGACATATTGAATCATTGGAGTAAAGTGGCGGCGATGATATCACTGTTCGACCTAGCGCGCAGCTCGAATCATGGCTGCGTTATCATTCCAATGTCGCAAATACAACAAATACAAAATATTCGTGCGCCGTGTGGATTTTTATGTTGCTGACGTCGTTAGCGCTTTTCGATTGTTTCGGACCGCACTTAGTTGCTTTAATTTTCAACCTATGATTTGTTGATGAGCATTTGATTTTCTCAATTTTACTATGTTGCTTATTTTAAGCCAAGGTTCTTCTGACAGTTTAGTTTAATAGTGAACTTATCTGTTCAAAGTAAGTTGGGAATGTTTGGGAGAGTGCACAACGATCAAGCATAGGTCCGACGTTAACGGTGGTCACGGTTAGAATGAGCGGGTGGAGAGCGGCGCGGATAAGCCAGCTGAGATCACGTGACACTGGGCGGCCGTAGGAATTTAACAAAATAAACTCGTATAAAATGAACAATAATGGATATTGCAATGAAAATCCTGACTGTGTCTTGACTACGCTATTTATTATATACCCACCAAACCAAGTTTTGTATGAATATTCTTATTATTTGGAAGACATACGTTTTATTTAATAAAAGCTTGTTTGTGAAAGTATTAAACTATCGAGATCTATGAAGTTATCTAATCGTATTTTAACTCCTGAACATTTCTTTATTATTCTAATAACCAAAGGTATTCAAACTGGTAAAATTGCGAAAAGCGATAAAAGTTTTTAATATAGTATATTTACAACGCCTTAAGCATCACTAGATTAACTGGTCCAGAGGGTCATCCGCCTAAAAATATTGCTTTGACTATTGCTATAGTTTTCGACTTTCTTTCCCTCTTTTCGAACCTAAGAAAGCTTAAATAATTTATTCATTCGTAATAAATTAATTATATAATAATTAATATTAAAAAAATGTTGAAGCTTTCTTACGTTCAAAAAGACGAAAATATGGCGAAAACTATAGCAATAGTCAACGCAATAATTTTAGGCAGATGACTCCCAGATGTTACCATACTAGCAGAAGATGCATTGTTTGCACAAACCAAACGTGCCTTAAGGCACGCTATGTTTTGTACACAATCAAATAGCGCATGGATTATCTAGATCTAGATATTGAATGGTTGTCATGTTTACAATCTTGTATTTTTAATAGGCTTAATTATTTTTATAATTTAATTAATTATATAAATTATTAAATAAATTATAAAGAAAACATCGAAATCGGCGATGTCGCGTCGGATAAATAATTCTCATTATGGATACTTAGTCGTCTAATCAAATAAGTGAAAATTATTAAACATTAGCATTTAATATTTTAGTAATTAAGTAGTTTAATTTATTCATTGTTTACATAACCTAAGCTAACAGAGATATTATAAGTTTCAACGCGTGTTTATGACTGATATCGTCACTGACCATCAAGTGAGATAGTGGTCAAACGATAGAATTATAAAGTATAAAAAACAGCACTTAGCACTCTCACTTTTATGTTCGCAATGAATCGTATGACGAGCGAAATTATTCTTAGCTTATAAATAAATCTGCAATTAGCTATTTTCTTGTTTTAATTTCGTTATTGAACTGCAGATTTTCAGATCATTAAAATGCTTTATTTTATTTATTATAAATCTTCAACCCTCGGTATAATCGAGCAGCTACAATACTGTAGCTACAATACCATAATAAACATAATCTTGAAACTTAACAATCTATCGTAGGCGACGGTGTAATCGCTTACCAACAGGTGGTCCGTCTGCTTATTTACCGTCTATCGAATATAAAAGTAACCTCGACTGAGGTTAGTAAACACCATAATTTTATTATGATGTTACAAATGAAAAGGCGAAAAGGTAGGTGCGCATTTTTAATTTATTTTGCTTTAGGTGCACTATAATAATTATATTATTCATGTTTCTTTGCATGTTTTTTGTTCATCTCATGTTAGGTAATGAGAGTTTTGATTTATACCAAATTTTACAACTCCGTGATAACATAATTAATAAAACATACACATTCTACATTTAGTGTAAGATTCTAGGTATGTTACACTAAGAAAGTCACTCGTTGCTTTTCAAGTTTTTTCATTACAAAGAAACTTAAAAAATACAAGTCTCTTTTCCATATAATTGTAGAGTACATTATTGAACTAAAGTCCGGCCATCGAGATAATGCGTTTGACAGTTGACATTTATGTTGTGAGTGCGCATTTTTAGAAGTTATAATTAAAAAGGAGAACATAAGATTTTGTCCAAATAGTTGTTACTAAACTGTAAACCTGTGTGCTTTAATACAGAAAAAAAATTAATAACACGAACTGTTAAATGCAATATCTCAGCGACCGCACCGCAGTTACGTTTATTTTTTTACTATGATGTGTGATTGTATAAGACGACTGAAACTTAGGTTAGACAAATGTTTGTGTTCTAATAATAGTTTTTATTTGTAATATCTTATATTTATAAGTTATTTTAATAAACTTTGTGGTATTTCTAAATTGAATCTTTTTTATTTATATTTTTGTGGCAAAATGGTGACAGCTGAGGAAGAAGAGTCGAAGGAAAAGGAAGACGTTTGCTCCAACATTCTACTGGGACAAAGACCAAGAAATATATTTTGTTTTATCTGGAGCCTATTCCATGAAACAATTACTTATTCGTAGCAAAACAACATACTTATTTTAGTCACGTAGGACCAATAATTCGTTTATGAAACGTAAATTTCACTAGCTGACATTGGTTAGTTTACTACGACTTGTCGTTCAACTTGGATTGTACACCAAATTTATTTTACTCATTCATAATTTATCTATATTTTCAATAAAATTGAATAGAGTATGATATCAATGAAATTTTAATTTATCTGCAGTATATATTATAATAGAATATAACTAGGATTCTAATCCACCCTCGTAAAGGTTTATAGTGAAGTTAAAAAAACACTATAATCTTAACCATCTTGGTTTAGAGAGGAATAAAAACCAGTATAACCTGATCCATCCTGGTAAAAGTTTATAGGGGAATAAAAAGGGGAATTGAATCCAGCCATGGATTCGTTCAGTGGGGTATATGGGAACAGGCCACTGAGAATACACGGTGTAAATACTAAGTTTAAATTCAAAAACGAAAAACCCGCACATTTGAAAATCACATTCCAAAAAGTATGAATACGAAGATTCTTACCTGGAATTGTTACGTACTAACTATTCAATAATATAATAAAAATAAATTTGACATGGATTATACAATTTTAACTCTATACAATACCTCAAAGCTAAGCCAGAAGCTTGTCTTATACGAGTAGAAGAGGGTTTTAATAAAGAAGATAAATATTTTGTGAGTATGGATGTATGTTTGTTACTCTTTCACGCCTTAACAGCTGGATGGAGTTTTGGTGAAATTTGGTATGGAGATAGCTTATACACTAGATTAGCACATAGCCTTATTTTCATCATGACCATCATCACTGTTCTTCATCACCACGCGGGTAAAGCCGCAGGGCGCAGCTAGTGTGTAATAATGGTGAATTATTAACTGCTAGCAGTCCGTGTGATCGTACGAGGGTAAGAAAGGGAGACTAAATGGCAAATTCTTTCTGCTTTATTTCTCATCGCTGTCTCCAAGATAGGTTCTTTTAAATGTAATTATTATTAACAATACAACTCCTGCTACTTTACTGAACAAAAGGGGGAAAGGAAAGAGTTTTGGGCTAGCGTATTCACTTATGCCTACACTTTGATGAAACAAAGCTTGAGGATTGATTTTATTATAGTTGACACTTGCTAATAGCATACGGGGGGCAGCATATTTTATGTCCACCAGTGGACATCCAATTGCTGAGAAGAAGAAGAATAGCATACGTAGTCGAAAAGAAAATAGGTAAGCCACAATATATTAATTATTAATCAGAACGTTGTTCTTAGTTTACCTAGTGGAAACTTGTACCTCAAACCACAGCACAGAATAAATAAACGGTTTAGCTGCTTCTTGAAAAGTAATGACTGCTATTTGGCTCGGATACAACACATAATCGCACGCGTGCCAATCGACACAATTCAAAATATTGCTCGTTAAAATTATGGTTTGATGTGGATTCAAAGTGACATTCGGTCACGTAGGCATTGTCCAGCGTCTACAAATCCTGTTGCGAGACATCTTTTGAATTATCAAATAGGAATAACCGCTACAGACAGCAGCCATGGGATAAATATATCCTAAGTAGGTATATTACATAATATGGTATAATGGGTATAAAATAAATTTAGAAAACTTGGAACCGACTTCAACACTCAAAAGTGTGAAATAACTTGTTGAAGTCGGTACCATGATAGTTCAAAAGTAATTAATATCAAAATATTGTGCTCATGCCTAGTACTGTCGTAATAATAAAAGTAGTTCTTTTTTAAATAAGTTATTTTCGCCTAAACTCGATGTTACCTGAAATTAAGTATCTCTGTGCTCAAATAAATTATTTAAAAAAAAAATATATATATATGTTTTTAATATCATTGGCGATGGTTGGTGGTTCTTGGACAGTTGGACAGTGCCTACAAGTGCCGGACACAAATGGTCGTGACTGGCTAATAAATACCAATTGTCACTTAATAACAGATTGACTCCGACGTATGTTAAGTGAAGGACAACCGACGGTGCTAAATTGAGGAGAACACCTCAACGGTATATTATCAGACCTTTTAACCTTTGGGGCACAGCAAACAAAATAATTTAAAGAAACTGATACCTAAATGTGTGTCAAGATATTCTTGAAAATGAACAAGGATGCTTGGAACATTAATTATATTGTGTATACTTTATATATGCTTTTGATATAAGAAAGGCTAGCGTGTTTGTTTATATCTCTGATGAAGGTCAGTGACGATGCTGCTGATCGCAACGATCTTCGAAATTCTTTTCTCGTTATTAGCTCGTATTTGAATTTTCCTTTTAGCTTTGTTATTTATATAATATTACTTTATTTATAAAATTATGTAATATTACACATCTATGTATAATATAGATATCGGTAGATAGAGACATGACCTTTAGTCTCAGGGAAGATAAGCATTTCTCCGTGTAATTTCATGTAAAATATGACATCCTGTTATTGATATCTTGAATCCGTCGACATTATGCGGACCTCCGTATAATGTCGTAGGTACCTACGTACCATACATGCTGTGGATTTGCTATAGGAGTTATCTTCACCGGAAACCCAAGCTTGTTGTTGGGGATCGAACCAGTGTCAGTCAGTTTGATACCTACCTACTGCCTACGCTCCCCCCGCCGAGCTATCATCAAAAATATTGTGCTCATGGTACCGACTTCGACAAGTTATTTCACATTTATGAGTGTTGAAGTCGGTTCCATATTTTAGTTAAAAAAAAATCCATCGATTTTTTCACCCGCAATTAATCAATAATGATCTTGAGCTTACTTTTCATAGCTGCGGACCGCGCTTCTGTTTACTATGTCAGCACATTGAATAAAGACCCTGGTTTTCATGTATATAATTATGTTTTTTGAACGAGAATAGTTTCGACTCCTATCTATCTCTCACAATTACCTATAAAAAAAACAAGGCTGTTTCATCCATAAACTCATTTTAAAATTACGTACTCATATTACGTACTCTTTAGTTTTACCTTATAAGATGTGAGTCACTCAATTGTTCAGACCAAGGGCTTTTGTCACCCACACTTATGTTGCACTAATCTAGAGGTACGTAGGTCGACAGGTCTCCGTTGACAGAATCTAGAGTACCTATATAGGTAGGTTCTCTAGATTCTGTCAACGGGGACCAATTAATTACTATTTATATATAAAGAAAATTGTGACTGACTCATCTGTCTCTCTGTTTGACCTGTGTCTGGGTGTGTATATATATCAGTCATCAGGTTACCATAGTACAGGCTCTGCCTAGTTTGGGACCTGAAGACCTTGTGTGAATGTTGTCCCATATTATTATTATTATTATTATCTATAAATAGCTCATCTGACGCGATTGTGCCAAAACTGATTGATGAGTGATTTATGAAGTTAGCATCAATTTTCAAAATGCATCCTCTAAAGAGGTGTAACAGGGGTTTTTAAATTGAGGGGGTACAAGATAAATAGGAGCTCTATGTGGTTAACTGTTTGAGGTACCAGTTAAATAAATTTAAAATCTTACATATAAAGACTTAAGTATAAAGAAGTTCATCAAATTTTTTGTGGACTTGTTGGAACATTAATTTAATAGCAATAATAGGAAGGCTACTAACTATTCAAGTTCTCTTAGCAAATAATTGAACCAGATACACTATTGGCAAACGGTTGTGTTTGTTGTTGTTTTCTTTTACATGAGCAATTAGTGCATTTTGTCAACAGACAGGCGAACAGGAAGGCGTTTCTCCTGCCTGATTTACTAAAAATATTTAGAGAGTACGTGCTGCATTATATTTATTGGAATTCTAACTATAATAGTTTGATTTAGACAAGCTACACTCCACGGTTCTACGACGAGGACTACGAGTTGCAATCTTCTTCTTATTCTCTCAGCCATGTGCGTCCACTGCTGGACAGATGACTCCCCCATATAGAGGGGATTTGCCAATACTCGCCACGCTTGGCAGGCGGATTGGCGAGCGCAGTATGATTTCCAATCCTCAGAAGGCGCTGCTGCCCACCTTCTGGTACGTGGTCCCTTAGCCGACTCTTACGGCACCCACGGGAAGGAATGGGGGAGTACTATTCTAGACCGGTACCACCACGGCGACGATTTGAAATGTCTCTTATAAATCCAGTTATCTCACAGGAACCGCTGTATGTTTTTGGAATAAAGAGTATTAGTTAAATATCCTATTAAAGGGATGGCGAACCGAAGGCACTCGTGCTATTGCACGCAACACAATATTTTGGGCACGTCACTGTTAAAAAAATTCATTATGCATTACGAAAAACAGTGTGAAGTAGATATAATATGACTAGACATGCCGCATGTATTCTGCTTAAAATAACATTTTACAACCAATGATATTATATGTTTATACTCGTATGAGGTAGATGTGGCACAAGCGCGCGGAAACTGAGGCGGCAAAATTAAGTCAATTGTAGTAATTTTCATTGTGACGCGTATTTCAAGCGCAAGTCTAAACATGTAGCTATCCTTTTCTATATTATTTGTACCGTATTATCTGTCGCAGTAAGCATGTTTATGTCGTAAAGGAACAAAATCTGAGCACCGCGCAGTATGAATATATGTCATCTTTAGTAAAACATCATTGTTTACAACGCTAACATACAGCAATAGAAGTTGAAACGTTGCAAAATGTACCTATTTTTGAAATAAAGAGTGTTCAGTATTTATTATTATTATTTTCCCAATAATCACAATGACAAAACTGTTTGATGGCACGTCTGTGACCTCAATAAACATTTCTTTAGAAAATGGCACGTTGATATAAAAAGGTTCGCCGTCCCTGTCCTATTACAACGTTTTAGGTGTGTATCTTTATACCAAATTTCATTTAAATCCACTCAGCTGCTTTAGCGCGGAGTAGTAACAGACACAAATTGATATACAATGTTAATAAAAAAGTAAAAAAATGAATTTCTTTTCCGAATTACGATCATTATTTTCTCCCACGTAGATTACGGTTTTCTCTCTACCTCAATTATCCCACGGGAACTATACTTTTTCCGAGATAAAAATAGCCTACGTGTTATTCCAGGGTCTAACCTATATCTACATACTAAATTTCATCGAAATCGGTACAGCCGGTTGATCGGGAAAGAGTAACAGAGGTTTTTGAATTATTTGATTATCCCCGGGAACAGCAAATATTTTCGGGGTGAAAAGTAGCATATGTGTTAATCTATGGTTTAAACTATCTCCATACCAAAATTCATCAAAATCGATGCAGCCGTTTGAGCGTGGAGGAGTAACAAATATACACACCTACAAACTTTCGCCTTTATAATATTTAGTGGGATTTCCATTGGAAATAACTCCCGGAGTGGTCGAATAGAATGCTTAGGTCCCATTTTCAATTCAAGTATGTATTTTTTTGATTACAGAACCAAAAACATACTTATATGCGACACTGGGCATGTAGTAATAAGTCTGTATTTATTACTCCATCTCGTTCAGGAACATTTGAGCAGGGTTCTAGAGAGTCTATAGAGCTCAAATCTAGATAATCAGAGCGCCATAACCTAGGTAGCATTATTTTTCGATTATTTTCGAAATATTATATTATTTGTAGAATTGCAATGCTGTGATGAGTGTTAGCCATCCGTGATCTTGTAAGTTTTGTAACTCATATTTGCTCCCGTTTGGTCTCCTTGCGTCAAACGTTCTGAGACGAACTTCTTGAAATATGTGTCTCCGAACTACCTACCAAGTAGAATGCTATAATAATATATAAAGTACAAGCATAACAATTAAACTCATCTCCACTGTGGAAGGCGTACCACCGCGGACTATGAGAAAGTTATAGCAAATATACAAATACAAGTATTCTCACATGAATTTGATTGAGACAAGACTAAGATATGGTTCTCTTTCGGCCTAATGCAATAACGAAAAATTGTTATTTAAAAATAACATTGAGTCAGAAATGCTGATCTTTCGATACGGCACCACGTCAGTAAGATGATCATTATCATTCAAAAAGTATGATGTAAGCGAAATACTTGTGTATTATAAATTTATTGCGAAAGTTTATCGTACAATAGTATTGGAATATGTTACACTAGCTGCATGTGTGTGCTCTCTTGTATAGGGATACCAACCACGATACAATTGTTCAGTTTGTGTAACTTTTGAATAGTTCCATGTAGTAAATTTGACATTAATGCACCAAACTGTTTGTTGTAACATTATATAATTTAATAAGTTATTCAGTAGGAGGTTATGTTAACTGTTTAAAAATAATATATAAAAGTGAAAAATATGATACGTAAATTTTTATTTTTACATTATCCATAAGTATTATAATATCCGTATTGTAGTTTTATCATTACTAGTACTTTTTTCTCTTATCACAACCAGTGGACATTTAAAAAATCAAATGAACGCATGTGCACTCGCATAAATTACTGATTATGATTTTTTAATGACCAACCATTACGCTGAGACTGTATGTACAAGATGTACATTTATTACAAGCGTAACTCATTTCTTTTGTACAAAACTTGAGACTACCGTAATAAAATGATATTAAAATATATTATTATTATTAAAAGAATATAAGCTTGCGTTTGACCACTGTCTCACCTGATGTTAAGCGACGACGCGATCTAAGGTGGAGCACGCAAACTTAGAAGGAACCTATTCACTCGCGACTTGAAGACTCCGGGGTTGTACTTATCGGGAAACACAGATTCAGGCAGTGAGTTCCACTCTCTGGCAGTACGCATTATAAAAGTGGATGCAAAACGCTTCGTGCGTTACGGTGGTATATCTACCATATAGATATACCATTATATATATATATTTTCTTAACTGTGTCAAATGACATTAGTGTGTCTTAATAAATTGTTATCATCTAAATACCAAAAGTCATTTGTATAAATACGGCCATATTTTATAAGTATCCGTATATTTATACCACTATGTGATTGTGATGTGATCATAACATTGGCACGCATACATACCAAAAGCCTTACAAAGCTTCTATCTACCTATATATCATGATATGTATAGTAGTTTGATTCACCCGTCCAAAGGCAGCGGAGGCGGTGTGGCAACACAACAGTCCACAATCCACATCGCGGTCGGCTGCGCTCACGCACGTAACATACTACCACACGGTCGAACCGTCACCATATGAGAGTTCATGTATCTCGGTGGTACCGTTATCCATCTCATAAATACTCCTAATAAGTTCAAGGATTGACCATAAAAAGTGTTCTGTGCTAATCGTGGATTAAACAGTAAGTCGTAGTTTTAAGCGCTGGCGTATAATTCACAATAGTCCAAAATATTTACAATATGCGAACATATCGGCGAACTGGTTTCTAGTTTTAATAATCTGTTATTATACTGTGATTTGCACCATATGGCAGAATGGACTTAAAATGAGTAAATGGCAGTTGACATAATGTATGGTATGTTAGGCACGTCTTGTGCAGTATTTTGTTAGCTTGCGAAAGTCTTGAGGAATAAAGCAGAAGAAATGAAAGTTTTTAAATTATTCCTATAGTTTGTGTGACCGCTTGTGTGTAATGTAAATATTTATAGGAGCGTATGGAGCTTAATAGGCAACTCCAAGACATACTTTGTGTCGCATTTCTTCGACTCTATATTTATTCTTATATTTTAACATGGCTATGACGATATTTTTTATACGCCAATTCAACTAATACGTATTAGTCGTTACATTATTAGTGGGACTAATCAATTACTAAATCCTCTTTATAATAAGTATAAATATAAAAATATAATAAAACTATGAACTGTCACATAAACTTGATTATATCTAGTTAAAGACCCAGCATTACCATTTTCTGGTCGAATTAAAAGTTCTTACTATGGGTAAATTCCTATTTCAAACATCAGATTATAAAATAACATAATCCAATAATATTCTTGAGATTTGTGAAATAGAATATAACAATATCATTTCTTGTATAAAACTGTGCACAAATAAATGGTCTAAAAATCTCAGAGTAACAACAGCATATCCCCACCAATGTACAAGTAAAGATATTAAATAACAATGAGAATGTTTCGAATAGAATTCCATTTTCAAACTTTTTAAAAGATTATCAATATGATGATAGTAGTTTGTTTCTCACTTGATGTACCGTGATGACGTGGCCGAAGGTGTAGTCACGCTAGAGCTAGAATGTTTACTGTCTCCCAAAAACTGCCGCCAGATCACATTGTATGTTGACAATTTTGCAAACTTTAAGAAGGTAGCTGGCTAGGCAGGTAGGTACTTAAAATTACCCTATCACCATACCTGCCACATGCTTGAATATGATAACGGTGTTGCTTTCACCGAAAGCTCAAACCGTCGTCGTTGGAGATCGAACCTGCGTCCGTCAGGTTGACTGCCGACGCTCCCACCGCTCGGCTTCGAAATCGTCGCCACGTTACTGCTAATATGCATACAACATTGTATAAGATACGTAAAACGTAATTTATAATTACATGTACATATATCTAATAATGTCAATATCTATATTATGTAATTTGTCTTTTTTTGTGTTACAATAAAGAATTATCTATCTATCTATATGTACAAACTACATACGTATTACAACCATGATCATAATCTATACAGTGTTCCTAAATATACAGGCTGAGCCATTTAGATGGGTATTGTGTGGGCAAGTCTGATAATATAAGACAAACATACAAAGATCTGATCTTACTTACTTACATTTTATCTTGTACTAAAATCTATGACATGATTCCTACGAAGAGATCATTGCATATCTTATAGATTCAGACTTGCCCATACTGACCGACATAAATAGCACACTCTGGTATTATACATATATACACGTACATATGAAGGTTATGTTAATAGGTATATATTGCCTACTAGTTACCTACTAGGTTTTTGTCAATTCGATGATTATTTAAAAATAACTCTGCTGAAATTATTTATGTTGTTTATGTTGCTAAGCGGGACACCACTTGCGCTCGTCACTCAATTACCACTATTAATTAATCTGTGCAGGTGTATAATTTACCAAGTGCTTACGAGACTTTATGAGCAAATATGTAGTGGCAAAATTATTTAACTTGCAGTACACATACAAAATATAAGTTGACAATGAAGGGTTTCTCGTGCACTAGCCCGAAAATTTGTTCAATTGTGCTTTATGACCTCACTGAGGTAAGATTTATTTCATCCATCGAACAAGCAGTTCGATAGCAGATTCCCTATGTCGCGGGAAGCATGGACACGCACAATAACAGCACAGAAACATTCAAGACCCGGGACAAACATCCACACCACACTGCCCCGGCTGGGATTCGAACCCAGGGTCCCCGAGACAGAGAAGTCATGTCACTGACACTGACCACTGCGCCACGGCGACCGTCGAATTGACTTACAGAACCAAGGTTCTGTTAGTTCAAGGGTCACATAGCCAGGAGTGGGTTCATTTAGTCGTTAAGGAGCGTCACTTCGGGTTCACTATAGTTAACATATTTTCATAGAATTATTATATTATTCTATTCCCCTCTCCCTACACTCCATGTCAGGAACACTATGTTCGTATATTTGGGGGGTAGGTGTATATTATATAACTACCTTTAACAACTAAATTTATTTTGTCTTCAGACTGTCAATCTGGCACCCATATCGAAAAAGGCGGCTGGTTCCACTCCAAGGAGTGGGACTAGTCTGTCTGGAAAAAAAGGTCTCGGAAAATCTGGAGGTAAACTTTCTAATTTTGGATCAACTGGCGCCAAGTCGAGCAAATTCGGATCCAATGTTAGCAAATCAAACGCTTTTGGGTCTACGGCTAGCAAAACAAACACTTTTGAACCTGCGACGAGCAAAACAAGCACTTTTGGATCTACGGCGAGCAAAACAAGCACTTTTGGATCTACGGCGAGCAAAACAAGCACTTTTGAACCTGCAGCGAATAAACGGACTGCAGTCGAATCTAAACAGAGCAAAAGTCCATCTGGAGCTCTTGTGTCAGGGAAAGATTTGAATTCAGCCAGATCTCCATCCTTTTTTGGAGCTGCCAGCTCAAAAGTCTCCAGTGGTCACACACCAAGCACTTCAAGAAAAACTTATGAGGCACTATCATACACTCCTAATAATACTGGAAAGAAATTAACGAGCTTTGGGCTAATATGGATACCAGGAGCAAAACGCAACAAAAAGAAAGATTTGGTTTACAGTTCTATAAATGATGACAAGAAATACAACAGAACGCCATCTATGTATAATAATATGTAAGTACACCTACCTATTTACTTTCTTAGGGTAAAGTCCCAAGATATTCGTATTCCGTTTATGGGGGCTATTAGTCCTAAACTGATGTCCCGCTTGGGGTGTATTTCCCCGCAAAGTTTTCATAACATCTCAACTCCTTAAGACTGCAGCTCTAGGTAATATTACTTATAGATAGTTTGACCATTATCTCACTTGATGGTCGATGACGATGTAGTCGAAGATGTAATCACGATAGACCTATAATGTTAACTGGCTCTCGAGGACTCCTGACTTAACACACTATGGTTTAGTTACAGTTTTTAAAACTTGAATTGGTGGGGATCGACCCAGCGTCAGTCAGTTTGACCGATGCTCCCACCGCTGAGCTAGCATCGCTTCTAAAAGTTGTAAATTCAAAAAGCTATATAATTCTTTGATTTAGGGTATAGTACTTATTATCACTCGATATGTTTCCAGTTGCAATGTTGACCAATCCGATTTTTGCGAAAATATACATTTTAATTCGCAATTTTTAATCCTAGTAGCGTTTACAAATAAATTAGAATGATTTTGAAAGATTTCCATGGTTTTCCAAGTTCGCCATCAGTGTAATCTAAAACAATGCATAACTATGAACAACATCAAGGGGCGGTTGGTATGATGATTTTACTGAATGGACGGTCGAATAGGCACTAGTGACCTGGATTTCACCGCGGCCGAGTATCGCTGCTGAGCCAACGCGCACTTATCCAATGTGCATTTAACTGCATTTGCATGCTCACACAACACCCGCTAAAAGACTCATGAACTAATACAATTTTACTACAAGTTTGAACTTTAATACCCATAGGAAAGGGTACTTACACTAGAATAAAATATAGGTATATTTTATTGTGCATCGCATAAATTAATATTTATTATTTTACCTATGTACTTAAGCAATATATAACAGACGAGTAATTTATTCGCATTTCAGGGCTGCGTTTGGCAGCTCAATCGTCTAAATATTGATAGACCAATATTCGAACGATGTCTCACGAACGGCTACTTAAGTATGTTAAATGAGGAAGAAATAATCTCCTCCATTTATAAAGGGTTTATGTTTTAGTTACTATTGCATATGCGACTTTTGACAGCCAAGCGCAAATAATGCTAGAATAGAGTTTGTAAACGTTACGTATCCGCTGTCAGAGCACGATATGGCTAACACACAGTGCATTGTTTCCATATGCAAATCAACCGGCAATATTAGATACGGTGTCACAAGGGTAAAATTACGGTATTTCTAGACAAAATTACGGTGAAACTGTTTTATAGGTATAGGTTTTTAGGTACGGTGTAGATTACGGTGCAGTTTTACACGCAAAATAAGAATTAATTACCGAGTAATAATATGAAGATTTTGGCATTCTTAATTACTCACGAATAAAATTA
Organism: Apeira syringaria; assembly: GCA_934044485.1. Taxonomy (NCBI): domain Eukaryota; kingdom Metazoa; phylum Arthropoda; class Insecta; order Lepidoptera; family Geometridae; genus Apeira; species Apeira syringaria. Next base: position 6,185,811 of record OW203655.1, on the reverse strand, counting down.
AAAGACAAGAAGAAAAATATTTAAAAATTGACATATTAATCTCAATCGGTATATATCAATCAATCCATAGGAAAAAAATACGTTTTTATAGAACTTTACTTTAAATTATGTTAATAAGTACATTATGATCACTTCTGTTTTTTAATGTTTAATGTTATGATTTGACTATTGCTTCTGATTGATGGTTGGAAAGACTTTTATTAATTTTTGAATTAAAGCTTTTTCCTTTTTGCAATTGGATCATCAAAATGCTGCTACCTTCTTTAAATTCATCATCATCATTATCATCTCAGTCATAGGATGTCCACTGCTGGACATAAGCCTCCCCGATTGATTTCCACAAGGACCGGTTGGAAGCGGCCCGCATCCAGCCCTTGCCTGCGATCTTAGTCAGTCGGTGGCCGTCCTATGCTGCGCTTGCCAGTCCGTAGTCTCCATTCGAAAACCTTTCGGCCCCAACGGCTATCGGTTCTACGAACTATATGCCCTGCCCACTGCCATTTCAACTTGCTAATCCGCTGGACTATATCGGTGACTTTCGGTTTTCTATGGATCTCCTCATTTCTGATTCGATCACGTAGAGAAACCCCGAGCATAGCCCTCTCCATAGCTCGTTGTGCGACTCTGAGCCTGTTCGGATGGCCCATAGTCTTTAAATTACCGTGTACCTATATATATGGAGACATTGCGCGAGTGTTAAAAGGTTGCTTCGATTAATAAACGCAGAACTGTTAGTGTGGTGATCTCATTGCTCTTCTACAGCAGCTGAGATGACCAAAGTGAGTGTCACAACGTGACACAGCTAGATAAGCAAAGGCTATCATGAATGTTATCATAATTGTGTATAATTACCACATATTGATCGACCAAAGCGAATGCGAGCAATCGCACTCTCAGGATCATAGCTTTTCATATTGGGGGCGGTTAGTCCTCGCCTGAAGTCATGCTTGGGTTGTATGACAAGAGGATTCATAGCCATAACCAATTTGCCAGCTGATGAATCCATCATAGTGTCTCAGCTTAGCTCTTTGACGATCAAATACATAATAATATATTTTCTAAATGTGAGTCACTAGTTTGGTGAAGTATGTCATTATCATCATTAATATTGTAAACTCTAAGGCTTTCACGGCCGGCGTTGCATGTTGTATGTATTGCTTCCGGGCTGTTTGGCCGTGGTTTAAGTGAAACTTGTGTTCCAGACGTTCCGTCGATTACTGCGGTCGACATCTTCATCAAGTGAGATAGTGTGTGTGGCAGCTAAGGCATGATTTCCTGTTGAAAGGTGGGCTTAATGCATTAAGCGATTTTAACCCTTTTTCAGTCGTAATCTGTTGGTGTTTTCAGACCAGTATATTTTTTAATTTAAAAGTATATAGGTATTCTTCAAAAAAATATTAATAATAAATGTTATCCTAAGTATTGCTTACAAAGTTTAGTAATAGTAAAATACCTAGATGTACCTACGGTGGTCGTTGGTAGCTGTACTAGGATTCTCTGTGCTGCTACGATTCCAACCTCTGGACAACAATAAGGTAAACTATATAATAAACTGTACATACTATTTTAAACTAGGAACCTCAATGTGCGTTTTACTTACACAGACCAGCTTGAAGTAACCTTCAAGCTGGTCTGTGTAAGTAAAACGCTCGTAATTAAATGAACTTAAATTTATTTTCACTCCTTTGCGGGCTATATTTGTTGGTTTGTTCCTATGTTTTATATATCATATAGGTCTAATTTTATTGGAAGGTAATTACACTATAAGAAGTAGCCCAGACACGACAGTGCCAAACAAAAACAATAAGTCATAACCTATTCCACCGTCTCACTGACACGTAGTGACTAAATGTTGCTAAATTTATTATAATGAGATAGGAGTAGGTCTATTATTAAGGTTGCGTTTGTTACACACTTGAGATTATGCCTTTCGTTTGAGCAACTAAAATAAAATAACTTAAGAAGCGTTAAAGGATACTGTTAGATACTAAAAGTAGATAAAAAATTGTTGGATATGGCCCCAGTTCCAGGTGCATTTATTTATGTAACTATGGAATGTTATAAATACCTATATTGCACTTAAGGTATTGTAATAGCTTCTATACAGATCAGAAGAATATTCACAAGCACATGGACGTTAAGTTAAGTATGGTTCTGTGTTGTCGCCAATGCTCTTTTTACTTCACATCAATGACATGTTGCAACCGTTCACATTTGAGTATGTCCATGTTCAAGCCGTTCACCTAAAGGAGCGTGATGCCGTAGTGATGGTATGAGTTCACACTAAGCGGTTTAAGTCAGGCTTTAGAACTGCTCGGAACATGAATGGTTTTTACAAATCTGATAGTAAGGCCCTAGGTCTCTGATCGTGAGAGGTTGAACTTGGTTCAGTCTTCGCTTCTGGTCGCCGCTTGCAGTCACAGGTTTGTGAGTTTACAGCAATAAACTCCCATGTGTTACAGCTCCTCGTTACTTGACGTCAAAGCAAAGGCTTATTGTTGTAAGTATTTTTCTCACCTTTGGAACGGTCACCCAAGTATCCGCTTGAGTTTCTGGATCCATTGCAGCGTAGAGCTATCAGAATTTTATTGTCAACAACCTCAAACTCACCGAGGACCTAGAGCCTCACTATGGATGGAGATATTGGGTATTTATGTATTTTCTACCGCATATATCCAAGGGGGAGTGTTCTGAAGAGCTCTTCAACTTTACTCCGCCATTACGGTTTTACCACTGCACTAGCTGACATCGCTTGAAAGCGTACGTATTATTGACTTATAGAAGTCATATACTGCGCGATTCTACCGATTATTTTTTTGCCATACTCCTGCAAAATGTAGAACGACCTTCCGGGAGTGAATCTGGGAGGAAAACAGACATATTTCTCTGTTAACTCTCCTCCTGAAAAATTCTACGACAGATCGCTGTTCCCGAGTAGCTATACAATATATCTATGTAACTGCTCAGGAACAGCGATCCAACGTAATTGTATCGTAATGCCCCCAGTATTGTCATATCCATAGGCAACTGTGATCCGAAAAAACCTTACAGTCATGCACAAATTACGCACGTAGACACACACACACACACACCAAAACTAACATAACTCTATGACACACATACATAATAAGTTAATAATAGTAAACAAGTCTTAGCCTTAGAATAAGATCTCTCTTACCAAAGTAGTGTACTCGTATATGCTAATGCTCTGCCCTTTTTGATTAATATCGTACTTACCTATGGAAACTCTCATGTTTATTTTTACTTACTTCTCACACGCTACTCGTAATTACAAAAGAAATGTTCTTGTATCTCTTTGTATGCAAAATTAGTTAAGGTTTTTACTATAATATACATGTTTGTGTAAATGTATACGCTAACAAGTTCCGAGGGAACATTAACAAGATCCGATAGATTGACTCTTGACTACTAAATATACAATAAAATATAACTGTGTAATGTGTAAAACCTGATCACTAATTATTTACATTATTTTTTCTGAAAAGTAAATCACGCCGTTATTTTCGAAGGATTCCCGCCCATTTTCGCGTGTAAAGTATTCTTCTTCTTCTTCTTCTGAAATTATAGCATCTGTAGCTACACTCCACAATTCTGCCAGTGTAAAACAGATTGTACTACTTACTACTTTTTATTTTGGCTTCGCATGGTCTGTACATTTAGCCAGAGTGGCTAAAGTACTCAGAATCAGGGTTTCTTGCTTAAAATATTAAATACACTGTAATAAATAGGGCATAATTATGTTTGAAACTAGGAAATATATACCTACTCGAAGTTAAGAATTTTAATACTTTAAAAATATATTATACTATAATTCGAAGTGAGGTTTAAATTATAGAGTTTATATCCATGTTGTCTACTAAGCCTGCTATCAAAAACATTTTGCCCTTTGTCGAGTAAATACGAGTTTTATTAGATTTATTTAGAGTATATTATATACTTTTTAAGTAATTGTATTGACATTTGAAATCATTACTATAAATAACTATACAAACCCATTTTGTTTTAAGAAAATGAAGTAAAGTTATTAAAATAAATTATATTAATAATGTATATTATATTTCGCAAGGACTAAAAAAACAGTTTGTTGTGGGTATTCCGGTGTGGTACAATTCAAATGACAGATAGAATTGGTTCAAAAATTCATAATGTGAATTTTCAACTATGGGTTTAGGAACAAGGAAAAATAATTTGAACGCCTCATGTGGGTTCGGGACCTGTATTGGAACGCAATCGTGGTGTTACTTTGCGCAATACAATTTAATTTACTGCATAGGGAGTCCGTACCAAGCTAAATCGCATTTTAAGCGCTCAAACCCGACTGAATCTGTTTAGCGATAGTGTCTTATCTTTGGTGTAGCGTCACAGATGGCGTCATTGCCAGGGTCATAATATTAACAGTGTTATTGATACTGCACAAAACTTCTGAGAGGTGTCACTGATTACTATTTCCAAGTTGCTCTCCTATCTAAACCATATTTGGTGCTTTTATATCTAATCAAATATGCTCTTGCTGTATTTAGAGTACTACTGTCCAATATGGTGCAGTAAATATATTACAAAACTTAATTCAACCAAATTTTAATTATAGTTTTTGCTGAATTTACAATACAAAACACTTAATTGCACACCTCTGACAAAAAACAATAACAAAAATAAAACATGTACCTAACCAAAGTAAAATTGGAGGCCTTATCGCTTAAAGCGATCTCTTCCAGACAACTTTACCTTCCATAAAATATTAAACTAATAAGACTCGTGAATTATTTATCGCAAATTTTAAATTAATATTTCTAGTCATAAAGGAGCAGATTTTGGTGCAATAAAAATAGTTTGTCTGCAAAATCAGTTGCGCTTTTTTTCATAATTGATTAATAAAACTTGCCTCGGAAAATCTAGTAGGTACCTACACGTGTGATAATATTTCTGAATGAACACAGCTTGCTTGTGTAATATTCCTTTTTTTATGTAAATATCATGGCGAGTTATTCGACTATTCGGATTAGAGCATGGCGATTAATCAGTATTCAGCTATTTGGTACGACAGCAGATAGATATTCGCGGCATCTCTAGTTTCATACATGACAATATTGACTTATGAGTTTCATAGACACCTTTCAAGTTTCACATGAATACTCAAGGTGCACCATTAGGTGATCGTTGCTGGTTTTGACCCCGTTGATAACCGAGACAACGTTGAATATTCGTTTCCTGTATATTCGTACGGGAAACGCATGTTTATCGTATCATCCATTCCCGATACTTATTTTCTTGTGTATCTATAGACAGCTCTAGGTAAATGATGTATTTCCTTGTGAAATCGTTGGGACTTAACCAGGGCAATTTCGTGTGAGGTAGCTCTTTTTAAAAAACATCTCGGCCTAAATTTATGCACTACTGTACCTACAACGTTCGTTCATTACGCCTCCCCGTTGATCACGACAAGAATCACGATTGGAACCTCTTTAGCAGCCTCTACCGGCGTTCTTGATCGGCTGTCTGTCCACCTAGTCAATGGGTGTCTTACGCTAAACTTACCAGTCCGTGATCTCCACTCGAGAACCTTTTGACCCCATCGGCCATCAGTTCTACCGGATATGTGCCCTGTGTACCTACTGCAACTCAACAATCGGGTGAACTATGTCAGTGACTGATTATAGGGTCCTACGTGGATGGTAATGAAAGATGGTACTGGTAGTAGACTCTAATTTTAATTTAATTCTATGGAAGGTTTCAGTGGTAAAATTATGTTATAATAACTGGAGAAGCGAAGGCGTGCGTGCGGGGGCGTGCCTCAGTATCCATCAGCTGTCGCTGACACGAAGTTCAGGCTGATGCTTGAACAGTGACTTTCGCTCTTCTACATAATTTTCTCCTCATTTCTAATCCGATCTCGTAAATAAACACCTAGCTACGCTACGCTTTCTAGCATCTCGTGTGACCTTGAATATTTTTATGAGGCCCAAAGTGAGAAACATCTTATGGTTTCATAATAGACGAGTCGAACCATAAGTCAAATCAACTTAATCTGGGTAGAATAAGTTGGTTTGACTTGTCCAAAATGAAAAAAAAACTGAAAAAACATCCTAAGCCCTTTTTATTACTTACATCGGTTTTGGGTTTCAAGGTCGGTGATCTAACTGGATAACCTGTTACGAGTATCTCTGAGAGATTTATACAGTCCTGCCTGCACAACGCCTGGTGCTTTCGATGCAATGCAAGGGTCTGTTTCGAAATCCAATACCACCTAGATATTTTTGATGGCCGTTATAGGATTTCTAGGTAATCATGTCCTCATCCTCATTACCGACTTCGCATAACTCTAAAATATCCTGCGGTCCACAACGTTCTAAAGCGATCAACAATCGTGTTGGTTCATATTTGCGACAATAGCGTTATTTGAGCACTTATTTTCGTGAATCGGACTACAAAAATTAACTTGAACTTAGGGCTTATTTTTTTCACTCAACTTTCAATAGTTTCGATGAATTGCCAAATTTTATTTCATTCAAGTTTAAATGGAACCAATTTTCTTTTAGGAATTGCATTTTTTATCTCATATCAGCAGGTGTTTCATTAATTACATTCCCTAATATACCATACTTCTGTGTCGTTTTGTTAAAAACTCGATCGTAATCTGACCTCATTTGCTTTGTGGTTGTTTATATTTTCATAAATTGTCCAACTCAAGTCATAATGATGCAAGAAACCAACAATTTTGAAACAATCATCAGCTCTTGGCGTCGAATGTCTGCCGAACAAGCGGAATCGGTTACTGTTAGGTGAATTAACAATTATCCAATTTGCTGTAGTCCGCAGTATTCAATTTCTGTAAAGTACCTATTGTTTTATGGTCTTGAACAGCCGTTGTCGTGTTATTCGATCTGAACTCTATTCAGTCCTGAGCCGACCGTTTTGTGTAATGCTTATACGTGAATTGATTTCCAGCATGTCTGGCGATTCGCCTGATTATCAGCTACACAAGAAAAAAGATGAAGAAGCAAGTCTCCTAGTGCCTGAAAAGATGAAGGGTCCAATTGCAACGGTTGCGAGCGCTGGCGCTGTACCTATCGTGGATGTTCCTTCTGACCTGGCTGTTACTGACCCAGAGGAGAAACACTTGATACATGAAAAGGAAGAAACTAAGGTAGGCACCTATACTGTTTTAGCTAGGTATACTAATATTTTATAGAGGAAAGATTTGATTGTTTCTTTGTAATGAATAGGCTCCGAAACTACTGAACCCATTTCAAAAATTCTTTTACTGTTAGGAAGCTACACTACCCCCGAGTGACATAGGCTATATAATATTTTTTTTTAAATTAGAGATATTTATAATTTAGAAATTTTTCTCCCGTGCCAAGCCAGGGCAGACCGCTAGTCGCAGCATATTTTATTTCAAATCTATTGATAATTTTAAAGATATAATTTAACACAATGAAAAACAGTTTATACAAGTTGTCATCACATTGTGCATCTGCTCATTTTCTATTGTGCCTGCTAGTTTTCAGCACTAGTATTGGTAATTACAATGTGTGGGATAGTATGGTAAAGATAATATTGATATCAAATTAACAGCATGTAATGGTATAGATTTCTTTGTGGTGCATGCCAAGATAGCTTTCAATCTTTGACAGAGTTTTATTCACCTTAGATTTTAGCCAAATATGGCTAAATCTAGATTTCTCTCAAACAACCTTTACATATATATTAATATTTAAGATTGATAAAGAAGAGGAAGATCAAGTTATTTACAAAGATATTTTATTATGAGTAAATTTATTCTTTTACATCTGTTAACCTTATCAGAAGATTAAGCTCCTTCAATACTTACATCATTCTCTACATAAAAAAATAGTTGAACATTGCTGTCCCTCCCCTCAGACCTGTCTGTAGAAGAGAGAATATAATTTCTAGGTACGGAAAGTTCTTGGGCAAAACACTTGGTATAACATACTATTGGCAAGAAAGATATCTCACTCTTAGAGCTCATTTACGCTCTGCTTATGTTTTTATGTGTATGCATGCCTTTATTATGATTGCGAATAACAATACCTTTAAAATTCGATACAAATCGTGTTTAATGGAAAACCAAAAGACTGGTTTGTCTGGTTTGAATAGGTTTAGTACACCCTTTGAGTGCTAGATATTATTAACGGCATTTCTCTATTCCACAATATGTTAACGCATCTTAATTTTAATAAATATCAAAACTACCACTTATTCTATATATTTATGTAGTATATTATACCTACACTAAATATAAAAGTACACTATACTCAACACCTTATGTTTTCACAGGGTCTATGGGCTGTAGGTCTCGGCAGAATACCAGCACTTAGCTACATTATTTTGATTTGGTTAGGCAATATGCTGAGCCGAGATCCTTTTTGTTGCTATGGCACATAAATATATACATACCATTTTTTATTTATATTATGTTTATGTATACTTCACATGATGAACTGTATAATTTTAATTTTAATTTCACTTGTATCTTCTTCTTATTTAAGTGTATTGTAACTGTATGTGTGCCAATGCAACAAATAAATGTGTGTCTATATCTATGTCTAAATAATATAACAATATTGGCTGGTGTAGTGGGTATATGGGCCCTGATGAAAAAAGCATGTAAACTTTAATTATTGATGACATTGACACATAAGTGATCAAGTATGTGTCACCTTTCTACTTCATTTATGGATATCCTGTGTTAAATAGCCAAGAAGAACATATTAGTGTTAACTTTGAGTATGTGTCGTAGGAAGTGTTGATTCTAGCAGTCTTAATTTTATATTATATATATTTATATTGTACCATAATATGTTGCTTTGGGTAGTATGCACTCTACAATACAATACAATTACAAAATATTTTTATTGACATAAATATTACATTCAGTTTCTTGAGTCCATAGGCAATGTACATGTACAATGGGAAACAGTTGTGCTTGGTTTACTTGGCTTTTCTTTTTATCAGAGTAGACCAGCAATCAACTTGAATCACAATTATGACCTGTGTAGGTGCAGCATCAGTGTTACATTGAGATTTAATCATGCAATTCTAGCAGAATATAGATCAACTATTTACTATTTGAGCTAACAAGCCAAATACTGAATGACCGAATCGCTAAAGATTACCCTAACTTTATAGTGTATATTGTACATATATATTGTACATGTGTAGTGTACATTGTATATACACGGATACTAAAATAAAACATGAGAAGTTAATAACTATGAAACGTCTCATTTCCAGGACGCTGCAGGTGATTCCAACAATAAAGAAGATGTCGACTACCTTGAGAACAATGATGTGGCAAGTAAGATACCAACAGGCAAGCCGGACAAGTCTTCAGATATAGTAGACAGTGTAATAGTACATCCATGTTCAGGAACAAAGCCTCCACCTTCACATTCTACCAACTCAAACCCTGATGAAGATGACTGTATAATCAAATGCCTTTATTATACCATTCAGTGCTGTGACTGTGTCCTCATGTAATATGCCATTTATCACTAGACTACTATCCATTTGCTCTTAGGGTAAGACTTATATATACACATGATCTCTTATACTCGTGAATATGACTATTAAACATATTAAATAAAATAGCAGCTCAATAAATTTGTATTTTTGATAAAATTAATATACATTTATAAATAATTTTGTATGTTTATCGAAACTTTTTATATACCTATTACAGTCACTTATAATTATTAGTCATGGTCAATTAATGAGCCAGTCAACCTGAAATATAACTATCTAGTGCAGCAATCTAGAATTATAGGACACATGACTGCTAGTTAATTGCTAAATTTCAGTGCTGCCAAAACCGGAGAATAAATAATTATTACGTTCCAGAAATAAAAATTATTCCAATTGTTTATTTGTGAAACATGTATCATTGAGAAATTAGTTGTGTTGCCAGGACCAAAGTTATTAAATTTGCACATTATTACAGCATACATATGTTTGATAGGTAAATATGATTTAGCTAGTCTAGTTTTGTGTGTATCTTACTAGAACTAGAGGCTCATTCACACATCATACTATAAACTTGTGTTTGCTGGACTTCTAAATTTTAGCAATGGAAGTTATGAACTTAATAAAACAAGGAAAATAAAACTACTTCCCTACTGACAGCTATTTTTACTTAATTGTGGTCATAATTTATACTTAATATACTCCATGCATGAGAATTAGTATAATGTTAACCTAAATATCAGCAAATGTGTACGGTTATAGATATTTAATATATTTGCCAAACTGATATACTTGTGCCGATAACAATATAAAACTGTGTTAGCAACCAAACCTATAGGATAATTATTCAATAACTAAGTATGTGTAATTAATATTTAGATGAACTTGATTTAGGTTCTTCATAACATAAGCTACCGCTAAGTTCAAGTTGTAAGCTACCCTTGTAATTAGGCTTACACCATATCCTGTGCTGCAACTTAGTGTGAGTAAAGTGAGACATAAAACTAAGGTAAATAAAACCTATGAATCTGCTTTTCTAGAAGCTTAGTCTATCATGTATAATATACAATGTAATAGTTTCAACAGCTGCATGATTTGTTTTTTTTTGCAATTAATCTAATCCACATAATGTCTTAGATACTTAAGACACGGCATAGCATCTGAGCGCCTGCTATGATTATATTCTCTTCCAGTTATAATTATGGTATATTCAGTTTGATAAGTTTCTGGATTGTCAATGTCTCAAATACTTCGTTCGTTTTAATTTTAATAATTGGCTGAAATTACTCATTATTTATTTAAAAGTTGCTCTGTTAAATAACATTCTGTTTTCATTTATATCCGTAGTCCGAAACTGTATACGGCTTATATATATTGTTAATTTTTGGTGATCGATAAATACCATGATCTATATGCCTAGTATACATAGTTATAAGTGGTAATGATTGTAAAGACGCCATTTCTAAATACTCTCTTCTATTTAATTTCGTTTATAATGGAATTGTTAATATCATGCCAGCGTCGGCGTCAGCTCAGTGTACAGTATAAAGAAAATAGTCAGTTATGAAAATCAAAAATGTCGAAGAAATGTGTGTGACAAAGTTTGACATGTGTATTGTATTTAAGATATTGCTATGAGTGACAAAATATATTTACTAGAGTTTATAATAAGAATTTAGGATCAATACATTCCTTTGTATTGTATGCTTTATTTAGAGTGAGAGGTATAAATATATTTTTGTATAAACTTTTTATGGACAATTGCCACTTTGGTTAGATAAAAAATATATTTTTAGTAGGTATTTGAACGACTGAGCTAAACTGCCATGCAATTTATACTAATTGCATGGCAGCATACTTTCATGAAATTTAATATAAATCATATATGCCGGGAAAACAATTTCATGGCGATTCCTATTATCAGATCTGAACAATCATTTATTTTGTTAATTGCACAAAAGCAATCTGTATTACATTTCTAGTTTTAGATATATTATTCTATTACGGAATATAATTATAAATTTATATGTTAGTTATTAATCTAGTATGTAACCTTAGAATAATAACTGACAGTGTTTGCCATTACTCCAATTGGAGTAGTCCTTACTTGTAAGGTTTGATACGGTATTATAAAATATTTAGTGATTTATATTAATATGTTCTCATTAAAGTATAATTATAAATCTTAAATTAAATCATGCTATTTTATTTTATACCGTAGTACCCTGTAGAAATGTTTAATAGCTTTGTATTTCATCACTTTCACTTGATGTTAAGTGACGATTCAGTATCAAACTAGACCTCAATTATCCGTTGCTTATCAAAGACATGAACAGGGTTGGTGGGTGACAAATTTTCTAATTTAGGGTGAGGTATAATTGTTCTATAAGAAGATCCTTGTCTCAGTGATGGGAATGTAAAATGTGGAACCATTGGTTATCGCGCTATTCATTTCATTTTATATTATTTATTCACTCAAAGAAAGATTTCCTCAACCTAAAACCATCGACTTTTACTGTCCTACAACCCAATTTAGTCTATAGATAAATCGGAGCAGATACTTGTTCCGCCTGTCTTCGACCAATTCGAAAAATCGTTAACATCCTTGTGAATTCAGTCATCATTATCACAGCAGTACGTCCACTGCTGTCCAGCTTCAATTGATCTCAAAGACAGGTTGGAAGCGGCCCGCATCCAGCCCTTTCCTTAGTTCACCTGTCAAATTTCTCAGTGGATGTCGTACGCTGCGTATGACAGTCCGTGGTCTCCCAGTCTAGAACCTTTCCGCCTCATCGAACATCAGTTCTGCGTGCTTGCTAATCCGCTGGTCTATGTCCATAACTAGTTCTACGGATCTCATTTCTAATTCGATCTCGTGTAGAAACTCCGAGTATTGCTCTCTCCGTAGCTAATTGCTTACAAGGCTATGGTTACATTTTGGTTCCATAAATTGTCATAAATAGTAACACACATTGCTCGAAGACCTGTGTTCAGGCAGTAGGTTAGCAACCCCCCTTCGATTTTGAAGAACTGTCACCAAGCAGATCGTGTGTTCGTGCAGCAGTCCTTGAAAGGCAGTAATTCTAGGTCTAGCGTGATAACATCTTCGATCACATCGTCACTCACCATCAAGTAAGATAGTGGTCAAACGGTAGTACTATACAGTATAACAAAATGATATTACAAATTGGATTGTCTTAGGAAAACATATTGGTCAACGACTTTGATGTTCAAGATACCAACTTAAAAAAAAAACAAATTGACAACATGGGCGTTTAACAACATTTGTCTTGCCCATATTCAGCTTAAAGTCCGTTAGGAAATTCGACTTCAAGACAGTTTCGTACAGATAACATCTACCTGTATCACTGAAATACCACCGATACAATTCACTGTCACCAAACAGTCTGTTCAGGCAGCTGTCTTTGAGAGCCAGTAAGCATTCTAGCATAGATATTAATCTTCGACCACGTCGTCCTTGACCATCAAGTGAGATAGTGGTCAAACGCTAGATCAATACACTACAAAAAAAATATATCCGATCTCTTTTCAAAGGAAACGCCTTTGACATTTTTGCTCACGTACTCCGACATATGTAGTGGCGTTATTGTACAAGCAATTCAGCACTACGATATACCGATAGTTAAGAAAGCATTGTTGGAGATTATTACCACCCACGTATCGAAAGGAATTTAAGGCAAGTTATACAGTACAATAGCACTGTAGCTGTTTTGGAATCATATAATATGGTAAATAACAATTAAAATTGGTCATACACTATAAATAACGATGGACTAGTATAAAATAATATACAATTCGTGCTTGTATGTCACATTTATTTTATAATTACAACATCCATATTTCAGTAAGCTTAGATTAAGTAAATGCAGATGATCATACATCAAATAGGACATCATGATTTTAAATGACCGACCACTACCAGTTAACATTCTGGCTTAAAAAACAACGTAAAAGAGGATGGCAGACTCCCATACATTTGCAGCCTAGAAGAAAGAAACCACGTTCATGAATGAAACTTATACATATCGATAAAGCAATAAATACATTGTTTATTGTATATTTAATAATTTTCCTAGAAGTTGGGAGTAAAAAGTCATCACGGAAAATCATCTGTATCAGTATGGTTCGCCATCCATGTATAACATCGTAGACAGAGAAAGCAATATAGCATGGATCGCGCTACAGATACAGATCACACATTATATTTTGGAATAAACTAGGCATGGGTGTGTTTATGAACGCAGTCCGGGTCTAGAGAGCAGCTGACTACAGATTATAGAGTAACAATAACAATTAATTTCAGAGCGTAAGTATTCGAACGCAACAAACATAATGAGAAGTATAGGGTGCGTTCGAAAACTACAAACACCACATAAATAAATAAAAGTACTTCCGATTCCCAACTTTATAAATAATGCAAATTATTCACGGAATCCACAAACATATATACTAAATTTTCATTTATTAAGAATACATGTACGGGTTGTCATTTCGTTTTTCGGGAGCAAGGCTGGTTCTGCCAACCTCCTTTGATTTATTGTTATCGCTGAATGTAGCAAGTGATTTTGATATTTACCTTCTCCGGCTTTCCTGTTCCTCTATATCTACCCACATACAATATATTAAGTAAGTACGTAATTGCTCTTTAGGTTTTTCATCCCTTCTCATGACATGCGCATTCCAAGCTAATCTATTGCCTTTCGACTTATCATTCACTGGTGCTACTTTCAAGCCTCCCCTGATATACTCATTTCTTATTTTATCAACTGTAGTCACACCACACATGCATCTCAATATTCGCATCTCTGCCACAAGCACCTTTTTTTTTTTTTTTACAACATTCACACAAGGTCTTTAGGTCCCAAACTAGGCAGAGCCTGTACTATGGTAACCTGATGACTGATAATAATAATAATAATTTGTTTGGGCACAGAAAAACTTAAATCTAGGTTACATCGAGTTTAGGCGAAGCTGATATATATACTTAAATACATACTTATATACATATACACACCCAGACTCAGGTCAAACAGATATGTTCATACACACAAATGTTTGACCTGTCCGGGAATCGAACCCGGGACCAGCGGCTCAGAAGGCAGAGTGTTCTCAACTGCGCCAACCGACCAGTCTATTTTTATACTATTTTTATATTTTCTATTTTTCTTTCATCAACCTCTTTTGCTGCCCAACATTCAGATTCATACATTACGACAGGTATGTAATGTAGTAAGTGATTCGGGCTGCCTCTTAAAAAATGCCAGTCTAGATGGTTTACCATCCAGGTATACACATAAGTCAGAGTGCCAAAATTGTGTATCTTATTATTTTAAAATTACCGCCTAATGGGGCGTCAATTTATCCAGAGCTGGTGTTGCCAGGCGAAGAATCCGCTAACTACTACAAATTATTAACACCCCAAAATGAAGTCGCAATTTTAGAAACATACATTAATGTGGGATATTGTCGAGGAATATATTATGGTAACGAAGAGGCATTCTATAAAATTCTGCTGGTATCTAAGAACGTTTGCAGCATATTAATTACAATCAACGGTCAACCTTAATACATTCAGCAATAACCAGTTGGTTAATAATACAATACAATTTACAAAAATAGTGTAAAATATATTAAGTAATTGGACAATATGTAGTACATATATTGAATTATTACAAAACTCTAACAGTGTTCATACATGCATAATAAGTACCGTAGTTTATTATAATTGCGAAAATAATACTATTTTACTTCTCATGTAGAAATGTGCCAAACTAGTTTTTTTGGTAACTAAACATAATATAACTTTCAATCTTACCAATAAAATGAATAAGCTCATTTAAGGTTGTTCGATCTCCATATATACGTATTTTTACATTTATTTGAAGAGAAAAAGAATGAGAGAGAGAGAGAGAGATAGAGTTTTGGTGTAGGCCTTTATTTGCGGTAAATCACATTTCTTTGAAGAAAATAGTATAATATTAGAATAAAAGCGGCTAAGAGGGAGTCGGACTCACGCACCGAGTGTTCCGTACAAATCTGAATTAACAATTAAAAATATTTTTATTCTATGATGTAACTAAAAAATTATGTTTTCCGCAATTTTTCCTTTATCAGCTGTGCTATAAGACGTTGCTTCGTACCAAATTTCAAGATTCTGATTCACAGGAAGTACCCTGTAGGTTTCGATTCCCTTGCGAGTGTCGAAAATTTGCAGCATAAACGGCTGTATCTTTTGATTGCGTTGCCTCAGAAGTTTGATTTTTTCTTTCAAACTTCTAAAGGACAGTAGACTTGAGTATTTGATATGAATTTCAGCTTGTTACCTCCACGCGTTCCCGAGAAAAATGGTCTTGACAGACAGACAACAAAGTGATCCTATAAGATACTTCCGTTTTTTCCTTTTGAGGTACGGACCCTAAAATTACCACCGAATTTTCAATTCATTGTTATTTTATGTATTATTCTACTATTATATACAGTCTCTTTTCACATAAATGTAAAAATACGTTTATATGGAAATCGAACCGCCTTAATAATTTTTTTACATAATTGTTGATTCTCAAAGAATTTGAAGATAATTCACCACTACAAGTACATTAAATTTTATAATTTACAATTGGAGCAATTATTTTGTTCACTCAAACTTAATTATGTAAAATGTGAAGGGGTTTATTCCGTCTTCGATAAAGTCTAAGATCGGGGAACACTTGACAATGACAATTTTAAAATTATTATTTTTTCTATTCAATTACAGGCGTATTTACCGAGACTGATATCCATGTATGATTAGATCCATGATATTGATTATGACATAATACATCCGTGATTTAATATATAAATTATATTTTAAAATCCCAAACAGAGATTTTAATAGTAACTTGTAACCAATTCAGATTTAAGCGTAAACACAAAAATGAGTTTTATCTTCATAAGTTACTTTTTTCTTAATAAAAACAGTAATATGATTAATTCGAATTTGTTTAATAACTATTAGTTTTGGGTACGTACGTTGCGTAAATTAGGCGTCATATTTTAGTTGCGAACCAAAACCAACCTAGCACTTGAAAGAAACATCTGTGATATGGATTCATTAAAAAACCAATACAAATTCGAATTTTAAAATGTACTAATCAAGAAATTTAGTATTTTAATCAAATTTAGTTTATGTGAATGAACAAGAGAATCACCACCAATGTCTAAATGAATATATACATAATTCAATTTAATATCATTTTTTGGTATACGACTACTTAAGAAAGGACTTTCAGTTGCTAAAACGAAACACTTCCGTTTATAATTATATGGATGTGTACGTATATTGTTACTATCAAAATTATTGGCATCGAAATCGATCTAAATATCGAAATTGGCATAGAATTGGTTTAAAATTTCATAAAGGGTAAAACGACTAATGTGCACCCTGTACTTACAGTCCTTTGTTGCCAGTATTATCAAAATTACCTACTTAAACTAATTCAAACAATAATAAATAAATATTGGGACGAATTTTTAGAACGAAATAAATCTTATAAATTATCATTAACTAAAATAGTCAATCAACTGTTGTTACCGAGAGCGCATTACCAACTTACTAGGGATGGGCAATAATTACCAAAATCAATCGAATTAGTCGACTTTTCCGTTAAGTCCATATATGTCAATAACAATCAATGTTAGTCGATTGTTGACACCGTGGGGCGGGCGACAAAGACTAACACGGTTACCGTGTCAACTTTAACTGCTACCTTCTATCGCAGCGCACCTATTAATGTACTGTTAAATTAGTAATTACACATACACATAATTCGTGAAATTAATAGCGGATAACTGTACAGCTAATAACGCTTATCGCCTAAATTTAGGATTAAATCCCAAACTTGCAGGCTAAAATTGTGATTTGATCCGAGATCATTTAGTTGGTGCAAGACGGCTTTAGTAATTTATCTATTGTTATAAGAAAAACTCTCCTGCGCATTTGATTGTCAAATTAGTAGTTTTAAATCGACTATCAAATGCGCAATTATGTCTATGTCAATAAAATAATATTAGATTTAGTCGATTATTTTTATAGCATTAATCACCCATCGCTACTATGTGCAGTCAAAGAGCATAAATGCAGCACTACTTTTTTAAATAAAATAGATTCGAGCTCCCGATTACGCACGTACGAGATATGACGCGCATTCACAACACGCGTCTAGGGTATTTATCACAACCAGCCTACATAGAAACATTTTATTTCAGACTGCAAATATGCCTGACTGTATCGTACAAAGATCTATGAAAAAATGGATAAGTACTTCATACATATTTACTAAGACGATAGACTATTGAGTGTGCGTTATATAGAAATAATTCAGAAAAAGAATGTAATAAAAATGTGATAACGATGCTAAATAATGAAGTACATCTTCACCATCATCAACCGAGAGACAAACATAAACAAAATAAAATGTAACCTCTATTTATTAGTAGTAATGACCTTTGAGAGTACCTATGCATCAAATTGGATTTGATAGAAACTATCGCGAAACAGTGCACTGCATTGACCCTAGTGTATAAAAGTTCAACATATGCTGGTATTTTCTGCGTATAGACGCACCAACCAGCAAATCAGACTTCTCGTCAGACCGTACGCGGGTGACTTAATCAGAAGGTTGAGTGGGTTCTATACATTTAAAGGCATTTAGACAATACTAATTGTACAAATTAATATTTTTTTATTTATGTAATTAATTTTAGGTGGTCTTTCATCATGTTAAATTATAATTCTATTACTGGAAAAATTATATAATTAACCCCTATAACTAATGACTAGGGGTAATTATAGAATCATAAGATCCTATTTTTTTTATTATATAAATCATTGAGAGTGCAAATATTATAATTTTGTGAAACATATTAGTCTTTAAGAAATAATACTCTCGTGTTGTCTTATAATTTAAAAAATAACACTTCGACCACTACTAATACTTTTATACACCTTATAAGTACTATGTAGTTCTCTGCAATTTTTTAAAACGTGATTATTGACATTTAATACACTTCCTTTTTACGACATAGTAATAATAATTATATAAACTGACAGATATTCTTTTAATAATAATAATATATTGCGAATAAATTATTCTTATTAATAACTGTGTATTTTTGCACTTGTCTCGAATAAACTTAGTACCTACTGAGAATGTAAACACATTCTCAGTAGGTACTAAGTTTATTCGTACCTACTGTAGCTTCGTATACAAAATTATTTGAGAACCAGAGCTCCTATTTATATGTCATATGAAACGCATTCAACAAAACATTCATATTTTTTATACTGTATAGATCTAGCGTTCTACCACTATCTCACTTGATGGTCAGTGACGATCTGGTAGAAGGTGTTGTCACGCTAGATTTAAAGTTATTTAATTAATTGTTAATATGTTATTACTTTAGTAGCTGAGTGATATTTTGATGAATTGCGTTTTATAAAGTTAAACTAAAATTACTTTGCTACTTTTTACCTTTTTAAGATTTGTTTCTGCCTAGAAACGATGCTAGAAACAGTTTAAATGACAAATCGCAATAAAGTAATGAAATTTGAATTCAGTAAGAGGTTTAGGGTAGAGGTTTTGGTTAGTGAAAACCATTAATTTTATCTATGTGCCTCACGTTTGTCATTTTTTTGAGATTTGTACTTTTTGAAATGAAGCCTTCGAGACAATTTCATGAAACAAGCGATTAACTAACATAGGTCGTAACGTAAAGGTAATGTTTTATTTATGTAAAATAAACTTCACCCACGCAACGGATGTTAGTCGATTTTTCGTTTTATTACATGGAGCCAAGAGTCTAATTTCATAAAACGACAAATCGTAGCAATTGTAAGCCAACAAATATCAGCCATGTAAGAGGAATGTCTGTCTCATGCAATAAAAACTTTCAAGTTTAATACGATTTGTATTTTTGCGAACAGAGCCCCGGTAAGTAAGTTGACCAAGATATATACAAGTTAATTTTGATGTATGGGGAGAGGGTGTGCTTCAGAGTTGATGACGTATTTACTAAGGTCTATGAGATATCGGTCCTCACTGAATAGTAGGAAAAGGTACTTGAGAGTCTCCGAGAGGAAGAATGACTCCATTTGGTCTCGCCACGCCGACTTCACCGATTTCACATTGGAAAGAGACGAGTAACCGTGCTGTACTTTTGCGTGTTTCTCGATTCCCTGAAAAAAGCAATATGACTGTTGATGACATAAATAAACGATTACAATTTTTTTTTATTTAATATTATTAGCTGATAAAAAAATATCAAGTCAGATTATAATACATTCAAAACGAAAAGATTTTAAATTCCTATGTTCATATATTATTATATTTGTGTATGTTCGGGCAATACTCCATTATTTGGTTTTTGAATGGTTTTTTGGCTCTTTCAATTTTTTTGAAGATTTCTGTTTTTGTATTGTTTTGAATGCCCAATTACAGAACACCGTCCCTGTAGGCCTGAATTTAATTCCCCTAGTAGTCAACATTTCTCCACCAAAAATTTTAACTTGTTGTTTCGCCTATCATAATGCATAGGTAGAGGTTTAACATAATATGTTAATGCAAAAACCTATACAATCACTCGAACAAATTTGATATTTTTTTATTTAACATTGTCTCACCTGATGTATGGTAACCTAGTCTAAAAGGTAGCACGCAAGCCTAGAAATTAGTTTTATAAAAAAAATAGAATTAGGTGAGTTGTGATACCTGAAAGACTTGCCACCCCCAGTCCTGATAGGTAGTGTTGCCAGTGATCTGGTACATGTACCAGAGACTTTCGACAAACTCAGGGCGCAGTAAGCTGTGTGAGTCTGCTGACTTCGTGTACATGTCGTCCGTAGCGCTAGCCTGAAATTATATACACAAAACACTATGTAATCAGGCGAACAAATTGGACAACCACACGAAGCCAAACGAAGCACCAACGTCCAAAAATATGCATTATTAGTTCTCATCATCATCATCTCAGCCATAGGACGTCCACTGCTGGTCAAAGGCCTCCCCCATTGATTTCAACAAGGACCGGTTGGAAGCGGCCCGCATCCAGCCCTTGCCTGCGATCTTAGTCAGGTCGGATTAGTTCTAGAATTGACATAATATGGTGAGTGTAAAAAATACAAAATATTGCAACGAGTGGTAACTGGTAAGGTCAGAGCACTAAAAAATCACCTTCGATCATATCGTAAACGATCAACAAGTCTGTCTGACTTTATGTCACCGTAGTCAAAAGACTCAAAGTAATAAAATAAACTTAGAATAACAAACTAACAAACAAAAAAAGCAAGTTAAAATGATTCACATTTGAAAAGCTGTCTTCAAAACTAGTATACTATGGCAGCGCCAGCGGGTACATTCGCGTATGTTTATTTAAAAATAATGGTAAAAAATGTAGCTAATAAAGCAAAAAAAAAAATGGTTTCAACACCGTTCCAATAAAATGTAAAACTGTACTAAAATGTTTGCTTTATTAAGTTACAAACGCAACTTCTAAATAAGCACAGCCTGACACACTCTTGCCCAGTTTAATTTTCTATGTTATAATGATGATGTTTTTTCTAATCCAGATCAAACCTTACCATATTAAAATGTGTGATTTCGGGAGCCATGAAAGTGGGATGGGCCGCGTATGTCAAGTAACAGGTGTAGAGAAGTTCCTCAGCCATCTTCATGTGCCAGTCAGGCATCCCGTTCATATGGCCCAGAGCGAGAGTGCCGGATAGGAAACAGGTCAAGTGGTCCATTTTCGGGTTGAAGGTCTGGAAATAATCAAGACGTAACAAAATAGTCCTTTACATAGCAAAATATTCATTATAATTTTACAATTATAACATTTCACCAATCAATTAGCTGTTGTCAGCCTATAGATAATATATCAAATGTTCTAACTCGCTATCAGTTAGCAGCGCGCCCAGAATACCAGCAGCATTGCCCCGTTGAATATCAATGCTGATTCGTTGAGGCAAATAAAGCTATAAAACATATCAGAGCGCTTGAACAACGCAACCCGTGATGAAACTCCACATATTTGGTTTTGACATGTCTGTACTGATAACATATTTTTTAATTTTTTAATTTTATTTATAATAGGCAGGCGTTTGACCACTATCTCACCTGATGTTAAGTGATGATGCGGTCTACGATGATTCACGCCTGCCTAGAAGATACCTGTTCACTCGTGACTTGAAGATGCCCAGATTGTATTCATGTGGAAACACAGACTTAGGCAATGAGTTCCACTCGTTAGCTGTACGCACTATGAATGTGGAAGCAAAACGCTTGGTGCGACAGGGTGGAACGTCTACCATGTATGGATGTCGCATTGCAGTCCGTCTGGTCGTTTTTTGATGGAAAGGGGAAGGAGGTACTAAGTTATGTAACTCCAGAGCACAGTCCCCGAAATGTATCCGGTAAAAATCCGATAAGCTAGCGACTCTACGTCGGTGCTGCAGGCTTTGAAGTCGTGTCTCGACTAAAGAATCCTTGTTAATGAGCCTTTTAGCACTTCATTTAACCCCATGTTAATTAGTGAACATAACAATTTCAACATGATAAATATTGACAAACCAATTGTACCTAGTGTTAGATAGGCAATGAGTAATAAATCGTGTCGAAAGAGCTGCGTTAGACTTTACAATAAATCCTAAACACAATGACAGAGCTTACTTACTATAAAGACAATTAAATCAACTATAAAACACGTTTTAATTTGGCACACTACAATCTTCTTCTTTATCCTGGCTTTAAGTCCCATTTCATTTGGGGTCAGCCCTCCTAGTTATCTTGCGCCACACCAAACGGTTGTGGGTTGTCTCTTCATTTGCATTTATGCGTTTCATGTCATTATTGACTGTGTGTAGCCAGGTCAATGGTGGTCGCCCACGGCCCTTTCTGTGCTCCTTCATGCTCAGCACTCTCTTAGTTACATGATTATCATCTCGTCACATCACATGACCGTACCATCGCAAGCGATTTTCTCTAAGCTTGTCTTGTATCTGGGCAACTTTAAAAGTGTCACGGATATATTTATTTCGTATTTTATCCGACCTAGAGACACCGCCCGCCCGGCGAAGCATCTTCATCTCCGTAACGTGGATCCTCTGTTCATCAGACTTTTTAGTAGGCCAGCACTCAGATCCGTAGAGAAGAGCTAGTCTTACTGCTCTTTTATATACCTTGCCCTTGATTTTGATCGGCATACTAGAGTCGCATAGGATACTAGACAACGACCTCCATTTCAACCACGCTGTCTGTATTCTATTTTTTATATCTTTCTCTACACAGGCTATGGGCGCTATCATACTTTGGCACACTACAATACAATACATTATTTCGAAGACAAAGTTGCAAGGTATTGTGTTGATCCCTTGAACTGTTTACAATATTTGCCACACTAGGCTTTCCATATTCCCGGTCACTGCCGGTGAACTCGCATTTTACCGGGCGATACCGGATTCAACTATAATTGGCCACTATTAGTATTTATTGGAATGCTCCACCTCTGTCACACCACCATTATAATCTATAGCATGTTAAGTGAATATGTACTTAAAGATTTGAAAATAATGGCCCCGAGTTTCTTGTCGCTTTTTCTCGGATGGCTCTATTTATTTTCAAACTCGGCGTTAATATAGTCTCTGTACAATGAATTTCCACTATTCATACTTAAATTTCAAATATAAAACGTGACAAGCAAACTTGAACCGCATGTGGTCACAACAGACATCTGCACATTTAAATTTGCACAAAAAAACAAGTTACTTATGTGACTGTTACATACATTTTCTTCAAGTTGTGTATCCACATGGTCTCTCCATGTGAATTGAAAGATCTAATTAAGTAGTAAAAAAAATTGTGTTGCGTCCACTAACGGCCCTAAGCAACAAGTTTAGCCCAATTTATTTCCCCAAAATTAGGCCTGTAAAAAATTAGGGCCTGTATCCCATGCCATGGGTTAAGATCTTAGCTTGGGAATCAAGTCGTCAATTATTCATAATATGCCTTATTTACTAATTTGAATTTGAATGTTGAGAACGCCAGTCCTGTGATATTCATTTGCACTATTTAATATTTATTACATGTATTTGAACAATGTAACTATGATAATGAACTGTGTTACTTCTATTATTAATATAATTCGCAAACATAGTAAATACCTCGGATCCTACTGTCAATTCTCCGATAAAGAGACGTTTGTTTGGAGAAGATCTCTTCGCCAGGAACTCTCGAACTCCCTCTATTGCTGTCAGATAGTCGTCCAACAAACTGTGAACAATGAACAGGGGACAATCAAATCAGTGCCATAAAAAGCTAATGAAGAAAAACCAAATTTTTATTTATAACTAGTAGCTTTCCGCGGTTTCACTCGCGTGTATTACGGTTTTCCCGCTACCTCAATTATCTCACGGGAACTATACTTTTTCCGGGATAAAAGTAGCCTATGTGTTAATTCAGGGCTTACACTATCTCCATATCAAATTTCATCGAAATCGGTGTAGCCGTTTGAGCGTGAAGAAGTAACATACACACAATCTTTCGCATTTATAGTATTAGTAGGATACTTTGGTAAAACCGTACAGCAGCTGAACTATTAAAAGATCTTATTGTATTATTTAAAACTGTGTCAAATAAGTTACATATTAATATGCCGAGTGTGGGTGGGCCAAAATTATCATTACAAATAACATGCAGAGGTACCTTCTTAGGCCGGTTTGGGAAGTTTCTACAGGGTCAAGCAAGGTCGCGGTTTTTACATACTATTTTCAAACCAACTTAAAAGATAGCAAGTTCTCAATTCGATTGTATTTTTTTTAATGTGTAACGATTCCAAAGGCCATTATACTTATAGACTGGTCCCATAGAAATATTAAACAAATCAGTGAATTATAAAATTGATTTTCAATATTCAAAAAATTATTGAAATTGATCTACGGATACGTCGATTTTACAGATTCGAAACAAATAAATAATTGTTTACACTTATATCAAGATATAATATAGCCAGCTTTAACAAAGTAAAAAAAATAGACAATAAAATCTTTAAATATCAATTCGACATGGCAAGTTACACTTCCACGCCAGCTGCTACACGCTACTGCTTTACGCCAGCCAAAATATATTATACTAGCGGTCGGCCCCGGCTTAGCACAGGTAAAAAATTAAAAACTATAAGGATCCCTAATTTAAAAACTATATAAATAAATATAGTCAATGTCACACGGGGATAGTGTAGCTTCCCAACAGTGAAAGAATTTTTCAAATCGGTTAAGTAGTTTCGGAGCCTATTCAATGCAAATACAAAAACAAACAATCAAATCTTTCCTCTTTAAAATATTAGTATAGATAAACATGTACAAGAAAGGCAGAAGTATGATTTCTTATTTTCTCGTGTACGCTTCAGCATATTTGTATATAACTATGATTATGTTTTCCTAATAGACTAAGGCTACTGTTCACTAACATTTAAAATGTCTGATTATCAATTTATCCGTCGGTCAAACAGTTTTTACCATACATTTAACCGACGGTTAATTGATAATCAGACGATTAAATTTTGGTGACCTCCACCCTAAAAGTAATGTAATACAAAACACAATAAACACTGGATTCTAGTTGAAGCTTAGTAAAACAATAATAAAACAGTGGACTGTGCCAGATACTTGCAACATTTTTATGAATGACAGTTGTCGTGTAACGCCATAGTTTTTACAACGGACAAACTAGTAGTTCGTGGTTACAACTTCAAATTGAGAGTAATTAATGATAATGATTCACTACTCGGCCGATACGATCGCGGTAGCTAAGGGTCAATTACACGTTTGCAGAGACATACCACACACACACGCACATAAGCACATACAGAATCAAGATCAAAATTTAGGTTAAGGTTGCATAAAATTATGCGGTTCTAATTGCTTCGCTAACCTAACCCTATATAACAAATAATTCATACATCCTATGAAACATAAAAACAATAACGCCAGAAATCGTTGTCTAAATGTTATTGACCAAGGCCGTTGTGGGGAAGCAGTGTACGTATATGGTACAATCAGCAAGCGACGGAACCGATTTATAGAGTAATAAAATAGTTCGTTATTTGGTCACGTACAAAAACTACACGAACACAGCGATACATAGAACACAAAACAACAAATACATTTAAACAAAACATTAAATAGTGACGATAATTATATCTTTCATCATCATCTCAGCCATATAACATTTACTGCTGACTCCCCAATGACTTTTATGGGAGGGGTTTGCCAGTACTCTCCACGCATGGAGAGGCGGGTTGGCGGCGGGGCGCAGCTAGTTACTAATATATTAATACATTAAACACTGGACAACATTATAAAACTAGAGTATATAACAAATGAATTTATAAATGAAACTGTTAAGTGCATTCTCTCGCCGGCAGCACGACACACAAGGTAATCATTGGCGCATATACGACTTTCAAGTGTTGCGCGTTACGGACACGTTTGTAATGTGATATAGCAATATATGAATCCATTACCGCAATGAAGGTAAATTGTGAAGTTTGGGTACTCATTACTGCCCACCTTAAATATAAGTAAATACTATGTTAACTTACTAGTTGATAGTCTTCCCGGTTTGCAGCCATTGCTTCAGAAGATACTCATAGTAGCTGTCACCTCTAGCTCCGAGAGTGATAGTCGCGTGCGGAAGGAATTGGCCCGTGTTAGGGTTTATGAAGATTGGCACAAGACCGTGCTTCTTTGGTAGACTGTGGATTTTCTCCGATACAGCCGCCGCTGCGTCCTGAAATTCAATGATTTGAATGGGATAAGCGAAGGTACTGGATGAAGAGTTTTATGGTTCTTAATTTCGGTTTGTGGTGCGAATTGATTCCTTTATTTAGCTTTCATTAGCTGTAAGGAAGGAAAAATTCAGACTGCTGTGTGTGCTGCTCTATAACTCATTTGGCAAAGCAACAGGGGCGCTATTCTTAGTCGTAGGTTCAAGTATTCGCTGATATTTGTCCTTCCAAAATTTACCTGGCCTACTCAGTCGCTTGTTGACCTTTCTACCTCGATCACTTGCTTACGCTTCTAGCATTTTTCTACCTCGCTCACTTGTTTACGCTTCTAGAATCTTTCTATCTCGCTCACTTGTTTATGCTTCTAGCATTTTCCTATCTCACGCATTTGCTTACGCTTCTATTATCTATCACGCTTACGCTTATACCATTTTCTATCTTGCTCACTTGCTTACGATTCTAGCATTATTCTACCTCGCTCACTCTGCTTGATGACAAACTGTTTTATCGGTAAACTCTCGGTTCATGCGTTGCTTAATCAAGTTGATCGTTAAAGATCGCATATAAAGTCTAGCGAGCGCTTCACCTTATCGGGATTATATGTATGCACTATATATTAATAATAAGAACAGCGTAGGTAATTATTGGCTACTACCGCAATACTGGTCTTTAATTCAACTCCGGTAAGTACAGAAATTACCATAAAAATAAACAGAAAATGAGCGAAACACGTAATAAAAGAATTTGTAATCATGGTCACTAACATAACAATAAACTTTAGGCACGGGATATTAACCGTGTACTCTTACGTTCGAAAATATGGTTTGTGAAGATAAAGGTATACTTAAATATTTTTCCGTAACCCAAAATTGCCGCGGTAGCGACAAATGGACGTGGATTGTTTCATACACCAAAAGGAAGGAAATTAAAAAGACTACAAATGCGATTAATAATATTTTGTTTGAGCTCGTAGGTCATCTGTAAAGTATATTTAGTCATATTTGAAATGATCACGTATCAGGATTTGTCCTGCCCCTTCTGACAGTAAACACTCGCGACTCTGCAAGGTCATCTGCACCTCTTGAAACTTTAAGAACTTAGAGGCATTTGACAGTATTTTGTGACATTCGTCATCGGCATCTTACCTCATAACTGGGATTACCGCTAGCCCGCGACAGTTCTCTAAACTCCAGCTGGACCGTGGTCACCTCTGCAGTGGTGCTGTAGTGAGACCACTCGGGAGCGTGCGCCACTCTCGTGCCGAGATTCACATCCGAGTACGGTATCCCGGACGGAGACGAGAACGCCGCCATCAACCGATCGCCTACATCTAACTGAGCAATAAATACAATTATTACTAAAGCTTCAGCCAGAATTAGGAGTAGGTGACGCATATGTAGCGTACCGACTTACCTACATTTTTCACGTTTAGCTAAAAACCTTATCAGTTTTTAATTTATAATTAAGGCAACAAATAAAGTTTAAAAGAAATAGCGCCATAGAGCTTTATGCTTATTTATGTAGATTCAATACTTGAGTAATTGTACCAAAATGTAGTAATGTACCGAAATCTGCAAGTGGTTGAAAGATAGTATGCATGTTTTGAAAATACGGTAAGTAAAACCTTGTAAACCGGAAAAAGAATCAGTTTTAAAGTCCATAATCCATGCAGTCAATATGCCACCTTACTAATAATGCTAATACAATTCATTTGGATGAATACATGTTGCATTGAGTAAAAATCAATCGCTTTAAAGCGTCTGAACGACATCATATTTGTATCTATGCTATATTTATCCGGCGCGCAAGCGCAATATATTTTACGTACTTACCTATATGATCTTAAATATAGGTACTTTAAGATTATTTTCTAAAATGCTGAATGTGACAAAACACTTACTGCTTTGTTAAGGAACAGTTCGTCTAATGTGAGATGGTATGTGCTCAGTAGGCCGCCAAGCACTCTGATGGTCACTTCGAAAAAATTCACATCTTTGCTCTTCGTAAAAGTCAACTCGGAACTAATCCATTCTCTTGCTTCGTCGAACTCTGCAAAAATGTATCATCATTATCATAATCTCAGCCGTAGGACGTCCACTGCTGGACAAAGGCCTCCCCCATTGATTTCCACAAGGGCCGGTTGGAAGCGGCCAAAAATGTATACTCCAATCTAATAAACGCCTAAATGAACAGTGCGCCTAGACAAGATGCATCGTTTCTCTTTCTCGGAACGCTTGCGCTATGTATTTGTTCACGTTGATCACGTGATCTAACGCATTAAAGTGTCAATTTCATACATTTTTTGTTTTCTCTTGCGTTCACGCTATAGAATGTTACTTTGTCTACGGCCACATAAATCATTAAATACATTCTTAATAAATTTTTCGCGTCTATTGAGAACAAAATATGTACTTATGGTATAATTTATAGCATATTTAATCTAAAACCTTTTAAAAATGTAAGAACAATAACATTTTCATTCATGCCTTTCAGGGTTTACTGAGTAATGTAAACATGCCCTTTGGATATTGAAACAAAAGGTAGTTGCTTTTAGCCGTGAGGAATTTAAGATCTGTCTGTAGCGTGTAAAGACTAAAATCCACTGTATGGTTTCTGCTAGCATGCTATTGATCTCTTCCGTATTTCTCGTTAATTTATCCACTAGACGTTTCTATTTATACTAGTTACTATATTGTTTAGCTGTTGCGATGATGTTACCTTCTTTCAGTCCCATAATATATGCGGTGTCTAAGCTGTCAACAATTGTTAGACCTAAGGAGAACCAATCATAGGCCATTCCAGAAACAGGCTTGAGGTTGTCGTGGCCCCAAGCGTGCTCTTTGTACCCTTTCCACGCAAATTTGAAACTATCCACTACTGCTTGCTGCCGCGGATTGGTTGGACCTGAAATTATATAAAACATTCAGTAATAATGAACCATGTTGTTTTTGATACTATATAAAAAAGTAATATATTACGTATACTTGACTACCACTTGAAGAATGCACATTAATTTTGGAATAGAATTACGTATTATACGTAATTGTAAACATTTAATTAACACATGGGAGCTTAGCTGAATCCCAGACCCACACTGCAAAATAATATTAAGTTTACTGTTAAACAGTGCGCTTTGATTGATTTTTTTATTGAATGAACTAATCAGCCTAAAACAATTTTACTACTGGGAGCCTTCTTCACAGCCAGGAGTCAACCATCCAAGGTGAACCCAGCGTATGCGTTGCTTAACGCGAGAAGACGTCAACCATCCTAGGTGTAAATACTGCGTATACGTCGATTAACGCGATTGATCGGTTAAGACCGCCGAGAGCTTTCTATCTTCCCTTATTTTAAATAAAGCTTATATTGCTACTTATCCAAGTATTCAACAAGTATTAGGGTTTCTTACATTAAGTCCATACAAAAAAGTCGAACCACAACTTTTAGATTTGGGAAAGTGACAGAAGCGTTGCGCGCACTTTAAGAAAAGAAAAAGGTATTATTCTAACAATTACTGGATGACGTAACGGTATAGATATAGTACTTATCTGATATTTAGCTAGTTCCAATTAACGGAAGCGGGTAACGAATACACATTGACACGTTTCCGGTATAATAATTATTCAATCGCGCTAATCCGAAAATATACGCACTAGCGGAATATCGGTTTCTTTATTGAGAATAGGCAAACGTTTCACCACTATCTCACCTGATGTTAAGTGATGATGCCGTCTACGATAGAGCATGCTTGCTAATACCTATTCACCCCTTGATTCCCAGTGAATTCATGCGGAAACACAGATTTGCATGGCATGAATTCCACTTGTACTCACTGAATAGTATACCATATATATTGGGATTGAAAGCCTTACTAACAACCCTGTGGCTATAATTTCTTAAGTCCGACTTATTTGCAGGTAACTGACGGTAAGTTGCGTAAATGTGTAAATATAAGACTGCTTAAACTATACTTAAATTTTGTTCTAACCTGGAAATACTTTAGGACTTTTTGGTTCGTGCTCACTCTCAATTTCAACAACAGTCTTCTTCGGTTTATTTGGTGCCGTCGCAGCTACTGGATCTATGACTAGTGACACATTCTTCAATGCTTCCTGAAACGTGAAATTTAAGGAGTCATACCTCGAAAGCCATGTCGATGCATACGACATCTGGTTGATCTAATCGTCGGTAAGTCGTCCTATATCGGTTAGATGACCTTTGATTGTAAAATATTATTATAAGTCCTGTTAGTCATCAATCCCCAATTGATACTATTAAAACAATGCAAAAAAATTATCATCATCATTATCTCAGCCATATGACGTCCAGCACTGGACATAGACCACCCCTATTGATTTCCACAAGGATTTATAGGAAGCGGCGCGCATCCAGTCGTTTCCTGTGATCTTATCAAAAAATATGGCATCCTATTAATTGTAAAAGAAATGTGCATATTATGTTTTAATTCTCAAGTAGATATATAATGCAATATTACCACGAGGCGCAGCGGTTTCACCCACGCAGACTGTCATAGTCCCATTATTTCCCCACCAGCTACAATTTTTAGGTATCGAATTTAAAATTTGACGATATTACGTATATACAAACTTTCGTACCCCCATTATAAGCCGTTAGAAATTGATTTATTTGTAATAAAATGCCTACTCTATAATGGTTGTGAGTTATCGAGACCTAAAACCTCAGTTTACAGAACAAAACATTTGGTGTGTGAAACGTAATCCGACCGGGTCAGTAACTAGATTTTAATTAAATCGAGACTACTCAAGGACATTTAAAAATGAACAAAAATAAAAAATGATACAAATTAAGAAAAAAATACAAAACAGCGGTTTATAAGGAGCTCAGATATACATACATTGATATTTACATATATATTACACCAATTAATGGTATAAGGCAGGGGCCGGCAAGCTTTTGAGCAGGTAGCGCGAAAGGTGACGTACTGTGCCTAGGAAAACGCCGTACAAAAATCAATCGCTCAGATACATTAAATGAATAAAAATAACTTTTTTTTTTTAATTTTATAAAGTGCACATTTATACATTTTATGTTATGTGGCTAGAGGTTTACACAAATAAATTTTACGGGTTATCTGTCCCTGAACTCATCACCTGTGTTTTTGTAAATGTAAGTTGTAGAGCAAAAGATAAGATTCAATTACTTGTTGAAGCATGGTAAATTTGTTATGAAAGGTGTGAAATAACACCATGTCAAAAATAATGGCTAAACATAACTCCATAACCAATGCTAAAACTGCAAACCAAGCCCACTTGAAATCATATACATACATCTTCTGATAAGCTACCAATCATGAATAAATAATCAATAATTTCACCATTATTGTATAAAGGCATAGTATAGTATGTACTATCCTATAACTATATACAAGAACGGTGAAAGGTAGGGCAACAAAACATATTCATTATTTTTGTAGAATAGTTTCGCATTTTGTGTACAACTAACTGATCAGATAATGGCAGTTTTTTCCCTAACAATAAGGAAGGCCAAGAAACTGTACACACATAATTATTTCAATTTGTAATAATTACATACAAGCCATTCCAATAACTAATAACACATCCCTGTGATATAATTGATCGTTATAATTAACATAAAATACTATTTTTATCCTCTATTCGTCATTTTTATACATATTCAACATATGCTTGCAAACTTACTAAATTAGGTTTGATTATTTTTCAACATGGAGAACACTTAAAAACTGACTAAAAGAGATAGGTATTTGTATAATTTCACAGTAATTCATAAACTTTTACAACCAAGTAAGTAAATTTAATACACCATCAAAAATAAGATTTTTAAAATAACTCTTTGCTATCCATGGCAATATAAAATTTATTGAGTAATCAGGCAGTGTTGAAGATAAAACTTATTATTGTAGTGATGATGCCTGACTATACATAGCTTCTGTTGAGCAACAGTAAACAAGTTGATTTTTGTTTTGTAAACAAGTTTTGTTTGATAGGTGGATTGTGTCATTTTTAATTATTTTATAATTACCTACTTCTTGCTAGAAGCCCTCTAAAGATTTAGACAAACAAAGCAAGGAAATATAATATAACTCAAGATTAACAAGACCACTATTACAATGAATATGTATTTTCTAGGTAGGCATGCTTCATCATAGACCACATCTACACCATCCAGGTCACCATCGAGTGAGATAGTGGTCAAACTAAAAAGCTATTATATTGCAGCATAAAGAAGTGGATTCAGAACAAGTGGTACTTTATCGAGAATAAATGTGACACATTGAAGTCCCTATGTTGGTCTGTTATTATATTGTTGAATATTTAACATAGACATGGAACAGGTGATTAATGCCATGTTGTATGGTTCCGGATAGGAGGCGGGGATAAAAGTGCAAATTACTCTCTCACCTGTGCCGATTCACTATTTTTGTGTACTCCAGAATTGTTTCCCTTTGAAGAGTAGACTATTATAAAAATAATTGCTATAACTACAAGTACTGCATACACAATAGACCTTTGCAGCCTTGACAGACGATTCCATCTCTGTAAAAAAACACAATTGATTTATTATCTCTAGATATGAAGAGCAATAGTTCTCATTTGTGACTTACATCTGTCACCAGGGCCTAATCTATTATATGATAATAATTATGGACCTGGTTGAATGCTATATGTCGTAAACTGCAATGTTTTTAAGAAGGTGTGACTACCTCAGAAACATTGCATTTTACGACATTGCCTACCACAACATACCCACATTAAGCGACCACACTTGACTAATGTTTTCGGAGAACTATATCTGTATAAGGACCAGCTCAGCTGTATTGTAAACAATTTGAATGGGCACAGTATAATTGTCAATGTCTATTATTGTAGTGTCCGTTTATCTGTACACAAGACACACTAAAACATATTGTTTAGTTAATTGTGAAATGGATTTATATATGCCTGCACATTCAATAATACCCCTTCATTTATATTATTTATTCAACTTTATCACTACATGTTGATCAAACCAAATAAAAATAGGTACGTACATATATATAGGTAGTACTATACCAGTGATAAATTTCAAGAAAATAGTGGTCTGATTTAAAACTGGTAAATTTTGATGACAAACAATATTGGCTTAGACATTTTTATCATGATTATTTCCCCCATGGGAATTACACTACTGGACATATGTCTCCTAATTAGTTCTCTACAAGGAAGGCTTGGATTTTTGTAAACAATCAGCAATGCAAGAAAGATACCTGCTACTTCACTGTAAATGAAAATCAAATAAAAATCATGTATTCAAGACAGAACTGTACTGAGAAGAACAGCAATGCCTGTGGGATAAGAGTAGATTGTAAACAAGCAAGAGCCATGTTTCAAATTCAGAATAAAAATGTAACAAACAACTTTCTAAAACTGCAATGACACAATCTGCTTCTACAGATGGGGCTAGTTACAGGTCACTGCGACCTTAACTACCATCTACATAAGAGGGAAGGTACAGATAGCCCTCTATGTTGGGAATGCATGCAGGAAAACGAGACTTGGGAACATGTGCTACGGCACTGTGAGGCCAGAGGAAGTATAAGAAGCACAACCAAACTGAGAAAGGCTGACTCATTATTGTCTATGGAACAACCACACACAACACTGGAGCAGCTATGCCATCAACCCAGGGCCATACTCCATTATATAACAGAGTTAGGATGGCTTGGGTAGAAGCTAGTTTTGTGTAGTTTGCAAATGAACTAGGTTGTGAGAGTGCTTCCACAAATGTACTATGCGAACTAGTTCTGTCATTCCCGGCTCCATAGTTTGTGACTAAACGAGCAAGGGTGACATCATAGATAAAAGATTTCTATCTCTAACAATAATGATATACTTTTGAAGAGTATTTATTCAGAGGTTTTTGCAGTTTATAGTGTAAAAAATGTAGGTAAAAGTACAGCAAACCACGTGAACAATCTGCCTTATTCTGATTCGAGCCAGTACCTGACAAACTAGAAGAGCGAACTAGTTCCTTTATGAGTGGCCTGAGCAATCTCTGTCGCGAACTACTATGCGCAAGACTAGTAGTGGCTGGCTGGGGGAAAGCACAAAACCCCCCAAGGGGAACATCAGTGCAGCACCCCTAACTCGAATAAGACAGGTTGGATGCACTTATGAGATAACAGTGTCCATTATTTTACATTTAAAGATACATTTTAGATAAACGATTTCAATAGAATCTTTTCTCAGCATAACATATGGAGACAATCCCAATCTGTTAAAGTTGCTTATTGTCAAATTATACTACTAGTAGGCTTGATACAGGTGAAAATGTTTAGAGCTTAACATTCCCCTCACTCTCACTCTCTCCCCCCTTACCCACACCAGAAATCAATGTCTGAAAGTAGCAAAGCTAGATTTTTAAAAATTCCATTCAGTAAGGGGGTGTCGCAACTTTCCCTTCATCGAGTGAGGGCTACCACCCCCCCCTCCCCTTAAATTCTATGTTTTATAAACTAAAGCGGAACCCAGAACTCATTATCTAAATTAACCATGGGTACAATCATAATATATATAACAGTAAATATATAGCTAAAGACTAAACTAAAGATATAGCTTACCCTGATAAATTTCCTGTGTGATATCACTTGGTCAGCAAGATCAAGAGACGAGTCAGCTCTACGGTGCCATTTATTGATGATGCTTTCCGGGATTGTGGAATCACTGTCATCTTCGCTGAGCTCTAAGTGAGCTTCCACATTTTTATTCATTTTGATATCACTATAGCCAGCTTTTTCTTAGTGCATTTTATAACGGAATCACTGAAAATATAGTCTTGTACTAAACAGGTGTAAGAATCGATTTTAATTACTTGGTAAAGGTTGGTAGTAATACCAGGTGGTTACAATCTTTGGGAAGAATCTCCATGGCAGTTATAGGTATTCCTATAAATCCTTTTTATGATGCCCCGATCTAAATACACCTCCACTTTTGCAAAGTGCAAACCGACATGCACTTACATGGAGATCACGATATCTGTATTGTTTGATTATAGTAAAATTCTTATTCATCTCATTGTATTTATGAATAATCACACGGCACACCGTCTTCATCGCCTTTTGATCACATTTGGTACGTTTGTACACAATAAGTTTATGGATTTTAAAGTATTTTGATTGTTATCTCAAAGGAGATAAAAATATATATAGATATTAGTACAGACGAATATTCGGATCATTATATCAATTATTTCAAAGATTATCAACCAACCAATATTAGGAATTTATGACGAACTCGATTACCCCTTACCCCTTACCTTACGTACACTGCTGGCCAACAAGTGGGCCAACAAACAAGGGCCAGCAAAATGAGCACAAACCATACGCAAAGAACTATGTATTCTGTGCGCAAAGAGATTACAATGATATTGGAAGGGGGCCTAAGCACAATGGACATAGGTAATATTATCCTTGCGTTCGAGATGGGCTAGGGAACAGTTAATAATAAAAACGTCCAAACGCTCACATTCCGCGTTTGTTTTGGCACAAATGGGGTTTTGAACTGTTTTCGCTCACCGTTCGAGATGCATGAAAAGTGTTA
Organism: Apeira syringaria; assembly: GCA_934044485.1. NCBI lineage: Eukaryota > Metazoa > Arthropoda > Insecta > Lepidoptera > Geometridae > Apeira > Apeira syringaria. The sequence continues at coordinate 6,149,872 of OW203655.1, read as the reverse complement.
AAAACGCCACCGTAATCTGCCACTTTTGACCCACCTCGGAGGCTGGGTCTTTTGTGATCGTTTTTTGACAGTTCCGAGATTGACAGCTACAGCTGATGTGAACAGCTAAACAAACTTGAAAAATACGCCAGTGTAATTGTTTCTTTTTATTGCCAGTACGAAAATGTAATTCTCGTTATGATTGATGATAAATTCTCGTGATGAATGAATATCTCTCAAATACTGGTTCGAAAAATACGCAGTAAGGACATGCATACAAACATATCGTTCCCCAAAACACAAATAGTTCGTTAACCGAGATTGAGACGGGCAAATGGCATTAAAATTTGTTTGTACGCACCACGTACAAATTATGGGAAAAAGCATCATGCATGAAGGAGCTAAACTATATAATTCATTGCCAAGAGATGTAAAAGACTCCAAAACTATGACATCATTCAAAAAACGACTGAAATATTATGTAATGAATTTGACACGCCCTCTTTTATAACTAATATGTACAATACATAAATTTTAGTATTGAACAACAGTTCTTATTTTCTCGTATGTAATTATAAAAAAAAATATAAATGTACGTATTTTTAACTGTAAAAAGGTACATAAAGTGTTTTTCTCTCCGAATAGGAACATAAAACTAAACTGCTACCCTATCGATGTCACTCACTTATCTCTATGTGAATGCTAAACCGGTATGTACCGGTATCGAACACAATTATTGCTGACCACGGCCAACTATACTTACCTACAATATTAAACATTATCTGCTTAGTACGGCAACGTAAATAACTACACTTTCGTTAAATTCTCATTTATGTGAAATGATTTCTTAAGAGAAATGGAGATATCTTGAACGCAAGTTAAAGAACATTATTGCCAGTGTCACAAGGAACATAAAATTAAAATGAAGGCGGTAATTTTGAATTTGGGTAGTTTGAAACAAAGAAAAATATCTCACTTTTAATAATGATTGACCAACTTACACTAATTAAAATATGAAATTATGCAGAACATTTATTTTATTATGAGTATATACAGGAATGGAACAATACTAAACCTTGATGTTAGTTACATATGATTGAATGGATGAACGAAGGATGACATTAATACTAATGGGATTTGTAATACTCAGAATATTATCTATATGAACAGGAAGTGGAAACTTATAATGTATTAGATTAGAGATGTATATAATGGGTCATGGTCAAATAATATGAAAAGAAAATGTCTCAAAAATGTTACATATTTTCTGTAATCAAAGAAATGTCATGTCACTGACTTAGTGACATGCCAGTTGTCCAAAACATTTTACACAAGTGAAAAATATCTTTTTCTATATTTCATGTTTATTGTGGTCTATCTTGTTGTATTATTCTATGACTCATAAAAGTTACAACATTACTGATTATTAGAAACATTCTAAAAGCAAGATAGATTTAGCAAAAGTAAACAAAACAAATACACTGCTTATGTTTAATGTATAATGTCCATCCAAAGGCTGTCTGTAAGAGATGGATTAGCTGGAAGGCCGCCGCTTGTAGCTACATACATTATGTAGTCATAATTATAAACTTTTTATGTAGGTACCTACCTACATTTTATACTTTGCAATAAAGAGTTAATGAATGTAATTTAATTTTTAGAATTGATTATTCTGACAATCATGGCAAGCTGCCTGATTTAAAGCCCGATTTGTTGCCATTTATGATAAATCTATCGCTAATATGATCCACTATGTTGCACATTTTCATCTTCTACTTTTATTGTGTTGCTAATAAAGTCACACCATATAGGTATCTGCGTTGCGTTGTAACCTGTCTCGAACCTTCTTTTAACAAATTGTTTTACTTCATTTATATAAAATGTCTTATTATTTCGTTTGACATACTCCTTATCCTGAGCCTATACTCATTTGCGTTGTGTTCACAATGGTAGGAGTAGTTGGTGAATGGTGACACTACTGGGCGGCGAACTAACTCATACACCAGAATTTGTTGTTGACAAGGCCCTTGAGCTCGAGGGACCCAGATGTGGCTCCATTTTTTGAACAAATTTCCTAAAGAAATTGACCAAACTAAAATAACCGTTACAAGAATATAAACACTATAATAACAATTACCAATATAAGTGTTACAACAAAGCACAACTTAACAAACGTATGGAGAAACATGTTGGAGTTCGAGAAAACAAAATAAAATGTAATGGGAAATGACGGCGGCAAAATGCATAGAATATAATGCAGTCCTACCAGTACAATACCAGTATAAAATATTTTCAGAACAGATATAACGTTAAAGTAAATAGTAGGTACAAAACGATGCTTATTTTTATAATTGAGAAGAGAAGACCAGAAACAAGTATTCAAATAGTCATTTGGGAAACTTGAGTAAACTTCCCCAAAAGAACTTTTCTAAATTTAATAAAATTCATTTGATTAGTTTAACTTTGGCAAACTAAGCATTGTTAAAGACTATCATCAGAGGTAATGTCGCAGCGCCCACATCAACCGAACGACTTTTCACGTGTGTTATGTTGCTCCTTTTGACGTCACTGGCTGTTCGCGTTCGTCTAACTTAGCACGGTTGCGAGTATAATTATTAATATAACCGCCGTTACGGACAGGCAAATAATGATGAAGATTTTTTTTCGTCGACCTTTGCTCTGATATTTTAGGGCCTTCTTGGTGTCTTGCGTTGCAGTTTGGACATAGTCCACGGCGTGCTCTACATGGTACTCAATGCGGTCGATCATATCACCCTGGCTCTCGACAAGCATCGCCATATCCATGAACATGTCGTGAACCTCGCGGATAGAGGTCTCCAGCTTGATGATATCCGCGTGTCTCGCTTCGATGTTGGCGAGAGTTTGTTTCGCCTTTTGAGTCTCCATTATTATATCCTGTATGAACACCGCAGAGTTCCCTTGCTCCGACATCTCTTCAAGCTCGTCATCAGTTGTGGTGCGGCCGGTGATCTCCAGCTGCCGTTGTATCCTGCTTTTGAAGCGATCCCTGTAGTCCGTCTGCGAGCGATTGTACTCCGTCATCACGTCCACGAACTTGCGCGACAGCGTCGAGTGCTGCGTCTTTCTTATCCTAAGGTCAGCAGACGATTTTTTCGAGTGCTCCTCTTGTTCGATGTTCTGCTCTATGTGGTTTATTTTTCCTCTGACTTTGTTGGCAGTTTTCTTAACGTCCGCCATGAGATCTTCCAGCTCGCGCTTTGTTTTTTCATCTAATTTCGGCGCTGATAGGATGGCACTGTGTTTCTTCTTCACTTCTTCGACGTTAGCCTGGATCTTGTCTATCATCTTTCGTATCTCTTCCACCTCACCCAAGAACTCCATGAAGCCACATTCGACGGCGACGTTGACATCGTCGAGTCCGACATCGTCGTCGTCGCTTAGCGCCGCTTGGAGCGCCGCTAGCCTGTCCTTCGTCATCCTTTACAGAAAAGCACACGCCGAGCAATGTTTTATATAGTTACACAATCCCATTCACGGATATTTTTCTAACAAACGTCACTAAACTAAGGATACGACCTCTAAGTTCACTTCACAAAAATAATCGATAGGTTCATCATCAAAGTTTTACTATTATGTTGTGTAAAAACAGTGCAACGATGAAAATACTAATTAATCGTACCGTAAATTCGTTTTTGTCACATCAACTATGACCACTAAATGTTCAACCACATTCCAAAACACAATAACTGAGCAAAAATATTTGTGTAAACTCATAGGTACAGTCCTCAGATAAATGAATAAGCTGGATACTCAAAGGTACAGTCGGCCAAAAAAATCGTCTTAGATTGATAATTACATAATTACAAATCACAGAATATGTATTTAATAAGTAAACAGATAATAACATCACTCGAGTTGGATCACGGGCAAAGTATATGCCCTAAAGGCAATGTCGCGACACACGAGTCGGTTTTTAGGGCGATGTCATGAGGAATTAACGTTAGCATATATGCACACACAATTTACTGACGTGGATGAAGCGTATACATAATTTATATACCCTACGATCATGTCTCGTTTGGATAGTTGTCTGTAATATTTATAATAATTAAATCATCACAAAATAACTACATTTGCTTGTAAAATTAACATGTTTTAAATACTGTGTGCTATAAAGATTTTCAAAACAAACATTGTATGGAACTATACTGATATGTATTTAAAAAAACTAAAATAGATTAAAGATCTCTTAATCCACTTGGCTTAGGTGAAGGAGTGTATGATGGTGGCGGTGGAGAAGGATTCGGTAATGATTCTGAGACCTTATCGATGTAGGCTGGTTTTACACGGTCGAGGCTGACCTGCACGTCTCGATTGCCTACTGTTATGGTGATAGTTTTTTCAGTTCTAATAACGACTATGTAGGGTCCAGTATATGTAGACTTTAACGAAGCCTTCCCAGAGTCGTCTCTTAGAAAGACATGTGTAGCAGCAAGTCCTTGAATATAAATGGATGGCGGTGTGTATGTTGGGAGGCTGCGACAGGTTTAAGTCAGCCATATGACTTCGCAACAAGGACGCAAAGTTATGTACGTCTTCAAAGCCGACTTTTCCCGATGGAGGACTAACAAACTCTCCAGGTAGTCTGAGAGGTTCTCTATACACTAGTTCAGCAGCTGAGACCCGCAAATCTTATTTTAACGCTTCTCGCATGCCCAACAGCACCAAAGGCAAAGCCTAGCTGCCAAAGCTAGCCCAAAGCTGAGCCATACCTCTGTGGCATAAGAGCGAAGCTTTTAATAGTCGCCGCATTGGCTCTACCATATCGTTGGCACATGGGTGGTAGTTAGTAGTGTGAGTCGATCGTCAGATCGTCACTTGTTAAACTTCGAGTATGTGGCGAGAATGTGGTACACTTTCATAAACCTACACCCAATAGTTCACGATAATCTGCTAGCCCCTGGGCTTGTTTGTTCGTCAGCTTTTTGCTGAAAAAGGCGCCACTTTTCGATGCTACATGGACTGAACTGGTATTTTTGAAGAGTGCCTAATCACTTAAGGGATGAGCTAGAAGTGTAGCGTTAGAAAGACTATCCGTACACTTTTGGAACGCAAGTTCAAGGTCAGGGGCTCAGAGCACTGGCTTTGCACCCTTGGGCTTGGTAGAAGCGTAATACAAGTTTTAATTTATTCACAATCCACCCTACCATATTAAATACTATTACTCTCATATATTAAAATTATTCAAACATACTGTATAGTGAAATTACATTTTTGTGAGTACTTTCTAGTGTGTACGTGCTAGTTTTCGTTAACTGACCTATTGATGATGTACTTTATCTATGACCTTACCGAACTGCCTTTAAAGATAGATATAGAAATAAAAATGTAAGTAATTACGAGTGAGGAGATACTTTATTCCCATTCACATTATTTAAATCATCTGTGAACTTTTACAGACAATAACGCAACACACCGGTAAACACATACATAATTGAATATGTTATTGTAGTAGCTGCAGTGTTGTAGTTAGTTATTAGTATTTTATTTTAATAAAGGCATCGGGCATTAAAAAAAAATCCGGCAAGAATGTGTCTGCACTTCCACCAAGAACTAGTCGCGTGATGACGATAGCGCTCCCGAGCGTGGAATTACTGAACTAAAGACACTGTGACGTCAGGATCACATTTGATGGAGCTAGACAACATTGTGTGGGACAGCTCTATGTGTCTCTACTCTGTAGTTTCTCTGTGATGAGAATCTCAAGACTACACGAGAAGACTAAGCTTAAGAAAGCTTTAAGTTTACTTTGCTCTTCAACTTTCATCAGGAGATGGATGGCTTTTTCTCACCCCTCACTAGATAGTATTATATATTATTTATGAAATAAAAAATAATTAACCATTACAGTATTAAAGTATTAAACAATCTATATTTGCTACTAATAGCGCTCCGCGGATTCACCCGCGTGGATTACTTTGTGGATTACGGTTATCCCGCTAAGTCAATTATCCCACGGGAACTATACTTTTTCCGGGATAAAAGTAGCCTATGTCTTAATCCATAAATATCTTCATACTAAATTTCATCGAAATCGGTATAGCCGTTTAAACGTAAAAAAAAAGTAACAAACATACACACAAGCTTTCGCATTTATAATATTATACTAGCAGCGCCCTGCGGTTTTACCCGCATGGTGATGATTGATGATGATGATGAAAAGTAGTCTATGTGCTATTCCAGTTTATAATCTATCTCTATGCCAAATTTCATCCAAATCAGTTCAGCCGATCTGGCCTGATTGAGTAACAAACATCCATTCATACTTTCACATTTATAAAAAAATATAATATTATTGGGATAGTAGGATATCAAAATATTCAGTAGGTACATTTATAATAATTATACTCGTATTAAGTAATATTATACCCTTAGGTACCCATTTAAATTACAGGCGCGACGGTAACAATATTTTATTTTTATGATCTCTTCATATATTATTCTATTTATTTTCTAGAGAAACTCAGATAACTCTGCAACCGAGACATGATCTGCGTTTAAAGGTAAAGTAGGTCATTTAATATATACTTACCTATTATAACAAACCATCTGTATACCTACATATATAATTATTTACTTACTAATACGGCGACAATTGGAAGTTTTTGATTGGAAATTCTCGTGTGTTTGACACATTATTATATAGATGTAGTATTCGGATTTACCCACGTTTATAGCGGTCAGTGGTCGCCGCGATCTGGCAGCGTAAACTCACCTGAGGATGAACATCGGACATGCTCGAAACCTAGGTCGAAACTTCGACTATAAACGTGAGTAAAGCTGGATCATCATCATCATCTCAGCCATAGGCCGTCCACTGCTGAACATAGGCCTTACCCATTGATTTCCACAAGGACCTGTTGTAAGTGGCCCGCATCCAGCCATTGCCTGCGATCTTACTCAGGTCGTCTGTCCACCTGGTCGGTGGCCGTCCTGTGCTGCGCTTGCCAGCCTGTGGTCTGCATTCTAGAACTTTTCGGCCCCAACGGCCATCAGTTCTTCGAGCGCGATGCGCCCTGCCCACTGCCACTTCAACTTGCTGATCCGCTGGGCTATATCGGTGACTTGCGTTCTTCTACGGATCTTCTTATTTCTCATTTAAGCCGGATACTCATCATCATCATCAACTCAGCCATAGGATGTCCATTGCTAGACACAGCCTCCCCCATATAAGGGGGATTTGCCAATACTCGCCACGTCTGGCAGGCGGGTTGGCGAGCGCAGTATGATTTCCGACTCTCAGAAGGCGCTGCTGCCCACCTTCTGGTACGTGATCCCTTAGCCGACTCTTACGGCATCCGCGGGAAGAGATGGGGGAGTACTCCTTAAATATTTTTAAGTTTAAATTAAAAAAATTACTTGTTAGTAAAGCGTACTACTCAACGACAGAGTTCCTTAAAGACAAATGGAACTAAAAAATAATTAAATAAATCTAAACGTTTGAAAACGTTACCATAAGGCATATAGCATTATATCCAATTATTATTATACAGAATGTTATTTTAGTGACTTGTAAATTATTATTTTACCAATAAATATCTGTATCTGTATCTGTATCTGTACTATTCTAGGCCGGTACCACCATAGCACTACTGCCAGCCGGATACTACATCTATATAATGTGTGCAAAGCAGTAGATGGGAAGGGGAACGTATTGCTCGATGGCCAACTCGAGCCCATAAGCCCATCTCGAGAGTTTTAAGGCTGCCCAAAGGCCTTCGTCGTCGCCCAACTACTGTTATCCTGCTACAATATCCGGAACTTACCTTCGAAGCACGAAAGCGTTCTGTTGGAAATGCCTGTAGCGGTCATAGCCATCCGAGGTCTAACCGAGGTTCTAGTAGGTTTACCCAGTTGGTCGGTTAATGTCGTATAGGTAGACTCCGAGTTATGTATAATAAAAGCAATAAATAAAATCTGTATTCCGCTAAAAGCACTTCTGTGTAATGATACAAAACTAAATGACCAACCATATCGTCATTAAATTATTTTTGATAGAGATAAAACTCTTGATTATCAATGATTTTCAAGAGATCCGAATAACAACACCCTTATCTTGTCTTATTTGATGTTTTGTAAAATAGATAACTTCTGCATAAATTACAGTTATTTTAGTTATCATTTTATTTTTTCAATTCAATTCAATTCAATTCAGTTTATTATCGTAAAAAGTATACAGAAAGTTTTAAGAACTTTAAAAATTGAACTCTTTTGTAAAGTACCTACATGTCTGATTTTTCATCTTTTCATTTTCATAATGTCATAATCGACATCAACGTGATTTGGTTTATGATTGACGGTTGTGTTTATTTGTTTACAAAATAATTTCCGTGTTTCATAGATATATTGTTTCCAGATTTTGTTCATAAAAGCAGTGTTACCTTAATGCCACAGTCAGAGTTTTGGCCGTTTGTGAGAAATAAACAAGCCGAAGATGTCGATTGCACTGGACAATCTTTACTTTTGGTAATTTCTAAATAACTTTAGAACCGTTATTTTATCTCTAAGCTTGAAGGTAGCGGAACGTAGCTCCTTCTTATACGGGCACTAGAAGGTATAACTGACGAGCATTTTATGTTCATCAAAAACTGAAGTCCAAAGTGGACGTCAATCCTGATTGATCACGACCGATGGTTGATTCTTACTACATCAAGCTCTCCTCGCTTCATCAACGTGGGATAAATATATAATGCGTATGAATGTAGCCTAGCAATCCTACTCCTACTATGTAATATTATAAAAATGAAAGTTTATATGAATGTAGCCTGGATAAAATTTGGTATGGACATAGCGTAAACCTCGGATTAACACATAGTCTTATTTTCATCATCAGCAGTGTCATGGTTACACTTACGACCCTTAGTCATTAGGATGACGAATAATGGAGGTACAACAAAATCTTTTTCACATATACGATTTTGCGATTATTACATTACTAACTTACTACTTTCTTTTCTTATGTTAAGTATAATGTGTCCTATATGCTAAGTAATATATTATCTTTTGTGTTCTAATATTTTATAATAATCGTAAATAAATGTATTTCTTTCTTTCTTCTTTCTTTCTTTCATATTCACAACTAGCTGCGCCCCGTTGTTTAACCCGCGTGGTGATGAAAATCGGTGATGATGGTGATGATTAAAATAAGCCTATGTGTTAATCCAGGGTATAATCTATCTGTGTTCCAAATTTCATCCAAATCCGTTATGTAGTTTTTGCGTGAAAGGGTAACAAAAATGTATCCATACTCACAAACTTTTGCATGTATAATGTTAGTAGGATGTTGAAGGCTGACATTGGAATATACCTATGAAGCTCTGCAAAGGTTAGTTGAGAGTAAAAAAAACATATTCAAACATGTATGACTGACTGTAGGTACTGGTATACGCATGGTAGTGAAGGTTTGGTGTGGGAGAAGCTGTACATTAATGCTGTGGTGCTTGATGAAATTTCTGAGTAGTACCATAGACAAATATATATAAGAGTATATATTTGTCTATGGTATTACCTACAGTTGGACGATTTCTGAAGATTGGAGTCAGTAGATAGTGTGGTAGTGACTACTGTAAAATGAGGGATGTTTACATTATTTAACCACCTAGAGAGGGTAGATGAACAAAATAGATGTTGTACAAGGCGAGTGTGAATGAGCAAGGCAGTAGAAGTAGAGGTGGAGGAGAACGTATGAAGTTTTAGAGAAAGCATACAACCGTCAAGCATAACTTTTTAAATTAGATGAAAGGAATGAAGGACGACAGACTAGATAATTTTACTGGGTCGAACCCAGTAAAATTATCTAGTCTCAGTTTATCCCAGAAAGGGAAAGACGCGTGATTATAATTCATATTTGTATGTACTCAGGTTATTAATTTCAGACAGTTCAATATGACGTAAAACTGAAGTGTATATATATATAAAAAAAAAAAATTACGTAAAATAATAATAATAATCTGCGTGTGATAGGGCGCACTAGTGTCGGAATTTTCAGACCTCTCTAAAATATATGATTATTTACTTTTCCTGTATGTAATTAATATATCTCAATAATTATGTTATTTTTAATTTCTTCAGCAAAAACATTTGGGAGACTTGGAGGGTGAGGCGAAAGAGATCGAAATGGAGCTCGCAGCAATTCGACGTAATCGTCAAGATGTCAGAAAAAACACACACGGTGGTCTAGTAGAGGTAAGCAGAAACATTGCTAGTTAATTAGATGAAACACAGATGCCTATTTCTTAGTTTCTCACCAATCACAGTCCGTACAAATTTCAGTCACGAAGGAAGAGACATAAAGCTTTTTCCTATAAATGTATACGTTTTAGTCTTATTGCGCTTTATTGCGGTGTGCTAAAGTATATGGTAGTGTGTGTATTATTGGTGGGGTGGTGTATCAATTAAAAAAAAGTAATTAGGTAGATAGTAACGTATTGGAAGGTTTGTGCTTATTACTCTCGACAATTAAGTGGATGCTTAGTGACGATCATTACGTAAATCCAAGACTTTAAAGGTTCACATATAAAGTAACTATTATGGTATCTCGTCAGATAAAGGGCAGGGCTGTAGTCAGGTTAATTAAGTAATGAGGCGTCATCATCAACATCATTTTAGGTGTAAGCGATTTCTTGTCTGATAAAAACCGCTCCTATTTAACTACTCAAAAAAATGTTGAAAGTGGATCCAGATTCTTCTGATATCTTTATTTGGTCGTCTCTACCTTGCTGGTGGACGGCTTGCATTACGCTCATCCAGTGGGATTAGACAAAATGCATCGCTTCGCTTAATAGCGATTCTCTTTTGCTGGCCGTTGAATGTTCGTTCTCGTTGTTCAAGTGATATATCCAATGACTATGACACCTGTTGAATAACGGTAGGTTCACCTTCCCCTCGGGCAAAAATCAGTGGCGCCAAATGAGCGCGTTGATGTCTTTTGTTCCATCCTGTTCTGGTATGCATAGTTGTATATCGTTCTATCTCGTTTCCTCAGACTATTTTATCGCATAGCGAAAACCGTTGAATGTTCGTTCTCAACGGTTTTTGCTCGCGTTAACGCTTGTAGAATATTACTTTTTCTAAGGGGCTGGTCTGGTCCATTACCTTGGGTTGAGAATTTTAAGGCCCAATCATTTATCATTAATAAATAAATAACAATACATAGCGATAATCACTAACTGTTGTTTATGAGTGGCTGTATCCATAATCTCAATCATACAGAATAATACTAAATTGATATTTTTCAATATATTTAATTCAGTGATTAAATGTATTAATGTAAGGTTTATTAAGTTAGACAAATTGATTGAAAAACGTTTGGGTTACCTGTGAATTACTTAAGTAATACATTTCTATGAAGGCGAATATATTTAGCGTTTTTGATATATATCTGATTTCATTTTAGGAATCAGAACTAGCAAAAGAAACAAAAAAATACGACACTTCCAGATTGAATGAAGAGAAATACAATCAAGAAAATAATGAGGTAAGGGTCTGCTCCTGATCTTACTTACCTCCTAATAACCAGAAGATATGAATCTTCAGAAATTTAGCATCTTGGTAATTGTCCCTATATTTAACCTCCCAAAAATATCAGCAGTGCGAGCATGGATCGCCGATTCGATTAACTTATCGTGTCGACAAAAATGTTTATAAATCGAATTTTATAGACTGCCCTAGCATGGAACTGTCCTCGACAAGTTATATCGATCGATAACGCTTTCGACAATATTACTAACAAAATGGGAGTTGTACACATCACACGAGTCCAAAAAACGAAACATTATCAGCGTGGCCAATTAACCTAGATTTTTGCTATTTTGGGAATTTTGACTAATGAATGCGTTTAATTTTGCTATAATGTTTACAAATCGGCTGATTTAAGAATGTTTCTGTAATATTAATAAATATACTACAATTTTCTACTAAAACTTACAAATTATGCACATTGTATATCATTTATAAGAAATAGTTTTACCGACCTTGTAACTTTAGCCTTATCATAGTACTAGCTGTGCCCCGCGGTTTCACCCGCGTGGATTACGGTTTTGACGCTACCTCAATTATCCCACGGGAACCAAACTTTCTTAGGGGAAATCTCAAAATCCTTTCTTAGGGGATGCCTACGTCTTAGTAGCTTTATGCATGCAAAGTCTCAGCCTGATCGGTTTAAAATTGACAAAGTTTCATACAAACTTTCATCCCCTATTTTATCCTCTTGGGGGTAGAATTAATCAAAATAATTTCTTAGCGGATGCCTACGTCATAACATCTACCTGCATGCCAAATTTCAGCCCGCTCCGTCTAGTGGCTTGGGCTGTGCGTTGATAGATCACTATGTCAGTCAGTCACCTTTGAGTTATATATATTTAGATTTTGAATTTCATCTGATTTCTAGGATCGGCCGATTCTATCAGTAGACAGTATTTTCTGTCATTGATCCGATTTCCAGAACACCAATAAAAACTCAATTAAATTCGAGAATATTTGTTGTAATCCGTTACTTTGAAAGACGGGTTAGATTGCTGTTATTTTTATGTATAAAAAAAACGTTGAAATTTTTTTTTTTATATTAATATATAAAAAAATAATGAAGAGTAGCTAAAATTGGCTGAACAACTGGCCATGTTGCTTACATATCGAATTTACCAACGACCTTTCCAAGATCGATAAAAATTCTAGTAGATTGACAAAATTTTATCGACATGTCAAATTTGTATTAATACAAGTATTGGTATCAAGTATTTCGTTAATATTTACCGAATTTATCGAGAGGTCGATAAAATATAGGCGCCATGCTACCGCAGTTCGATAAAACTGATTTTGTTGATAATTACTGTCAAATTTTATCGAGTCGACGATCCATGCACGCACTGCAGGCGCCATAGCTCAGGCGCTTCGGACTAGCGACGTAGTATTGTTAGATATTATCTACCAGCGCAGCGTGTGGTTTCAGAGGCATAGTTTGCAAAGAAAAACTAAAATTTATGGGCAACTGAGATTAAGAAAACTTAGCAGCTATTTTAATACTGCTGGTTTAATACCACTAAACCAGCAGTATTTTAAAACTAATACAGTTATACCATCATGGCTGCGTTTTGGCGTTTGGCGCTTTATTCGCCGACATGTATGTATCATCATCATCATCATCATCATCATCATCATCATCTCAGCCATAGGACGTCCACTGCTGGACATAGGTCTCCCCCATTGATTTCCACAAGGACCTGTTGGACGGCCCGCATCTAGCCCTTTAAAAAATATGTATATATGTATATATATTTTAAACATGTATATGTATAACAACAACTTAATACAACTTTTTTGAAGTCGGTTAAAAATAGTACTACGGTATACATATACTACCACAAAGTTTACCCCTCAAGTTTGAAAAACTGTCACCAAACACATAGTGTGTTCAGGCAGCAGTCCTTGAGAGCCAGTGAGCATTCTAGGTCTAGAGTGATAACATCTTCGACGACATCGTCACTGACCATCAAGAGGGATAGTGGTCAAACGCTAGATCTATACAGTATAAATATATATAAAAAATACATTTGTGTCGAGAAAAGATGATTTTCCCATTTGACAAATATAATTTCAGTAAAACTTTGTAGGTTGGTAGTAAAATTTGCGCCTCGATTTTTAGATTTACAAGCTACGCGAAGATCTGGTTCGAGCAAAAAACGCGGCGGAAGAAGAAAGATTTCAAAGATTGAAATACGAAAGCAGACTGAAGGACCTGGAACTAAAATTGAACGATATCTGTGCTGTTGGCAAAGCTAGCGAGTTAAAAGTACTAATTATATATTCCTAGTCATTGTAGCAAATTAAGTATTAAGCCTATCGGTTTTCTATCGGGTGCATTTCGGAGAATGTGCACTGGAATTACACAATTTGATTCCACCATCCCCTTTCTATCATCGGTCGACTCGACGTACGGCAATTCGGCATCGCTATATTGTAGATATACCACCTATACGTACGAAGCGTTTTGCTTCCACTTTCTTAATGCGTACTACCAAGGAATGGAACTCGTTGCCCGAGTCTGTGTTTCCCGATATGTACAATCCTGGAGTCTTCAAGTCGCGAGTGAATAGGTACCTTCTAGGTTTGCGTGCTAAATCTTAGACAACGTCATCACTTAACATCAGGTGAGACAGTTGTCAAACGCAAACCTATATGTAAAAAAAAAGAAAAAAAAGTAGTAGAAATGCTTAGATTCGAGCTTCATTGTCATTTTATCGAAGAGCGTTTATAGGTGTTTCCTTACGAATATTACCCAATACCCATGATGACATGTGACTCCGTCTCTGTTATTCATTCTTTCAACTGAACTGTTAATTGCATTCTAAAATCAACAATAACGAAGTTTTGATCAAATTTGTAATATTAACATATTTACTACTGAACAGAGAAGAAGAAGACACGAAACAAGAGAAGAAACCACTGTTGGGCCGAAGAATTTCAAATATTTTATTTTATATCTGTCATGGTTATACAACAAAGTGAAGAAGAACAACCATCAGTAACGCCAAGCACTTTACCTACATTAATTATCGTAATTGGTCCCATTAAATATTTCTTTGTATAAATAAAAGAAGGTCTGTGTGAAAAAATAACGTAATCTATTTGATGTCATCACAATAGGAGTCACGGAAAATTACCGAAGATGAGGTCGTTGGCATGAAGACGCAGATCCGCGACCTAAAAGAACAGATTGAGGAATTGAAGATCACTGATGAAGAAAAGACTGAGCAGCTTCAAGAGTATAGAGTCAAGGTCAGGACGATTAACCTACATTATATTGAAGATTCTATTAATGCCCTTTGAACGAATCGACATGAAAAACTTGTTTATATTTAACCTTTGATTCCAAGAGACGGAATTACTTACATATATTTTGTTTGAAATATTTTTACATTTGGTATTTTTTTTAATATTTTGTTAATAACAATCTATCATCATAAGAATGTGATTTGGTAACAATACATAGAAAACTTAGAGACTGGATCGATCCTTACGCCCAGTTTGATATTTTGGTATAGATGACGTTGGTATCGATATAAAATGACAGCACGGTGTGTAATAGATTGCTAGGTTACTTTCCTAAACCCGCCTGGGCGCCTAAAAAACTGTCTTCACATATATTACCTACACAGTGTTTCCAGGCAGCCCTTCATGACAGCCAGCCAACACTAGTGTCTAAGTCTGGCGTGGTATAACCTTCGACAACGTAGTCAGTGACTGTCGGCTGAAATTATGGGGCAAGTCTCTGCCTAGATTTTATAATTGACACTAGCTAAACGCATATGAAATGTTTAGGTAAAAAGAACAAAATGAAACATCCCTTACGAATTTGACTGAAACTAAACGATGAAAGTGTGTACCTTGATACACATAAATAAATGCTTTTTTTGTTGTTGCTGTAGCGCCATCTGGAAGGCGGCTAGCAATGCATAGCTTTATTGTTTTGTTAACAATATGGAAATCGAACCACGATTGACTGAAGAAATTTCACTTAAGTACTTTAAAATATTGTGTATATTATTTAACTGATTTGTATATGCCACAGTGAGTAATTGAGCATGCAATATAATTTTAATGTTTTACGTCCGTAAAATGTCAACCACAAAGGTTGATTATAACAAAATTTAACATTACATTGCTCCATTGCAATTATGTTGATGGAAGGCGTTATTAGGCCAATCTTCTCCCACCTCCTTTTCCAACATAAAAAGGATAGCATCGATTAATTATTTAAAATCAGCTAATAATAGTATTAAAATGGTATCTACTGTTTACAGTATCTTCAAGCCCAACAGCAAGTTGAAGAGTTGAAACGACAAATAGATGTCATGGAGTTTGATAATAAGCAGGCGTCTGATCAGATACAAGTAGAACTGCAAAAGATGAAGGTAAATAATGATAAAATGGCACGGGCTCTGGAGTCAGTAGAGTGTAACGTTTTAATTTTGAAATATGAAGTTATTCAATCTATTTCTTTACATATCAGTAATTAGCGTCATCCTCTGCATTTTCTAAAAAACACGACTATTTACATGTAGGTACTTATATGATTAAGCTAAGGGTAAGAGGGAGGAGACTCCCCCTGTGTAGGAAAAGTTGCGGAACGCCCCCTATCGGATTTAAGTATTTTTTTAAATTGTAACCTCTACTTTGAAACATTGGTTGAGGCTATAATATATATATCTCTAATTTTATTTATTGCGATACCGTTCGTAATAACAAATCCCTAAAATATTACCTAAGCAAGCCTAGAAAGATGATCTTTTTTTATGTAATAGGTGGCAAACAAGCAGACGGGCCGCGTGATAGTAACCGATCACATTTGACTTTGGATGTATATAATACTGAGGGCATTGCGATACGTTGCCAATCCTTTTATATTAGGTTGGGAATTTCACATATTCTGTACTCCGTAAACTATGTACTAGTAACTAATAATATAAGAATTGTTGGTACTTCTAAACCTTTTACCCTTTTAACCGACTTCGAAAAAGCTGGAGGTTATATACATACATTTTTAATGTGTGTTCGCGTATAGCTTCGCCGTTTATGAACCACACTTACACTCCAATAACAAAAGTGTTACGTCTATCTGGCTAACTTCCTTATTGAGCGTGAGTGACAATTAATCCCGTGAATAACAAAGGTCACTGAAAAGGGAGAAAACACTTCTAAAAGCAACACTCTACAAGTTATTTCACACTTTTGTTTTGCCTTTCACTTAAATGTGCAACAGTTGTAAATAATCAAATTTGTTTTCAATGAACGTTAAGTGGATACATAACCCTATTTATAGTTAAAAAACGTAATTTATAAATAAAATCCCGCGATGGCTATTATTCCAAGTTAATTTTAATATTACCCTCTAATGCGGGTATATAGGTATGTACACGCAGGTACCTTGTGCAATTAAATTTATTATTCTACGCATTTGCTAATGTACCTACACTTTGTGATCTATCATAGCGTGATTTCTTTCAACTTTCAAAAAATACAGGTTCAAACTAGTTTTACTTTTTAAACTTATCAAAGTCAAATGAAAGGTTAAGTAAAGCCGCTTACGAAATAAAATCTAAATACTTTGAAGGGCAACGTTATATTGTAGCAAGTACTAATTGTTGGTAGAATTTATGTCTCCGAGTATAAAATAAATCAGCGCTTAACGCACTGCATCGCGCTTTAAAAGTTAAAGATTAGCTGGTTAGCTGGGCTAGATTGTGTCTGGGTGTGTATGTGTATATATATATGTATATATATATCAGTCATCACGATACCATAGTACAGGTTCTGCCTAGTTTGGGACCTAAAGACTTTGTGTGAATGTTAATAAATAAATATAAAATAAATAAATAAACTATTAAAAATGCTAAAGTTTGTGTGTATGTTGTTACTTCTTCACGCTCAAACGGCTACACCGATTTCGATGCAATTTTATCATCTTGAAACACACTATTCGTGTATATAGAACTCTTGCCTGTTTCAGGCCTAGACAAGATGCATCGCTTCTCTTTCTCTAACCGCTAAAGATGAATATTTGTTCTCGTCGATCACGTGATGTATCGCTTCAAAGTGTCAATCTCATGCATTTTTTAAGTTTTCTCTCAGCGTTAACGCTTATAGAATGTTACTTTGTCTAGACCTACTGCACAGTTAGAAATGAAAATTAGTGTGAAAGTACAGTCAACGCCACATTATCTTTATAACACATATCGGCGTCTAGGAGTGATATGATTTTTTTACTTTTTTGGAACGGGGCGTTTGTTTTTGATTAATCATAATTTTGTTGACGTTCATAAGAGCGTCATTGATGCCCGAATTGAATAAATGATTTAGAATAATTTGTATCTATATTGCCACAGCTATGTTATAATAGTGCAGGATCTTGAAGCGATGATAGCTCAGCGGTGGGAGCGTCGCATGTCAAACTGACGAACGGTGGTTCGATCCTCAACGACTTGAGCTTCCAGTGAAGGTAACAACGTTATTGAATTCCAAGCATGGTGGTAGGGTACTTTCGAGTACCCGCCTGGAAAGCCACCACCCTCAAGTTTGAAAAAGTGTTACCATGCATTCTAGGTGCATTCTAAGTCTATAGCGTGATAACATCTTCGACCACATCGACACGACTGACGATTGGTGCTTATGGTGGCAAATTAAAAGTGCTAAAAATCAGTTTTATAGTAAATAATTTAACTGTAATGATTATGTTGTTGAAGATTGATCTAGCTTTCTAAAAATAGGTAAATTAAAAGAGTCTAATAAATTATAACTTTATTATAACTTATGAATCTTCATACCTAATATAATATGTTGTAATAATATTTTTTTAAAGATATTATTTACAATTATACTTTTTTTAGATAAAATAATTCGTCATGTAATTTAGTGTTCACTAAAACTACCTGAAAACGAATAAAACTGTTGTTAAAGGTTGCATAAATTAAAATTACATAAACATGTAGACCGCATCATCACTTAACATCAGGTGAGATAGCGGTAAAACACCTGCCTATTCCCAAAAAAAAATATATAGCTATACCGGTTTTAGTTACTTTGAGTGAGTAAGAGTTTAGGAGTTAGGAGTTTTTTACTTATAATAGAATATATAATTGGGGGAAAGAAAAGAACAGTTTAGCTGTTTAGGATCTACGGGGGGCAAGCCGGGCACTAGCCCCGGGCGACAGTTTCTGGGGGCGCCCAAATCAGGATCTAAGTAAATAATAATAATAAAGCCCATTTCATTCCTTCCTATATTAAATTTACATTTTTTTTTATATTAGTGCATTCCTGTTTTGTTTGTTTTTTTGTTCTTATGTAACTGTCTTAATGCTCGCTGTTCAGGATAGGAACCCCTTGCTGGGTAAAGGCCTCCTCCAGCCTATTCCATAACTCCCTGTCGTTCGCTTTCTTCTGCCAGTTGCTTCCAGGAGTTGCCAGTATGTCGCCAATCCATCTCTTCTTTGGTCGTAAGGATATATAAGTAATGACATAGAAAAAAAAACCTAGCTCTACGTATTGCCTAGAATGCAGCGCATGTTGCTCTATCAGCTATTCACTCCAGTTTAAAATGCCCAGTTAGTTTTTAATCACGCCTTTTAATTAGGTATCTGGTACATATACAATATTTATAGAAATGAAATTACTGAAATATGAGCATTTAAACTTTTTCGCCCACTTTTATCATTATTTAATATATGCGATTTTTCAGTATCTTCGCTAAAAACGTAGAGAGGGGGCGCCTCTATCAAGTTTTACCCCAGGTTAGAATAAATCGTAGATCCCGGGCTTTGAGTACAAGTAGGTAAGGAGCCAATACATTTACAGATGCAGTTTCAAGAGAAGCTTCTAGAGCTGGCCCCACTTCCGGATCTTTTGAAAGGTGCACAAATTCAACTGCAAGAGGCGAAACAGTTACAGAAGCTAGCTGAAGATAATTCACAACAGATCTCGAATGAACTGCATCTCGTTAAAGAAAAGGTATGAGTATATTATCCACATCTCTCCAACATAAGGTAGCTATTATACGAGTAGCGACTTGGTAATATTACAAAATCCATTTTTATCGATCTGAAGGTACCTGCGAGTGTTTTTTTGAGATGCCAGTTCCTTCTACGTCTGTGACAAATTAGGCATTGTAAAACAATTAGTCTGATCTATGTAGAAAATAATTTTACCGTTTCTAATTAAGAATAAGAATAAGTGAATATACATGATATCTCGTTCATTTCTTTCACTATGCTGGAAGAACAAGTCATACAATAAAAAAAATACTAACACGCAATATTCATATTTTGACTAAGAGTTTCAAAAAATTATTGATAAAATAAATATTTATCTATCCTTGTTATCTAAAAATCGGCTCGGACTCACTTGATATTTACCTACAACATTTAAATTAATTTGCATCCCTTCATTTGGGAGTAATTAATTGTGCCCGGTATCGGGTGAGAGCCTTATTACGTACCTAAACCGTGACATTTAGGACATCAGACATCTTCTTCTCTAAAATACCGCATACCGCAATGCCTGAAAACGAAGGTTTTCGAACAGTGTGTGTTACCAGTGATGACTTACGGAACTGAAACGTGATCTCTGACTATGGGTCTTCTGAACAGGCGCAGAGTTGCACAACGACTTATGGAGAGAGATCGGGGTTCCTCTACGCGATCAAATAAAAAATGAGGAGATTCGTACAAGAACGAAAGTCACTGATATAGCCCAGCGGATTAGAAAGTTGAAGTGGCAGGGCACATAGCTCGATGAACTGATGGCCGTTGGGGTCGAAAGGTTCTCGAATGGAGACCACGGACAGGCAAACGCAGCATAGGGTGGCCGCTGACCAGATGGACAGACGACTTGACTAATATCGCAGACAAGGGCTGGATGCGGGCCGCTTCCAACCGGTCCTTGTGGAATTCAATGGGGGAGGCATATGTCTAGCTGTGGACGTTCTGTGGCTGAGATGATTATAACGAAACCATGACATGACTTAGTTCAAAAGTGGTCCAAGAAATTGGCGGTAAATATAACGTGAATTTGAGCCGGTTCTTAAATAACAAATATGGCTGTGTAGTTGAAAATTTAATAATTTTTCCAGTTAGTAATAGCAGTGAGTAATTTTAATCAAGAGAAAATAGAGAGAATCAAACTATCAGAAGACAACGACGCTTACAGAATAGAACTCGACGAAAAGCAAAGAGAAACCGAGGAGCTTACGAAAACGATTGAAGAGTATAAGTAAGTTGGACTGCTACTAAGCTGATTTTCCCCCTTACTAATAAGCATTGATTACGCTGTGAACAGTAATTCAGTGTTTTGTTCCGTTCTCTCTACGTCAAACTGTCTCATTAGCGACAAAGACAAAACACTGAATAACTATTCAGAGGTTATGCAACGTTTATTAGTAAGAGGGTTAATGTTTAACCATTTAATTAATAATAATATAATATGGGACAACATTCACACAAGGTCTTCAGGTCCCAAACTAGGCAGAGCTTGTACTATGGTAACCTGATGACTGATATACATACTTAAATACATATACACACCCAGACACAGGTCAAACAATCATGTTCATACACACAAATGTTTGACCTGTCCGGGATTCGAACCCAGGACCAGCGGCTCAGAAGGCAGAGTGATACCAAGTGCGCCAACCGGCCAGTCAAATAAAAGCCCTATGGTAGCTTGATTTAGTTGTTAAAAATAATTGTTCTCATCTACGAATATGATTATAATAAATAAAGTGTCAATATATTTACAGTCGCGATAAACAGTCGCGAAACTTTAAAAGTAATCCATGCATTATTTATATTTTTTGATATTAATATCCTGAAATTTCGAACGGATTTCAGTAAAAGCTGGCAATCAAGTCGATGAGGAACTTAAAATTTTCATCGTCAGTCAAAAATTGTCTCCAATGATGCGACTAGTAGTGCATAGAGAGGTGTTACTTGAGTATGCTGATATGATTCGGAAATGTAGAAAAGATTGACGAAAGCAAAGCGACAAAGCATGAGTACTAAGTGAAAGTGAATAAATGAGATAGGTACAGTCGAAGAGGACCTTGGCAAACGTATGATGCCCATGTTGAAGTACTCTTTGCATACGTATATGAAGAGTGATGAGAGTGAGGGAAGCAACAGTTATGTGATGTTATGCTTTTATTATACTAGTATAAATTTTGCAGCGATGGCAGCTTATACGGGTTTCAAAGCCGCCAGTTGGACGCTGGTACGATCCCGACCCCTTTTTTTTTTGCGGGTGAAATCCCTGGATACACACCCCTTTCCGGGAGGGACAGAGGTGGTTATGTCGGAGTTGCACCAACTAAAACCCCCGGTGTTCCGTCCCAACGCCTAAAACCGGTGCCACGAGCACGCTTTCGCATTCATCCGCGGCCGTGGCGGCGGTGGTCCGTTTTCCGGACCTCTCCTCGGTAGCCAGGGCGACCGCCACTCTCTCCCACTGAGAATGGCACGCGGAACACCGCGCGCGCCATACTCCAGGCCCCGACGGAATATCTCCCGCTTCCGCCTCTAGGCCCCCAGCGACTGGGCTAAATGGGATGCGCACAATCCCGACCCCCAGCTTAACCTCTGGATTTATGGAATATCGTTATCAAATAAATGGTGGTAGGATATTTTCCGTAGTACCCGCCATGCTAGCATACCAACATTGAGTTTGAAAATCTATCACCATACAGTGGGTCAGTTATTGTTGAGAGTCAGTTTATGTTCCAGATGTAACGTACCTTTAGTGACGTTATGAAGTGAGGTAGTGGTCGAACGCTAGATCAAATAATTGTATACAATCTAAGACTGTATCCAGACCTGACGAATACTTAATGAATATTCGTCAGGTCTGGACACAGCCTAACTTCTTCAAAAATGTAAAAGTCTCCTGTCACGGTGTTATTGGTAGCACTCCTATGAAACGGCTCGACCGATTATAATGTACTTTTTATATTTGGTAGGTATGAGAATAGCTGGAAAAGTATTTTTCACCTTCCTACACCCACCTCTCATTTTTAATAGTGATTTTAGTATTTTAGGGTTCCGTACGTCAAAAGAACAAAACGGAACCCTTATAGGATCGCTTTGTGGTCCGTCCGCTGTCTGTCAAGATCCTAGGTCATGGTATAGCAATGTGGAGCGACCGATTTATTTATTAGTTATCAAATTTATCAGTGAAAAACTCATTCATGGCATTTCGTTAAAAGCAATTGTATTATAATAAAATGATACAATAAAGTGTTGTCTTGTGACCGCACAATAAGTTGCTTAATCGTTTGTCTTGACAAACTACACCATGCAGGAGCTTGATCGTATACACGCCATAAATTTGTGTGCCAGTTTTTGCGGCCGTAGACCCGAAAAAAAAGCACAGCATCGAGCTGTACGTAACTTTCAACACAAGTATAGTAGAGGAATATCGCCTCCGATTGTATGTGGATAAGGTGTTTATTTTCCTGGATGCCTGCACTCCATTATTTATAACCTCTGGGAAGCCCCAGCTAAGCTTGCGCCTTTCTCAAGACAGCCCGACCGGTTTGTTATTCGAAACAACCACATAAAAACGGGAATCCCGTTCTTCTCATACGTAATCAAAATTACTTACATTTCATTGTGATTATATTTTAACATGTGATTCATGTGAACTTAAATGCTTCTAACTGATACAGTCGAGATGACGAAATTGAAATAGTCTGATTGACTTAATAATATTGTTTATTAAGTTTCTAACTCTAAATTCCTATTTAAATATTTTTATTATATTTTATTATTATTATTTTTAAAAAACCCAACGAGCAACAGTGTGACATTTTGGGATGTTACTCGATGGTAAAGGACCCTATATGTCGGGTGGTGATGACACTACTACTGTAATAAAGGTAATTAGACAATGAGCTGTTCCGGCGTAAATTAAAATCGTGGCTGGTCTCCAAAACTTACTATAATATAAAAGAATTATTTAATGATTATTCTCGGTGCAACTGTAATTTATGTAATTGCGATTAAGTATTAAATTTTTGTATGTAAGTAAGTATGTACAATTAAGTAGTAAAATTAAGTAGTAGTAAAGTATGTAAAATTTTTAACATTCATAATATAACATTTGTATATAAAATATAATACTTACAGACCACTATTGAATGCTCAAACTGGGCAGGCTGTTGAAACTATTTTAAATTGTAACATCTTTATTTTTATATCAGTTGTTCAATAAATATTTCTAATTTCTGATTTCTGATATGACACTGAATCCTATAATATGCGTAATTAATGGTCATACACATGACAAATTGCATCAACAAAGTGTAAATTGTCCAGCGTTAACCCTGATGTATGTGTATTATCTTTGGCATATTGTATAAACAATGCCATCGGTGTTTTCTGCTTTCCCTTCACAATCTTTTCTTATCCCGCTACTATTATCCTACCTTTCAAAACCTTAGAAACTTTTCAAAGTTCTAATTTCTACCACAAGTCTAAGTTTCGAAGCGATGACAGCTCAGCGGGGAGAGCGTCGCCTGTCAAACTGACGGACACTGGTTCGATCCCCGACAACAGCTTGAGCTTCCGGTGAAGGTAACACCGTTATCAAACTCCCAGCATGGTGGTAACGTATCGAATACTCGCCTGGCTAGCTACCACCCTCAAGCTTGAAAAACTGTCACCAAAACACATAGTGTGTTCAGTTCAGGCAGCAGTCCTTGAGAGCCAGTGAGCATTCTAGGTCTAGCGTGATAACATTTTTGACCAAATCGTCACTGAACATCAAGTGAGATAGTGATCAATCGCTAGAACTATACAGTATAAATAAAAAAATGAAGTGTAACATTTATATTCCTCGCCACACGTAACTCTTCCTACCATACAATATATTAATCTCGCCACCTCTCTAATGCACTGCCAGTCTTCATCACATTTAATGCTCGATGCATCTAGCTCATAACAAAAAAAGATGCTCAAATTATACAAGTAATTTTAGGAAGGTTGAATACATACCAGAGTATGTTAGGCAAACACCTCATTAGCAACCAGATGAGACAATACTTTGAAGTGTTGTCTCATCCTTGAGAATTAATGAAAACCCGTTGTCACTTAATCGTTGTTTTACCTGACACATTTAATGTATGCTTTGGAGCTACATGTAGGTTGTTCAAAGCCTTTGTTAGGGAAAGCGTATGTGGGGAAGAAAAGCGTTATAGTGTTGTACTTTAACAATCGCATAGTATAATAATAATAATGGGCTTAAACAGCGCAGCGGTTAAACTATACATAGACCCAGCATACGTTGTTCTTCTACTTAATGGAGGTTGAGGTCAAAATATTTTATGACCTATTCTCATATCTATCAAATATAAGAAAAAAACATTAAAATCGGTTGATCCGTTTCGAAGGAGTAAGACCACACACACCGTGACACGTTATGCTTATATATTAGACAATTGATTGCAATTTAGCAAACATAAAAAAAAAAACAAAAAATGGAACCGAATTTCACACTCAAAAGTGTGAAATAACTTGTTGAAGTCGGTACCACGACAGTTCAAAAGTAACTATCAAAATATTGTGCTCATGATACCGACTTCGACAAGTTATTTCACACTTTTGAGTGTTGAAGTCGGTTCCATTTTGTATTCACCCTTTTCAGTGACATGTGCTACTCATGGGATTAATTGTCAGTGTGTATGTTCACCGATTTGTTCACCCTCAATAAGGAAGTCCTCCAGGTAGGCGTAACACTTTTCAGTTATTTGAGTGTAACTCAAAACCCGCTTAAGCGATTTTGATGAAATTTAAATGGAATCACAAAAGAAACACACCAGCTTTCAAATAAAAAAAGCACCAAAATTCAGTTCACCCAGTCGATAGTTCTGAGCTAACAAGTCCTCATTCTTTTTTTAATTCGGTTAAAAACAGAAGATACGCGACAATCCGATATAGTTACATATTATATATCAGATTAAATGTACACTTTTCACACGATGTAATTATTTACGGGCACAATAATAGTTCATGTCTTGAAGAGTAGAATTGATAGTTGTGTCTATTTTCCCCATTTATAATATATATATGGGGAAAATAGACACAACTATCAATTCTATATTACACACCTCGTTTCCTCTCCAAAATAAGCAGTGATTCAAACGTATTCTTGATATTTTAATATACGGAAGGCTTGAGGGTATATCTGTCAAGAATTCAGTGAGGTTATATGACTGGAGGTTACGTATAATTACAATTGACAATGAAATTTGAGTACGTTTCACAGGCTAATGTACTACAATTACAATATATAAGCTATGTAATTTTGAAAACTTGTCTCAGTTATATAATTAATGTGTAAAGATATTTAGTATTACATTATGTTTCATGCTAGATTTCAGTACAATGAGAAATGTGTAAACGATGCATTCGGGCTCAGATAAATGAATTTGGGCTGTATATTCACAGCATGCGGGTGATCGGGCTAGTTTCATTGTTTTGTATACAACAGTATAAACTGTATAAAATAGTAACAGGTTAAACTGTTCCCGCGAACAGGGCCTCGTTTTATAAAGCTACAAGTCTTGTACTTGTAGTAAAAAAGTGGCAACCATAATAAAATTAATGGTCAAGGGTATTTTATAAAGCTACATTTGTACAGGTGTAGGAAATACAAGTACTTATAGTTAGATCAAATACAAACCGTAGTGTGTTTATTTGAAATGTGAAATCGAACAAGTGTTCTATAAAATAATCGTTCATTACACGATTCGACATTGACTTCTAAGTCGTCGGGACCCTGGGTTCGAATCCCGGCAGGGGCAAACATTCGTGCGATGTTTGTCCCGGGTCTTGGGTGCTTGTGTGCTGTAATTGTATGTGTCCATGCCTCCCGCGATACAGGGAATCCTAGTGCGGGGGCCTGAGTGTGAAACAAATAAAAAAAAAATTACAAGAGAACGGAGTTTAGGCTTGTAAATGTTTTTACCAGACTATTGAGCTAGATAGTAAAAAATAATAATTAAATGAATTGACTTGGATTCAGACTGATAACTTGCTAGCTAAGCTCTGTTAACTTATTCTGTATAAGTTACTTTTAATATCTTTGTTGTGTTGTATTCATATACGATACCTATGAGTAATATATGGGCGTCGGGTTCTGAAAATGAAGTTCCGCCCGCGCGGCGTCCTGCAGATACGACTACGGACCTTTACACAAAGGATTAATATGGATCCTCCAACGAGATAATAGTTAGTCAAAGAAATTCAGATTGAGCTTAATCCAAATGGAAGCAATTTTACATGCAATCGAAGAGCAAATAGCAAAAATATCAGTGTCTCAAGATACAGGCTTTCGCCTAGTTTGAGACTTGTTGGCAACGTAACCAATTGTTTCTATACCAATGTTGGTTTATCGTGGGTAGTGTTACTTTACCGCTAATTAACTTTTTTGGAAATAAAGATTTTTTTAAATTATTTATTTAAATAACGAGACCCACAGCTAGGAATACGGCAGTAATCCCCAAACAACAATTAGACGTTACGCTAAGATGGCCTGGAAATGGAAGCAAGTTTCACCCCACCCAGTATCACGATGTAGCTGACATGCATGGAGTATCTAAAGCGACACTTAATCACTCATCAAATGGCCTCAAAATATTAGGAATGTGATTTCCTAATTTCGCTTAATTGCAGGAATGCCTTTGGTGGTTGAGTGTGTCGATGGCACTCTTATGAACATCTCGTTTTGCAGTGCCGTCGGCTGCGTTCTAAATGGCGAATTGTGCGTTTTGCAGTATGTGTCATCTCCTATTGACACCATAATTGTTTTATAGTAAATTAACGTCTTTCTGAACCATAATTACTGTGTATATAGTAAACGTCAATAATAACGCCCTCACGCTCGTAATGGGACTCATTCATCGTCATTATGAATAATATAGGCGCAACTGCTATCATAGTCATGACGTATTCCATTGCCGCGTCTATTACGAGTATAATCCTGCCTTTGGATGTATCATTGTCTTTACGTCTTATATTGGCGTCGTTACTTGAAATATTTCAATACTTATCGAAATGATAATTTCTGATAGATGCCATAGTTGCCAAAACGGATTTAGATTGAAAAACTTCAGGACAGTTTTTCAATTGACTGGCCGGTTGGCGCAGTTGGTAGCACTGCCTTCTGAGCCGCTGGTCCCGGGTTCGATTCCCGGACAGGTCAAACATTTGTGTGTATGAACATATCTGTTTGACCTGTGTCTGGGTGTGTATATGTATATAAGTATATATATCAGTCATCAGGTTACCATAATACAGGCTCTGCCTAGTTTGGGACCTGAAGACCTTGTGTGAAAGATAAATAAATAAAAAAAAAAAAAAATTAGTTATTAAAGACTACAACGAAAAATATAACTACATAGGTACGGGCTCAGCTCAATGCTGTATTGAAGTAAATAATGACATTCTAAGGCCTCGGAATAATTGTGGTCAGCTGTCATAAGTCTTTTAGTACAGTCACAAAAACTCGTCATACCTAGGGATATAAGTGTATGTTCGTACTGATTTTTAATGACTACCTCCGCAATAAAGTTATAAACAACAATAATGTGAATATACAATAACATTATATTGTATTACTGCCGAGCAAATATTCTTTGTACATTTATTATTGGTATTTTGCTTCCAAGCATGTACTACGCAAGGATTAGCTACTTCACAATGATTATATTTTATCTAGAACGAGGTCTACCGCCAAATGAATATATATAAGATGTTTGTCGGAGCGCATCCTAAGATCAATGATTTTTTTTGTCCATCGGCGATTTTGATTGCAGTATCATAAGTATTATTATAATGTCGAAGGAATCCTTGTTGCCTTGGTTTTTGTTGTTAAGATATTATTAACTGTTAGCCAAAGATAAATGGTATTGTCTGGATTGTTACGCCAGTATGAAATTATTCATCATCATCATCTAGCCATAAGACATCCACTGCAGGATGCAGTGCAGTTAAGCTCCATGCCAATTTTTGTACCTACCCATGCATATCTAAATTGACCGGACTAATAGGTATGCTGGTTTATAATAGTGTAAAGTTTTACACCTACCGTCTCCATGGACACATTTGTACATATTTTGCATTGTAGCTTTAACTGTAAGTCTTATGGCATCTTCTAGAATGCGATCAAACATTCTGATATATTTTATCCAATATTCTGCCATCTGAATCAAACATACTCAATATAATATTATGATCAGCGTAAAACGATATACATATAATTAGGTAGGTACATAATATATTATACAATATTTGATAGAGACTATTTAAAATAAAATACAAATAACTAATTATAACAAAGAGCATTCCACTGGCAGTTGCCAGCTTATAGTTAGCTCAAATCCTATAATGCAGGCCTCCCATATTGTTTTCCACAAGGACCGGTACTAAGCGGCCCGCATCCAGCCCTTTACAGCGGTTTTAGTTAGGTCGTCTGTCCACCTTGTCGGTGACTGTCCTATGCGCTTGCCAGTCCGCGTGATCTCTATTCGAAATCCTTTCGACCCCAACGGCCATCAGTTCCTCAAGCTATGTGCCCTGTCTACTGGTACTTCAACTTGCTAATCCACTAGATTATGTTGGTGTTCGTTCTTCTACGGATTTCCTCATTTCTGATTCGATCGCGCAGATGAACCCTGAGTGTAGCTCTCTCAATAGCTCATTGTGCGACTCTGGGGCTGCTCACATCTGGATTAAATGCTTAGACTCTCCACAACTAGTTTTTTAAATACTTAATAGATCTAGCGTTTGACCACTTTCTCACTGAATGGTCAGTAATTATGTAGTTGGAGATGTTTCACGCTCCATCTAGAATGTTTACTGGCTCTCAAGGATTACTGCCAGTTTTTTAAACATGAGAGTGGTAGCTGGCTAGGCAGGTACTAAAAAATACCCTACCAATAAGCTGTGAGTTTGTCTGTTCAAACCACTTTCGGTCGGTTAGAAAGTCGATGTTCCCACTGGTACATTATCATCGCTTTAAATAATCATACAAGTGAATACTTTATCTTTGTTTTATCGGTGTGTGCTAGCTTTCTTTCAAGTTTCAGCAAATATTTTGTGCTTTGGAAAGTTCTGGAAATTACTAATGCACGGCTTAGGAATTATAACACCAGCGGTAATTGACTAGGCCACCTTTTAAGGGGATTGATCGAAAACTACTTATGTCATCGTTGATATTTATCCTAGATGCAGAGTATTACGTCTGGAAGAAAAGCTGAATCAACAAGAAGTGAGATACAATGAAAAGATGAATGAGTATTCACAACTCGCCCAAGACCTGGAAGAACTGAAAGAAGTGAGCACTAGGTCACTAAACCGTGTCAAGGAGCGAGCTGAATCTACAAGACACTTTCTCCAGACACAGATTGCTGGCCTCGAGAGACAAATGATCACCTGCCGAGCTCAATGCAGAAGCTACCAAAAGGAGAGAGATGAGGTAAGATGACAAACTTAGTATTTTATAAATAAGATTTTTTTAATTCCACTAAGTGACATCCTGGGGTTTTTTTATATGCCTATATACAAAAAAGACTACAAAGTGGTAGTACTGACTATTACAAGTGGCCTGGTTGAGATAACTTTTAGAGATAGGGCCACTTATTGCCACGCTCTTTCTAAAAATGTGGTTTCGAAAAGATTTTTGTTTTTTTTTAAGTTGTGTTTCCGTTAAGTACCTCAGTTATTCTAGGGATCCATAATTATTTTTTTTAAAGACGCCTACTTGGAATGCCTTATAGTATTTTTCACCATACTAGCTGCCAATCGCTAGTTATAATCATCCATTTCTCACACGAGAATTATATTTTATTCACAAATGAGTTTAACAAGTTTTTGAAAAACGAGCGCTTCGCCGATTTATCTGTTGGGTAGTGCATTTGAAAGAAGCCTGTGAACTAATCATTTCCGCCTAGCTAGTTAATGCTAATGTGGTGAAAATTGTTGCGTTTCACTCGTGGGTAAAGTTTTTTAGCGTTCCGTGTTTTGAAACTTTCGCTACGCTTCTCATGAACCACTCGTATCGCTGCGGTTCAAACCTAGTACCCTTCGCTAGTAGTAGTAGTACCCTTCGCTTGCTCAGGTTTGAATCCAAGCATTTACGCCAAACATCAACTTTACTCACATGTAAAATAAATAAGCAATAACTATTTCTACTAAATTTTGCTATTTTCGTTCATCAATTTTGGCGAGATTCAGTAACAAATAACTAATTAAATAATTACAATTAAAAAAACCTATGAAATAAATAAACTTAAAATAAACTTGAATATCTATCCATTCCATCTCTAGCATTTGTAATAGTGGGAAGATGTCGCGTGCGCCTTAAATTAATGTTGATATTGAAACAAATAATTTTTTTTAAAATAAATTTGATTCTCTGAGACGTTAGTAGGTAATACCTCTCATATTCATTTTTATTCACCCGAAAGAGAGGATTGTTAGGCGCCATACCTCACTCACTGGCGAAGTCTGATAGGTTGACGCACGTTATGGGCCCGACAGTCTATAATAAATTGCCAGAGGACATCAAGACCTCATCTACCTTAAAATGTTTTAAGTTAAAGCTAAAGCGCTGGCTTATCAACCAAACCTTCTATAGCTTTAAGGACTTTGCAGAAATGAAATGAATTAATTTTTATTAATTATTATTAGTGTAAAACATTCTTATTTTTAAATTGTAACATATTTATATAACTTCATGTTTGACATTTTATTTTCGCACTAAGAGATATTATTTTATTATTGTTACAAACGAATTGTAAGGTGTAATGCGCATTTGCGCAACACAACACAAGATTATTTAATAAGTACCTACGCTTGTAGGTCTCTCTACTTTTTATGTGACGTGTATGTTAATACCAATAAACTATGACTATGACTATTAAAAATATCCTACAAGAAATGGGTGTTCTTATGAGAGAGAAGCAATGCTCATGCGAGAGAAAGAAGAATTGTCCATATTCCGTCGTGCAATGTCTCCATTCCTTTCTTTTAAATTATTATACGTTTTAAATGTAGCGTTTGACCATTATCTCAACTGATGGTCAGAAACGATTTAGTTGAAGGTGTAATCATGCTAGAAATTGGATGCAAGTTCAAAAAACCACGCCCAAGGTTGGTGTTATGTTTAGTTTAGTATAAAATGATCATTTAATTTTGTTTGTATATTTTTTTTTAGATTCGTCAAAGGATGCAGATGCAGATCCACAATCTGAAAGAGAATTTCGATCTTGTCGAATCCCGTTTTCGAAGCTTGCAAGGACAAGTGGCCCTTCTGAAGCACTGTTATTCAATGACTCTACCGGACGATGGGGAAGAATCCGTCGATATTGACACCTATTCGGCCAATTTTCGACAATAATTCTATGTTAATAGGGTGCAGTATTAATATCCCAAATCTATTTCCTACGTAATTGATTATTCAATGCAAGATATACTCTGAGTTTCTGCGACTGATTTTCTCGATCATCATTACAGCGGGAGCACGCATACTGCTAGGACTACTGTAACACTATTGTAACAATTCGCACCAGTACCGGCTGGAACCGACCTGCATTGAGCAGCTCCAGAACCCTCATGCATACACAGAGCAGTCTGTGTCACATCAACTTACTAGTCACCTAGGCTATTTCAGTTACATCTTTTTACTGACCCACCAAATCCATACGATTGCTTATAAGAAAGCCTTCTTTATTAGAACCATTGTACAACTTTAAATTTGCCTATGAGCCTCTTATTTAGACATTATGCTCCTGTTCCATATGTCATCGCTGGTAAAACACATGACGCCTCTTTATATTAAAATAGTTGATTAGGTATTTAGTTTTTTTACACATTTCGGAAAACAGATGATTAGTGTAGGGTTATCGAGATCCGGCCTTTAATTTGATCGTCGTTGTTATTCTTACCTAGAAATTTTACACTTTTTATAACAATAAAGATTTACTTTTTGTGGCATATTGTTTTTGTTGTTAATAAAAACGTTCTGAACGGCAATGGACTCGTTATATCATTTCGTCACGACAACAATGTTCCAGAACAATTTCAATGTCAATAAAGTGTTTATCTAAGTGCCGTGGTGGTACCGGCCTAGAATAGTACTCCCCCATCTCTTCCCGTGGGTGCCGTAAGAGTCGGCTAAGGAACCACGTACCAGAAGGTGGGCAGCAGCGCCTTCTGAGGATTGAAAATTATACTGCGCTCGCCAACCCGCCTGCCAAGCGTGGTGAGTATTGGCAAATCCCCCCCTACATGGGGGAGGCATATGTCCAGCAGTGGACGCTTCATGGCTGAGAGAGAGAGAGAGAAAGTGTTTATCTAATTTCATACTAAAATATAAAGATTAAAAAATCAAAGACAAATTTGAATGATAGTCTTTATACACAATTTATATCGAAATAAAGTTGAACAGTTACATAATGCTACAGCTCTCCTATGGACAACTGTATCACAATGTAATTTTTTTACGCTGGAACAAGGAGGTTGGAATGCATATTTTCTACATAACCTGTGAACTAGAAGCAAAATGAATGCGCGATTATCAAATGGATTTTGGCGCTTTTATGTCACTTTACGTTAATTTCATTATTATATTTATTATTTTTCATTACATTATCTATTTTAAACTACTATATTTTTTTTCATGTTACACTAACGGGTAACTCTAACTCATACCTAGATAATTAAAATCGCATAAGTATATCATCTGTATTATTTGTATATTTGTATTATCAAAAATTCGTTTTGGAAATCGGGTTCTTAGACTACGGATATACTTACTATTATACTATTTTATTGACAACCTCGGATTAAAAACATACGGATTAAACTATGATTGATATTTTTTTTCATTCAAAAACTCATATTATTGTATCTATATGTGGAAGTCGATAGGGACCCGTTTTGTGTGACTTTTGATATTGTAACGTGAACCTCTATTGACTTACAAGTAATTCCTTTCGACGATTTGGTTTATCCTCCTAATACCTCCTATCCAATAAATACAGAACTAAAAATATTGGACTGAGTATTTCTTTATGGGATAAGGTGACGAACAGCAAAAGGGCCATAGGTTTCATTTTTCAGTGGTTACCTCGGAATATCTATAGACAGATATAATTCGTAAAGAACTGCACTGCGCCCGTCACCCTGAGTTGACGACAAGGTATAGTTGGTAACAAAGAGTACTATATATATATGGGAATAGAGACATCAGTGAAAAAAGTGCTAATGGTTGGAAGTCTAATGTGTTATATATTTTAAGACTTAAATAAGATAAATGAAATATTAGGTATTCAACACTTTATTGACATTTAACAATTGAAAACAATAGTTTACCAATACCGCTTCCAAATTCCTTAAATTTAAATAGTATGAACGGTGACCTTCTCGCTAAACAGCAATTTCTTCCAGGTAACCTTTTTGCTAGAGATAATTATAATATATACAGTGGTAGCGTAAGAGATTTGTGCAGTGTTAAGTTGTATCAACAAACAGAAAAATAACGATTTAACTGGGTAGTGGCAGGTAAATCTTAATGAAATATATAAATATAGAATACTAGCTGCGCCCGCGGTTTTACCCGCGTGGCTATTATTGATGATTATGATGATGATGAAAAGTAGCCTTTGTGTTATTCCAGGATTTGAAGTATCTCCTTACCAAATTTCATCCAAATCCGTTTTACCCGCGTGGTGATGAAAAACGGTGATGATGGTGATAATGTGAATAATCATGTGTTAATCCAGGGTATGAGCTATCTGTGTTCTAAATTTTATCCAAATACGTTCAGTAGTTTTTGCGTGAAAGTGTAACAAACATACACCCATACTCACAAACTGCCGCATTTATAATATTAGTAGAATAATAGCTGATAAAAGTGGCCACTTGATATTTAGCCTTAAATATTTCTGATTTATTTGAAGTTATCTGTTTTATACATTAGCATGCATAATTGTGCAAGACGCGACCGTTGTCTTCCTCGTTGACTTCGCTAACAATCGCAACGGTTAGCGAAGAGCTCACTTCTGAACCCATTTTTGGAGTTATTGTTTTATTATTTAAACTATTGACTTGGCTGGTCCACTTATTGCATAACATCATCTACTGCGGCGCTATGACTCCGTTGTAATGCCAACTTAACAGCACGTCTGCTAACGAATCTTTGCTTTCGAAGATAATTTCAACCTCGCATTCTTATTTGTAACTAGCGGTCCGCCCCGGCTACGCACGGGAAAAAAAATATAATGTAATGAGGCCAGCTGTTACTCGACGATTTGGATGGAGTATTTACTGCATTCCCTCGCCAACTCCTCCTATACAGCTCAGTTACATAACGCACTGTAACGGAACACGGCTCTGGGTCACTGACACTACTGCTCCCGACCCACGGCAATATTTGTTATTCCTAAAACAATAAAGGGTGAACGCAGCACGGACTACATGACATATTTTTATATGTAACTAGCGGTGCCCCGCTGTTTTACCTGCATGGTGATGAAAAACTACTGACGAAACCTCCTTTACGACACCTACTAAAAACTGGCTGCCTGGGAGCTAATACCGTGGTGATGAAAAACGGTGATGGTGGTGATGATGAAAATGAACTAGTGTTAATCTAGGGTATAAGCTATCTCCATACTCAATTTCATCGAAATCGGTGTAGCTGTTTGAGCGTGAAGAGGTAACAAACATACATACACACTTACACACAAACTTTCGCATTTATAATATTTGTAGGATTAAGAGTATAAGATATTACCTATCTGTTCAGTTGTATTCTTTATTATCTCAAACCTCTTCGTAAACAGATTAATAGATCTACTTGTTTATAAATACATAAATTAATCAATTTTAAATGGTATGGTATCAAATTAAGTGTGAAAAAAAATCTTGTCCCACAATAATATCATCGTAATCGGTTCAGTATTTCTCTTCATCTTCATTATGATGTTGGGAATGTCCTATCCCGAAAAAAAATATTTTTATAATTTTTTAAACTACAGTATTGTGTTATCAAAAAACTCATAGAAGAAATTGAGGACAGACTAAAATGGATCCTTCATATATTATTTGCGACGGTAAAGTGTTATGTATTAAACATTTTTATTTCCTCTTCGCACCTACACTAGACTAACTACAAGGTGGACAGACGACCTGACTAAAATTGCAGACTGGTCGTTGTCAATAGGAGAGGCTATGTTCTTTCTTCGGCGTTGGTAACCCTTAGCAACCAATGATGTTTATATGAGGTAGATGTCGCACAATCGCGCGGAAACTGAGGCGGCAAATTTAAGTCAATTGTAGTAATTTTCATTATGTCGCGTATTTCAAGCGCATCTAAACATATAGCTATCCTTTTCTATATTATTTGTACCGTATTATCTGTCGCAGTAAGCATGTTTATGTCGTAAAGGAACAAAATGTGAGCACCGCGCAGTATGATTATACGTCATCTTTAGTAAAACATCATTGTTAGCAACCGTTGATTATTATCTGCCATCTTATATTTTCGATCTCGCATTACTTTTGGCTCTCTGATCAGTGCTTTTAAGTACTTGTATTTTTCCACTGAATATTAATTAACTTATTTGCTCATCAAGTGTTTAGTTTTGTTATTTATTATATAACATCCCAATATTGTAAAATCTTCGAAGCCACAATTACTTATATAAATCAAACAATAGTAAAATATGCTCAAAATAAGTGTAGCTGTAAACTTAATTCGCTCTAGTGACTAGCGTCACAAAAACCAAATATAATTAAAAATAAAAACACAAAAAAGAACTGTTATTAAAATTTTACAAAGAATTGGCAACTCATCTTAATGTCACCAGTACCAGATATCCATAGGCGACGGCGATCGCTTACGATCGCGCGGTCCGTGTGCCTGTTTGCAACTTATTTAATTAAAAAAGAAAAAACACAACCGGTTGCACTCTGGGAGTGCCGGCAGAAGTGAATACTTGAAGATGATTGATTATGATGATGAAAAGTAGCCTCCTATGTGTTGCCGGAAGCCTATGTGTTATTCCCGGACCTGAAGTATCTGCATACAAAATTTCATCCAAATCCGTTCAGCCGTCCTGGCGTGATTGAGTAACAAACATCCATTAATTCATCCATCAATCCATCCATCCATAGTCTCAGAATAATAATATTAGCGCGACACATACAATTAACATGATGACGTTTCGATGACGTCACGATCTGACGGTCTTACGTACTGACGCGAGTTTAACAATTTTTCCCTATAGAAAAGTGCACGACACCGTTAAAGAAGTGTTGATTTCAAAAAAGCAGTCTTTGGGGACTGTCGATAGAAGTGAAAACTACATGGTTTCTAGGCTAACATGGAAGCGTGCGGTGACGATGACGCGAGTTTCACGCTTTTTATTCACCCAAAAAGTACACATATACATAATACACGCTATACAATACATATAGCTCACGGAAAGCGTTCGGTGATGATGACTAGAGTTCCATGATATTTGTTCTCCAAAAGTGCTCAACACGCCTAATGAAGTTTACATTAAAAAATAGAAGAAAGTTAATTATCTAAGCTAAACACATTTTTTAGAATCACAGCAAAAAACCTTGAATTAATTCATTTTTTAACCAAAAGATAACTAAATCAAAATAAAATCATCGATTTGGAATCTACGTGATATACAGATGAAATCGCTAAGCATGAAACACTTAAATAAGTACTCTCATTATAATATAAATCAATATTGGAGTAGTCGATCCGACGACGGTTGTGACGATTTAGGGTTATTTTAAATATATATAGGCAGGCTACACTTTCGAGTTTCTATTAGCGACTGAAGCCTACACAATGGCAATCGTCTATAGAGAACGCCAGTCATTGATTTCAGCAAGGCTATTTCTACGCTCATATTTTTACAGAAACATACAAAGTTGAACAATATTACATGTACCGTGCATTTTTAGTGCTGGTTTTCCATCAAAACAGTAACATAGAGAAATAAGTTCAACAATTAAATGATACAAATAAACTGTTTGTTCGATCCATTAACAATCCCAACTTGGGATAGTTAAAAACATATCGATACATCGATATATATTTTTTAATATATCGATATTTTTAAGGGATATTTAATATTTTGATATATCGATGTATCGAATAAAATTTCAAGTAAGTATCGAAAAGGGTACAAGAACGGATATGTTTTTCAGACCAATAAACATTTGAGTATGATTTCAATTAAAAAATCCTAAAAAGGAATACTTTTTTATACTAACATCTTTTAAACAAATTATATTTATATGTATTTTTTTCAAGAGTATTTTCTGTCAAATCATATCGATATTTTTTCATAAAAATATTAATATCGATACTGATATTTTCAAAAAATATCGACACTATACTTATATCGATACTTTATTGCATTTCGGACATCCATATCCCAAGCTACGCTTTACTCTCTCGAGCACAAAAAGTCAGAATAAAGTAATTGGTCGCAAGGGTAAATTTGAGAAACCTAATGTTACCTAAGTCTTCTCGTGACCACGACCAATGCAACTTGGTCGAAACGTCGAGGTAAATAAATTACTAAATGTTTTTCTCGCGATTAAGCCCCGTTTGATTTAATAACAAAACTAATGTTACCAGTTTGACACACCATCATATAAAAGTATAAAATATATTATAATGCAATCATTGATTGCATGTATAAAGTGATGTAGTTGAATGCACTTGTTACGCTTGCATTGTTTATGTAGGTAATAATGAACGCTCGTGAGTCGTGAGGCTTTGTCCGAGAGACCCGCGCCCTTGCTCGACTTGAGGCCGAGCCTCTCAACTCAACCATCGCTTAATGTCAACCGACCCTTTTCAACATTTTTAGTGTTAGTCACTTAAAAGATAAATCAAATCCATATTGGGAATCCCGTGGGACAAAATCTATATTAGGAACTGTTGATTATATTTTGTTGTTAAAATATCCATTTTCATTAATATTCCTTTCTAAATTATTTACATATTATGGACATTAAAGTCACACATTTTGACATATTCAAATCAATTTATGAAAACTAACAGACACTCCGGTTGACCTAGACCTAACTACATACGGTACTAACGTATGTTTATATTTTATATATATATATATATTATTTTATTTATCTTTCTTTCACGAATGTGAAAAAACTAAAAAATGAACTGAATGTGGGGAATGTCTTCGTCGAATCTATAGAAGAACACCACATATGTATACAACACATATATTATACGATGAAGCAGTACAGAACCATTGGTGTACGTGGATGATCTCGCGCTTGGCTGCTTCTGTTTCTCACTGGCAGCACTATTTTTTGTGCTTTTGCACCAAATAACAGGTATTGCAGCCACTCAGTGACTAAACCTACATATATATACCTGCTATCATATACTCTCATTTCGTTACCTTCGATGCCTTGTCTTTTTATTACATACACTTATAAAATGAAAGCAATATCTTGCGCCGTACGCGGTGTCCTTCATAGTCATTGTTATTTTTAGAAATATATATGTGAATAAATATTTTTCATATATATTTAAAGACATTTAAGGGTGGGTAATGATTTACCAAAATAATAAATGTTTCATCAAAATCAGTGTTAGTAACAAACGACTGTACAACATTTCAGTAGTTCTGATATTTCCTATAAATTAAATTCGACACCGCAGCTTCATTCTTGCCGTAAAATTTGAATATTCCCGTCTGTATCCACGATCTGTCCCGCCATGGGGACAAACGGTAAGAAAAACTACCGTCTCTCCCCTGACAAACGATGGGGAGACAGACGGTACATGTTATAATTAAAACCTTACCGTCTGGTACATTATTATTACCGTTTGTTCCCTTTTAGGATTGAGTTGTTGGAGAGTTGTAAGCTAGGATAGAAATAATAAAATAATAAAAGCAGTACACTGAAGTTAGATGCATATAAATGTCTGTTGAGTTACTGTAATGACAAAACTGCATTCAATTGGGACAAAAGTATTCTATAATTCAAATCAATGTTCCAGGCTCTAAACTCATGAAGCTACTACCAACTTTTTTTGTGATTAAGTTATTAACTTAAAAGCTACCTATCGTAAAGTAATCTTGATACTGATCACGTGTTTTAAAGTAATTATTTATATACTCATTAAGTAAATTAATTGCCGTTCAGAATCACCTTAAAATTATTCTGTCCTCGGTCACGGATTTGTAATTAGGTTGTTATTAAATCAGAGACGATCACTTTACAATCGCGATCGACATCTTCTCCTTAATCCAACTATTAATGAAACGAGACACAGTCTTTGTGTAGTAGTGATTTAAAACGCATCGCTCTCCTATCACTAGCTTGTACTAGATTTATTAGAGTCATTAAGAAACTAGAATCAACTTCGGCGTTGATGCGTAATGACGGACTTTTTGAGCAAGCGGAGTAAAAACTCCGCTTGCTCAAAAAGTCCGCCATTGTAGCGAAGAGGGTTATTACTTACTGTTAGCGTTATGATAAAAGTTACAAACTATAATTTATTTATTCTTTACCCTATTTATTTTTTGAAAATATAGTATATATAAATAATATAGCCTATATTACCCTGGGGATAGTGAAGCTTCCCAAAAGTGAAAGATTATTTTTTCAGTTTCGGAGCCTATGCAATGCAAACATACAAACACAAACAAATCTTTCCTCTTTACATTAGTTATTATTAATAATAGTTATTAATTTTGAAACTCCGCCATTTTTCAAATTCGAACTAAAAGCGACGCTCTCTTTGGTAGCATACGTGTGTGTCGAACACACTTCATTTTAGATATAATATATACTTTTTTTGTATTATTTTATGTTATTAATTGAATTTTATATTGAAATGTAATAATATTCTTATAGTCAAAATAAGTATTCAACCACCAAAATAAAACCGGTATATTTTATTGAATTCTTATGTTTCTGTCGTTAAATCTAGTTAAGTCATTTATAGCGTGTATTTCATTGCGGCTACAAAGACATGTCTAAAAATTATAGGTACTTATTGAACTATATTATTTTCTCGCAATCGTCGTGAAAAGTAAAGTAAAATGAAAACACGACGCTAAAAATCCATTATAATTCGGTTTCTAGTTCCTTTGCTAAAGAAATTAACTTGTATGAATATTGGGTCATTTTAGCTTCTTGTATAACAATCTGCCTACTACTCATTCCTTGACTGTTCCAACTCAGTTGGAGTCGCCACAGTAGGTACGTCTTCTTCTTCCACTCTCCATTCAGCCATCCACACATCTGTCACACCCCTCTCGTCAAATTATCCATAATGGAACCGATCCTTCTTTGCTCGACTTATCCCTTTCAAACGTCATCTTACGATAATGTTAAATTGATATAAAAATTAAGACAAGAAACTTTATTTTGATTTTACATATTTAGATATTTATTTCAGTTAAGCCTAATTTGGCAAAACAATCAAGCTGGTGATTGTGTTATTTACACAAACTAGCTAATCAGTATATAAAGCAAGTGTGTGTACGTACCTATGTACAGGGTTTTCTCTATCACCGCCAACTGGAATCTACTCCCCGTTGTGGTGGAAGATACCCATTAGTCTCCTGCTGTGAGTAAGGGTGTGTGGACGGAAGGGTAGTTTTGGGTGGCAGAAGTTTTGTAGTATATATGTCTATCCTTTACTGCAACATGATGAAATATCTAAAAATTCTAGATTTTGTAAAATATTCTACTTATTCTCTACAACCTAATATTCTAAATTGTTTAAATTATATGGGGTTATCTATCAGTCTAGTCGGGCATCATCCAGAATGCTCCTGAACGTTCTAGAATGATCTGTAACGAACTGGAATTATCTAGATTATAAAATTTAAATCAAACACGGAATGATTCATTATGGTCAATCATTATCATCCGGAATGCGAAAGTTTTAGAGTGTTCTAAAGCAATCCAGAATGATCTACAATATTTAATATACACGTACCGGTTTTTGCATTTCCGGAATTGAATAATCTGAATCTTCTAAAGCATTCTGGTACTGGAAACTTCGATTGTTGATGATATATAAGTAGAAACTCAGTGAACTTTCGTAAGGTTATTTCTGGTTTCAATCGAACAAAGATCAACGGAAATTAAAAGTGTAAAAAGTGAACAAGCAAAGTCAAGTATATCCGGGCAACGCCAGTTTTCGCTGCTAGTGTTCTCTAAAATATAAATGCTTTTATTTTGAGTACCTACACTAAATTTGAAAAATCATTTAACTATTAACCCTACTATTCAATTTATGAACAATAATATTATTACTTTTCGGGTAGTTTAATCTAATTATTTGTTGATCTATTTTATGCAAAAGTACCAGGATAAGTGTTGTGCTAATTTAAACGTTATCACAGCTGCATAAAAACTTCTGCGTAGTTGATCCATTGACATGCTTCGCGGCACTGACGCTCACATTACTGAAGAAAAAAATCGGCTGTGTGATTAAATTAGAATCCACGACTACTGATTACCGTAGGAACTGAATTATTTTTTGCTAGTTTGAATAAACAACAAAAATATGAATTAAAGAATATCACAGTGGAATATTCACAAGTCACTGCTCTTTAAACGTTCTGTTTATAACCTCGCTAATTTGGTACTCATGTCTAAATGATCTCCTCGTAACAATGATATTATATGTTTATATGAGGTAGATGTCGCTCAAGCGAGCGGAAACTGAGGCGGAAAATTTAAGTCAATTGTAGTAATTTTGATTACGACGCGAATTTCAAGCGCAAGTCTAAACATATAGCTATCCTTTTCTATATTATTTGTACCGTATTATCTGTCGCAGTAAGCATGTTTATGTCGTAAAGGAACAAAATCTGAGCACCGCGCTGTATGAATATACGTCATCTTTAGTGAAACATCATTGCCTCGTAAATATTATTTTGAACTAAAAGATGCTGCGAGTAGGAAGTCCGCTGACATTACCGGATAATTATAAATTCAATGTCCCATTGTAGTTCACGATTGCGTGCTCACGAGGGATGGTCGTTCTAGAAATAGATACTCAAGATAAAGTAATTTTCACAATCGGATTACGATGGAAGCGCTCATGTACCCCTGAGACCGAGCAATCTTATTACAGGTGCGCCCTGAGAAATTTTATCAGATTTGAATTTAACTTTTGTTCTATATGTACTTATCTGAAATTGTATGATGAAGACGGGTATATTAATATGCAATTGGCATTGATCAAATATGTTAAGATGCTAATATTATATTTCGTACAAGTTAAACGAAACGGGTTTAATTTCGGTAGATATTCAAAACTCACCAGGTAGCATAATTTGAATAACTAGTGATAACTTGATATTCTTATAAACTAGTCTATCACGACTGTATTGTATACTAGATGCGCCCCGCGGTTTTACCCGCGAGGTGATGAAAAAAGGTCATCATGGTGATGATTAAAATAAACCTATGTGTTAATTCAGGGTATAAGCTATCTCCTAACCAAAATTCATCGAAATCGGTGTAGCCGTTCGAGCGTGAAGAAGTGACAAACATACACACAAACTTTCGCATTAGTAATATAGTAGGATAGGATTGAGTTTTATGAAATATGGAAATAGCTCTTTGTCCGATATCTACTAACGTTAATTTTCAATCGATAGAAATTTACAAATTCTTTGCTATAAGAAAACGTAGAAATGTTTATGTACCCCTTAATTTAAACTACATACAAACTATCTTCCGACTTACTCAAGTATAAAACAACTTCTTGGTAATAAAAATAAATATTTACTCGATTTTATATTCATAACGGGACAAAACGATACGTTGTTCTGCAATATAATTTTTCGACCAGAGAATTTATGCATAAGATTTTTTCTTTTATAATTATTATGTTTACATAACATTACATTATGGTAGAAAATATATGACTAAAAATTTAAGATATCCACTTGATGTACCTGCACTACATTCTTACGAATAAATTATTTACATTCTTAACTTTAATATTCCATGAGTCCCACGCCAGTTGGGACTAATCCTTTCCCAATCTGTTCTGTTCAACCATCTATCTATCTATTTTTTTTTTCTTGATTCCGTAGGCTCCTGAACTTAGAATAACTGTGTTTCAAGAGCCAGTGGCTTCTCCCATTAAATTGTCGTTATATTGTGTCTAAAGAGCTAAAAGTTAATTACATACTTATATCAATATAATATATAATTAGTTACTTATATCAGTCATCACGTGACCATAGTACAGGCTCTGCCTAGTTTGGGACCTGAAGACCTTGTGTGAATGTTAATAAATAAATAAAAAATAAAAAAATATATAAATCGATATGACAGCAAATTGTCTGCGCAAATATTAATCTATGGATGGTGCGTTGTATCGTGTGTGTGTGTGTGGCTCTGCGTGACTAAGGGATTGTGTTAGCCTGTTGTGATAGCTTATAAAGTGTTTCTTAATAGTTAAAATCTCAGTGATCACACCTTGCATAAACATAAAATATCATTCTTCATGCAGTCCGTCTATACTTTTTTAGCCTTCCTCTCATCTCATTATCCACTCATGCTCCGTTATATATTTTCAAGTGAAAACTTCTTTGGCGGCGTTGTGCACTTTTGTATGGGGGAAAAATGTTAAACTCGCGTCAGGACACGTGACACTGATCGCAAAATTCTTGACGCGCGTGACGTCGACA
The DNA here is from genome assembly GCA_934044485.1 of Apeira syringaria. Classification (NCBI taxonomy): domain Eukaryota; kingdom Metazoa; phylum Arthropoda; class Insecta; order Lepidoptera; family Geometridae; genus Apeira; species Apeira syringaria. The sequence goes on along the minus strand of OW203655.1, from coordinate 6,105,576 downwards.
ATTCGTAAGACGGAGGGAGAGTAGTTGAAATTTAAAATTAAATGTGTTACGCATAAGGAACATTTTCGTTTGTTGATACGTATAATACAACTTTTTTGAAGCAGACCGTGCGCAACTCGCTCTCCCGTTTAACATGTTGATTTTTACTTTATTCTATTATATGCTCTATCGCCCTCACTATAGTGTTTAATGTAGGTACATAAAACCAATAAACTTAAATAGGTACCCATTGTCATGTTTGTGTACGATAGCGCAAGAAATTAATATTGTATTTTCCACATGAATGCAAGTTTTCACTTATGCCGGCACTCCCGGAGTGCAACCCGTTTTTTTCATGATCTCATAACATGCTTATATCAAGCCAATAACCCACTTTAAGCTTCCTGTGATATACTCATTACTCAGTCTAGTTTTTGAGTCAGAACACACGTCGTGTCCATCTTAAAATTCCCAACTCTCCCACATGCACTTTTCATCTACCTCTTTTATAATAATAATAATATTGCACACCACGAACTGAAGGGTCCGTGCCATTTTTTAACATGGACCTCAGTTTAATCATGGACCTTTAATTACATCAGAAATGTATTTCATTTGTAAATGATGTATATTTCAACACATGACATGTGCATTGCCATTACTGTAAATTTTATTATTATGTTATAGCTAAGTATATTTTTTCTAGTAATAAAAAATTTTGTTTGTTTGTTTGCAGTACCTCATTCTATTACGATCTAGCTTTAAGACTAATGAGTACTTTATTAACCATATAAAACATATACCGGTATTTTTTATATCAGTTTTATTTACATATGTATACATTCAGAGCAGACTAGATGTGAGTAAACAGCACCCGTTCACCAGTTTGCATGCGAGCCATTGCTTTCATCAACCGTAATTTAGTGGAGGTTGGCGACCCGACACTCGATGCCACCGTTTATCAACACCGTTTCGTGAACAATCTTTTATACAAATAAATAAATACAAATATTTAACTAACACACATTGTTTTTTAATTTTCCACTTTTTGTTTTGACGGGGCCTCTACCCTCACAGTGTCTCGATTTATGATCACCATTTTGGTGTTATAGTTCTGGATGGTTCTTTCGGGTTTGAGATCGTCTTTCTTACAACCAGACCGATGGCATCATTTTCGTCGTCGGTATCATTTACTACCGCTAACCAGAAGTCTTATACATATAATAATTATTTTTATGAACAAATTATCATAATAATTATGTCACCGGGTCTATTTTTGTTGAGAATCAGCGTTACATGTCATGACCACTCCGCTACATTTAGGTACCTATTTATATCAGAAATCAAGTGTTTTGCGATAATAATAATATCAGACTCTTAACCCGTCAACTATGCCTAACGCTCCGGCCTGTTTGTGAGGCAACTGGTTTTGAAGCTACAGCATTCAGCACTTAGCAGGTCATCAATCATCTGGTTTGGGAGCATGCGTCTACAATATTATTTTATCTATTACAGAATTTTTATTTTTTGTAAGTGAAAAGGTCAACAAATCAGGTGATACAATAAAACAGCTAAATCCACTCAAACACGTATATTTTTATTGTTTGATTTTTATATATTTTTGGTGCTCCATTTTTGTTTGTGTATTTAAATTATAAATTAATACTAATAATAGGACTCGAGAAACTGGCACAGTCTCCTTTAAATGGGCAATCAGGAGCTCTGAGCACTTTCCGAGGCCCGGGCAATGAGCTCGGCATAATAAATAATACAGTAAGGTACAAAAAAAGGAATTCAACGAAGTACCATCGGATGGTTTCACACTAGCGCACTCACGCTCCACACAAGCGAACAACAGTCTTACATCTATAATATCACTAGCTATACACAATGCGGCGAGGCCGCATGCACTGAACCATTGATGTGTAGTAGGTAGGTATAACGGTAGGGTATTCACTCAAAGTGAGAGCCCTTAAGCTTCTTGATGGCGTTGGTGAGGTGCAGCATCTCGGTGTTCAGCTGCCAGACTAGTGTCTCCAGCTTCTCAACAGAGTCGAGTACTTCCACGCGCTCTGTGTGCGGGTTGAAGCGCACTTCGAACGGTCGCGACATGGTCGACACCCAGCGTCTGTAAGGACAATTCACGTTTCAATTGAGGAAAATGCGTAAACTGAGGTATTGTAACTGTATGACCCTTGATCTAAAATAATTGGGGACACCAAGGAGATTAGAGGAAAACAATACATTGCGTTTTAAATGAACGAACTAGGCAGGAAGATTATTGTACCTACAACACATTTAATACATTTTCAAGTATTTTTCAATATGAAACTTATATTTTAATGCCTGTATCTACAGTTTGATGCATATATACAGAAGATCTATTTGTTTGTAGTAAACAAAATTTAAGATATATTTCTGTTAGTATAATTACCTGAATTTTTCTTTGGCATCTTCGAAGCTTTCAGCTACGTAATAGATAGGTTGGTACTCTTGGTCCTGGTAGGGCTGTACCGAGGTGCTTGCCGGTTCGAAGGGTCGAAGCTCGGGCTTGTCGCTGAGAGCGTGCAGGAGCTCCCCGATTGAAGACAGCAGAGCGGCGCCATACGCCTTCAATTGGTGGTTCTCCTTGCAGAGTCCAAACTCCACCGTGAACCAGTATACCTGTGTACAGATAACAAACATTAGAATTCCGCCGTCTACACTAAAAACCTGTTCATTTCTATTACGTGCGATTGCTTTTACAATACGCACGCGTTATCGAATTAATTCTACAATAAATGGCAGTATCGTACTTACAGTTGAGAGTTTTTCGATTTCCGGGTCAGACGCGCCAAGAGAAGCCAGACCAATTTCTTGAGAGAACTGCGCGAAGCTTGGGTCGGCCAAAAGGGGAATGTGTCCAAGGAGTTCGTGGATGCAATCACTAAAAAATTAATTACAAATATTCAAGCTCCAAAATAATTTTAACAGCATGTTCTCTACACGTATAATATAAATGTCGTACAAATGCTACTGAAACCCCGAAAACTCTCCTAACCTTAGCTAGCCATCATAATAAAATTATGGCAGTCCACTTCAGCAGAGTAGTTTTATAGAATATTTCTCTTTTGAAGCTAAAAAGTGTGGCAAGAATTGTGCTCGGGCTTAACAAAATTAGGAGTCAGCCATTTAACGATGTTAGAATTCCATCACGACGGCCCCCGTCTTCTATAACAGGGAAATAATTTCACGTTCGATATTATATTTTGCAGAACCACGCCTTTATCTACTTCAGCAACGACAAAAAACGAAGCTTACATTGAAACTATTTACGTATTTAATTACCTTGTCCAGTCAACTCACTCATCTATGATTCGATCCAATTTACATTATCATAACAAGGACTAATTACGTAATATTTATTTCCGTAAAAATATTCGTCAAGGCAAAAACCTTTCCGCTCGATGTAGCTATACACATTTTGGACGGATATGGTGTGTTGATTCTTAGAAATGGCCAGGTCTAAACGTTAAAAAATCAGATACAGTTATAGGGGCTTTATGTTAAGTTTTTGGAGACATAATGTACTTACGGTTCAGGTGTGTGGAAGGGCGAGTTAGCGTGACGTACATATTGCGTAGATTGGAAAACACGGAAGGCGAGCGAGGCAAGGAAATCACGAGCGGTGAGCAGACCGGCAGCGGGACGCAGAGTGAATCCGGTATGCTGACGGAGGAAGTTGCTCACATCCTCTAGCTGAGGAATACGGTGAGGAACGAAGATATCGGCGGCTTGGAGCTTCTCAAACGCAGCTTTGTATTCGCTGCAGGCATGCTTTGGCATCAGATCTAGGACGGTGTTGAATACTCGCATCCAAGTAGAGTTTTCACTTTCCGAGTATACGTTAGAGGGGATTGGGTCACCGTATTTGTATGCAAAAGCAATTTCAGCAATTTGCTTCCTGCGCTCTCTGTATTCTTTATCAGCAAATCCGGGGTGGTTCATGTCAAGCTCGGGCTCGTATTTGGTCATAAGGTGGTTGCAGCTGTCAAGATCGGATGCATGACGGGGGAACCATGGGGTCTTGCTGGAAATGTTTTCTGTAACCAGATTGATTCCGGCGAAAGATGTCGATTGGCGAAGAGATCTGATGAGCTGGAGGAGGTTTACGCGAGACATGCTCACTTTGACGAGAGCATCGAATTGCACACCGTCTATTTGAGAAGGACGAGTCTCAAGATGCATGACGGAACCCTTGTAATTGTCGATAGTTTTCAAGATGCGAGTAAGGGTGCCCATTCCGTCACGCATGCGCAGCAGCAAAGCGGCTTGCTGAATCGCTTTTTCCGCTTCCGGTGATTCAGCGGCAGCGTTCTGAAGAATCACCTCCTCCTCCGTGAGAGTATAATCTGTAATAGATTGTTTTATTAATTCATGTCTTTTATATGTAGGCATTACATTGGCATATTGTAAAAGCATGGCTATTGTCAAAATTAACCCCAAGTGGGTTTTGATAATAGTTCATACTAACCATCGTCTATGTTTGCGGCGTCATCTCCTATATCTGCGTCGGCTAAAAATAAAAATAAAAACATAAAGTAAAAAATAATTAAAATTAAAATAAAGAAAAAAATTATAACAACTCAATAGATAGTGTTTTTACCGAGATGTCCATTCTTCGTTTCGTCCTGTTGAGTACCATCTTCAACTGTAGGGGATTTATCGCCGTTGCCGTTATGAAATTCATCTTGGATGTAATCGGAGTCCAAGCCAGAGTCTTAATAAAATAAAAGTAAAAAAAACATAAATAAAAGTAAAACAATATTTAAAAAATATATATCTCTTAACAATATTTGCCGCATCGACCTGCCTGATCGCGTGAAATACGCGTATCATCACCAAATACCTAATTTGTTCATATTTGTTGCAAAAAAAACTAAAGCATAAAGTAAAGAATTATGAGAACATTTGGTGTGTGTAACAGGATGGATTGTACAGTGGGCCAAATATATCGTCTTCCATAACCATACCACCATCCTAAGGTTGAAGATCATTTGACATCATAAAAAAAGGTTGACTTTCCCGTGCATCTCTTTCGTTGCTAGATAGGTTCAACCTTATCGCTATTGTGATTACACAAAATTTTTTGTCAAAACTTGCCGACTGCTCGTAACTTTTTGCTTTGTCATCAATTCTTACAAGTGCATAAGGTGCCTATAAATTTTTATCACTGCATGCCAAGAATAAGTCAAGACGTGACTAGTCAAGCCTACTAATGTATATCTTTTGTATCCACGTATCCAGTTCATTCCGTAGTAACTTATATAGTATTTTATGAACAGTACGATAGAGTTCAGCAGCCTACATTTGTGTTACTGATTTTGAATATTAAAACATGAAACCTTGTTGGTTGCTCTTCTAAAACAAATGTCTCAAAGAGCATGTAATCGTTTCTTCAAGGAGAAACGTGTTTGCGTTACTCAAGAGTAAACAAGTTGTTAGTTTAAACGAAAATATATGACTAACCATTGGCACGGGCGCGAGCCTCCTCGAGCACACTTTGTTTGGTCTGCTTGACAACCAGGGTCTCAAAGCGAGCGTCGTCTACGAGAGAGCGACGACGGGATGGATAGCCATTCTGAAAAAACATAAAGTTGTTAAACACAACAAAAAATCGACAAGTTATTTTTGATAGAGCACAATCTGGAGGCCCCTTTATAGCGAAGCAAGAGAGTAGTATAGGTACACAATTTTAGGCTAAGATGGTTTAGATAATAAAGGATGGACAAAAGATGACAAAGCGAGTATAATGGAACAGATGGAAAAGATCTTCAAGAACGTAGTCTCGAAGAACGTTCTAGAAAAAAGCCAGTAATCTTAATAAGGCGTGTTTGAATTTTCTGATGAGAGCAAAGGACGCAAGAGATAAATGTTAGGATGGCAGCAGTGGATATCATGCAAGCGGGCAATTGGTGATCTCCTTCTGGCCCTCCCGGGAACAAGCATGACATTTCTTATAATGGTATTATTTATAATATTTAGTAATGAATTAGTAATGTTGTAATGATTCGTGATAATGTTACTTGATATAGTCTCTCTAGATATAGCCTTATTTATTGTGCTGATGGGTCGTAATTTAAATTAAATTAATAATCAAATTATTTAAATATTTTTTATCATCACAATTTTAGCTGTTGTTTAAGTTTTCATTGCTAATTGATTTAATCTATTATTAACCTAACACTGCCAGTTTTTGGAACTAAAATATTCAACAGCGCAAACTAACACAACAGGGCGTCTCTATGAACTAATAAGTTTACATTTATCATTAAAAGTAATCATCGCGTTCATTATTTTATGTTTCGAATCAGATTTATTAAGAGTAAAAACTTTTTTTATAACTCCGCGAGTTGTCAACAAATAAAAGGAAATGTCTCAGTCCAACGCACAAAAGGACGGTCTCTTAAAACGGTTTTCATCTTTGAAATCCCTATAAAGCGGTCACATCGCATATTTCATGTGAAAGTATGAATTGCTTTTACCGAGTTCCTAAGCTTATTTCCCGCGCGTGTCCGGACGTAAAGTGGTGCCATTACCGCCCCCGCCCCGCTCGTGCCGCCATCTCCCGTCTCCGGTTCCGAACTCTTGCGATTGAAATCTCCCTCACAAGGAGCTAAGCTTTCCGGGCCACTGAAACCCAATGGAGCCAATTACGCCTGTCGCGCACTAAGAGCAACTCTCCTTTGTGCCTTTTGACACTTGTAGACTCACTCTAACTTAGCCGCAACGAGTTTTATGAACAAAGTAGGTAATTCACATTCGAACAATAGCCACTATCATTAGCAGGCATTCGTGCCTAAAGATATTATTAAATTTTGCATCTTGTATTGTTATTTCTTATTTTAGTGCTACAAGTCATTACTTTTTGTACAACGTTAAGCACCAAGTTGCCTTGACAACGGTCAAACAGCGGATACGTGAGTGTCAATGTTAACTTAAGTATGTACATTTAACTTCTTTGTTTTTGGACAAGAGCATCGTAACCTCGTTTTACTATCAAAATGTATACGTTTATTCTGACTTCTCGAGCTAGATTATGGATAAGCAAAAGTTTTCCTCTGTGGAAAACCCTGACACGGGTAAATTACACGTTTCGATGATGTTTAAAAAGAATACGAATTGTCCTCATTCTATTGCGAGTCTGAGTGGTCCTACTTATTGAACAAATTAGATTTGACACGGTCGCTGTGTCCGTGGCAAAGTAATTTCCGTCGAAGTGAGTAAGGTGCGACGAGACGGCGGCGCGCAGGCGGCGAGACCTAGCATTTTCCAGTAGAGTGGCCGTGCGGGCCTACCTATGTGTGTCAAGGGTTGCGCTAATCACACTCTATTGTTACCTGAGCCCCTGAAATGCACTAAGTCGTAATTAGTCGACCTGAAACTTTAATTCCTTCAACGTAATCATAATCCGCTTTAAGATATATCCAAGCATCTCGGAATCCGATTAGAACAATGAACTATTGTACTACAACAAAGTAATTTTAAGTTAAAATTTATTGAGTCAGTCGTGTGGTACGGATTGTTTACATAGCGTACGTAAGACAAGATTGCGGAAACTGCTGTTGAAGTTAAAGGTCCGCCTAACTGGAGCGGGTTGGATTTGGAATCCGGTTAGCGTAGCCTTGGTGTGGTCGAGTGGCCACTTCACCATTCCAATCGGTCGGGTAATTAAGCCGGAGCGACAACGACTGCCAACCTGTGTGCTTCATACACCCTCACGCCACTCTATCTATTCACGTACTCGATATGTGCCGCAGCTATAGTCGACGAGTAATCTATTACAACCCATCCACGACTTTCAAGCACCATTGTTGACTCTGGAATTAATTTTGAAATTCGAATAACGAGTTTATTTAAAAATACTTTTAAATTACGAATTAACATGTCTTTAAACGTCTTTTCATCTTGGCGAGAATGGAAAGTACTCTTTTGGGATTAATTGTGTTAGTACAATAAGATATAAAAAATGTTTTTGTTATATGTTTTTATTTAATTAGAGCACAACACAAATGTGTTGGTCAAGGGCACATCAATTTGGCCTTCGATTCGTGTTGAGAACTTGCTGATTTACGTTGATTGTAACTTGCGTGACGTTAGCCCATTAAAAATTAATTGAATATTATCAACTACCTACAACTCAATCGAAACAAATGGCGATTATTTGTAGGTTTTGTCCGCGATAAAATATTAAGTCGTGATCGTTACCTTTTGGTTGAAAGAGTTACGCTTAGGCAGGTGTCACATTGTAAATATATAGGTATATAGGCAGTTGAAGTAGACTGGTGAGCGTCGTGCCGCCTTGCATTATGACCTTCGGTGGTCAAGGAAATACAATCATCGGGTGCCAATTATAAAACATGCGTTAATTGCAACTTTTAGACCCGGTTATCGCACAGCACACATTGTTAACTTAATCAGTAGAACATATACATGATCGCATCGCATCAAAGTTAGTATGCACGAGAATAAGGAAACCTTCCTTGGTCCTCTACTGCAACACTGACTTTAAGGTATAATTTCGCAAAAGCTTGAAGATCCTGACGCCGTTTATATAAAAGCGGTTTCTATGGAAATTTTTCAGGTAAACAAGATAATTGCAACTAAATTGAAACCATGAGGTAACGATTGCGTCTCGGCATCGCTTAGAATATTGACAATACTAATGAATGTGCATGTAGATAATGATGAAACCCATTATCTCTTTGTGGATATTTTTTCTGCGATACGCATGAACCTAATTTGGTGAATCTCACGCGCGTCAGTTCACGCATTTAGGTAAATCATTTCCAGGGATTGTACTGTTCGCTAAGGTCTAAGGGTTAACGAGATTCGGCGCGTAGCCGCGGGAACTGTGCTATGGTTTTGTATACGATGGCAATGTTTGTAAACAATGGCAAATAAACGTGTGTTAAATTGTTATTTGTCTACGTTATGTAACTCATTACACGGTTTGATTCTATTTTTATTGGGAAAGTTCACCTACTTTTTGGCGAGTATTAACATTTGTTTGTACGTGTGAATATTAATGGTGAGCAAGGTCTTGATACCCAGAGGCAATAACCAAAGGTGTGGACTACATAGTGGCGAGCTTTTGCACAATTTACCAACGAGTATATATCTGTTTAATTTATATTATACTTTACTGATATATCTCCTTTTGTATATCACTTTCACACGATTTCTTCGACACGTTTCTCTTGCGTTTTTCTTTACGTTTCTTTAAAATATTGCGCGATAATTGTTATAGAGATATTTTTTAATTTGAGTGTCTTTTGTCTAATTAAGCAATTGCCTTCTGTCAGGGTCATTGCAGAATTAATTTAATGTTTTTGAAATTTCGATTCTAGGACGCAATTAAATTAAATAATTATTTTGAATATCTGTTTTTTTGTGAGCATTGCAGAATATACATTTTTCTTATTAGTTATATCTGTTAAATGTATTTACTGTTTTTTAAACAGTTAAAGGGGTCGTAAAAATGGAAAAATTAAATGCTTTTAGCGCTATGTATTAGGCTGCTAAATTGTGACAAGCATATGAGCTAGAAAGCTCACATTGTACAATTAAAAATTATATGCTTATGGTCGCTCACATTTTATATAAAATTAAAGAGACTATTATAAATTATATTGTTAGACTAAAGCAGATCAACCCACATAACTATATTGAAACTTAGTTAATCACTTAAATATGATGATGAATCCGAATGACAAGCCACAAAAACTGAAATGTAATGATGGTCCTGAGGGAATGAGCAATGGTAAGCAGGAGGCATCAGGCCTGGGCTGCAGATGGTGAGCTGCTCACCTCGATGCTGTACGATTTCTTGATGGCGAACATTTCGCGGTTCTTCTGGGCAGCTGCGACGGCCATTGCTTCTTCTCACGACACTCAACTGGGAACTATAGGGCCTGAACAAGGGGTTCACTGCGCGTAAAGCTAGCGTATGTCTGCGAGAGCTTTCTGTCACGACCACGGGCTTGGGCCTGTCTGTCTGCGACTAGAGCTGTCGTATTACTATAGCTAACTAAACTTCGGATTGCAAACAGACCAATGCATGATGACTGTTCGCAAGAACAGTTTAAATAGTGTTAGGCGCTCGCCTCCCACCCCGCAAGCCTTTCGTCGCGCATGCGTCATTATCCGCGCCTCCGCGCGCCCTCGCGCCCTCTGCAGGCTCCGGTCCGAACGTTCGTGAGGCAGCCCAACCCTCGGCCCTCAGCCACGATGACCAGAAACTCTTCACCATTACCAACTACTTTTGACACAAAAAATGTACCTTCGTTAAAAAGTACACGTAATTCCAATTTTTGATCTTTTCTTGTTAGAGTTTGCTTAGTTATCTAAAAACCAAAGTTCAAATCCCTATATTTTCTACAAGAAGCGGTTGGAAGCAGCTTAATTTTTTTTCTTCAGTATATTGAGCGAAAGATTTTAAATTATGTACGGAACTGGAGAATAACAATTTCGTATGCAGTTATCACCTACTATTAACACAGTCTGTACTGTGTACATTAACTTTTAGCTAATAAGGTTAACTGTTATTGTTTTTAATTAACACTTCGATATTTTGCGATTCACACTTACATTTTTTCAATATTTACATATTTATGAAGATTCAAAAATATTACAGGTTACAGGTAAAAATATTATAGAAATGTTGTAAAGCAATTATTAGTTGTAGCTTCTGTGCAACTTAAAACTGAGTACAATCCCACAATCCATGGCTTATGACCACGTTGAGCTATTTTAGTATTACTATACTATTTCAGTTTGTTTAAAAATTGTACATTTTCGTGATAAGGGATACTTATAATTGTATTTATTAATTATGACTAAAAACATAGGAAAACGAGTAAAACTTTCTTAAAATAAATATAAAAGGAAAAACCTAAAAATAATGAAAACTAAAACTAAAAGCCTAGGTCTAACTAAAAGGTAATCTAAAGGAAGTCTAAAAGAGCCACCGTGCAAGGAAAGTCTATCCAGAATGCTGGCGGCATTCCCACTTGAAATTACTAAAGTCAACATTTTTGCAAATAATTTAATTAGATATGTAATATTTTTAATGTACTTATAAGAAATAATAGTATGTACTTATTGTATAGTGACTATTACATATAGGTATATGAAAAGTTCAATGTTAAGTTCAATGCTACTATTTTCAAAAATGAAACCGGTTAATTTTTTACCAAACAATGGAACCGACACCAACAATAAAAAGTGTGAAATAACTTGTTGCAGTCGGTACCGTGGGCACATTTTCATAATAGTTACTATTGAACTATCATGTTACTGAAGCTGAATGGAAGCTCAAGCCGTTGGTGGGGATCGAACCAGCATCCGTCAGGTTAACATCTCATCTCAGCGATAGGACATCCACTGCTGGACAAAGGCCGCCGCTATTGATTTCCATAAGCACCGGATGGAAGCAACCGCATCCGGCCTCTACCTGCAATCATAGTCAGGTCGTCTGTCCTTGTCGGGGGCGGTCCTATGCTGCGCTTCCCAGTTGTTGGTCTCCATTCGAGAACCTGAGTCCACGTTTTAGTAGTTCCATTTGTTAGTAGTGAAATAAAGGAATCTGATACATTCATGTTCGACACTCTTACATTTACAGTTCTATTCGCCATTCACTTTGATATTTTGACGAAATTTGTTTACTTACAGTCAATATTCATCAGTTTTTACCGTTGATCGATACAATTAATAATTTAAACCCGATACTTTTGTATTATAAAAGGCAGACGTGATCAATCATGCACTACATGATCACTTCACATCAGACAAACTGAGAGGCCTTTATTTGGTGTTAGCGTAATTTCCAATAGGCACCTTACTCAAGTTTGAAAAACTGTAACCGAAACAAAAAGTGTGTTCAAACATAATTTATTGAGAGCCAGTTAACGCTTGTAAGTTTTTTACATTTCTTCAGCGTCATTATAAACCTTCGACGACATCGTCACTGACCATCAAATGAGATAACGGTCAAACAGTCATTGAGAGCCAGCTAAGATATAGCCCCCCTTCAACTTTCCTCCACCCCTTAATTCCTGGGCCCAATTGTATTTTTTTTCCCCGGCTGGAAGTGGCACGCATCCAGCCCCTTCCTGAAATCTTGGTCAGGATATCAATTCTCCAATCAAATATACAATGATTGTATATTTTGATTACTAGTTGTCTAACAACGAATTTGTATACATATCACAGTAAATCAAAAATATCGTAACTATGATCAACAAGTTGTTTGTGATACACAAGGAGCTTGTAATTAATACTATTTTAGCTACTTACTTTATAGGTATATTGTTTGACCAGTATCCCGATTGATGGTCAGGGGCGATGTGATCGAAGCTGGAATTAAGTTATAACCCGAATGACCAGCTTTCAAGGACATCTGCCTGAACATACCATGTGTGTGGTGTCAATATTTTAAAGTTGTAAGGCAAAGGAGACAAAGGCAAAGCGGGTGCTGGAAAGTATCTTTTTACCCGACTGCGAAAGAAGGAGGGTTATGTTTTTTTAAATACTGTATAGATCTAGCGTTTGACCACTATCTCACTTGATGGTCAGTGACGATGTGGTCGAAGATGTAATCACGCTAGACCTAGAATGCTATTATCTGACCACCACCATGCTGTAGATTGGTAAACGAAATTACCGACACGGAAACCTGAATTCAGGGGTAGTGATCGAACCAGTAACGGTCTACTTAACACCTGACATTCAAAACAACTAAGCTATAATCGCTCCAAAGTGTGTAAAATATATTGTATAGTGATGTACCCTTTAGTTGTTTAAGTTCACTTTAGTTGTAGGACATCCATAGCTGGATATAAGTTACACCGAGTATCTCTACAAAGACCGGCGTTCGCACCCAGTTTACTTCGGTAAACTATTCCATTTTGTTTAAATTGCGCCCGAATTTGATTTGATGACTATATAGAGTGAAAATTTAACTTCGGGTAAATAATAAAGGTAAAATGCCGTGGTGGTACCGGCCTAGAATAGTACTCCCCCATCTCTTCCCGCGGGTGCCGTAAGAGTCGGCTAAGGGATAACGTACCAGGAGGTGGGCAGCAGCGCCTTCTGAGGATCGGAAATCATACTGCGCTCGCCAACCCGCCTGCCAAGCGTGGCGAGTATTGGCAAATCCCCCTATATGGGGGAGGCATACGTCCAACAGTGGACGCACATAGCTGAGAAAAGAAGAAAGAAATAATAAAAAGTAGTTAGTAATTTCTACTAACTAACTGGTTGTAATATCATAAAATATTGTGTATACGTGACTCCATTGTAGGTATTTAATATTTGTTTTTGAGAGGGTACTGCAAATACACTTTGATTGTTTAAGTGAAGTTATGGCATAAGTTACTGCATTATCAGTAGGTACGGGTATTTTAATTACAATTAAAATATGTGTTGTTTAATTAACTTTTTCCCAGAAAAAAGAAGCAACGTCTTTCCAGGTAAAGTTTTTTTTTTTTTTTTTTTTTTATATATCACACTCAGACCTTTTTTTTTTTTTTATATATATATCACACTAAGACCCCCGCACTAGGATTCCCTGTATCGCGGGAGGCATGGACACACACAATCACAGCACACAACATCCAAGACCCGGGACAAACATCTACACTCATCGCACAAATGTTTGCCCCTGCCGGGATTCGAACCCAGGGTCCCGATGACACAGAAGTCAATGTCACTGACCACTGCGCCACGGCGACCGTCAAAGTTTAATATAAGAGCATCAATCGACAGGCGCAAGCATCATTTATATCTCTACAAAATACCAACAAGTCATGAGTTTCAAGGTGGGGAAAAATACGGCGGAAAATACTTAATGGAAAATAAATAACCATTAAACCAAATGATTCAGTAAAAGCGTGGTATTTCATGTCGCGGTTGGTGACCACATTTTTTTTATACAGTTACCACGGATTGACTGGTCTACATAAAAACATGTTGTGTAAATGAAACTCCTTGTCGGAAAGTTTGTAATGAAACTGTTATTTGTCTACTCAGCATGATTAGCCCAATGCATTCCCACCAGTGGTAGAACCAGGTTTGACCGACGGTTAAAATGATAATCGGACGAGAACTCCACCCTAAGCTAGATAACACGGGCGTAATGTTAATTTAATTTCTAAAAACTACAGAATATTTATCATACTTACGCTAAATAATTCGTTATATAAAAACCTAAATAGACGAATTTATTCTTTGGAACACAATATTGTATTAATGATTAATTAATATTACACAACTTATTAGCTATAAGGATATACCTATTGTTTGATTTCAATAGCAAAGCAAAATGTACAAAGTCTAACACTGCCTCCAGTAATTGCTTCCGGTGGCGAATATTAACTATATCAGCTGTTTACTTAGATATCTAATTAAAATTTAACTGCGGCGTTCATTTAATGTTATTTGCGATTTGCATATTGTTTTTTGAATATTTTTTTTTAGTTTTATTGTTAATCTACCGCCGCCCGTAAATTACTACAGAAACGCCCGATGAAACTAAACGTTTAGTTTTAGGTAACCGGTACATTTTTTTTAGTTAGATTTGCTCCGCATTTAATGTGAATTTATTCAGTGCTAAGTTGATTTATCTTCTGGTGTTTTTGCAGCAAATTGTAGGCGTAAGCTTATAGAAACTACCTGAGACGGCAAGCGATGTCCTCCAATAAAAGTATCGAAATAAATATCGAAATGTCAAAGTGACATGACACTTCATTTGAATAACTTTACGTTATTCACCAAGTAACCGCATAGACTGGCCATACTTTGACACTGGCAGAGAAACGCTACATGGTGTTTAAAAGCCATAAATTAAAGAAGAATAAGTAACCGCATAGACTGATTTAAGAAGAATTGAAAAAGAATAGTAATCTATGACGTCAATGAACGATACTTAAATTACATGTACCTACTTATAACTTTCATACAAAACTATAATATACATGTATATATACATACTAGCGGACCCGGGAGACGTTGTCCTGCATGCCGACTGCACCGCCACCTGCCGGGATAATTTGTGAATCTAAACCATCCAGGGCGCCACCCAAACGCATACAAAAAATCATTCAAATCGGTCCAGCCGTTTAGGAGGAGTTCAGTGACATACACACGTACAGTAGAATTATATATTTAAAGATAAATGGCGGATCGAGATATGAGGCTGAAAAATACTATAGCAATTATGACCTTTCATCCCTACTAATACCCCCAAATATACCTATATAAATAAACCTATATAAATCTAGCAATAAAGCTAGCAAACATATAATACCAACATGCAGGTTTTACCGTTGGTCTTAAATTGTTACTCTCATTTGAGAGGCTAAACTTGCTGGAAGACCCAATTCTTAGCACATACTTTATTAAAAATAATAAACAGATGCCTAGAAATTACCCCCATGTACTTAGTTATGATATGACATTGTTACGTCAATGGGAACTCATAAGCTATTGGAACTTTTATTAGTAATACATTTAATTCATGTCATCTATTTCGACCGCATAATGACCGATGGAATATACGCAAATGGCATGAATGTGCCATTTCTTGACAGGGCTATGAAAATGTCTAGTAGTTCTGTCTGAGACATGATATCGACTGGCCGGTTGGCGCAGTTGGTAGCACTCTGCCTTCTGAGCCGCTGGTCCCGGGTTCGATTCCCGGACAGGTCAAACATTCGTGTGCATGAACATGTCTGTTTGACCTGTGTCTGGGTGTGTATATGTATATAAGTATGTATATCAGTCATCAGGTTACCATAGCACAGGCTCTGCCTAGTTTGGGACCTGAAGACCTTGTGTGAATGTTAATAAATAAAATAAATAAATAAAAGAGATCGCGTCATAGATCAAGAGATCGCGTCAAGAGCGTCATAAATGACGCCATTACCAAATATTGATCTTGGTCATAAGTAAAACCACTATAAGCGGTATTATACTATTTGATTATTTTTTTTATCACACTCAGACCCCCGCACTAGGATTCCCTGTATCGCGGGAGGCATAGACACACACAATCACAGCACACAAACATCCAAGACCCGGGAAAAACACCTACACTAATCGCACAAATGTTTGCCCCTGCTGAGATTCGAACGCAGGTTCCCCGAGACACATTGTTCATGTCACTGACACTAACCACTGCGCCACGGCGACCGTCGCCGATAATTTGATAATTGATTTTCTCTTTGATATTTTACTAGTTTTTTTTCGTATGAAGCGAAAGAAACTATATTTTTCACAGATTCTATACAAAACATACCATCTTACAATCATAATTAACATAAAGAAGTGCCTTTAAGATTAGTTTACAAAACAGTAACAAATTTGAATACCGGTCTATTGAAATAACAGAGGCAGAAATCCAATACCAGAATCGATGATTGATGAAAGCGCTGTCAGCAACGAAATTAGAAATTGTACAGGACTATTTTTGCCGCTATCTATACGAAAGATTTTGTGAAACACATATCTATCCAATTGTGCCCTTGGGCAATATTGCGTATCGCCAACATCAGCTGAGAATCTGCATCGATGGGCATAATAATATGTTAACATCAAAATACGTTTTACGCTGTGCGTATTTTTTTCAAAATGCTAATTTTTTTTAATACCAAATGAAGGTGAACCGATGATCATTTTGGAATTTTTAGATCGTACTCTATAAATATTTATGATCCTTAATTAGATATTACCTTATTTATCACATATCACTATACTATATATTGGACATAAAATATAATGTATCAAGATTTTGAATGCTCGTAATAGGTAAAGCTTGTTAATGTCATCAACTAGAATAAGCACCATACTCTCATCACTAATCACAGCCTATTTAAGTACCTTCTGTATAGTAAAAGATTAAGTTAAGATTGATATAGATGAGATCTAGATCAGGTTCCTGACTAATCAAGCCAATGATTGAGGAAATTGTACTACGCCGTAAGTCTATACTGAGCTGTCTGTTAGCGCGCTGGCGGAGGCTGATTGCATTAGATGGGTTATCGCTGATAGAATTTTCAACTAAACTTAACCGTGGTTTGGAAGGCAAGATTGTTGAAATACCCTTGGGCGGTATGATAACTCCGACAAGGGGCCTCTATAAAGTACGATTCACGAATTTCATTAACTGACCTCTCCTCTCTTTGTCGCAGGTGGTCACGTTAGTGAGCCCCCCTTCTTGTGACCTCTCACATTGTGCACTTTTTCATATTGTTTTTTTTTCTAGACTGACCCGGTTGGCGCAGTTGGTAGCACTCTGCCTTCTGAGCCGCTGGTCCCGGGTTTGATTCGCGGACAGGTCAAACATTTGTGTGTATGAACATGTCTGTTTGACCTGTGTCTAGGCGTGTATATTTATATAAGTATATCTATCAGTGATCAGGTTAACATAATACAGGCTTTGCCTAGTTTGGGAGCTGAAGACCTTGTGTGAATGTTAAAACAAAATCTTATTTTCAGAATCTAAAAAGTATCCTATTTCCGTACCTCCAATGATTAGTAAATGAAACGAATTCACCACACACCCTAGCAGAATTACACGCGCATACATCCATTAAGACAAGATCTATCTGGCTTGATTTATTTGTCATTTTTCATAGAAATCAATAATTTATTGCTGGTCTTTTTGTTATATCTTTTTCATTCATCCTCATGACATGCCCATACCAAGCCAGTCTATTCCTTTTCCACTCATTATAGACTGGTGCCACTTACAAGCTTCCTTTAATACACTCATTCCTTATTATCCATTCTAATCACACCACACTTCCATCTCAACATTCGCATCTTTGCCACATGCACTCTTCTTTCACCCACCTCTTTTGCGCCCAACATTTAAATTCATACTTTAGTACAGGTATGTTACATTTTTTAAGTTTTTGAACCACTTTTTTACATTTATGAGTAAATAAAAAATTTTACTCGAAATTATATGTTTAAGTCAATTATAAATTGAAATCAGTAAAATTTAAAAAAGTTTTATTTGTTAAATTTCCTTGTGTCTTCCTATAATTCAATTCTCAATAATAATAATATTTTTTAAACTGTATAGATCTAGCGTTTGACCACTATCTCTCTTGATGGTCAGTGATGATGCGATCGAAGATGTTATCATGCTAGACCTAGAATGCTCACTAGCTCTCAAGGACTGCTGCCTGAACACGCTACGTGTTTGGTGGCAGTTTTTGTGCGGGTATTCGACAGTACCACCATGCTGGGAAATTAATAACGGTGTTATTTTCACTGGAAGCTCAAGCTGTTGTTGGGGATCGAACCAGTGTTTGTCAGTTTGACAGGCGACGCTCCCCCCGCTGAGCGATCATCGCTTCTTTATTCCCCACCTTTAACATTGTTACATAGATTCCTTATCATAAATCAAGTTTTGGAAGTGTGTTTATTCGCAATGCGTGTTTTCCGAACTTTATGAGGAAACCGTTGTGATGATTTGCGCAGGAAAATTGTTCTACACTAAGGTTCTGCTACAACTCTTAAATTATTGTTGACATTATAATAGATAAATTTCCTCTAACAAATTAGGGGGAGTTACCAACTAGTTTTCCTTGTAATCATGTTCGTAAGTTTTACGGAATCAAATGTTGTCATACACGTAACACGATGATTCTAATAAAAGATCCATTAATAAGTCCATATTAAACAAATAACCGTGTTTTTGAAAGTATACCTACAGCTATTGCCTGTAATTAATATTACTGCATCTCTTTAATATATTAATGAATCGCTGAATGTGTTGCTAAGCGCAAATCTCGAGAGCAGCTGAACCGATTTCGCTAATTCTTTTTTATAATATTCCTTGAAGTACGAGGATGGTTCTTACGGAGAGAAAAATTTTATAAATTGCTGGTTAGAGTCTACAAACAATACTTTTTTTATATTTCCATACAAAATATTCGTAATAATACCTAAAAGTCAATTTGAACTTTCATACCATACTATAAAGTTTAAGTGTTAGTGGGGGGAGGGGGGGTTCCGGGAAGACAAAAAAATTTAGTGACGTTAGTATAAATATCGACTGAATATCGAATCCGAGTTCGCCGAGTTAGCTAGTCCTTACTAATATTAATATGACTGCACCATCCATATGTGCATGGCCATCTACTAAACGTGTGTGTTTGTCCATAAAACATCTCAGTTTAAAAATACGTAGAGTGTCACATTGTTACAATACTAACCACAAGTGTAGATTCAAGATTGTAGCTCACACGACTAAAGCACAAGAATCGTAATTTTCTTTATTATCTTAGAGAGACTTATACATTAAAAAACTACAATGTACTTATGATTTTCATCAAGTAAGATGTTCTTGATGGTCATGTTTTTCATTCCTCCTCATGACATGCCCATACCAAGCCAATCTATTCCTTTTCAACTCATTATAGACTGGTGCCACTTATTACTTACGTAGTAAGTATAATACTATACTTACACTCTACACATTATAGTATAATACTATAATGAACGAAAGGTGGTATTATATATATGCTACTTCATACTGATATATAATAGTAATGTTACAAAAACGTGGGAAAATATACATAAAACCACTTTTAATAGAGTCATGTTTTCGTAGGTATTTAAATAAACAAATACGCCGTTCATTGCAATTAAAGGTATTCATAATAAGTAATAAAATATAAACGAGTAAAAACTTAAATTAGAATCTCCGTTACAAAATGCAATATAAAAAGCATAAAATTACATTTAAATACGTGCGTCATTTATGAGAATTATGTCTGATGAACATTGGAGATCAAAAAATCCCCCTCATTATTTCCTCCTCCCCCCATGATCCTTCTCCGAATAAAGTTACGCCTTTTTCCCCGTTCACATTTTTGCATTGCATAGTAGACAGATGTGCCTAGGGTATTGAGGTCTTGATTAGACCAACGCATCAGCTTGTAACTTTGGGCTGTTTATCATTTACTTTACTAATGATTATGAGTTTCTCGAGAATGCCTTCTTCCTTTCTGGTAACGTGGGCAAATCTCTCGAACCTGCTTTGGTATCTAAAAACAAGGTAACACAAGTTTTCAAACTTCTATTTCAGAAGGCCCAATATTTTATTCATTCTGATCTCAACAATCATGTAAGATCTGATACAGATTTTAGAACCGACTCAAAAATCAGTAGTATCACAAATCATCAAAATAAGATATTTTCCGCGAACTACAAAAATTTTAATACAATCGTGAAACAACTGTTTCGCCACTAAAACTATGTGTGTTTTCATACATGCTTGACAGTTACGAGTTCTTTCGGCCATTCTATTTCTATATGTGTCTGAACTAAACCATCTCACGTTATCTTGATATGCCCATAGAAATAACGTACTTACCTACATTAATTATAAAATCAAATGGACGAATAAATCTCAGGTTGACCGTACTTCCTCATAAGGTGTCAGGTCAATAGCGCTGTATATTGCGAGTGCAAAAGTTAACAGAAAGTAACGCTACGAGCGAAGGTTAAGGAATTCCCCGGCACTGTGGGACTAAACTGTAACGTCATTATTAAAATTGCCGTCCAATCCTTTCGAGGTTGACGGTCAGTCCTTTTATTTTTTTGGTGGATTTTTTGTCTTTTTATTCGTAGATTTATTTTAACTTAGTATACCTAAAAATCTTTCAGCCCTAGGTTCACTTGGAACGAGGGATAATAAGCTGTAGGTAAATGTGTATAAACCTCTATTTTGTTATAATATTTACATCAAAGTTATCATAATATCTCGAGGCTGAGTCTTATGTTAATCAAAAACCAAAATAATAACAGTTTTTTTAAACCGACACTTGATGATCTTGATGATAATAATGTCGCAGTTGCAGATATCGCAGAACACACAATGACAATTAATTGATCCCGTGAGTAGCAAAGGTCACTGAAAAGGGTGAAAAAAAATGTTTTTAACAAAAAATGCAATGATAGTTCACACAAAAGTAACTATCATCACAATATTGTGCTCATGGTACCGACTTCGACAAGTTATTTCACACTTTTGAGTGTTGAAGTCGGTTGCATTTTTTGTTCAATTTTTTTTTAATATTTACTTCAAAAATGTGCCTAGTGTATAACATATATAACATTGCAACAATTTTTCTCACACATTTTTTTAGGTGCTCAACAGTTTAATGAAATAGAGCAAGAAGAATGCACACTCGTCTGCCATTATTAGTGCTCTCCAAATTCATTTGAAAAACCTTTGTGCTAAGAAGTCAAGATTGTAGCACTAGTAGTTTAGACCATACAATGATGAATCAGATGACGGAAAATCAAACCTCAAATTAATAAAACTATAACGGTATTAAACTGAGTACAGATTGATAAATTAAAAAATATTGAAACAAACCAACAACAAACGTTAGTTGAATCCCTAATTTACCGTATTTCCTCTTCGGTGAGGCCATTGGCCCTGCGTCTTACGAGTACAAAAAAAAACAGAAAGTAACACGTCGTGTTGATGATTAAGGAAATCCCCTGCACCTTGGTAACAAACTGTAAACCGTAACACAAACGTCATAATTTTACGTAGAAATTTACCTCATACGTCATTTACTTATATATACGACCTTTCAAGGACTTTTGTATGTTATTTAACTTGTTGGATTCCATAGCATAAATCTACCTATATACTGGTAGATACAATCGGGGTTCCAGATAATGATTTCGAGCTGTAGTGTGTCCAAATACATGAAATAAATGTTATTATGTGTATATGTGTGTATTATTATGTGTACAAATAAATGTTCATATTAAAAAATAAAACATTGATGTAACGAAATATTTCTGCTTTTCGGAATTCTTTCTTTATCTGCGCTATAAGACGTTGCTTCGTACCGAATTTTGAGATTCCGAGTTCACGGGAAGTACCCTGTAGGTTTTGATTCCCTTTCTAGTGTCGAAAATTTGCAGCATAAACGGCTGTATCTTTTGATTGCGTTGCCTCAGAAGTTTAATTTTTTTTTCAAACTTCTAAGGGACAGTAGACTTGAGTATTTGATATGAATTTCAGTTTGATACCTCCATGCGTTCCTGAGAAAAGGGTCTTGAAGGACACACAGACGGACAACAAAATGATCCTATATGGATTCCGTTTTATTTTTGAGTACGGAACCCTAAAAATGTAGGATGGATTAAGGCTAATTTATTTATTAGTACTTTAGCACTATTTTAGTCATGCAGGACTTTACGCTAAGTAGCTATTTCTACCAGTTTGCTGCAAGGTACGTACAAAGTGAACCTACAAATAAATGCGAAAGTTTGTGTGTGTGTTTGTAACCTCTTCAAGCTCCAACGGTTACACCGATTTCGATGAAATTTGGTATGGAGATAGCTTATACCCTGAATTAACATATTGGTTTATTTTAATGATCACCATAATCACCGTTTTTTATCACCACGGGTAAAACTGCTGAGCGCAGCTGAAGTAACAAACATACACACATACACACAAACTTTCGCCATTATAATATTAGTAAAATAACTGAATGTATTAGAGTTGTGACGAAGTCCTGGACAGAAGCAGTTTGTTTAACTTATGAGTCATTTCATCAGCTAGCGCTCACGTTGACACAAATTATTTACTTGTGACCTTAAGATTAGATACTTAAGGTATTATTATCTATTTATCTAATAACGTTTTAATTTATCATTTATTAAATTAATCTCTGTAATCTCTGACTATGGGCCTCTTGAGCAGGCTCAAAGTCACACAGTGCTGAAAAAATGATGATAAAATTAATTGCAACTCTCGCGAAAGGGTTTTACTGTCCACACATAAACCACTGCTGTAAAATGCAATGGATGAGCGGGTGGGTGGCCTTTGTAATTTTTTTTATGTAATTTCTAATTAATCAATTGAACTTTTATAGTTTTTTTTTAATGTGACTAATATAATTTTTGCGTTTATGAACTACTGAAACTTGTACTCACTTCTGAATAAAATGAATTTTCCTGTCAGCCATCGACGAGTACAACCAGCAATTGAATGCTAGTGTGGTGATAATAACTATTTTACGCATCGAACCATTTTTTAAATGCTATGATGGTATTCAAATAATTATTAAAAACAAACTGCGCCCCGCGATTTCACCCGCACGATGTTGATTAATGACGATGATGATGATAAAAAGTAGCCTATGTGTTATTCCGGGACCTGAAGTATCTACATCACAAATTTCACCCAAATGCGTTTTACTCGCTTAGTGATGAAAAACGGTGATGATGGTGATGATGACAATAAGTCTATGTGTTAATCCAGTGATATAAGTTATCTATGTTCCAAATTTCATCCAAATCCGTTCAGTAGTTTTTGTGTGAAAGAGTATCAAATATACATCCATACACCATACAAACTTTCGCACATATACTATTAGTATGTTACTGTATCAATTATTTTTTTTCTACAACTGTACAGCAAAGTTATGAATATAAATTGTTTAAATTAAATTAGTTGAATATAAAACGAGACTAAGTAGTAACAATAGCGCAATTAATTAAAGTGTAATTGATTTTTTATGAGTAATAGGCCAATATTTGACCCGTAACAAAGGCGATGTGGTCCAAGGTCTTCGTATGCTAGACTTGGACTGAGTACTGGAACTTACTATAAGGTCTTAAGTGACAGTTTTTTATGATTAGGCGATGTAGTGAACTCACGAATGACATTAACCAATGTTCTACATCCAAAGAGTTACGTAAAAAAAGTTGGAAATGTGTGATTGGTATTATAGGTCGAAACAGTCGTAGCGAAGTTTACGTAAGTATGCGATAATAACCGATGAACTGAATGAAGCGTTTTGCAACGCACTTCTCAGTCAACCCTTGGATGGGACACCGCTAGTGGCATTTTCAATTAAGCGCGTTCATGCTTGAGAGGTTACGCTTAGTCGTCGGTACCGTTTGTTATCTCAGAACGATTTTCCCGATGTAGTCGTAAGACCATGTGGAAAAACTGACATTGGCCTATCCGCAAACTTGTCGGCCTAAAGTAGGTAAATTATGGCTGACACTCTAGGAAAAAGACTCATGCCCCAGTAATGGAAACGAATTGGGCTGATTATGCTATTACAGGATACTGTAGATAGTAGGAAGGATTTCATTGAATACTAGCTGTACCCCGCGGTTTCACCCGCCATGAAATGGTACGTGGTACTTTGTGTCTTCCCGTCATGCCACGGGAATACCCAATATTTATGAATAGAGAGCAGCCTGTTTCTTATTCCTGGGTTTAAGCTATCTTCATTCTAAATTTCATGCTAATACGTCGAGCCGTTTCAGCGTGAATAATTAACAAACATACAAACGACAAACTTTCGACTTAGGAACTTTCGATAATTAGGAAGTTCGAACGAGCAACTATTACTAATGACATTTATCATAGTAGCTGTAGCTAGTATTATGCGAACTACGAATAGTTAATCATCCCTTGATTTTATATGAAACAATCAGACGTACAATACTTCCTTTAAATATTTTTGGTAGTTAAATACAAAGCCCAACTTAATCCAAAAAATATTTATAATGAAAACAATTACACAAAATGTGGATTCTTTATAGTAATATCTACCTGGATATATGTCATCATTATCCTCATCTCAGCCATAGGACTTCCACTGCTGGACATATGCCTCTCTCATTTATTTCCACAAGGACCGGAAACGGCCTACATCCAGCACTTGTCTGCGATTTTAGTCAGGTCGTCTGTCCATATGTACATATGGTTATGTGTATTAATATAATAGTATATACCTGAGTTTATAAGTAAATTTTAAACTCAGATACTATGATAAGGATAAACTCAATTCGATGATACTTTTTCCTCATTCATCGCCTCATCATTGAAACGACTTCGTTAGAACCAGTCTGAACATGACAAATTGCTTGGAAAGTTTGCTGCGTAAGGTTTAAATCACCGACAATTTACGCATATACCCACCATTGGTGTGCAATTTGGTATAGCTGTGTAAGTATAGTGTGTAAGTACCTACCTATGTCGTATGTTTTTTATCCTACTTGATATTTTAAATGCGAAAGTTTTTGTATGTGTGTATGTTTGTTACTTCTTCACGCTCAAACGGCTACACCGATTTGGTGGCACACCGGTATGGAGATAGTTTTTATCCTGGATTAACACATAGGCTACTTTTATCTTGGAAAATGTATAGTTCCGTGGGATAATTTGAGGTAGCGGGAAAACCGTAATCCACGCGAGTGAAATCGCGGGACCCAGCTAGTTCGAGTATATTTATGAAATATATGTGCTAATTAAAAACCATCAAATATAAAATGTAGAACAATATAGCATCAAATCCATTCGCTTATTTGTTGATCGTTCTGAATGAAGGCGCTGGTTACCTAACAAAGCTCGGGAGACTTCACAACATGAGTTCCAGTAAGTAGTAAACAAAATGGCCGACCTAAAACCCAGAATGGATTATAGGCTTTTCGCAGTGGGTAATCAGTATTTACCATTTGCTTAAGGACACTCTAGCATTTACACATATTATATATATATTTATAGACATATTTAATTTAAAATTATAAATTTAAAAATTATAATACTCAGCCTTGAAATCAATTTGTCTGACTCGTACGCTGCTGCAAACAATGATATTGGCGAAGAAAACCTAAATAACGTTAATGGGCACTCGTGCGTTTCGCAGAATGAAGCATTTGCAAGCTCACTGTATATTTTTCAAAAATACCCAAGGTCGGTAGCGTGCACGTATTAGACTAATAACGTTTATTTAATATTCGTTTTTGCATACGTTATCAGATTTAAACACCGACATATTTTAAATAAAGTGTTATCTGATTGATGCACTAAACAAAATTCACTGAGTACTCGTTTGACTGAGATATCGCAATAATACCCGTGTATTTATTTACGTATATAACGTATATAGCACAGAATAAAAGTAGGTATACGATAAAGTTGGCAAAAAGGTAAATAAATAAAATAAAAAGCCTAAGTAATGCACGTAATATTTGAATTTTTTTTTTTTTTCTCAGCCATGTGCGTCCACTGCTGGACGTATGCCTCCCCCATATAGGGGACTATAGGGGATAATATTTGTATGGTGACATCGAAACGTCTCTAGGAATAACCTGTTACATTTTATTGCAAACAAACGCCGTCCTCTACCTTTATATATATATTTATATTTATACCGGCGACTGGCCGGTTGGCGCAGTTGGTGGCACTCTGCCTTCAGAGCCGCTGGTCCCCGGTTCGATTCCCGGACAGGTCAAACATTTATGTGTATGAACATTTCTGTTTGACCTGTGTCTGGGTGTGTATATGTATATAAGTATGTATATCAGTCATTAGGTTACCATAGTACAGGCTCTGACTAGTTTGGGACCTGAAGACTTTGTGTGAATGTTGATAAATATAAAAAAAATAAAAATAAAAATAATTCTACTGTACATGTGTATGTCACCGAACTACTCCTAAACGGCTGGACTGATTTGAATGATTTTTTGTATGCGTTTGGGTGGCGCCCTGGATGGTTCAGTTTAAAAAAATAATAAAATAAATTCTACCTGGCGTTGCATGCAGGACAACGTCTGTCGGGTCAGCTAGTCATCTATAAAGATACTGTATCCTCAATAAGGGTTTTTAAATTATTTGTTACTATTTCATAGTCATTGCAAGTCAAAACTATTTGTTTAGCATAAGTATTTACGTTGTTTGTTTTATGTAATAGGACAACATATGTTCAGGACGCTCACCTAGTGGTAAGTGATCATAGTTGGCAACGGATCCGCTGTAGGCGCCGAGGATGCTTTACCAGTCTTTGCAGAGAGAAGATGCTCTTTTGTTTAATGTTCCAGCCATATCGATTCAGAAATACATCACTTGGATCCTGGCTCTACATAATGTCAGGCATCATCACCCTCTCAGCCATAGGACGTCCACTGGTAGACATATGCTTCTCCCATAGATTTCCACACAAGGACCGGATGGAAGCGCATCCAGGATCGCAGGTAAGGAACCTGCGATATTAGTCAGGTCGTCTAACCATAATATCAGTGCAACGCAGAAATTGATCACGTAGTTATGGCTTTCCAGTTGTTTCTGGTCGGTGTGATGTTCATTCTAGTCACACCACACATCCATCTGACCTTTTGCACATCTGTCCTTTTCCTTAATCTATATCTTTTCTCTACTGGGACCTGTAGGTATACCATAATTATATTTTGATGATCCTCTTTTACACGAATGCTATGAAGAGTTATGTTTTTCGCGAGTATCTTGTATGTAAAATTCTGTATTACCCCGTATCTCCCAAATAGCCGAATGGATTACGACAATTGAAGCATCGTTAGATTTATCTGAGTAATCTAAGTGTTTTTTTTGAAAACTAAATTTAGATGCTGGAGTTTAAGCGCGATTATGTGTATTTCTAACCGTTGGTAAGTGCATCGTTTTGAAATGTGTGTAAGTTATTTTTGACCTTAAGATGGTTTTAAGTACACATTTTTGTCACAAAAGCGAAATATGATAAATATTTCTACGACTCACGGTTCGACGAATCACTGATAAGTCACGGCCACTAAGCCTATTTCAAGTGACAAGAAATTACCGCCATGGGTTGGACGATGGATTTACATAATTTCATCATAACTATTTATTACTTCTATAAGCAGGTTTTTTTTATGAGATGTTATCGTATCATTTTGACTTCCTGGTGTCCTTGAATGCATTCTTAATTTCTGAACATTCTTACATTTCATATGTAGATAAGGCTTCTTAATCAGCAAGTCAAAACATTATTATATTTAGATACAAGCGTTAGCGTCCACTCTCACACAGCGACGAATGGCCTACAGAGTAAGTAAGCCCTATGTTTGTGGGAAGAAAATGGGTTTAAAAACAAGTTAATATACCGATTGAATATATTGAAATTCCGAGCAGTGAAATCATGCCATCACCGCGGCATCACGCTCCTTTAGGTGGACGGTTTGAACATTGATATCCTTAAAGGTGAACGGTTATGGTTGTCTCTGGCATGTTTTATCCAGGTTAGAGAACTGCTCGGAACTTGCATGGTTTTTACACAGCTGATAATTAAGGCCCCTGGTACTGAGTTTTGATATCTTCTCTATAAGATATGATATGTACAATCCTGGAGTCTTCAAGTCGCGAGTGAATAGGTACCTTCTAGGTTTGCGTGCTAAATCCTAGACAACGTCATCACTTAACATCAGGTGAGACAGTTGTCAAACGCAAACTTATATGTAATAAAAAAAAAAAATAAAAAAAAGAGTATGAACGAGACCGAAATGCCAGTAATATTGATCCGTACGTAATGGAACTAATTCAACTCATGCACAAGCTCTGTTATGTGCGCTTCATTTCCACTACGAATGTTTGTCAAGAAAATAATTACCATTATTGTAATTATTAATGTACCATGGGATGCATTTCATCGAATACGCAGTGGATTAAGATAAGTTATTTTACCACCCCGATTGCATCATTGATCGATCAGTATGCGATGTATCCACGTAGGGGATATGTAGATAACAAATAAAACGTCCATATTTGCTATCCATATATCACCCCTAAATGAATACATCATATACTGGCCGACCAATGACGCAATCGGCACGAGACCGGCAGTGTTGCCAAAAGAACTGGCTCAGTTAGAGTTCGTATAACAACAGCGTACGAGGTTCGGTGCGTCCTATTAAGTGCGCGTTGGGCAAAGATATAATAAATGTATATATGAGGTAGATGTCGCACAAGCGCGCGGAAACTAAGGCGGCAAAATTAAGTCAATTGTAGTAATTTTGATTACGACGCGTATTTCAAGCGCAAGTCTAAACATATGGCTATCCTTTTCTATATTATTTGTACCGTATCTGTCGCAGTAAGCATGTTTATGTCGTAAAGGAACAACATCTGAGCACCGCGCAGTATGAATATACGTCATCTTTAGTAAAACATCATTGGCGTTGGGATGGTACAGTTTCAGTCTGTAAGTTACAACACCACCTACGGCTGAAAGCGGGTACCCGTATCAGTGACCAAACGATCCGTAATCGATTGCACAAAGACCAGCGAATGTCAAGACGACGAGTAGTTCGAATTCCTTTGACCAGAGTTCAACGTGCAAGTGGTTTGTATGACATGACCAGAGTTCAACGTGCAAGTGGTTTGTATGTCATACAAACCACTTACTTGCACGTTGAACTCTGGTCAAAGGAATTCGAACGACTCGTCGTCTTGACATTCGCTGGTCTTTGTGCAATCGATTATGGATCGTTTGGTCACTGACACGGGTACCCGTACACTTTCTATGGAAAGTGTGTAGAAATGTGGTATGTATGGATGTTTGTTATTCTTAAATACCTAAACAGCCGGATGGGTTTGGATGAAATATGTTATGTAGATACGTTAGGTCCCGGAATAACACCTAGGCTACTTTCATCACCATCATCACGTTATCATCACCACACGGGTTAAATCGCAGGCGCAGCTTGCATTAATATATTTTTTTAGTTTACTTTATAATATTTATTATATATATTATGTACCATTTGATGCGTTCTGCTTCCAACGCGTACATGCTACGCGAATGGGGAACTATTTATTTGGTAGGTCTAAGAATAGAGAGAAATGAAAAAAGAACCTGCCTGATTTTAAGAATCTCTTTGTGTATATTATTTACAAACAAAGTTATTAACTTTGTTTGTAAATAATATACACAAAGAGATTCTTAAAATCAGGCCGGTTCTTTTTTGCATTTCTACCTACTCTTAGACCTACCAAATAAATAGTTTGTTAGGTCTGAGAATAAGTCGTAAAGTATTTTCCACCCTCTTACCTCCACCATTATTATATCGTTATTTTATGGTGAGATAGTGGTCAAACGTAAGCTTATAATAATTTAAAAAAAATAGTACTTTTGTATGAATAAAATATCCAAATAATGTAACCGTCACGCAATCCCCAAACAGCACGTAAAAATCAAATCCTTAAACATATAGCATTAATTAATATATCTTTGACTAATGCAAACGAATAATTTTGAAGGCTTTGTTCTAATTAATTTGCAAAAAGGCCACTCATCGCATAGGCACGGCAAATTCTTGATCCGTGAAGGTCAAATGGCAAAAAAATTTATGTAGCACATAAATATGTGCTCTTATGTAACAGTGCGTATATACATAATTAAATTTTGAAAAATGTGATTGGGGTTGACCATTTAAAGGCCAAAATTATATAAAATGTATAACGTTGTATATACATTATTTTATACAGATAAATATATATATATATATATATGTGGCCGTGGTGGTACCGGCCTAGAATAGTACTTCCCCATCTCTTCCCGCGGGTGCTTAAGAGTCGGCTAAGGGATCACGTACCAGGAGGTGGGCGGCAGCGCCTTCTGAGGATAGAAAAAACATACTGCGCTCGCCAACCCGCCTGCCAAGCGTGGCGAGTATTAAAATGGCCAATCTACTATTCCACATAATGAATCTCTATCTATGAGACAAATTTCATCTAATTTCGTTCGTTTTTGGTAAAATTGTGCTATCTAATTGTTTTAACTTTTATTGTGTTATGTTGTTTAAAGTGTCATGTTTTAAATATAATAATTATATATCAGCGAGGTTAACGATAATAATTAACGCAATTAATTTACTATTCATATCATAACTAAACTGGCGGCTTATTTGAAAGGAAACATTGATATAAGTACCATATAGTAAAAAATCCAAAAAAAGTAATTGTGGTAGGTAGACTGTATCTATATCGTAACTTTTCAATGTACTATAATTATAAAAAAAATTTGTGAATTGATCTCATTATAAAACGTATGCTAATCAAAGATGCCGCAAAAATTTCGCAGTTAAACGTTTTCGTCTATTGTTTTTCAAAACATGTTTAAGTTATAAGTCTCGGTTTCATATAATATTTTAAGTACCTACCAACTTTGCATGAACCAAAACAATGAGCTGTGGTAAGATTCGCCAAGGTCAATGTAACTGAAGCAGTTTGTTCAATATAATTATTCATGAACGTAGAACATTATACATTTTATAAAGTGTATTATCTCTAACAGTTCTTTGTTAGTATTCGACATATTTTAATAAGTAATTACTTGTATTACGGGTAATACACTGTTATTATGTAAGTATCTATACTGTAATAATACTAATATCGAACAACTATGCAATTACATAATAAGCCACTGTGTCATTAATAGGTTCAGAGTACATCCATAACACGGAAGACAAAATCCTGCACTTATTAAAGCGCCATATTTTTTTTTTCAATAGGATACTGTATTTAAAATCTTTTCTTTAACTAACAATGTTCGTATGTAAGTTGTCTTCAAAATATGAAAATTATTTTCGAGAACTTTTTGGTATCTGATCAAGCTAAAATTTTGCAGGAATATATCAGATCACAACGCAAGCTGCTCTGATGATGGATCCAGGAGGTGGACGGTGGAAATCAACGGCAAACAACAGACAAAATATTGTAAAAGCATTTTCGTATGTGATAGTCCGCTGTAAGCTCTATCATGGCGTGGTTGCTATGTCCAAGGTGGTTTCCCGGTGAGGTAACTCTTCAGCGATGTACAGCTTTAACATGAAAGTCTGTATATTTTAGGCATTTAAACGCGATAGTTAATTCTACTATTTTTTTTAAGCTGGATCTTATAAATAGAATAAACTATTACCACCATAAACCCGTTGTCAAGCAAGAATGTTTCGTTGTGCCAAATTGCGAAAAAAAACGTCCAAAACCCGAAAACAATCATCTACGCTCATCACGGGAATATTTACCCCATCCAGGATTCGAACCCAGGGTTGCGGTTCTACAGTCAGTGTTAATGGTTACTGAGCTACGACGACCGTCAAAAAACGTGCAAATTATCTGAATTTTGGTCATGCGTCGTGATTTATGCGGAAATCTGTGGCCAAGACTAAATTTTTAAAATAAAAATAATTAAAAGATATGTTTTAGTTTAGATTATTGATAAAACTGTAGCTTTTGTACGTGTGAACTATACGTGTTGTAAAAAAAAAAACAGATAATTAGAATTCAAACCATTTACTGGTCGAAAGTAGGAATGTCGCATTCAGTTGGCATTCGATTCACTAGTCAAATATGAGAGATCCGTAAAAGAACGAAAGTCACGGTTCTATAGAACCACAGACTCATAGCCATCTCAGCCATAGGACGTCCACAGCTGGACATAGGCACTCTCCCCATTAATCTTTTCCTTAGTCAGGTCGTCTATCCACCTTGTCGGTGGCCGTCCTATGCTGTGCTTGCCAGTCAGTGGTCCCCATTCGAAAACCTTTCGACCTCAACGGCCATCAGTTCTTCGAGCTATGTGGTCCGTCCACATAAATAGTAGTTGCAGTACATAATGCAAATACATAAAGACGTCGTGGATAGCATTTCAGTTTTTGCCTCAAGCACCAATTATTCGTAATATATTTATATACAATATTTTTACATTTTAATATTTCCAAAACATGTTTCAAGGATTTTGAATAGACTTAAAAACTAACAAATTTGCATGTAATCCAACTTAAGACCAACAAATAAAGTATCTTATGTCGAACATTATGTTTTTTATTCATTATGAGTCTGCGTTTAAACATCGAGTTATATAATGATAAGAATTGCACGATCTTAGACGTATCAGGCAAGTTTATTAAGTAGCCCTAACACTTGTGACTCACTAATCTTCACCGTTTTTTTTTATTTTATTTTTTTTATACATATTATAAGTTTGCGTTTGACAACTGTCTCACCTCACCTGTTAAGTGATGACGTTGTCTAGGATTTAGCACGCAAACCTAGAAGGTACCTATTCACTCGCGACTTGAAGACTCCAGGATTGTACATATCGGGAAACACAGACTCGGGCAACGAGTTCCATTCCTTGGCAGTACGCATGAAGAAAGTGGAAGCATAACGCTTCGTGCGTATAGGTGGTATATCTACCATATAGCGATGGCGAATTGCCGTACGTCGAGTCGACCGATGATAGAAAGGGGATGGTGGAATCAGATTGTGCAATTCCAGTGCACATTCTCCGAAATGCACCCGATAGAAAACCGATAGGCTTGCTACTCTACGCCGGTGTTCAAGGCTCTGAAGCCTATGTTCCACCAAAGAGTTACTGCCGATGATTCTTTTGGCTCGCCTCTCGATTGACTCTAGAGCTTCTAGTTTGTATTTGGCTACAAAAATGTTTTTTCTTCGCTAGATAACAGCTAAGGTGTTTAGCTTTTTGACTTTCGTTTTCGGCTTCTTTCACTAGAATTTCGCGCTTACTTTTGTGGTTTCTGTTTGCGCTTCAAATAATCTCGTGAACTGACTTCAATAAAAGGAATAGGTTCTCAATTCGACACGTATGTTTTATTTTATGTTCTTTACCTGATACCTTTCGACTGGTTCGATGATTTTGATGATTCTTTCTTTATTTGAAAGCTGGTGCTTTCCGTGTGGTCCTATTTAAATTTTATCAAAATCGAACTAGCGGTTCTTGAGTTACACTCCGATATCTGAAAAGTGCTACGCTACCTCGACGATATTACAGTTGCGGGTGAAGACATCGGTGAACATACACAATGACAAATGATCCCGTGAGTAGCAAAGGTCACAGAAAAGGATGAAAAAAAAAAAACGTGTGGCACTCGGGGACTGCCGCGGTAAAGCTATTGCATAGCATTTTTTATCAACTTATGCAATTAATATATTAATAACTTATGCAGTAACGCCGATACAACCAATGCCACTTAGAGGTGAGTTGCTGAACTAAACAGACAAGTATGATATTTCAAAAAAGTCATTATTGGCAAAAAGTATCACCGCTGTGCCGGTCGGAGGGGGGGGTGTTTTTTTTTTTTTTAGTTACGGAATTTCTGGGTTCGGTCTCCACGCTCAAGGCCCGCGATAGAAGCTATGCAATAGCTTAAATATGTTTACCAAAAAAATAGAACCGACTTCAACACTCAAAAGTGTGAAATAACTTGTCGAAGTCGGTACCATGAGCACAATATTTTGATAATAGTTACTTTTGCACTATCATGGTACATTCAACAAGTTATTTCACACTTTTGAGTGTTGAAGTCGGTTCCATTTTTGTTAATTATTTTTTTTGTGGTCCCGCTTTGCTCATATTTGTGGTCACGTCTGGGGTCCCCGCATTTACGTTCGCGGTCAAGTTCCCGCTCTCGTTAAGGTCGCAATACGCGAACTACGCGGCGGCGTCTCCATAGCTTGGCCACAAAGACGCTTTTAAAAAGAAAGAAAAAAATTTTTTTTTAGATTAATTTTTTTAAAGAAGTTTTTATGCCAACAACATATATAGCTTAGCAAAGAAGTCTTGAAACGGAACTAATATTCATTAATGCTAGCAACATCTATAAAATAATATAACAAATGATATATTCGATCAATAATTATTATTACCTATCAATTATTGTTATTGTTAACTCTTCCATAATGAGTTATTTGTTCTAGAGATAATTATTTATAGGAACTAGGAAATTAAGAATATTAATTAAGCCCCCGTTATGTTTAATGAATATCATTGTATTTATTGTAATTAATTCAAAAGTGGCTTTATGATTACAAGGTATTTAGGACAATGAGAGCATTTTTTCTGATTATTACTGCTATTTCTTTTGATGATGAATTGCTGCAATTATCATGAAGATCACCACATTAATTCGCAAGGTCGATAACAAGTCTCTCACGAACAGGTCAATTATTATACCAGAGCCCTAATCACCTAGAAGTGCCATGCTTTTGAAGTAATATTCAGAAGTCCATAGGATTTATTCACTGAAATTAAACGGAACTGTGTTGGGAAATGCTTACCTCTTTTATTTTTCTGTTGGCTTATTTGTCGCTAACTTGTACATCATAACTATCTGTGCCCCGTGGTGATAATTGATGATGATGATGATGATGAAAAGTAGCCTTGGTGCTATTCCTGGACCTGAAGTTTCTACATACAAATTTCATACATATGTGCAGCCATTTGATCGTAAAAGAATAATAAATCCATACAAACTTTCGCGTTTATAATATTAGCAGGATAAAAAAAAGACAATAAATGGAACCGACTTCAACTCTCAAAATTGTAAAATTTCTTGTTGAAGTCGGCACCATGATAGTTCCCAAAAGTAACTATCATCACAATATTGTGCTCATGGTACCGACTTCGACAAGTTATTTCACACTTTTGTGTGTTGAAGTCGGTTCCATTTTGTGGTACAATTTTTTTTCACCCTTTTTAGTGACCGTTGCTACTCACGGGATCAATTGTCATTGTGTATGTTCTCGGATGTCTTAAACCGCAACTAATCGTCGAGATATGCGTACCACTTTTTATTTATTGGAGTGTAACTCAAAAACCACTAGTCCGATTCTAATGAACTTTAAATGGGACTACCACGGAAGTATACTCTATCAAACAAAAAAGAATCATCAAAATCGTATCATAAACGTTAAATTATCCGCGATCACACATAAAAAATAAAAATATATACGGTGGAATTGAGTAACCTACTTTTTTGAAGTCGGTTAAAAAGATTATTTTTCTCGTGGATACGGACCCAATAAAATTGCTAGTAACTTTATATAATCGTATATGCAATGAAATAGTGCTTATTTTCATATAAGATATATAAAGTTTATTAAGTAAAAAAATAAAAATAACTGGTATGAACATTTATACCTGACAACCTAGTAATTACGGCAGAAAAAAAAATAGAGCAGTCGACGTTGCATATCTTATAGGTTTCATACTTTCGCTTCGTATTTAATTTATTCATTAAAGTTGTGTGTGTATAATAAGTATAAAGTAATTGTTCAAGTTTGAATTAATTATAGCATCGCCACATGAAAGGTTTCTCAAAAAAGATGCCATCATCTAAACTAATCTAAACGGATAGGTGACGGTTGTTATTATTACGGATGCGATGATAGCTCAGCGGGGGGAGCGTCGGCTGTCAAACTGACGGACACTGGTTCGATCCCCAACAACAGCTCGGGGCACACAACTTCACGCGTCTTGACTATAGAGGATCATAGAAAATTGTACAGTTGAATTTCTTCCTAGTGATACAGCTATCTGAATGTTGATCAGTATCAGAAAAAAAAAGTCTACTACAATGCCCTTCAGGTAGTATGGTTGTCTTTAAATATTGTCAGTAGCATTATATGCCGGAAATTACGCAAATTTGTTACTCAGCTCATAATACATGTACACACCTATTATATATACTTGCAATGGTTTTTGTGACAGTTTTCGTATGGCTGTTGGCTCTGATTAGTAGCCATGGGGGCAGAAGGCCGCCAGGAAGTCAAATCAAGGAAATTTCTTCAAAAAGTGATTCATTTTATTTACAAACACAGTGTGGTTTGTTAATTTCATTGTGGTCAATACGTTGGTATTTCTGGCGTTGGCGGCACTGCTTACGCACATGGAATTATCCTATCGGAAGATTTGACTGTTCGGCTTACCCCGTACCTCAATTCATTAAGGCAGGCTTAATTAGAATGAATCACTTCCTTGGTAATGTATGTTTAACCAAATTCGAAATTTAATTACGTTCCGCTGATACGTCATAAACGGTACGTAATAAGGATACTAGTAAAATATCTCACAACAGTGTTGAAGTAAAACCTTACATTTATAACGGTCGCCGCGGCGCACTAGTCAGGGACATGATTTCTGTGTCTCCGGGACCCTGGGTTCGAATCCCGGCATGGGCAAACATTTGTGCGATGAGTGTAGATGTTTGTCCCGGGTCTTTGGTTATGTGCACAAACTGTGCTGTGATTGTGTGTGTCCAGTCCTCGCGCGACCCAGTGATTCCAAGTGCGGGGTCTAAGTGTGATAAATTATAATAAAATAATAAAAATAATAATTTATTGTTTGCTAGCTGCGGCCCACGGTTTTGCCCGAGTGGTAATGAAAAACGGTGATGATGATGATTATGAAAATAAGGCTATGTGCCAATCCAGGATTATGCTGGGTTATGCTATCCATTTATAATATTAGTAGGAAATCCTACTAATATTACGTCCTCCTACTAAGTTACGTGTATGTGAACTGAACCTCCTTATTTTCAGTTTTGTAGGAATAATTTCATACGCAACGGTAGCTTACCATCAGACTTGTATGCTTGCTTTCTCCTTACTGCATAAAAAAATATACTAAACAGCGAGTCAGGAAACTGTCAATCATCGTATTGGTTTATATTATATATAATGATATATTAATGAGTCCGTAGCCTCCACCAGTCTGAGCTTTACCAAAGCCAGGACCCAAAGATGGATATGTAGCTGATATTGACTTCACACTTGTAACAAGAGCTATGCTACAATGCTGAAAATTTTAGGCTAAATTGCTGTCAATTGAATCTTAAATTACGTCCTGGAGTCTTCAAGTAGCGAGTGAATAGGTACCTTCTAGGTTTGCGTGCTAAATCCTAGACAACGTCGTCACTTAACATCAGGTGAGACAGTTGTCAAACGCAAACATATAATATGTAAAAAAAAAAAAGTCTGATTAAGGTAAACGTAAGCAAGCTTACAGCGAGTTTATCACTTACTTACTTCATACAGTACCCAACCTTTCATTATATTATTTTGAATACACATTATCCAGGGTACAGAAAAGTAAATAATGGGGAGATTCTAAATTTTCATAAGTACTGTCCTCATTGGGTACAATTATAATATATGTATATAAGTATATATATCAGTCATCAGGTTACCATAGTACAGGCTCTGCCTAGTTTGGGACCTGAAGACCTTGTGTGAAAGTTAATAAAAAATAAAAATAAATAAAAATATTAGGGTATTAAAAAATAAGTGTTTAAAAACGATTAGATGCGCACCGTACATTATATGCGTTTCTCTTTTCTGCCAAATAAGTTTTGTTACAAGTAGGTTCGTTAGTCGATCGAAATCTGTGATAAGTAATTTATTGAAGTGAAAACTTCTTCAGCGGCGTTCTGCACTTTTGTATGGGGAAAAAATTTTAAACATATGAAAAAAAAGATGCGTCAGATTGTAAGATCGTCAGATCGTGACGTCGTCGAATCGTCATCATGTTAATTGTCTGTGTCACACTAATATTATAAATATGAAAGCTTGGATGAAAGGATGGATGTTTGCTACTCAATCTCGCCAGAACGGCGGAACGGATTTGGATGAAATTTGGTATGTAGATACTTCAGGTCCCGGAATAACACAGCTACTTTTCATCATCATCATCAATCACGTTCATGTTTTCACTTCTGCCGGCGCTCCCGGAGTGCAATCGGTTTTTTTTTTCATTAACACACTGCATACTCTTGAACGATGAAAGCTATATAAAAACTGGTAAAGTAGTGTTTTATCGCCTATAGATTTTATATAATATGTAGCTATACAGAATTCATCAATACAAATGTACAAATTAACATTTCAAAACGGTCGATTAGTATTTAGCCTCTTTTAATTATAATAAGGCATCCAATTCACTTTTGAATTATTAAATTAATAGACATGGCTATGACTTCGGTATATACTTCTGCTTCCTTAGGAGTTCAATGAGTGAGGAGTATGTTCAGCAGTGGACGTCCTATGACTGAGATGATGATGATAAATGGTGTGGATGTAACTTTGGTTATGTTTTTAGTTACAAAACATAAACCATAATATTAAATTGTCTTAAAAAAGAAATCGTTTGTAGTTTACTACTTGTTGTGTAAAAGTGTTTCACACACTGTTTTCTTGTTTATAACCGCAAACAGAGAGAGCGCGGAAATTAAAAACTTATCGACACGATAGCTGGGTAACGACGGAAATTCTACGAACATATTGCTCATAGATTGTACAAGCAAATTAATCGTTTTTGCTAGTTTTGCTTTGCGTTGTTTTTGCTACTTATGGAGTATAATTGTATTGGCTACACAGATTTAATGACCTACAATGAAATCGGGATACCATTGCTATTTTAGCGGAATACCCAGTTTATTTAGGA
This sequence comes from Apeira syringaria, assembly GCA_934044485.1. NCBI lineage: Eukaryota > Metazoa > Arthropoda > Insecta > Lepidoptera > Geometridae > Apeira > Apeira syringaria. The sequence continues at coordinate 6,066,478 of OW203655.1, read as the reverse complement.
TAACATTTGAATTACTATTGCATTGCATATGAATTGCCTGTCTTATTAAATAAAATTGGCACCTTGTTTTATGACACGTATGATATTGCAAGCATATAAAAAATTTACACGTAATTTTTTAAATAATTACATTCTTAAATTCAAATTAAATTCTTACTAAATTTATAAATGCGAAAGTTTGCTTCTATGTGTTTAAGTGTGCATGTTTGTAACCTCTTCACGCTCAAACGGCTACACCAATTTCGATGAAATTTGGTATGGAGATACTTAAGCCCATAGGCTATTTTTATCCCGAATCATTCATTTTATACTTAGTTTGACTACTATCTCACTTGAGGGTCAGTAACGATGTGGTCGAAGATGTTAACACGCTAGATCTAGAATGTTCACTAGCTCTTAAGGACCGCTGCCTGAACACACTATGTGTTTGCTGACAGATTATCAACCTTGAGAGTAGTGGCTAGCCATGCGGTACTCGAAAGTAGGCCATCATGCTAGGAATTTGATAACGGTGTTACCTCCACCAGAAGCTCAAGCTGTTGTTGGGGATCGAACCATCGATGGACCATCGTGTCCATCGATTTGACATCAGCTATCATCGCTTCAAAATTCTGATGGATGCTGAGTTTATCGCTCTAATTGTTGTTCGTATCGAGGAAATAAGATACATGAGATTAACAGTGAGACAGAAGATAGGGACTGTTGTAAGCTCATTTAATAAACAAGGCGATATGAAAAACATTTCATTTTTTCCCAAAGAGCAACCAATAAGAGCTGCGATTGGTTTTAAATGAACTAGTCAGAAATCTTCCTGGCTATATTCAGCCACACAAATGAATAGTGCAAACGTTGCCACTGCATAAAAGTATTAACATTAATTCTGCGACAGCCTACATGACGGCCATATTATTCAAGTCTTAACAGCGACTGTGACACTCTCGTCAGTGGCCTTAACAACACGTAGCAATACAAACACCTACATATTATAACAGCATGGACACAAAAAGAGAAAAGCAAAATTTGCGAATGTCAGCAGTCAAGGTGGGCCACAGTGATCGAGTTCACGACAATTAAACAATATAATATAACCAACTGGACATGTAAGTTTGAACATGATTTAGCTTGTTGCAACAGCACTATGAAGTAGTCTGTGTCCGTTTGTAAGACATGTGATGGATTGTGCATGTCCTTGCTAACAACCGGTGTAAAACTAGCAGGGTCGGATCTGAAGTATACCTACGCATGTATATAAGTAGAGAATATAGTAGACACGTATATATCGATGTCTAGTACTATCGTGATGGAAGTTCATTGAACGAGTCAATGAATAATGAAGCTATTTGTATATAAAACTGCATCACGTGCATAACCAGCTCAGGACGATCCCACTGCTGATAGGCATACTTTTTCTCAGCAGGAAGGATGTACGTTGTAAACCCACCATGCGTGGCTCCTTGTTGTCAGATAGACACTTAGCCTTATACTAGAGTGGATAAGGTCTAATAGACTGCCTCAAGTATCTCAGATTTCAGACCACCCGGATGGTTTTCGACATATCTTAAATATGTCGTCTTAATTTAGCAACTGGGACCAATGATATTATATGTTTATATGAGGTGGATGTCGCACAAGCGCGCGGAAACTGAGACGGCAAAATGAAGTCAATTGTAAGAATTTTGATTATGATGCGTATTTCAAACGCAAGTCTAAACATCTAAACAACAGCTATCCTTTTCTATATTATTTGTACCATCTGTCGCAGTAAGCATGTTTATGTCGTAAAGGAACAAAATCTGATGACCGCGCAGTATGAATATACGTCATCTTTAGTAAAACATCATTGACTGGGACCCACATTTCTTTCTTTGGTCACTAAGTTTGTAATTTGAGTATTCATGACTTGGAGAAGATATAAGAAGATAATGCATTTATTCACCACAATAAATAGTAATTATTAAGAGACACTCTCTTTTATTTACCACATCTTCTGAATGCCAGTTGGCTCTGAATTGTACTTATTGTCCTGATTACTGATTGTCTGCCAATACCCGTAAGACCTAAGAGGCGAGTTTTCCGTTTGCCTATCCCACCTCTCAAAACTCTCTTTGCACAACATTTTGGCCAATCTGAAGATCTCACGTTTACAACACTGCCCTTAAACACTGTAACATAAAATGTAAGTCTTTAAATGAAACGAAAAAAATAATACAAAACTGGCTATTGTCTCTAAGTTATGATAGCACTGAAAACATTATTATAATCAAAACTTAACTTACTCAAAAACTCTTATTTGCACGGTACTGTAGCAGATCAACTCAGTTGCCACGGGTTTTCTTGTTCCAGAAGTGCTGGTCGAGTTTCCCGCCACGCTAGCATTAACAATACCGTTAACAACAATACCGGCACGATGGGAAGTGGTAGCGGGTAAGAGTATTGGAGTTATCTCGTATCTAGCAGATGGCTCAAATATTATTGTAGTAGCTGTAGTACTGTAATCAGTTTTTTTTTTTTTTATTATTCATTAACATTCACACAAGGTCTTCAGGTCCCAAGCTAGGCAGAGCCTGTACTATGGTAACCTGTGACTGATATATATACTTATATACATATACACACCCAGACACAGGTCAAACAGACGTGTTCGTACACACAAATGTTTGATCTGTCCGGGAATCGAACCCGGGACCAGCCGCTCAGAAGGCAGAGTGCTACCAACTGAGCCAACCGGCCAGTCCGTATTAGTACTTTACTTTAATAAAGGCATCGGCACACGAATCAAAAACAAATATTGTCTCTCCTCCAGTTATTCATGGCTCAGTGTTAAGCGTCGTGATCTTCCCGATCACTCAGCAGGTGTACATAATTATGCTTTTTTTTTTTTTACATATTATAAGTTTGCGTTTGACAACTGTCTCACCTGATGTTAAGTGATGACGTTATCTAGGATTTAGCACGCAAACCTAGAAGGTACCTATTCACTCGCGACTTGAAGACTATATATAAATAAGACAATTCCGTTACGGGTCTTGCATGAAATAAATTATAATTATGTTAGTATAATTATGGAATATAATTAATATTAATAAATATTCAGATTATTATATAAATATTAAGTTTTTATTTATACTGTTACGGAAGTCAGGGTCAAGGTGTTTTTTTATTGCTACTGTAACTAAATAAATTGTTGTTATGTAATTTTTAAGTGCCGTGAGCGTGAAGGAAAATCGCAAACAGCACGCTGAAAATTTGGACGCAATACAATTCGGTATCATTATATGAGTGCAGATATAGGGTCAGACATTTATAGCCTACTAGTAGCGCCCCGCGGTTTCCGCCCAATTATCCCACGGGAACTATACTTTTTTCAGGATAAAAGTAGCCTATGTGTTAATCCAGGGCTTAAACTATCTCCATGCCAAATTTCATGGAAATCGGTGTAGCCGTTTGAGCGTGAAGAAGGAACAAACATACACACAAACTTTCTCATTTACATTAGTAGGATGAGTATAATATTATATACAATCTCATATTTAATAAAATGACTTCAAATGTGGTACGAGCAACATTCTATTCTTTTCTCAGCCATGTGCGTCCACTGCTGGACATATGCCTCCTCCATACAGGGGGGATTTGCCAATACTCGCCACGGTTGGCATGCGGGTTTGCGAGCGCAGTATGGTTTCCAATCTTCAGAAGGCGCTGCTGCCCACCTTCTGGTACGTGATCCCTTAGCCGACTCTTACGGCACCCACGGGAAGAGATGGGGGAGTACTATTCTAGGCCGGTACCACCACGGCACATGCACGAGCACGAGCACACCACGAGCAACAGACATCGACATTAAATCATAGAATACCAATTTTGAAATTTGAGAGAATAAAGATGAAAGCAGAATAAATGCAGTTAGAATGAGAGCTTTGAGAAATATGAGTGGAGTGAAACTGAGTGACAGGGTTAAGAAAAGTGTCATAAGGGACAGTTGTGGTGTAAACGAAGAAGTAGTGACTAAGATTGAGAAAAGTATGTTCAGATGATTTGGTCATGTAGAGAGATTGAACGAAAAGAGATTGACTAAGCAGGTATACATGGGTGAACTGAATGGTAGTGTTGGAAGAGGAAGGCATAGGCGGACGTTCCGAAATCAGATTGAGGAAGTTCTAAGAAAGGGGCAGGTCAAGAGTACTCTAAACCACCGCTCTTGTATGAAAGGTTTGATGAGCGTGGATGAAGCGACAGAGGTGTCTCGAGCTCGTAGCAATTGGAAGGCTGCGGTTTCTGCCTACCTCTACTGGAAAGAGGCGTGAATATACATATGTATATATACCAGTTTTAATACGTACTGCAAATGAAATAGAACGTAGCCCGAATGTATGTTTTATCAATACAAATCAGACTTTACTCACCTTACAGAGATCGTTACACTACAGCTAAATACGTACATATATTATTTATATATTATTATTATTGATGTGGTATGAGATTAAATTATTATTCTATGTCACAATGTCAAATTTTAATCCCTCTTTTTACCCAAAAAAGGGGTCTGTTAATTTCATAATCATAAACTAATTGAGCGTGTTAAAGAGGGCGTTTTTTAAAAAAATGTTGTAATAATTGTTTGAAAGCAATGTTTCACCGTTTGTTTGGCCGTGGGGTACCGGCTTAGAATAGTACCTCCCCATGTCTTCCCGTGGGTGTCGTAAGAGTCGACTAAGGGATCACGTACCAGAAGGATGGGCAGCAGCGCCTTCTGAGACTCACATTTTGTACTGCGCTCGCCAACCCGCCTGCCAAGCGTGGCGAGTATTGGCAAACCCCCCCTATGATAGAACAAAATATGACCAGGCCCCCAGTCCCCGGCAGCTCCGCTAAAGCTGGCTCCGGTAGCGGCCAGTGTAACGGTGGAGCAGGGGGTGCGAAGAATCTCCGGCAGACGCACGGCTACCACTCCCTCATTAAACGACCTCTGGCCCTGGTAACACATAACGTAAGAACTTTGTTGGCAGACGAGAGGATCGTCGAGCTTGAAGAAGAAATGAGTAAGTTACACTGGGATATCCTAGGGTTATGTGAAGTCCGTAGAGAGGGTGAGGACACCATAACCCTCAAATCCGGTAACTTGCTCTACTACCGGGAAGGCGACCAAAAGTCCCAAGGTGGTGTCGGATTTCTCGTTCGCAAGTCCCTCACTAACAACATTATTACCATCGATAGCGTTTCGAGTAGGGTGGCATACCTAATACTCAGAATATCAAGTAGGTATTCGTTGAAGGTCATTCAGGTATATGCACCGACCTCGAAACTCGGAACCGATGAGGAGGTAGAGGCTATGTATGAGGACATTAGTAGGGCCATGCATACCTCCAAGACCCATTATACTGTTGTTATGGGGGACTTTAACGCAAAGTTGGGCAAAAGAAGTGATGGAGAGTTGAGAGTGGGGCAATTTGGTTATGGACAACGGAACCCCAGGGGACAGAGGCTGGCCGACTTCATGGAGAAAGAGGGACTCTTTATGATGAACTCTTTCTTTCAGAAACCGCCTCACAGGAAATGGACCTGGTTGAGTCCTAACGGTTCCACGAGAAATGAGATCGATTTCATCATGACCACCAAAAAACATATATTCAATGATGTCTCTGTGATCAACATGGTGAAAACCGGTAGTGATCACCGCATAGTAAGAGGCATATTGAATATTAATGTTAAACTTGAGAGGTCCCGTTTGATGAAATCCACGCTCCGACCTCAAAATGTCCATATTCAAAACCCCGAGAGCTTTCAACTTGAGCTATTCAATCGCTTTGCTTGCCTTGAGAACTGTGCGTCGGTGGACGAGACCAACAACAGGTTTGTAGAAACTGTCCACGCAGTGGGGTCTAAGTTCTTCAAACCCCGCCGCACAAATGGACCTCAAAAACTCTCCAGCCATACCCTTGACCTCATGGCTGAACGACGCTCGTCGCAACTGCAATCATCCGATGACGCTGCGTCATATAGGCAGCTCAATAGACAAATATGGAAATCCTTGCGACACGACATCCGTACCTTTAATACAAATCGTATTAAAGATACGATCGAACGGAGAAAAGGCTCCAAAGTGTTTGCAAGAGACCGGTCTATTGGGCAAAGCCAGATGACTAAGCTGAAGAGAGATGATGGCAGTATAGCGTCGACCAAAGCAGAGGTGCTTGGAGAGATTGAGAGGTTCTATGGGCAGCTATACACTTCGGTCGCTAAACCTGTTGTTAGCTTGGCCAAAGACCCAAGAGCCAAGCTAACCCGACACTATACCGAAGACATCCCGGACATCAGCCTGTACGAGATTAGGATGGCTCTGAAGCAGCTTAAGAACAACAAGGCGCCGGGTGACGACGGAATCACAGCAGAACTTCTGAAAGCGGGTGGCTCACCGATACTGAAAGTCCTTCAGAAGCTCTTTAATTCTGTTGTCCTCGAAGGTTCAACGCCGGAAGCATGGAACAGAAGCGTAGCGGTGTTGTTCTTTAAGAAGGGTGACAACACATTGCTTAAGAACTACAGACCCATTTCGCTTCTGAGCCATGTTTACAAGCTGTTTTCAAGAGTCATCGCGAATCGTCTCGAACGCAGGTTTGATGACTTCCAGCCTCCCGAACAAGCCGGTTTCCGAAAAGGCTACAGCACCATAGATCACATCCAAACGCTGCGGCAAGTTATACAGAAGACCGAGGAGTATAACTTGCCCTTATGTCTAGCGTTTGTGGACTATGAGAAAGCCTTTGATTCGATCGAGACGTGGGCGGTGCTTGAGTCTCTCCAGCGGTGCCGTATTGACCATCGGTATATCGAAGTGTTGAAGTGTTTGTACAATAACGCCACCATGTCGGTCCGAGTACAAGAGCAAATTTCGAAGGCGATTCCATTGCAACGAGGCGTGAGACAGGGAGACGTTATCTCTCCGAAACTGTTCACTGCCGCATTGGAAGACGCCTTCAAGCTCTTGGAATGGCAAGGATTCGGCATCAACATCAACGGCGAGTACATCACTCACCTTCGGTTTGCCGACGATATTGTGGTCATGGCAGAATCGATGGAAGACCTCAGCACGATGCTCGAAGACCTCAACAGAGTTTCCCTAAGGGTGGGCCTTAAAATGAACATGGACAAGACTAAAATTATGTCGAATGCCCATGTTGCGCCCGCCCCCATATCAGTTGGGAACTCGATTCTCAAAGTTGTTGACCACTACGTATACCTAGGACATACAGTCCAATTAGGTAAGTCCAACTTTGAGAAAGAGGCCAATCGTCGAATCCAACTCGGCTGGGCAGCGTTCGGGAAGCTACGAGACGTCTTCTCGTCCAAAATACCACAATGCCTGAAAACGAGAGTCTTCGAACAGTGTGTGTTACCAGTGATGACTTACGGATCTGAAACGTGGTCCCTGACTATGGGCCTTCTGAACAGGCTCAGAGTCGCACAACGAGCTATGGAGAGGGCTATGCTCGGAGTTTCTCTACGCGATCGAATCAGAAATGAGGAGATCCGTAGAAGAACAAAAGTCACCGACATAGCCCAGCGGATTAGCAAGTTGAAGTGGCAGTGGGCAGGGCACATAGCTCGAAGAACCGATGGCCGTTGGGGTGGAAAGGTTCTCGAGTGGAGACCACGGACTGGCAAGCGCAGCATAGGACGGCCACCGACCAGGTGGACAGACGACCTGACTAAGATCGCAGGCAAGGGCTGGATGCGGGCCGCTTCCAACAGGTCCTTGTGGAGGTCAATGGGGGAGGCCTATGTCCAGCAGTGGACGTCCTATGGCTGAGATGATGATGATGATGATGAATGTTTCAGAAAGTTAAGTGATTCTGTCAGGAAACTATTGTTATACATTTTCATATTTACATAGCTACCTTGTGTCAGAACCTTAGCCAGTCTAGTAAAAGGGAGAAACAACTTATTTGGTTTACTAGTTATATGGCTGCATGTTTCTGTTATTTTTGTAGATTTTCCTTTTCCATGTGTAGGTTGTACAGTATATAAGGTAAAATTTTAAAAAAGTTTATAAATACTGATTTATAACTTAAGATTATAAAAGTTGAAGGCCACTTTGCGATCGCTACTTGTAGTGTCCGCCGAGAAAGCTATCACTCTCAGAAATGATACTTTTACTATCTATATATATTTTAGTTTTAATTATTATTTAGTAATTTATGAATCTTTATCTGTTTTTCTTCTTTTTTTTTGTTGTTTGTGTTTTCCAATATAAATGATTTTTCTTCTTCTTCATCTTCTTCTTCCTCGGTGTATAAAATCTGTCATAACTGTAGCAACACTCTTTACAAAACCATAGCAAAGTTTTAAAGTCTTGGTGAAATGTCAGTAAAGTGCCTTATATAATATAGTGTATATTAAAAAAGTGAAGCTGAAGAACAGAACCAATCAGAATCTTTAAAATTATTCGACTCATTAACAACTAAGCATAAAGAATAAAATAAAATAAATAGTATGTATGAATCTTTTATCTATATATTCCACTTTTATAATAATGCTATTACATGCATATAGCATTACTATAAATACTGAATAAACAATGAGAAAAAAATATTAAGCTTATTTCGTATTAAGACAAAAATTTGATTTTAAACTTTAAACTGAAAACAAAAAAATCGTAAATATAATAACTTCGAAAGTTTTCGAGTGTTATACTTATGTATAAGCGCCTTAAGTAAGCGTCACCCTAGCCTTAATCATTTGATTCGTCGGGATTTTACCAGTTAGCGGTACAAATGTTATGACGGAATGACAATTATTTCTTGGAAGATGGAACGACCTTTGGTTTGTGGGTTAGAAAGGATGTAGATACTCTTCCACCGTTTCATCTTCCAGTGACTGATAAGAGGAGAGAATAGGGCTGGTCCAGAGCCTGAAACGGCGGGAAGACTCAAGAGGCCCGCATACAGTAGGTACCATTTATTTTTATTATATTTTATTTGATTATAGCAAATATTTATTTGAGTCTTGGGAGTTGAAAAGCGCAGAGCCTATCGAACTTTTTTGCTTATAATTTTTTTAAACCTCTCTCGATGACCAATTGTTGTAACACGTAACTTGGCTAACTTGGCCCATGCTGGCCAATATTAAGCATTGATATTCAACCTTTTAATGCTGTAAGTTGGGCCGTCACCCACTGTCACTAACTTTATAGACTAAGTAATAATGATTATTTTATTTGTAGGTATGTTTTTTCGGAACTGTTACATGTTTTCTTTTAATTTATGGTAATAAATATGTATTATATAACTCATTCAAATACGAAACGGGGATCGTGCGTAACACTGGCTAAGTGCTGGCAGACCGTGCGAAACCATAGAGAAAAAAACTCATCTGTTGCTATGACAACTAATAGTATCAAACAGTACATGTGCATTTGTTACTAAAGTAGCGGTCGGCGTCGCACGGTTAAAACAAATTCAAAATTACAGACTATAATGTTGTATGTATTGCTTCCAGGCTGTTTGACCGTGGTCTAAGTGAAACTTGTGTTCCAGACGTTCCAGAAGTATTGTTCCATTGAAAATAGGAACTAGTCAGGACGAACTCAAACAACTCTGCAATTGGAGAACAGCGGTTGGATTCGTGTCATAGCTTCCTTGACAGGCACTTTGGTAAATAGCAAGACCACGTCGAAGCTTATTAAACGATCCTCCGGGTGTAGGTTGAGAGTTTTGAGTTTCTCCACAAAGTGGCGGGAGTCCTTGATAAATGACGACGATGATCCGACATGTTGTTGAAGCAGTCCGGTGAGGTACTTGGAGACTGGGTGAGTGGGGGAGCCAATAGCGCTTACAATAGGTCGGAGCTGTACTGAGGGCTTATGGATTTTCGGTAAGCGGCTCAAGACTCACATCAGTAACAGAGAAGACGCCGCGAAGGAGAGTTCTACGCTCTTGTCGCCGCCCGGACCGGAACCACTGAAGATGTCGACCGCAGTGATCGACGAAACGTCTGGAACACAAGTTTCACTTAGACCAAGGCCAAACAGCCCGGAAGCAATACATACAACATGCAACGCGGGCCGTGAAAGCTTTAGAGTTTACAAAGACTATAATGATCCCTAATTTTATTGAAAATATATTATAGCCTATGTCACCCGGGGATAGTGTAGCTTCCCAAAAGTGCAAGAATTGTTCAAATCGGTTCTGTAGTTTCGGAGCCTATTCAATGCAAACAAACCAACAATCAAATCTTTCCTCTTTTTAATATATGTACAGATGACAAGTGTGATTTTAAATCAAGTGATGGACTACATTAAAAGATAAGAATAGGTATATATTATGTATTAAATTTATTTAAATAATATGTAGATCTATCGAATGGTTCTGATTACGTATACGAAGTTGATTTCCTTATTGTTCTTATATTTATAGCATTAATTAACCGATGGAATGATACTTACTGGTGTATATATTACCAATAAAAAAATAATGTCTATGTTATTGTTAAAACCACAGCGTTTCTGGTTGAAGAGTTTTAACTCCATCTTATTTCTCGTTAACGCTTAATTGTGCCGAATTAACACTAAATCATTATTATACTAGCTGCGCCTTGCGGTTTTACCCATGTGGTGATGAAAAACGGTGATGATGGCGATGATAAAAATAAGCCTATATGTTAATCCACGGTATAAGATATCTCCATACCCTCATTTCATCCAAATCCATCCAGCCGTTTGAGCGTGAAAGAATAACAAACATACATCTATACTCACAAACTTTCGCATTTATAATATTAGCAGGATTATAGGATTATATATATTGCTAGTAGGGCCCCGCGGTTTCACCCGCGTGGTTTACGGTTTTCCTGCAACCCTTTATTATCCCACGGGAACTATATTTGTTCCGGGATAAAAGTAGCCTTAAACTATCTCCATACCAAAATGTCATTGAAATCAGTGTAGCCGTTTGAGCGTGAAGAAGTAGCAAACATACACACATACACACAAACTTTCACATTTATAATAGTAGGATATTAGTACAGACCAAGTTGGTGGATTCCTTTCAAGTCACGGATTCCTAAATCATCTGCAACCTGGTTTCATTCGTGCGCATAGAACCATTACAAGTCTAATTAAAATTATGTACAACATACGTGTTAAGGCTTAGACCGCCGCCAACGAAACATTTGATTTAAATTTTATTGTTTACTTAAGCAATTCGAAGATCACGCATTACCAGTTTTTACTAGATAATTAATTACGAGCTATGATTTTAGATATGCATAACAAGAGGTCAGCTAATTAAATCAATAATAAACTAATTAAGCATACCGGTTGGCCTAATAATATCGATTTTGAATTTATTACTATAACTATTTTAAATTCGTTACATATAATCTCACAAAGGTGAAATTCGTCCGTCGTTTGTCGTTTGTATGTTTGTTACTCGTTTACGCGGAAACGGCTGAACGGATTGGAAATATAGCTCATACCCTGGAAAAACACATATTTGTTTTACCGTAAAAAGTATAGATCCAGTGAGATAATTGAGGTAGCTGGAAAACCAGTAAACATAAGCGTGGTTAAACCATCGCTATATGGTAGATATACCACCTATACGTACGAAGCGTTTTGCTTCCACTTTCTTAATGCGTACTGCCAAGGAATGGAACTCGTTGCCCGAGTCTGTGTTCCCCGATATGTGCAATCCTGGAGTCTTCAAGTCGCGAGTGAATAGGTACCTTCTAGGTTTGCGTGCTAAATCCTAGACAACGTCATCACTTAACATCAGGTGAGACAGTTGTCAAACGCAAACTTATAATAATAAAAATAATAAAAAAAACCTTCGACCAAATCGTCAATGATCTCCAAGTGAGATAGTGGTCAAACGCTAGATCTATAAGTGTTTAAAATAACTGGAGTCTCACATGGGTGAAATCGCAAGGCGCCATTTTAAAAACCATTCAAACCGTTTAATTGAGGGATGCCCAGCACCGAAATCTGAGATCCGAAAGTGTAAATTTGTAAGAGAATAATTATTAGTGCCATATAATACCGTAGTACCTAATTTTTAAGGCATAAATTGAATATGCATTGAGAAAGAGCGTAGGTACGTAAGTTCAGACACGGTCTTACATTATTTTGGACCACCCAAAATTCTTAGGCCCACTTGCGCCAACCAAATTATACATAACGAAATTTTAGGCAAAAATTGTAATTTGATTCCAGAATCTTGGAAGATTCAATCGGTGCAAGTGGGCCTTACGGTAGCAGTACGTATTGCAGATAATGCATTACTCAAAGACATTGCTGTATTTTTCTCAGTGTGTGATTGTCATAAGATGAAATAAATTATATATTAAATAATATAATAAGTAAATGTATTAATATATTTTATTTATTTATTTTATTTTATATTTTTCAACATTCACACAAAGTCTTCATTCAGGTCCCAAACTAGGCAGAGCCTGTACCATGGTAAAAAAGAAAAAATGGTTAAATCGCAGACTGTGAGACATGCAGAGAGATATTGAGAGAGTTGTACTCAATAACCTTGAATTTAACACATCTAAGTGCAAATGTCTGACTTTTATTCGTTCACCCACGTGATACGCCAAATGTGTACCAGTACACATTAACACATAACTAGTTACATTAACCAGTACAATTACACACGTACATTAATGATACCCCCCTGGAACGTGTGGAGCGCGTACGGGATTTGGGGCTAACATTCGATAAAGAGCTTAGGTTTAATCCTGATATCACTGAGGTCTGTGCGCAAGCCTACAAAACCCTGGGTTTCGTTATGAGACAGATCACTAGTTTTCATAGTGGACTTACTATTATGACTCTACTACGCTCATGTCAGAAGCAAATCAAAGTACAATTCTATAACTTGTGACCCTCACGAGCAGAAGTAATAAGCTTATAGTAGAGAAAATACACAAGAAATTTGGTCGATATTTATACAAAAAGTTATACGGCTGCATATAAAGTATTCATCTCTTTGTGTCTGAAAACTATCGCGAGTTTCTTCCATACTTGTAATGTAACAAACCGACTAGGACTCACGTGGTAAACACTGGAAAATTACTCTCCGACCAGTTTCGAACTTATTTGCATTATTTGCAGTCATTTACGTGCTGAGGCTCGCGCTCGCCGCCTGGCACGATCATAACTCCCAGATGAAGAACTGCAAATAAGTTCGAAACTGGTCGGAGAGTAATTTCCAGTGTTTACCACGTGAGTCTTAGTCGGTTTGTTACATTACAAGTATTCCTCTCTTTTCGTAGCAGGTATGGTAGGAATCACCATCCCAGAACTCAGACGTAAGTGTTCTATAATGATACACTACCCGTTACTCAATAATAGGGTAGATCATTCTGCCACTCTCTCGAGCTGCTGTTTGTCTGTACCGGATTGTGTACGGCGGTGGCGTGCGACAAGAACGCGACGCTGGTGACCACGCCTGAGTGGCTGGTGCGCACAAGGACTGCTGACGATCTACGGCTCAAGCATTAACACTGCTTAATTTTTGCTGCTCACTTTGATTGAATAAGAATAACTTTATTGGCCTTATAACAATGCTCACGAACCAGAGGTAGACATTTTTCACACAAGTTGTAATCAATTTCTAGGCCTCGTATTAGTTATTTAAGTAAGTATCTAAGTGAAATTTTATAAGTAATGGCTTATTATGCGGTTTGGTGCAAACTGTAAGTAAGCACAATAAGTATTAAAATGGAGCAACTTGTGAAATGTATCCTTTAGTCACTTTATGAACTGAAATGTGCACTTTGAGGATGTTAACAGAAATTAAGTGGGTTTCGATGTTGTATCATTAATTGCAGCAAAGTGCCGAAAACCATTATAAGTTCCTTTTGAGTTGGCGCTCCTGGGCCTAATAGCGCGGTTATTCAATAAAGGATCACTTATCAGTAGGGACTTCAAAATTATAGTGAAGCTGGCACACTTTATTTTATAACCAATACATACTAGCTATGCCCCATGGTACGACTTTCACGTTACATACCTTTTAAAAATCTAGTTATTTCAAAGAAGTCTCTATTTTTAAGAATAGAAAGAAGAAATATGTCCTTTTTGCTAACGGCTCTATAGGTATAAACATAGCTGACTTATACAAATTACTAATAGTAAGGAAGGTTAAAAAAATTCTTTAAAGTTTTGTGAATATTTTCACTGTGCTTGTTTTGTGCCAATTTTATATTTTTTAATAATATAAATTGGTTTATCATTAATGTAACAACGATTATCAATAATATTACAGTTTCAATGTTAATATAAAAAGTAACTTTACTTATACTAATTATGTTTTTATTTCTTTATCACTCAGAATATTATATATTACCAACCAAACCAACTTAAATGCCACATCAAACCAAATAAATTACTTTTGCTTACAGTGATGTACGTTTAAGTGCTATTGTTTTCTTGTGCCGATAGTGAATCGTTAAAGTATCCGGTAAAGTGCACAAGGTGTGGAAATAATACAATCGAATACAATTGAATCGCGATCGAATCAGAAATGAGGAGATCCGTAGAAGAACAAAAGTCACCGACATAGCCCAGCGGATTAGCAAGTTGAAGTGGCAGTGGGCAGGGCACATAGCTCGAAGAACTAAAGGCCGTTGGGGTCGAAAGGTTCTCAAGTGGAGACCACGGACTGGCAAGCGCAGCATAGGACGGCCACCGACCAGGTGGACAGACGACCTGACTAAGATCGCAGGCAAGGGCTGGATGCGGACCGCTTCCAACCGGTCCAGGTGGAAATCAATGGGGGAGGCCTATGTCCAGCAGTGGACGTCCTATGGCTGAGATGATGATGATGATGAAGCAGCGAAGATAATAATATCTTTTCAGCTTAAATTATCTGCATGCTCTTGAAGAGCAGGTTCGGTAAAATAAGCTTAGACAATTGATAAGCTTGGACATTTCGCACATAAAAGTGATTAAACAAAGCAACAGTTCAAGATTAACTATCGATGGATACATATTTTATCTAATCTCATACAGAAATACGAGTATAAAGATTAAAAAAACAAAAACAAAACTTGAATGACAGTCTATATAGACAATATATTATCGAAATGAATCTAAAAAGTTACATTATGATACAGCTCTTCTATGACAACTGTATCGAAACGTTACTTTTTTACCATTAAGTTATAACTTCAGCTGGACCTAGGAGGTTGCAATGCAGTTTTTCTATATAGTCTATATGGACGCGGCGGAACACGTATGCGCGACCTGCAAATGGATTTTGGCGCTAAAAGTTTACAAATAAATGCAAACATATGCTATAATTTTACGTTCGTCTCAATATCTATTTCATGAGATCAGATAAAGAAGTGTATGAAACTGCACATAATTTGGTCTTTAATCACTCGTGTAATACAATAACTTACACTGGTGTTTTAAGGACCCTTATTATGATATAGTTGCAGAAACTACTCTTTATGATGCGTCACATTCACATACACATTATAATTATATTACACAATTTATGACACATTCAATTGTTTAACAAAATAAAATAATCTTCACAATATTGATCTTTAATAACTACGTTGCTATGTTTATGTTTACCAAACAATTGAAGTATGGAAATGTAAATAATAGAAAGTAATATTACGCTTGTCAGTATTAAGGAGGTTAGCGAATGCACACAATGGAAATAGTATTAAATAAAGCATTATAATTTATAATTTAATATTTGCATTTTGCAATAAGATCCTGTTATATACTTCTATTTTGAAATTTATTTAAATTTAAGTTTAAAAATATTCAATCTTTAATCTACCGAATTCATTTTGTGTCTACGTTTCCATGCGAAAATCCCTTTAGTGCTACTTAGACCTTCATAATAATATTTTTTACATTACTGGGTTGGACGGTACAAGTGCCATGTTCAGGTAAGTAGCCTTAATCAGCAAACGATTTTTGTCTTCTCACTGTTTCTCTTTTTTATACTTGTCTTACGGTTAGTGTGGCTTATACAACATATACTCTGCCCTCCGTTCTGTCGGCTGTGTCAGTATTACAGTATTGATGTAGTAATCAAAATTATATACTAACTCCATGTTTTGTAGGCCATTTATACTAACTTTAATTTTTTTTTAAAATTATAAAGCCTGTATTTCGAGCAGAATTTCACAGTTACAAGTGTTTTGTTAGTAGTTACATAATTTTATAAGAAGTTAAATTAAGATTCGTAAAATAATTTAGTAATTTAGTTGCTTATTTTGCACGAACCCTTGTGCACGTAAAAGCCTCCTCCAAAGTAAGTCAGTCGTCACGGGATTTTGCTATTTTAATCCAATTGGATCCTGCTATTTCTTGAGAAGATGAAATTTTCATCTTCTCATCTGCTGCGGAGTCTTCCTTTCTTTCTTTTACCTATTGGCCCATTTCATGATGCTACGCTTTTTGTCCACCTCTGGTTTTGGAGGCGTGCTACGTATCCAGCCCACTTCTATTTTAGCTTAACAGCTTGTGTCAAACAGTCTGTTGTTTTTGTGATTTTTCGTATTTTTGTGTTTTATTTTATGTTTTTTTTAAAATATTTAACCCTTATGGGCAGGCAAGGGCTGGATGCGGGCCGCTTCCAACAGGTCCTTGTGGAAATCAATGGGGGAGGCCTATGTCCAGCAGTGGACGTCCTATGGCTGAGATGGTGATGATGAACCCTTATGAATTAAAATCACTAAAACCAATACAAAGTCATCCAATTTGACATACTATAATTTACTCAAGGGCCAAATAAAACGCTTTCTCAAATATTTTTTTAATTATTTTGTATTTCATTTACTTATTAACATTCACACAAGGTTTTCAGGTTATTCCTAATAGCTTTTGAGTGTACCTGCAATGAGCACATCATATTTGGATTTTGTGAATCTAATATCAAAAATAATCTGTTTCAGACGATTTTTGCTCTTGTACTCACTACTTTCACAAACCATTTGCCAAACCCAACCAAATCTGGAGGCAATACGTTGGGCAGACCACTTAGACCCTGAAAAGTTTAATATGGATATATTCTTTGATAGAATTGTGTTCTTCGTTTACCTCGGAGCAGACCAAAACAGCTATATCGATGATTACACGGTTATCGCACCTGGATTTTTGATCACAAATGAATTAGTTTTGACATCATACAATGCTTTTAGAACTATAATGTCTGTTGCTAGTGAAAAAAGCCGTACGATAGTTGCCGTTCTTGAGCAAAGACATATTACCAATTGGCACAACGTCACATACGACATTAAGCATTACAAAATAAACTGTGCTCGTCCATTGATGCCTTTGGTAAGTAGTAGAGTAAATTTATATTCTCTTAGTGCTGAGCTTATACCCCTATTGCCGAAAAAATCAATGTGTACGTACCATGTATTAATTCACCTTATTTGTGTTATATGTTTAAGGATTGTGTTTTTATTAGCAATAAATACGTTTTTATCTTTATCTGTCTACAAAACAATCTAACTCAAGCGAAATAGCTCAGCGGGGGGAGCGTCGCCTGTTAAACTGACGGACACTGGTTCGATCCCCAACAACAGCTTGAGCTTCCGGTGAAGGTAACACCGTTATAAAATTCCCAGCATGGTGGTAGGGTACTTTCGAATACCCGCCTGGCTAGCTACCACCCTCAAGTTTGAAAAACTGTCACCAAACACATAGTGTGTTCAGGCAGCAGTCCTTGAGAGCCAGTGAGCATTCTAGGTCTAGCGTGATAAAATCTTTGACCACATTGTCACTGACCATCAAGTGAGATAGTGCTCAAACGCTAGATCTACACAGTATAAAAAAAATATATTTATAACCATCATCATCTCAGCTATAAGACGTCCACTGCTGGACATACGCCTCCCCCATTGATTTCCACAAAGACAGGTTGGAAGCGGCCCGCATCCAGCCCCTGCCTGCGATCTTAGTCAGGTCGTCTGTCCACCTAGTGGTGGCCGTCCTATGCTGCACTTGTCAGTCCGTGGTCTCCAATCGAGAACCCTTCGGCCCCAATGGCCATCGGTTCTTCGAGCTATGAGCGTTGTCCACTGCCACTTCAACTTGCCAATCCGCTATGCTGTGTCGGTGAATTTTGTTCTTCTACGGATCTCCTCATATCTGATTCGATCGTCATCGATTCGGTCGTCACAATATTGTCGGCAAACCGAAGGTGATTTATGTACTCGCCGTTGATGTTGATGCCGAATCCTTGCCATTCCAAGAGCTTGAAGGCGTCTTTCAATGCGGCAGTGAACCATTTCAGAGAGATATCGTTTCCCTGTTTCACGACTCTTTGCAATGGAATCACCTTCGAAATTTGCTCTTGTACTCGGACCGACATGGTAGCGTTATTGTACAAACACTTCAACACTTCGATATACCGATGATCAATACGGCACCGCACGAGAGACTCTAGCACCGCCCACGTCTTGATAGAATCTAAGGCTTTTTCATTGTCCACAAACGCTAAACATAATGACAAGTTATACTTTACGTTCTTCTGTATAACTTGTCGAAGCGTATGTGACGAATTCTAGTGACATAAAGTGTCATACTTATCCGGCTAAAGCAGAGAAATAGTCGGTAAGCTAAGGTGAGAGCAAAGCAAAGGCCTGCTACCGATAGCGTTTTGCGTTTGGTTTCTTTGAGAAATATCACTACATAGTATAAAACAAAGTTGCTTTCTCTGTCCCTATATCCCTATGTATGCATAAATCTTTATAACTACGCAACGGATTTTGATGCGGTTTTTAATAGATAGAGTGATTGAAGGGAAGGTTTTTAAGTATGATAACATCCATTGATGACATAGGCTATATACTTTATACCCGTGCGAAGCCGGAGCGGGCCGCTAGTAATATTATATAAGGAAAACATAGCAACAATTTGATTTGTATGTAATGTACAGTGTTTTTATGTGTGTTTTAGGATTTCGCAGAGCTCTGGGTTGGCAAAACCAATAAACATAGTCCAGTACACGATCTAATGGTAGCGAGGATCGATACAAAGCTTAACGTGCTGAATGGAACTGAAATAGAACAATCTTTTGACTCTTATGGAAGATGGGGGAAATCCTCAAAAAGGGCCGGTCCAATAATAACAGATGTCGCTGGATTAAATGATGAAATTGGAAAAGATGTAAAATTTGCATCGATTGGATTCATCAACGATTTGCATATCTGGAGATCATGCTATCTACGAACTATGTCGTACACCCTGGACGATAACGTTGTCGAAGACTGTGACGAGTGGATACACAGAGAATGGGGATATTTCATCTGCATTACGAATACGGGCGGGTTTCAGGGGGTAGGATCTGGAGCCATGCTAGTTCACAACGATACATTATACGGAGTTGGATCCTTCTTTTTAAAAAAAGGCGCGGATAGTGTTCTGGTGTTTACAGACGTGAGACCATATCGTCACATAATGTTTAAGAGTTGCACTAAACATGACCAACGAGTTCCGATCAAATTCTATGATCCAACAACGACAACAACGACAACTACGACCACTAAACCACGTGTAAGTTGGGATGGTTAAAGCTTTCGAATATTGTAAAAAACCTTATATATTTAAAACAAGTTTAACGTGAAACTTACGCGTTGTCGATATCGCGATCGGCAATTGCTTCAGCTTGTTCTGGAAGCCTTCATCAGGATCTTGAGTGCGGTGCATTCGTCGCAACTTCTCGTCTCACTCTAAATGCATCGCACTCAAGATATTAATATTATTGGTAAAAAACCCCTTATCATCTTATTTTATAGTTATTAAACCATCCATTTTTGTACACATAATCCTGGAGTCTTCAAGTCGCGAGTGAATAGATACCTTCTAGGTTTGCGTGCTAAATCCTAGACAGCGTCATCACTTAACATCAGGTGAGACAGTTGTCAAACGCAAACTTATAATAGTGAAAAAAAAAAAAAAAAAATTCGAATAATTCTCTTATCTATCAATCTGCTAGACAAAAAAAAGAATCATCAAAATCGGTTCATCAAGTCAAAAGTTCTGAGATAACAAATAAAAAAATTGAGGACGAATTGACAATCAAAGCTCTTGCACATGATTTTCAAATATTTTTATTTCTTTATAATTGCAATTTGTGTAAAACGACATCTTTATTTTGTATTTATCGATAGATAAGTGAAATTTTGAAATACATTATGCACCTGAAAATTAATCCGAGAACCAGTGGTATAGGTCTCAAAATCAAACGTCGGTAGATACACATTATTATTTAGAGAAAGATTTAACAATGAGTTCACTTCATTCGTATTATATGTTACATTGTTATATTTTATACACACTATGCGTATAGACAACATAATAATTTGCATTAATATATATAATAAAATAATAAGTTTCATAAAATATTTTTTTTATTTCTTCACAATTTGACATCACATTCAGGTTACAAAATTAAAATTTATATTTCGAAATTTAACTAAATTGTGTGTGTGCTCTGTATTTGTATTAGCGTAAAGTGTGCGTGAGTGAGTGCGTGTGAGTGTATAGCAGAATTATTTACTTCAGTGATCATTTTTTTAGTTTCATCATTGTTCATAGTTTTTATTTAGAGTTTATGTACCAATTTCTTTTTGTTTTAAAAGGGTTCAGGAAATAATATAGATTCCTATATTTTACTCATTTTATGTACACATATAATTATGGCTTAAGGAAGTGGATCAATTTAGAGGTACATTGCAGATATTCATTGAAAACGTATTCTCAAGCGTTATGCCTGTCATCGATTTTAGTGAACTCCCGAAATAAAAAGTCCGCGTATTTCTGTATGTAAATTTATCTAGCCTGAAACACTACATAACTCGGCTCTCTAACGTAACGTATAATCTAAATATAGCTTTTTTAGAAATTCTCGTGAGTTTGGCACTTTATTATAGAGATGTGTTATCCGGCCGTGGAAGCCGCGATCTGGCAGCGTAAACTCACCTGAGGTTGGGCATCGGACATGCCCGAAACTTCGACTATAAACGTGAGTAAAGCAGGATAATATATATGTATATGTAATAATCGTTTTACATAGTTCAACAACTGGCTGGTTGGCGCAGTTGGTAGCACTCTGCCTTCTGAGCCGCTGGTCCCGGGTTCGATTCCCGGACTGGTCAAACATTTGTGTGTAGAACATGTCTGTTTGATCTGTGTCTGGGTGTATATATATACTTATATATATCAGTCATCAGGTTACCATAGTACAGGCTCTGCCTAGTTTGGGACCTGAAGACCTTGTGTGAATGTTAATAAATAAAAAAAATTTAAAACAGTTTTATTAGACAGAAACGTTGGTTTTGGTCACATATAATAATTATTTAGAGTTTCACCAGCTGGACACATGTTTACCAACGAGTACATGGCTTCGTGACCAGTTGGTGACTTATCCAGCTCTAGCATTAACTCGTAGAGCTCATGTATGTGATAAATACTTCATCGTCAACTGTAATTATACAGATCTAGCAAAAAATGTACCAAGGTTAATACGTAAACAGGTTATGCCGTGCCTACTTTACTTCTTATAGGCCATTGATTATAAATTGTTCGAACGAATCATTATCAGAAAATTGAGCAACTTTTAGTATTGGTATCTAGGTATCAAAAATCAGTAAATTTAGGATAAAAATAGCTTAAACCCTGGAATAACATATAGGCTACTTTTTATCCCGAAAGTACTGAATGTTCCCGTGAGATGACGGGAAGGTAGAATTATCGCCAATACCACGTTCCATTTCACCGCGTGTAACGCTGCGGAACGCAACTAGTATATTTAAAAAACTAGAATGTTAAAAGAGAAATTAGGTCACTTTCATATTATTGATTGGACATGAATTATACTTTTGAATATTGAGACTAATGACTTTTGTATTAGTTAACTACCCAAAAAGTTATTATTACAACCACTAAATTAATAATTCTAAACAGCAATAAACTTCTGATGATTTATAACACAGCCTTGCATCCTTCAAATTAGCGATATGAAATTGCGCCTGCAATATCCAGTTAAACATATTCAAAACCGGTACTTCAAAATTTCTTGGACAAAGTTTTATATTCATATAATGTAACCTTCAAAATTGTTTCGGACTTCGCAATAATTTCAACAACGCCCACACTTATATCGGTGCTAATTAAAATAATAAGTTAATCGAAAAACTGGCCGTACTTTTGAGTCGAAGTGAGTTTCTACTTTTAGTAATATGCCAATCTTTTGACATTTGTTCTAAGCGAGAGGGCATTTCATAATTGCAACTGCATGCATAATCATTATACTTACATAATGTCAGACTTCACGATTTTTAAAACTTTCTGCCCTAAAGAGCTATATTCAACAAGTCCAAAATAGCATTCCAGCTTCTAAATATATTTCTATAGGTAGTGAAAATAAGATCAATGGAGGAAAGTGGAAATCAATGGGAGAGGCATATGTCCAGCAGTGGACGTCCTATGACTGAGATAATGATGATGATTATGAAAAATTGAATAGATAGTATTTTTGTAATCAATTATGTCAATTGCATATTATTATTTAAAAAATACACAGTCATATATAAATATTTTTTTTTATATCTCAGCTAAATGAGTTACATAGGTTTAAGTAAAAGCTCCAATACTGTAATAGTTCAGGTTCAAACTTATGTAACGCAGTCACATATTTATATAAAAACATCAATAAATAAAGAGTACGTTAATATATAGCTAAGAACAATCAAACAATTAGGCTAATTTCAATCTGGAATCGCAGTTATTAATTCAAAAGCGCAATCATTGAAATATATAATATTAATAATTAAATATATAATTTAAGTGTCATTATACTTGAATGAAAACATTTTCCTTTTCGCTATGGTTGCAGATAAATGGACATTAAAAAGAAACACAAAGGTTTTAATGAGAGCTATCGACATGAGTTGGTTGCAACCTACTCATTTCGATAGCCTCAATACAGAAAATGTAAAAAGGCCGTTAGGGCACAACCATTTTAATGTTTCATTCCGTTCTCGACCATCTGTGGCTAACTAGCTTAAGGTGGACAAGACAAGAAATCATTACAAAAGGTGACATAAAATCCGAATTGCACGTAAGAACAAGGTTACATTGGCTTGACCTCTACATGCTACCTAAAAGTAGTGTGACATGATCTAGATTGATTTATTTTCTCGTTCTGTATGTGACTGTAATATTCTTAAAGTATTTCAACTATTTTAAGTGCTTATTACATTTCAGTAAGACCTTAATTAATATTTTGTGGACCATTCATGAATTGCCGTCTGGATTTGACTTTTTGTTGGTGTGAGGCATTACCGTTTTCAGAAGTTTTTTGAGATTACATTATTACATACTGGATATGTCTGAAGTTTAGCTTCTTAGACTAAAATTTTACCACTATCAGTTTTCAAAGTTATCCTTCAGGACCTGATTAGTTGTTAATGAAATAAAAAGTAATTATTTAATGTAATATTCGAGGATCTCAGAAATCTTAATTCATACCGGCCGGTATGAAGTTGGTAGCACTCTGCCTTCTAAGCCGCTGGTACCGGGTTCGATTCCCGGACAGGTCAATCAGACATGTTCACACACACAAATGTTTGTGTGTATGAACATGTCTGTTTGACCTGTGTCTGGGTGTGTATATGTATTTAAGTATATATATATATACACTTATATACATACTTATATACATATATATATAAGTATGTATATAAGTGTATATCAGTCATCAGGTTACCATAGTACAGGCTCTGCCTAGTTTGGGACCTTGTGTAAATGTTGACCCATATTATATTATTATTATACCAGAATTAGTGTAAATCTGCTCAGCTATTGTAGCTCTAAGTGGTAACAAACATGCTCATCATCATTTCGGCCATTGGATGTGCACTGCTGTACAAAGATGAACATACAAACACATCTAAACATTCAGATTTATTATCTAGATTACAGCTTACCTAGTCAATGTTAATATATGCTGACAGATATGCGTATCTATTTAATTGGCGGTTCCAACTCATTTTCAAGTAAAAACTATTATTTTTTTTCAATTATTTGTGACGCTGTAAGCGTAGTGCCAATCCTACGCTTACTTTTGGAAGTCGAACAAGTTGAATAGAAAATATTGGCGCGTATAGAATTAATTATTTTATTTAATTAAACGTAGTCCTACTATACCGTTTTTTATAAGAGTTATGCGTCACTGTTACTCACGTACTATTGTAATCTATAATCAAGTATAGTGTGACCACAAGCACTACACCGCAGCATATTAGGCAAACGGAAGCGGGAAAGAAAGTGAAAGACCGGATTAAAATTTATACACACATATAATTATTGTAATAATTGTGTGTATATGTATATAAGTATATATACCAGTCATCAGGTTACCATAGCACAGGCTCTGCCTAGTTTGGGACCTGAAGAGATAGATAGATAGACAGAAAACTCTTTATTTGCACACTATTTAAAAACTACACTCATAAAGAAAACAAACAAATATAGATACAGTGATACAAAGGGCGGCCTTATTGCTTAAAGCGATTTCTTCCAGGCAACCAAAAGAAGAGCTTGTGTGAATGTTAATAAATCTATATATATAAAAATGAAACCCGTTTTCCGTTGTCACGACATAACATGAAAACGGCTTGACCGATTTAGATAAAATTTGGTATAAAGATACATGGGACTTTGGAGAAGGACATAGGCTACTTTTTGTCCTGGAAGAAGTATGGTTCCCGTGGGATAACTGAGTCAGCGGGAAAAACGTAGTGCACGCGGGTGAAACCGCGGGGCGCAGCTAGTAATTAATAAATAAATCACATCTCTTTCCCGTTAGTGTAGGCAAAGGCTACATGTTTCCACTTGCTACGATCATGATATACTTCTATTGTCACTACACTTTCTACCACACCGCAATATCCTCTCATCCTGTTCTATAATTAAATAATCAAGTACTTATTATTCGGTTTAATTATAACAGCTACATCAACTGTTCGCAGAGCAATTTTGTCTGCAAATTGTAGCACAGAGCGACTACCGTCCAATTAACTTGGACCACGTATCAACCGTTGACATCAAATATTGGTATAAGAATGACGTTGGAAACCAGTTGTCGATGTTATGATCACTTGTCGTAGAATCCCCCATTTCTGAGTATTACGTATTTGAATAAGTCATGTTTACATTTTTTAACGCAACCAGCGAACGATGACGTCTATTTAGGAATAACATAATTAGTTACTAGCTTTAACGTAACATAAAAATCCCCAGAAATCTGGGGCATACGGAAAACCCTTGAGCACAGATTGACTGAGAATTTTAACAGTCGTGATTTCGCAACGCTTGCCGGGTTAAGATAAACGATTAACTAGACCTACTTAGGAGCGGTTTTAGCGCTTAAATGTTTATCTTACATTTGAACTGCTATTTGTGTTATTTTCTGACCATTCATCACGAATAGTAAAACAATGCATGACGCGCTCATAGTGAATGTTATTCAGTTGTTACTGAACTGTTGGATGTACTTCTCACTACTAATCTCTGTGAACTGAAAATGTATGTGCTTTCAACTAGATAGCCATATTTTAAGTAGGATGTTTTAAACTGTTGCAAAATAAATGCAAGTTTTTATTAGACAACGGAATCTCTTAGCGCGCAATTAGATATCAAAATATAATGAACAAACTTCGATGTTTTAATCATTTTAGATTGTTTGGGGCTAAGAAAAAGATTGAATTTTGTGTGTTTGTATCTTGAGCCAACTCCACGGGCTATTTTTAACCGTAAAACATCAACGAATTTTGGATGTTCCACCACGAATATAGTATGATTTATTTCCTGATATAGTGAATATTACTTTTTGTTACTTCACTTCACTTTGTTCCACTGAACAAAGTTGTTCCAAAATACTAACGATTTTATACAGTTTATATGACCTAATATTCCATTTTATATACTTTGGTGGTGGAACGCCTACACAGAACGTCTAGCTAGACGATCTAACATCAACAGAAAATCAAGCCGTAAATTAAAATGGATTGCTGTTTCCTTGGTCACGGCATCACGCGTGAAAGGCTTGACCAATTTAGATAATATTTGGTATAAACATAGATTGGATCTTCGAAAAGGAAATAGGCTACTTTTTTTCCTGGAAAAAGTATGGTTCCCGTGGGATATTTGAGTTAGCGGGAAAAACGTAGTGGACGCGGATGAAACCGCAGGGCGCAGCTAGTATATCATATTTAAGTACTCGTGGGATATCTCTGTGCGAGGTTTTATCCTAATTCTAAATTATTATTATTGTTAGCGAATGTGTGTGTGTTTATTTGTTACTCTTTTATGCTCTGTTTACTGAATCGATCATCGTGAAATTTTGAAGAAGAAGAAGAAGAAAATACATTTATTTATGACACACAACACACATGAGAACACAATAAGAAAAAAATAAGAAAATAACAAAAAGACAGACATGGTGTATGTCATAAATTGGTCCCCAACTCAGCATATGCTAGATTTTAAACCAGCGCTGGTCTTCCGTTGGGTCCCAGTTAAATGCATACACTTAGTTTATATATAGTATATATATAGTTTATATGTTTATAAAACGTTTATGCAAATTTTGCATAAACTTAGTTAAGGTACATGCCAATCATTCAAACAAATGCTTTGTTGCTGAAGGAGAGGAAAATAATAATTCTTTACCATGATTGCATAATTAAGAGTTTTGGTCAGATAACTTGAAATCGGATTATAAATAACCTATAGTATATTGAATATAAGAATTAACAAATTGGAAAACTGATATGAAAAAATGTCCGTGAGATTATTGCCGCGTTTTCTCGGTACCTATTGATTTTGAAACATGGCTTTATAGTTTTGATATAAGACAAATTAATATATAAGGTATAAGACTAGCTGTGCCCCGCGGTTTTACCCGCGTGGATTACGGTCTTGCCGCTACCTCAACTATCCCACGGGAACCAAAGTTTCTTAGGAGAAATCTCAAAATCCTTTCTTAGGAGATGCCTACGTCATAGTAGCTTTATGCATGCAAAGTCTCAGCCATATCGGTGTAAAATTGACAAAGTTTCATACAAACTTTCATCACTTATTTTATCCCCTTGGGGGTAGAATTAATCAAAATCCTTCGGCGGATGCCTACGTCATAACATCTACCTGCATGACAAATTTCAGCCCGATCCGTCTAGTGGTTTGGGCTGTGCGTTGAGAGATCATTATGTCAGTCAGCCACCTTTGAGTTATATTAGATAAGTTATTTTTTTTTATTATTTATATTTTAAGCATTCACACAAGGTCTTCAGGTCTCAAACTAGGCAGAGCCTGTACAATGGTAACCTGTTGACTGACATACTTATATACATATATACACCCAGACACAGGTCAAACAGACATGTTCATACACACAAATGTTTGATCTGTCCGGGAATCGAACCCGGGACCAGCGGCTCAGAAGGCAAAGTGCTACCAACTGCGCCAACTGGCCAGTCAAATTACTTTTTTGAAAGCAAAAGTATGTCCTTGAAAGTAAACATAGTCAAATGATTTGACTATGACTTTGACCACTTACGCTCAACATGTGCACTATCTCTGAACATGCACTCCTATCCACTGCATAGGTGCATAGGGAGCAGCTTTTGTTTGTTTTTTTTTATAACGGACTAATCAATGATGTTTTAAAGATGCTAAAGATGACGTATATTCATACTGCGCGGTGCTCAGATTTTGTTCCTTTACGACATAAACATGCTTACTGCGACTCATAATACGGTACAAATAATATAGAAAAGGATAGCTATGTGTTTAGACTTGCGCTTGAAATACGCGTCGTAATGAAAATTACTACAATTGACTTAATTTTGCCGCCTCAGTTTCCGCGCGCTTGTGCGACATCTACCTCATATAAACATATAATATCATTGGGACTAATGGTGTTTTTTTCTTCTACCTGCAAATACAGCTTCGCCGGAGCAGCTCTTGAATGTGTATTCTGATGTTTATATGACGATGTTATGAGGTAACCAACCTTATCTCTTTAAATCAATTTTTATATTTTTTTTTTATACAAAAAGTCATAATTTAATAATCAAGTATAGTGTGACCACAAGCACTACTTTATCTTAAACAAAGGTTTTAATCGTTTCAAAGATTCCGTAGTTTTGAGGTAATAAATATAAAATTTGAGAACATGAAACAAAGACTAGGAATTGAGAACCTCTTTCGTATTTTAAAGTGTGTAAACAGTTTTTAAGAAAATACCTAAACATGTAACCGATTTCGAAACTCAAAACTGTGTGTGAATTCGACAAGTATTTTCACACTTGTGAGTTGTTTTTGGAAAAAAACTTTTCCACCCTTTTCCTTTGCTGCTCACAATCTGGATCAAATTGTCAATTTGTATGTTCACCGATTTCTTCACCCGCAATTATAATGTCGTCCAAGAAGACGTAATACTTTTCAGTTATTGGAGTGTAACTCAAAAACCGCTTGACCGATTTTGATGCAATCAAAACGGGACCACACCACAGGAAGCACCAGAGACACACATCAAACCACAGAATTATCAAAATCGATTCACCCAGTCGGAATTTCTGATGTAACAAACATTTTTTTAAAAAGACTACGTACCTCTTCATTTTTTGAAGTCGGTTAATAAATACAAAAGAGTTTCATTTAGTTGATACATCTGGCGATAGACCAAATAGTTCTAATCTATAGTCAAAGCCTTGAGTAATGCTAAGTCGACTATTGGTGTAATTTACAAGCATTGTCGATGAATGAGTCACCTCATTCATAAAATACTTAGTTACGTATTTAGCTGTAATCATGTTGTAATACCTAGTTTTAATACCAAGGCTTTTGTTTTAGCATAAATTATTATTGAGATGTGTTTATGGAAAATATATTGCATCTATTTAATTTTGTAAGCTGTAAGATTATTTTTTAGCTATCAGGCTTATTATTTTGGTTAAACAATTGATTAATCGTTCTTGCGTAAAAATCCATTATGGCTATACCATTTTCAAAAAAGACAAACTTGAGTCTTCTCAGCTCATATTGTTGAAAGTTCTACGTCTAAGAGTAACATTTATGAGAAAAGTTCATCTTGAAAAGTTGATTCTGATTCAATAAAATTTGATTTCATTTGGTAATTTATTAGTGGAAAAAGTATTCCACAGTGACTATATTTTTCCTATGTCAAAAATTTCTGCAGAAATGACAAATAATAATAATAATAAAAAGTTTATTTCAGATAAAATTGCACACTTACATACAACATCATCTTAAATGGCTAGAGTTATGCACATATTAAATTTTGGCTATCTGTCGCCGAACTAGGCTCACTGCCTGTGTTTCAGCTTACAGCGCCCACCCCTAGAAAAGAAATTAAAACTAGCCGTGTAGTGTAAATGCGTTTGAACTATGTCTTATACCATAAGAAAGCAATATAAAAGTTCTAAAAATGTGTTTAGCCGTTTTTTGCAAGCTCGTAGTTCATCTGTAAAGAGCATATCCTACTAATATTTTAACTGCGAAAGTATGTGTGTATGTGTGTAAGTGTGATGTGTGTATGTTTGTTATATATTCGCGCTCAAACAGCTATACGGGTTACGATGAAATTTAGTATGGAGATAGCTTTTACCTGGATTAACACATAGGCTTATTTTCATCATCACCATCATCAACGTTTCTCATCACCACGCGGGTACAACCGCGGGGCGTAGCTTGTTTGTAATATTTTAAATCAACACGCATAAGGGCTTACCGCGCCCTCTCTGCCTGTAAATGCCCTTGAGCCTCTGTAAACTCATCGGCACCTTTTAGGCCCTTAAATAAGAAGAGTGAGATAAATCGCAACGTTTAATGAGTTAAATATACGATGTACCTATATTAAATAAGTTAAATATACGATGTACCTATATTAAATAAGTTAAATATACGATGTACCTATATTAAATAAGTTAAATATACGATGTACCTATATTAAATAAGTTAAATATACGATGTATATTAAATAAGTTAAATAAACCTTGTTTATTCAACTCACTTTTCTTATTAAACAAACACAATTATGAACGTTGGTATCGGGCACCAAACCCTGGGACAATTTTCAATAAGAAACATAATAATGCAGAGTTTGCCTTGCGTGTCTATTGACACATTTGGATAACAGTTTTTCTAGGATCATTTTAATTTCTAATCTAAAGGTTGCAAATACCAACACAATCTGGAGCTAGGTTCGGCAAAGATCTATTTTATTTCTAAACAATGGCTAGGATACACACAAAAAGCAGCAGTACTCAAATAGTTAAGGCTCTTAATAATATAAAGGCGAAAGTTTGTTGATCGTTTGTATGTTACTCCTTCACGCTCATACAGGGCCCTTACTAACAGCTTTGTAAAAACCATGCAAGTTCCGAGCAGTTCTCAAACCAGTAAGGCCCCAGATGAAGACCGGATTTGCATAAAATATGGAATGAAGATAGCTTATACCCTGGCATACATAGGTTAAGTATTTTTATTCCGGAAACAGAATAGTTCCCATAGGATAATTGAGGTAGGATAACCGCAGGCCACGCGGGTAAAACGCAAGACTTTTGTTTGGTTGGTTGGCTATCCTCTATCACCCTGGATATGATAAATACTTATTTGTGAAAATATTTTCTATGTATAGACTTATAGCGCTCTTTTCCTTTTACAGTTCTTTTTCTTTGGATAAACTCATAAGTCAAAGTTGTGAAAACAATTAGACTTTTCTATCATTGCAAATTGAACAGAGAATTGGGAATTCAATATAACTGGGTCCATTTTGGAATGGGGCGATTACAGGCAGCTTGCAATTGGCACATTTTGTACCTTGTACCCTTATTTTTTAATTTACTACTACAAATGCTTGTCGGCATGGCATGGCTAACGGCCGTGGTGGTACCGGCCTAGAATAGTACTCCCCCATCTCTTCCCGTGGGTGCCGTAAGAGTCGGCTAAGGGATAACGTACCAGGAGGTGGGCAGCAGCGCCTTCTGAGGATCGGAAATCATACTGCGCTCGCCAACCCGCGTGCCAAGCGTGGCGAGTATTGGCAAATCCCCCCTATATGGGGGAGGCATACGTCCAGCAGTGGACGCACATGGCTGAGGAAAGAATGCTTGATTCGGCAATTGACACGATGAGATAATGTATTTAGTTTGCGTTTGGTAAAATGTTAAAAGGTTTGTAAGGTATAAATTCTTTTTTAAATTATGGCGAAGGTATACATTAGTGCAACATAATAAAATATTTTTTAATTTTCGGTCAACAAATAAGTTTGCCAATTCAACGAAACAATGTTGCCCGATTATTACCTGCAGAGAGTAATTTAAATGCCATTTATTATTTATAGTAAATATATAAATATATTTCTAGCTAGAGGTCAGCTCCGGCTTCGCACGGGTTAAAATCTTGATTTTTTTCCGAGGATACTTCATAACAGTAAAACATTTTTTTTAATCGGTTCAGTAGTTTCCAAGCCTATTCAATGCAAACAAACAATCAAGTCTCTCCTTTTTATAATATTACTAGCGGTCCGCCCCGGTTTCGCACGGGTGTTTTACAAGAATTTCTAAACTGAAAATTATAACAGACCCTCAATTTTTCAAAATATGATATAGCCTATGCTTTGAGTATACAGCCTTCGCTTCGGTTATTTTATCTGAGAGCCTATGTCACCCGGGGATAGTGCAGCTTCCCAACAGCGAAAGATTTTTTCAAATCAGTTCAGTAGTTTCCGAGCCTTTCAATGCAAACAAACAAACAATCAAATATTTCCTCTTAATTATATTAGTATAAATAAACGATGTATGAAATTATGTTTGATATCTGTTTTTACATTTATGTATGATATTTATAGTTTTTTTTTTTATCACACTTAAACCCCCGCACTAGGATACCCTGTATCGCGGGAGGCTTGGGTACACACATTCACAGCACACAAACATCCAAGACCCGGGACAAACACCTACACTCATCGCACAAATGTTTGCCCCTGCCGGGATTCGAACCCAGGGTCCCGGAGACACAGTAGTCATGTCACTGACACTAACCACTGCGCCACGGCGACCGCGTTTTATCCCTTATATGATACTATGTATAGTTAGGTTCTTTTTAAATTGTATATTTGTTACATCTTTTAGAGTCAGTGGTTATTTATAATCTGCGGTGTGCTTATCTGCATAAGACATAGACATAGGCATAGGCATCGTTTATTTCGCATAAGTCACGTAAACTGAGTGTGATAAAAAAAACATTATACATAAATATGTATTGTACATACATGTACCTTTGTATGGGTACTGTATATAGTTATACTGTATATATAGATACGGATCCGCATACACGGTTTTCACGTTGTATTTTCCCAAATTGCTTAGTATCTGTAGTAAATCATTCATAGTCTACTTAATGTCCTTGGACAATGTCCGCGGTGAAAACCGGAATAATATTAATCACTACGCAAGCCATAAAACAGAGCCGTTGCTCGGGGCATTTGATTTATGTGAACCACCTCTAGTTACAGTCTCCACTCAGTTAAAACAAGACCGCTTGTCTAGGACAAAACAAACCTTCATGCCACAATCGGTACAATTATTTCATATATGGCAAGTAACTGACATAACGCGTCATTGTCGAAAACGACTAGATGACATGCTGCGGCTCCGTCCGAGCTAGCTAACCTTAAAGCTGCTTTTTTAGCTTTTCTTAAATTTTTCTCATAAATGGCAAATTGAATATATAATATTATAGTAATCATATATTCAATTATTTTGAAAAATTGGCGAAAATATGCTAATCTAGTCAATGGTTACATATTTGAACCGTTTAGGGTCGAGACTTTGGGCCCGTGGGGACCGGGAGCTCATCGGATTTCCCAAAACTTATCAGAGTGTTTGATCGATGCGACGCCTGACCAAAATGCTGGCACATATTTGGCTCAACGAATCCGCATTGCAATTCAACGTGGCAATGCTGCTAGCTTTCTGGGCACGCTGCCAGCCGGTAGCGAGTTAGAACATTTGAGTTATCTATAGGCTACCAACTAGCCTTCCACTAGATAGCTCAAATTTTATTGTAGTAGCTACAGTATTGTAATTGGTGTTTATTTAATTAATTTTATTTAATTTCAATTATTTTGGATAATTTAATTTTACTGTTTTCATCAAAATTAAACATTGTTTTATTCAAGTCCTTAACGTTAGTTTAAAATTTAATTATATTGCAATTGATATCTTATAATATAGTCTAAATTATAAGGGTATATGTTCCCATAATATATTCAATATTTTTAGGCTAGAAGGTATTACTGGTAGGCTTCCTAACGTTCTGACATAAAAACCTAAAAGTTAATGTTTCCCTGTGTGGGTCCTTATTATTTTGTGTACAGACATCTTACCCTTACATGTTTATAGTAGTATAGATATATATAGATTATGAGGAAATGAACTCGGCTTACTAACTGGTTATGTTTTTATAACAGAGACGGATACGGAACTATTTGTAAAGCGTGGCAATTCACAATGCCGCCTGTGGTACATTTTTGATAAAGTTTTTCGAGGAAATCCATAGTTGGCGGAAGCGGAGGCTAATGTAATCGTACAGGATGCATTAATTAGTAATTATTAATTCAGCAGATTGCTAGTTAGGTACGTGTTCAGTCACGCCCTTCGTGTCTACCCACATGTTGCGATTGTGATTATTAACTATTTGTTCTGACATGACTTTATAGAGATACTAGTTTTTGCCCGCGAACCTTGAGGGCAAAAACTAGTATTCCACATTAAAACACAATAACAATACATTCAAATATAATTAAAAAATGATAATAGGATACATCATCATCATGCTAGCCCTATCTGCTATCTCCCATTACACAAGGGCCGGTTGGAAGCGGCATCCCCACATCCCCTTCCCGCGATCTAAGTCAGGTCACCTATCCACGGGGTACGCTCTCAAATCATGTAAATAAAATCAGGATAAAATACAACTTTAGGCAATCGCACACGCAGTAGTTGGTTTCATGGGTTCTATTCGTGCATTTTGTGAAAGCCCAGGAATCAATCATCTTTGTTTTCGCATACAAATATTTATTGAGAAATATGCTACGTATCTGGCAGCTCGATTGCAACTAAAGCAAAGTAGGTGATTGAACCTAATCTATGCGGTCCACGGCTGATGATCTAGTACACTATCCGGTTGGAATGTAGTTGGGCGCTCAAAAAACAAAATTATTTTGGTCTATTACTAATCCTTGAGGTCAACGAACCCCCCAAAGGTCAATGACCTTGATTTTACCTCTATTCGAGGAAATTCGCCTAAGCCCATATTTTCATTGAGAATCAAGTGAGACATTGCTAAAACGTAACTTACCTACTCGAAACTACTTAATTATTTTTATGTTATGTGCAATAAGTAGGTACTATGCGTGATTCCAGATTTTTTTATACTGTATAGATTGGCCACTATACCACTGGTCAGTGACGATGTGGTCGAATATGTTATCACACTAGACCTACAATGCTTTTGGGGACTGCTGCCTAAACACACTATGTGTTTGTTGACAGTTTTTCAAACTTGAGAGTGGTAGCTACCCAGACGGGTCCTCTCGAATGCCCAATCACCGTGATTGAAATTTGATAACGGTGTTCCTTCACCAGAGCTCAAGCCGTTGGTAGGGGTCGAACCAGCATCCAACACGTTTGACAGCCGATGCTCCCACCGCGGAGCTATGATCGCTTCAACTTGAAGAGTCTCAAGAATCTTCGCATATATATGATAATATTATTAAAGAAGATTTCCAAAGTCTTGTGAATTTGCTACTGGTAGCAAAATATTATAATTAATTATAGCAAATTATGACAGCAAAATATGATAATACGGTAATTAATTAATTATCGTAGCCACTGGTGGCTACGGTAATTAATTAATGGATTTAAATCAAAACGATTGTTAGTAATAATCGCCTGACTAAAGAAATCGCAGCTATTCTGCCAGTATCGCTTCCTGTTAATATTGTTAGCATTAACAAAATCGAACTATTGTCAGAAATTGACGGTTACCATGGCGCAGTGGTCAGTGTCAGTGACATGACTTCTGTGTCTCCTGGACCCTGGGTTCGATTTCCGGCAGGGGCAAACATTTGTGCGATAAGTGTAGATTTTTGTGCCGGGTCTTGGATGTTTGTGTGGTGTGATTCTGTGAGTTCATGCCTCCCGCGACACAGGGAATCCTAGTTCTAGTGGTATAAGTGTCATAAATATAAAATAATAAATAAAAAAAAATTTGATTACATGAATGTTTGTTATCCAATCGCGCCAGAAAGGCTGAACAGATCTGGATGAAATTTGATGCAAATATAAATTGTTGCCATGGTTAGCACATCAGCTACTTTTTATCTCATACAAATTTACGATTCCACGACGATTCACCTCTGATTCAGATCGAATCCAGGGGGCGATCGACAATCAACCAAATCGATATTCGATTCGATTTATTCATACATTTTATATTATACAGTTTTAATTTGAACATGTTTCATAAATGCATTATTCTAATTTGAATACTGTCAATACTGTTATCGTTATCAAAATTGTTCATCAAATGTATGAAATAGTTTTTTTTTTTTTTTTATTGGAAATAGGCAGGCGTTTGACCACTATCTCACCTGATGGTAAGTGATGATGCGGTTCTATAGACATTTCGTAATACGGGACATACTCATGCCGAATTGATTCGGTTAGCTATCAAAGACTTCTGAATTGGAGGGCTGGAGATTTCTGATACCCTGTTACCTATTGTTTCTGCTAATACAATTACATACAGAATTATAATTATGTAAATATGGTTACAAATACAATCGTGGTTATATTAAATAATTAGAACAATAGTTATTTACCAAATTAAAGTGGACACCGGCAGAGGCACTAGATTTATTCGACCAATGTATATAATATGTGCAAATAACCATTCGGTTGTACGTAAAAATTCAATAACATCTTCGACCAAATAGTCACTGACCATCAAATGAAATAGTGGTCAAACGCTAGATCTGTCATCATCTCATCATCATCCCAGCCATAGGCCGTCGACTGACGGCCACAGGCTTCCCCCATTGATTTCCAAGAGGACCGGTTAGAAACGGCCCGCATCCAGCTCTTGCCTGCGATCTTAGACAGCTCGTCTGTCCACCTGGTCGGTGGCCGTCCTATTATGCGCTTGCCAGTCCGTGGTCTCCATTCGTTAATTTTTGGAGCCCAACAGCCATCGATTATTCGAGCTATGTGCTTCAACACTTCAACTTATTCGCTAATTCGCTGAGCTATGTCGGTGACTTTTGTTCTGCTACGGATCTCCTCATTTCTGATTTGATCGCGTAGAGAAACCCCGAGCATAGCCTTCTCCATAGCTCGCTGTGTGACTTTAAGCCTGCTCTCCAGGCCCATAGTAAGAGACCACGCGTCCGTTATGTAAGTCATCACTGGTATCACACACTGATCGAAGACCTTCGTTTTTAAGCATTGCGATATTTTGGACAGCTTATAAACATGGCTAGAAGCGAAATGGGTCTGTAGTGCATAAGCAATGTGTTGTCACCCTTCTTAAAGAACAACACCACTACGCTTCTGTTCCATGCTTCCGGCGTTGAACCTTCGAGGACAACGGAATTAAAAAGCTTCTGAAGGACTTTCAGTATCGGTGAGCCACCCGTTTTCAGAAGCTCTGATGTGATTCCGTCGTCACGCGGCACCTTGTTGTTCTTAAGCTGCTTCAGAGTCATCCTAATCTCGTACAGGCTGATGTCCGGGATGTCTTCAGCATAATGTCGGGTTAGCTTGGCTCTTGGGTCTTTGGCCAAGCTGTCAACAGGTTTAGCGGCCGAAGTGTATAGCTGCCCATAGAACCTCTCGATCTCTCCAAGCACCTCTGCTTTGGTCGACGCTATACTGCCATCATCTCTCTTCGGCTTAGTCATCTGGCTTTGCCCAAAAGACTGGTCTCTTGCCAACACTTTGGAACCTTTTCTCTGTTCGATCGTAATCACAGCTAGACATATACAGTCTCAAAAATACTACTTTATCTTTGTATCTAGAATATAATCATATTTAAAAAATGTAATTGATATAATCTCCACTCTTAACAGGCAAGAGGAAGATTGGAGTTGATGTTAATTATTTCGATATTAATGAAACTATGGCCATCAAAATAATTATAGTCACGATTATAAGATGTTAAATAGGTACTTATCTCGGGAGATCAAAACAAAGTAAGCCGTAAAACATATAATATCATTACATATTAAATAATTATTAAAAGACTTGAATAATATATCATTTAAAGCAATAAATGTTACCAAGTAATTATTATATGGACGTAAAACCAAACTTGTTTTGACAAAAATAAGTTTTTGACCTGGTTTTGCCCTTCCGATATTGTGTACTGGACAGCGCGTCGCCATACTTAAATTTTATTTGGCTGCTTCCTGGGGGCTTGATGTTAAAATAAATAAAGTACTTCTATTTATATGAGTCTATTTTTGAATACTGTGACATTAATTTGTGAAGAATATACAAATGACCTCTCAAGGCGTTTGTTAGTGTAAATAGGCAGATGTATTTACAGTGTTAGCCGGGTCGCCCGCCAGGCTGGAGGCTCGGTTGATGTCATTGGGTCTTATGCTGCAGCGGAAGGGTGACCCCCATCTCTCGCCGACAGGGCAGTCCACTCTGGGTTCTTAATGGACATCTTCAGGCAGAGACTCCCACATAACCACCGTGCCCCTCTAGGTCACCGGTATCTATAAAGGATTTTCCGAAATATGCCGCATCACAGCTATTAAGGAATCCACACTCTGGACAACAATACCTGCTAACAAGAATTAGGTAGATACGGTATTTGACAGTACTTGAACACATTTGATAATGTACTTAGGTACTATCAAATACTGTAACAAGACTGTCTTACTACATAACTTTCTGAAATAGTGTACGGAATGAAATATTGCAATGAAAATCTAAAAATGAGCGCTAAATATAGCGAAAAAACCACGTTCTCACTCACATACTTCGTTAACAAGTATTTAAACAATTAAAGGTAAAATGTTCTATGTGTCGCGCCTTTGTCATTTAGCCTACCTACCTCAGTAATTTACATAAAAAACGCGGAAGTTGGTATTTATAACCAAGTACCTATTAGTCCATACCAATATGAACTTTATAATAAAATTAATTCGTTCTTGTTATAATGTGTATCACAATTGTTAAAATTAAGGTAGGTTAAAAATAATTTAAAAAGATAAAAAGTTAAAAACGGCTTTATTGCCAATAATAACATAATTCGAAAACTTATACTTACACACAAAGGTGAATGGATAAAACTGTACTTTTGTTGTACTTGTTACTGAATTTTTTTGGTAGTAGGTACCACTATTACGAAAAAAATTTATTCTATTCTTCGCTCAGCACTACTCCTTTGCTCGAATACGGTCTTGAGAGTTGTGTTAAAAATGTAGAAAAAGTAATAAAAAAAATTTAGTCAATGTCAAATCAAAACATGCCTACAATATATTACACAAAGTTTCCCACGCAACAGAAGTACACATTATACAGAAAATTACTGTGAAATTATTTAGCTATTGAATCTCTCGCTACTTTGAACTTTCTACCGGGTCCCGCAACAAAAAAAAAATGCTTGAAAATAAAATCGATATTACCCTCAGCAATTTGAAGTTGATATAAGTACTTAACTTTCCCGCTAAATGTAATAATTAAAGTCCGACCTTTCTTCATCATCTCAGCCATAGGATGTCCACTGCTGGACATATGCCTCCCCCATTGATTTCCACAAGGACCAGTTGGAAGCGGCCCGCATCCAGCCGACCTTTCTTAATCTCTATAATTTGAAGCGTTTGTCATGTGCAGGATTGTCATTTGTTTACATACTTAACAAAACATAAAAATACACTATTTTGACGCGGGAAGATGCATACAACCACCCTGCTGGGGAGACAGGCTGTTTTTCATCGTGCTCGGTGCCACTTGTCTACTCCGTGGAGTGAATAACCTCTCTCCCCAGTGAGATGTCCTGGGGACATCAAAACGTCGAAAGACCTATTATTAACGAACTTTGATTGATCCGGGATATTCCCACGAAAAACTCAGGGTGTTTCACCATCGCGTCGGGAGCCACTCAAGGAATGATTGTTTTGTCACTATAGTTAGAATAGACGAATTTACAATCACGAGTTTGGTGGTAAAACAGGAAACATTTCAACTATTGTAGTTTTATCTAAAAATTAATCTGCGTTCTTATAAATCAGAAATAGTAGGCAGGGTACTTTTGAGTACCCGCCTGGCTAGCTACCACCCTCAAGTTTGAAAAACTGTCACCAAACACATAGTGTGTTCAGGCAGCAGACCTTGAGAGCCAATGAGCATTTTAGATCTAGCGCGATAACATCTTCACATCGTCACTGACCATCAAGTGAGATAGTGATAGTGATAGTGTAAGATAGTGGTCAATCGCTAGATCTATGCAGTATTAAAAAAAAGAATATTTTTTAATTTTGTTAAAAATTTTAATCAATAGTTTTATTTTTATTACTTCACCTTCTTACTAAGCCCACGATCGTTTACAGCATTCATACAGGAAATACTGATGCCCATGTGACAGGTAGTGCTTTTGTCGGATATCGGGTTGCCAAAGCAAGGACCTCACTCCTTCCGGTCACGACACGGCCTGCGAATTTATTTCCGACCTAGTTACACTCTATTTAAAACGTAATCCGACCGTACAGATCACTTCACTGTTTTACCGATAAGAATATTATGGTAATTGTTATTTACTTAGAGAGGAAATGTTTTGTCTAACAACAAGTTTGCTTCCTCAAGCGTTTTTATTGTTAACTTTTTGTCTTTGTTTACGATTAACATAAATGAAGCCGATGTCTTTATTAGACTAAAATAATAGTGATTAATTACAGTACTACGGCTAATACATTTGAGAAATCTACTAGCTGTTGCCAATTTGTAGATAGCTCGAATGATCTAATCCGCTACCAGTTGGTAGTGTGCCCAGGGGGCCTATGTCTACTATTCAATACAGCAATATGATTGACTTACAACGGGCGATTTGGACAGATTTGGTACTCCACTAATTTCCGGATAATTCCGGAAAATTTTAATTCGTACATATTGAATCAATCTCGATTCAATTCTAGATTCAGTGATGTAGTGTGTAAGTTCCTGTTAGCATCCAACTTGTCAATTTCCTACAAAACCGAAATAGGCCGAGCATAGATTCAACATAGATTCAGGCCGCCATGAACTTAGCAGACTATGGATTTTTGACGTTATCTTATTGACATCGAGTTGGCATCGCACTAGACTGAATACTAACATGAAATTAGTAGACGACATCCAGAATGCTAGCAGCATTGCCACGTTGAATTGTTCGTTGAGCCAAATAATATATGTGCCAACATTTTTGGTTTCGATTCGCACCGATCAATCGCCTTTATAAGTTTTGGTATTCCTATGAGCTTCCGGTCTCCACGTGCCCAATGGTTCTACCCCTAACGGATGATCACTACCTACCTAGGTAAGCATTTTTAAATATTCATAAGTCTAATTACGCAAAATACTTATTATTAATATACCTTTATTCTACCATAGGATCTATCGGTGATTAGTACTAGTGTAGATTCTAGATAATTGTCATTTAATGCACTATTTAGGAATGTTCCAAATTTTTAATTTTTGTTAATATTTAAGTGTTTAAGTGTTTACTGTCTCAAATAAATCTAATTTCTTTCTTTCTTTCTTTCTATAATTATATTTCATTCTTATTGCATATAATTGTTGTCTATTTCGTGTCTTACAGTGCAGTGATGGAACCCTGAAAGCCAGCCAAAAAGGTAGACCATCCAATCATGCAACTTCTGCCCCATATCGGTCCTGTCCATCATATAAAAGCATGGAGCTTTTCCTCAACAAGACCCATAAAAGAATAACTAAATACTAATTTATTACTTACTAGCTGCTCTCCGCGTTTTTACCCACAGGGAAAATGTACAGTAATGGGAAACCTATGGGTTTCCCATTACTGTACATTTTCCCGGAATTTTCCATATTTATGTTTCTCTTAAAGAAACTCCTGCAAAGTATTTGAAAACCAAAAAAGATTAATGTAATTGGTGAATTTGTTGTCAAGGTATGGCGTAATTGAGGTAAATAAGGATTAATTTGTATATACTCGTAAATAAAATGTGGCTTATTTATACATAAAACTTTCATAATCGTTTGCTTTGTGACCATACTACATAAAAGAAATAAATCTTTGAAAACTCAGGTGCGTCAGGAAAACTTTGCATGCACCGCTATCTGTTATTTAGTCGTCAATCCCGCGTGGATCTCAGTTTTTAGTAGTTACCTTAACTATACGTCATAGCGTGATGTTTTCCTTCCTCGATATATGGAACATCGAACAGAAACACATTTTTTTTTATTTTCAACACGTAGTTCTTATGATTAGCGCGTTTGGTTAACCAATTAAACTCGTCAGGTTCACAACATTAGCTTAGATGAAAAAAAAAAAACCAAAAAACGGAACCGGCTTCAACACACAAAAGTGTGAAATAACCTGTTGAAGTCGGTACCATGATAGTGCAAAAGTAACTATTATCAAAATATTGTGCTTATGGTACCGACTTGTTGTGTTGTTTCACACTTTTAAGTGTTGAAGTCGATTCCATTTTTTGGTAATTTTTTTTTTTCATCTTGCTACTCACCTACTCCTTGCTACCCACGGGATCAATTGTTGTTGTGTATGTGCACCGATGTCTTCACCCGCAACTCTAATATCGTCGAGGTATGAGTAGCACTTTCCGGTTATTGTAAGGTAACTCAAAGACAGCTCGTCCGATTTTGATGAAATTTAAATGGGACCACCACGGAAATGTACTCTATCAAACAAAAAAAAACATCGAAATCGGTTCATAAACGGCGAAGTTATCCGCGAGCACACATAAAAAAAAGAAATATACGATCGAATTGAGTAACCTCCTTCCTTTTTGAAGTCTGTTAAAAATACATATAAAACAACACAAGGTTTTTACGTGGTTAAATCGCCTGCTGACTGCCGCAAATTAAACATTTCTGAGAAGAGCTTTGTTTCAAATCATCGAACATCTCCTCTGCCTAATCACCAAAGAAGCTGAACAACACGGAATTTAAAATATTAATATAATCAAGAATGTAGGAATATTTTGAAAATGTTATATTCTATATTCATCGAATTGTAACCTTGAACAAAAATAGTTTGAACCTTTATTACTGGAACTAGAAACCTGTTCACTGTTCAGTGCTACGTGTCTCTACGCACGTAGCACACCTTTGTGTCTAGTTGCACCCTGGTCCTATAGATATTTAGGGTTCCGTACGTTTCACAATGGATCGAATCAAGTGATCAAGTTTGAAAAACTGTCGTAATGTGTTCAGGCAACTTATCTTGAGAGTCAGTAAACATTCTAGAGTGATAACATATTCGACCACATCGTCACTAACTATCAAGTGAGATATTGGTCAAGCGCTAGATCGATCCAAATCCCTCTAATATTATAAATGTGAAAGTTTGGATGGATGGATGTTACTCAATCACGCTCAAACAGACGGATTTGGAGGAAAATTGTTATGTAGATACTTTAGGTCCCGGAATAACACATAGGCTACTTTTCATCATCATCATCAATCATCACCTTGCGGCATCACTGATTTTCAGCTTGTTGTGATTTTATGCACCTTTGAAGGTCTAGATTAACTGGACTATTAGTAAGCATGTCATCTATTTTTGAGACAAGCAAAACTGCATTCTAAGGATTGAAAAACACCTAGTACCTAGTTCAAGATTCAGATGTGCTCCCTGATTTAGAACGATAGATTCGATTCGATATTGTTCGTACATTTTAAGATTTTTTATTTATTTGCGAACATTACACTCCACAAACGCCAGGGTCTGTGCCATTTTTTAACTTAAACAGAGAGTCACTAAGGTAGGTACTTTAATCTAGAATTGTATTTAATACTTAGCCATTTAAACATTTGTAAATTGTACCTATAAATTGTTATATCTGCATGAATAAATAAATAATTTCAATAATTTCAATTTAAATATTTTCATTTTATTTTCACATTTATATGAAAAACAGAAGACAACTTTACATACGTATAGGAACACATTACGTAAACTTAAATTTTAATTATTATACATTTTAATTTTTGAAGTTTTATAATTTGTACGTAATTCTAATATATTCAGCTATCAATAACAAAATTGCCCTGCACATGTTTGAACTAGTTCTATATATGGCACACCACCTAGAGTGGGATAAGGACAAGAAGTAGAAGATTGTAATTATCAATTATTCATTATCTGTCAATCTTTTGGGGTTAGTCTTGTGGGGTTAAGTCAAGGCTTATTGGTACAAAATAATAAAAATACCCGTCTAAATAGCCCACTCTGTATGTGTGGCCCATACACAGTGTGTGGGCCATTGTTTACTTCGCGGCTTGCGCAGATGCATCGTATCAAGAAACAGCTACATGAAATAGACAATGTTTATCAGTGTTATTACAAGCGATATACATTTCACTGCCAGCAAGAATTAGTTGCTGACACGCCGTCACACGTCGAACTCAAAGAATGCCCCACCTGCGTTGATTACGAGGAGTAAATGCAAGTGCAGGAGGTCCTTCTCACATTACAATATTGCTCAGCGATAACAGCAACCAGGAGAGCATATTTACATTACCAC
The DNA here is from genome assembly GCA_934044485.1 of Apeira syringaria. NCBI lineage: Eukaryota > Metazoa > Arthropoda > Insecta > Lepidoptera > Geometridae > Apeira > Apeira syringaria. Next base: position 6,022,610 of record OW203655.1, on the reverse strand, counting down.
AGCTACTAACAAAACATGAGTGCAATTCAGTACTCGTTGTGTATATATATCTCGCCTATACATGTTTAAACGGTTTGGCGAAGAGACATCGAGCCCGTGGGAACTGAGAGCTCATCGAATTATCGAAATCTTTTCAGAACGTTTGATTAATGCGACGCATGCATGGTGGTAGGGTACTTTCGAATACCCGCCTGGCTAGCTACCACCCTCATGTTTGAAACTGTCACCAAACACATAGTGTGTTCAGGCAGAGCAGTCCTCGAGAGCCAGTGAGCATTTTAGGTCTAGCGTGATAACATCTTCACATCTCATCAGGGTTACGTGCTGAGGCTCGCGCTCGCCGCCTGGCACGATCATAACTCCCAGATGAAGAATTGCAAATAAGTTCGAAACTGGTCGGAGAGTAATTTTCCAGTGTTTACCACGTGAGTCCTAGTCGGTTTGTTACATTACAATTATGGAAGGAACTCGCGATAGTTTTCAAACTCAAATCTTCACATCGTCACTGACCATCAAGTGAGATAGTGGTCAAACGCTAGATTTATACAGTATACAGTGTAAAAAAAAGACGCGTGATCAAAATGCCCGCACATACTTTGCTCGTATGCAGATAATTGCAATGCTTGTTGCATTGTAATTCAACGGGAAAATGATGTTAGCATCTGGGCACACTGTCAACTGGTAGCGGATTATAACATTTGAGCCATCTATAGGCAGACAACGGCTAGTGGATTGCTCATGCTTATGATAACATTTTCTAAATACATTTATGGTAACATCTTCGACCACATCGTCACTGATCATCAAGTGAGATAGTAGGTCAAACGCTTAATCTATACAATGCATAATAAAAATAGGCAAAGTAAAATTATTTAAGTAAAATACATACAACATAAAATTATTTTATTTACTGCATTTATTTGTATTACCATTTTTTAGTTTCACAAGGTTTGGTAGGAGACAGTGAACCCTGACCACTAGTTGCATCTTGCGGTCGGACCCGCTTGATCTACGATTCTCCCGTAACAGCTCGTAAAAATCTAGTTATTGCAAGAAGAATATAATTATATATATACATATATTAGTAGGAGTAGGTATGATTTTTTTTTTCTAATGCCGAGAAGGAACCATTTTCCTGCTAAATAAGCTTGCAACAATAACAAGACGCTTATATTGTCTTAAATCATTAATCTCAGATAAATAAACCAACCTGGATACTCAAAGCTTAAAATAAACACATATAAGGTACAAAGTATTACAGAAATACTGTTACTTTTTATAATATTACTATACTATTTACGTAATATGTTTATTTTCAATAGTTTGTTACAGATATACTATGTTTAGGGTACACTTATTTATGGATAGAGTGTAATCGTATATAGAAAGAAAGAAAGAAAGAAAGAATAGAAAATATATTTACTGTACACAACAGAACATATAGTTGCAAGAACACTTTTTTTATATAATTATAATATACATATTATATATAGATATATACAATGAAAAAGTATTGTTGTGTACAAAAGGAGCAAGTTCAGCATAATGCTGAGAAGACTAGCCTCCCAGCGCTGGTTTTCAACCTGCTCCTTTCTCACATTAGAATTTATATTATTTTAATGTGGGTAGTGCAGAAGCACTACCCACATATATATATATATATATATACTTATATATATATGTTTTTCATCCCTTTTCATGACAAACCAATACCAAGCCAATCTATATATATAATAATATATAATAAGCCAATCTATCCTATACATATATATAATATACAAAAAGAGTATTTAACACGAATAAGAATGGATATAGAGGTAGAGGAAGGCTGAAGAAGGTATAGATGGACTGTCTGAAGAATGATTTGTTTATGAAAGGTGTGAGCACAGAGACGACTAATGATAGAAGAGAATTGTAGAGGAAAACATGTCGTGGCGACCCCACATAGTGTGGGATAAGGGCAAGAAATAGAAGATTGCGGCTATAATAAGAAATATTTTGTTTATATATTTTTGTTTTATATAAAGAAATTGAGTAGAACACATAGAGACAAAACTTTCGACGTTAACTACAAATGCTGGTGTAATAATGACAATCTCGTTAAAGGATCAATATTATGACATTGCTTTTGATTATGGTACTTAAAACATTTAGGAAAAGACGCATTACAGAATAATTTGATTAATTAATGTAGTCTTACACAAGTAAGGGGTCTATGTAGTGCAAAGTTAGGCAGGACAATACAGGTCGAGGCCTAATTTCCAGTTTAGTAAGTACTTTAACAATTACTTTTCTATAATATTAACTAAAATTATAAATAATATTTTTGATGTTGTATCTACACCGTTGCTTAAAACTAAAAACAAATGAATGAGAGAAAGTTACAACTAGCTCCAGCTGTCACTTTCAAATGGATCAAAATTTTCGTTTAACTATTTCAAACCTTAATAAAAGTAATTGAACTACTTTGTCATGTAAAAACAAAGCAAACGAATATCGAATTCATCGTTCCTGGCGCATGGAGCCAACCTGATCGTGAAAGCCACGCAAAAATAGATACCTATAATCGATTGATATTCTTCTCTATAAATATATCTGTTCTTGACAAATCAGTCGTGATTATTATATAGTGCTGAATGCTAATATGATCTAATAATAACCCTGGCTTCACGATTTATTTCCATCTCTTTCTGTTTACTACAACATGTCACCATCATCTGTCTCACTGGATATCCTACTGCACTCGTGTAAAGGGCGACGAAAAACCGACTTATTCTAGTCAGTCCATTAAATAGGCGATCCACATAGACCCCACTCATTTCCCTGCGCCACAAATCGTTCAATAGAATTACTTTCGACTATTTATGTACGCAAAGAACTTTAGTACGCTATAATATCATCATCATCATCATCATCTCAGCCATAGGACGTCCACTGCTGGACATAGGCCTCCATTGATTTTCCACAAGGACCGGTTGGAAGCGGCCCGCATTCAGCCCTTGCCTGCGATCTTAGTCAGGTCGTCTGTCCACCTGGTCGGTGGCCGTCCTATGCTGCGCTTGCCAGTCCGTGGTCTCCACTCGATAACCTTTCGACCCCAACGGCCATCGGTTCTTCGAGCTTTGTGCCCTGCCCACTGCCACTTCAACTTGCTAATCCGCTGGGCTATGTCGGTGACTTTTGTTCTTCTATGGATGTATAATAATAATATGTTCTAGTCCAAATAGACCCTGTGTTGTCCTGTAGAGTTATTGTTATATAAAAATATCATATATCGAATCATTTCTTAGATCTTTGCTACTATATCTTACCCCTATATGAACTGCTCTGTCTGCATCTATTTTTAAGGATGTGTCTAAGGCATTTAAGGGCCAAATAGCACGATTAAACTTTTATAAGTCTATATTTGAGAGCAAAGCCTGTTTGGAACCTGTGGTTATGAACTGGGATTTGCAGAAAGCTAGATCGAATATCAGATACATATAATACAACTAACTCTCTGCTATTTTGTCAGTTATGTTTACTTGTTTCAGGATGTATTTAAAATACAGCTGTGAAAGGGTACGCCTCTATGCAAACTTATTGAAAGAAATTCTGCCTTCATAAAGAGAAAAGCTCGGGTAGAAAAGCTTTTAATATAAAACTTGAAATGTGAAAATAATCACATATTTCGCAATTCAACGTGGCAATTTTGCTAGCATTCTGGGCACGCTGCCAATTAGTAGCGGGTATTTGAGTTATCTATAGGCTGACAAAAGCAAGTGGATTCTCCTCTTCTCTTCTTTTCTCAGCCAAGCTAGCAGCTAGAGAATTGCTCAAATGTTTTTGTAGTAGCTGTAGTATTGTAATAAGTTATTAGTATTTTATTTTAATAAAGGCCTATGAAAAAAATCTTCAACTTCAACTTATCAAAACGTTTGTTACAGCTTAGTAGTAGACTAGCAGGCAAGTTGTAAGCGTCCTAAGACACATGAGATGACATCATGACCAACTCTGTCTAAATCTTTCTAGATATCAAGAGACAGGTAACACTTCACCATATTTCACTGTTTTTCTATTATTGATTTTACTGGGACTGGCAATGTCAATGGTGCACTGCAGAGCTGTGCTTTTCGATGGAGAATATATATCACATATGAGCAAGCGATTGGCAGCCACCCAAGCTGCCAATCGCTCACCGATGCTCTTGGAAGTCCAGTAGATCAATAACGAAGACTGCCATTCAATTTTGAGTATTACTAACATAAGGGTTTGATGCAAACAACAAACAAACAAACAAAATATTTTATTGACATAAATATTACATTCTATTTTTAAATCCATAGGCTCCTGAACTAGAATGACTGTGTTTCAAGAGCCAGTGGCTTCTCCCATTAAATTGTCGTTATATTATGCCTAAAGAGCTAAAAGTTAATACATACTTATATCAATATAAATCGATATGTCAGCAAATTGTCTGCGCAAATTTATGGATGGTGCGTTGTATCGTGTGTGTGTGTGTGTGTGTGTGTGTGTGTGTGTGTGTGTGTGTGTGTGTGTGTGTGTGTGTGTGTGTGTGTGTGTATGGCTGTGTGTGTGTATGGCTGTGCGTGCGTAAGGGATTGTGTTAGTCCGTTGTGATAGCTTTTAAAGTGAGTTAAAGATAGTACGATATCAGCTTTTCAATACCGTCATAGTCAAACTGACTGAGCCAGGTTAAGATTACTTTCCGCATGCCATTGTTACTGCACTTTAATACGTTGCATTCTTTATTTAGGCTATTATACAAGTGCGGAACAATTACATCGTAATGTCTCTGTGCAAACCTTGAGGAAACGAAAGGGACTGGACATTTTTTTATTCTTTTCGTCGTTTCCGGTAAGCTTGGCACAATTTTCTTATGAAAACGTCGCAGACTTTCAAAGATAAACAGCTTACGAACTGTTAGCACATTAGCTTTTTCGTAAACTGATGTTGTAGGATATCGATATGGTAAGTACATGAGTACTTTGAGGACAGCACGCTGTGCACGTTCTACCGATATTAAATTAGTTTTTACTGCGCTGCCCCATGCACATATGCAGTATCGGATAAGGCATTCCCCCAAAGCTCTGTATGTTTGTAAAACTAATTTGTGGTCTGCAACAGATCGCAGAGCTTTAAAGACGTAGATAAGCTTACGAATCCGGGATGTCAATGCAGTTATATGCATTCTCCAGTTAAGCTTATCATCAATCAAGACGCCGAGGTATTTAATATAATTTACACGTTCTAAGATTGTGCAGCTGCACTCTGTATCGGAAAGTTGGATTCGGTTACGGTTGCACGGGTAAGTGTGTATTTTTACTTTTATACCGATGTCGGGTTCGCCTGAGACAGTTTTACTGTAACACATGTACTTGGTTTTGGTGGTATTGAGGGAAAGAAGACTGTTCTCCAGCCATTTGGTCACATGTGAGAGATGGGTCTCAGCTAGCTCTTTTGCTTTTTGCCACGTCTTATCGTGGATGAGCAGCACTGTATCATCTGCAAACATGAGTAAATCTAAGCTTGGCAAGACAGTACAACATAGTTCATTTATGTATATGAGAAAGAGTGCAGGTCCTAGTGTACTACCCTGCGGCACACCAAAATAGCACTCTGCACTCTTACTCTCATGCTCTCCCACTCGCACACTCTGTGTTCTGTGTACTAAATATTCTGAAAACCATTTAAGGGCCACTCCTCGAATACCAAGATGTTCTAGTCTACTTAACAGAATAGGGACAGAAACAGTGTCGAATGCCTTCTGGAGATCCAGAAAAATACCTATACATTTATTCCCTCCATCGATATAGTTAGTGATCAGGGATGTTAATTTTAAGACCGCATCTTCAGTCGATTTCTTTTCTCGAAAACCATACTGGTTTTGACTTAAAAGTTTATTTTTCTCTAAGTAACGCATCAGTCTTATCTTAACGAGCTTCTCTAAAACTTTAGACAGAGTTGATAAAAGAGAAATAGGACGATAATTTGTTGGACTTGTTTTATCGCCAGTTTTGAAGATGGGGCATACTATAGCTTTTTTAAAACTAGTGGGAAAGATGCCACTTTCAAAGCTCAAGTTACAAATAAATGCTATAGGGTCTGCCAAACACGTTACGGACTGCCTCAATATTCTAGTCGTTATTTTATCCCAACCAGGTGCGCTGTGTAGTTTTAACCCTTTTTTTTTTTTTTTTTTTTTTTTTTTTTTTTTTTTTTTTCCCGGGGAAATCCTTTATGGATACCACCGGCCGGGGGAGGCACGGTGGTTATGTGGGAGTCCCCGCCAGAGTGGCGAGTGTACCCACTAAAACCCCGGGGTGTTCCTCCGTCGTCGGCAAGTGACGGGGGGCACGGTCCCGCTTGCGCACTATCCGCAGCCCCCGTCGACGCCGCTGCCCGCCTTGCGACGGGCCCACCTCGGGGAGGGATTCCTCCCTCACCCCTCGTGCACGATGCCCTCGGGAACACATCGAGGGCATCGCCACCTCGGAGGGCTCATACTTGGGGGGTGCCAGACGCCCCCGCATCTAGCACCCTCGGCCCTCTCAGCGGAGACGGAGTGCGGGTCCGATCAGCCCGCCTCCGTGTCCGCGCTCGCCGAAGCGGGTGAGAGAGAGGATCCCTTTCTCTCTCCCGCTCCGCGGCCTCCCTCTGTGACATCACCGTTTCACAGAAGGAGGCGACCGCCTCCCACGACCTCTCATCACCGACCATCTTGGCTAAGACGGCCGGCAAGGAGAGGTCAGTGCCTCCCAGAGCCGCGACCAAAGCTCGGCGCGGCTCGGCTCCTCCCGGACAAGCCTCCAGTGCGTGCTGGGCGGAGTCTTCCGCGTGCCCACACTGGTGGCAGACCGGGGAGACTTCCCTCCTGGCACAACGGTGCAGGTACCTCCCAAAGCAACCATGCCCCGAGAGGACCTGCGACAGCCTATAGGAGAGCCTCCCATGCCTCCGGTTAACCCACTCTCCGAGTATGGGACGGATAGCCTCGAGGAGTCGTCGAGCGCTATCCCCCCTCTGCGTGGGTTCTGCGAGGAGCCTTCCCTCCCACTGCGTGATGGCGGATGCCCTGGCTTCCTCCCGCCAGAGCATCACCTCCCTCGGCGCCGGTCGCTCGTTACGCTCCCGTGCTTCGGCTCTACGCCAGTAGACCGAGGCAAGGACTTCAGCCTCAAGGTCCCACGGAAGCGTCCCGGCGAGGGCGCATGCCACCTCATGAGAGAGTGTGCGGTACCCTCTGCACACTCTCTTTGCCATCACGCGTTGCGCTCCGATCAGCAGGGCGGTAGTCTGCCGATCGAGCTGTCCCGCCCATATCGGGGCGCCATAGAGCGCCATGGAGCCGACCACCGCGGTATACAGCCGCCGGCAGCTCCCCTCTCCTCCACCGATGTTCGGGAGGAGGCGGCTCAGTGCTCCGGCCGTCGCCACGAGTTTCGGGGACAGCCGTCGCATATGCGCCCCGAACTTCCACCTCCCGTCAAGGACAACACCCAAGTACTTGAGCGTTGTCCGGACAGGGATGGGGGTACCTCCCACCACTATGGTGGAGCCTGCAGGTGGCGCTCGTCGGGGTCCATGAAAACACATGGCCTCCGACTTATGGAGCGCGACCTCCAGGCCCAGCATCCGGATCCTGGACACGGCCGTCGCGACAGCGGCTGTTGCCAGGATCACTGCCTCCCTGTAGCTCTGCCCCCGCGCGGTCACCAGTGTGTCGTCAGCGTAGCAAACTACGTCGACTCCACGAAGGTTACCGCAGCGGAGGACCCAATCGTACCCAATGTTCCACAAGAGTGGTCCGAGGACAGACCCCTGTGGAACACCGCGCGTCATGGGGCTACGTCCCACCCCTTGGGTCGTCGAGTAGACTACCTCTCTATCGGAGAGGTAGTCCTCGACGAGCCTCCGCAGGTACCTGGGCACATTGTGGTGCCCCAGGCCCGCGTGTATCGTGCTCCACGGGAGCGTGTTGAATGCGTTGGCGATGTCCAACGATGTGGCCAACAACACGCCTCCACTGGAGCACGCCTCCTCGGAAAGGTCGCGGACGCGCGAGATCGCGTCGATCGTCGAGCGACCCCTCCGGAAACCGAACTGGTTGGGCGCCAGGTCCGGTCCGGTCGTCTCGAGGTGCTTGACAAGGCGGGCAGCGACTATTCTCTCGAACAGCTTGCCGGCCTCATCAAGCAGCACGATGGGACGATACCCCACGGGCTCGTCCGCTGGACGACCCTCCTTCCTTATGAGGACGAGGATGCCCCTTCTCCACCGTCTGGGAAATCTGCCAACCCTGAGGCACTTGTCAAAGACACCTCTCAGGGCGGTGCCCAGGTGCTCCAAGGAGAGGGCCCACACGCGGCCCGGTATGCCGTCAGGCCCGGGTGCCGTGTTCTTGGCCCTCATCCTGAGCACTGCAGCACCTAGCTCTCCCTCGGAGATGGGGGCAGGCTCGTCCTCTCCCTCGGCGAGATCGGCCGATAGGGCGGCCACAGCAGTGGGAGGTGTGAAGTCGGTCCCCGGCGCACCGGGGAACAATCCCTCGACCACTCTTTGCAGCACCACCGGTTGGAGCGAGGCCGTGGTGGGGGGACCGCAGGGGCGGAGCTTTTGTCTCGCCCATAAGTACGGTCGACCCCACGGATCGCGCTCAAGCCCTTCCAGCAGTTGCTGCCAAGCCTGCTTCTTGGCCTCCCCTATCGCTATGCGTAGGGCCCTGGAAGCCTCCCTGTAGGCGGCGTACAGAGACTCGGTGTTTTCGGTCTCTTGCCGCCTACGCCTTCTATACCGCTGGTATTGGCGTCTCCTCGTCACGCAGCGTCTCCGAAGTTCGGCGATCTCCTCCGACCACCAGTAGACCTGGCGTCTGGGCTGTGGGGCACCCGAACGCGGCATCGCGGCGTCGCAGATACGCGTAACCGCCTCACACAGCCTGTCCGCCATCGCGTCCGGGTCTACTGGTTCCGGTTCCTGAGGAGCGCCACTCCACGCTTCGACGAGGATCGCCTCCAGCAGTAGTTCGGCATCGAGGCGCTTCAGGGCCCACCGCGGGCCGATCTCGCTCCCTCCTCTTCCTCCTCCTCCTGACACTGCGTCCGTCGGGGACGGGGAGACGCTAAACCGGATGTACCGGTGATCGGATAGCGTCTCCGCGTCCACCAGCACCTGCCAGTCGCGAATGCGGCAGGTGAGGTCTGGGGTGGCAAACGTCAGATCGACGATCGAGCCACCCTGTTGACGGACACAGGTGTTCTCCCTGCCTCGGTTCATGATACAGAGACCCACCTCGGTTGACCACTCCAAGACCATGTCGCCTCGAAGATCCGTCGCCGGGGACCCCCACGCCAAGGATTTGGCATTGAAGTCCCCGAGCACGACAACGGGGCGCGGGCGGGTCTGACCAACAAAGGTCCCCACCTCACCGAGAAGGGTCTCTAGCTCGTGAACCGGCCTGTTGCCGGAGCTATACAATCCGACGATGACGACTTGGCCCAAACAAGCCGTCACGTATCCCCTGCCCCTCGTCACTCCCTCGAGGGGGGGGGAGCGGGCCGGCGACTGTGTGGTGATCGCCACTAAGCCGTCGAGGTCCCCAACCCAGTCAACCCGGGGCGGGACGGCGTACGGCTCGGCGATCACACCAACGCTGATCAACCGCTCCGCCAGGGATTGTAGGAATAAATCCTGTGCCCGGGCGGAGTGGTTGAGGTTCGCCTGGAGGAAGGTTAGGGCCATACTAACCCACCTCCATTTGAGCCACCGGCCCTTTGTCGGGGGGAGGCGGCCGCGGCTTGGCCGTAGCCTCAGCCGCAGCGGCCCTTCTCTTGGCCCTTGACTTGGCCGGGGGCTTGGCGCAAGCCTTGCCCCCGGAGAGGTGATCCGCCGACTTCCCAGCTGCTTCGCAGATGGTGCAGTGGGGAGTGGCGGAGCAATCCCGGGCCTTATGGGCCTTTTGACCGCAGCGATAGCACTGATCGCTACGGTCAACCTCGGACTTGCACTGGGCCGCAATGTGGCCCAGCGCAAGGCAGCGGAAGCAGCGGCGGGGTCGGGCGTCTAAGACGACGACCCGGGCCGCTACCCAGCCCACTAAGATACGCCCCCCACTGGACATTATCTTCTTAGCGGCCACGGTGGGACAGCGCACGAAGGCGGTCCCCATCCCCCCGGCTCCGCGGCGAATCGTGCCGACGGAGACAGACTGGGTGGGGCAGTCGCCCGCCTTCGCGAGCACCTCTGCCAGCTCCTCTGACGTTATGGAGTCGTCCAGGCCGTTGACTCTCAGGTCACTGGTGGTGACCGGCCTGGAGACTCGCACCTCCTCCTCGCTCCCGAAGACTTCCTTGAGTCTTCCGGCGAGGACGTCCGCCTTGGTGGCATTGTCCGCGCCGGAGACCTCTAGGATTCGGGCCCCGGTGGCCGCCGTTCTGATTTTTAGCGGCGGCACCCCCAACTCCTCCAGATTTATGTTCGCCTTGGCCCGCTCGATGACCTTGGCGAACGTCATGCCCTTCTCCGCCGCCCCTGATTGCAGCGTCAGTACGACGGCTGCCGTTTTCGGGGGGCGGAGTTTTGCCGCTCGTGCGCCGGTGGTCTGCGCAATAGGAGCGGGCTTCTTCTTGGGCTTCTTCTTTTTTCCTCTGGAGTTGGAGGTAGGACCAGGAGGAGCGTCCCTCTGCCTCTCCCGACCCCGTCTCGCCACCTCATTCCATGGCTCTGATAGTGGAGCCGGAACGGGGGCGGGAACAAAGCGCTCCGCCGGTGTAGGGGCACCCCGTGTGCCACGCGTCTGGGTGGCAGGGGCTCTCGCTGGGGCGCGGGCGGGCGCAGTGCTGCGGCTTGTGGCCGCCGCCGGGCGCGACTCGGCCTCCCTACGCCGATCTGCGGCAAGTGGGGGCCTGACCGTCCTGGCCGGCAGCAGCCTCTCCTCCAGGCCTGCGAAGCGGGCATTGAGCATGGTGCCGACTTGCACCATGATCTGCCGCATACCCTCCTCCGTGAGGGGGGATTGGGCCGAGGTCTTGGTCGGCACCAATCTCGGAGTTGGGTTCAGAGTCGGCGCAGGAGGCGCTCGGGCCGCCTTAAGCTGTTGCATCTCTCGTCGGAGCTCTTTGAGGTCCGACGAGAGCTGCTTATTCGCTTCGACGAGGAGGGCCATCTCCTCCGTAATCGTGCGGGCACGTGTCTCCTGGAACGAGGCCTTGATGGTCGCAGCGGCGTCCTTCAAGGCCTTGACACACGTGCCCTTTAAATGCTTGGACCTAGTGGCCACCATCAAAACGGTGTCCACCGAGTCCATCACCATAGTCTCCAGCTGGGCAGCATCGCAGCTGCCCAGCTGGGGATTTCCCGGCGTCCGCACTGGAACTTTCCGGAAGGAGGCCCTCTTCTCCAGCTCGTCTTCGAGCGATTGCTCGGCGGCAGCCTGTTTCGCTGCTTGCGCGGCGCGGGTTGGTGGGCGCCTTGAGGTGGTGGGTAGGCGTCCTTTTCCACGCTGCGCAGTCGGGACCTTGGGTGACGGTGAGGAGTCACCCTGGTCCTCTTCTTCCTCGGCGCCTCGCTGGCGCTTACGCTGTTTTCGTCTCGCAGCTACGCGAGACGAAATCGTCTCCCAACTCATGTTGTCGGAATCCGACTCCCCCGAAATAGATATCGGAATAGGAGTCGGAGTTCCGAGAGCATGAGCGTTCTTCTCGGAGCCACTTGCGACGCCACTAGAAGTGTCGCGGTGGCCAAGGAGAACCACCAGTGGGGTCCTCTTCTCCTCCAAATCGTTGTCCGTGGTCTTGCTTTGGTCATCAAGTCGTGCAGGTTCATGTTCCGTGTTCGTATTGCCAGTGTCGTCGGTACGTGAGCTCCGGCCGGAGCCCACGAGGCGGTTGTTGCCCCCCCCAGATACGATGGGGCGCTTAGACTGAGGAATATTACCAATCGCCTTGTTTTCCATGATTTTTCCCATTTAAAGGGTGGGGACCCTTTGGTGCCCTAGCGGCCGGGTTCCCCCCGACCATGCATCCTCTTGGCGGGCACCGAACCGTAGGATTCGGAGACGCATGGGGCCCGACAGGGTGGCCGAGTTGACCCTCCCTGCCGCGCATCGCAGGCCTTGCAGGCCCGCCATCCTTCGACCCGAAGGTCCGCTGCGGCATATTGCCGCCGTCTCAGTTTTGCCCGACAGGGTGGCCGGGTTGACCCTCCCTGCCGCGCCGCCGGCCTTGAAGGCCAGCCATCCACCGACCCGAAGGTCCGCTGCGGCATATTGCCGCCGACCCAGTTTTGCCCGACAGGGTGGCCGGGTTGACCCTCCCTGCCGCGCCGCCGGCCTTGAAGGCCAGCCATCCACCGACCCGAAGGTCCGCTGCGACTCGACGTCGCTACTCCTCCTCGTGCCCGACAGGGTGGCCGGGTTGACCCTCCCTGCCGCGCCGCCAGCCTTGCAGGCTGGCCATCCTCCGACCCGAAGGTCCGCTGAGTTCCTTGCCGAACTCCTGGCATCCCTCCTATGACGCTCCTCACCAACCGCGCCATCTTGCCTCATCCACTTCAACCTATCAACGCTATAGGGCAGAAGTGGAGAGACGTCCCCCACGTCAAGCTCTTCGCCAGCGACCCACTGTCCACTGTTGCCCGGGGTGCACCACGAGGAGGTGGCTTGACCTCGCACCCCGTGTAGTTTTAACCCTAAAATAACATTTCTAACCTCAGTGGGATCAGTAGGAAATAAGGTCATAGAGTCGACCGGTGAATATGATATTTTTGTCTGTGATGCGAGCTCACTTTCTGTGACATTCATCATTTCCAAAGTCTTATCTGCAAGCACTCCTCCAATAGATGTAAAATACTTATTGACCTCATTAAGTGATTGGATTGGTTTATCATTTATATACAGTAATTCATTTGAGGGCACTTTTGCCTTACTAAGATTGCACACCTCTTTTACTACCTTCCAAGTTTGTTTCATGTTATTCCTGCTTTTTATCAATTCATTTTTATAGTAATCTTTTTTTAAGCTACGTATTATTTTATTACAAACGTTCCTATACTTAGTATATTTCTGTTTCAATATGTCATTATCAGGCGCTTTTTTAACCTTCATATGGAGCTTGTCTCTTTTTCTAATACATTTTACAACACCTTTAGTGATCCAAGGTTTAAGAGGTTGGTTTCTTTTTGATACCGCTATCTTTAGAGAATTATTATTTATTATACCAAGTACAGTTGCTGTTAGTAACTCCGTTGCGATATTAACCTCACTGTGTTTATATAAATTATGCCAGGACTCTTCTGTGAGAGTATCACGAATATTTTCAAGATTAACTTTAACAGTGTTATATGTTATTGGTTTTTTAAATACTTTGCTGTTGTTAATATAAAGTAAAATAGTAGAATGGACCTTTTCCTCAAAAATAATTGTTTTCCAAACACTGACCGTTTTAATCATAAAGTGGTCTAGACAGGTTGTAACTCTTGTGGGGAGATTAATTCCTACTCTAAGACCATGCATAGCCATAAGATTTAAATATTCTTGTGAATATGCTGTGAGATTGTTGGGTATTGTGTCAATATTTATATCGCCTGTAAGTATCACATTTTCAGTAGAAATGTTTTCAAGAAGAGCGTCTAGAGATTCTAGATAGTTTCTAGGGTTTTGAAAACAATGTGGACGATACGAACATATCACCGTATAATCAGGTGGAACGCTTATAACAAGACAGTTACCATCCAATAAGTTGGGTTCGCATGAAGTAGCACCTATTTCTTTTCGTACGTATACCACAACACCATCATTTTTATTATAACTTTTTTGTGACCAAAACATACTGTAGTTATCTACACTAGGTGGCGGATTTTGGTGATTAGTCCAGCACTCCGTGAGTACAAGCATATCTATAGTAATATCAAGACTGGAAACAAATACTAAGAAGTTATCGAGATTACAGTTTATACTCCGAATATTTACTGTAATAATCGCAAATGACTGCTTGTTGTTAACATCCGCATTCAGGAATTTACAACACCCCTTGGAACCGCTAAATAAATGACAATCGACAATATCGGTGTTGTCAATTTCTTCAAAAAGGAAGGTGTTGTCATCCATAACAATTATTGTGGATAGTAATAGGGTGCATTAAACTGGCTATCATCAAAACGAGTGTTTTGTGAGGTAAATTAGATACTAGAACTATTTTGATTTTGTAACTATTATCATAATCATGTATTAGTAATTTGTCGTGTATATAGAATATAAGGAAAGCTATCTTTGCGTGTGTTATTTGTATTGTGTAAATGTGTGTGTATTGTGTGTAGTATCGAAATGTTTTGAAATGGTTGTATGACATACTTGTATAGTGATTATTTAGCACAAAACTAAAAATTGCAGATTGTTGACTACTTAAACTATGCTTACACTGTGGGTTAATTAAAAGGCAAAACGTTACTAGTCATGAACTTTTGAGCCTTTCTAGATCACTCTCGTCATCAACTTTTGCAAGTGATTCTCCTTCTTTTCTTCTCAAATATATTTTACCTCGTGATGTCCAGCAATATCTATAACCGTTGCTTTTAGCAAACTCCCTAGCCAAGAAAAAGAGCTTCTTTGTCTGTGCTGTGAGACCCTCTGATACAAAAATCGGCTTTGATGGCCCTTCTATTTTTATATTCGATGTACTGAATTTTGCGGTAGAATATTTCTTATTATAAGCCTTCACCGATCCGACGATTTTATCTCTTAGTAGCACATTTGATAGTTCCGCAACTATGGGCTGACTATTATCACTTTTGGTGTTGATACGGTAGGTATCTCGGACATCTGCTGGCTGTATTGACACATTAAGTGAATCCCCAACTCTTTTAACAATGCTTAAGAGATCTTCTTTGGTTTCTGTTGCGTTTTTTTTGGGTACATTGCGGATTTCCACAGTCGTGCTACGAAAAGTGCGCTCCATTTGCTCAAGTCGCATTTCTAGAGTCTTAATATGTTTGCGGTCCATAGATTTTTCCTTTTCCAAGGTGTTCAATCTAGTAACCATTTCATCGTATTTTTTACCCAAAAATTCAATGGAGTTAGTAATTGCGGAGTTTTGCTGAGTATGCGTGTTAATCCCATCCTGCACCTTGTTCGTCAAAACTGTAAACTTTTTGTCTTGATCTTTCTTAAGTGTAGCAAACATTTCCAGTATTTCAGATCTGCTAACGCCATCTTGTCTTTGATCTTGATTTGAGTGGGACTGCTTTTCACTCTGTACTGTACTCATGATAGCAGCAAATTTTTCATCCAGATCTTCTTTTAGGGCCGCGAACATTTCTAACACCTCAGTCCTACTAGCCCTGTCATCTTGCTTTCGTTTACGCATTGTTATGTTTGAGTCGCTGTTAGCATGCTCTCGAGATGCTTTGGGTGCGGAGAGCATTTCACTCGGAGGCGAATTAATATTCGAGTCCGATTTGCAATGCGTCATCGTACGCATTGTGGGTGAATCAGTTGAAGGTGGTGGAGTGCGTCTAAGTGGCATCCTAAATTCTTTTAGTCGTTCGGTTTTAAGTTTGCCTATGTACGCTAGGCACACTATTGGAATTTCTACGTTGAAATACAGCAAGGCGCTTACGCGGCGTGATATGTGTCGCGTGTCTGTCAGCGGCAGACGCAACTGCGGCGGCGAGGCAGTGAAGGACGAGTAGCCGGATCTCAGCAAGCAACAGGTGGTTCAAACACAAATATACTACGTACACATCTGCGCCGGCGCCGGCAAGGCAGCGAAACCAAGGCGAGTACCCGGAGGTCAGCAAGCAGCAGGTGGTTCAAACATGTATATATATATATATATATATATATATATATATATATACTGCGTATAGCGGTAGACACTTCTGCGGCGGCGCCCGCAAGGCAGCGAAACCAAGGCGAGTACTCGGAGGTCAGCAAGCAGCAGGTGGTTCAAACATGTATATATATACTGCGTACAGCGGTAGACACTTCTGCGGCGGCGCCCGCAAGGCAGCGAAACCAAGGCGAGTACCAGGAGATCAGCTAGCAGAGGGTGGTTCAATCATATATATATATACTATACGTGCAGGGGTAGACACATCTGCGGCGGCGCCGGCAAGGCAGCGAAACCAAGGCGAGTACCCGGAGGTCAGCAAGCAGCAGGTGGTTCAAACATAAATGTATACTACGTGCAGCGGTAGACACATCTGCGGCGGCGCCGGCAAGGCAGCGAAACCAAGGCGAGTACGCGGAGCTCAGCAAGCAACAGGTGGTTCGCGCAGGCAGACGGCAGTCATTCCATTCGCTTTACATGTGTTACACTCACCGACGCGCCGCGAGACCGTCGAGCTGCTGTAGGTTTATGGGTTCCTATTTTTCGCTACCACTTTATTACGTATTAATATCACTTTATTTTAAAAATAAAATTCAAAAATGAGGACTAGTTGACACGACTGCACTGCGCAGGGGTCCGGGGAGAAGGAACTGCGTACTGAGGATCCATACAACTAGGATCATTCATCTTCCCAGTAAGTGGACAGTTTCACACCTTAAGCGTGGAATGGATTTAAAGGCTGCATTAAGGGTCCGTAACCAACTACTATACAAAATTAGTGTTTAGATCTACTCTCGAGTAGAGAGAGATCTTGGACCTTATTTATAAGAGCGAGTATTTCGTGGCCCCACCTTGTTCACGCTTGCAACCGCTCAGGTCAAGGCAAAGCCACGTTCAACTTATAATACTTAAATTGTTAAATTGCAGCAATTTATCTCATTTGCTTTTTTAGATTCGCCACTGTGATAGATAAGGTTATACGTAATTGATCCGAGTTCTAGGCTCGATATTCTGTCTGGATTTGATTTATGATCATTAGTTATACAAATGTTGAATAATGAGGTAGCAACAGTTCATTTCTACATATTGAAATAATACTTGTGTCACGGTTGTTTAAACACTCAAGATTGTTACTACATAAAATTCCCTTTGCGCCGTGGTGGTGCCGGCCTAGAATAGTACTCCCCCATCTCTTCCCGTGGGTGCCGTAAGAGTCGGCTAAGGGTTCACTTATCAGAAGGTGGGCAGCAGCGCCTTCTGAGGGTTGGAAATAATACTGCGCTCGCCAACCCGCCTGCCAAGCGTGGCGAGTATTGGCAAATCCCTCCTATATGGGGGAGGCATACGTCCAGCAGTGGACGCACATGGCTGAAAAAAGAAAAAAAGAAAGAAAATTCCCTTCGCGATTTACTTAAAACATTTAAATAAGTTTAGTAATCAATTGCCATGCATTAATCAGAATGATTCAACTTCTGAAATAGCTGCACCATGCGGTTTCGTCTGCGTTATCAACGGTTTCAGCATATCTTAGTTTTTAACCGATACACATCCTCGACTACGTCGTCACTGACCATCAAGTGAGAAAGTGGTCAAACGCTAGATTGTCTGTATAAAAAACCGTACATTATTCCAGGATATATGGTGACCTGTGTGGTATTATGGCAGATTACAATTTATCTCAGTGCCTTAACCGATAATCTGCGTTTACCACAACTTACTCCGGTAATACCATGAATGGGTGACCGCTGCTGGAATTTACAATAGATTATATTTTTTATACTGAGTGGATTTAGCGCTTGACCATTATCTCACTCGATGGTCAGTGATTATTTATGGTCGAAGATGTTTTCACGCTAGGGCCGTGTAGCTAGCCGGGTGGCTACTCTGAAGTACCCTACCAACATGCTAGGTATTTGATAACAATGTCACCTTCACTGGAGGCTCAACACGTTGGTGGAAATCGAACCAGCGTCCGTCTAGTTGACAGCCGACCCTCCCACCGCTGAGCTATTATCGCATCCGAGTTTGGGCTGATTATTCTAAGTGTGAACTCCTTAGTCCACTCTGGTTCTGCTAGTTATGCCATATCTTATAATTATTATACGCTATTTTTATACAAACTAAGGTTCGAGTACTTCAGAAAATATTTTCGAACAAATGAACAGGGTTTTAATAAAATGCTTGGGAATTTAATAAAAAAAAATCCCAACGAGGAACATTATTACAATTGAAAATGTTACATTCATTGGGAACAAATTAAATAAATGTCTATGAACACGCAGTAGGCACCTAGTATTTTTTTTATAAAGGAAACTTAGTTTCCTAGTTTTTAGGAATTTTAGTCTTTTTTAGTCTCAGCTTAAAAAAGTATCAAATAAAATGTCTAGTTTTTGATACGTTACTGTAACCGTCGTGCCTCATAATGTTGCAGTTTGTAGTATCGATAAAAATGAGGCAAAATGAATATTTATTGGTAAGTAATAACGCTCCTCGACCTACAAACAATAGGTTCGTAGAAATAATTCTCTTGTTACTTAAAGCATTCTGTTTTAATTGATAAACCATTTCAGTGTTTTCATTTACAATCCCTATTCTTAACCTTTACTAACTACGATAATATGATTGTATTATAATTACAAATGATTTGATGTTACTAGCAAGTAATCATCCCCGTCATCATCATCATCATCATCATCATCATCTCAGCCATATGATGTCAAATGGAGGACTTAATATGCCTCCCACAAGGATTGGTTGGAAGCCACTCGCATCCTAATCCTGCCATCTTGGTCTGGTCGTCTGCCCACCTGGTTGGCTAGCGTCAAAGGTCCTGTATGAATGAAGGATTGAATAAATAATCGTTTATTTGCCACAAATGTTAAAAAAAGAACATGGTAATAGTTGTGAACTCGAAGTGTTCTCGAAGTCTGTACTCGAAGACCTTTCCATCGGCCAACAACTCTACGAGGTTTGTGCCCAGCTTGCGTACATCAATTTACTAACCTGCTGGGTTATGTCGGTGATTTTCCTTAAGAAACCTCGAGCATAGCTCTCTCCATAGCTCGTTGTGCGATCTTGAGCTTGCTTACAAGGCTCGTGGTTAGAGACCAGGTTTTGGTTCCGTATGTGATCACTAGTATTTCATACTGGTCAAGGACTATTGCGGACAGGGTTTTACATCCAGGAATAATTATACAGAACTTAAAACTTTCATGTAATATTATTAAGCCTTTTATTTTATACATGAAGCTGCATATATAGCTAATAAATGAGCACTATATTATAAAATATTTAAATGTCATTTATCTGCAAGAAACCCCCCCAGGAGAGCCTTCACCTGACCTCGTTCAAAGAAGCCCATGTTTCCTTATCTTGGGCTGTTTGTAACCGCCCATTACTAGTGAATAATCTTTCTCAGTATCGTTTCTCACTAGGGCCTTTACACACTGTCACCCTTTTGGTCCATCGCTCGTTTTTTGGTAGCCCATTTTTTTTCCAGGATTTGGGAAACCTTAATGCAGCAATGTTGATTTAACAAATTAGACTATCGATCCAAAAACAGAGCAAAGAATGAAAAGTATAACCTCCACATATTAACCAAAGATATTATAATATATTTATATGAGGTAGATGTCGCACAAGCGCGCGGAAAAATTAAGTCAATTGTAGTAATTTTCATTGCGACGCATATTTCAAGCGCAAGGCTAAACATATAGCTATCCTTTTCTATATTATTTGTACCGTATTATCTGTCGCAGTAAGCATGTTTATGTCGTAGAGGAATAAAATCTGAGCCCCGCGCAGTATGAATATACGTCATCTTTAGTAAAACATCATTGTATAATAACTAATTATATGGCATCGCAGATCGTGCTCGTATTCTTGCTGTTTCTGTGTAAGTACCTGCTCTTTGGTTACAGACGATTCCTTCCTTTAGTAGGTAAAGGTAATATTTTGGACCAGACGGGTCCTTCTTTCGGGTCGTCGGGCTTTTCGTTTAGCTGCTAGCTTACGCTTGGATGTAAAATGCTATGAAACCCATCACTGCCAGTGTGGTACTTGCAGTTGATCAACTCGGTCACCATGGGTTTTCTTGTTCTAGAAGTGCTGGCTGATTTTCCCGCCTGGCTAGCGGGATATATTAACAATATAATTCTTCGGGCTTTTACCAGCGCCAATGTTGCAGCCATTCTTGAACCAAATGGTTTCATGCGTGAGATGGTAAAAGACCTGACGGCATGGCACTTATTCTCTGGAAGTTAGGGCGGCCTTTTGTGTGGGACGGACTTGTGGGACTTGTAAATGATATTGTATATACATTATAAACAATAATAATTGTACAGTAATTATTTAGCATAAGATTTTTAGTATTTTCTAGTATTTTTACACTTGGTAACGCTGGCAACATTCTGTAGCGGCGACCATACGATGTGACTCAGGAGGTTACTCAAGAACCTTGACTTTAAACCTTCATCAATAGCAGTAGCGGCGGCAGATAGCGGGCGTCGCTGCTGCCTTGCGTGGTCAACACGCATGCGCAACAAACTACTTAATATACACAACTTATTTTCATATCGTGACCATAATAAATTATTTAAAAAATTAACGGACATCCGGAGTTTTATTCACGGCCATGATCTCATATATTTGGTATAAGTAGATAATTAGCATTTTAATTTATAAAGGCATCGGCCCAGTTAAAAAACACTAAGAAGTAGTTTTGGTAATTATAGATTCCTCTAGTTCTCTGAGGTACAATTCTAAGGTTGAGTTTTTCGTCTTCGATTATATCGTCGCTTCCGTATGGGCACTAAATGCGAACTTAGTGTAGATATTATTAAGTAATTGCCATGTGACGTCACAAAGCTCAAGAGTTCCCCTACTACGCCCTGTCACATTTATGTCACTCTAATAATCGTAAAATATTCCCAATTTATTCCCAAAACCATTTAAAAAAAAACTAGGTTAGGTTGTTGAAAATAAAAGTAGGATATACAGTAAAATTTGTAAGGTTGGCTACACTAGCCGTCCGCGCCGATAGCAGCGGCGACCGCCACGCCGTCGGGCCACACCAACCGAAGGTGAAAGTCAAGGCCGCACGTAACTGCTCTAATGACCACCATCATGCGTTATGTAACCGAATGCATTAACTAATTTTAACATTAAACTCACGATTTGAACATTTATTTTCCATTAGTTTTAATGTTGGCTACTTACGTAAAATATTCCTTCTAGAACAATACCGTAATACCCAATGATATTTTACTAAAGATGACGTATATTCATACTGTGCGGTGCTCAGATTTTGTTCCTTTACGACTTAAACATGCTTACGGCGACAGATAATACGGTACAAAAAATATAGAAAAGTATAGCTATATGTTTACACTTGCGCTTGAAATACGCGTCGTAGTCAAAATAACTACAATTGACTTAATTTTGCCGCCTCAGTTTCCGCGCGCTTGTGCGACATCTACCTCATATAAACATAAAATATCATTGGTAATACCTACGTAACAATACCTATTTGTGGGAGTCAGTGGACTTTTCTTCGACAATCTTCCAATTTATTAGTATGTACGACAAATATATTCAAAACTAGTAGCACCCCGCGGTTTCACCCGCGTGGATTACGGTTTTCCCGCTACCTCAACTATCTCTCGGGAACTATACTATTTCCGGGATTAAAGTATCCAGAGTTTGAAGTTTTTTTCTTGATGTAATTAATACTTTCATTATAATTTTGTAGAATTAGCTGAATTTAAGACTCGTTCGCTCCGAATCTATGCAATCTGCAGAGTGATTATGTACATACAGATATAGTGCACGCCTTCTATCTTATTTTTTTTTTTATTTTTTTTTTTAATCACTCTCTTACCCCCGCACTAGGATTCCCTGTATCGCGGGAGGCATGGACACACACAATCACAGCACACAAACATCCAAGACCCGGGACAAACATCTACACTCATCGCACAAATGTTTGCCCCTGCCGGGATTCGAACCCAGGGTCGCGGTGACACAGAAGTCATGTCGATGACACAAACCACTGCGCCACGGGACCGTCCCGTGGACGTCCCGTCCCCCCATATTATATAACTAGCTGCGCCCGCGGTTTTACCTGCGTGGTAATGAAAAACGGTGAATAATGAAAAACTTTAACCAAGACCCTGTTAAAAATGTATTCGGGAAGATCAAGGAGTTATGGTGTCGTAAATAGTGTGCCAAAAACGATGGCATTTTAAGAATCTTTATATGTATGTTACGATGGTGAAGATGAGGCTACAAGTGCGGCGCTAAATTATTAAAGAAGCACAAACATTACTAAAATAGAAATTAAAATAAAGCTGTTGTTTTATTTCATACCTTGGTTTCAAGCAAATTTTTGTATAAATATTTGTTGCTCCTTCACGCTCAAACGGCTACACTGATTTTGGTGAAATTTTGTATGGAGATATTTTAGACACTAGATTAACACAGAGACTACTTTTCGTCCCGAAAATAATAGCACTTCCTGTGGACTACGCAAATAAACCAAATGCCTCTGTTACTCTTTCACGCCCAAACAGCTGTACCAATGTTGATGAAATTTGGAAAACCATAATCCACTTGGGTGAAAGCGCGGGTCGCTACTAGTAAACAATAATGCTTTGCTTGACTAGGCCAACTAATGTAAAGTCGTTTTTAATATTTCTGATATCTATGTTACATTAAAAAATATTTCTGTATTTTTTTCTAGCAATATGTTAGAAGAAATAATAAGAAGTATAAAAACAGCTGTAGCAGTTACTGCTTTGGGCATCTATAGTAAGATAATAGCTAAAGGTAATCAATATTACATAGATATTTATAGTATGGTTTGTCCTATAAATTACAATGCTCTTTCCCGTAGGTACCGTATACCGGTAAATATATTCGTTATAATTTGTAATTGTATATATTATAAAATTCGTTATACTTCGTTATACTATTCGCCGGAACCACCATTTGCCGTGGTGAATAGTACTCCCCCATCTCTTCCCGCCGTGGGTGCCGTAAGAGTCTAATCCATCCTGCCGTTTAGGCATGAAAGAATAACAAACATTCATGCATCTATCCACCCAAACTTTCACATTTATAATAATATAGTAGAGCCTCGCGGTTTCACCCGCCTAGATTGCGGTTTTCCCGCTACGTCAATAATCCCATGGGAATCATACATTTTACCGGGATAAAAAGTAGCCTATTTGCTATTCCAAACTATAATCTATCTCTGAGCCAAATTTCATCCAGATCCCTTCAGCCGTTCTGGCGTGATTGAGCAACAAACACCCATCCATCCATCCAAACTTTGGCATTTATGTAATGTTATTAAGTGGGATTAGTGGAATGGGATTACCTAGTACAATGACATAAATCAAATTAAATTATTTTATTATTTTAAATATTCCCGTACCAGAAGGTGGGCAGCAGCGCCTTCTGAGGATAGGAAATTATTCTGCGCTCGCCAACCCGCCACAAAATTTTTTTTTTTTGCTACTCACAGGATCAATCGTCATTGTGTATGTTCTCCGATGTTCACCCGCTACTATAATATCATCGAGGTATGTGAAGCACTTTTCAGTTATTGGAGTGTAACTCAAAAACAGCTTGTCCGATTTCGATGAAATTTAAATGGGATCACCACGGAAGTATACTCTATCAAACAAAAAAATAATCATCAAAATAGGTTTATAAACAACGAAGTAATCGGCGAACAAACATAAAAAATATAAATATGGGCAAAATGAGTAACTTCCTTTTTTGAAGTCGGTTAAAAAAACGTGGGCAAAAACACTTGGTGGTCCATGAATTGCTGACAAGCGTATTTATGTCCTGCTGTATGCGTATGCGATAACGTCGCGTCCTATGACAACGCATCCTATGCGTGGCGAAATTCGATGCATTCACGACTTGAAGATTCAACTGTTTATCGAATTCTCGGTATTTATGTAAGTATCAGATATCAGATTGGTTTATATTCATTTTATCACCATTCAACCAGATAGGTGGTCTGAGGTTTTTATAATTTTGAAAGTTTTGGAATCGACTTACGGTAAAATACAAGTAAGTCTTGAAATGATGTAGGAAATTGGGGTCTTTTGGGGTCTTAAGTATAATTTATATCAAGATAACAGCATTTTTTTTTGGGGCAAACTTTATTCCATCTGGTTTCACGATGTGACCCGAATATGGTGATTTACGTTTCAAAAATGTGAAATTTTCGAGATGGTTTTTGAAATTAGCGTCTCTGAGACTTTAAAACACAGTATCTTTTGAAGCCAATAGCTTCCGTGTAGACTGACCTTATATGTTACTAGTTGCGTCCCGCGGTTGCGCCCGCGTGGTGATGAAAAACGGTGATGATGGTGAATATAAGCTATCTCCATACGAGATTTCATCTTGTGTGCCTACGTGGGAATCTATAATTACAATAGATATCTAATCTGCAAATTTAATTCTATGCTTTATCTGATTTGTAAAATTTGACGGAGTGTGTTTGGTTGTTGGATAGTTTTCGTCGAGGAAAATGTGGGAACACAAGCACGTAGATAGATAACACTATATTGTACAAGTACAGCACCTTAAAATGATATTTTTTAAATAAAACATAAACAAGTACGAAATACGTTGCACAATTGGCGGTCTTATCGCTAAGAAGCGACCTATCCCAGACGTAATAACGTATGTTTTTATTATTATTTGAAGTCCACTGAAAGTGTTTTTTTCTGAAAATATGTACAAGATGTGTATTTCTAAGTTATCCTTCATACTGTAAACTTTTAGAGGAGACACTAAGGTCACAAATTTCAAAGTGTGCATATCGGCATGCAACTGAAAGCCTGAAAATGGTACAGTCATGAACCAGGTTCATGGGTACAATGTATTTATTAATTACAGTTTTTAGGCATACGGATTTTTCTATTGGAAAAGGATTTTTATAGCCTTTGATGGGTTCGCTTAAAACAAATTATTGATTCTGCTTTTAAAAATTTATAAGTGAAATGAGTGACAAGTTGTCTAGTTTCTATATCCACCTTTGCTTTCTGTTCCAGCAACTTATAAGCTATCTGAATACCAAATACATTCAGAAATTGATAAACATAGAACCATGTACCCTCATCGCAAAACTCAACGAACGGATCGTACTGAGAGTTGACTAGCAGTAATGTAAATTTGTCAGTATAAATAGTTCAGCCTTTTTTTGTTTAAGTTGTACTGTTATATCATACTATATTGTGGTACTATATTATAGTACCTATGAATTACGTCAGGTCTTAGAATTTACCGATTTGATCCGGTATTGACTAGTTAGGGATAGTGGTGGTAGTTAGGCTCAGATAAAATAACCAAACCTAGAGAACCAAGGAGCGAGGATGTATACTCAAAATGTTCGGGTATTTATTTATGTGTATGAAACTTCTCGCTTGGTCGATCTGTAATATGGCGGATTATTGAATTATCTTAAGTTTTCACTTTTGCTTATTCCGTTCTTTAATTGGAATATTTTCGAATTGGTATTTTTTTTGTTGGTATTGGTATTGGATTTGAAATTTTCCCCACATTTTTTAAATATATTTCTTTTGTAATCACCTTCTCTTGACAACAACAAACACAATAAAAAATAATTTGTAAAAGTAGTCGAGCCGTTCACGCGTGATGCCGTGACCAATGGAAATAGGGATTCATTTATATATACATATATATATATAGGTATTCAGAAGATATCATCGCCATCTACAGTGCATAGTTATAAAATTAGAATCGAAATTGTAGCAGTCTTGATTCTGTGACAAATTAAATTGCAGTCATAATTAGTTGCACAAGCGCCACTGTTTTTCAAGTACGACCTACTTTATAGAGACGAAAATTTATCAGCTTTGTAAGTTGAAATAATTTATTTTACAATTACTTCAAAATAGCACTACGTAATAACATTAATGTATGTATTATCTATTTTATAAGATTGTATTGCGTGCCGTGGTGGTACCGGCTTAGAATAGAACTCCCCAATCTCTTCCCGCTGGTGCGGTAAGAGTCGGCTAAGGGACCACGTACCAGGAGGTGAGCAGCAGCGCCTTCTGATGATAGGAAACCATACTGCGCTCGCCAACCCGCCCATCAAGCGTGGCATTATGGTCTTAGACAGAGTAAAATCTGAGTTTTCGTAAAGACAATTATTTACCGATGTTAAATATAATTTAACGATTGCGAAAGATTTATAATTGCAACCGCTACAAGTAACTCAGATTGCAATCGTTGCTCGAGCTGAAAAATTCAACCTTGCGCTCTTTGTCCATTATAAACAGTCCAAGGCGGCCTGTGCGGCTATACGGCACGTACCCCCTATTATCATGCTCACTGGAGTTTTCTATTCGCTGTACAGATAATAAATAATTGAAAATTTTAAATTTCCACATCGTACATTTTACCGGGATAAAAAGTAGCTTATGTGCTATTCCAGAGTATAATCTATCTCTGTGCCAAATTTCATCTAGATCCGTTCAGCCGTTCTGGCGTGATTGAGTAACAAACATCCATCCATCCATCCATCGTAACTTTCACATTTATAATATTACAGTGGGATTAGAAGTTTGTAGTATTTGATTACCCCCAAGGGAAAGGGCCGTGACATTACGTACACGCATACGTAATGTCACGCGTACGTAATGTCACACATACGTAATGTCACGCGTACGTATTGTCACGCGTACGTAATGTCACACATACGTAATGTCACGCATACGTAATGTCACGCATACGTAATGTCACGCGTACGTAATGTCACACATACGTAATGTCACGCGTACGTAATGTCACGCATACGTAATGTCACGCATACGTAATGTCACGCATACGTATACAATAAATTTAACAATCGTTCAGTCATTTTTTAGTACATTATTTTTCATACAGATACCAATAAATCTTTCCATCAAAAGGTGTAGATAGAAGTACTTGCCATGACAGAACGATAGAAATAAAAATAATACAATGTGTTTGGCGTAAAATGATAAATTATTTAAAATAAACATCCCCAGCGAACCATAAAGACCCCACTGTTGGACACAAAATATACGCAGGCAGGTCATCAGCTTCTAGGTCCAGCGTGATCACAATATGTTCGATCATCACTGACCATCAACTGAGATAGTGGTCAAACGCTACCAATATATCTATAATGTATTATAAAAATACACATGCAGATACGCTCTCCGGAAAGTTTATGAGTGTCCGTAACAAAATCATATTTTTGTTATCGTTTTGTCTTAACACTGTTATTTAAATATAAAGATAAGGTAAAAAAGTTTTAAATAATTTACATTTTCAAGACAGGACAGACTAATATGTAGACATTTGCTTGCTTTAAAAACAATATTAATATGAGGAAACAATAACTCGACGAGAACTCAAGTGACACAACTTATCTTGCCATAAGATGATGATTGTCATACGATAAAATAGCCGCTCAACTGCAGCATATGTTGATGATAAAAACAGTGCTTAGATATTTATTCACACAATAATGCGTAATTTGAAGTAACCTCAACGTTACTATCGAGTTGCAATGAACTACTAGATCCGCCGTCCTTATAGTAGTCACGAGATTTTATGTTTTATTACTTAAATCCATGCATAAGTTATTTACCTATATACAAGCACTTATGTCACACTTGCGACATTTACTTCATGTATACATTATATTATTATTTACTAGCTGTTCCCCGCGGTATGACCCGCGGTGAAGTGGTACGTGATATTGACGATTTTTGAATCTTTCCGTCATCACACAGGAACAGTATATTTTCGGGAAAAAGTAGCCTTTATATTACTCTACGTGTTAAGCTATCGTCATTCCAAATTTCGTGCCCATCCGTTCAGCCGTTTCAGCGTGAAGGAATAACAAACATACAAACGACTAACAAACTTTCGCCTATATAATATTACTGTGATTAGTATGAAGTTAGTGTGATGCTGAAAGTTTGAACTTGGAAATTATAAGAGTAACAAACGTCAATACATACAAACTTTTGCGTTATTAATACTAGTAAGATTGGTCTTTAGTAATTATTAGGTCATATGAAGGTACAGACCTTCACGCTTATATGAGAACTATCTCATAAGTAGTAACGTTCAACTTAGGACGTGATTGCAGGAAATATTAGCTGGATGTAAAACTTTGCCTGGCACTCAAGAACAGCTGCTTGAAAATATTGCGTGTTACACACTAAAATGTATCTTACCACAATGCTTTAGATTTCATAATGACTTCACCGAAAGATGGTGCGTGATCCAACTTTCAATCATCTGATGACCTGACGGCCGAGAAACAAAAACAAACAGAAATATTAAAAATAACTTAATCTAGATTTTTTAAAACAATGTACCGATGTACAGTCGGCACTCGTAAAAACGTAAAAACGCAGTAATAGGACAAAATACCAAAAACGTAGACATCTATATTACTATTATCTCTTTATTTTCTTTTTTTCTTAGGTTTAGTTTTTTTACAGTATAAATATCAAAAACAAAAATTAATAAAGATATTATAAAAAACCTAAACCTAGAGTTCCGCCAGCAGCGGGGCAGGACCCAAGCTACCGGTGGTTAGGGCCGCAGAGTGAGGAACCTCCGGACAATACGCGCCGTTTCAAGGAGTACCGCCATCTGCATCTGACCTTTGATCCAACCGTCTAGCGAGAGCCTCTTAAGATGTTAATTATTAATATAATTTAATATAATTATGCTTAGCTAGCCGTAATTAAATTATATAATAATAATAATTATTATTATATGATTTAATTACGGCTTGACAAGTTGCTAAGTAGACAATTTTGAGTGTTTTCAGCTTACTTTGTTGAAAATACTATAGGGCTAATAAAATTTAAAAAAAATCCACTTACGATAATAACTTATTTAGGTTAATTCTTATTGAAAGAAGTTTGAGTTTATCTCGAGCGATCATATTTTTCCTTTTTCAAAACTTTTCCCGGTAACGTCAAATACGCTTGAACTATGTTTAACATCCTTCGGTTATAAATGCTCTAAGTTTACACCAAAAGATAGGAAATTAAAAATCCTAGTCCCTATTAAGATGTTTTAGTAGTTTGTATTAGTTCATGTTTAATTTTAATATATTATGCAATTTTTTAACAGACATCAAAAAAGGAAGTATTTATATATATATATATATATATATATTTGTGTGTGTTCGCGGATAACTTCGTCGTTTATGAACCGATTTTAATGATTCTTTTTTTGTCAGATACAGTACTTCGTGGTGGTCCCATTTAAATTCGGACAAGCGGTTTTTGAGGTATACTCCAATAACTGAAAAGTGCTACGCGTACTTGATGATAATATTGTCGCGGCTGAAGACATCGCAGAACACACAATGACAATTTATTGATCCCGTGAGTAGCAAAGGTCACTGAAAAGAGGGAAATAAAATTTTTAAACAAAAAATGCAACCGACTTCAACACTCAAAAGTGTGAAATAACTTGTCGAAGTCGGTAAATTATTATTTTTTTAAGATTTATCGGGTGGACATAAGGAGTCGAACCGTGACCAAAATGCTGGCCTATATTTTGCAGAACGCATAAGTCTAGCTATCCAGCGGTGCAATGTGGCCAGCATTTTGGGCACGTTGAGTCATAAAGGATCGCTTGAACTATCAATAGACTATTTTATGTCTATGGTTGGTTTAAGCGATCCTTTTTAGTTAATTTTTACTCTATATTTCATGTATTTTTATTTTGTCAATAGTTTAGTTTGTAGTTTTATTTAGTTTATTGTAATTAACTTTGTTAAGTTACACATGATTTTTTAATTACATATTTAATAAAATATTAAAACTTAATATATATTTTTTTTATTTCTAATTTATTTATAACTAGTGCCCCGCGGTTTCACCCACGTGGATTACGTTTTTCCTGCTACCTCGATTATCCCACGGGAACTGTACTTTTACCGAAACAAAAGTAAATTACTATGTCTTAATCCAGGGTTTAAACTATCTCCATACCAAATTTCATCAAATTCAGTGTAGCCGTGAAGAAGTAATAAACATATACACATACACACAAACTTTCGCATTTATACTATTAGTAGGAGTAGCTGTGGCGGTTGGCGGCCCGCGGTTTTACCCCCGTGAATGTGATGATGGATGATGATGATGAAGAAAAGTAGCCTATGTGTTATTTGGGAACCAGAAGCAGAACCAGAATTTAGATGAAATTTGGTATGTAGACCAAGTTAAAAAAAAAACATTCCCAATTTCATCTAAATCCGTCCAGCCGTTTGAGCGTAAAAGACCAATAGAAACAAACAATATCCATACCTACAAACTTTCGCATTTATAATATTAGTAGGATTTATGCTTAAATCAAATTTAAATAGTTGTATATTTTTTTGTGAATGGATTTTATATGGTCTTAAATATAAATCTTTTTTTTATTTTATTCTTTTTTTATATACTGTATAGATCTAGCGTTTGACTAGTACCTCACTTGATGGTCAGTGAAGATGTGGTCGAATGTTATCACGCTAGATCTAGAATGCTCACTAATCTATTAATATTAATAATTTTAATTGAATTTATTTTCTTGCATGCAGTAAATAACTCTATATCGCGTTTCAAACATCGTACGATTGTAAGATGATACATGAACCTCTGAATGTGATGGCAATGCCAACAATGCAGTCTGCTTATTCTCCCAAATTTGTTCGTTTTATTAGGTATATATACTAATTAACGTTTCCTTTTACGCAAACTTTTTGCCTATAACTTTGCACAATAATTTAAAGTATAACGCAATATCTGAAAATAATGCCACATATTTCATCATCTTTCTAAGAACTTGGTGGTTTTTCGTATCGTTTTTTACATTATTAACTAAATCAGCGTCCTTAGAATTCCTAGCGTTATGCGAAGCAGATACACAATATTATGTAACAGATATATACATATCTACCTATAGTAAGATTTAATGCAAAATTTGATACATACATTTCTCATTTCCTTAGCCATTTTGTGCAGGGTCGGTATAAAAAGACCTTCTTTTAAAAAACCAAACAACCCGTATAACAAACACATAACGCAAGTAAGCAAAATTTCTTTTTACTATATTTTTTATGGTTCTTTTAGGGGTCCGTATGTCAAGATCCTTTATCTCCGGAACTCGTGGTATCGAGTCGAAATTAAAACGATATACTCAGGTCTACAATCTCTTGAAGCCGTAAAAAATCATATGTCTATACCTAAGTTAACGAAAAAAAAAGACACGGCTGTTTTTGCCGTAATAATCGTATATTTCGACACTATCAAGGGAATCAGAACTTATAGTAGTGTAACTGTAATGAATTACATACTTTAATTCCACCATCCCCTTAATACCTACTATCGGTCCACTCGATGTACGGCAATGCGCCATCGCTAAGGTAGGTATAACACCTATAGGTACGTACGAAGCGTTTTGCTTCCACATTCCTACTGCGTACTGCCAAGGAATGGAACTCGTTGCTAGAGTGTGTTTCCCGATAGGTACAATCCTGGTTTCTTCAAGTCGCGAGTGAATAGGTACCTTCTAGCCTTGCGTGCTACATTCTAGACCACGTCATCACTTAACATCAGGTGTGACAGTTATCAAACGCAAGCATATATGTGAAAAAAATGTCTTACGCCACTTTACCATAAGAGAAGTAACAAGAATAATAAATACTGGAATCTTTTCTAAGAAAATTAAATGATGTGGGTGGGTGATGGTGGCCACATAGCTCGAATGAGTGAAGTTCGAGTGACGTCGATTACTAGAATCAACAGGAACCTGAAGGAGAGGAAGACCCAGAAGCAGATCGCCGTGGGCATATGATATTTCAGGTTTTGCTAGGAAACTGTAGATGAACACAGATAGAGAGTCCTGGACATCTCTGGAGGAGGTCTTCACTCTTAAATAAGAGAGGCTCACGTTAAAGAAAGGGAAATTTCGATTTAATTATATAATTGATTTTTAATTCAAATTGCATGATTACTCGTTGTCATAAATAATTGATATAAATTTGCTGAATTAAGATTGTATTATATATCTATAGTGATGAATGATTATGTTGATTTTATCGGAACTTAAAATAACACCTTTGTCAAATTAGATTTTTACTGATAACTGGCGTGAAATATAAGGGATTTTTTTCTATTTTATTGTTTTGTAATTAGTTTGAAGTGTTTTATTTTTATAAAGTAAAACAAAGTGCTATACGGTAAAATGTAACTTTCGTGTTCAAAATTTATCGTCAAAGGTTTGAAAGGCGATCATGTAATTATAATCTTTAGAAAGCTTTTTCCTTGGTAGTTCCCGTTTATCGTGGCGGACATTGTTTTTTCTCAATTCTTTATAGCCGTGTCTGCGACCCAATATATTTAAATTAATTGCATTTACAGACAAGAATTTCTCGTTGAATAGAATCAAATAACAAAAGTAAGCACACAGTCATTGGACTTTACATTTTCCTGTTTCTGGGTTTTGTAGCAAAACAAAGTCGTCACACTTATCAATCAACTCACTGGAGCAAAATAACGAATCGGTGAGTGTTGCCAATTTGCGATACCTATAATTCATTTTCACAATGACACGGTAAGGTTAGCCGTGACGCCTGCCCGGATCCTGTCTTATTAATTAGTTCAGCGAATTCGCTCTTATGAAATCACTGGCAGCTATGGGGTATAAAATAAACATTGTATGATACAATATTATTTAGGAATCATAATATCCACTGTAAGCATCAATGAGCCTATGCTTACCGGTACTTAAATTTAGAAATCCAATTTATATTTTCTCAATGGCTTGAATTATCGTGTGTGGCTTCAAGTTTGAAAAACTGTCACCAGTGTGTTCAGGCAGCAGTACTTGAAAGCCAATAAACACCATAGATCTAGCGGGATTAACATCTTCGACCACATCGTCACTGACCGTCTTGTGAGATGTATAAATACTAAATCTATAAAGTTAAAAAAGAGAGCAATGAAGTCTAATGCATAGAGTAGACATTCTGATTTGTCAATGACTATCTCGAACCGCGGTTGGTTACTTTACATATTTATGTGCTTTTGAAAGCTCAGTGCAACAACTTCATCAGAATGTTTTTGTGTGGAAACAATTTATGCAAACTACGTAACTGTCGTATATAAAATTTGAAGAATTTTTTTTTTTTTGACGTGATAACGTTTTATAAATTGATGAATACCAGCAACACTCATGAAAAATAGTAACGTTCCGCGTAACGTTCCACCTGAGTTTTGTATTACATAAAATAATCAAAGTCAAAGTCATAAATGATTATGACGTTATCACGTAAATCTATCGTCCGTACACCGACTTTACAGACACCAATTTTTTTTTTTTTATATCAATCAGTTATGAAACATTGAATTTGTACATTACTTTGAAAATGAGTATTGTTCAACTACCGGTTCTTGACGTCAATTGATAACGTTTGATATGAATATCAAACGGGGCCGTGGTGGTACCGGCCTAGAATAGTACTCCCCCATCTCTTCCCGCGGGTGCCGTAAGAGTCGGCTAAGGGATCACGTACCAGAAGGTGGGCAGCAGCGCCTTCTGAGGATTGTAAATCATACTGCGCTCGCCAACCCGCATGCCAAGCGTGGCGAGTATTGGCAAATCCCCCCTATATGGGGGAGGCATATGTCCAGCAGTGGACGCACATGGCTGAGAGAAGAAGAAGAAGAAGAAGAAGATATGAATATAATCATGACTTGTGTCTTCGACAAAAGTATTCGACGTTTTTAAATACCTTCTGTGGATATGTCACGGCCTTGTGATAAAATTAGTTGACAGAAATTAATATGTACCAGATGTAAAATATTTAATTACATAATTTGTTCATTTTGTTATTAAAACTGTCGTGGTTTTCACGCATTATGAATATGTAAAACACGGGAATTACTCACGTAGTAAGTCAGAAGGTTCCAACTGTAGTTTCGACCACATTCGGTGTTCTTAGTAATAAAAATATAGTCTTTGTCAAGACCACCGAATATGGTCGAAACTATAGTGCCAAACCTCTGACTTACTACGTGAGTAATTACTGTTTTGATACATTCTTAATATTAATCAAAGTGCGGGCGATAAGTTCTGCACTGACGTCCCGCTTGGGGTGTATTGTGCATTTCCCCCGCCAACTACCCTAGCCATCCCAACTCCTTCACATAGCGGAGCATTTTATACATTCAAAATAATTTGTTTACAAAAAAAGTTTTTCCACTGTATTGTAAACGGGCCAATAAGTACTTTTTTTAAACCAGACGGTATATCGTTGACCCAGCACTTCTAGAAGCAGCAGTAAGGATGTGTGCATCCATACTACCTAAACATAGGCAGTGAAAGAACAGCCGTGTCCGAGATAGTGTAAACGCAACTGTTTACTGGTTTTTATATCCGTAATGAGTTCTCACGGTTGACTTTATAAGATATAATGACCTTTCCGTTTTATGAAAATAAGAAACTTATTAAAAAATATACTTATACAAACGTTTTCGAGCGTAGATATGTGTGTGCTCTATGAATTTAAATGAATGACAAAAATAATCGGTTTTAAATATCAATGCTATTAACGGTCGTCTGGGCTCAGTTATCAGTGAGACTTACTTAACAACCGTGACTCTGGGATAGAATCCCGGCTTGGGCAAACATATCTGTGATCAGCATAGATGGTTTTTCTCGCGTCTAGCATGTTTGTGTATTGTGAGTAACACACGTTTGCGCGTTCGCTGCTACAAAAATCCCACTTTATATAGCACCTCGATTTCAGGATATTCTTCTCAAGGTCTCGGAGAGTCCCTACTTGTTCTGGGTGTTGACATTTCTGATACCGTGCAGTTCCGCGAGCATATAGCATCCAAAGCCAAGCTTACATCAAAGAAACTCGGTGTGCTTAACATATGAAAGCGGTATTTCACATTAAGGCAAAGACTGTCTGTGAAAGTCCAGCCTCACGTGGAGTACTGCTCTTACTTTTGGAACGGCGGTGCATCCATATATCAGCTTGAGCTTCTGGATGCATTGCAGCGTAGGGCTGTCAGAATTGTACTACTCCAAACTCACCGAAGACCTAGAGACCACTCAGTAGGCGCGACAACACAAGAACCGGTTGGAAGCGGCCCGCATCCAGCCTTTGCCTACGATCTTAGTCAAGTCGTCCGTCCATCTGGTCAGTGGCCGTCCTATGCTGCGCTTGCCAGTCCGTGGTCTCCATTCGAGAACCTTTTGACCCCAACCAACCATCGGTTCTTTGAGCTATGTGCCCTGCCCACTGCCACTTTAACTGGCTAATGCGCTTAGCTATGTTATGTCGGTGACTTTTGTTCTTCTACGGATCTCCTCATTTGTGATTTGATCGCGTAGAGACGCCTCGAGCATAGCCCTCTGCATATCTCGCTGTGCAACTTTGAGCCTTCTCACGGGGCTCATAGTAAGAGACCACGTTTCCATATAATATAAGTAATGAGAACAAATTCATCAGCCTTCAAAGTCAGCCCAGTTTACACTACAGTGAGTCATCGGATATACCGCGAACCTGTGGGTAAAATTATGAAAGTGAAGAAGAAGAATCATATCGATACATCAGTATTGTAAGCTTCGCAAGTTTTATTTCTACTACGTATTGATACATATCTGGAGACCTACCAGCTTCTCTTATTGCGATTCAGTTTACGGCTTGAAACTAACCGTTCCATACATTCGTACCATAGTCTCACCCAATCCACTCACTTTTACGCTGTGTCCAAAGCAACGTTGCTAAGGACCCTGGACCTGATAAACGCAATGTTAGATTACTTAGGCATCTATAAGTAGATGTGTCAGTGGCGTGGGATGGGCGAGGTCAACCATCATTACATCAGCGTGATCTTCTGAATAAGTCCAATGTCAAGAGCGATTGAGTCGTGCGGTGCGCGTGCTAGCCATGGCGTTTGTTTCGAAGGACCACTATCGAGTCTCGTCGGTTACTAGGGCGAGGTTCTAAAGCATAAAAAATCGAGTCATGCACGTAAAAACATTGTGATGCACATCCAGGCTAAGGTCTCGAGTTAGACGAGTTAGACGCGGTCACGAGCGCGTCATCTTGACTCTATAACCGATAATGCTCACACATCAAATGAATAAAATAATAATAATATTATGGCACAACATTCACACAAGGTCTACAAGTCCCAAACTAGGCAGAGCCTGTACTATGGTAACCTGATGACAGATACATACATATATACATACTTATATAATAAGAATGAGCGATATATGCAGACGCTTCACTTTCTGAGCGAGGAATTCTCTGCACCCACGCATGTTTCCACGTTTCGTATCTCAAGTAACGTTTACGAACTACTACGAACGACTAACTTTACTATACATACTCCATATTCTGAGTTTATACTGGTTTCTAAAAACTTCCTAATATTTAGATCTATTACAATTGCCCAAAAAGAAAGAAAGAAAGAAAAATATTTAATATGCACAAACTCCTATAAAATAACAATAACAAGTATAAAAAGATATAATTTCATATTGCAATGCTTTGCATCGCTTGTTCGTGCATAAAAGGAGCGATTTCAGCATTATGCTACGGGTAGGTATCTAGTACTAGGCACCTTCCACGCAGCGCTGATTTTCAACCCACTCCCTTTACACACTAGACAGTTCCATGCTTCTAAACATAACAGCTGGCAGGGTAATATTCTATCCTATTTACAACTCTATAATAAACTAGGTTAAGGAAAATTACGTTCCAAATTATGTCATCGCATTTTCCGTAGCATTTTTCCGCATTTTACTCATTCTGATTCTTAAACATTGGGGGTTGAATTACTAGGGAATTAAAACAACTTTAAATTATTACATTTTAGCTTTTGACCTAACCTTTACGTAGTATGTAGCTTTAATTAGAACTGCGTAAGTACATACAACCGGTTTAATTAATAATTTATTAAATAAATTGTCGGCAGCAAGAACAATTGCCTCTAATTATATAAAGTTGTTTCAGTGTCGCGCTATCCTTGTTGATATCGTAATGAATAACGTTACACCATTACCATTGTTAAATATTTGAAAAGATTCTATTAATATATTATTATAGTATTTTTATACACAATAAAAATATGTAGGCCTATTGCTGTGGTGGTACCGGCCTAGAATGGTACTCCCCCATCTCTTCCCGTGGGTTCCGTAAGATTCGGCTAGCGGATCACGTACCAGAAGGTGGGCAGCAGCGCCTTCTGAGGATAGGAAATCATACTGCGCTCGTCAACCCGTCTGCCAAGCGTGGCGAGTATTGGCAAATCAAAATTATTAATATAAATATAATATTATTAATATTTTTACGCGAATTAAGCGTTTGACCACTATCTCACCTGATGTTAACTAATGATGCGGTCTACGATGGACGCTTACATGCCTACTACGTCTACAAGATGACTTGAAGACACCCATGATGACTTGAAGATACTAAGATTTATATGAAATTTAAATTGATTTGGTCATTAAGATAAAAACAATATATATATTTACATACTGATAAAATTAACAATGTCAAAATATTATATAACAAGTCGTCCGCCCCAGCTTAAACGGGTAAAAAAATTAAAAATTAAAAATTTTAAGGATCCCTAATTTTTTGAAAATATAATCTAACCTACGTATAGGTGATAGTGTAATATTAGTTTAAATTCATTCATATTTATAAAGTTTAAGTTTTTAATGCTAGTCCTTTACATAAGTTTAAGAATTCATTGTTCTAAGATATCTGAATAAGAGGCTATATTATTATTATTATTATTATAGGTGATAGTGTAGCTTCCCAACAGTGAAAGAAATCGGTTAAGTGGTTTCGGAGCTTATCAATGCAAACAAACAATCAAATATTTCCTCCTTATAATAATAGAATATATTCCAAGAGAAATATAATAGTGTCAGAATAATTGCATACTAAAATCAGATACCTAACGTCATAAGTCGTAAATATTCACATAATTCTAAACAGATGTCAACTTTTGGTGACAAATCACATTGATCTATTAAATCTGTACAATATATCCAAAGAACTCTCAAAATATATTTTGCTTCATCTTCGTATGAATGGTTTGTTGAAACCTTTTGTTGTCAGCATTGGTGGCTTTGAATCATTTCGGTTAATGACATGAACGTAAACTGGAAGATATTCGAATAAAGAGTAAACAGCAAAAACAGCGAAAGTTGACAAAAGTGAAGTTATTGTGAGCATGGTACCGACTTCAACAAGTTATTTCATACTTTTGATTGTTGAAGTCGGTTCCATTTTTTGGTACATCTTTTTTTACATAGTCCTCTTACTCTTCTTTCTACTCGTGGTGAAGTAGTGATCGATTCACGTCCTCTGTGTTGTTTGATGGTAATCGGCCATGTAGTCTAAGGCCCATCGCCCACAGCGCCTGTTTGTAGCGATGCTGTCGCACGTTTTGTAAACGCGCTTTGAATCTAAATGCGACTGAGACAATGCAAACGCGCTCCTGTGTGGTTCCACATGCGTAACCGCATCGCGACGACCCGATGAAATTCGACAGTAAGTGCTTGTTCAGACATGGCGTACACGCCAATCGTGCGGCGCCCGCGCGTTTCTATTACTATGTAGATCTCCAAACCGCACGGATATCGCCGTGTCTGAGAGGACACTTACTGTCGAATTTTATCGAGTCGACGATCCATAATCGCCGCTCTGTATCGATGCAAACGCGCGACCGTTTCTGAAGGCATCGGGGGAACGAAGGGTAAAGAACATACAGTCTTTCGACACAGAATCACAGTTCACATTTCTATGTCGATGCTGTATCGCGTTAGAATTGCGACTGAAGCGCAACAGCATCGCGATAGTAGCGATACAGAATCTGGGCGAAGGTCCACAGCAGCGACAACGTCGAAGCGGTATCGATACATATGCGCGACTGCATCGCTACTAAAAAGTCGGCGTGGGCTTAAAACACAATGCCGTTTTCACAGTAACACAAATCAGGCGTTTACACCATTTTTTAAATGTCATGAAATATTTTAAATTGCGCGCGGATAGAGTGACCATGCCAAGTCCCTGGTTTCCCTCGGGACATCATAATAAATATTCAATAAATAACAATATTAGCTGTGAAGTAGACTTTTTTACTGATGATAGCTTGAATAAATTATCACATATCCATGTCCTAGGATGGTAACATCGTTCTTTTATGGCTGCTGTTGTTAACCGAACTAATATAACACAAATATAATTGTATTATATATACGTATAGATCGTATGCAAGGGCTGGATGCGGGCTGCTTCCAACCGGACCTTGTGGAAATCAATGGCGGAGAGCTATGTCCAGCAGTAGACGTCTTAAAGCTAAGATGATGATGACGATGATGCTGATGAAACAACTTTGAACGGCTTAAATCACGTATACTTTACTTACAGTTACTAAAATTTCAAACGCTCACGGTCATCGAAACGTTTTTGATACGTCGGGGACTAAAATTAATAAATTATAGGCCGAGACCACGGTCACCGAAACGTTATTGATACGTCGGGGACAAAAACTAATAAATTATAGGCCGAGACCACGGTCACCGAAACGTTTTTGATACGTCGGGGACAAAAACTAATAAATTATAGGCCGAGACCACGGTCACCGAAACGTTATTGATACGTCGGGGACAAAAACTAATAAATTATAGGCCGAGACCACGGTCACCGCAACGTTTTTGATACGTCGGGGACTAAAATTAATAAATTATAGGCCGAGACCACGGTCACTGAAAAATGTTTGAAACAATGGAAACAAAATAAAATAAATTGCACTTGTTTAACACCATTCAAAGTTGTTTAATTGCAATAAAATGTAATCGCGAAAATCTCAACAATTATTATTCATTAATGTATAAATGCGAATCGGCCACGTTAAATGGTTGGTATTTTTCAACTTAAGTTTGAACCACATCATTTAAAAATGTATTTTTAGTCTTTAACCAGTGCCGTGGGGTACCGGCTTAGAATAGTACCCCCCCATGTCTTCCCGTGGGTGTCGTAGGAGTCGACTAAGGGATCACGTACCAGAAGGATGGGCAGCAGCGCCTTCTGAGACTCACATTCTGTACTGCGCTCGCCAACCCGCCTGCCAAGCGTGGTGAGTATTGGCAAACCCCCCCCTATGATATTACAAAATTCGACCAGGCCCCCAGTCCCCGGCAGCTCCGCTAAAGCTGGCTCCGGTAGCGGCCAGTGTAACGGTGGAGCAGGGGGTGCGAAGAATCCCCGGCAGAAGCACGGCTACCACTCCCTCATTAAACGACCTCTGGCCCTGGTAACACATAACGTAAGAACTTTGTTGGCAGACGAGAGGATCGTCGAGCTGGAAGAAGAAATGAGTAAGTTACACTGGGATATCCTAGGGTTATGTGAAGTCCGTAGAGAGGGTGAGGACACCATAACCCTTAAATCCGGTAACTTGCTCTACTACCGGGAAGGCGACCAAAAGTCCCAAGGTGGTGTCGGATTTCTCGTTCGCAAGTCCCTCACTAACAACATCATTACCATCGATAGCGTTTCGAGCAGGGTGGCATACCTAATACTCAGAATATCTAGTAGGTATTTGTTGAAGGTCATTCAGGTATATGCACCGACCTCGAAACTCGGAACCGATGAGGAGGTAGAGGCTATGTATGAGGACATAAGTAGGGCCATGCATACCTCCAAGACCCATTATACTGTTGTTATGGGGGACTTTAACGCAAAGTTGGGCAAAAGAAGTGATGGAGAGTTGAGAGTGGGGCAATTTGGTTATGGACAACGGAACCCCAGGGGACAGAGGCTGGCCGACTTCATGGAGAAAGAGGGACTCTTTATGATGAACTCTTTCTTCCAGAAGCCGCCTCACAGGAAATGGACCTGGTTGAGTCCGAACGGTTCCACGAGAAATGAGATCGATTTCATCATGACCACCAAGAAACAAATATTCAATGATGTCTCTGTGATCAACATGGTGAAAACCGGTAGTGATCACCGCATAGTAAGAGGCATATTGAATATTAATGTTAAACTTGAGAGGTCCCGTTTGATGAAATCCACGCTCCGGCCTCAAAATGTCCATATTCAAAACCCCGAGAGCTTTCAACTTGAGCTATCCAATCGCTTTGCTTGCCTTGAGAACTTTGCGTCGGTGGACGAGACCAACAACA
Source organism: Apeira syringaria (assembly GCA_934044485.1). Classification (NCBI taxonomy): domain Eukaryota; kingdom Metazoa; phylum Arthropoda; class Insecta; order Lepidoptera; family Geometridae; genus Apeira; species Apeira syringaria. Next base: position 5,981,520 of record OW203655.1, on the reverse strand, counting down.
GGCTTGTAGAAACTGTCCACGCAGTGGGGTCTAAGTTTTTCAAACCCCGCCGTACAAATGGACCTCAAAAACTCTCCAGCCATACCCTTGACCTCATGGCTGAACGACGCTCGTTGCAACTGCAATCATCCGATGTCGCTGCGTCGTATAGGCAGCTCAATAGACGAATATGGAAATCCTTGCGACACGACATCCGTACCTTTAATACAAATCGTATTAAAGATACGATCGAACGGAGAAAAGGCTCCAAAGTGTTTGCAAGAGACCGGTCTATTGGGCAAAGCCAGATGACTAAGCTGAAGAGAGATGATGGCAGTATAGCGTCGACCAAAGCAGAGGTGCTTGGAGAGATTGAGAGGTTCTATGGACAGCTATACACTTCGGTCGCTAAACCTGTTGATAGCTTGGCCAAAGACCCAAGAGCCAAGCTAACCCGACACTATACCGAAGACATCCCGGACATCAGCCTGTACGAGATTAGGATGGCTCTGAAGCAGCTTAAGAACAACAAGGCGCCGGGTGACGACGGAATCACATCAGAGCTTCTGAAAGCGGGTGGCTCACCGATACTGAAAGTCCTTCAGAAGCTCTTTAATTCCGTTGTCCTCGAAGGTTCAACGCCGGAAGCATGGAACAGAAGCGTAGCGGTGTTGTTCTTTAAGAAGGGTGACAACACATTACTTAAGAACTACAGACCCATTTCGCTTCTGAGCCATGTTTACAAGCTGTTTTCAAGAGTCATCGCGAATCGTCTCGAACGAAGGTTTGATGACTTCCAGCCTCCCGAACAAGCCGGTTTCCGAAAAGGCTTCAGCACCATAGACCACATCCATACGCTGCGGCAAGTTATACAGAAGACCGAGGAGTATAACTTGCCCTTATGTCTAGCGTTTGTGGACTATGAGAAAGCCTTTGATTCGATCGAGACGTGGGCGGTGCTTGAGTCTCTCTAGCGTTGCCGTATTGACCATCGGTATATTGAAGTGTTGAAGTGTGTGTACAATAACGCCACCATGTCGGTCCGAGTACAAGAGCAAATTTCGAAGGCGATTCCATTGCAACGAGGCGTGAGACAGGGAGACGTTATCTCTCCGAAACTGTTCACTGCCGCATTGGAAGACGCCTTCAAGCTCTTGGAATGGCAAGGATTCGGCATCAACATCAACGGCGAGCACATCACTCACCTTCGGTTTGCCGACGATATCGTGGTCATGGCAGAATCGATGGAAGACCTCAGCACGATGCTCGAAGGCCTCAACAGAGTTTCCCTAAGGGTGGGCCTTAAAATGAACATGGACAAGACGAAAATTATGTCGAATGCCCATGTTGCGCCCGCCCCCATATCAATTGGGAACTCGATTCTCAAAGTTGTTGACCATTACGTCTACCTAGGACATACAGTCCAATTAGGTAAGTCCAACTTTGAGAAAGAGGCCAATCGTCGAATTCAACTCGGCTGGGCAGCGTTCGGGAAGTTACGAGACGTCTTCTCGTCCAAAATACCGCAATGCCTGAAAACGAAAGTCTTCGAACAGTGTGTGTTACCAGTGATGACTTACGGAACCGAAACGTGGTCTCTGACTATGGGCCTTCTGAGCAGGCTCAGAGTCGCACAACGAGCTATGGAGAGGGCTATGCTCGGGGTTTCTCTACGTGATCGAATCAGAAATGAGGAGATCCGTAGAAGAACGCAAGTCACCGATATAGCCCAGCGGATTAGCAAGTTGAGGTGGCAGTGGGCGGGGCACATAGCTCGAAGAACTGATGGCCGTTGGGGCCGAAAAGTTCTAGAATGGAGACCACGGACTGGCAAGCGCAGCATAGGACGGCCACCGACCAGGTGGACAGATGACCTGACTAAGATCGCAGGCAAGGGCTGGATGCGGGCCGCTTCCAACAGGTCCTTGTGGAAATCAATGGGGGAGGCCTATGTCCAGCAGTGGACGTCCTATGGCTGAGATGTTGATGATGATGATGATGAACCATTGACGCCTAAATTGTGTATAAACTAACAATATTCTCTAATAAATAACAATTTCTTCATCAACTGTTATGAAATACGATTACGCTACATGTTATATTATATAAAATTAATACAATAACTAAATATTAACACTTTATTAAATAAAAAGTAGGGGCTGTTTTAGACCAATAAGAAAACTGTATTTATCTTATCTCATACTTCAAATACTGAAACATAAAGCTTAAAAAATCAAAAACAGAACTTGAATGACAGTCTATATAGACGATATATATCGAAATAAATTTAAAAAGTTACATTATGATACAGCTCTTAAGAGCTATAGACTCGTAAGAGCTGTCAAGAGCTGTATCGAAATGTTACTTTTTTACCATTATGATACACCTTCAGCTGGACCAAGGAGGTTGCAATGCAGTTTTTCTACATATAATCTGTGGACGCGGCGCAACACCCATGCGTGACCAGCAAATGGATTTTGGGGCTAAACGTTTACAAATAAATGCAAACATAAGCTATAATTTTACGTAAATTTCATTATCTATTTTATGAGAGTAGATAAAGTAAGTGTATGAAACTGCACATAATTTGATCTTATTATCATACAGTTTCATAAACGACTAATACAGTCCACTTGAATCAAACGTATATGTATAATTTTTATTACGTTATCTAAAGTAATAGTTATTTTATTCAGAAAGCCAAATGTGTGACTGAGACGCAAATCATACAATTCCGCATTCCAGTATGCGCAACGTTTTTTTTTATAAAGTAACAAGATGGATACGGCTGTTTCGTATTGATGGTTACCTATCATGCTAGGCACGCTTCCAATTGGTAGCTGATTGCAGAATTTGAGCTATCTATAGGCTGGCAACAACTAGCGGATTGTTCAAATGTTATTGTAGAAACTGTAGTTATTACTTATTAGTATTTTATTTGGCATTGACTATGAAGCCAGGGAATGTTCAGAAAACAGACTACTAAAAATTACGTATTTTGTAACTGAATCCAGAATTAGATCAAGATTCGATAGGTATGTACGAATTCAAAATTGCCCATTGTGAGTCATATTGCCATATTGAATAGTAGACTTAGGCCCCTGGTACCTACGTTTTGCAAAGTTTACAGTAAATAAATCGACGAAGGTCGCAGTGGCGCAGTGGTTAGTTTCAGTGACATGAATACTGTGTCTCCAGGACCTTGGGTTCGAATCCCGGCAGGGGCAAACATTTGTGCGGTGAGTGTAGATGTTTGTTCTGGGTCTTGGATGATTGTGCGCTGTGAAAGCGGAGGTTGGAAGCAGCCCGCATCCAGCCCTTGCCTGCGATCTTAGTCAGGTCGTCTTTCTACCTGGACGGTGGCCATCTTATACTGCGAGTCCGTGGTTTCCATTCGAGAACTTTCCTTACTATGTGATAATGATGCTAAAATCTTTATTGTTCAAAGCATAATAATCCAACATAAATGTGAACACAGACTGAAGAGGTGCGCTGTCCTATCAGCATTGTGGTCAAACTTGACCTAGCAGAATGTTCAAGCAAGTATAGTCCGTCTGTTCACATTCTTTTACAAAATGAGTAATGGTAGTAATGATCATTCCGGAACTTTTGGAGGTACAGCTTAATGCAAATATAATCACTGATACATAAGTCCAATGTCAGTATATAATATCAAGCACTAGCTGCGCCCCGCGGTTTTTCCCGCGTGGTTATGATTGATGATAATGAAAATTAGCCTATGTGTTATTCCGGGATCTGAAGTATCTACATACAAAATTTCATTCAAATCCGTTCAGACGTACTGGCGTGATTGAGAAACAAAAATCCATCCATCCATCCAAACGTTCACATTTATAATATTAGTGGGATTGGCCGTTCTGTTTAAACTATTATATAGGCCTATCACTTAATATATAAATTTTATATAAATAGGTGTAATGTACCTACGAATTGAATCAGGCAACTGAGGAAACGTAGGTATATTTATCACTTAGTTTTAATAATTAAAATCTGTACTTAAGCTTTATTACTAATTTTAACACAGTATAGTTTTATTAACAATTAAGTCTTGTGTGAACAAAGCACTCAAGGTTTTTCAGTAAGGTTGTTCAACTAATGGTCTCAGGGTTCCTTTTAAATTGTTATCAAATTGTATTCCATCGGTGACATAATTATCTCTACATATGTTTACAAGAACATTCAAGTGTTTACCATGTGCTGAATACAACAGCCAATGTAAATGCATTTGGTCACTCGACCAAATTTACATTTTACATTTAATGTACAAGTATATATAGAGTTTAATTTATTGTCGAGTGTTACTTTTTTTACAAATACAGGTAGGTATATATAATTTTGTTATCATCTAAATATAATGTTTATATCAGTAAATCGTACAAACAGAAGATATAATAGAAAGCCAAATTACGAATTCCGAATTTTATATAAAAAAGGCCACGATATTTATTATGCACATTAAGTTTAGCAACTCATACGGAATTGTACGCACAAAACTAATTGTTCGCAGCAGGCCGCGCAATGCCTTTAACTGAAATTATAGATATAAGTTTTTAAACTGACACAATATGGTACATATACCGATAGTAATACCAATTCTTGTAAAATTATAGTACCAACAAATGTAACCATTTTGTATATAATTTTACGCATGTTCCTATGCGAGTAATATTAAGATCATATTGTATGCTATCCTGTTTTTTATGCTCTATTGTTAGGTTTACGATTTGATCGTAATTACAATCAATCAGACCAAAATCGTCGAAGCACGTAAGAATGCTCTATTTCCACTGTTGTATTGCATGCATCGTTGCAAATGGATTAAGAATTTACACTTAGTGCAAATTATATCTGCAAGTCTATTTTATACTGTGTCTTATATTATTACACCACAGTTCTTTTATTTATAAAAAACTGCCATATCCGAAACGGATATATTAACTTCCGACCTAGTTATCTGTGGAGCATTGAAAATAAAAATAAAAGTATATGAATGGCTTGACTTTGCTAATTAGACAATATTGAGTCATTTAAGCTTATTTTGTCGAAACTCCTCTTATACATTAAAAAGAAACACTCTTTATATACAGTTCATGAAGGCTAATACTGATGGAAGTAAATTTGATTTGATCTGCTAATGTATTCGTATAAATATATTTACGAGATAGTTCATAGTAGATAGTGCCGTGGTGGTACCGGCCTAGAATAGTACTTCCCCATCTCTTCCCGCGGGTGCCGTAAGAGTCGGCTAAGGGATCACGTACCAGGAGGTGGGCAGCAGCGCCTTCTGAGGATAGGAAATCATACTGCGCTCGCCAACCCACCTGCCAAGCGTGGCGAGTATTGGCAAATCCCCCTATATGGGGGAGGCATATGTCCAGCAGTGGATATCCAATTGCTGAGAAGAAGAAAGTGAAGATATTTACGAGTGACTTTATTTTTCCTTTATCAAAATTTTTCGCAGTAACGACAAATGCGAAGAAGATACAGATACAGTTCGCAATCTTACACTAAAAGAAATGAAATGAAAAAGTAAATTAAACGAATTTTTTTTTACTTATTATTTTTTATTATTATTATATAATATATATTATTTGGACACTTATTATTTTTCATTTAAGTGCTTGCCATATTGTGAAGACAATACGAAATGTAAATGCATTTGGTCACGACCAATTTTACATTTACATTTAATGTACGAGTATATATAGAGTTTAATTAATGTCCAGTGTTTTTTTATATATATACAGGTAGGTATATATGTATAGTTTTGTTATCACTAATTGCTTTTGAAATAAATGCAACATGTTATACATATATGTTAGTTTAGAACCCATTTATTTACGTATGTTTATATAATTGGCTAGAACCGCAGCTCCCGACCTCTAAGCCAACGGTCCACTTGACGGTAGGTTGCGATGCTGTATTGTAGTGGAACTGAGGCTAGCAGTGATGCTGTGTCCACAACGCCGCAGCCAAGGAGGGTTCGTGGCAGGAGAGCGCTTCTGTGCGCTTCCTTCCGCGGTACCGACGGGTCTGCCATTGTAAGATGGCGGCCAAAGGCGCTGGCGGTGGGGCTGCTCCATCTGACCCAAAACAGGGGGCCACGAACGTCAGATGTGGGAAGGCGTACATTGCACCGTGTGGTCCCCGGGTTGGTGCAACCGTGCCCTTGTGTCAGGCGTGGTCGCGAGGGGACGGTCATCCTGTCGGATGTGGGTAAACGCATTTTTCCCACGCAAAAAAGTATCAAGAACACCGTATTGAACTGAGGGAGGAGTTGTAAAAGTGATATAAGCAAGAAAGGTATGACTGATACAATGATAGGTGATAGAGTGGAATGGAAGAAGAAGATATACTTCGCCAATCCTAAGAGGCCAACCATAAATTACTTCACACCTTAAGGGTGAGAGGGAGGGGGTCAACGAAGTGTGACATCATGTGATAAGGAGTGGGGGGAGTCTTAGGATTTTGGAATTAATTTCGGTAACTGTTATCTCGGAAAACAAGATGAATCTATAATTTTCCAAAAGTATCTTCATCGTTAAAGTCTATTGGAATAATTTTGAAGTAATTGCATGGTGTGTGACGTTCCACAAATGTGAGTAGGGGGAGGAGGGCTGAAAAATTAATGCAATCCATCTGATGTAATGTATGGATGGCTCTCAAATTAATTAGCACCTGGGCAAGAAAAAAGTAACACTACAAAACAGCTAGAGTTTTCTGGACGGCGAAAGAAAACGCGCAGGACTAAGATTATACCGCTGGAGGTAATATCCTCCTTTTTTTAATTTAGGTAGCACACGGATTAAGTTTATCATACGATTAACGTAATTATCGTAGCCAAATGACACGGGTCTAAGTGGATTTCTAGATGTGACCCGACACGGCACATTCGTCATGTTGTGTGGTTGACAGGCAACGCGTGACGGATTGTTACTTCCTTTGATTTCAAGATATTTCATTAATATAATGAGTATATCAAAAAACTCAATGGCACAGTAATTTTATTATTATGTCATGAGTGTCCGATGATATATTATCATGAACACAATACACAATATACGAATGTTTGTAAGTACGTGTGTCTCTGTGATTGTTTTTGATAAAATCTAACATACTCACTATGCAATGTTTTGTCTCGGATGTTGGATGTTCGTGTTTGTGCTTCCCGCAACACAGGGAAACTTCGTGCGGGGTTTCATCGTGTCATTTAGTCTATCCGAGACCATGATTACTGACACGAGATTGACTAAAATTAGGTTAATGTGTAAAATTTTAGTTTTATTAAATACATTTACTTTTCACATAGACTAAGTCATTTCTGGGAAAGACCATTGGTTCTTGAAACACAGTACCACTAGTTCGGAAGCTTTTGGGTTCACTCACTTTTATGCGGCACATTAAAGTATTTTTTATTTCATTTCACTAAGGTCTGAGTAACAGACGGATAGACAAATAAAACGACCTAATTAGGGTTTCTTCTAGTGTACGGAACTCTTATGTGAAAAATGATTCAGGCCGATTACTATAGGTATTATGTACATATCATTGGTCTTGTTTAAACTATGTGTTATACAATACAAATACAATACAAATACACTTTATTGACACAAAAAAAAAACAGAAATAAAAAAAAACAATATTTACAATAAGAAATGTTCTAGTGTTATGTTACTATCAACAAGATTATTATTAGGAATGTTGGACAACCTGCCACTTGTTATGTGTAGGTACTTAAGGCATATAATATATACCCATTTGGTAAATAGAAAATTTTGAGTCTTTTCAGCCTTATTGTTGACAATGATTAACATGTTATCATTGGTCTATGAATATAACATCTGTTCACCAACACAAAAACGTCCGATTATCAATTTAACCGTCGGTTATCCAGTTTTTACCATACAGTCAACTGACGGTTGATTGTTAATGGGACGTTTAAATTTTAGTGATCAGTAGTAGCCTAAGCGTGGAAATCATCAATTTTTAAACGTCCGATTATCAATTTAACCGTCGGTTAAATGTATGGTGAACTGTTTGACCGACAGACGGTTAAATAGATAATAGGACGTTTTAAATTTTGGTGAACAGCATCCTGTATGTTTAACCGCTAATCAATTAATTGAAGTGTCAAGCGCAAATTTGCTTCAGATAAATTACCAATAAGACAAAAAGTTTATTTATACCTACATTAAATGGACAGAGATTGAGTCATACTGCTCCGATTGTAGTTCCCGATAGTTACAATTCTATTTTGCGAGTTCCGTATTACGCGTACTACATCCTTTACGACACCTACTAGCAAAAACTGGCAGCCTGGTATTACCTAGCGGTGAGATAATAATTTAGTGTGTTTATAAACAACTAGCTATAAAAACGGTGATGGTGGTGATGATGAAAATAAGCCTGTGTGTTAATCCAGGGTATAAGACATCTCCATACCAAATTTTATCGAAATCGGTTCTGCCGTTTAAGCGTGAAGAGGCAACAAACACACACACATATACACTTACACACATACAGACAAACTTTCGCATTTTTATATATATTTCGCGTTGTCATGAAAAACAGAAGTGATGATGATGTTGAGCCTACGACACTCACAAAATAAGAGATTTTCTATATGTAAAATCATTTTCAAAATCGTTTCAGTACATCCTGAGATTACCCCCTACAACCTCACAAACTCATAAACGTTACCTATTTACTTTCTTACCTATTAATAAAGTATAGAAGAAAAGAATCTCTACCAGTTAGCTAAAATAATAACCTAAAATAAACTAACTAAAATTGTATATGACATACTAAATATACTACAGTTGAATATTTTTTGCAATGCGGCCTGCGGGTAGTTTTAGGTTGTCGCAGTATTGGTTACAAAATAAAACTAATGCAATTGGAGTTATATGAAATTGAATAATATACTATATATATATAATACTTTTTACTGGACTATTAGTTCCGCTTTTGTTTATCGGTGTCACTAATTTTGCAGGAAACTAATAGGTTCAAGTAATAATTAGGTATTTTAGGTTTTGATAAAAAATTGACGAAATACTTAAGATTTTTATACTATATAGGTAGATCATAGTTTGACCACTATCTCACTTGATAGTCAGTGAAGATGTGGTCGAAGATATTATCACGGTAGACGTCGAATGATTACGTTGTTTCGTCAACCGACGCAATATTTTATATTTGTAAGAAGAATCTCAATACACAATAACTTTTAAAAACCAAATTTTTATCCGACTTAAAAAAAGAGGTTACTCCATTCAACCGTATGTATATGTTTTTTTTATGTGTATTCGCGGATAACTTCATCGTTTATGAACGGATTTTAAAGATTCTTTTTTTAACCGACTTCAAAAAAATGAGGTTACTTTTTTTTGTTTTTTTTATGCGTGTTCGCGGATAACTTTCTCGTTTATGAACCGATTTTGAAGATTATTGTTTGTTTGGTACTTCCATGGATGTCCCATTTAAATTTCATCATAACCAGACAAATGGTTTTTGAGTTACACTCTAATAACTAAAAAGTGCTTCGCATACCTCGACGATATAGTTGCGGGTGAAAACATCGAGGCGCATACACAATGACAATTGATCCCGTGAGTTACCGAAAAGGGTAAAAAAAAATTTTACCTAAAAATCGAACCGACTTCAACACTCAAAAATTCGTATTTTTTTATCTTTGGTGGTTTTTTGCAGTAAGTAGGTAAATTATCTCTAGTGAATATATATATATATAATTAATATCAAATCCATTAATATCATATCCGGCCGTGGTGGTACCGGCCTAGAATAGTACTCCCCCATCTCTTCCCGCGGGTGCCGTAAGGGACCGGAGGAAGCCGGCTAAGGGACCACGTACCAGAAGGTGGGCAGCAGCGCCTTCTGAGGATAGGAAATCATACTGCGCTCGCCAACCCGCCTGCCAAGCGTGGCGAGTATTGGCAAATCCCCCCTATATGGGGGAGGCGTATGTCCAGCAGTGGACGCACATGGCTGAGAGAAGAAGAAGAAGAATATCAAAATAAGACGGTTCTGATGAATGCGCTTAATCATAAAGTATAGAAGAAAATACCAAATACATTTGCATAACGCCAAAAACGATAAACCTACAATATTATTTAGAGGTGTATTTGCGTAAGTAGATTGCTTCCTCTGTCTACGTGTATTTGTTATCCACACAAGAAAGAAGTGGCAATTGTAAGCTTTGTTAATAGCGACATCTCGCACAGGCAATGAAAATCAATAAAAAAGCAGCAACGCGACAATGGTAGTCTGACTGAAGCGCTCTCTGGTTAGAACCATTTTGCCAAGCATTTTAGTATAGCTCATGGTTTGTTGGTTTTTATGTAGATGGCGCTAGCTCATTTTGTAAAATATGTCCTGCTGTAGATGCAAAAAGTACGTAGGTACCTATACTAACTAGTCCTAAATTAAAATTTTGACGAATTAGTAATTCTTGAATATAAAAATAAATACTGGTCATTAACTTGATCAAAATGTGCCGAATTATAGAATAATATGTGTCTTCAATCGGTGCTTACATACGAGTCATAAAATGCAACAAAAATGGATCAAATTAAATGAAATAAATAAACAAAAGCGAGTTGTGGATCCTGAAAGGTTTGTCGATCTAATTTTAGCTAGTAATAAGTAATTATATACGTAAGAAAGTGGTAAATTAAAAAAAATTACGTAGGTACACACTTTTCAAAATAGTGCAAGTTTACAGCATATGCTGAGGTGAATGACCCTGCGTATCTAAGTATGTTTAGATTTTTGATGGGGAACGCACGCAGACACTCTTCGACTCCGTCGCCATGGTTACGGAGCTCGGGATGTGTTTGCCGGGCGACCTGGTTTCCATTGTTATGAATTCATTGGAACACAAGTTTGTAGAGATCTAAGGGCTATAAATAGAACATAATACTATTTATACGCACAAAGTACATACCTACATTAATAACATAATTGATAGCAGTACGACAGTTGTAGCAAGCTTTAATAGTCTTAAAAAATAGTTACCTGTGAAGTCGCCGTTTTTTATGAAATAAGCTCCATACAAAAAGCAATCGGTTGCTTTTTGGCTACATACCTAAATATTTCTTTCTTTTATTTTTACTTCTATTTGCAATCGATGCATCTTTGCGTGCAATCGATGCGTTTTATTGACGCCCTTGATGAAATCAGCTGGGGGCGTCCATAAACCTACCTCAACAACATAGGTTACTTTTTTCGCTCTCCTTGGTAGGTAGGTAAGTAAGATGTGAGATTTTGCTGGATCCCCTCTCACCTCCCCTATTCTCATATGAGATTTTGAATGCATATTTTTTATGTAAGTAGGTACCTAGGTAAGTAAATTATTATGTACCTACTTACTCTATTTGAGTTTGAAAATTATCGCGAGTTTCGTTCATTATTATTAACAAAGAACCGGCTAGGACTTACGTAATATTTGCTGGAAAATTAATAATTTAGTAAGTAGGTATGTAGGTATTAGTAATTTTCCAGCAAATACCTATCACGTGAGTTTTGGCCGGTTCTTAGATAGGTAATACTGATGTAGGTACCCACTCGATTGTAAAAGATTTAGGTAGGTATACTTTAAAAAAACTAGCTTAAGCATAATATTTTCTATTAAGTAGGTAGGTACCTACATATAAGAATAATTATGGTCTAAAATCCCACTGTAAAACGACCTTCACCGAGCTGTTTTATGGATGAAAAGTATATTCAATTAAATACCTGTCAAAGCAAATGAGTCGTCTAAATAAAATCAGTCCAGAATATGATTAATAAACAATTTAAAAAAAAACTTATTAACTATTTCTCTGGTTTGCTTAATAGACAAATTCCATACCAATTAAAAGTATGAAGCCCATAGAATATGCAAACGTTAGGTTGGCTATTTTTTCCCCTCAAACTCTTGGGTAGGCAGGTAGGTATTAAAAGGTAAAACGATACGTGTAACTTGCGCCGCCCCGCGCCGGTCTGTTAAAATAAAGATTGTTTCATTACGTACACGGTGGTTTAGGTATAACGCGTTTATTTGAAGGTCGCCGTGGCGCAGTGGTCAATGTCAGTGACTTGACTTCTGTGTCTCCGGGTCCCTGTGTTCGAATCCCGGCAGGGGCAAACATTTGGGCGATGAGTGTAGATTTTTGTCCCGAGTCTTGGGTGTTTGTGTGCTGTGATGGTGTGTATCCATGCTTCCCGCGAAACAGGGAATCTTAGTGCGGGGGTCTAAGTGTGATAAAAAAAGTCGGTGCAATTACTAACGTGCGACTGACTAATTGTTGAATGCATTCAACAGGTTGGTTATTAGTCAGTCGCACATATCGCCCCAAGTGAGTAGCGGAACACAGCCCATTCAAGCGCAATAATTAGTCTGTGAAATATTTTCGATACAAATTTGATCCGCGCGCCCGCGGCCGGCTGTGCGGTGCGGCGCCATTTTGGGTTCCCACCTGAAGAAACTTTAGGTATTTTAACAAACGCAGGCGACGGGATATTCACTCGCAGCAATATTTCACGTTTTAAAACTCGACAACCGGAATTCAAGACTGATTTTTCGCAGACAACCCTTTACCTCCGTGTTCGTAATGAAGTAATCTTCATTTTAGCTTAACTTTAATTCATTAACCAGACCGGTGCAAGTTACTAGTATCGATTTACCTGTTTATACCTGCCTACCCAAGAGTTGTGACGGGAAAATACTGGTCAACCTAACGTTTGCACATTCTATGGGCTTTCTCATACTTTCGATTGGTATGGAATGTGTCTATTATAACCAAACCAGCGCTATGTTGAATTTTTTTTTTAATTTGTTAATAAATAATATTCTGGACTGAATCTTTTTATATAACCCATTTGCAATATATTGACATATTAAATTGAATATAAAATACTTTTCATCCATTGACCAGCTCGGTGAAGGTCGTTTTATAGTGGGATCCTCTATTATTGGTTTACCTACTGTTTAGGATGATTAAGAACATAGTATAGATCACACAAATTAAAATCATCGGATTTTCCAAAACTTATCAGAGCGTTTGATCAATGCGACGCGTGACCAAAATGCTGGGACATATTTGGCTCAACAGATCAGCATTGCAATTCAACGTGGCAATGCTGCTAGCATTCTGGGCACGCTGCCAGCCAGAAGCGGGTTAGAGCATTTGAGTTATCTATACCTAGGCTACCAATAGCTCAAATGTTATTGTAGTAGCTGCAGTATTGTAATTAGTGTTTTATTTTAATAAAGGCATCTGCCAGTAAAAAAATAATTGTGAATACTGAATTTAACCCAGTTTTCGCAATTATGCAATGTTCTTTGCGGATAAAATTGCGTGAAAATATCTGTCAAGACCATCACCCTCAGATGTGGGATATAGGGTGTTGGATTGGGTCAGGTTAAGCTTGACCCCCTCTCCCCCTTCTGAACACCTTACGTATTTTACGCTCCTATGTACGGGAGGCAACACATTCTTCAAAGGCATTGAAGATTGTCTGGCCGGTTGACGCAGTTGGTAGCACTCTGCCTTCTGAGCCGCTGGTCCCGGGTTCGATTCCCGGACAGGTCAAACATTCGGAGTGTGTATATGTATATAAGTATATATATCAGTCATCAGGTTACCATAGTACAGGCTCTGCCTAGTTGGGGACCTGAAGACCTTGTGTGAATATTGTCCCATATGGAATTCTGTGGGTAAATCGTGTTCAAACATACAGGGTGGAATTGTAGGACCCTACCCGGAGGAAAAGTACTCTAAATACTTGAGGTAGCAAATTTACTCAAAGGAAACATTCCTATATTTTTAATATATAAAAAAGATGGTAGCTCAGCAGGCGCAGCGTCGGCTGTCAAACTGATGGACACTGTGTTCTATCCCCAACAACAGCTTTGGCTTTTTGTGAAGGTAACATTGTTTTCAAATTGCCAGCGTGTTGCCAACCACAAGTTTGAAAAACTGTCACCAAACACACATAGTGTGTTCAGGCAGCAGGCCTTGAGAGCCAGTGAGCATTCTAGGTCTAGCGAGAAAACATCTTCGACCACATCGTCACTGACCATCAAGTAAGATAGTGGTCAAACCTATAAAATATATATAAAAAAACTGCATTCTAAGATTTTCGAAAACTCGCTTGGTGCACTCGGGAATCGAACCGGCTAAAATCCGGAAAATAATACTATGTTCTTTTATGGCATCAATCGATAGGGTCAACCATAAGAATCAAATATCATTAACAATAATGGTAAATTAAATGAAGGAAAACCATGAATATCTATAGTTATAAATGTAAAGTGACAAGATAAAGCACTTTTACTCAAAGGCCCATGAGGTTATTTATGTTAGTACCTTATTAACAATTATCTTTTTATTTTTTATCCCACCCCCACACTTTTATCCCCTTTGATGTCACTTTGACATCATTTAATTATTAAAAATAAAGAACTATTAACAATGATATTATATGTTTATATGAGGTAGATGTCGCACAAGCGCGCGGAAACTGAGGCGGCAAAATGAAGTCAATTGTAGTTATTTTGATTACGACGCGTATTTCAAGCGCAAGTCTAAACATATAGCTATCCTTTTCTATATTATTTGTACCGTATTATCTGTCGCAGTAAGCATGTTTATGTCGTAAAGGAAAAATCGAAAATCTAAGCCCCGCGCAGTATGAATATACGTCATCTTTAGTAAAACATCATTGACTATTAAGCTAAGAACTGTATATGTGAGTAACCGTTTCAAAACCTGGATCATTAGAAACGGAAAAATCAGATGGTCTGCCACATCACCAGATCATCACCCTATTTAATTTTTTCCGAAATAAGTAAAAAATCAAATTTACCTAAAATTCTTTGCAAATGTAAACGTTATTCCTTGAAGTAGGTACTAGGATGTTTCTTACGGAGCGATAAATTTAAAAAATTGCCTGAAAAATTCTAAAAACTACACTTTTTTATATTTCTCTACAAAAGTTTGGAAATAATACTTAAAAGTAAATTTGAACTTTATATCATACCATAAAGTTGTTGATAGTGATGGTAAGTGTTATTGGAGGGATTCCGGGAAGGCACAACAGTTGAGTGACGTTAGTATAAATATCGACTGAATATCGAATAGTATTATAATCGACTGTTAGGCGGTACTAATTTCGCCGGGTCAGCTAGTTATTGTATAAAATTTGTTACTAATAGTAATAGTAATTAGAAATAAAAGAAAATTATAAACTTTCTTTTGCGCATCAAAGCGTATAATCTAAACAACAATTCACATGTACATATTATGTTAATCAGCACACTTACGCCAAAAATTTCACTTGTATCTGTGTGAGGATTCTTAATTTATATTTTAATTTGCGGGTACTTGTGCCGTAAAGAACTACCCGCATTCAAAAATCTGGTAAATAAGGTAAACGTAACATTGCTATGGGTTATACGAATTTAAATCTTTAAAGACTTTTGGACTTCAAAGAATGTGCAATTAGTTTTTTTTTTTTTTATATTTATTAATATTCACACACGGTCCCAAACTAGGCAGAGCCTGTGCTATGGTAACCTGATGACTGATATATATACATAAGTTTGAATAAATAACAAAGTTAGCACGACAGTATTCCACTATCCCACTAATATTATAAAGGCGAAAGATTGTATGCATGTGTGTATGTTTGTTAATCCTTCACCCTCAAACAGTTGCACCGATTTTGATGAAATTTGGTATGGAGGTAGTTTAGACCCTAGATTGACACATAGATTAATTTTATCCCGAAATTGTACCTATAGTTCCCATGGCAATATTGATGTAGCGGGAATACCGTAATTTACGCGGTTGAAACCGCGGGGTGCTGCTAGTGTAATATAAATATAAAGAAGCAGCGATTAATAATTACTTGAAATAAATAGATAGATGGTAGGTTCACGCCATCGTAAATGTAAATAGGTAAGCATAATTCTTTAAATAATTCATAAGCAGTGTTTTCAGTGACGTGTCGCACGAGTTATTTTCCGAACAATCTGATGGCTGAAACCAGAGCAGAATTCACTGCCAATGATACTTTTACAAATGGGAGATGCGGCAGCTGTTCGGATGTGGAAGGCATAAATTAGGTTCACGCACCTAATTTGCTTTAGCCGCAATCAGACCGGCGGCGGCGGTGGTCATTGTATAGCACGTACGTACATAGCTAATAAGTTTTTAGTTTAAGCAACAAAATGAAGTGCTCTCACAAAATGCACGAATAGTCCGTGTTAAACTAACAACTGGGTATGACTGGTAACGCCTGAAGATGTAGCCTGTCTAGTCCAGTTCTGTACGAGTACGTGATCTTAGAGCGTATGTTATCATGTGACTTGATCGTTAGTGACGACGATTTGGTCCAAGGTGTATCAGGCTTCATCAGATTGTTCACTGGACCTCAAGGACTGCTTCCTGAAGACACTGTGTATTTGTTCACTCAGCTTTTCACATCAGGGTGGTAGCCAGCCGGGGCCCGGGCACGTCCTGAAAATTTGAGAACAATGTGCCTTCGTCAATTCGTTGGTAAGAATCGAACCAGCGTCTGTCAGATAAACAGTTGACTGTCCCACCTTATGGCTATAATGGCTTCAGATATAATTCGAAATAACCTACTTATTTACGTGAAATTTATTCCACATTTACCATAAATATGACAGGGCCACAAAAGAAATCATTCGCGTGGATCGACCACCCCGTTCCACGTGTAAGCCACAAAGAAGTGCCCAATTATTTGCGTGGGAGGCAGACGCGGTTGCTGAAAAGAAATCTGTTTTTGGAATCAGAAAAATAACCATTTATACCACTACCTGTGGATCTATTGATCGGAAAATCATGTCTAATTCCGTGTTCAGGCTCAGTGTCGCTATAGGCTCGAAGCGAATAAGTCAACTTTTTAAGTGCGCAGCAGTTTCTAAAGGTCTGTTCTAATTCAAATTGGCTCATGTTTTTTTTATGTAAATTTAATCTTGACAATAATATTAAGATAAAAAGTCAACACGACTCACTCGATTGTCAGTGTTGTTGTAATCGTAGATGGAATCATGCCAGACCTAGATTGTTGACTAGCTCTCAACATCTGAGCACATTGTGTATTTCGTGACAGTTTTTTAAACTTCAGCTAACCAGGTGCTTAATGGAAAGCCATATCCTAACACCGTGCTCCATTTGATGGGAGTGGACTTTCTTTGGTATTGCACGTTCTAGGTCTGTAAAACCAGACAAGTGCGAGTCGGATCTGCCCACCGAGGGTTCCGTACAAATATGTAGGTAGTAATTATCAAAAAGGGTTCTTTATTTGGGGTTAATTAAATTTTTTTTTTCATTGTTCGTCATAAATCGAAAACGATACATTATAAAGATAATAAATCTATTTAAGTTTTATTTAGTTAAATAAAAAGGGTTTTTTTTTCATTTTTCATCATAAATTTAAAACTATACATTATAAAGATAATAAATCTATTTAAATTTGTGCCAATAAAGCCCTTTCATACGACACGTATCCTGTAAGGAAGGAAGAAGTTTGCAGCTGTAACACAGGATTGACCTAGCACAGCTGCCAAAGTGAACATTGCAGCACAAATATATATTATTTAATAAGTAATTCTTACTCTTTAGTTTTATAGTTGCAGTAATTAATTTAATTGATCATTGTGAGCTTGGCAACAACAAACGTTTTTGTATTTGTATCGTTTGGGGTACCTCACATGATGCTGGATGTAGGCCTATAGTAGGTCGGTGGCCGTCCTATGCCATTCCGTGGACTGGTGCCAGTCCGTGGTCTCCATTCGAGAACCTTATGACCTCAACGACCATCAGTTATTCGAGCTATGTGCCCTGCCCACTGCCACTTCCAATTGCTAATCCGCTGGGCTATGTCGGTGAATTTCTTTCTTCTATATATCTTCTCTTTTCTGATTCTCTCGTGTAGAGAAACCCTCTATAACTCGCCATAGCTCGTTGTGCTACTCTAAGCTTGCTCTTATAAGCAGGCACAATATAGCCCACAGTCAGAGATGTTTTTTATTCACTACCTGTGGCTCATCTGAATAACACATGCCGGGCCATAGGCCACCCGCCTATGGCCCGGCATGTATTATTTACGGTGATTATGCGATAGAGGTACGAAAACTCGAGTTCCGAGAATTTTGAACAATCCATTTGGGTTTAGTTCAAAACTACCTCATTCGGTATCAATAAATAAGTATCGCATGCAATGTGTCTTTTTAACCGACTTAAAAAAAAGAGGAAGTTCTCAATTCGACCCGTATGTTTTTTTTAAATTGTGTTTGTTACCGCATAACTTCCGACTGGGTGAACCGATTTTGATCGTTCTTTTTTTATTTAAAAGCTGGTGCTTTCCGTGTAGTTCCATTTAAATTTCTTCAAAATCGGACGAGCACTTTTTGAGTTATAAGTCAAAAACTGAAAAATGCGTGCTTATACCTACACGATATTATACCGCATAACTTCCGACGGGGTAAACCGATTTTGATCGTTCTTTTTTATTTGAAAGCTGTTACTTTTCGTGTGGACCACACGAGAAATGAATTGATTTTCATTTGAATTTCATCAAAATCGGAAGAGCACTTTTTGAGTTACAACTCAAAAACTGAAAAGTGCATGCTTATACTACACGATATTATAGTAGCGAGTGAACACATCGGTGAACATACCTACACCACAATGACAATTGATCCCATGAGTAACAAAGGTCACTAAAAAGAATGAAAAAAATTTTTTTCCAAAAAAAATGGAACCGTCTTCAACACTCAAAAGTATGAAATAACTTGTCGAAGTCGGTACCATGAGCACAATATTTTGATGTCAGTTACTTTTGAACTATCATTCTGATAGTTCAAAAGATATATAATATAGATATTGATATGATTTCTTTAATATGATTAAACTACACATATATACAAAATTCTATTGCTTAAAGTTAAAAAAACATAGAACATACATACTAAATGTTTTACCCCATTTTACCCCGTTAGAGATAGAATTTCCAAAAATCGGTTCTTACTACAAGTCTACGTACTAAACCAAAATACAATACACCAAAATATAAGGCCGGCTACGAATCCTCCCAGTAGGTACCGAATACCGATGAACAATATCAATTACGAAAACATCACATTTTATTATAATAACACACAGAGCGATTCAATTCTTATGCACAATGATATTTAAAAAAAAAATTTTTACAAAAAATCAAAATCAAAACTTTTCTTGTAGATTTATGGTACTACCCTTAGATATAAATCCTTTATATATCGAAATCTACACTTATATTATAATAAATAAAGCTGAAGAGTTTGTTTTTTGTTTGGTTGAACGCGCTAAACTCAGGAACCACTAAATTAAATTGAAATATTCTTGTGTTTTTTTGTGTGAGATAGTCCAATTATCGAGGAAGTTTAAATATAGTCACGGTACAACCAATAGAAGCGGAGCATATATGAAAAATGTTACAAATACGGGAAAATGATTCTTCGAAGTATCTATTCCACGCGGACGAAGTCATGAGCAAAAACTAGTTTCATATAGAAGTATTAAAGTATGTGTTGATTTATGCTACCCATTTCACGGAGCGCTCATGAGGCCCACCCAGCAACGTTAGTGTGGGCTAACGGGTTCTTTTTCTGGGATAAGGTGACGGAACAAGCAAAAGGCTTACAGGATGTCAAGTGGTAAACTCTCATTCTCAGGTCTCGCTCTCATTACTCCCAAACAGGATTCAGACGGTATCGCCGCTTCCCAACTGCTCACCACCAAGCTACTCTGCATTATCATTGCTCTTCTCATTCGTTTTATATCTTGTGCATAGGCAAGGTACGATGAGGATGACTGGTGTCAGGTTGCGGACACCAAGAGTAGGCAGCACGCGGGAGTATCCCAATGCAATTCCAGTGTCATCTGAGACTCTGCCGTCGCCCATATCCGCAATCCCAGAAGACGATAAATCTCCGTCAATTACCAGGTATTTCCTTTGTTTATTAGTATACCGTATCTCGATCATAAGATATTTTAGAGTTTTTCCATAGCGACGCTCGAACTTTGACATAGCAAATTAAAGTGCTGGACATTCACTCTATTTTGCTTCCTATTCTGTTTCCTGGTCTCTCTTGACTTTCGTACTAACTTGTCGATCACTTAACCGATTGAAGTTTCTCTTTTAATTTTTAATTGAGTTCAGTTGAAAACAGAAAGAGAAATAATATAAGAAAAAAACCTTATTACCGGGATGATAAATTAAAATCAAAGTACGGTGTTAGTACGGTAATTACCGTGTATAATAATATTACGGAGACACTCCTCGCAGGGTTAGTCATCTTTGATAACTTACAATCAGGATTTACGACATTATTTGTTCGTTTTGTTCGAGATTGAAGTAGTTTGAAAAAAAAGATGTGAAATAAAACATAACTATATACAAGGTGTATATTGTGCTAATTGTAACCAGCCGTGCCCGCGTGTATAATTATTTTGAATTGAATAGCGTAATGCGATGTTTAGAAAGCTATTAATAGTCTAAGAGTATGAGGCTCGAACCAAAGTATCTCAAAACACGTAAACAAAGATTTATGTATTGGGGAAAAAAAATACCATCTCCTGGTTCTTCTGGTGAAATTAAAACCTGTGTGTCTGGAGTGAATTCAATCCTTTTAAATAACATTACGGGAAAAATGATATTGATGGGGGGATGATGTGGGATGATGAATGATGAAATAACTATTCCACGCGGACGAAGTTTCGCGCAAAAACTAGTTTCATATAAAAGTATTAAAGTAAGTGTTGATTTATGCTACCCATTTCACGGAGCGCTCATGAGGCCCACCAAGCAACGTTAGTGTGGGCTAACGGGTTCTTTTTCTGGGATAAGGTGACGGAACAAGCAAAAGGCTTACAGGATGTCAAGTGGTAAACTCTCATTCTCAGGTCTCGCTCTCATTACTCCCAAACAGGATTCAGACGGTATCGCCGCTTCTCAACTGCTCACCACCAAGCTACTCTGCATTATCATTGCTCCTCTCATTCGTTTTATATCTTGTGCATAGGCAAGGTACGATGAGGATGACTGGTGCCAGGCCGCGGGCACCAAGAGTACGCAGCACGCGTGCTTACCCCAATTTAATGCCTTTGTCATCTGAGACTCTGCCGTCGCCCATCTCCGCAATCCCAGAAGACGATGAATCTCCGTCAATTACCAGGTATTTCCTTTGTTTATTAGTATACCGTATCTCATCACAGGGAGCGTCGTGTAGTCGCTGATTAGACTTTAGAGCTTCTAACGGCTGATCCTGCTTTTGGAGAAAAAAGCATCTTCATCAGTGACTTAACACAGCTCGATTACTTTCTGTGGCTTAGGATAGATGGGCTACGTTAAAATAATTTTTGTATTAAATTATTAACTAGTATTCTTTCTTCTGAATTTTAAACATATTTCTATAGAAATTAGACCTTAGAAATAATCAATAGGTACCGTACTATGTATCTTCTGCCAAATATTTTATCACAGTAACGACACAACACATAGCACCTCCACCATCGACGCGAAAACTTCAGCTTAAAATCGGTGAAAGTCATAGTAAAAATCTTTTTTTTTTTTAACTCACACTCATTTAAATTTCCTGAATGTGTTAATTGCTCAATTTGTCCAGTCAAGAACTATTCAGCCACATTAACCATCTGCTTTTCGTGGTATGTGTGATGTCCAGCACTTTAATTTGCTTGTTTCCTGCACTAACTTGTCGATCACTTAACCGATTACAGTTTCTCTTTCTATTTTCAACTGAATTATATCCTTATTACCGGGATGATAAATCAAGATCAAAGTACGGTGTTTGTACGGTAATTACCATGTATAATGAATAAATACGGAGACACTCCTCGCAGGGTTAGTCATCTTTGATAACTTACAATCAGGATTTACGACTTTATTCGTTCGTTTTGATCGAGATTAAAAAAATGAAATGAAATGAAATATATTTATTTGACATTCTGCTTGCCTCAGTTGCAGTGCCTTGCTGCTGCAAGGCACTGCAACTGAGGCAAGTAGCCTAGCGTCAAGTGGACCGCTCCTCGTCGGCTTGGCGAGCAAAGCCTATCGGGAGCAGTCCCGGCCTGAATATAATAAACATACATAAATAAATGGATATAAACAAACTTACATAGATATGAGACACGCGAGGCGCCGGGCGATGTCTAGTTACGTCTATTTCAGAGAGAATTATACTAAGAACAGGCAGCACCGCGAGAAGGTAATCGCCAGACTTGCCTTGAGGATCCTTCTTTTTTATTTGAAAGCTGGTGCTTCCCGTGAGGTCCCATTTAATTTCATCAAAATCGGACAAGCACTTTTTTAGTTACACTCCAAAAACTGAAAAATGCATGCTTATATGTACCTAGACGATATTATAGTAGCGGATGAAAACATCGGGGAACATACCTACACCACAATGACAATTGATCTCATGAGTAACAAAGGTCACTAAAAACAGAGAAAAAAATTTTTTACCAAATAATGGAACCAACTTCAACGCTCAAAAGTATGAATTAACTTGTCGAAGTCAGTACCATGAGCACAATATTTTGATATCAGTTACTTTTGAACTATCATGGTACCGACTTCAACAAGGTATTTCATACTTTTGAGTGTTGAAGTCGGTTCCATTTCCTGGTATTTTTTTTTTATTATTTGGTTCGTTTACTATTAGACAGAAAGAAAAATACGTTTATTTATGACATGACACATTCGTATGCGTGTGTATGATATTGTTACGGAAGTGGGTATGGGATTGGAAGGAAACAACACTTGCAACAATTTTTGACGGTTTTTCACTTGACTCAACACGTACAGAGTCCGAGAGTCTTGTGAATCGAGTATCTTTACAGTCACAGTCACTGAAAACACACGCTGGTTACTGTTACTTAGCACTGACGCTTTAGCACTGTTACTGTTCCCACGCGCCGCTGCGCTTTTTGCGATTAGCGATTATTTGCCGCGCGTTCACATGTAGGTATTCAAACTCAAAAAGAGCGGTGTTACCATGTGACAGGCAGAGGTATTTACAGGTCTCGAAATAAGCCTTGCGAATAACAATAAATTTGCTCAAAGCGGTAAGGACATCAATTCTTCCACCAGTGTTTTTTATATTTAGGATTTCATTTTGTATTCTTTTTTTGTGTTCAATAAAGTGTTTTTGCTTGATTAATAAATTGCATTGACGCGCGATAGTTTATAGATGCGCTTGACCACTATGTTATCTAACCCGATGGTCAGTGACGATGTGGTCTTTGGTGTAATCAAACTAAACCTAGATGCTCAATGGATATCAAGGAATACGACTTGCACACGCTGTGTGTTTGGTGACAAGACCCGGGAGAAATATCAATGCTCATCACATATTATAACAAACAAGAAAAAGGAAAAGAAACAGCTGAATTGAGAACTACGTACCTTTTTTTAAATATTTAGAGAGAAAGTGAAAAAGAATGACGAGTAACGAGTGGGGACTAGAGAATACATGTTACTACACACTGCAGTACTAATACATTCAAATTTAAAATATCTACCACCCTCGATTATATCAAGTTGAGTTGTTATTTTTTCGCAAGTTGGTGATTTATCCACGCATTTCACACGGGTTGTCACAAAAGTTTTTAACCTATTGATTATTCAAATGACCACTTTTCAGTACGCCCACTAAATGACAAGCCTAGCCGGTGGAAGCATCGGCTGTCAAACTGACGGACGCTGGTTTCGTGCTGGAACCTCAAAAACGCGAATGGCTTTTGTGAAGGCAACACCGACATCAAATTTCGTTTGTTACCTGTTTGTAAATGTTTTAACGTTACCCCATAAGATTAGACTTAAGATGTTTCGAGCTTTGTACTAAGAACGAAAAAAGAAAAAAAAAAAAAAAACTGGTTATTATACAAAGATGACAATGTTGTGGCAGTATAATAGCCACAGTATTAACTGTTAATTTAAAAACAAAAAAAAAAAAAAAAAAAAAAAAAAAAAAGACATCAAATTTCTAGGATGGTGGTAGGGTACTTTCAAGTGCTTGTCTGGCTCACTTTCACCTACAAGTTCGAAGAACTCTTAACAAACGCATAGTGTGTTCATGCAGCAGGCCTTGAGGGTCAGTAAACATTTTTGGTCTAACGTGATTATACATGCGATCACATCGTCACTGTCCAAGTGAGATAACTTTGTCAAACGCTAGATTATAAAGTATTAAAAATATGGTCAATGATTCCTATTCACAACAGGATAATCAATATAATAAGAAGTTGTATCATACACCTTCGTACAAAACGTAGGTATACAATACTCATATATTATTTATTGTATCTATTTTATAAATGTATCATATTGTTGCTCACACAAGCAATCAGGCGCTACTCGGCTAACGATAGCTCGTTCTATCAGGCGTAACCAAGGTACATAATAAATGTTCTCTCTATAGTGATACAACAGGAGCTATCAATACCACATGAGCGCTCTTCCTTTGGACAGATATGTTAGAGCGCCTTGTATTCAGATGTTAAAATAATAATACTAGGAGGCAGAGCGATGCAAGCACAGGTCCGACGTTGACAGTGGTCACGGGAGGAATGCGCGGATGGAGAGCAGCGCGGATAAGTCAGCTGAGATCACGTGATCCCGCGCGGCAATAAGAATTTAACGAAATAAATTCATATAACATCAACAGAAATGAATATAACAAAAAAATCCTGACTATTTCTAGATAATGCCATTATGTACTAAACAAAAAAAGTTTCATATGGATGTTGTTATTATTTTGTAAGATATACGTGTTTTCATTTTTGAAAAGCCTATTTTTCAAAAATTAAAACTATCGAGAAAACTTTACTTAACCGGATTTTTAATCCTGACTGTTCCTTTATGCTGAACCAAAGATACTAAAACTGAAAAAACTAAAGCTCTGTCTCCTACACATGATTTATAATACATTTTTAAAAATAGCGGTTTGTCTATTCACAGCGCCTTAATTAATAAACCCAGACCAGCCTACTTGGGTATATCCTTTAGTTTTCACATTCAATGTTTTTTATGCCTTATTAATAATAGTCGTGGATTATCTTTTGCTATCCCGGTAAACAAAAGTGGAACAAAGGTTTCAATAAAGTGCACATTACTTTACTAATTAAAATTAAACATACTAAGTATAGGATTAAGTTTGCGAAAAATGGTGTAGGTACTGTCAAAAGTTATATTTTGCGTTCAAACCCTAACATACTTATAGCTTATAACTGCAGGAAGCTGGCCTTATTAAAATTGTCCTTGCGACGATTAAGGCTCGAATGCTCACAGTTTCATGCATTTATAGATTTATAAATCTATTGTATTAATATAAAAATGAGTGACACAAAAAATAGTGCGCCGCTCTACTCTTGGATAACCTGAATTTGCCATGAGTAAGGGTAGTCTGTTATTGATAGGGCCGCTTCATAAAATTTCGATGATATCAAGAAACATTAATCGTGTAATATTATGACGAAGGGTTAAATATAAACTGCAGGAACTATTTCCAGCTTGGCCTCGTCTTGTTGAAATAAAACAAACTCCAAGCTGACTATTATTAAAATTATCAGCCAATGCAGCTGCAATAATAAATTAATTTAATTTCCTCAGTACCACATGTAGACTAATAATATTTATATACATACGTTCGATCCTCGTCGAATATTTCACATAGATAAGTATCTACAATGCACTAGATTTATGGTAAACAAGCCGTGTTTTGAATTTGCAACTTTGTCACCTGCATTGTACATGTTTATTTACTTTGGAAAGGGACAAGTCACCTTGTTAGCTGGGGCTAGCTGGGTCAGGATCCACTCGCCTCTGATATCGCGAGGTTATCATAAAACCCACTTGGCCACTTAGATTCACTGTTGGACCTGAATATTTCCTACCTCAAGGGAAACTTATAGAGCACACGATGCGCCATTGCACTGGCTAGAACACTACTGTTGACAATTACGTAATCCCATACGTGAACGATATTAACGATTGTCTACGTGTATGCAAGCGTGATATTATTTTACGTATCTTGTGAGGTTCCTGATATGACAATTACCTATATAGAAACCTCTTAATTTACTATCTTATTAGAAAACGCACATATAAATGTAGTGACACTATGGGTGACCTTATCACCCATAGTGCTTAAATCAATTTCATACAGGCAAGCAAACAGAAATGATTTGTCATATATTTTGCGGCAATTCGCCGCACATACAGCACAATTTCTATACTCTTTTTTAAAAACAATTACACTGATACATTAATAAACCTTAGTATCTACCACTAAATGGATTTTGTATTAAGATAAGAACAGCACGCACCTGGTAATATTTACATAGATATAATAATAATATATTTGAAATGGTCCATTCGAATCCGTCGTGGTGTAAGACTCTATTACTAGCCTGAGACTCGATTGTGTTACATGTACAATTAGCCTAAGTGTGAACGCGGCTTGGCACTGCCCTTTATCAGTCGCCGGCTAACTACGTAGATCGCGAGTGCACCGTGGAACGAGCAGATAAAGGATTTTGCAGTATTGTTTATGCGTTGCATCGGCATATATGCGGCAAGCGTGCGGCGGCGGGGCGGGCGTCAGTGCGCGAGCGATGCGTCTACCGATGCACGCGTCCAGTTCGCCCGAGACTCAGTAATCATCCTCTACCATGACCGACTGGTCGCTTATGGAGCGCGAGTGGTTAACGGCAACGGAGCCAGTGCCATACGACCCCTATCAGTTCGCGGAGTACGACCCCTATTCCTGTGAGAAGCAGCTATCACTACCGCATCAACCTCCAACCACGTCGCTACCCTTACCGCCGCTGCAGCAGAAGAATTCTCTACAGGAAATGAAACAGCAAAAGCAGTCTGTGGATCAATCAGAACCACCTCCAGCGCCATCCTCTTCGTCTTTAACGCCATCTCTCACGATGCTTCTATCTTCACCTCAGCAACTGTCATTACCTGGGATGTCATTGCTGCAACATCTACCTCCGCCCAAGCCCTACCTGTCCGCTCTACCAAAAGTGTGAGTATAACCATAGTATAAGTACACCAGCTGAGCTTGTTTCTTAGCAGCGAACTATTGAATGCTGTGGCTTGTTTATATTTTACTTCCGTGCAAAACTTGTCACAAGATGAATTTACGAAGAATTTATCCATAATAATATAATAAAAACGTACGTGGACATAATGCTGTGCTAAAGGTTTATAGTGCGAATGTCGTGGAAAAAAACTCTTCTCAATTAGCGAATACATAATTAGAATAACGCTATCTTTGTCCTGACTGTGCCTTGTTAATGTAACGAAATCATAAAATGATCCGGAAACATAATAATACTAATAATTGTCCTCCACTTTTTGCAACGTTGATAAAAATATAATTTCATTCATGCTAGCTGTGTTATTATAGACTAGCTGCGCGCCGTAGTTCCACCCTTGCGCACTATGTATTTCTTCTTACCTCCCTTATACTACGAGAACAATGATTCCGGGATATAAAAGTAAAGTATTACTATCCTAGACTTTAATTTATCTGTGTTCTAAATTCCATTAAGATCCGTTCAGCCATTCTTGCGTGACTGAGTAGCAAAAATTCATACATACATCTCTGCACACTTACGCTTTTATACGAGTATAATGATCAGATTTAGAGCCCATTTAATGGAACATTTCAATTTACATTTAGATATCCACGAAAAAATTTTTCGTTGCAGGCAAGCGGTTAATTATCTACGTACTAAAATTTACAACATACCGTGTTCAGTTGACAGCCACGGAGAAAATATACAATTATAGTACCTACTCGACTTTAAAATATATATGTCTGATGTGTTTTCAACTTATAAACAGGACATACAAAATTACATAAAGCTAAATCTGTCAATGAAAATAGAATGAGTGTTCAAGAAAAAGAGTAGATTAGAGTTCATGTATAATTTACAAGAAGACCTAAGACTAACCCCCTTACTTATAAACGTTGAATAAGCTGCGAATAGTAATTCAGTGTTTTGTTCCGTTCTTTCAACGTCAAACTGTCATATAAGCGACAAAGACAAAACACTGAATAACTATTCAGAGGTTATTCAAGTAAGGGGGTATAGCTAGAGGTCTTCTCGACTCGTCTTGGTATGAAGTGATCACTATTTCTACTGTTATGTAAGTTTTTAAATTTCTAATGAAAAAAAAACTTATCAGCAGTACTTACTTAAAATTCCTGTTGTAAGTAAACTGATTTATTGGCCTTAAATAACTGAAAGTGTTACAATGGGCATGTCAATTTTTTTATGTTCTTTTTATGTCATAAGGTTGCGTCTGGCCACTGTCTTACCTGATGTTAAGTGACGACGTTGTCTAGGATTTAGCACGCAAACTTAGAAGGTACCTACCTATTCACTCGCGATTGTAGACTCCAGGATTGTAGTAATAGAAAGAAGAATCGGAATTGCGCGATTGTAGAATCGGAAACTTATGAAAAGTAAAAAAAAAAAATAGCAAAAAACAATAACAAAAGTTTTTTTTTTTAAATACACTTATACAGAAATGAAGATTCAACCACAATTAAACCTATAAACTCATGTTTGTGCTGTTCGTTTATTTTGGCTTCTCTTTTTTCTTACTTTTCATCTATTGCTCAAGTCGTCTCAAGGATTAAGCTTAATACTACTAAGGATTACCATTATTTTTTTATACTGTATAGATCTAGCGTTTGACCACTATCTCACTTGATGGTCAGTGAAGATGTGGTCGAAGATGTTAATTATATAATAATGATTTATTCGCTTAACAGACAAAATTTCAGTCTTTTCAGCTTATTATATTGAAAGTCCTACATGTCTTATAAACTTTAAAAAATACCACTTTTCAGATTAATTAAGGTTCATTCTCATTTAACAAATTTTTTATTTAGTGAAACTTATTAGTTAAATAAGATTTTAGTATCCTTATTTTATCTTTATCAAAAATTCTCGCGGTAACGACAAAGGCGCTCGGACTGTTTCTTACACCAGTGGAACTTAAATTAAACATACATAAAAATTTGATTGGTAATTCTTTATTTGGGCACGTGGGTCATATGTAAAATACATTTTTTAATATTAATATTAAATCAACACGCATCAGGATTTATCCCGCACCTTCTGTCGAGCCTTGGTAATGTCATGGGCACTTGTTACTCCCTTTGGGTGGAGTTCACCAAAACTTAAACGTCCGATTGTCAATCAACCGTCGGTTAAATGTATGGTGATAACTTTTTGACCGACGGTTAAAATCGATAATCGGACGTTTTAAATTTTGGTAAACAGTAGCCTTAAGCTATATGTTTTTGGTAGTTGATTAAAAATTAGGAAAGATTTTTTTTTCTTTTTTCCTAGTATAGTACGCATATAAATGCATCCTATAAATATATTACAATCTAGCCTAAAAAAGCTAATAAGTAATTTAAGTCTAACTTAACTTGCTAAATTTACTGTACTAAGAATGTGTCCATTAACACTTTTCTTATTGTCTCTATTTAAGGCGCAGACACTTTGTTCATGTGTTCTCTATGAGCAGTATTTTAACCACATTACACTAGCACACTGTCACTGAACACTACACTAATTCGAACGGTTTTGTTCTTTTGAGTCTTCTCACTAGATCGGTCTGGTCAAGGAGCATAACTGCCTCAACATTAACGTGATGATGAAGTCTTTGTTGGTGAGCTTCTGCATAGTTTTTAATCACTTTGTCAACGAACTCTATTTTAAGGGCCCGATGGAGGTCGTTGTTTCTTATGTACCAAGATGCGTTTACTATTTCCCTTAATACTTTATTTTGGAATCTTTGTATAATTAGGATATTGCTCGGTTTGGTGCATCCCCACAGCTGAATGCCGTAGGTCCATATTGGCATTAACACTTGCCAGTTCAATAATAGTTCGTTATGAGTTGACAGCGCAGAATGTCTTCCAAGCAGCCATAGCATTTTTTTATAGCGCAGATTTAATTCTTGTCTTTCCTTAATTCTCCTCTTCATTAATTCCTCATAATATGTTTTTAGTATCAACGTAGAATGTTTATTTATTGGAAAATCTGATCATAGAAAAATGTCTCAGCGTTAGATCACCTCAAATGTAATAAAAATTTGGATAAAGACTAACTACTTGTGAGCTTTAATAAATTTATTTTTTATTTACTTTTACTAATTCACTTTTCATAATTTTATAGTATCTTAAGTGTTTATAACGAAAACAAGAAAATTTTTATTTGATGGCTAGTCTTAAAGTTATTAATGTTTAATAATAAGTTTAAGACTAGCCATCAACTAAAAATTCTATACATAATCTTATTCACTTACTGAAAAAAAAAGGAAAGACGTTGGAACCTAATATCGTCTTGACTCGAAGATCTTGACAAATTCCTCAATGACGTACTCGAAAATCGCGTATAACTAATCTTCAAGTCCCGAGTGAATAAGTATATTCTGGGCAGCCGTGCTCCATCGTAGACCGCATCATCACTTAACATCACGTGAGATAGGGGTCAAACGCCTGCCTATTCCCAATAAACAAACTATTAACTGCGTATCGACAATGACGTCACTAAGGCATACTTTACAGCCTACAAACGTACATTTCTATTTTTATCAGCATATATTAGATGTCAAATAAGTCGAATTGCCTTGTTATCTACTATGTATCCCCTGTAATGATTGCGGCGGGAGAATTCTTCTTCACTCCTCTTGCTAAAATTTCCGCCATTGTAGCGTACTGTAGCGGGGATTAAATAACATATTTAGCTCTAGGGGCTAAAACATTATTCCTTTTTTGTGTTACCAAGTAACGTGTCTACAAAAACGAAAAAGTCTTTATTAGGTTTGTAACTACGCCATTGTACCTCAGCATATCCAACCTGATTTTCTCACCCTAGCTAACCTGATTTATGCGTGCATGTGTTTTTGAAATTGAACTAAAAGTGACGATCTCTTTGGTAGTTTGCGTGCATTGCAACGCGTTTTTTTTATATACTGTATAGATCTAGCGTTTTACCGCTAGATCTATACGGTCGGTGACGATGTGGTTGAAGATGCTATCACGCTAGACCTAGAATGCTTCCTGGCCTTCAAGGAATGCTGCCTGAACACACTATGTGTTTGGTGACAGTTCTTCAAACTATACTCTTCCACGTGCTTCCTTCTTCGGCGGTCTTGATAGCTTTGGTTATCGGCAGATCAGTTAGCGACTTTATTATGTCTGACCATCGGGTGGGTGAGCGAACGCGCGATCTTTTCCCATTGACCGCCCAACAATCATCACCTTCTCTCGACAGTCGAATTTTTTCTAGTGACGTGTCCGTTATGAGTATACATTGGAAAACGACAGGTTTGTGGTAATTCCGAGCTCCTTGAGGATAGACGTGTTAGTTCGCCAGTCCTTCGTAACATACGCGTCCAACACCATATTTCAAATGCGTCGATCTTTGTCCTTTCTTTTAAAAGCCCATCATAACTCGGTATATATTTAATCTTTCGCTAAATCTGGGGAGTAAAAGTAACAGGTAGGTACATATGTAACAGGTCAGAAGTGATGATAGGTCAGCGGGGGCGTTGGCTGTCAATCTGATGGACACTGGTTCGATCCCCTATCACGGCTTGAGTTTCCGGTGTAGGTCAAAGTCTTCTTTAGTCTTTTTCCTTGGTCGAATTCGTTCAAGCATTTTAAACAGAGATATGAATGCAATAGAAGCAAGCCACAGAAACAATTTACAATCCATTGCTGCCTCTAAGGTTTATATAGGCAAATATTGCAAATCCGTCATAAGATTACTGATAATGTATGGATCGGAATGCTAGGCTCAAGATGGATGTAAGAAGACTATAGTATGCGCCAAAAGTGAGGAAGTGGAGTTTGATGGCTGGAGTGACGCAAAAAGAAATCACGAAAGGAAAACTAAAATCAGATAACGGTTTTTCAAAATGTACACATTTTGATAAACCTTGTCGACACTGTCCTTGAGAGCCAGTGAACATTCTAGGTTGAGAGTCATTCGACTATTTTAAAAAAGAATTCCTGTCATAGTAATCACATCTCGATGATCTACATAGTTAAATAATAATCTGCAACTATTTTGTTTCTAGTCTAATATTTTGTCATTGTCGGTCTTATAACCTTTAGAATAATTACTGATATTTTCAATCAAATTGTATCAATCAACACGTGTGCTAATCTCAAAATCGAATACAATCTTTTGCATGGCAATAAAGTCGCAAGCACCGTCTTATGTTTATAATAACATGAAACCGTAAAGCCTCTCCTATACCGCTCTCCGCTTTTCCCAATGATCTCAACGCTACTATAACGAGTCGTACCACAGATATAAATATATCTAGATTAACTCATATACTCTACGTAAACTGATGGCTGACGCGGTCGAAAGGTTCTCGGGTGGAGACGGACTGGCGAAGCTTAGGATGTCCGCCTAGATGGTGGACTGACAACCGGACAAAGATCCAAGGAAGAGCCCGGATACGACCGCATCCAACTTGTTCTTGTGAAGAACAATGGAGAAAACATATGTCCAGGAATTGACATCCCATGTCTGAAATGATAATGATACTGAACCAATGAGTGTAGATGTTTATCCCGGTTCTTGGATGTTTGTGTGCTGTGATTGCCTGTGTATCTGCCTCCTGCGACACAGGGAATCCAAGTGCAGGGGTTTGAGAGTGAAAAAATATACAATTAGTATTAAAACAATTCGTATTGAGATATTGTTTGCCAAAGTGGTTAAGAAAACCTCATTATACTGTCGTTAAGTTCTTGTTTTTATGTAAATCAATGATTTCATTCACCAAAATATACTTAATCTATTAATATGAAAACACTAAAACTATAAATTTAATTGGCTTGTAATTATATTTGTCACCAGCTTATATCTCCAGCGTATCTTCATTTTTAACTTTCCTACTCGCAAACACCATCATACATACAGCCTCCCTCACACACACATGCGCACACCACATATATACACATACCTTTCGTAAAAAGTAATCCATTAGGTAGGGAACCTTATTCAGAATTTTATTTTATCGAAGCAACGATTCTGGTACTCATTGTACAGGTGTCCCGAGACCAGTTTGGGAATCAAGTGATTCTATAACATGTTCCTGTAAATGCCTTCATCGGAATAAGTGTTTACATATTTCTCTCATGTTTTATCTGTAACGTTATTTGACCTTGTCAATATTTTTTCCTGTATCTTTTTTTAATCCACCAATTATTTGTCTTATTTTTTATCCTGTATTTTTCTCTCTCTATTAATGCACCTTATGCAATTTGGTATGGATCTAATGTCGAGCGACTTCTCAAATTTGAGTAACTGTAAATTATATATACTGTATATATGTATACTATATTATATATATTATGTATACTGTAAATATAGGGGGGTGGGGTCAAAACGGTTCGCACTAAGCGCCATGAAGCAATATTTCCTTCTATAGCCATCAAATTTGAAGATTTGCCGCCAAATTGATTATACAATATGTTCTGGCAGCCATCCTTAAGAGCCCTTCGTGCATTCTAGTTCCAGAAAGATACCACCTACAACCACGTCGTCACTAACCATCAAGTGAGATAGGATTAAAGAACAATAATATTATTAAAAATATTGTCATCATCATTATCGTAATTTTTAGACTATCGCGATTCGAACACATTGGGCATGAGAACACTGACTTCTTCTGACTGACGTCTTCTCGTGACCACGACCAATGCAACTTGGTCGAAACGTCGAGGTAAATAAATTACTAAATGTTTTTCTCGCGATCAAGCCCAGATTGATTTATTAACAATCATTATTATCATCTCAGCCATAGGACGTCCACTGGACATAAGCCTCCTCCATTGATTTCCAAAAGAACCGGTTGGAAGCGGAAAATATTGTATACGGCTGTAGATTTTGATAAGGAGAAGCATTGCTCTAGCTATGTATAGTTTTTATGCATCCACATTGCCGCATCTAGGTTTATTTTAGTTCTGCGTGAGATGATGTTCATATTACACAGTCGGTGTAGGTACACTACACTGCACTCTGTATATACTTGCATCTTCGAGCGTGGGAGCTGCAGATTGCATTGTTTCTGATGTTTATTTATTTTCGTGTATTATGTGTGTATATATATATGTGATTAGTATATGAGTTTATGTGCACAGTATGTGTGTTATTTAATATTCAGTGATGAGAAGGGAAACTCGCGGGCAGCGTGCGCGTGACTATGACAGTAGCTGTGTTCTCCGTGTTACTAGCTCGTTAATTCTCTGACTATATTGCCAACAAATTCTCAGAGCGAGAAGATTGTTTAATTCTGGTGTTCGTTCCTTGTTAGTTTGCTCAACAATCCATAATGGATGAACAGGTTTGAAATATTTTTTTTTCATTTGGTAACATTTATGTACTTACGGCCGAGGTGGTATCGGTCTAGAATAGTACTCCCTCATCCCTTCCCGTGGGTGCCGTAAGAGTCGGCTAAGGGATCACGTACCAGAAGGTGGGCAGCAGCGCCTTCTGGAGATCAGAAATCATACTGCGCTCCCCAACCCGCCTGCCACTGTGGCGAGAATTGGCAAATCTCCCTATATGGGGGAGGCATATGTCCAGCAGTGGACGTCCAATTCCTTCCTAAGAAGTACTTTCAAGCTGGGTCATAAGAACCCGTTAAGTATTTATTTTTTCCAAGACTGTTGCTATGATAAAATATGCACAACTAGTAAATAGTCCATATTCATATTTTTGTAACGTTTAATTTTTATAATTATTTATTGTCATTCTCTCCACCGCAAACGAATCGTTTCCGTCCAAGGTTAGGGTCGTTTTAAGAAGAAGTTTAATATGAAAATCTCAAAATAGTCCGCTGCTCGAAAACCCCACAAAACGAATATACATATTAAATGATACAATACACATGATGTATCAATCTTATCTTAACCTCGATAATTTAATTAAATACTCTTTAGAGTTCTTATCTGCTTACAAACATCGGAATCTGTGTACTCCGCAGTGTTATATAATATCGTTAACCGATTATGACCATCAGTGGTCTGACCACGAACTGCGATCGTAATCGTAGCGCCGCCTGTCTTATTACAGCGTAAAACCGTCGAACAACTGACACAAAGTATCGATAGTTGGCTGCTATTCAATTGTTGTTACGATGACGATACATACACCTAACCGAAAGTAATGTTTGGTACTATAAGCTTCTTTAACTTTAAGCTCGTAAGTTCGTACTTCAAAAATATATTTAAAATACACCTTTCAAAGAAATTCGATGTCTAAGTACTATAAAATATTTTTGTAACGTATTTGACGAGGAGCAAGCACGATTGACGTCTATCAAAAACTTGCCAAAACGAAAAGCCATTGTTATTTTGATATTGCAAATCGTAATAGTGTGATGGTATGTTTTTACTTCAATTATCCATTCCCCCGCCAGCGGAGAGGTTAAATCCATTTTGTATCCAGTATTGCTATTTTTTTATTGGGAATAGGCAGGCGTTTGGCCACTATCTCACCTGATGTTAAGTGATGATGCGGTCTACGATGGAGCACGCCTGCCTAGAAGATACCTATTCACTCGCGACACTCAGGATATCCATTTAGTATTGCAGTTTATAGATAAAAAATAAATTGACGAGAAGTTATTGTGAAACTGTGAGCGACCTTTTCTATAGAATCTATGAAACTACATATAGAATATATAAATATGTAATATATATTTCGTATAATTTGTCCAATAACGTTTGTAAAGAAATTCTTTTGCATATCAATTTTCTTTTATCTATGAAATAGAACAACAGCTCTGCCTTTCAACAGTCGTAAACAATTGGTCTCGTGGTAAGTTTTTATCTAAAATTTTCCACAATTGCTACCACTCCAGAATTGTAATTATGTGTAATTTTGGTATAAATACTGTTTTATGCCTATTGTCCACTTGATATTAAGTGGCGGTAGTTCTGTTATCTACTTTCACTGGCTAAAGTTACTACATATACATATGTATTATCCGATTTTGCAACGCGACATCCATTACTACTACATATGGTAGACGTTCCACCCTGTCGCATTAAGCGTTTTGCTTCCACATTCATAGTGCGTGCAGCTAACGAGTGGAACTCATTGCCTAAGTCTGTGTTTCCACATGAATACAATCTCGGCATCTTCAAGTCACGAGTGAACAGGTATCTTCTAGGCAGGCGTGAATCATCGTAGACCGCATCGATAGTGATCAAACGGCTGCCTATTATGAATAAAAAAAAATATTTAGTCACGTTTATAGTCGAAGTTTCGACCTAGGTTTCGGGCATGGCCGAGGCCCATCCTCAGGTGAGTTTACGCTGCCTGATCGCGGCATCAAATGGCTAAAGTTGTGTAAAATCCAAATGCTCTTATTTTATAAATAATATGATACATTCAAATTTTGTTTTAGATAATGACGTTATTTTTGGCATAATTTTCTTTTGCATATATAACAGTTTAGTTTGATTGCAGGTAATTTGTATTGGGCATCAAATTACATGATAGTTTTGATTTTAAAGTACATGTCGATCATTTATTTACTTAGTCCATTCCTTTTAATAATGTTTGTTATAGTATATATTCAATTACACACGTGATGAAAAACGTGGAGCCTATGACACTTACAAATAACGTGGCTTCCTATTGGTTAAACAGTTTTTATAATTGCTTGAGTAGATCCAGAGATTACCCCCATAACCTCCGAAACTTTACCTCATTATAATATTAATATATAATTTAACACTTGCTTACAGCTTCTGCTGAACTTACTTATAACCGATGCAGTATGGTACCGGACTTGGTGTAGGTTAATCAACTGCGATGTTACAAAATCGATATTGTAAATAAGATACTGTGTTTATACTGCAGTCTTACCCTTGAACTTCGTGGAAAATCCGAAGTTCATGCCAAGAATACGAGTGTAACTACAATTTTCTTAAACGCTATTTCGGCGATTTGCACTAGTTTCTATTAACGGTTTCTTTGTTATTTTATCACATATATTGCCCGAAGATAAATTAACTAGTAAATATGTCTAATATTTTTTTATTTTTTTTTATATAGGACAACATTCACACAAGGTCTTCAGGTCCCAAACTAGGCAGAGCCTGTACTATGGTAACCTGATGACTGATATATATACTTAAATACATACTTATATATATACCTATATACATATACACACCCAGACACAGGTCAAACATACATGTTCATACACACAAATGTTTGACCTGTCCGGGAATCGAACCCGGGACCAGCGGCTCAGAAGGCAGAGTGCTACCAACTGCGCCAACCGGCCAGTGATTGAATTCCGCAGTTTATAAAATATACAAATGTTATAACCCCTACATAAGGGTGGAACGTTTACGGACTACACATCGGACGGCTTATCACTTAAAAACGATTGTTCCAAATCGGTCCTTTTTATAAAAGAATCCGTAGGTTACTTAAAAATAAAATACAATCAAATTTATGACTAACCTCCTCATTTTCTTATGGCATAGCATATAATATGTAGTTTTGCATTATATTGAAATGCATAAAAAAAATGCATACGTTTGAAAGTATAGTTTGTGTTTTTTAAATAACACTATATTTCTCTGTCTGTTGTCTACATTCTGTCACATCGTATTTCGATGTGATAAAATAGTGCATGTGTTTCGATGGACATTCATGCGAATCGTCAATTTATTATAACACTTGTTGTCGTAAAACACGAGACCTAAGGTTCATATATCCAGAATGTTCAAGCGACACACGCAGGTAAATGAGTAATATACGACAAATAAGCGTGTTCGTCTAGTGTACTAGAACTTGGAACAATACTCCATCAAATTCTCAGTTTACGCTGACGAAGAGAGGCTACGTTAATCTGAGTACGCTAGAGGAGTACCTTCCACCATTCTCTTGTATGTCTTCTTCTTGTACTTTCATGTCTCAATCTATCAGATTGTGAAAAATACAGTTCCTTTATGTATAAAAAAAGTAAATACTCTTGTTCCCACAAACATTACAAAATAATTGTTGCCAAAATAATGGAACCGACTTCAACACTCAAAAGTGTGAAATAACTTGTCTAAGTCAGCACAATATTTTGGTAATAGCTACTTTTGAACTATCATGGTTCATCAAAAAAAAAAACCCCCTTTTACAGTGACCGTTGCTATTCACGAGATCATTATCATTGTGTATGTTCTCCGATGTCTTCAACCGCAACTATAATATCGTCGAGTTACGTAGCACTTTTCATTTATTGGAGTGTTACTCAAAAACCGCTTATCCGATTTTGATAAAATTTAAATGGGACTACCACGAAAGTATATTCTATTAAGCAAAAAAATAATAATCAAAATCGGTTCATAAACGACGAAGTTATCCGCGAACACACATAAAAAAATATAAAAATATATACGGTCAAATTGAGTAACTTTCTTTTTTTGAAGTCAGTTAAAAAGGGACAATAAACTAGTGTTGAAGACATTCCAATCGCAGCTCCTCTAATTTAGCGACCGCCTGTTCTGCAGTGTGTGGTCTACAGTCATCCTGAAGCAGAAGTGGGCTAGAGCAATGACCAGTCCTGGTAGTTTCAAGGCTATAGCTTTTTCATCGTGGTTTTCAATTGTTGACAATACAGATCTGCCGCCATCTTCTGCATGGCCAGATATTAGGAAGCAATAGTGGATGACACCAGCACACGTAGCAGTACATTTTCCTGAGTTGACTTTCCCCTGGGGCAGTATTCGGTCGGTTTTTTTGGGTGCAACCATTGTAAGCCGTTTCCATTTTTCATCACAAGTAAGGTTAAGATTCAAAAGCCCCTCGTCTTTTTGACGGTTGAGTAATGGAACGCAGCACTCGTCTCGTGTTTATTAGTTCGCTTTTTTGTTTTCCAATTTGTTTCAATTTCTCTCTCTGTAAAGCTATTTTGCTTACTCTTGAGGTATCGTAGATATAAAAACTTGACAATATCTATCGCTCGATTTTCTATTTGTTTTGATGAAAGCGTGACAGACAAACAGTCCACGAGCCTGCACTAGACATATAACGACTTATCACGTAATTCTTGTGATATAACTTCACTTAAAAATGGACGCATAAACTAGCCGTGATAGGAAGTAAAATATTTATCGTAAAGCAATCATCGCGTCTATAAAAAATAACACTTCATTTACAGTACTTATCACTAATAATTACAGTAATTAAATGGTTATATTAACGCTGAACAAGTTCATTCAATGTTAATACATAATTGAACTAATAATGGTTGATATTTATTATTTTTGTAATTCTACTTGTATCTAAGTGGGTTTTTTCTGTGTTTATCCCTATTCCATGAGTAGAAATTATATTCTTTATGAGTTTTCTCGAGTTAATACGCGTACCTATTATGCGAGGGGAAATGGGGTGTTTGAAAGTTGAGTTTTCCTGAGTCTTGTTTTTTGGTAGATAAGATAATTTATTCATGTTTCACAAGGTTGAGTTGGTACAGAAGCCTTGGTAGCCAACATAAAGGTATCAAGTTAGATTTGAAAAACAAACATTTAATAGCTATTTTGTACCCCTGAGAAGTTATGTACCCTACACTAGGTCTCTTTCGAGCCTGCATAGCTGGGTATACAATCAACTCACCATGGATACTCTAATCTAACCGTGATTGTAGAAGAGTTAGTCTAGACAACGTCATCACTTCACATCAGGTGAGACAGTTGTCAAACGCAAACTTATAATATAAGAAAAAAAAAAAAAAAAGTGACTGCGTCATTATTCTCGCTATCACATCTAGTTGATAACTAATTTGTACATATGTACTATCATCATGTTTGGACTATAGGTACATTGTTTTGTTAGTGCCTTCTAACCTATGCTTATTTTGTACTAGTAGCGCACAGGAGTATCGCCCGCGTAGATTAGGGTTTTCGCGCTACCTCAACTATCCCACGGGAACTATACTTTTTTCGGGTTAAAAGCCTATGTGTTAATACAGAGCTTAAACTATCTCCATACCAAATTTCATCGAAATCGGTGTAGCCGTTTGAGCGTGAAGAAGTAACAAACATACACACATTCAGATTTATAAAATTTGTAGGATAACAGCAAACATCTGTGTTTAACTGAGAATATGTATATTATAGGTGGACGGTGTGAGAGTAAGTGGTTAGTGTGCATGCGTGTGAATATGAGGGAGTATTTGTGTGCGTAGTTGACGTGATAAGTGGATATATGTATGTGTGATGTTGATAATGCGATAAAATGAAATAGAAACAGATTTTATTCTGTGGTGGCTATAAGTTGTTCGGTTTCATGAAATATTAACCTAAGTAGATATTGTTTTAGTAGTTGGGAGCATTTAAAATAAATAAATAATTTATTTGATACAAATAAGTAATAATACAAGCATGGACTTAAGATTAATTAGAGTCAAAACACAGGTATTTTTAAATTATTGCCTTGCAAATATTATGGCGAAGACATACATCAACAGTACATCAAAGCCTACTAAGGTTGCTTTTGTGTGGTAGGTTTGCTATCTCTTCCAAGGACAGCGATTCTAATCGTAGAGAAATTATATATCTTAAATCTGAATTTATTCCTTTCATGCAATGAGAAACGCGGAATGGGAGTTCTGATTATGATTTATTTAAATTATTTAGTCTTAGGGTAAATATTTAAATTTTACTAGCAGCGCCCGCTGTTTCAGCCGCGTGGATTACGGTTTTCCCGATACATCAATTATCGCTCGGGAACTATACTTTTTCCGGGATAAAGTAGCCTATGTATTATTCCAGGGTCTAAATTATCGTCATACCAAATTTCATCGAAATCTCGGTGCTGCCGTTCGAGCGTGAATGAGTAACAAACACACAGATTTTCGCTATTATAATATTAGCGGGATTACATTACATATAAAAATGAATAATAATAATTAAAATAATATTTAATAGTTATGTGTAATGTGTGAGTTTTATTCTATGCTGACGGTCTTCTATGGATCTCCTCGTTTCTAAATCAGAAACCCCGGGCATTGCCCCCGCCGTAGCTTGTTTGCGAGTACCTATAGGAAAATATAATTAAATAAAACTATCTTTAAATACGCAAGATCAGAAAGTCCCTAATTACATACGATACAGTCCAAATTAGAACAACATTATATATATATATATATATATATATTATATACGCAAGAAGGTATATACATGGGTATGGTAGTGTTGGAAAAGGAAGAAGTAGGCGAAAGTTCCGATATCAGATTGAGGAAGATGCAGTTGTTGATACGAAAAAAGAAGTGTATCGGGATCGTAGCATTTTGAAGGTTGTTGTCTCTGCCTGCCCCTACGGGTAAGAGGCGTGAATATTATTATGTATGTATGTATAATGGATGATTTAGTAATATTATAATAGATAATGTTATGAAATCAAACGGAGCTTGATCGCGAGAAAAACATTTTGTAATTTATTTACCTCGACGTTTCGACCAAGTTGCATTGGTCGTGGTCACGAGAAGACTGGAGAAATGCGGGTGGCAATATCGGCGAGAGCGTGTAGTTTCGCAACTACCCACTTTTGATATTATTAAACTGTAGGGCTGTCACAGCCCTGCAAAAGCACAGGGTTGTCTGTGATGTATGTATAAATGGCAAACCTTTAGTCGTCTGTTATAAAATCGCAGCTACGTACTTAAAATAAAGTGACATGTAATTAACTGTTTATGAAAATACCCGCGAACCAATAAATCTAATTGTAGGAATAGCCTCACAGTTATACGAATTTGAATTATATACGTGAACGGAATAAGAGCGATTGTATTTTAGGGAATTGTTGTTAATTTCAGTGTATAACAAACTTACTAGCAATGTGTAAATAGTAATAAACGCCAAATGTATTTTTTCCCATGTGACTTGGCTATCGCCTTTATAATAACGAGATGCGCTCTATATTTAAATCTTGGCATTGAGTTGTACGCAACGCACTCATTAGTAGTGATTCGCTTATTCAACTGAACTAAACTAAAATTTTGGAAAACTAAATCAGTTCTTAAACGATTACTATAAAGTCTAAATTAGTGTGAGACTTATCAATAACATCACTAAAATTAAAGTATATTTATTAAGTTTGCGGGTAGTTTTAGCGAAATTAAGTTGCCATTTATTTGGTGCCTACTAAAACTACCCGCAAGTGGCCAACAGTTGAATAAAACTCGTCTAATATTAGTGAGAGCGTTGTATGGAGTTACACGAATTTGAATTTTAGTGTAAATAGAATACGAGCTATTTCAATTTGAAGAATTTTAGTGAATTTTAGCTAGTGAGTTATGCTAGTTAGTTATGTGATTAACAGAATTAGGGCCAATATCAAACTTAACGTAAGAATATATTTGCACTTTTGATTATAAACGGCGGAAAATTATTTTTATGACGAAGGTAGATAGTGCATCATTAATTAGTATGAAAGA
Organism: Apeira syringaria; assembly: GCA_934044485.1. Lineage (NCBI taxonomy): Eukaryota > Metazoa > Arthropoda > Insecta > Lepidoptera > Geometridae > Apeira > Apeira syringaria. The sequence continues at coordinate 5,938,914 of OW203655.1, read as the reverse complement.
AAAAAAATGCTTTCGATTGCATATCCGCCCATGTTTGGTGTTTGGTTTCATATCTCTGTTTTTTACATGTAGGAACAGTATTTATATCTCTCGCAAATACCGACTTTAGCAGTTATCCCCCATTTTAAAACGTAAAAAGATTAGTAGCAACACTGAATATCATACCGTTTGAGTCGGTATAAGTTTAGTGGGAATCATTAGGTTTCAAAATCTAATGTTCGTCGGAGCGATCTCATGTCAGCAGCATCGTTGTGATGATTCCATCATTGGGCAAGTTCTAGTCTCAGGCGCGTATCTGAAGATTATGATTATGACCTAGCGGTAGGCGTCGACTGTGAAACTGAGGACGCTGGGTTGATCCCCACCAACGTTTTGAGCTGCAGGTGAAGACAACACCGTTATCTATTTTTTTGTGATTTTTTAAGTAACCAACATTTTATTTTAATTTATTTATTTATTTATTACACTCAGACCCCCGCCCTAGGATTCCCTGTGTCGCGGGAAGCATGGAAAAACACAATTAGAACACACAAACAACCAAGACCCGGGACAAACATCTATACTCATCGCACAAATGTTTGACTGTGCCGGGATTCAAACCCAGGGTCCCGGAGACACAGAAATCATGTCACTGACACTGAACACTGCGCCACGGTGACCGTCAAACTGAGCATGAAAGTATACAATTTCGAACGAATTTATTCTTTTATAAAATACGAATTTCACTATAACTAAAGAAACATAAAAAAGCAACGAACGCTAAATTATTAAAATAAAACTAAACACCTAAAATCTATAAAAAATCATACATAAATGTCTCATAAATAACCTACCAAGAGAATGTTTCAACTACCTACATATATAATCTATAGTCAGTTTTCATCAGTCCTGCATTTTCGACAAGAAAATGACATCAATCAAATTGTTTCATAAACGGCTGATTATTATCGATTTAATCAGATATTATAACTAACCTAAACAATATAGGACCATAACGTGAACCTCTTTATTTTGGAATTTGAATAAAATCTATAAAAACAGTGATCTAATAATAGTAATTATAATACATTACAAATCTGTTTCAACTTTTCTTGAGAATGATTACTCTCTATTTTCAAGAAATAGGTTATACAGATTTTAACCGAACCAATCTGTTTTCATATCCATCTCAAATTTGTCAACCATTTTTTTAAAGCGGTTCCCAAATTACTGAGCTCAGAGTTAACAAACATTAAATAATAATTACATACTCTTTAAACTATTATAAACTGACTGCCACTGCTTAGAGTCGCAAAATTTATGTTGGATCCATTGCGATATGTTATATTTCAATCGAAAATAAAATATATAACTTTTGTTTCTGATTCTGTTAATTACTTGAACTAGCTTAAAAAATCTTCAAAATGAAATAACACGTATAGTACTTGTGGTAAAATTCAAATTCGTATAAATCCACGCTACGCTATCTCTTATATTAAACTAGTTTCAATTGCTTTCTAATCGCAGCTAGTTTTAGATTAGGTGGAGACTTATTTTACTTAAAACTACCCGGAATATTAATAAAATCCTGTAATTTTAGTCTTGTTAACCGACTTCAAAAAAGGAGGTGACTCAATTCGACCATGATATATGACCAATCGATATAAGTTTATTGTTTTATTTTTTTATGTGTGTTCGCGGATAACTTCGTCGTTTATGAACCGATTTTGATAATTCTTTTTTTGTTAGATACAGTATACTTCTGTGTTGGTCCCATTCAAATGGAACCGACTTCAACACTCAAAAGTGTGAAATAACTTGTCAAAGTCGGTACCATACGATATTGTGATAATAGTTACTTTGAACTATCATGGTACCGACTTCAACAAGTTATTTCACACTTTTGAGTGTTGAGTCGGTTCCATTTTTTGTTAATTTTTTTTTATTGATAAGCGTCATACCGGTTTGGACATTATTGTAACTATATAAGAATTTATATTACTTATTTCATTTCCCAGTAAATGAGTTTAGTTTAGTTGTACAAGATATTCACTACCAAATTGTTAACCTTTTTATGAAAGTTAGTTGAAAAGTCATTAATATGCAATATACTGGTAAGCGCAATAATATTATATTATGAGGTAGATGTCGCACAAGCGCGCGGAAACTAAGGCGGCAAAATTGAGTCATGTGTAGTAATTTTCATTACGACGCGTATTTCAAGTGCAAGTCTAAAGATATAGCTATCCTTTTCTATATTATTTGTACCGTATTAATAAAGTATGTACTGAACATATTTCTATGAAGTATTTACGAGCCCAGCCGAAAAAATAAATTGATCCAAATAAGGTAAGTACTTTTGTTTTAAAATCAACCAAAGAGTTTTTTGGTATGAAAAATACAAAATACACATCTTTCCCGGTATCCCTCTAGAACTCGATTAGTAAACTTTAAAATAGATAGAATACTATTTAAAAAATACATCACAAAAACGATATAGTAGATTTTTTAGTGTAATTATAACAACCAAATATGTCGTAAAGGAACAAAATCTGAGCACCGCGCAGTATGAATATACGTCATCTTTAGTAAAAAATCATTGGGTAAGCGATACAAATGTGGCCATTGCCAATTTATATCCTTTGGATACGGCTCGTATGATATTACAGTCAGTGCGTGGCCGCGTGACGTGTACGATGCATTGCATAATGCATCAGCATTTACGAGCAATACAAGGATTTTTAAAATGACTTTACGCAACTTCATTTTGATACTCCGTCTTTTCTTTCTTTACACTGTAACTATGATAATACTTTTTAAATAAAAATAGGTGGCAAACAAGCAGAAGGGCCGCCTGATGGTAAGCGATCACCGTTGCCTATGGATATCTGTAACACTGGGGTATTACGATACGTTGCCAATCCTTGCAAGACTCTGTTAACTCTCCTTTTGAAAAGTCCCATATTGTAGCATACATCTAGATATGTTATGTATGTACAGTTTATCTTAACGTTTCTTTTACAAGATGATATAAATATACCGGTCCTTGTGGAAATCAATGGGGGAGGTCTATGTCCAGCTGTCCTATGGCTGAGATGATGATGATGATGATGATAAATATACCTATAGTAAGATTGTAAAGTGGTACGATTTGTATCTATTTTATATTTGGTTGTTATAATTACACTCAAAAATCTACTATCGTTTTTGTGATGTATTTTTTAAATAGTATTCTATCTATTTTAAAGTTCTGGAGGGATACCGGGAAAGATGTGTATTTTGCATTTTTCATACCAAAAAACTCTTTGGTTGATTTTAAAACAAAAGTACTTACTTTATTTGAACCAATTTATTTTTTCGGCTGTGCTCGTAAATATTTCATAGAAATATGTTCAGTACATACTTTTATTCAAATAATAAGTCGAAAGCGAATAGATTGGTTTGGTATGGGCATGTCATGAGGAGGGTTGAAAAACATTTAACAAAAATAATACTTAACATGGATGTGGTTGGATATAGAAGTAGAGGAAGGCCGAAGAAAGTATGGATGGACTGTGTGAAGAATGATATGTTTATGAAAGGTGTGAGCACTGAGACGACTAATGATAGAAGATAATGGTAGAGGAAAATATGTTGTGCCGACCCCACCTAGTGTGAGATAAGGACAAGAAGAAGAAGAAAACATATTTTTATTCAACTTTCAGAAATAAATCCCCTTCTAAGTAGTAGAATTCAATTTTTAATTGCTTTTAATTATGTAATTATTAAGAATTGCAATGATATAATTAATATAATGTAATATAATGCTGTTTAAGAGGTATACTGGTGCATATACGAGTAAGCCCTCCCCCCTGCCATTTCAACTTACTAATGCAGTGGGCTTTGTCGGTGACTTTCTGTCTTTGGCGGATATCCTCATTTCTGATATAACCTCGTAGAGGAAGCTCGGCAGTATAGGGATACTGCGTTGCTTACAAGGCAAGTATGAAATGAAATGCTTTCAGAAAAATATATTATTACCGTAGACCGTAAGAATATATATATATATATATTAGTGACATATACTCGTATAACAAAGCACTTTCATGCTCTGTCTTACGTTAATGTCTTTTTTATTGGAAATAGGCAAGCGTTTGACCACTATCTCACCTGTTGTTAATTAATGATGCGGTCTACGATGGATCACGATGGACCTCAAGAACGATCGTTCTTGGATCGATATAAGAGTACGTTGTATTTATGACTAAATATTTGTTGATTCATAACGCAGTATTAGTATATATTAGCAAAATTTTTTTTATAATGTGTCGTGTAATGTGTCATTCAGTACTGATTTTTTAAAATAGTTGGACAATTAAATGTGGAACAAGTTTTGTGTATTTTTCATCAAGTCGCGAGTGAATAACCTCCTAAGTTTGCGTGCCACACACAATGATATTATATGTTTATATGAGGGAGATGTCGCACAAGCGCGCGGAAACTGAGGCGGCAAAATTAAGTCAATTGTAGTAATTTTCATCATGACGTGTATTTCAAGCGCAAGTCTAAACATATAGCTATCCTTTTCTATATTATTTGTAACGTATTATCTGTCGCAGTAAGCATGTTTATGTCGTAAAGGATAAAAATCTGAGCACCGCGCTTCTTCTTCCTATCGAAAAAGTCTTTTTCGATAGGATGTACTTTCAAGTTGGACCCATAAAAGTTTCATCATAATTGATATAGTATTTCTCTTCACAATAAAAGTTTCAGTTGTTGCATCATACCTTATGAAACGCAAAATCCGAAAAGATTCGCAAAATTTTATTATTTTTATATTCAGTTAATAATACCATATTAAGAATTGTAATACAATTGCGATCACGTATTTCACGTCATTATCAAAAAGTGTTGAAATTGTTCCGCGTGTAAGTAGTAGATGTCGGTGTTTGGTTATTAAACTATGTTTGTTATGTTTCACCTTTGAGCTGTACAATTTACTATAATATATATTTACAGTTTAAAAAAAATACATACATTTTTACTAAGGAAGTTTTTTTTTTTTTATTATGGGACAACATTCACACAAGGTCTTCAGGTCCCAAACTAGGCAGAGCCTGTACTATGGTAACCTGATGACTGATATATATACTTAAATACATACTTATATATATACTTTTTTTTATACATATACATACCCAGACACAGGTCAAACAGACATGTTCATACACACAAATGTTTGACCTGTCCGGGAATCGAACCCGAGACCAGCGGCTCAGAAGGCAGAGTGCTACCAACTACGCCAACCGGCCAGTTATGTTTTATATTAATGAAAGACAAATCTGCTACGAGTGTGACTTTTACCCACAACAACAGAGGACCGTCTCTGGCTCTCTTTTTTATATTGTATAGATGAGACGTTTAGACGTTTGACCACTATCTCACTTGATGGTCAGTGATGTTATCATGCTAGACCTAGAGTGCTCACTGGCTCTCAAGTATTGTTGCCTGAACACACTAAGTGTTTGGTGACAGTTTTTCAAACTTGAGGGTGGTAGCTAGCCAGGCGGGTACCCGACAGTACCCTACCACCATGCTGGGAATTAGATAACGGTGATTTTTCTTCTTCTATGGCTTTGCACTACTGGTGCATTGAGCCAATATCGATGTTGTAGATAACGGTGTTACTTTCACCGGACGCTCAAGCTGTTGTTGGTGATCGAAGCACAGCCGACGCTCCCCCCGCTGAGCTATCATCGCTTCCAAATTAAGCTCACTCCACTATCAGTGCTAATTTGTTTCTTCATTACATTTGAAGGTATGTTTTTTGAACATAAGTTTCGCCTAGCATAGCGTCAATGCAATAAACCATAAAAATATAATTATTAAGGTTATTTTTTTCTAATTTTTCACATTGGTTTACATGATAGTATGTTTTTCCAAAATTCTTTGACACCTTTTTTTCAGCTATTCACATTTATAAGCCGTTTTCAATGATGTATTACTATAGATGACGTATATTCATACTGCGCGGTGCTCACATTTTGTACCTTCACGACATAAACATGCTTACTGCGACAGATAATACGGTACAAATAATATAGAAAAGGATAGCTACATGCTTAGACGTGCGCTTGAAATACGCATCGCAATAAAAATTACTACAATTGACTTAATTTTGCCGCCTCAGTTTCCGCGCGCTTGTGCGACATCTACCTCATATAAACATATAATATCATTGGCCGTTTTAGTTTGTCCGTTTACCAATAGACGGACATAGACAAATAAAGTGGCCCCATGCGCACTTGCAATTGAATCTCGAGCAAAGTATGAGCAAAGTATGTTATTGACAGACTAAGTGCCGTATAATTATTATCTGATCAACAGTTGGCAAGCGCCGTCGATGCGCCTCAACTACCAACATTGGTGTGTGTAGGAAGGTTACTGTAACATTGTATAAGTAGATAATTACGTAGCTTAAAACTGTTCAAGCCGACTACCACTTCTTACCCGAATTACATTCTCTTGAAATAAAGACATGAAAAAAAAGTGCTATCGGCTTCTTCGAAACCTTGAAGATCCCTGATTTTCTACTCTTTGGTTTTTGGTGGACAAAGGCATAGAGAAAATTCTTTACGCCATTTCGGGGAGTGTGCTCTGGAGTTGCATAATTTGATTCCACCATGCCCATTCCATCTTAGGACGACCAGACGGACGGCAATGCGACATCCATACATGGTGGACGTTCCAAATTGACGCACGAAGCGTTTTGCTACCACATTCCTAGTGCGTACAGCTAACGAATGGAATTTATTGCCTAAATCTGTGTTTCCGCAAACATACAACCTGGGTATCTTCAAGTCACGAGTGAATAGGTATCTTCTAGGCAGGCGTGCTCCACCGTAGACCGCATCATCACTTAACATCAGGTGAGATAGTGGTCAAACGCTTGCCTATTACCAATAAAAAAAAAAAAAAAACGCCAAAATAGTTGAGTAAAACTAGCGATTAACATTTAGTGTGGTGTTTTTTTTTAATGTACTATCATTTTTGTTACAGTTCTATCATAGTAAAAAAAGCATACGTTTCAAATACTGTTATATCGTTGTAATTCCTATGTTCACGGGAATTGAAATGAAAACGGTGAGTTGATGCAGCTATGAATAATGCGTGCATGTTAAGTAACTTCTCTATATCTGGGTCAAAGTGTCATTTAATTGTGACAGAGATTCCCATCCTTTTGAAAGCTACAAACTATTATAAGTACTTCACAACTTTATGAATTTTTTTTTTTTTCTCAGCTATGTGCGTCCACTGTTGGACGTATGCCTCCCCCATATAGGGGGGATTTGCCAATACTCGTCACGCTTGGCAGGCGGGTTGGCGAGCGCAGTATGATTTCCGATTCTCAGAAGGCGCTGCTGCCCACCTCCTGGTACGTTATCCCTTAGCCGACTCTTACGGCACCAACGGGAAGAGATGGGGGAGTACTATTCTAGGCCGGTACCACCACGGCCAATGAATATTAAACATGCGAAATTTTGGATGAATCATTGATTGGTCGGTAATGAATAAAATTCCCCACAGAGTTAGATTATGGTCCCGAAAAGCACAGGAAACTTTTTTTCCCGTGATTTTTTGATGATATATGTGGGGTGAACCGCGGGCAGCAGCTAGTTATCAATAAAATGCAAACGAAACACTTACTAATATATCGGTCACATAAACGTTTACTATAGCTAAATAATACGTATCAAACCAAACTGTAAATAGACTAAAGTATTTTCTTAGACCTAAAAATAATATCCAATTCACTGGGCAAATTATATAACCAACATTATATCCTTAACAAATGAAATCAGCCCCTTACGTACCCACGGGCCTTTCTTTTAAGGACAAATCCTTGACTTAAAATGTACCATGGGTACACTATTTCAATGTCCCAAATTAAGCGTACCGGGACGGAGTTATATAGATAGACAGATAGATTACTCTATGTATGCAAACTAAAAAAATAATTATACTATGTTTAAATATGATATGTACTAAATGATAAATAGTAGTACTATTGAAAGAAATAAAAAACAATTCATGTTAAATAGGTGTACCTATTTAGCAACATTGAAGATTTGGCAAATTTAGTTTAGATTCACAGACACCTCGTCTAATCTACTGCGGAGTGCGTTCTGAACAACTGTTGCAGCACATCATGGTTATTCAATAATAAAATAAAATAATAATAATATATAAATAATATCTAAAAACATTTTTGAAGACCCATAAAATAACCTTTGAATAATAACGGAATTGAAGTCTATTTTTCAATTTGTAATTCTAAAGTTAAATGAATTGCATTTTCAAAGCCATCACGATTGGTATACGAGTTAAGTCATACCTATCCTTATATTGCGTCAGATCAGAATATCACACCTGCCATGGCTGTCATGGACGTTGGATATCATGACTATTGATGATGTAGGTACTTTATCAATAAATACATGATATATATTTTTTCTATTGCGTACTTTGTAAACGATAATACTGTGACGTAGCAAGTGATTCTTAAACTTTACGTACTCTTGTCTTTACCGCAATATGAAGTCCTTTAGGAGTAGCAGACTTACCAGATGATTATGGAACTCATACGTGGTCTCTCTTATGCGGGCTTATCAACGTCAAAATCTCACGACCCGAAAGACTGCTTCAAATTTCGTAAATCGAATTCAAAGAGAAAGAACTTGGGTAAAAATGTTATGAAATTACTTTTGACCACTATCACACCTAATGTTAAGTGACGACGCGATCAAAGGCGTAGCACGCAAACTTAGAAGTACCTATCATAGCCCAGCATATTAGCTGGATAACATAGATTCTAGCATTTGACGTAAAATCGTAGCCGCTGAGTTTGAAATGTTTCTAAGATCGCGGGCCACGGACCAGCAACGAGTCCCTCAATAATGTTGTAGGCCAAAGAAGGATGACCTGAGAAGGGAGATTGATGTAAGCCGCTTTAAACCAGACACTTGCATAGTGAATGTTCCACTACATACATACATAATGGAGCATTAACTGGGTACGCGCTCATACGCTGATTTATGATATATTTGCTATATTTTCTCGGCCCCTTACCATCCCCCTCTGGGCCTCCAGCGCCCTCTAGAGGCGTTATCTCCCGCTTTGAGAAAGATTGATCTAGTCAGATAACCTTTTGAAAGTGGAATTGCATTAAGGACAACTACAGGAACACATATTTGTGGTATAGTAATAGATTAATGTGGCAGCAGTCAGTGGCTAGAATCAAGAAGCTTTATTTTACGATTATGCCTTCTCTGACCGTTCTAAATTTATTAGATAACACGACCACCTTGCATGCCTAGTATCACTATGATTTTGTTGTCATCCACACGAATGAAATTTTAGGCAATGTTTGTAAATAGAATTACTCTGTCATGATTTCATCCATAAAGAACACTCAATTAGCTTTCGTTTTTGGCCACAGTTGATTTTGGCTCGTTGTCAAAAACCATTGAAAGACATGATTCTCTGCAGACCTTTCTTGCTGTACTTTGACATAAATATGATTGCAAGTAATTTTGAGTAAAACCTCTGAATCCCATTGCTAGAGTAGCAAAGTCATACTTTAGATCACGGAGAGATTAGATTCACTTTGGCAATCATACATCGCAGTCTTATTTGACGTAAATGGATTTAATACAAATCAATTATATTAATATATATTGTTACATAGCTTGCGTTTGATAACTATCATTTTCATCATCTCCAACATCACCGTTTTTCATCACCAAACGGAAAAACGGATTTGTATGAATTTTGATATGTATAACTTCAGGTCCCGGAATAACATATAGGATACTTTTCATCATCATCATCATCATCATCAATCATCACTACGCGACTAAAACCGCCGGGCGAAGCTAATACATATGTATGTTATCCTCTAATTCACCCCCTTTAAGGTTTGATAATGATATAAAAAATCGACTACCAGTACGGTCCTGAACCTAACGACTACAGAATACCGTCCTGTCGGACGCTACAGGTACTGGACGGTTTTCTGAAGTCGTGGGTTCAAGTCCCATTGCTAGTCGAATTTTTTCCTTCATAAAACTTTTAACGTAAGTTCCGACGTACGTTGTTAATGCAAAAACCATAACACTCTCTTTTAGTAATAGATACTGTTAGTAATTCAATGAATGAATGAATTATTGTACTGTAATATAAATAGTCGTTGGTTATATTCGTTTGAAAGACCTTATTGTTAACAAAAATTAGATAAAAGAGAATATAGTAACGTTGAACTCATGCTACGTAATGATCGGTACATGGTAGTGATAACGACTAAAAACGCCAGATAAACGCACAAAGAAAAGAAACAGACTATTTTAACCGAATATAAGTTTGAAGCAAATTTAATTAGTTCATAGATATTTAATAAAAGAGATTCATTTTTATGAATCGAGATAACATGCATTATCTGTTTAGCTTATACTTTTGATGGATAGTCGACTAATTACTCATGGCAAAGTGGGTGGCCCATTTTATCGTAACAAAATCGTCGTGTATTTTTTAATACTTATAACGAGTAAGCACTATCTATCTATCTATCACTTGATGGTCAGTGACAATGTGGTCGAAACTGGTATGGCATTAATGTTTACTGGCTCTTAAAGACAGAATTTAGAAACATTACTCTATGACTGTCTTCTTACGATCAAGGTTATCGACAGTGACATTCCGATCTGTACTATAGTATTTTATTATTATTTTTTTATTTATTCGCAGCTTCCTCGCTCAACGTATTAGCCTAGCAATACAAAGAGGAAACGCTGCCAGCATCTTGGGTACAATGCCGCAGGGGCCCGTTTTAGATTTAATTTAGTTTTTATTAAATTTTTAAGGTTTTTATTTTAAGTTAGATTATTTTATTGTTATTCTAAATTATTTTTATATTATGTAATAAATAAATATTGGTTACTTTCAATACAATATATAGACCATGTTACACTATAGTATTTTGATTCTGCGCCGTCTCGTCTCCAAGAGACGTATCGCGGTATAGTTTTGCACGAAACTTATTTCCAAACAAAATAAAATAATCAAATTAAAATATGTGTATAATTACAGTTTTTGAAGTAAATACTTCTTTAACGGCGTTGTGCATTAGTATAGTTTGTACACATTTCGCGTCAGTACAAGTGACACTGATCTTGAGGCGCGTGACGTCGAAAATTCGTGACACGGAAATTTAAACTTTAAATGTGTTAGGACTCACTGGTAACAGTGTGTGTTACCAGTAATGACTAATGGAACCGAAACGTGGTCTCTAACTATGGGACTTCTGAGCAAACTCAGACTCGCACGACGAGCTATGGAGAGTGCTATGCTAGAGGTTTCTCTACGCGATCGAATCAGAAATGAGGAAATCCGTAGAATCGTAGATCGTAGAATGCAAATCACCGATATAGCCCAGCGGATTATCAAGTTGAAGTGGCAGTGGGCAGGGCACATAGCTCGAAGATTTGATGGCCATTGGGATCGAAAAGTTCTCGAATGGAGACCACGGACTGGTGAGCGCCAGCATAGGACGGCCACCGACCTGGTGGACAGACGACCTGACTAAGATCGCAGGCAAGGCTGGATGCGGGCTGCTTCCAACCGGTCCTTGTGGACATCAATGGGGGAGGCCTATGTTCAGCAGTGGACATCCTATGGCTGAAATGATGATGATGATGATGATGATGGTGTTACTACTAAGGAACAATTTCGTTCGTTGGTAGGTATAACCTAATTTGATGCAGACTGCGCTCACCTCGCTCGCCCGTTAACATGTTGATTTTGACTTCATTCTATTGTATGCTGTATCGCCCTTACTATAGTGTTTAATGTGTAGGTACATAAAAACAATTATTAAATTCCTATTGACAAGTTTGTGTACGATAGCGCAATAAATGAATATTGTATAGTATCACATATATTTTTAGATAGGCTGTTACTTCCTTTAGGAATCTTAAGTTTATGATAAAACTAGCTACGCCCTAATTTTCACGCTTGATGATTATTGATGACGATGATGATAAAAAGAAGCCTATGTGTTATTCCGAGACCTGAAGATTATACATACCAATTTTCATCCAAATCCGTCCAGCAGTTTGAAAGAGTAAGAAACATCCATACAAACTTTTGAGATTATAATTTTACTAGTTACGCCTCGCGGTTTTACCCGCGTGGTGATGAAAAACAGTGATGATGGTGATGATTAAAATAAGCCTATGTGTTAATCTAGGGTATAAGCGATCTACTTAACAAACTTCATCCAGATCCGTTCAGACGTTCTGGTGTGATTGAGTAACAAACATCTATCCATCCATCCAAACTTTCACATTCATAATATTAGTGGGATTAGTAGGACTAATAGATTTTACTGTTTCTTTTTTACGAAATCCACTAGTGCCATGAAGTGAATACTACAGTATGAAGTATTACATTGTGATTGTATTGCGATACTAGAGTATTGTAACAATGAAATTATAGTGCCCTGCAGGATGTTTAGCGGTGTATTAGTAATATTAGTAAACGTTTAATCAGCTATTCTTAATCATAGTACATGCCTAAATTTATAGCTAATAGACCTCTATCATTTTATTGGCATAGACAATTACAACGGTATTTGATCGCGCGAAACCAATCAGTTTACGTTTACGTTTTGCTATGTTTTAATCGACTTCAAAAAAGGAGGAGGTTCTAAATTCGACTCGTATGTTTTTTTAAAGTTTGTTAACTCAGAACTTTTGACTGGGTGAACTGATTTTGATGATTATTTTTTATTTGAAAGCTGGGTCTGCCCGTGTGCTCCCATTTGAATTTCATCAAAATCGCTCAAGCAGTATTTGCGTCACACTCTAGTAACTGAGAAGTGCTTCACATACCTCGACGATATTGTAGTTGCGGTTTAAGACTTCGATGCACATACACAATAACACTGTAATTGTGTCACTGAAAAGACCTATAAGGTCACTGAAAAGGGTGAAAAACATTTTTTTATCAAAAAATGGAACCGACTTTACCACTCAAAAGTGTCAAAAAGCTGGTCGAACTCATGGGCACAATATTGTGATGATAGTTACTTTTGTGAACTATCATGGTACCGACTTCAACAAGTTATTTCACACTTTTGAGTGTTGAAGTCGGTTCCATTTTATGGTAATTTTTTTTTTCTTTGCTACATCTGTTGTGTTTTTTTCGTGTGTACTCTCGAGTGTACCTATTCTCAAAATTCTTTGTTATTTTTGCATTACTGTGATAAACAAACAATCGGTAAAATTATTGATGACAAACCTTCTAAGTACAACGATGAGTAATAAACAAGTAATAAAATAATATTAGTGTTTATAAAATGCATAATTAGTTTTATTTAGGCACAGTTTTATATCTTACGTGGTCAGCGCATACGTGGTATATCACTACAGTTTCATAGGTATATATATAGACACAACGAGCTGTGTCCGGAATAGTGCTTGGAGTTTCTCTAACAATTAGTCAGCATCAGTAAAAAAAGAAAGCTCGAAAAGGTTAGACCGACATTACCAAGACTATTAGATCGTAGAGTATAGGTATTTATGAGGCAATTGTCAGCCTAGCGGTGTCAGCGTTGGCTGTCAAAATGACAGACGCACCGATAACCATTCCCGGCTTCAGTTCCGTTGAAGGCAATATTGATGACAAATCCACAGCATGGTGGTACAGCACTTTAGCCCGTCTAGCTAGCTACCGTCCTCGAGTTGAAAAACGATGATGATGGTGATGATTAAAAAGAGCCTATGTGTTAATCCGGGGAATAAGTTATCTGCATACCAAATTTCATCGAAGTCGGTGTAGCCTTATGAGCGTGAAGAAGTAACAAACATAGACACATACTTACACACAAACTTTATTTATAGTATTAGGAGGATAAGGTTTTGAGTAAAACGGAAAGGATGCAGATAATACGACGGTCGCCGTGGCGCAGTAGTTAGTGTCAGTGACATGACTTCTTTGTCTCCGGGACCCTGGGTTCGAATCTCGGCAGGGGCAAATATTTGTGCGATGAGTGTAGATGTTTGTCCCGGGTCTTGGGTGTTTGTGTGCTGTGATTGTGTGTGTGCATGCACAAAAAAATAGTGATCACTTAAACGCCTGTTTGTGTCACAATGTGTATAAGAATATTGCACATAACCTACCTTCTCATGGATAGGCTTGAGGCACATGAATCGCATTAATGAACTAAACAGCATATCCGTGTGGTTGTCTAAAACAGGGAGACGCCGCGGGAGCTTCGGAACAAGGCTGAGAAGCAGCGTCGTGACAAGCTGAACCAGTCCATCGCTGAGTTGGCTTCGTTGGTGCCTCCGATTGTATACTCCGGACGGAAGATAGACAAAACTAGTGTCCTCAGATACACGGCGCATTATCTACGAGCTCATCAATATGGTGAGCTTCTAACACATTATTTATAATTTAATCATTTAATTTAATACTGGCGCTTGTTTTGTTTTCTTGGCGAAGTTTATAAATTTGTTAATATTGTCCTTGTAATGAAACACGGTGTGCTGCGCAATGATTTTTTTTTAATGTGTAACTTATTTCTGTTTGTGTATGTAAGTGTAAGAAAACTCGTTTGCCTGTCTATATCACATGTGTGAATTCCGCATCTCCCTTATATCTTATCTATATAGTAATTTAAAAAAAAGGTATTTTATGAAATGATCTTTCTGCATTCACCGGTAAGTACAGGCCGAGTGTCGTTAGGAAACTCACGAAGATAGGGTTGAAAGATAATTATTTGAACATTTTTGAAATTGCCCTTTTATTAGTGTTAATTTAGTTAGGTTTAAACACAACTGTAAATACCCTCTTCTAAGCACGTCACAGAGTTCTTTAGCTCAATATTACTTCGTAGAATAGCCAATCTCATTCGTTGGTCGAGGTAAGCGCCAGCTTTGTGGTCAGCCGTTACGTCCACAAATCGTCTGAAAAAATCATAAAATAATTACTTCAACAAATCATTTAAAAAAACATCCAACAATAATCTGATTCGAAAACAAACAGCACAGTTATATTTCTGTGGGGCAGCCCTACAAGAGCGATTTACGGATTATAGGTACGAGTACGAGTTTAATTTATAACCTTTCCCTGAGTATAATTCTAACGCTCATCGGTGCAGGATTTCTGTGACGCATTTTAAATCGCACTGAATTAGTTCTGTGCTTTGATTTGCAAATATTTTCTAGTTCACAGCATTCCGCAGTAATTGTTATACTAAGCTGGAATGCAAGCTCCACCCATACCAATTACGCGTTAATGCGGCAGAAACGAAAAGCACTTTGCGAGTAGGAAATTGTGTAGAGCGA
This sequence comes from Apeira syringaria, assembly GCA_934044485.1. Classification (NCBI taxonomy): domain Eukaryota; kingdom Metazoa; phylum Arthropoda; class Insecta; order Lepidoptera; family Geometridae; genus Apeira; species Apeira syringaria. The sequence goes on along the minus strand of OW203655.1, from coordinate 5,923,549 downwards.
GCTTCCTCTTTGTCGAGAACACTTGATACACTGATGCAGGTGCACATACTTTGTATATTGTTATTAATGGCACACCATCTACCGTGCGATGCGGGACATGCCATATAATTGAAGGATAGTGAGAGATCGGCGAATTTGAGCAAATTTCCACTTTATAAGGTATCATTAAAGGTTCAATATTGCTCAGTACAATAATTCACTTAATGTCTTTTCCTACATCCATCAATTCTCTAAAACAGAAATGTTTTAGTATTAGTAATTCTGCTATGAGACGCTCGCTGGAGTGATGACTATGTGATTCATATCGATGCGATGTGTCGTTAATCCACGCCTTAAGCCCTCGTACGATCGAAACACTGTTAGAAGCATTGGGCTGTCCGTGGTTGGTTTTAGCCTAAGCATCTCTCTCAAAAACGACGCTAAGTGTTACGCCAACAAGAACCTAATGAGCTGATTAATAATGATTTTCATCAGAAAATGATGGAAATGTATAACCGGTGCCTGTATTATATGGTAAACCTAACAACTACGCGCTAAAGGTATCTAGAACTATTTACATTGTAGGTAGGTCACTATGACTCAATGTTTTGGAATATTAATTTTATTTTATAGTATATATTCCTTAACCATAAATTAGAGCGAGTGGCAAGGTATAAACAAATATACGATGGTAAAGTACCTATAGTGGCTATGGTGGGATTGACTTATAGCATCGTAACAACTAGTTAATACTACTAACTGTTATTTATCTAGTATTAATTTGACACAGAGAATAAATAGTTAGTACGTGCCATATGTGCGTTATCTAAAACTGTTCAATAACGTTACAAACACTTGCCGCAAGTAATTCGAACCTGAAACACACGTGATAATAAAACTTTAAAAACTGATTTCCACTATTTGATTCCACGGGATCATATTTAAAAAAAGACTGTTCTAATTTTAAAGAAATTTGTATGAGATTCGAAAAGAATATATTATCTGGTAAATAAAATAAAAATACATAGGTCAATAAATGGCGCGAGGATAACCACCAAAACAAGGATCGCCTTTTTAACAGACTCCAAAAAAGGTTCTTTATTCCATTGTTTTTTTTGTCATTTATGAACCGATTTGCATAATTCTTTATTCACTTTACCGATATATTTTCAGATTGGTCTCATAAAAAGCTCATTAAATTATTTTGAAGATAATATTTTGAAAGTTAGAATTATAAATTTTTACATCAGAACTTCGGCGTTTATTGATTGATTTAAGAAACATATTTATATACTACATATTACATTAAAATTTCATCAAATCGGGATATTGAAGAAAAAGTGGAAAGTTTTCGTCGTGTAAGTAGTAGGTACAACTTTTTAATGATTTGCAAACGAAGTGATTATTTATTGAGTATACAATATATATAGCGTGGCTAACTCCTTATGTGATATATACCTCCTCCTCCTCCTTAATTCGTGCTCCTCATGTCTGAGGGTCGTGACCTCCTCCTTCTATGACCCTTCTCCGAATGATGTTACGCCATCTTCCCCGATTCCCGGCGATGTGTATCGCATCATAGACAGATGTGTCCAGGGTGGTGCGGACCTGATCTAATATATACCTAGATAACTACATATATCTTCTGAAGCCCTTAAATATCATTATTCAGCCAAGTGGTTTCACCCGTTCAAACCTTCATCGTTATGCTAACCTTCCAGAAGGATGTACAAACAGTTTATTTTTATTTCTTACATGTCATTTCCCCTTTCCTTATTTGGCGTAAATATTTGCCATATATTTTGTCGTAAATTTTCTTTTGCCGTTCTTTGCCGTTTTCTGCCGTTTTTATTGCCGTAAATTTTGACCTTATTTGGCGTTAATAAGTTTTATAATACAAAATACACCACTCGAGTCATACCTTCATTATTTATATGCGCAGAATGATAACATGTAACTGTTGTCAAGATTGTGTTGCTGTACCAAAATTCATCAAAACCGTTTGAGAGTTCTTGAAAGCGGAAAAAAACTTACTGTTGCATTAGAGAGGGGCGATTTTTAGATTAAAAAGTCAATTGGCTGAATAGATAACTGTTTTATTGCGCGAACGATCGCCGAGTAGGTAGTTCTTCAGGATGATTAGTCATATTATAACAATCGACAAACGACTACCAAATTACCAATACGAAAACTACAATCTGCTATTAATGCGCGCGCATGCGTTTATGCGTAATAACGTAATTAGTAGTACGTACGAATATAGAAATAGATGCTCTTCACTACAAATTAGTAGTTAAATTGTACACGGTTACCGTGTTAGTCACCGCTGTGCGCCGCACGCTGTTAGCCAAATAACAGTCGACAATCATTGACTTTCTCAAATAATCAATCAACTAATTCGATATATTTCAGTAATTATCGCTCATTGCAATTTCCCATATTTGTGTAATGGAAAAAGTCACCCAATTTAACACATTATTGTTTAAACGTTAAGTGTCATAATTATGGAGCGTAAATGTATAGTATCCAACCGACATCAGCCAAATGTGTCGTAAGGAATAAAGGCTCAAGAATCATACATGAATAGATTCTAATCCTAACGGCAAGCACATTAAACAAGTGCAAAGTGCATTTCTATTATTAGCTATGGCAAATGCTTTTCTCTTACAGTATTGAATCAGCTCCTGTTACATTGAGCAATTGTTTGAAAAACTCGTTACTAAAGCTTTAATTAGCGTATTTGTTTCTTGTAATTCAAAATTGATGATTAAGAGTATTTTACCGCATTCGTTTCTTGTTTGTATGATTATCAGTGCCTGGAGTAGGGTTCCCAAGTCTCAATTATACTGTGATTAAAGTTTAAAATACTGTTTTCAGCATCATAGTATATAGATACAGGTTCATTCATAGACCTGTTTAAAAAGTAAACTTCTATGGTGTGCGTGCTTGCTGTGGCTAAAATGCCCAGAACTGCGCTTGATGTAGCGTAGCGACATTAGTACCGTATCAGAACGATTCTGTCAATGTCAAATATTCAAAACTGACATTAACACATAGACGTTAAATTGTGTGCATCCGCAGAACGTAGCCGTTTTTCGTTCGGTCCTTCTCTTTGTTTTGATGGTTTAGTCTATCTTCAACTAAAGTACACACACACGCTTACACAGTAATTTGGATATACAGTAACACATTTTTTTATTCGCTAATATTTGTCTTCTACATAAATGTTCCACGTATACTCTGATAAACGATTGACGGTTTTGTTTTAATGCGAGCCGACATAGCTTTTCAGAGTGCTGATTTTTGTGGTGATGCTTATAAAATGAAAGGATATAGAAACTGACGTTCACGTGGACGGATTTGCGGGCACCCGAAAATCTATTAAAACGTAACAATATAGAAAACTTAAATAAATTTTAAAAAATGCATATTAAATTGTTGTTCTTTAGTTACGATGCTGACGCTACATTGTCATTAGACACTAAAGCGATCAATAACATGAATTGCTTAACAAAGTTTATTTTATGCTTATAACGAATCAGTCTTTAAACGCTGAGTAATGTATAATGCAATTTAGTTTACGACATATGCAAATGTGGTAAATAATCTATTAGTTTGTTTGTATGCATTTGTATTTATGTGAGGAAGCGCCCACCAACACCGGCGCGGGCGCAAACGCACGTGGTGAGACATGCCATGTTCGCAACTAAGGGTGCGGTCGGACTGAGCGCTATAAACTACTAGGTAGTCAATGTATTTAATAGCCCAGGAACAATATTTCTGTCATTTTATTTATTTTCTGACAATAGCACAGCTATTGCGGGTTGCCGGATAGACTGGTCTTAGTCGTCTACACGTTTCTTAGCTCAGTTCCTCAGTTTAAATGGATTAGATAAATACCGTTATAAACGCTTCTCTTTTTTCTTTTCTCTACTATTCTCTTTTTAGCACCTCCTCTTGCACTTTGCACGTCTCTGCTCATAGCCTAACTTACGTAGTCCATGTACTTGAAACCACCAATCGCCATACTAATTTACTATTGCTACCATTTAGCTCAGCATAACCGAAATGCACTCTAACCAGCTCACTATCCACTAGTATACAGCTCGCGGTCTGGCCACGCCCTAAAGCTATTGATAAATCTATATCATATTGTAAAATTAAGAAGATACTAGCTGCGCCCCGCGGTTTTACCCGCGTGGTGATCATTGATGATGATTATGATGATAAAAAGTACCCTATGTGTTATTCCAAGACTGTTAGTATTTACATACCATCCAAATCCGTCCAGCCGTTTTATCGTGATTGAGTAACAAACATCTATCCATCCATCCATCTAAGCTTTCACATTTATAATATTAGTGGGATGGGATATGCCACAAGACGTCATCGTTTAGTTTAGAGATTCGCACGCGTGTCAATGGAGTGTCGTGTCGTGGAATGGAGACCACGGACTGTCAAGCTTCCTACGACTGTAGTTAAGATGATGATCATGTGTAGTAGAGATCAAAGCAAGAATATTTATGAACTGAAACATGACATCCGAATATAATGGAACACGATATTAGACTTACATGTATAACGTGAACACAAATTTGCGAATTTTGCCTCTCTATATGATTTGGTGTTTGTTAACAAAGCGAATTGTAATGTGTCAGCAGTATGTAGCATGATAAACTTTATTTGTTGATTTTAGTATGTTTTCGAATGCTGTATCAGCTCTTCAAATTGTCATAATACTTAATGTATTTTGCATTAATACGCATGCAATACTTTGTCTATCTCAGTCTTTTTTATTAATAGAATTTAAGTTGGATGATTATTTTTTGCAATATAAAAATGATTTGTTACTCAATTATAGAATAGCATTTTTCTTATGAAATAAATTTTAAAATTGTCTTTATACATTTTGATTAGATAATAATATAAGACAAAACGTGCAAAAGTGAAATCTTTTCTGTACACGATACTTAAGACAGTATTTTATATTTGTGTATTATTTGTTTTTCTTTGATTTATATATATCATATATGAATATACCTACACACATATACAATGTGGTTGAACTTGCGGTAGGCCTCCTGACGTAGTTCGACTTCCCTCGACGGGCGCCACTCGGTTTCGACAGTCTTATTTTAGCAGCAAATTAGTCATCAAAAAATCTAAATCGTGTAAGCCTACATTGCACTACACCACTTAAAATATATACAAACAACAACACAGTATCGGAAGTGAATATAGCTATATATATATGCTCTACCTATATTCAATTTATAAATCACATTCTCATAAATAATAATAAATTCTCTAAAAAGCTGGCAATATGGCACTGCTTAGGATAAGGACCTCGTATACCGACCGCGTTCTTTGTGAGGTTAATTCACACTTTAGGTGGTTTCTTTATAAAACAGTTTATTCAAATTTAGAATTGGGTGTCATATTTTGAGTCTATGTTACTACTACTACCTCCAGGTCTAGTGCTTATAGGTTTCACGTTTTATCTTAAAATTGAATAATATTCTGTGACATGCGTGCAGATGCCAAGTCAATGTACCATCTGTGTATAAGTATCTATATAGTGCGCACAACCTATCCCGGCTGTTTGGTTAATCACAATTTAAGTGTCTGAATTTATATATTATACTAGCTGACCTGACAGACGTTGTCTTGTAACAGTTATGACAAACGCCATATATAACGGTATATATTATCAAAGGTACTAATAAAGAAACATTAGAAAAATTAATTGGTTTGTTAAGTTTTCATACATTTTCTAATGTAACTGTAATGTAATGCAGAATCCTCCTCCTCATGATAACAAACACAACAAAAAAAGAATTAGCAAAAATAGTCCAGTCGTTCAGGCGTGATACCGTGACCAAGAGAAATAGGAATTCATTTGTTCATTTGTGTATTTATAATAATAGATATCTTATTCTTATTCGATTTGGGGGTGCTGAGTCCTGCACTGACGTCCCGCTGGGATGGCTTGGGTAATGGCTGGCGGGGGGAATGCACAATACACCCCCGCCAGCCATTACCCAAGCCATCCCAGCTCCCCAAGCCATCCTAGCCCATAATTGATATCTGTATACATATTGTTTACAGTCACTTGTCTCGTGCACACGATGATTAATATGATAGTAGGTACATCTATGAATTGGGTTAAAGAAATATACGTATAGTTATAATATACTTTTTTATGTTGGTTACATACCTATTCCCCATTCACCTACTAGATTCACCTGTTCTTTATATAGTTTAGATAGTTTAATACTTGAGATCACTGTGATACACAATAAAAAGAAAAATAAAAACATCTGATACTGAGAGTAATGACGGCTATCTTTAATTCAAACCATAAAAGACAGGCCGCTTTAATGACTTCGCCCGTGGGGTACAGGGACGCGGGGGTATGACGACAACGTCGAGTGCGTGAGGTGCGGGTGAGGCCGGCAGCGGGAGAAATCTTTTAAAATTTCTTTTTGCTACGCGCACACTCCGCCCGTACCTTTATTGCTCCCTGTTGACGTCGTATCCCCGCGCCCTAGTACCCCGCGGGCCAGGATTTAAACAGCGGTTTATCAATACATACATCAAAATAATCAGTAAATTCAATATCTTGTCGCAGTGTTCGGCTCGAGCACACCGGACGGTGCGCAATTCTCCGATTCTTCTACGCAAACTGTGATTGGTCTGCTCAACGGGTTCATGCTAACTACTACCTACAAGGGGCTAGTCGTAGTCGTCTCACCGAATATCACCGAATTTCTTGGATACACTGAGGTAAGGATTACTTATAAATTTAAGACTTGCTCGATTTGTACGCATGGAATATCTTATATAAATAACACATAGTATATACTTAGAACAGTGTGAGTTACCAGGAACCAAAACGTAGTCTCTGACTATGGGCCTTCTGAGCAGGCTCAGAGTCGCACGATGAGCTATGGAGAGGGCTATGCTCAGGGTTTCTCTACGTGATCGAATCAGAAATGAGGAGATCCGTAAAAGAACTCAAGTCACCGATATAGCCCAGCGGATTAGCAAGTTAAAGTGGCGCAGTGGGCAGGGCATATAGCTCGAAGAACTGATGGCCGTTGAGGTCGAAAAGTTCTCGAATAGAGACCACGGACTGGCAAGCGCAGCATAGGACGGCCACCGACCAAGTGGACAGACGACCTGACTAATATCACAGGCAAGGGCTGGATGCGGGCCACTTCCAACCGATCCTTGTGGAAATCAATGTGGGATCACATGTCCAGCTGTGGACGTCCTATGGCTGAGATGATGATGGATTAGTCCTTCGTTAACGTTTTATTCTACATTCGTTCTCTCTGCGTCGCCTTAAATTTAGAAAAAGTGTTTTATGTGTGATAAAGTCAAAAAGGAAAGTTTGAAATGAATATTTATAATACCTTTAAAGCTGTATAACCTCTTTAAAAAGTAATATAAACTTTTCGACAATGCAAAGAAAAACATCTACTAACTCCAAAGACAATCCAGATAAACTACAACAAAATAAACCACAAATAAACTATTTTCAGGAAATATATACCCTAATTTGGTCTATATCATCGAAATCGGTGTAGCCGTTTGAGCGTGAAGAAATAACAAACATACAGACATAAGCACAAACAATAAAACAATAAACAATAATAAAATAAAATTTTGTTCAATCGGGTTTGGGTTGTGCCCTGTATAATATATAGGACACTGAAAAGTCTAAAAATGTAGTTCGTTTTTTTTTAACCACTATTTAAACTGTAACGTACGTTTATATGTAATATTTTTATTTTTTTATTTTTTTTTTTTTATTTTTTACCATCTGACCCTTCCGCAAGTCGACGTTTACCTGACGAAGACCGTAAATGGGAAGAATGTCAGTCGGCTGGTCTCTGAACGTTACCCAGAATTACATAATCACTAGGAAAGTAGATAAGTGTAACTATAAGATACGAACCAGCTGGAGTTATATATCAATACCTAGGTATATATAGAAACAACGAATAAATTGCATAAAGATAATGTTCTTTACATTTTCATACTTTGACTGGCCGGTTGGCGCAGTTGGTAGCACTCTGCCTTCTGACCTGCTGGTCCCGGGTTCGATTCCCGGACAGGTCAAACATTTGTGTGCATGGACATGTCTGTTTGACCTGTGTCTGGGTGTGTATGTATTTAAGTATATATATCAGTCATCAGGTTACTATAGTACAGGCTCTGCCTAGTTTGGGACCTGAAGACCTTGTGTGAATATAAATAAATAAATAAAATAAATTTTAAATTAAAAAAAAAAATGAAATCAAAATCATTTATTCAAGACAGAACCGCACACATCAACACGCGTCATGATTTGTCCCGCGCTCTCGCCTGTAAACACCCGCGAGCCTCTGTGATTTCATCTTCACATGCTTAAGCTCTTAAAAAACTATTTCTGAAAGTATTGTCTGTTGATGGGAAAAATACAAGTTCTTATTTATTTCACGGTCATCGTGGCTCAGTGATAACTGACACTGACTTTATAACTGCAACCCCGGGTTCAGATCCCGGCCGGGGCAAACATGTCTGTGATGAGCATAGATGTTTGTTCTCGGACTGGACGTTTGTGACACTGTCCCCCGAAAGAAAGAATCTCTCTCTTCTGTGTACTGTCCATACCTCCCTCCATACGGGGTAACCTTCGTAGGAGGGTTTGAGTGAGAATGATTTTATATGTTTATTTACACAATTCATTTTTAATAAAACTGTCTACCATAGCTCTCGTAAATTATAAACTTCATAAAATAATTAAGGTCAGTTTATATGGAAATACGGAGAGATATGAGCAATAGTGTGAACAAGCGAACGATCACTTTTACGATACCTATACATAAAGCTAGTTTTATAATCGGTTTTGAGCTTATCTTAATGAAATTTCGCTCCACCGTTATGAAATGGGTCCTGAAACCGGGTTTTCTAGGACATCGCACACGTCCCTAAATGGAGGCTGATTTTAATAATAAATGAGATATTAATTATTCCAATAAAAAATAATAGGTATATATATATAACACTTATTTATTGACTTAACTTTTAAAAATAAATAAATACCTAACACAGTTTGACTTATATAAGGAAACTATTAAACAAATTGGCATATTTACTATGTAGGTATACTAGATATGCTAACTCAAATTAGTTTACACAGCGTTCAAACTATAAAAAGAAACATTATAACTATAAACATATATATACATAGAGATAAAACGAATATTATGAAACTGGAACTGGATTCAAATAAATAGCGCCCTCGTCGTAAAAATATTATTTTGCTTCCTTGTGACACAATCTACTATTTCATTTTTGTGAAGGTCATAGACTAACAACTTTTTAATCAATCAGTCGATGTTTATATCGATGAACAGGTGCGGCAATAAAAGTCTTCCTGTGTTCTTTCCTTTGCGGTATCATAAGATATTTTTCTTTTTTCAGCTGGAACTCCTGGGGAAAAGCATCTTTAGCATCATCCATGAAGACGATCGGGAGTTATTTCGTGATCAACTGATGCCACGGTCTCAAAAGATGGGCAAAAACGGCGAACTCCTGGTGCCGCCAGAAGAAGGCAGCAGACAGAGAGCTGCAGAGGCCTTGGCTAATGAAAAAAGAAGCTTTATCGTTAGGTAAGTTATACAGTATAACAACCATTAAAGTATACAAAAATGCCTTGATACTTAGTACCGCAGAGGTGTACTAGGATTACACTGATAAGTCCCTTCCTGGGTAAATCAATCAATCAATCAATATTCTATATTGCGAAAAAATGATAACAATGTTGTCCTTATGGTTAGTTACATCGACATACGTAAATTTAAATTGCTTCTCTTAGATACATATGCATTATGTATTCGTATTTGTCTGCAGCCATTGTCCAGCTACTAAGCCAGCAAAAGAAGGTCCTATTTCCGAACTAAGTTAACTTGTATCTCGGATAACAGAGACCTACCCAGATAGATAGTGTCTAAAAATAGTGCAGGTAGTATGGTGGTAATTCTGTGCACAAGTTACGCGTGTACAATATTACTGTATTTACGCCTATATAGTAGGTATTATACTATACCTATAGTACCCATAGTGACCTTTATCGAAATGTAATAATGATTTACATGTTAGCTAAAGAAACAACCTGATAATAGCGAACTTTTAACTTTTAATGAACTTAATAGATTCAATTATCATTTGAATAAGTTATATTAATATATCATGAACTTGAAAATTTTCGTACAGAAATTTGTAATAATCAAAATGTTTCAAAAGCCAACTCGCTTGGGGCTGTCAAACTGACGGACCCTGGTACGATCCCTATGAACGGCTTAAGCTTTCGGTAATCGTAGCACTGTTATCAAATTTTCAACAGTAGGTACTTTTGAGTACATGCCTGGCTAACTACCAGGTGGTAGTAAGCCTCTTTCAAGTATGAAAAAAGTGTCCCCTAATATATATGCCTGATTTGAAGCGATGAAAGCTCAGCGGGGGGAGCGTCGCCTGTCAAACTGACGGACACTGGTTCGATCCCCAACAACAGCTTGAGCTTCCGGTGAAGGTAACACCGTTATCAAATTACCAGCATGGTGGTTGGGTACTTTCGAATACCCACCTGTCTAGCTACGACCCTCAAGTTTGAAAAATGTCAGCAAACACATAGTGTGTTCAGGGAGCAGTCCTTGAGAGCCAGTGAGCATTCTAGGTCTAGCGTAATTATATCTTCGACCACATCGTCACCTCTCAAGTAAGATAGTGGTCAAGCGCTAGATCTATAATTACAGTATAAAAATAAACATTCAGTAAACATTCTACATCTACATCTTTGACCACATCGTCACTGACCATCAAGTGAGATTTTGGTCAAACGCTAGATCTCAAAGTATAAACAAAAAAGGTTAAGGTCAGTACCCAGCTAATCAACCTCCGCCCTGTGCACATCAGATATATATAAATCTTACCCACACAACTGGATCAACGTTATCATCTCAGCCTTAAGACGTCCACTGCTGGACATATTCCTCTTCTATTGATTTTCACAGGGATCGGTGGTAGGCGGCCCGCATAAAGCCCTTTCCTACGATCCTAGTCAAGTCGCCAGTCCACCTGGTCGGTGGCCGTCTTATGCTGCCCTTGACAGTCCGTGGTCTCGATTCGAAAATCTTTCAGCCACCAGTTCTTCGAGCTATGTGCCCTGCCCACTGCCACTTCAATTTACTGATCCGCTAATACCCCGAGATACCCCGACCATAGCCCTCTCCATATCTCGTTGTGCGACTCTGAGCCTGCTCACAAGGCCCCCCAGTCAGAGACCACACAACCGGATGATAAGGCGCTACGCGGATTTTCTGGCCATGCAAAGGCTGACCGGGTCGCTTGAATAAGATAAGCCTTTAAAAGTTTGTGTCAGCTGTATACTATTACACATATAGTGTTCCCATCCACGTAGGAATGTCAAACAATCACGTGTTGGTCATTGCTTTTATCTGTGCCTGGTAAGTTTCGGTGAGCTTTGGAATTTGCAATGAAACAAATAGCGAATATGTGATAGTGCAGCTGTGCTGACCTCTGAATTTATATACAAAGTATTGAACGTCAATGTCACCATATATCTTTAATCAAACTTTTAATACATGTGGGTATACGTAAATTAATGTAACGTAACTAAACTAGAACCAACTAAAACTAAACTAGGTGCCGTGGTGGTACCGGTCTAGAATAGTACTCCCCCATCTCTTCCCGCGGGTGCCGTAAGAGTCGGCTAAGGGATAACGTACCAGGAGGTGGGCAGCAGCGCCTTCTGAGGATCGGAAATCATACTGCGCTCGCCAACCCGCCTGCCAAGCGTGGCGAGTATTGGCAAATCCCCCCTATATGGGGGAGGCATACGTCCAACAGTGGACGCACATAGCTGAGAAAAGAAAAGAAAGAACTAAACTAGACTCTAATAAACTTCGAATTAGCTGCGAATAGTAATTCAGTGTTTTGTTCCGTTCCTTCAACGTCAAACTGTCATTAAGTGTCAAAGACAAAACACTGTATTTTCAGAGGTTATGCAACGTTTATTAGTAAGTACAATATAGGTACTGTACAAATTTAAAATTACATTTTAGTCATATATTCCGCTACCAGTGGGAAAATTCCCAGAATGCTAGCAGCATTGCTACGTGTAATTGCAATGCTTTTTCTTTCTATTGCAAGATAAAGGCCAGCGATTTGGTCACGTGTGGCTTCGACTAGACCACAACACCAGACGTATCTGTTTTGTAACCAGACGCTCTGATGAATATTTTATTACACGCTGCAGGCTAATTCAAATTGTATTAACGATAATTAAATTCTTTAAAATTGAAGTTAAATAATAACAATTAAGATATTTTTTATTGGGAATAGGCAAGTCTTTGACCACTATATCACGTGATGTTAAGTGATGATGCGGTCTATGATAGAGCACGTCTATCTAGAAGAAACTTATTCTTTTTTTTATGCTGTATTCTAGCGTTTGACCACTATCTCACTTGATTGTCAGTGGCGATGTGGTCGAAGATGTTATCACGCTAGATCTTGAATGCTCACTGGCACTCAAGGACTGCTGCCTGGACACACTATGTGTTTGGTGACAGTTTTTTCAAACTTGAGGGTGGTAGCTAGCCAGGCGGGTATTCGAAAGTACCCTACCACCATGCTGGGAATTTGATAACGGTGTTACCTTCACCGGAAGCTTAAGCTGAGCTATCATCGCTATTCACTCGTGACTTGAAGATACCCAGGTTGTATGTTTGCGGAAATACAGATTTAGGCAATGAGTTCCATTCGTTACCTGTACGCACTATGAATGTGGATGCAAAACGCTTCGTGCGACAAGTTGGAACGTCTACCATAAATGGATGTCGCATTGCCATCCGTCTCGTCGTCCTTAGATGGACGGGGTACTTAGATAGATGGGGATGGTAGAATCAAATCATACGACTCCAGAGCGCACTCCCCGAAATGTATCCGATAATAAACCGATAAACTAACGACTTTACGTCGGTGCTACAGGATTTGAAGTCACCTCTCGACCGGAGAGTCGTTGTTGATGAGCCTTTTAGCTCGCCTCTCTCTCGACTCAAGCCTCAAGTAGTTACTTGGCCGAAATATAACTAATTAACGTTATCCCGCTTAACTAATGTACATTTTCCTTTGATTATGTTTTTGTGGTGAATACTGATTAAATATCAATTAATACTAAAACTTATCCAAAAACACGGCAATCATACCACTAGTAAACATGCTGGGTTTTATTTTTCTCTCAAAGATTAAACATTATCAACTAATAGTCAAATTAAATGACCTAGGATTTGTCTAATTCGTAGGGACAGCATACGCATTTTCAAAATTAATATATATACATGATAATATATATACATAGCCAGACGGGGATAGCCGTGTGGGTTTTGATAACGAAGTAGCCTACACTGGCAGCTCCAGCACCAGGTGACGCGCGATAGTTTCCAAGTTCAAACTTTCAGCATTACACTAACATCATACTAACCACACTAATAATATATAGGCGAAAGCTCGTTTGTCATTTGTATGTTTGTTACTCCTTTACGCTGAAACGACTTAACGGATTTGCATGAAATGTTGAATGAAGATAGCTTATGAGAATCGATCCATCAGCTGTAAGTTTGATGGGCGATACGCACACCTCTTGGCTTCATAAATCCGTCTTGAATAACGATAGTTAGAATGTAGAAGTCGTAATGACAATTTCGGCATTTTTTTTTTTTCGACAAAAAAACATGACGTTTTGTTATAACTTTTTTATCATTATTTTATAAGATCGAAAGTGGTCACAGACTGGGCTTTTTCGTAGCATTGGCCGTGATCACAAATAAACTCAGACTTCTCTTCGACACATAACTTCACTTCAATACGTCAGACTTAAAAAAAACCATAGTTATTTGATTTATTATCTCCATAACATATTGTGTGCCCTGTATGTACCTGAGAAGTACGTGAGGCACAGGTCGAACCGCAGACACAGATTGTTTGCTACTCCCAGCAGCCACACCGTGGCGCGGGCTCCCCCTTGTGTCGCTCACTGACTACTCTCAACGCATTCCTAGACGCCAACACTGAATGTGTCACTTTTGTGACAGATGGCAAAATATTATTCGCCTATTATTGACTTTTTGCGAAAAAATATGACATAATTTTTTTGACTTTGCTTATTTCAATTAATTTTATATAAGTAACAATATTATTGACATCTGCATAGTTTTAATTTTCCTTTTGTATCTGACACATACGTCAGATACAAAAGGAAATATTTGATTGAAGTCATAACTTCAATCAAATATTTATTTATTTTTGAATGTGATAATAATTATTATGTTATAAACTAACGATAAGTGTAAGTGGTAACTGCCGTACTTATTGTAATAAATAAATAAATAAATTGAATAAATAACGCCATCTAGTGGGAATCTTGAACATTGGTGAACATTGGGTAGTCTGACGATGATGTTTTGTTAAATTCGTATATTGTATTGGCAGGTTCATAAAACTCGGGCAGCGTTCAGAGCCGACCAAATACGCCGTTTGTCACGTGGAGGGCTCGCTGAGGATGTCCGATCGCGCCTGTCGTGGATACACCCGCTGCTGTCAGATGCGCCGCGTGCGTGCTAGAGCTGAGAACCCCTGGTCAAGCGGCAACGACGTGGTCAGTACAACTACAATAGCTTTTTTTTTATTATATTTTTTTATTAACACAATAAGACAATTAACACAAGCTGTTGAAAAACTTTTATTTGTAAAAAAGAAGGTTACTCAATTCGACCGTATTCTTTTTTTAATTGTGTCCGCGGATAACTTCGTCGTTTATGGACCGATAATTTTTTTTTGCTTGATAGAGTACACTTCCGTGGTGGTCCTATTTAAATTTCATCAAGATTGGACAAGCGGTTTTTGAGTTACACTCCAATAACTGAAAAGTGCTTCTCATACCTCGACGATATTATAGTTGCAGTTGAAGAAATCGGTGAACATACACAATGACAATTGATCCCGTCAGTAGCAAAGGTCACAGAAAAGGGTGATAAAAATTTACCAAAAAATGGAACCGACTTCAACACTCAAAAGTGTGAAATAACTTATATGTT
This sequence comes from Apeira syringaria, assembly GCA_934044485.1. Classification (NCBI taxonomy): domain Eukaryota; kingdom Metazoa; phylum Arthropoda; class Insecta; order Lepidoptera; family Geometridae; genus Apeira; species Apeira syringaria. Next base: position 5,908,403 of record OW203655.1, on the reverse strand, counting down.
GGTATGTTCACCGATGGCTTCACCCGCTACTATAATGTCGTGTAGTATAAGCACGCATTTTTCAGTTTTTGACTTGTAACCCAAAAAGTGCTCGTTCGATTTTGATGAAATTTAAATGGGATCATACGGGAAGCACCAGCTTTCAAATAAAAAAAACCCGATCGAAATCGGTTCACCCAGTCGGAAGTTATGCGGTATAATATCGTGTAGGTATAAGCACGCATTTTTCAGTTTGTGACTTATAACTCAAAAAGTGCTCGTCCGATTTTGATAAAATTTAAAGGAAACTACACGGGAAGCACCAGCTTTTAAATAAAAAAAGAACGATCAAAATCGGTTCACCTAGTCGGAAGTTATGCGATAACAAACACAAATAAATAAAAAAAACGTACGGGTCGATTTGAGAACCTCCTTCTTTTTTTGAAGTCAGTTAAAAACAAAGTATATCAAATATCGTGTATCGATGCCGTGGTGGTACCGGCCTAGAATAGTACTCCCCCATCACTTCCCTTGGGTGCCGTAAGAGTCGGCTAAGGGATCACGTACCAGGAGGTGGGCAGCAGCACTTACAGAGGATTGGAAATCATACTGCGCTCGCCAACCCGCCTGCCGAGCGTGGCAAATATTGGCAAATCCCCCCTATATGGGGGAGGCAACTGTCCAGCAGTGGGCGTCCTATGGCTGAGATAATGAAGATGATTTAAATAATAGTCGTACTTTTGTATGAAGGATAAGTTACTGCTATATACCTAAATATAATATAATCTATACTTAATATTAAAAAAGAGTAAAGATTTGTTTGTTTGCATTGAATAGGCTCCGAAAATACTGGTGCGATTTAAACAAATCAATGATGGAATGTACACTATCCCCGGGTGACATAGGCTATAGGGTATTTTTTTAAAAATTAGGGATATTTATAATTTAATATGTTGCAATTTTTTTACCCGTTTTACGCCGGGCGGACTGCGAGTAATAAGTATAAAACAATATATGGAAATATATTAACATTTAGGCTTAATACCCTTACTTATAAAGTCAAGGTTGACACAACAATAAATACAGGTCTATTCAATGATATTATATGTTTATATGAGGTAGATGTCGCACAAGTGCGCGGAAACTGAGGCGGCAAAATTAAGTCAATTGTAGTAATTTTGATTGCGACGTGTAATTCAAGTGCAAGTCTAAACATATCCTTTTCTATATTATTTGTACCGTATTATCTGTCGCAGTAAGCATGTTAATGTCGTAAAAGAACAAAATCTGAGCACCGCGCAGTATGAATATACGTCATCTTTAGTAAAACATCATTGGGTCTATTCCAATAGCATGCTGCGCCACCGTGACGCGATAACATAGTTTTATATTGATTTAAACTTTTATGACTTTTCCTTATAATATATATATTGTTTTACACGGGATATGATTTTCATTTTGATTGACTTTCCGATATTTCTGCGCGGTTCCACGCACCATGATCACGGAGAGATCAGTCCCTGATCTATCATGGTGCGTGGAACCGTGCCGAAATATCGGGAATATTTATGTGTATATTTATATACCTAATATTATTATATATTTTTTATTATTTTACCCGATGAAGTCGCTAAAAGGGCCGTCTTTATATAAACCTCGCCAATACAATGTCGGTTCGCCGAGGCCTTGATAGATTATTCAATAGGTATCGGTGCCTATATGTATGTATAGATTATAGTTAGGTCGTGTGACATAAAACGTGACGAGTTCTATTGTCTCCTATTAGTTATAATTGAAGTAAATGCTATAGATACTTAATTGTACATTATTTACATAGTTTATATATGTTTCGTAACTACCTAGTAGATTGTTCAAGGTCTTGGAGTTTACTTTTTGTAAATAAACTGTGCAGGGAACAACTGATCACTCGAACGAACATTGTGTATAATGTATCACGTTCATTATTAAGTGTCATTAATTATAGTATCCTTCTTCTAGTGGTAAAATTGTAATACATTTTACTAAAATGGTCAAATTTTGACGGAAAATAATATTTTTCGTTGGCGTTGTACACTTTTGTATGGGGAAAAAATGTCATACTCGCGTCATGATATTTCGCGTCAGGACACGTGACACTGATCGTAAAATTCTTGAGGCGCGTGTCGTCGAATTCGTAAGACGGAGAGAGAGTAGTTGAAATTTAAACTTAAATCTGTTACGAATAAGGAACATTTTCTTTTGTTGGTAGGTATGATGCGACTTTTTTGAAGCAGACCGCGCTTACCTCGCTCGCCCTTTACCATGTTCATTTTGACTTCTTTCTATTGTATGCTCTATCGCCCTCACCATAGTGTTTAATTTGTAGGTACCTACATAAAATCAATAACTTAAATACCTATTGTCATGTTGGCGTACAATAGCGCGATAAATGATTATTGTATTTTACCACATAAATGATAGTACTTTTGTGCTGATAAATAAAGCAATTCGTGTGAAATTATTCCCTAACCTTTCCAAAATATTAAAAAATGCACAACGTTAATGTTTCTAGTTTTCACTTCTGCCGGCACTCCCGGAGTGCCACTCGTATTTCTATTACAGGAGAATGAATTATTCAAAATTTTGCGGTTCCCTTTTAGGTTAGGTTAGTTTTGAGGCGCCTTACGCACGAGCAGCACTTCTCTGTCGACAGCGCCAACTGCATGCCGTCGCCATTGGTCAACGTTTGCTACCGACACGAAGACAGCAAGCGCCGACAGCAGCAGTTGGCTCTGTCGACAGCAAGGGGCTGCTCGTTTTTTTGGCGCCTTAAAGCACAAATTTGCTTGAAGATTCTGACAGGGCATCTGTCAGTATCCTCAAAAAAACTTAAGTGCTCAGTTAGAAACGACACCAGTTGTCACCCATCAAAACATTGATCAGTTAACATCTAGTATCGACAAGATCATCTGAGAACATGGCAAGTATTATTTATAAATAAATTGCAGCGTCGTGTTAATGTATTTATAAAAGGCAAAAAGTCACGCGTTGAATCTCTTCAACATTACGTTCAACATAATACCTACGTATATTTCTCTCAAACGCGAGTAGGTACATAACCATCGCATAACTAAACCCTGCAATTACACTAACTTTCATCTAAAAGATAGGTCTTAATCAACACAACGAACGGCAATATTTCGACAAATGACTGTTATAGGTACTATAAGACAAAAACTGAAACTTTAACACAATAAGGCAGATTGCACGGAAACCCTCAGTTTGGATTGTGGTGGGAAATGTGTCTGTAAAAGTGCAATTGCAGGAAAAGGTTCTCCCAGTAAAGGTTCAGTAAAGTTCCCACTGACACACAGTTTCCCGCTTCCCGTACTAGCAGTATTTAATCAAAGGGGATACGGAACTATTGCTCACCTTATTATTCACCCTATGCCCGCTGCTAGCTTGAAGCAAAACGTGATGATCATTATACTGAACACTGGTAATATGTAAATTAAAATAAAACCCCTTAGTTGAAATCTGAAGAAGGAAAAAGTCGAATCGCTGCAGGATGAACTCTAAAAAACGATCGTTTGTTGTTTCTAAGTAGTGAATTCAGGCGACGATGCTTATGGGTTTAACAGGTGCATCATTACAGAGGCTTGCACATGTTTTCAGGCCGAGAGGGCGGGACACATCCTGATGCAATGTCAGAGACGTTAGATGACCTACGATACGGTCTCAAAAAATTGTATTAAAAAAATGTAATATATAGTATTTATGTAATCTTTTCTGTATTTTCATATCACCTACTTATGTCGTTTTGTCCTGGAAGTTTACTGGAATGTTGTGTGTTATTATGAATAAATGTTCCTTATTTCTAATAGGCTCTTTACCAGCTAGTCTACCCGAGCGCAAACACAGAAAGAAAAGATAATATTTACACGTTTCCGTAGTTAGTAGAAAATAGTAAAATAGTTCAAAAATCTTATAAATTTCTGTAAACACAACCTCTCCATCCGATTCCCTATTCTGATTTATCGATGGTTCCAGGTGTTTATCGGCGTCGTGCGCCCTTCCGCGGAAACGTTCATCAATGAGAGTGCTCTGGAATCGTACAAAATGGAGTACAAGACACGACATTCCATAGACGGCGAGATTATCCAATGCGAGCACCGCATCTCGCTTGTCACTGGCTACATGACAACTGAAGTGCACGGCGTGAACGCGATGAACTTCATTCACCGCGATGAAGTACGCTGGGTCATCGTCGCGCTTAAAGAGAGTGAGTATACTTAGTAGTTACTAGTATACGCTACCTCATTTGTCCTACGGATACTATTATCGTCTTTGGTACGTAAAGCTGCCTATGTGTTATTCCGGGGTCTAACCTATCTCCATACGAATCGTTTCATCGATTTCAGTACAGCCGTTTGAGCGTGAAAAAGTATTTAGGGGGTTTTGAATTATTTGCAAATTCCATGGGAACGTTAATTACTTTCGGGATGAAAAGTAGCGTAAGTGTTAATCTTGGGTCTAAATACTATTTGCGCACCAATTACTTCGAAATATTTGCAGCTTTTTGCGCGTGATGGACTAACATACATACACACATACAAACTTTAGACTTTATAGTTGTTTTATTATTTATTATTTTATAATTTGTAAAATATACTGTCTTTTACAAAAACCAATATATGGACGCCTCCATCCGTTAGCGTTTTCTTCTCAATTCATAGGTTGGCTGGAAGAGATCGCTGGCAGCGATAAGACCGCCTATTATTACAGTTGATTTCATTAAATTGTTTTGTTGATTATCATTTTGTTTACTATGTTCAATAAGTGTAACTTTGAGCCTACAATCAAGGCCCGCGGCTCGGTGTCATATATCATGAATAAAATGATGATTATTTGGTGCCTACTTTTATTTACCAAATAATTTTAATAAACATTTTGAATGTATACAATACGGGAATTATTCACGTTATAAGTCACTCAAAATAAGGGATTCATATGGTTTTTAACTTTGAATTTTGACGTGATAACGTTTTATAAATTGATGAATACCAGCAACACTCATGAAAAATAGTAACGTTCCGCGTAACGTTCCACCTGAGTTTTGTATTACATAAAATAATCAAAATCAAAGTCAAAGTCGAAGTCAAAGTCAAAGACAAAGTCATAAATGATTATGACGTTATCACGTAAATCTATCGTCCGTAAACCGACTTTATAGACAACCAATTTTTTTTACTTGTGCGAAGCCGGAGCCGACCGCTAGTAAATTACATACACAATATTTCGTTGGGGCAACATACAGTGTAATACTGTTAATTTGATAAATTATATGTTACAATAACACAAGCTTATTTTGTTATTACACTGACATAAAACAATTGACCATCTCAACAAGTGGCCTTCAAACGCTCTTATTTATTGGGATCCAATTATAATCTAAACCAAATGGGTCAGTCTTCTTATCTATCGAGATCAAGCTCTTATACTATTCAAGCTAACCTTATCTAACCTTTTGCTTATATATCAATTCACTTCATGATTCAAAACTAGAACGCAAACGCATTTAGAAATGTATGCACGCATTATATATATTACCAGTAATTTTTTAACAATAAACCGACTTAATTTACCGGTATTTTTTAATGATTTTCTTCGATATCATAAAAACTACTGATCTGATTTGGATTAAATTATAATGAGGCCACCTCTGAAGAGTACACTTTGCTAAACAAAAAAGAATATTCAAAATCGCTGAACACTCAGCGGCGAAATCGGTGATCATGCATACTTCAGCCGAGGCTGTGACCCAGTCGAGTTTCACTACAAACTAGACAGTATTATTATTCACGAGTGAACAGGTATCTTCTAGGCAGGCGTGAATCATCGTAGACCGCATCATCACTTAACATCAGGTGAGATAGTGGTCAAACGCCTGCCTATTGTGAATAAAAAAAAAAAGTAAAATTATAGGTCTGTTAACATCAAAGGTCTGGGTCTCACTTATGACCGAGGGCTCACTTTCTACGATAACCCTACCATAAATTGCTAAGGTGTCTTTTCGATCATGGGTCTTTGTTCTTCGGAACTCCAATGATTTCCAGAATATTTGTGTGAGCAAGATAATTTCCATCTCTTTAGTAAGTTAACTAGAATGTGGTGCCTGAATATAACTGGAAATGGTACTACTAGACCACTAGAACCATTTTGGCTGTGGGATAGACACAAACAAAAATTGATTTTTAACCGACTTCAAAAAAAGGAGGAGGTTCTCAATTCTAGACCGTATGTTTTTTTAATTTTTTTTATTTGTGTTTGTTACCGCATACCTTCCGACTGGGTGAACCGATTTTGATCGTTCTTTTTTTATTTAAAAGCTGGTGCTTCCCGTGTAGTCCCATTTAAATTTCATCAAAATCGGACGAGCACTTTTTGAGTTACAAGTAAAAAACTGAAAAATGCGTGCTTATACCTACACGATATTATACCGCATAACTTCCGACTGGGTAAACCGATTTTGATTGGGTTTTTTTTTATTTGAAAGCTGGTGCTTTCCGTGTGGTCCCATTTAAATTTCATTAAAATCGAACGAGCACTTTTTGAGTTACAAGTAAAAAACTGAAAAATTCGTGCTTATACCTACACGATATTATACCGCATAACTTCCGACTGGGTACACCGATTTTGATCGTTCTTTTTTTATTTGAAAGCTGGTGCTTCCCGTGTGGTCCTATTTAAATTTAATCAAAATCGGACGAGCACTTTTTGAGTTACAAGTAAAAAACTGAAAAATGCGTGCTTATACCTACACGATATTATACCGCATAACTTCCGACTGGGTAAACCGATTTTGATTGGGTTTTTTTTTATTTGAAAGCTGGTGCTTTCCGTGTGGTCCCATTTAAATTTCATTAAAATCGAACTAGCACTTTTTGAGTTACAAGTCAAAAACTGAAAAATGCGAGCTTATACTACACGATATTATAGTAGCGGGTGAAGACATCGGTGAACGTACCTACACCACAATGACAATTGATCCCATGAGTGACAAAGGTCACTAAAAAGAGTAAAAAAAAATGTTTACCCAAAAATAGAACCGACTTCAACACTCAAAAGTATGAAATAACTTGTCGTAGTCGGTACCATGAGCACAATATTTTGATATCAGTTACTTTTGAACTATCATGGTACCGACTTCAACAAGTTATTTCATACTTTTGAGTGTTGATGTCGGTTCCATTTTTTGGTATTTTTTTTCTATAATAACGTCTCATATCCGATTTAGGAACTCAAATACCTATTACCCGGCAAGAAAGCAAACAAAGCGGGTTTTTGTGGGTACTATATAATATATTATTTCTTATATTTTTAAAATATTATCATTAGTTCGAGTACTAGGCGAAACGAGACCGCGTCCGCGAGCGCCCCGTATTCTCCTTGAAAAAGACCACCGAATGTGGTTGAAACTATAGTCGGAACCCTCTGACTTATTACGTGAGTAACTCCCGTGTTTTATACATTCACAATATTCTTCTTCTTCTTCTCTCAGCCATGTCCGTCCACTGCTGGACATATGCCTCCCCAATATAGGGGGGATTTGCCAATACTCGCCACGCTTGGCAGGCGGGTTGGCGAGCGCAGTATAATTTACAATCCTCAGAAGGCGCTGCTGCCCACCTTCTGGTACGTGGTCCCTTAGCCGACTCTTACGGCAACCGCGGGAAGAGATGGGGGAGTACTATTCTAGGCGGATACCACCACGGCCAAATAGCTAAATATTATTCATATATTGTAAAACTATATGAAATTGTTTATACATATAAAATTGATTTTTTGGTAAAGTTGATTGACCACTGTGTAATACGATATGTATTTGAACATCGATATTCTGCGTATTTCGCTCTATGTTTTGATAACAAACGCACTTCCCGTAGATGGAATATTGTTACTGAGTTAAAATGATACTTGATCCAAACTGTTGTCTAGGTACGCAAATCTTTGATGTAGGTACGCAAAACTTTGATGTGGACAACTATATACTTTATATAATATTAACATAATTTAAAAATAATTTAGAATAGCAATAAAATAATCTAACTTAAAATAAAAACCTTAAAAATTTAATAAAAACTAAATTAAATCTAAAACGGGCCCCTGCGGCATTGTACCCAAGATGCTGGCAGCGTTTCCTCTTTGTATTGCTAGGCTAATACGTTGAGCGAGGAAGCTGCCAGCTCTTCGGTCTCCTGAGACGTCAACCAGTCTCTTGGAAATTTCCTTGAGGAAGTTGAGCGCGCTAGGACCCCACGGGCCTAGGGTCTCGACACCGAGAGTAACAAAATTGTATTCCGCGCCGAGACCGCTGTATTTAGCTACTTTTGCCTTATCGGCTGATTCTGCCGCCGTTCCTGGCTTCGTGGAGGTTTGGTGGACATGTGAAGGGGCTAGTGTGTCTATATATATATATATATATATATACTTGCTGGCCTGGCATACGTTGTTCTGCCATATAAATGATCGAAATGTCAATGTGACACGACACTCCATTTAAATTATGTCACATCAATGATTGACGGTAAATTAGTTGGTCATTCGTTCATAGAAAAAGACTAAAATCGCGACAAAAATGAGGGTTGAAGATAGGAGGGTGAAAAATAATTTACGTACTATTGTACGGACAAATTAGGCAAGCCGTTTCGCATGAGTTCCATAACAAACACTGTGACACGAAGTTTTTATATATTAGTATTTCAAGCAGAAAGTTCGGCTAGGAAAGTAGGACTTGAACTCAGAGCACAATACCAGATAGAATACCATCCCTGTCGCTTTTCCAGCTAGGTCTCCACTATACATGACGTTAATTGATTTATTTAACTGAATAAAAATGGATACTTAATATAAATCATAACTTAAGCGTGTCCTCGAGCTAGTAAAATGCTTTTTCAACAATATTTAATACAAACTGCGCCCCGCGGTCGTACCCGCATGGTGATGAAAAACAGTGATAATGGTGATGATAAAAATAAGCCTATGTGTTAATCCAGGGTATAAGCTAACTCCATACCAAATTTCATCGTAATTGGTGAATCCGTTTAAGCGTGAAGAGGTAACAAACATACGCACATACACAAAGTTTCGCATTTATAATATAAGTTGTGTTAAGCCAGGGTAAAAGCTATCTCCATACAAAATTTCATCGTAATCGGTGTGGCCGTTTGAGCGTGACGAAGTAACAGGTACACACATACACACTTACACACAAACTTTTGCATTTATAATATTAGTAGGATGTATCATTTTATTTCTTAAATTCATGAGTTGTACTATTTACAACTCTCATATTGATTTTTCTCATAGAAAGGGATAAAAAGCAGTGTGTGACATAGTCGCAAAATTATTTATTCCTTCGGGCGATGTATATGGAATTCCTCGCTGCGCTTAGGATTCTACTTAAGAATCCTTCGCTCCGCTCTGGATTCAAAATAGCGCCCTCGCAATAAAAATATCATTTTGCTCCCTACAATCTACTATTTCACTCCGCTTGCGTCTTTATTATGTTTGAAACCCCGCGATCGATCAGCCAACCTGATTTTGTCACTAACCTAACCTGATTATCACTGAATGCGTTTTTTGAAAATAGAACTGAAAGCGGCGATATCTTTGGTAGAATGCATCCATTGCGTTGCGGCTACAGAAATCAAGTCTTAATACCTATTGTATTGGATTGTTTTTTCGCAACCGTAGTTTAAAGTAGGGTACCACACGGCGTTAAGAACCTATTTATAAGTCTGTGTCCACTAGAGACCGAGTTATAAGAGGTACACCCTGACTTAAATCGCAGGCAAGGGCTGGATGTAGGCCGATTCCAACCGGTCCTTATGGAAATCAATGGTTTCGTATGTCCAGCAGTGGACGTCCTATGGCTGAGCTGATGATGTCTCTTTTAAAGTAAAACTACCTAAAGTAGGTATATAATGGGTCATTTTAGCGCCTTTTAAAACAGTCTACTATTTTCATTCGAAAAGATTTCCATACCAATTAATGCTATAAAAAAATCCTTTATAGGTTGATTGTCTTTCTCTATATTTGTAAGAAAATTTTCAAGGTGCTAACGCCATCTAGTTCAATTGTCGGTTTTCATAGTTTTAAAATAATATTATTATTTATTTAAATTGTTAGAGCTAGATTATAATTCGCAGTCATAATAATTACTCTATCAATAGGTATGACTTGTTTACCGATCTGTTCTATCTATTCCACAAATGGTTTAGATAACCATTTTGAACGTTTCCACCGCCTTGCATGACGACAACCCAGACTGATACTAATTATTATCAGTTGTCATTAGAGCTAGACAGACATTTACTATAGCCATATATACAATGTGTAACAAAAAGGTGTAGTAATATTGAAATAACGGATACTGAACCATCTGAAGAAACGATATCTGAGTAGTGCATATCGGAAAGCAATTAGAATTTCAAATTATAATCAGTGAAAGTTTTTTCAAAATAAACGGTGTTTCAACCCTAACACGCTTCATAAAAATGTACCAAGACCTCAAACGCACGCCCTACCACGTCCACTCACACACACAACCCGCCGCTGCGCCGCCACTAGCAGCCCCGCACCGCACCGCACCCTACCGCCCTACCGTCCGCGGCGGCGGCGGCGCAGCGACGCAAAGAGATTACAATACCTACAGCGACGCGCGACGACTCGTCGCTATCAATTCGCATCGACGACGGTGCAAGAACCGCCCTATCCCAGCTGTGAACACAGATATTTTGACATGACATATTGATTCCTATTTTTAGACTGCCTAACTAAGAGAAAAACCAGCACGATGCTCGAAGTGCGGGAAACTCCGCGACGTCTTCTCATCCAAAATACCGCGATGCCTTCTCATCCAAAATACCGCGATGCTTGAATACGAAGGTCTTCGATCAGTGTGTGTTACGGGTGATGACTTACAGAACGGAAACTTGGTCTCTGACTATGGGCCTCGTTAGTAGGCTCAAAATCGTACAGATAGCTATGGAGAGGGCTATGCTCGGGGTTTTTCTACGCGATCGAATCAGAAATGAGAAGATCCATAGAACAATAAAAGTCACCGACATAGCCCATCGGATTAGCAAGTTAAAGTGACAGTGTGCAGGGCACATGGCTTGAAGAACCGATGGACGTTGGGGTCGAAAGGTTCTCGAATGGAGACCACGGACTGGCAAGCGCAACATAGGACGGCCACCGATTAGGTGGACAGACGACCTGACTAAGATCGCAGGCAAGGTCTGTATGCGGACCGCTTTCAACCGCTCCTTGGGGAAATCAATGGGGGAGGCATATGTCCAGTAGTGTACGCACTATGGCTGAGATGATGATGAACCAAGAGAAATTTTTAATTACACCCAACCCAAACATAATTCTCCTATAAATTTATCTAACAATCTAGGCATAAACGCGTTGAAATCTCTGCTAAGTTAACTGGATAGACAGGCATCCCCAAGATACATACATACAATGAATATACATACAATATATACATACATACAATATATACGTACTACCTAATACCTAACTACACAGCCTATGTGCTAACTAGCAATTTCTCAGATATTATCCTTACCTACCTAGACCTCGGCGGTGCTATCTCTAAAAAGTCACAAAAGAAATAATAGTAAGTAGGTACCTACTCAGCTAACGAGTTCTCAGGTGTAACCTAGGTAGAATAACCTAAAGTACGTACACTTTCAATAAAATTTTGATCGTTGATGCTTATGTAAAGAACGCCGTGTATGCCGTTGAGTGCAACACCAGGGAGGAGATGGTGATACTGATTGAATCAGCATTCCAGTCTATAACTCAATAGATGCTTCAAAACGTGATGTACTCGACGTCGCGGCGCGTGAATCAGTGCTTGGAGCAAGTAGGAAAGCACTTTGAACCGTTCCTGTAGGGTATCACATCGGCAGAGCAGCTAGCTTCTTAGCCCTGTTGTGGCACTGTTACTTTTTATTCTCAGTGATGAGTTTGATATTAGATAGTTATGTATTCTTTATGTTTAGGAAGTAGGATCTTCTTCTGCATCAGTGATATGTTCATTGTTAAATTGTGTTAATGTGTTAGTCCGGTTGGAAAGACTGAGTGTGGGTCAGTCTTGGTGCAATATAAAATAGCAGCAATATTAAATCGTTGAAAGATGTTGTAAATAAGTGCCGTATTGTGTTGATATTTCCATAAACTGAAACATTAAAAAACGACGTTACGTAAAAATACCTTTTACCTAGATAGGTACCATAAACGCTTCATTCTTGGATAACAAGAAATACCTATGCTCCGTAAGGTCCATGTTCAAATAATGTAAGTAGGTAATGTATGTATTAACACAAAACGGATACGTTTACCAATTAGGTGCAACTAGCTAGGTATCTATCTGCGTTACACTTGTATCTCATGTTAAATAAGTAGGTTAGGTAGGTATAAGTGGTATGTAACTAACATACCTACCAAAACAAAATATTGTTAATTGTTAAAAATGTTGTCTATGTGTAAGCAATTATCATGTAAATAGCTCCTTCCGAAGCAGGTTGGCAATGAGATGATCGTATTATTGAGTTTGTTTTATTGTAGGTTTCTTAGATGTACCTACATACCTATGTGGAATAAAACAATAACTAAAACGAACGAAAACGCTTTTTATTCTAATTTAAATCCTTGTTGCCTTGATGCAGGTCATAGGTAGCTACTTAAAAGAGGGAAACGAAAATGCCTTTGCCTGCTCTTGCAAGCCTAATCTTACCTTTCGTACCTAATCTTTTTCCTAGACATACCTAACCTATGCAGGTTGGATACTTATCCATAACAGTTAAGTGAAATTCGTTTGCCTACTCTTGCAACGTTCGGTACGTACCGAGATCCATCAAACCATCTCAGCCATAGGACGTCCACTTCTAGACATAGGCCTCTCCCATTAATTTCTACAAGGACCTGATGGAAGCGGCCCGCATCCAGCCCTTACCACTGATCTTAGTCAGGTCGTTGTCCACCTAGATAGGTAGGTATTTTTTCTACTAAAAGAACACTAGACTAACTGTCAACGATTGCACTGTGGCGCGCTGCGGCATAATCTGCCAACCGGTTATACCTACCTATATTGTCTTCCTCGCTGCGACTGACACTCGGTCGCCCGCAATTTTTGAATACAAAATCGATGTAATAGATTGTAGTATTATGTTACATATAACTTTAACACATTTTAAAATACCCTAGGCTTAAATTTAATTGTTATTTTCCTTATATGATAATATACATACCGAGATTGTAAAGGTACTTAATACTCTAAGTATGTAGTGTACCTATGTCGAAGCATAAATACCTACTTAGCATAAGTTTCTCACATAAGTGAAACGTAATTTCTTGTTGAGAAATAAATATCTTTAAACCGAAAAAAATCATACAGGTTGAATTGAGAACCTCCTCCTGTTTTGAAGTTGGTTAAAAATGAAGACCTATACCTATGTCCCAGCAGTAATATAAGCTATAAAATTACCAGTGCAGGAGATAACTATTGACTAGTCGGTAACGGTCCGTCTTCAAATGTAATAAACATTTACATCTAAGAATGTTTGAGGGAAAAAAGTAATGCCATATATTATTTATTTGTTAATAATTAAATCATTCTTTTACAGTCAAGACTAGGTCTTGATTATAAACGTATTCAAAGTCTTCAAGTTTCGAGTATATACGTATGTATCTTCTGAGTTCGAAGCGATGATAGATCAGCGGGGGGAGCGTCGCCTGTCAGACTGACGGACACTGGTTCGATCCCCAACAACAGCTTGAGCTTCCGTGAAGGTAACACCGTTATCAAGTTCCCAGCATGGTGGTAGGGTACTTTCGAATACCCGCCTGGCTAGCTACCACCCTCAAGTTTGAAAAACTGTCACCAAACACATAGTGTGTTCAGGCAGCAGTCCTTGAGAGCCAGTGATCATTCTAGATCTAGCGTGATAACATCTTAGACCACATCATCACTGACCATCAAATGAGATAGTGGTCAAAGCCGTCAAACGCTAGATCTATACAGTATAAAAAAAAAGTTAGCGTGCTAGAACTTAGACCGCGTCGTCACTTAACATCAGGTAAGAACGTATCCCTTAATAAAATGTTTTTAATGGTTTTCAGTGTACTGCACAAACCAGATGTATGGAGAATCCTGCTACCGTCTCATGACGAAGACCGGCCAGTTTGTTTACATGCGTACCCGCGGGAAGTTGGACGTAGATGTGGGTGCAAGTGCTGTCACCAGCTTCGTGTGCACCAATACTGTCGTAGAAGAGGAAGAAGGGAAGCATTTCATAAAGTTAATGAAGGATCGGTTTACAGTCGTGTTCAAAAAAACCGAAACCCATTACGGTGATGATTTCAATGAGGTTAGTGTGTGTAACTGTAAAAAATACATAATTTTTAATACGGTGGGAGCGTCAGCAGTCAAACTGAAGGACGTTGATTCAATCCCCACCGATGGTTTCAGCTTCAGGTGAAGGTAAAATAGTTATTAAACAATCAGCATGGTAGCAGGGCACTTATCAGTACCTGCCTTGCTAGCTACCATCCTCAAGTTTGGAGAACTGTCACCAAACACATAGTGTGTTCAGGCAGCAGTCTTTTAGAGCCAGTAAACATAATAGATCTAGGGTGATTAAACCCTCGACCACACTACGACCTTCACTGACCATTAAGTAAGATAGTGGTCGAACACTAGATCTATAAGGTATAAAAATACGTTTTAAATTATAACATTTAAAAATAGTGCAAACTTAACAAACTTAATGTATTGTTTACTACTCACACAAACGATCTAAAAATCTTTAATATCAAATTTTAGTATTTTATTAATAAGTGTCTTACTAATTTGGGCTTTATCGTAACCATATAAGAACTATCTTTTTATCCACAGTTTTACATTAGTTTTTTTGAACAATAGAATCACTACCAATACTAAATCAAACTTGTTTTGTATATAATATGTAAACAACGAAATAAAAATTACGTACGTACGTAAAAATACGGCTAGTAAATTTAAAAACTATACGCAGTTATTGAACTTTTCAGACAAGCGAGAATGAAGGAATCTCTAGAACTCTGGAGCATCCACGACGGCTAAAAAAGGAGATTCTAGACATGGTAACTGACCTACCCCAAGCGGAAAATGGCAACCCTCAAGGCAGGGCAAGCGGTCGCATGGAGCACCCGCGGTTTGCCATCATAGCCCCGAAGAAGGAACGAATTGTCAGCGCAATAGAAAAGATATATACCGTCTTTACAAGTATGTCCAAACACTCAAGCATACTACAAGACCGACGGATTGCAGAAGATACTGCACAAGTACCATTCGTTCCCGCAATGGGAGCTGGTTCTGGGCTTCCACAGCTTCCTCCCATCTCTGAATTTGATTACCCAAGCGCTCCCAAAGCAGAATTCGTTTCCAACACGGCATACATACCGACATCCTCGTCCGATTTCGAATTGATGCCTGAAATTGGTATGGCAGGTTTATCTCACAAAGCCTCTTCTGTAGCCTACAGCAACTTCGTTAGTGTAAACTACACTGAGATGGAATCAAAATTCCAAATGTATTCTCCTACAACACTCGATGCGGCCACTGGAAGTCATCAAATAGGGGAAGGTATGCTGCCAAATCTGAACGCAGCCGGCGTAAAGCGCGCGAATGTATTCGACAACCAGGAAACGGCTAAGAAAAAGGTCATAGATTCATTCAACGAAAATATGACAGCGAATGAGGAATCGTTAGATCTTGAGTGCCCAGCGCTTGAAACATTTTTCGATGAAGCTGGTGAGTGTTGGAATATTTTTTATTTTTTTTTAATATATTATATTCATATTTTTAAGCAAAAAATGTACATACCTTTTGTAAGGTCTGCCTGGCATGATGCCAATGCAAAAATGGTTTTTTGCATTGGCATCATGCCAGGCACTCTTTATTGCACACAGGGTAGTACAGCTACTAACGTGCCTCCTGAATAATGATGTTATATTTGTTATACATATAAGATAAATAGTAGATTTATTACATTCACAATATTTTGTCTATTTGGGAAGAATGTAAATATTTCTGTTAAAATAACTGATTTATGACAATTTATGGAAACCTTTAAATTAGAGTATATAGTCACCATTGCTGGATATATCACTAATAATTGTAATATTATTCTATCGTTCCTATTAACAGTTCATAAAAATAATAGATTTATTTAATGAGCTAGATGGCGCTAAAACATCTCCGCAGTTGTAACCTGTAATGAGGGAAAAAGATTACACTGCTAATAGAGTGCTACTATAACTTATATTTTGTCAAATTCACAGGAACGGTATTCTATAGTCGTGGGCTCAAGTCCCAAAGGTAACTGAATTTAGTCTTTAAAAAAAAAATCAATGCGAGTTCCCTCTAGAATGACGTCAATGCAATGGTTTAAAAAACTTATATAATGTATATCTTTTCAGCTCTCTTCAACCAAATCCAATCTGCCATGGATTCAATGGAAGGTACCATTGACCCGAGTTTCCCTGATTTCCTGGTAAGTTATCATTTTACTGGCTCAATCGACATCATCCAGACAATATGCCATGTGTGGATTGTTATATAATTCTATACCTAAAGAAATACGAGACTTGCCGTTGAACAGATTTTGTAGGAAATTAAAGATATGGCTCTTGGAAAAATGTTTCTATTCTGTATATAGGATATAAAACTAAGTCATATCTGTTGAAAGCATTGTATCGTTTTATTTCCAGAAATTATATAAAATCAATAACCGTTGTTTTGACATTCATAAACTTGACATTGTTAATATTTATTATATATTATTAGATATATAGATAAATAAATAAATAAATAATAAATAAATATATTTTTATTGACAATAACTTACAGGGCATAGCTAACAAATTCACACGTATTTAACAGACTAATTATTTGGTAGTATGATAGGCATGCACCTTAATGTATGATTGTGATTTGTTTACGGCAGGATCCGTTGACATCCGAACTAGTAATTAAACTGTATTTCAGATGCCAAAGCCCTCCGTTGTTGTGGAAACATGGTACGGTACATAAATGTTTTAAAAGATCATATTATATATTAGATGGAAATTAATTAAATTGACATATTATTTATTATATAATGAAAAATTTGAACGTCGTTGTGATGCGATAAAATCGAACTATAATTTAATCTACATTTGAAGTAAATAAAGAATATTATATTCTATTCTAATATATATTAAACTTTTGAATTAAAAAAATTCGGCTACTATTGAGAGGACTTAATTTACGCCTACAGAATACCGTCCTATCGCATTGCCATCTAAGCTATAGTAGCGCGCCAATAGCCGCTCGAATTTATTCCTTCCTACATCTGAGGAGATGTTTTCAAGCGAATATGTATACGTGCATTTGCTTGATATGGCTCGTATCTGTTTTCTTATATTTTTCCTACGGCTGCTATAAAACATTTATTTATTTATGTATAAAACACGGGAGTTACTCACGTAATAAGTCAGAGGGTTCCGACTATAGTTTCAACCACATTCGGTGGTCTTTTTCAAGGAGAATACGGGGCGCTCGCGGACGCGGTCGCGATTCGCCTAGTACTGCCTTCGTCGCGACCGCGTCCGCGAGCGCCCCGTATTCTCCTTGAAAAAGACCACCGAATGTGGTTGAAACTATAGTCGGAACCCTCTGACTTATTACGTGAGTAACTCCCGTGTTTTATACATTGATAATGTCTCAAAACCACGTCAGTTTTAATAACAAAATTTATTTATTTATTTATTAACATTCACACAAGGTCTTCAGGTCCCAAACTAGGCAGAGCCTGTACTATGGTGACCCGATGACTGATATATATATATATGCATATATAGATATACACACAAATGTTTGACCTGTCCGGGAATGAAACCCGGTAAGTTATCATTTTACTGGCTCAATCGACATCATCCAGACAATATGCCATGTGTGGATTGTTATATAATTCTATACCTAAAGAAATACGAGACTTGCCGTTGAACAGATTTTGTAGGAAATTGACATTGGTAAGTATTTGTCAGCAGCGTAGTTAAATATGTTATTTTTACTTTCATTCTTATGTGATTAATTTTTGGTTGGTGGCACACAAAAGTTTAAAAAACATCGTTATTTTACGTGCGTTCTAAGCGATAACTCGAACGCGTATCGATTGTTCCATTATTTGTGTAACTAAGTAAAAATATCCCTGAAAGTCTTTATGCGGTGGGGATCCACCAAATTACTAAACATTTCAGGCATTTTGATGAGTTGTTGGCCAGAGGTTCTCAAACATGTCTTGGTTCTGTATGTTTTACTGTAAGATTGATTTTATTTGCCAATTGATTTAGATCTTGCGATCACACATGAGTTTAAATGCTAAAGAATTATAAAAATATTTTATTTATCTAAATGCCGTCCTATAGCATTCATCCGATTGCGAGTAATGGAAACACGTCACACCAACGAAAAAAAAAGAGTGAAGACATCATCATCATCATCTTAGCCATAAGACGTCCACTGCTGGACATAGGCCTCCCCCATTGATTTCCACAAGGGCCGGTTGGAAGCGGCTAGACATACTTCAAACGACATAAAATACTATTCTTGGCGACGATACTTTTAATAAATCCCTTTTTATATTTTTCTATTGAACTGGCTGTTTTTCTATTCCTCTATAAATTGAAATATTTTTGAATTTTTCTGTTTTTATTTGACATTTGAGTGGTCTAAAATAATTATATACCCACCCATTCATGAGAAAAAGGTGGTTTTACTTGAAAATGTGACGATTTGAAGTTTGAGGTCCTCTACAATTATTATAATCTCAGCCATATGACGACCACTGCTGGGCACAATCCTCTCCCATACATAGTTTAATTTTAAAGTTCAGTGAAAAATACAATATGAAGGTGATCATTTTCTATTTCAGATCTCAGAAGAAGTTGACGAGTTGTTAAAGAATATTGACGGGACGGTCCGAGGAGGTCAGGACGAGGAACCATTCAATGGAGAACAATTCATATAATCATCTAGTTAGTATTTAATACATTGTAAGCTTAAAATATATGTATTTTTCTAAAATCAATATTTAGAAATAATATCTGCACTTGAACTGAACAAAATTATTGTCAATTACCATTTTCAACAATAAGCTGAAAAAGCTAAGTTGAACAGCGTACTGCTCGGTCAGACCTCAGCTGCGTGGCCACAAGCGCCATTCAAAGAACGTCGGTGAAGTTCCATCGAAGGTCGCGTTAGGCCGTCGTCAGTACCTATACCAGTCGTAGTTTCAGGATTACGTCATTGGGCCCTGTCGGAGGCATTTGTGCCCTTCTAGTGGCCAGCTCTTGTCCATTAGTATATCTGCCAACACGCATTAGCTATCATGCTGGATAATGCAGGCCAACATTTATCTTTTACATGGTGTATAATAGCAATTATTGCCAACATTTTCATATCGGAATGTAACACGTAACTAAAAATATCAGTTCTAAATATTGATTTTAGATTACTTACCTTATTTTCTATGGTATAACAGAAGTTTTATTTCATATATCATATCTATTAATAAGCTTATTAAGTTTATAAATTTTACTGTTAACGAGGGTGTAATCGATATAAACAGTTTGTTAAGAAAACAATGTGTATTTTTGGTATAAAACAGCTATTATGGTATTGGTGATCTCTAAAAAAATTACCTTTTCTCCTTCTGCTGATCTCCAGGATATATTAGAATAAGATCGGCCGATTTTATAAATGTCATAAATGTAATGTAATAAAAAAATCTGCTACACTTAATTTTTTAGAGTATGTCATCGCATCTCCAGCTGTTTAGTTGGTTTTCTTTATCGTGATGTCAGCAATGCAAAGTTCACGTTGAATTCGTAAAAATAATTTTCAACACTATAATGTCACGATTACTCGGACTTTTTACAACTCAGAACGAAGAAAAATTGGCCTATCCGAGAGGGTTTTAGATAGAACAAATCGATTCACTGTTTTGATATAATTTGAACGGATCAATTTAAAAAAGGGGTCCCAATTAATCCTGATTGCTAGAAGCAATAAGCTATTCTAATCTCGGAGTTTAATAGAAGTTGCCGTAAGCCAAACTTCTATTTTTTTATGAACAATAGTTTTCCAAAGTCGTCATTTAATAGAGATACATTTGAAAGTAAACCGTCATTTAAACAAGTACTTAGCTTCCTCCAAATCGTTACGAGATTCCACTCGATAAGTAGACAAGAAATAGCTTGATACTATTGATACATTAAATACTTAGATCCTTATTTAATGAAAATATGTACACCGTTATGTTGTTTACCATATATTTTTTATATCATTTGTTAAACTTATTCAGGTTTAAGAATATTTACATAACATTTCTTAAACTGATATGGTCACTAATGCATTAATTAACATGTTTTATTTATCAGGATATTTATTATTTTATTTGTTTCGTGGCTCGATAATTAAATTATCGAGCAGCGATAATAAATAAAACACCCAGTGAATATCCTGATTATAGTGATAATATTATTTGTTTCATAGCTCGATAATTAAATTATCGCGCAGCGATAATAAATAAAACTAACTGTAAATATCCTGATAATAATGATAATTTTTGCATTTAAATACCATTTTGGCAAAGGGCAAAGTCATAAGTTTCATATATTGTTGTGAGTCATTATTTTTATCTCTAATTTAGAATGTAACATTGTTGAAATAGTTTAAATTAAATTTTCGAAATATAATGATATGTTTTGTATTTGATATTGTTTTTAAATGAGATATAAATGATACCTAGTCACAAATACCGAATATTTTGTATAAATAAGAAACAAATACAAATAATTAACAAAAATAAAGTCTTTCATCTTCATCTTATTAAAAACAGCTTAGAGTAAAGAAAATTTATAATTCTTTTCAAGTACTGATGTAAGACTGAATACTTAATTTTTAGTTTTTGGGATTTCTCTTACACTTTAAGTGCTTAGTTAGATTATTGCAGCATTTTATAGATCATTATAATTATTACGTACGATTTCTAACAATTCGTAGATATATAATTCTTATAGGTTATGAAATATTTTTCGAACACATTTTTTATTGATTGTGATTCTGTTAATCATACAAACTACCCTAAATTCTCAAAAGTCGAATATCTCTTTCTTCTAATTATACTATTGCTCTAAAATTCCAAATCCTATAAATCCTTACCACTCTATTTCTGATATTAGATGAGTTTAATTCAATTACGGGTAATTTTGGTCGGTACCAATTATAGTCAAAAGATCTAATTTTAGTATCTTCATTCAAGTGTCATACTAATTTGAGCTTCATCGTAACCGTATAACACTTTTAGTTTATACTTACTGCTACTATTTTTAGTTAGTTTGATTGATCAACAGACTCGCCTCCATTTTCTTTTATGAATTGTTTAGTAATCGTTATTTTGTCATCATACCTTATGTTTGATTTATAATAAACGTTTCATAGCTATATATAATTTTTAATTAGTTACTTAATGTAGCTTGTTGGAATGATCATTCGATTATATAAAAATGTTTTATATTTTAGATATTGTGCCAATATATAAGACTAAAACAATCATAGTTTGATTGGCTACGTGTTTTGTTACCCGGATTTTTTTGATAACATTTTTGTAATCTTTATTGTGAAGCGACCACATCCTTATTTTTTGTATGTGTATAAGGATAAAAAATGAAATCACTTATTAATTTTTGTATTTCCTTTTAGTTGTCAATATATTTGAGAGATTTTTTGTTTTTGAACTTAGATATCATCACCTCAGCCACACCATATCCTCACCTATTGGTCTCCACAAGAACTGGTTTGAAGCGGCCCGCGAACAGCCTCTTCCTGCGATTCAATATGTCCAGTGTTTAAATAACTAATTACATTACAAATATACTATAACTTAAGTCGATCGCAATTTTAATTTAATTAATTTATAATAAAAATATTTCGAATTAATTAAATTATCGTAAATTATATCAAGATAAAAAAATCCATGGAATTTATTTTCCCGTTACCTGTGTTTCTTCCAGGGTTTGTGGACATAGAGGATTCTTGTATAAAGTCGTGTCATCATCTAGGTTACGAAATAAAAATAACAAAACGTGTTGATTGTATTTTGCATACGTTGTAAATAGCAACCAATATTCCCAGTGATTTATTAGATAAAGGCAAAATTATGGATATGTACGTTATATACATATAGTTCTGTTATTACACCTATATCTCTCTTCATCGTAAGAAACTTCTAAAATTTCAAACAATATATTTAAAAAAAGAAATAAAGTAAGTTTACTAATTAATACATAAATAGTTTTTTATATTTTCTTTTGTCTTATTGTAATGATAATTTTTTCTATATCTTTTTATATTCACTTGTTTTTATTTGAATTTTCAATTATGAATTAGGAAAGTCAGTTAATGGCTCTTTGGAAGACCTATCCTTGCAGATATGGCGTTTTTATTTTCTAAGCATACTTGTAAGTAAATTTAAAACAGACAGTCAAACCTACGAAACTATAAACGACGTAGTATAGGAAGTATTATTGCAGCTACTTTAATGGTTCACTTTTTTTTCAACTCATGTAACTTAGTGTTACACAGTGTGTTCAGTTCATGTTACAGTAGAGAATAATAAACGCCATCGGGCGGATTAATGTAAAACTGTTATACATATATTAATATTAGGACATTAAAACTGTGTACAATCATGATCGTCCCCATGTGCGTTTGATAATGTTTATAACAAATGGCAGTTAAATACAATAACTGACAAATATTTTTGTAATTTTACATTATATAGATACGTCGATAATGGCAGTAGTTCTGTTAATCACATAAAGCAACAAAATTGTCTCATTTCTTAACTGGCTTAAAAATGGCGGAGGTTCTCAATTCGACCAGTATGCTATTTTTAATACCTGATCGCTCTTCAACGTTATGTCTAAGAACTCAGAACACTTATATTCGATTGCGCGTGATTTTAATCTATAAAATAGACCATGAAGATTTAATTTTCGTACAGCCCTATTTTAATTAAAAGATCTTATTTGGAAATAACCACAGCCATGTAAGAACCATTTCATTTACACAATGTGAGTTAGCTTGGTTAAATAATTAAGCGAAAATCACGATCCACTTCTCTATGAATCCAATGAGTGAAAAACTGTCTTCTTTTCTGAATCTTGCAACTTGAAGAGCTTCTGATACGTAAGTAAGCCTATAACTTCACAAAGATTGCTTAAAATTTCTTTGGTTCTATGTTTTTGCTGTATGCTTATAATTATGTCTTGGTAAACTGAAATACATTAAATCTAAAGGCGTTTTACCATTATTGGTCAGTGCTATATATATGATATTAAAAATGAATTTCCTGATGACTCAGTTATGAATTTGTAGTTGCCGCAAAATATTGCTAATATTTTAATTTAAACAAAATTGTTAATATGATTATCCGAATGAACTGGACTTAAAATATTTATTTTTCTACTTACGAATATTATCATACCGATTTCTTTCATTGCAAATTGAAATACAGTGGTTTTATGTATTATTGTCAATAATACATAATTTATTGCATCAATAAATCGGTCATTAGATATCTTGATCATAATTAATTTCACTGAAAATATATTAATTCAGTAAATGTTTTGTTTTTAATATCATATCTATACGGAAATGTTTCCGTATCTTTAAAGTTATATTGTTGCAATTTTTTTATTGCATAAACATTGACGATATAGGATGCTGTCAATATAAATTTTGTTATTATACGCACATATTCTTTCCAAAATGATGAAACTTACACACAATATGTGTGCTATAAATTATTAACGATATTTGATAAATGATTGTGAATGGAGCACGCCCATACTTTCATAATTTATAAATTGTCATCTATTTCAATTACATGTAATAAGCCAGGCTTATGTCACCATCTCCAGAACTGGTTTTGTAGGTTGATGTGGTTAATAAATAAACAAAACGTAAATATCAATGTTTTATTTCTAAACCAATAATAACCTCTTTAATTCGTAATTCATTATAACTATGGGGCAGTTTCTTGATTCATACAATTCATGCCAAAATGTATTAAAGGAATGAGAAATTGTTTAATCTCTGTTAACTAAATATAGAAAATTTGATTTTCGGTCGTGTTCAATATATTTAACTATCAGTCGTACCTCCAATCACGATCGACGAACAAAAGCGGTTATTTAGCAGAAATGTAGGTAAGTATTAGTATATTCTTTTATCTTTATATATATATTCTTTTGAACTATTGCTGTTAAAACAGTTTTCACACGTTTTAAAACAGCGATGTTTTTTTTAAATATTTAACACTAATATAAAGATTTTAACACTCATAAACTACATCGAAGATCAAACAATGAAATAATATTTAGAAAAACGAAATGCTTGCGATGGTTTTCGATTTAAACACTTATAACTTTATTATTAAATAGAGTCAAAACTCTTTTCTATATTTTGTCTAATGACGGTTTATCGTGCGTAAGCAAAAGATAAAGTAATAAATATTTAAATGTCTGAAGCTCTTGCTCTTGCAATGGTTGTTTTTACTTATAAATAGTAGAAATAATTAAAAAAGGAAAAAAATATGTAGAAATAACATAACTATGTGCCTCTGAAGTTCAGCAACAAAAAGTTTAAACATGGACACTTTCGCGATAGTACAGAATGATATCTTTTGAACTATTGCTGTTAAAACAGTTTTCACACGTTTTAAAACAGCGATGTTTTTTTTAAATATTTAACACTAATATAAAGATTTTAACACTCATAAACTACATCGAAGATCAAACAATGAAATAATATTTAGAAAAACGAAATGCTTGCGATGGTTTTCGATTTAAACACTTATTACTTTATTATTAAATAGAGTCAAAACTCTTTTCTATATTTTGTCTAATGACGGTTTATCGTGCGTAAGCAAAAGATAAAGTAATAAATATTTAAATGTCTGAAGCTCTTGCTCTTGCAATGGTTGTTTTTACTTATAAATAGTAGAAATAATTAAAAAAGGAAAAAAATATGTAGAAATAACATAACTATGTGCCTCTGAAGTTCAGCAACAAAAAGTTTAAACATGGACACTTTCGCGATAGTACAGAATGATATCTTTTGAACTATTGCTGTTAAAACAGTTTTCACACGTTTTAAAACAGCGATGTTTTTTTTAAATATTTAACACTAATATAAAGATTTTAACACTTATAAACTACATCGAAGATCAAACAATGAAATAATATTTAGAAAAACGAAATGCTTGCGATAGTTTTCGATTTAAACACTTATTACTTTATTATTAAATAGAGTCAAAACTCTTTTCTATATTTTGTCTAATGACGGTTTATCGTGCGTAAGCAAAAGATAAAGTAATAAATATTTAAATGTCTGAAGCTCTTGCTCTTGCAATGGTTGTTTTTACTTATAACTAGTAGAAATAATTAAAAAAGGAAAAAATATGTAGAAATAACATAACTATGTGCCTCTGAAGTTCAGCAACAAAAAGTTTAAACATGGACACTTTCGCGATAGTACAGAATGATATCGAGCAGAAGCAAAATAAGATGATCCTTGAAAACATTAGTAGCACGAAAGCATGCTATAATTAAGCAAAAACTACTTAGTAGCATGTGAGTCAAATTATTGCTAGTTGAAACAAACACTAAATATATTTTTCGGTAATCGGATGTATAATCTATGATATTTAACCTTATTCAATTAATAGTAAATATTAGTGCATGTTATGAAAACGTTCAAATAAGTCTTAATACATTAATCAGCCGTAAAAAAGCAGCATTCAATAAAAATTAATTAAATTATGGATCGAATTTTTCTTGTGGAATTGCTACACAATATATAATTTTATGTTAGAACAAAAATTATATATTATCTAACAATAAATAAATTTGTTAAATTTCTTTGTATTACATTAGTTATTATATCGTTTATCGAATATTTTTTTCTGAGTATCTATGATGCTTCTGCTCGAGATTTTTAGAAATGAAGATGCGGTAATATATTTTAAGCATTAATAGTAAACTACACAAATAATTTATTCATAGACTACGAAAGCAATTAAGACCTACACAGAAATGTGTTGAGTAGCTTGTTATCAATTATTCTTTGACTACATTTTGGTCGATAAAGATGAATATAACTTGTAGATTTTCGGCTTAAAACTTATAAAATATTTTTATACGTAAAAGTTTACGTATAACAAACAATATATTAGTTATAAATCTTTCACATAACCTTTAGTTTATTGAACACAATCATAAAGATATTAGGAGGGCAGTTTCTATCGAAACTACGCGGTCACTCCAGAGCGATAACCGTTTTGTGATTGAAGACGTATCATTATTGATTCGAGCCTGATTTACTATGAGTGCGTCTGTTTATGGAAATATAGCTGTTATATGGACAAAGCAAATTGCACTTATTTCAGTCACCAGTTAACTTATCGATAACGAAAATGAAAAACCATTTACATATACTATAACACTTTGGTGAAAGTATTATCTAACAGGAAAATTTCAGACAATGCAGTATACGTACAAAGAGGCACTACTATAAAGTATACCTACTATTGGTACTAGTATAAAGTAAACTATTGTATCTTCTAGCCAATTGAATAAAAATATGTTTTACTTTCAAATGTGTTTTACTTTTAAATGTGTGTTAATTTGAAATGATATATTATAATGAAAGCATGACGTTGCTTTACCCAATTGGCTGGCTTGTAATGAATGCAATAGTTTTTCTGTCATTTGTTTTGAATTTATTATTTTTACGACACGATAAGAATTCAATCCTAATTCGATAAGGATTTGTGCGAGTACCATAATGCAAAACTTTATATAAAATTAATTTTATGTACGTACATACACCTCATGATACGCATATGCAATTGTTGATTCTGTACTATGCGAAGTAAATATAAAGTAAAAGTAAATATGTGTAAGGTATGTAGGTATATATAGTAGAGTCCATACAAGATACGGGTATTGTTCATAAGCTAAACCGCGCGAGTGCTAGTGGTCTGGGAATCTGGCGGCCTAGAAACGATGACACGTCTTGTGGCTCATACCGCTGCTTGAGGGCCCGGCCTGTAACAATTCAAATTATGATATTAACATAATATGTAATACTAATTGAAATCCTTTAGCCTAAGCTTGGTAAAATGGCATCAAGATGACAAAAACCAGTCCGGTGTACGTTGGACCAAACAAAATAAAGAGTTTTGTAGGTGTTGAAATGTGGTCGATATTTTAAATTGAAATAATGTTTAAATTAGGATTTAGGACGTCTTAAGTAGCTTTCCATGTAATGCTCTATATAATTTTCAAGTACTTAACCAATAGATACTTTTTAAGACTCTCATATTGTACTCATCTTTTCATGTCCTTCACTCTCTTTTGAAGAATCTCATATATTAAGCGATTTTTAATTTTAGTTTTATGCTAATTTTACGATCAATTTTTAAAATCGATGAATCAACGAGCGGTTGAATCGCACATTAGGTATATGACAGCTATTACTTATATGTATTTATTTATATATTGAACAAAATCCACAGCTCTTAATTTAATATTTTTGGACAATTAATCTAAACCTACAGTCATTAAAAGGAGTTACATTCTATAGATGAGCTTCTAAGCGAGGGATAACAAGATCATGCGCACTCATGGTCTTGTTCAGTCTATAGTCTGTTTCTTAAGACTATGGACTGAACAAGACCATGAGTGCGCGTGGTCGTCATTTTTTAGTGAAGTAGAGACATTTTACAAAAAGACGGTTCAAAGATTAGGGCCCCTAAATTAAACCAGCCTATTGTAAAATCACGGTAGCTCACCTCAGTGAGCTGATCTCCATGACCAGCGTTGCCGCAGGCGTTCACACTCCTGCCTAAGAGGCTCAGGTCTCAGGTCAGGCTCTTGTTCGGGCTGCTGTTCGGGCTCCTGGCTGATCCATCTGCGATCAACGTTGGCCCCTTCACGTTCATGTCGCAGGTGCATAATAGAAAACTCCATTTCTGGAACAAATATGTGTGTCTTATTAAAAATAAATTATTGGTTTAAAAAACGAATACACAAATTGTATATATAACGACTCATAACATTCTTCCTTCTTGGATATCGTTCTTTGTCTCAGAGAGACCATTCATAATCCACCAAGCTGCCGGTTGCAAGGCCAACTGAATCACGGAGTTTTCAGACATTTTCAGAAGACCGTCACCGGTCTCATCACACATATGATCTAAGCGTATACGGTGCTCAACCTAGTCAATCAAATATGAAGAAAAACGTTTTCTTAGTGCGGTAAATGTTTTTTAAAAATAATATATTATTTTTCAAAATTCTATTTGATTTTAATAGCTTCAACAATTCGATTTACCATTATCGACGTACAAACTGCTGTAAAAAGCAGCAATCCTGAATACTTTAAAGTAGTCAGAAAATTCCTGAAATTATCGTTACTTGGCCTCGGCCTGTGCGACTTACCGACCTCCATTAATTTAAATTAAGACAGAAAACAAAAGAAATAATAATAAAAACTACAATAAAAATTAATCATTATTTTTTGTATTACGGTTCCCTAATTGTCTTGCTTTTCTTCGTAGGCCTCTCCAAGTGATCAAATAAAATGGAACTAATAAATAATGATATCCCCCAAGATTTTCTAGCCCAAGTCATTATCCCAAACACAACTTAGGGCGGAGTTCACCAAAATGTAACCGTCCGATTATCTATATAACTGTCGGTCAAACAGTTTAACATATAAATATAACATACATGTTATGTTAATAAGCCAGATTTACTCACCCTCAATCTCGAAATACTGAGCCTCATGCATTAGAAGATCGTAATGAGAGAAATCATTAGGCAGCAGCAACTTCTTATTACGCAAGAAGTTAAGTATGTGCTGGAACATGGCGCCGTCGCGGTCGATGAAGTAGTACTGTTTGAGAGTATCCAGCACTATCGGTATGGCCCCGGTGAACATTCTTCCTAGCTTCGAGTTGGGGAACCTGGAAATAATTACCATTGTGAGTGCTACTATTATGACGATCCCAAATAACGACACATCGCGGGCTTCAAGCCAGAGGGGCGTATAAAAAAAAATGCATTTTTTTTTATTACGTCAACCATTTCTAAGTTTATTGATACACCAACTCTGTTGTTTTCATAACTGTAGGTTAATTACTTTAGAAGATATTAATAAAATAATTTAAGGCGTATAAACTGAAGTAAGATATTTCTTTCATGCCAGATAGTCGTACCGCGGGCGTAACCACGAATGACAAATTGTGTATCGGACCACAAAGACGAACGTACATACGATTATCGATTTTCATATGACCTACCAATAAAATGTCGTGCCTAAAAGACGTATACGACCTTGATTTCGCGCCGCGATCCATCCACCCGCGCACTCGCAGTATTCAATAGTTGGCCATATAGAGAGGACGGGTGGAATAGAATCGGACACAGTGAATCAGAGCAATAGAATTCTTTGTTTAGCGTATATCTGTTCATACAGAGACTTACATCTCTGTGGGTTGTTAACCGACTTCAAAAAAGGAGGAGGTTCTAAATTCAACCTGTATGTATATTTTTTTTATGTTTTAATGTTTGTGGAACTTTCGACTGGGTGAACCGATTTTGATGATTCTTATTGATTGGTGATTATTTTCATTTAAAAGCTAGGTGCTTTCCGTGTGGTCCCATTTAAATTTTATCAAAATCCGTCAAGCGGTTTTTGACTTACACTCCAATAACTGAAAAGTGCACCGTACAATGACAATTGATCCCGTGAGCAGCAAAAGTCGAAAAGGAAGAAAAAAAAATGTCACCTAAAAATGGAACCGACTTCAACACTCAAAAGTGTGAAATAACTTGTCGAAATCAGTACCATGACCACAATATTTTGACAATAGTTACTTTAGAACTATCATGGTACCGAGTTCGTTGTGCCCCCAGTGTGTTATATAATATCTATAAGCAACAGTGATCGCTTACCATCAGGCAGCCCGATTGCTTATTTGCCACATACTACATAAAAAATAGTTCGCTGTATTTAATTTCAAATAAAGTGACTACGAATGATATCATAGTTTGTTCGCCATATCAGATAATAGCCCTAATTCTAATAATCACTCGAACACCTAAAATTCACTAAAATTCTTCAAAATGAAATAGCTCGTATTTTATTTACATTTAAATTAAAATTTGTATAACTCCACACAGCGCTATTCCTAATAATAGAAAAGTTTTATTTCATTGCTGACCAATTGGGTGGGTACCTAGTTTTCGCGACGGGGCGCCCTCCATCGAGAAATAACACGCCGCGCTTGGTATTACAATCTTATTTACTGTACGATTCAGCATATAACACCGCTATGTACGACGGTAATAACGCTCATGTATACCTATTGCCCTCTCCAATAGATAAACATGACCTAAGGCAATGTTTAATAGTCTTGTACGAGTAGTTAGGATATATATTTATGTCTTACCAGAGCTACAAGCAACTTTTGGGTAGTACCTACCTATCTTATTACTATACTTTTGTATGCTATGCTATTTCAGTTCAGTTCAGTTGTCGCAGTTTGTAGCACTCTGCCTTCTCAGCCGCTGGTCCCGGGTTTGGGTTCCAGGTCAAACATTTGTGTGAACATGTCCGTTTGACCTGTCTCTGGGTATGAGGTATAAGTATACTGACTGATATATATCAGTCATCAGGTTACCACAGTACAGGCTCTGCCTAATTTGGGACCTGACGACCTTGTGTAATGTTGTCCCATATTAAAAAGTATATAGTATATTGGTAAGGATAAGGATTCAAAGAAGTAAACGTCACAGGAATAAGTGTGTACACCACTCCACAGTACCACATTATTCTAGAAGAGTGTATTTGGCGTGGCCAAATCACCATCATCATATCAGCCATATGACATCCACTACTGGACATATGCCTCCCCCATTGATTTCCACAAGGACCGAATGGAATCGCAGCCGCACCCTAAACCTTCGTCATTTTGTACCAAATAACGTAAATGTTTTCATGATACAGCTATTTAAAATTGTGTATAGGTACCTATCGGTTATTGTGAAACATGCAATGGAAACATAATATGTCACACTGTTGAGCACTACCAGCTGTCTATGAAATCATGATTCTAAATGTCAATTACTTGTCTTGAAAAGTCTCGTAGACTACTTTATATTACGAGTACTAGCGCTACTGCTTGCGTTATGTTTATATAATTCTACTGTACGTGTACTGAACTCCGGCTGTACCGATTTGAATGATATTTTTTGTATGGGTTAGGGTGGCGTCCTGGATGATTTATATTCACAAAAAATAATTAATAACCACCATCTGGCGCTGCATGCAGGACAGCGTCTGTCGGGTCCGCTGGTATATTTACATTATATTGTTACGATGCGGTACCATCACCAAGAAAGACATTGTTTTATCATCATTATGAAATACTTTATTGAACAACACTAAGGTACAAAATAATATTATCATCTCAGTCCTATGGCTGAGTCCTATCAGGTCAACTGCTAAACAAAAGCCTTCTCCATTGATCTACACCCGGAAGAACCAGTTAGAAGCAGTCCGCAACTAGCGTCTTCGTTTGCGTTATCGGTTAGCTCGTCTTTCCGCCTAGTATGTGGGCGTTCAATTCTACGCTAGCCAGGTTGTGGTCTTCACTCAAGAATATATGTTAATTAGTTCTACGAGAAGCCCTCTCAAATTTCTAATCAGCTATATTTTCGTTCTTCTAATTGTCTCCTCGTTTCGTATTCAATCTCTTAGAAAACTTCCGAGCATAGCTCTCTCCATAGCTCGTTGTGCTGGGTAAAGAGAGTAAAGGCAAAGACCACGTTGCAATACCATATTTAATTGTTGATAACACAAACTGATCAAAAACCTATGTCATACCTAAGCCATTGCGATATGTTGAACGAAAATAAATCGCGGAGTATCCTGGAATCACTGAGAATCCAACAAGTACTTTACTTACGTTATTACTTTACTACTTACTTAGTTAAAAATATATATATATATATAAATACGTAAAAGATCGCCAACATCGTCAGTCTTCTTCGTGAAGACCAGCGATGTGGCAAGCAAAGAAAAGCTACTCACGCTGTCAAAGTTTCTAGAGTAGATGTGTATAGCGTCCCACCGACATCGATGTGCACGGGTGTGCTCATTTGGGTGGTGTAAGCGGGGCGTGGGATGCCGGGGACGGGCTCGGGCTGGAATGCGCCCAGGCCTTCAGGCTGGGAAGATCCGGGCCTAGCATGCGGCGTACTGAAGCTTGTATTATATTCCCTGTAACAATATTCAACATTGAGAAACAGTATCGTGACGTTATCACTAATACTAATGTACCTAATTTATCAGTGAAAATATATTTATTCACTAATAAATTAGGAAATATAATCAATTTTCTTTCAATCAGAATTAGATTTCGTGAATTATTGTCATAAATGGTACTTTTTTAAGGTTTATTACACATATAAGACTGTGAACCTGATGGACACTGGTTCGATCACAACAACAGCTTGAGCTTCCGGTGAAGGTAACACCGTTATCAAATTCCCAACATGGTGATAGGGTACTTTCGAATACCCGCCTGGCTACCACCCTCAAGTTTAAAAAAACTGTCACTTTGACTTTCAAACCAGGTCCGGTCACCAAACACATAGTGCATTCAGATAGATCTATACAGTACAAAAAAAGATGTCAAAAATCGAATCAAGATATTATTATAATATGAACTTTGAATCTATACCTACACGACGACTACTATACGAACTGAGCAGCTCGCATTATTATGATAGAACTTCACGTACAGGTAAATTCGTTTTATCATCAATTACGCTTACGCTGCTCAATTCTCGTGATTAATATAAACTTGTAAATGTTAAAAGTTTTTGAAAAAATCTGGATTTGCATATGGAGTCATTGAAATAACATCGGTTTAACGAGTGTTGCTGAATGAAAAGATAAACTCCCTTAATTAACATAGTGTATATTGAAAATACATTTAAGTAAAAAAATACCAAATACCTACAACTTTTTAAAATTCGATAATAAGTACCGCCTTAATAATAAGACAACTTGCAACAAACTTTGTTTATTGCAAATTTCATTAGCAAAAATCTTTAATACGAAAAATACAGCTAAACAAGGAAAAAGCATCTTTTAAATCAACAGTAGCTAAATAACAATTAGGATTTACCAACTTTATCAAGGTTCTTAGATCCTCCATTTGAAAATGTGGAGGAGTAATCAACTTGTTTAATTTTTCAAATTTAATACAAATATTTTTTCGCGCCATTTGGTTTATCTACAAGAAAAATATTGGATAAAATATCTTTATCTACCCTATCGCACGGTGAAATAGCCTCCTTAAGTAATTACTTATCAACCTCTGCCTGAAAAATTAATAACTCATCACAGTTATAATATAGAAGTGTATGTCCAACAGTGGACGTCCCATGACTGAGATGATTCTAACAAACGTCCCCGCCGGCGTCTCCGCCGGCGCCCGCGACACGTGCTCGTAGACGACCCGATCACTATGTTACAGTCACCCAAACACCGGCCAATGGCCCGCGCCCCCACAACTCGATTTCAAGCCGCAACCTAGCTAGTGGCTTAGGGCTCGCTGGCTTCACAGTAAGACACCGAGCCCGCCGTAGACCACTGCGCCGTAGGCCCCCGATTAGACTTCTCAACCACCGCCCAGATACTACCCATCTTCGCTTCGATCGGCCGCGCCCTAGTGCGCGACCACACAAACACAGACGCCACCTCGTTCAGGCGATAGACCAAGCCGAGATCCGAACCTTAGAGGTGCCCTTGCGCTAGTCGCTACCCCCTCACCCCACCCGCAATCCGCCCGCGCGCCCTCTGCACTCGCCAAAAGCCCGGTGAATTAAATGCCCCATGTGGCAAACAGCATTTTGTTAATTCTAACATACATGTAACAGACGTTCACTATTATACCTTTCTTTATGTCTTCGTTTTTTCCCCATCTTAAAAGACAGAAAATCCCTATTCTTCGATGGAAACAATAAAAAACTTAGGTATATTGTGTAATGACCGGTACTGCACAGACACAGATTATGAAGGTAAAATGGCGCGCGGGCGCATGGCTGGATTCCGGTGGTGTAATGACAACTATTCATTTTCAGGTTTATTTAGGCTTTTAAATATTTGTGATAATGGCCGAGAAATATGAAACAGTACTACAAGTTTATATTAATCACGACAATTGAGTACCGTAAGCATAATTACAACAATAAAGTTAATGAAAATTATTTCGCTGTTATAGCAAAATGGCGTAAATGGCGCGCGGCGCCGTATACCCCAAGCGCGGATCAAAATGGCAAACTTGATAAAAAAAACTAATTACCAAACCTTCGAATCAGTTCTACTGATTAAGTTTTGTAAATGACAATTAATTTTAGTACCACCTAGAATATCAATATAAATAATACAAATATAAATCATAGTTGCAGCAATTAAGAAATTAGTGTTATCTTCAATGTAATAAAATAGGTAATCTTACCTTCTGGAATTTGACGCCAAGGTTCTGAAAGATGTAACTTTTCTGGGCTTTGTCGGACGGAACATGATAACTCAGAGCTGTGCGAGAGAGAGAGAGACAATGTTGAAGATTTGAAGATCGTCACACGTTAGCACTCCACGGGCACTGCAGGGAAACTGACAGCGAACACACAAGCGGTCGGTCTTATAATAATCCAGCTTCGCATGAAGGTGCATGACACCCCTCCCTGTTAGGGACGTATCACGTCCTGTCATCGCGGATTGATTGCGTTGCGTGCAATGATATTATATATTTATATGAGGTAGATGCCGCACAAGCGCGCGGAAACTGAGGCGGC
This sequence comes from Apeira syringaria, assembly GCA_934044485.1. NCBI lineage: Eukaryota > Metazoa > Arthropoda > Insecta > Lepidoptera > Geometridae > Apeira > Apeira syringaria. Next base: position 5,873,345 of record OW203655.1, on the reverse strand, counting down.
AAAATTAAGTCAATTGTAGTAATTTTCATTACAACGCGTATTTCAAGCGCAAGTCTAAACATATAGCTATCTTTTTCTATATTATTTGTACCGTATTATCTGTCGCAGTAAGCATGTTTATGTCGTAAAGGAACAAAATCTGAGCACCGCGCAGTATGAATATACGTCATCTTTAGTAAAACATCATTGGTTGCGTGTTTCAATACATCGAGTTTCATTGCTAGTGTTAGTCTTAGTATTTTCTACATAATATGTATATATATATGTTTTATTATAATGTTAGAGCTATTGTATTATATTCTAACAATCATAACTAATCGTCTATTAATTGTATACTGAGATTTTAATGCCGGCACAGTAAGAGGTAGGTAAATTACGCTGTAGAAGCCGCATTATAAAATACCAACATCAATCTACTTTTCGCATAGCATTATTATATATGTTATATCTGCATTTTAGTGACTTTCATTTGTTTTTGTACGACAAACATATTGTAACCAAAAGAAGTATAAATTATATCTTCGTAATATACTCCCATAATGTACAATAATAATGACGTTAAATCTGTTGCACAATAATATTATCCCACTAATATTATAAATGCGAAAGTTTGTGTTAATGTGTGTATGTGTGTCTGCTTGTTACTTCTTCGCGCTCAAACGGCTACACCGACTTTGATGAAATTTGTTATGGAGATAGTTTAAACCCTGGATTAACACATAGGCTTATTTTCATCAGTGATCATGAAAATAAGCCTATGTGTTAAACTGTGGGGCACTGCTGTTAATATTAATAATGCGAAAGTTTGTAAGAATGGATGTATGTTTGTTACTCTTTCACGCCTATGAAGCGACTGGATGTATTTGGGAGAAATTACGAATCGGGGTAGCTTATACTAATCTCTCCGTAACGATTGATACAAATTTAAAATGGATATCCCATATAAATAACGTATGTCTCAATACTGTTTCACTTTATCAGTACTTAAAAATGCTACATCCCAACAAACTGGGGCAAATATATTTATCCCTTATTAAGTTACGGAGTAATTTTAATTTTATCGGAAATCATATTGCGCTCGCCAACCCGCCTGCCAAGCGTGGCGAGTATTGGCAAATCCCCCTTATATGGGGGAGGCATACGTCCAGCAGTGGACGCACATGGCTGAGAAAAAAAAAAAAAAGTTACGGAGTAATATTCTGGGGATATTCAGTAAATGTAGATTCCACTATTTTCTTCAAAAGAAATGTCTCTGAATAATATTTAATTTATATAGAACTGATACTGTTCGTAATATATTTAAAGAAAATGGATTTTTAACTTTAACGGGTATTTTATTAATTACGAAATATGTTTATTTATAAAAAAACAACGAAAGCTACTTTTTTAATACTCATTCCAGTCGTGCTGATATTTTGCGTTCCAATTATAAGTATAATATATGCGTACCATAAGTAAAAAATGCTACATTTCATAAAGGTACTTATTACATGGCAATTAAAGTTTATAACCATTTACCCCTAGAACTGAAGTTATTAAAGAAAATCAATTTAAATATAAAATCAAGAGCTGGCTTGCTTCCAAAGCATTTTATAATTTGGCATAATATTTTGATGTAAAGTAATTAAGTTGTCAGTTGCCTTTAAGTTGTTATTAGAAATAGGTAACCATAGCCAACCAAATAGGTAAACATTCCATTATTATGTATGTGAAATTTGTATTATGTATATGAAAAGTAAACTACAAAAATTGTACGTGCGAAATGGGCAAGCCGTTGAAACTTACATTGTAACCTTGACGATCTTATGTGTACAGTTATATGCAATAAATATATTCTGTATATACCCTGGATTAACAAATAGGCTTATTTTCATCATCACCATGATCACTCTTTTTTATCATCACGCGGGTAAAGCGTTTTTGGATGAAATTTGGTATGTAGATACAAGTTCTCGGAATAACACAATAACGTGCTAAATCCTAGACAACGTCATCACTTAACATCAGGTGAGACAGTTGTCAAACGCAAACTTATAATAATAATAATTTTAAAAAAAACACATAGGTTACTTTTCACCATCAACCATTACCACGCGGGCAAAACCGCGGGGTGCAGCTAGTTTAGAATACTTCTATCGAAATGTGACGATTGACATGCATTTAGATTGTCGAACATAATGTAAACTAATAGGTTAAAGGTTAGTAATATATGAAGTGATTGTTGAGATTTGGTAAAACAGATTTGCGATCATAGTAGTCTTAACGATGTTATAAATGTTTAAAATATTATTTATCTATCTATTAAGCTTAAAGTCGCTAAACGAAATATGGAAAAATCTGTGGTTAGATTTCTCTACGCGATCGAATCATAAAATGGGAGCTCAATAGAAGATTGAGAGGATAAAATAATGATATAAGTCATCGACTTATGGCAGCGGATTAGTATTATTCCGCGCGCTATGTACCAATCGGTCATCAGACCGATGGTGTCGAAAGGAAGGTTCTTCAGTGGGTCACCACTGGAGAACCTTTCGCATAGGCGTTCGCATAACCCTGTAGGGGCCTGGAGGGGCTTGTCATCGCAGCATGAGGTGTCCATTAATAAGGCGGACAGAAGATCTGAACCAATTCGCAGGAAAAGGTCGGATGCGGACCGCTTCCAACCATTCATTGTGGAAGATCACTTTTAAAGCGATGATAGCATAGCGGGGGCAGCATCGGCTGTCGGAATTATGGATACTGGTTTAATCCCCATCAACGGCTCGAACTTCAGAAGAAGTCAACATCTTTATCAAATTCTCAGCATGGTGGTAACGTATTTTCGAGTATCACCTTCAAGTGTGAAAAACTGTCCCCAAACACATATTGTGTTCAGGCAGCAGACCTTGAGAGCAATTAAAAATTTAGGTCTAGCGTGATTACATCTCCGACCACATCGTCACTGACAATCAAGGGGGTCAAACTCATTGTCACTTAAAACTACATATTATAAGGTAAAAAAGGTCAATAAAGAGGTTGGTATATGTCCAGAAGTGGTCGTCTTACGGTCGATGATGATGACGATGAAAAATACAAAACATCCCGATACGCAACACGAAATCCACAGATTCATCTGATGATCGCGACATGAGCTTTTTCCAATCGTTGCATCTAACGTTGCTGCTAACTTGGACCCGTAATAACTCAATAATAACAAGTTTAAAACCATGATGTCCTCGGGATAGTGAAAGACGCATCGGCCGTCAATTAGACTGAAGGTAACATCGTTATCAGCATGGTGGTTTGTTTCACATACCAGTGCCCGCCTAACTAGCTATCACAATCTCGCTGTGTAGTTTTAAAGTCTACCACCAACATATTGAGGCAGTCAACCTTTTTAGCGAGTTTCCACTTTCGACCACATCGTCTACGGAGATCTAGGGAGGGTTCCACTCGCAATCATTTTCAAATATTTCGTTTTTTGGCACAACATAATCCGTTGCTGACGCAATACTCCTTGAGACTTGTAGTCGCATTAAAAAGTTGGATGTCGGATCTCACCGTCACAACATTCTGACGTATATAACGAAACTATAATTATTTTCGTTTTTGACCATATTTGCAACCGTTTTGATCAAAGATTTCTTGGCAAACCAAATACTTTGCAATTTCGACGCTGCATTTTGATGCGATCGCTTTTTTCGCACCTAACAGTGAAATACTTTTTGTACTCTGTGCTAGTGCTGTGGTGGTGCTGGCTCTGTTGTCCTACATTGACCTGTTCTACCATCCCTCTTGTTAGAATTTGCGTTACTGACTATTGTACCACAGAAGTCATTTTCACTTCACCCGCTTGTTGGGAAAAGATAATATTTATATTCATTATAAAAAGTGGAAGAAATGAGTGTCACGGTGTAAAGACATACTTTTCTTACGGCATTTTTCATTTACAAAAATAGTACATAGTATACGGATTAATCCTCAGAATGAACACACAGCCGCAGTTGTTTACGTGCGGTTTGTAAAATGTGACGAATTGCTAGCGAACAAACCATACAAGAAGAGATTGAAAGGAGTTACATTTGGGTGATACCGGCTGGCCACCATAATACACACGCGAGCAACGCCTAATTTGGAGATTCTCAGTGATGTTTTACTAAAGATAACGTATATTCATACTGCGCGGTGCTCAGATTTTGTTCCTTTACGACATAAACATGCTTACTGCGACAGATAATACGGTACATATAATATAGAAAAGGATAGCTATATGCTTACACTTGCGCTTGAAATACGCGTCGTAATGAAAATTACTACAATTGACTTAATTTTGCCGCCTCAGTTTCCGCGCGCTTGTGCGACATCTACCTCATATAAACATATAATATCATTAGAGATTCTGCTGTAATTCCCGTGTTGAAAGATTGTGGGCGATCTCTGGATGTACTGCAGGTGCAGACATATTTTTCATAACTGCATTGTATTGTATACTGTGTTTTTGAGGGTGTATCAACCAGCGCAAATCAGCCATAATTTTAGGTCTGAATTTAAATTAACATAAAATAATCATAACGTACATTAGTTATAAGGTTGCAAATATCTTGCATCCTTATCTAATCTTAGCAAGTACGCGAAGAAGCGCATCACTATTTTTCGAGGTACAGTTTTCCAACTAGTTCGGAGGGTAGGATAAATTTAATTATGTACGAGCCTAGAAATAAAACTATGTGTCAAATAACATACCTGACAGTAATAACGTTTAAACCACGTTACGAGTTACGTTTTAAGTTACGTTACAAATTACGTTTTAATATCATAATTGACAGTAATTGTAAATAGGTACATATTGTAATATATGCTAGGCTAGGTTTTGGAAAATAAAATATTTGTATTTGTTCGCAAGTACACTCTGGTGTAGGCTATTTACACGCATCATCGAGTGACATTAATTGTAGTTTTCTTATTTAACTGAAAATAACTGTAATTATGATGAGTTTTGTTGATATTCGTGCGTAAATAGTAGCGTTTATGTTTCTACTATATCCAGGGACTATTCGTGTGCTAATTTTTGATTTTCTACGAAGCTTCGTCATTTTTGTGGATGATAGTGGTTTGTTTACCTTTATTGTCACGTAAAAAAACACGTATGAAAAGACTTAACATAATATCATATTTTCCAGAATTTTAATTTAGTTTAGTTGAACAAGAGAAACACTACCACTGACCAACAACTTTAAATCAAGCGTTTGACCACTATCTCAGTGGTCAAACGATGGATATAAAGTATGAATAAAAAAATTGAAAGGTTATGTTTGTAAACGAATTATATAGAAAGTTTTTATTGTGTATCGCATTAACTACATGCTAGGTCGACAGGACGGTATTCTGTAGTCGTGGGTTCAAGTCCCACGAGCAGCCGAATTTTTTCCTTTAAATATTTGAACAGAATTATATATATTCATTATTAATGACATCTCGTATATGGCTCTAATGTCTTGTTCTGAAATAAAGTACAAATGTAACGTTATGATCAACAAACTTATCTATGTATGTAGAAGCTTTGCTATGCTCAATCGCAAAGGAACTTCACAGAACCTATTAATTATAAAAATAAGATTTGTTAATTGAGTATTGTTAACATCCTTTATTACCATAACTTAATAACTCAATTAAATCCATATTCGCTCCTGAGTACGACCCTTTCTAACTCTGCTAGCCCTGAGCTGTTAAAGCATTTCATTAATTGACTTATGTACATTTTGTCAAGTCATTTGTTGAAGTGTGAGTGACTGTAGCTCCTTAGAAAAACATGTCTTAAACAGAGTGAAATCCAGTCTGTTGTCTTTTCAAGATGTACTCATTACAGACTTCTTGGAGCTTGACATGACGTTCATTTGAATTTGGAACTACATTTAATAAAAAACTCAATGGGCAGAAAGAAGTGTGCTGTATCGTTTATTACCCAAAGGTTTTTTTTTTTTACATATTATAAGTTTGCGTTTGACAACTGTCTCACCTGATGTTAAGTGATGACGTTGTCTAGGATTTAGCACGCAAACCTAGAAGGTACCTATTCACTCGCGACTTGAAGACTCCAGGATTGTACATATTGTGAAACACAGACTCGGGCAACGAGTTCCATTCCTTGGCAGTACGCATTAAGAAAGTGGAAGCATAACGCTTCGTGCGTATAGGTGGTATATTGCCGTACGTCGATTTATATTTATATAGATATAAATAAGGTGCATAGGCCCATAGAAATATATACGTGCAGCATAAATAAAAATCACATGGTTTTAACGAATCAAATATCGGGTACTTATCTATCCCGCTATTAATGTATTTTATATATTATTGTGGCCATAATATATACCAGCTACGCTTCGCGATTTCACCTATGCGGATAACGGTTTTTCCGCTACTTCAGTTATCCTACGGAATACTACGCTTCGACAAGTTATTTCATACTATTGAGTTTTGAAGTCGGTTCCATTTTTTAATAAAAAATTTTTTACCGTTTTTCAGTGACCTTTGATATCCACGGGATCAATTGTCATTGTGCATGTTCACCGATTTCTCCACCCGCAACTATAATATCATCCACGTATGCGTAGCACTTTTTTTTGGAGTGTAACTCAAAAACCGCATGAACTATTTTAATTAAATTCAAATGGGACCACACGGGAAGCACCAGCTTCCAAATAAAAAACGATCAAAATCGGTTCACCCGTCGAAAGTTGCACGGTAACAAACAAAAAAAAAACTTACGTGTCGAACTGAGAACTGAGAACCTCCTCCTTTTTTTGAAGGCGGTTAAAAACCAGTAAAACATTCTAGATCTAACGTAATTGCACCGTCGACCACATCATCACTGACCATCAAGTGAGATAGTGGTCAAACTCTATATCTATTAAGTTTATAAAAACAACCATTTTTGCGAGATAAAAAGTAACCAATGTGTTAATCCAGGTTATATTATTTTTTTTATTCACAGGGCAAATGCCTTTATTAAAAAAAAACACTAATAACTAATTACAATACTGCAGCTACTACAATAACATTTGAGCAATCCACTAACTATTGGTAGCCTATAGATAACTCAAATGTTCTAACCCGCTACCGGCCGGCAGCGTGCCCAGAATACTAGCAGCATTGCCACGCTGAATTGCAATGCTGATTCGTTGAGCCAAATATGTGCCAGCATTTTGGTCCGCGTCGCATCGATCAAACGCTCAGATAAATTTTGGAAAATCCGATGAGCTCCGGGTCCCCACGGGCCCAATATCTCGACCCCAAACGGTTCAAATATGTAACCACTACCTAGGTTAGCATATTTTCGCCGTTTCAATTGCTCCGCCGAATAAGCCGCGGCGTCAGCCCTAACATGTGTCTCAGGAAGATGTGACGGCGCCAAAGTGTCAACGCATGTAGCGTCCCACACTAAAGGCCGCCCTAACTTCCTTAACTGGTAATATTATGAAATTCACAATGTAGATAACATTGTGAATTTCATCCAAATGATCAAGCTTTTAGGGCGTGAATAGGTAACAAACACATAAACACACATCCACCCATACAGACAAACTTACGTATTTATAACATAAGTGTGATATTTTATTCATCTGTCTCACACTTAATAAATATACCTACCATGAAAATGCCCGTGATATTTATAGGATTGTAATCAACGTCATCGCGTGACAAGTGTTTCTAAAAAAGGTGTTGTTATGTCTTCTTTATTCGCAGTGACGTTCTGATGCGATGAATAGAAAACTCGCAAATATTGTGAAAGAGTTTTTAAAATGTGAACAAATGGCTATTTTGGGTTCTTACACAGTCAAGTTTAATTTATCATTCAGCATAAATTGCGCAACGTTCTACAAACAAATGAAAGAAAGCCGAAAAATAATGGGGGGAAAGACACAATTAACATTATAGTTATCAGTAGAAAAGGCACTTTCAGTTTACAACGTAATACCAATCTGTATGTACTTATTAATAATGAAGAAACACTAATAACTAATTACAATACTGCAGCTACTACAATAACATTTGAGCAATCCACTAGCTATTGGTAGCCTATAGATAACTCAAATGTTCTAACCCGCTACCGGCTGGCAGCGTGCCCAGAATGCTAGCAGCATTGCCACGTTGTATTGCAATGCTGATTCGTTGAGCCAAATAGATGCCAGCATTTTGGTCAATGATAATGAAGATACATTTTTTAATCATCGCATAAGTGGCTTGTCGAAAAGCAGTTGCTAAGTTCCATCACTAAGAAACACAGTCACCGATGTTTTGGACAAAATGACAATAGCCCTATTGTATTTCATGAATATGATTTATGATTTATCTGACATATATCAATCAAATAAAAGGCACCAGCTATCCTACTTCCTACTAATATTATAACGCAAAAGTGTGAATGGATGTTGGTTAATCTTTCACTCTCAAACGGCTGGACGGATTTGAATGATACTAGTATGATAATTCAGGTCCAGCTATTGCTGGACCTGAATTATGCATTATTATGCCTATGCATTATTATGCATAGGGTATTTTCATCGTCATCATCATCAATCATCACCACGCGGGTAAAACCGCGGGGCACAGCGAGTATTTCATAAGCGAAACATTCTAAATTTTATCGATTATATATTGGGCCTCCAAATACGCTTCACAATGGTATTCAAAATTAAACTTTTGTATTCCTGGCAATATTTATATAAAAATGTTGTATATAAAGTGCAATTAAATGAACATTTTTTTTAAAGGCTATCTCAGGTTCGGCCGTACCGATATGCAAGAAAATTGGTGCAATCATAGGCTTTTGTTTTTCAGGATTACCTGTGTAAGTGCTGTCGTGAATTGATAATATATTTCTGTAAACGTATTTTAAGACGTGATCTCGAAAATGCCGTTAATTTTGCGAAGCTTTGTTGCCCAAATAATACTCGTATGACTAAAGAGTGAAATCTCAAATTCGATATTTTATTATTAGTACATATTATAGTACGTGTGTTTCTTGGTGTGTAAAATTGAGTAATATTAGTTTAGCGGTAGTTTTACATTTTAGTGAAGTGACTGTGCACAAGTGTTTAGGCAAAGTCGAATTCGTCGAGTCAAACGAGTAAGCGTATTTGCTTTACATACTGTCACTAAACGCCGAAAATATACTGCATATTCAATATGACGATGATATTCTAAACAGAGGTGCTATCTGAATATACCAACCAAAGATAGGTTGTACCAGCCATTCGTTATCCAATTAGCATAAAGCCTTCCCAACTAATATCTTAAATTTCATTTTTAAATGTTGTTCAATCTAAATTATTAGTGGTTATATTTCAGTTATAATCTTAGTGAGTGTGGTCCATTGGGTTATGGGACCCTTCACGGGAGGCGGCCTTCTCCACTTTCGTATTTGTTTCTATCATTCGCAATATCCTGCCTGTCATGTTCGTTATGACGTCAGCCCACCATGCTTTTTCTTACTGGTCCTTTCCTCTCAGTTTTGGCGGTTACTACCGTCTTTATAATGTGATAGATGATCGGGCCATTGCTCTTTCAGTTATAGGCGCCTGTTACACGTAAAGTATTGACTGTATTGCTAACGTGACCATACGTCCCGCTTTGAGCGGGACAGTCCCGCTTTCAGGTAGACTGTCCCGGTGTCCCCAGCGAGGTCGACATAGTCCCGCTTTTGCAAACAGTTGAAAAGATTATTTAAAATGTATTTTTCCCGCTCGAAGAGACAACACGAACTGCAACTTTGAGGGAAATAAATTCACGCCACTAATGGGGTTTAGAAAGTCGTGCTTATTTAACTAGGTATTTTGTGTTTAGTGCTTTGATAATTTGGGTTATTCTCTCTTCTCGTCTTTTATAATAAAAATCTTGTAAAACACTAATAACTTTTTTTAAATATATAATTCTGCAAATGCCCCGCAGTGGCAAAAAAAATAAATGGTCACGTTATGTATTTTTTTTTTTTATTCACAATAGGCAGGCGTTTGACCACTATCTCATCTGATGTTAAGTGATGATGCGGTCTACGATGATTCACGCCTGCCTAGAAGATACCTGTTCACTCGTGACTTGAAGATGCCCAGATTGTATTCATGTGGAAACACAGACTTAGGCAATGAGTACCACTCGTTAGCTGTACGCACTATGAATGTGGAAGCAAAACGCTTGGTGCGACAGGGTGGAACGTCTACCATGTATGGATGTCGCATTGCAGTCTGTCTGGTCGTTTTTTGATGGAATGGAGAAGGAGGTACCAAGTTATGTAACTCCAGAGCACACTCCCCGAAATGTATCCGGTAAAAAACCGATAAGCTAGCGACTCTGCGTCGCTGCTGCAGGCTTTGAAGTCGTGTCTCGAGTAAAGAATCCTTGTTAATGAGCCTTTTAGCACGCCTCTCTATGGACTCAAGAGCCTCAAGCTGATATTTAGCCGAGCCGTCCCACAAGTGAGAACAGTGGGAAATAATAAATAATAATAATAATAAACATTGCGCGAGTCAATGCTGATGTATCGTGGTATTTAACAAATAGGACTGTTAAATACCACGTTTAGTACCTACTTAGGAAGAGATAGCAAACCTATGAGTCCAAGAGCAATCTTAGTGTAGGCTTTGTTGGCACATGGCTCTTTCGTGGTAGCTTACATTCCTATGTATTCAAGTCACCAGGTTCAATATTGTAACAGTGTATAATAATCTAATGATTATATAACGACATTTAAGTCCATGCTTGTTTATTTGTTTTTGTGTTAAAATAATTACAAACAATATATATGAGCTCATCGGATTTTCCAAAATTTATCAGAGCGTTTGATCGATGCGACGCGTGACCAAAATGCTGGCACATATTTGGCTCAACGAATCAGCATTGCAATTTAACGTGGCAATGCTCCTAACATTCTGGGCACGCTGCTAACTGGTAGCGGATTTGAGTTATCTATAGGCTGACAACAGCTAGTGAATTGCTCAATTGTTATAGTAGTACCTGTAGTATTATTACTATATACAATATCTACAATTGCAATGATAAATAATCACAGATTACATTAAATTTCAATGAAATAAATAAGTCAATGTCATATATAATATAAAACTAATATTCTTAATTAAAATTAAAATAATAAATATTATTTATTAAAATATTATTTTTACAGTTATAAATCGTAACTTATGCTGTGGTTTAAAATTCAGAGTATTCAGAGTATTTGAATTATTCCCGCTACAAGTCGGTTCAAAATATGACAATCTCTGTACATGTTTGTGGTGTGACGTCATTTGTAGCATTCTTATAGCGTGAATACGATGTTCAAGAGAACGAGGTAGTGCAGCGTGTGTGCTAACGTCAAATTCAATTGACCAATCACAGTAGTATTCCATTCTCTAGTTGACCAATTGACACTCGCCATTTGATGGTGGTGTACAATTGCGTATAGTTTGCGGTTTATTTTTGGTAGCGTGTATATAACGTTATCTCTGTGAACAATTTTAAACCGGCCGTATGCACTCTAAGCACTGTATTCAAATACTCCAAAAAATAACACCACACAATTAATCAAATAAACCCACGCGCAATAGTCGATTGCCAAAAGTGCCCACTATGCTTGCGGCGTTACCCCTTTGTATGGCGAGCGATATGTACTGGGGAAGGTTATGACCAGTCCGAGGGTCGCAGCCTTTCTCCCTCGAACGGCGACTTATGTCGTAGATGAACTGTTAGGCTTCATTGCCCCATGGTCCAGCTGTTTCGACGGCAAACGGCATAAAGTCGTACACCGCTTCAAGGTTAGAATATTTGTCGTGTTTATTTCTAGTCGCGGTCTCCGCACCAGCTCCTGCAGTCTGTTGAGTGGCAGGGAGGTGGCATGTTGAGAATATGTTGACACATGTCGCGTCCCAAATGGCACATAATAATCATTACTACTATTATATTTTATTAAAAGAATCGGCCCTACCTTCTTACTATACTCCATAGATTTATGTGTTGTGTTGATCTCTCGTTTAGCTATTGTCGTGAATACCCAACTTTGGTAGCCATACAGCAGGCAGAGCAGTGTGTCTGTTATCTATTACTATCTCTTCGTGTTTGTCAAATAGTCGCCCTAATCGGACGTTTTATATTTTGGTGAACCCACCCTAAGTGTGGAGGTCACCAAAATTTAAAACGTCCGATTAACAATTAACCGTCGGTTATCTACATGGTAAACTATATGACAGACTATTTGCGAGAAAAGTTGCAATCTAAAATTATTCTCAAGTAAAAGCAAAAAGTTTGAAATTATATCAAGGCGAATAATCAAAACACGAATGCGAACAATTGCGATCGAAAATTCTTCACAATCAGAAGCATAAAGTTTGAAAACTATTATATCGATATTTTATATCGTTTGTCTCAATGATGTTTTACTAAAGATGACGTTTATTCATATACTGCGCGGTGCTCAGATTTTGTTCCTTTACGACATAAACATGCTTACTGCGACAGATAATACGGTACAAATAATATAGAAAAGGATAGCTATATGCTTACACTTGCGCTTGAAATACGCGTCGTAATGAATTATTATGAATTACTACAATTGACTTAATTTTGCCGCCTCAGTTTCCACGCGCTTGTGCGACATCTAATTCATTTATACATATAATATCATTGGTTTGTCTCAAATAATAAGCGTAGGTACTTGCATACATACAAAAAGAAAGCTGCATATATTGACATTCTGAAATTTGTGCCTATTTTGCAGGTTATTTATTTTTTATTGTGTGTGTATTATTGTTTGTTTATTTTGCTATTTTGTAGATTTCACCAACTAGCATGGCGTGACAATGTACATAATGTGCGCCTTGAATTGTAAAAGTTTGGGTACCCCTTGTGTACTGGGGCATGAGATAATCATTATTCTTGCCCTCAGAGCAAAATATGGCTAAAACCGATTGCTTGCACGAACGCACGTCTTAACGCTAAATATGTATTTGTGACATTCAGCCTCTTTCGCACCCATAGGGAGCTATATGATTATCTAGTCTTTATTAAACCCCAACCACCGAGAGAATGCTTTGAGTAGTTATCATCATGTTGTCGTCGTGCCATTAAAACAAAGGAAGCTATACATATTGATTATTAATAAATATATTTTGGTTTCGTTCCTGTAATGTTCAATTGTTCGATGCAAATACCAATTACATTTGCAAATTTAAAAGAAAGCAAATTAAATCACATACATTAATCATTAAAACTTTAATTTAATTGACTTATTTATAATGCAACCAGCTAAACTGATTCAATTAATTAAAGACATCTTAATCTATTTTAATAAATAAACTCAATATAGGCGTCCTTAAAACTAATTAAGTGTAGTCTAATTATACTATGTAGGTAATATTGTAAGTACGTGTACATCTGGTACTGCTGTAATCTTCATATAACGGCTGTCACAACTGGAACAAAAATAATTATTCTATAATACATGCCATTCAATAATACACATAATTGCTCCTGATTCTGTTAATCACACCAACTAAAATTCTTAAAAGTCAAAAGGTTAGCTTATTCTTTATGTACTAAAATTCAAATTCGTATAGCGTTCCTCAGAACGCCATACGAATTTGAATTTTAGTAGGTACATGCGTTTAGTAGGTACATATTGGACAAGTTTTATTGAATTGCTGGTCAATTGCGTGTAGATTAAGTCGGCCCCATATAAATGACGACTAATGACGATTAATTTACTTAAATCTACGCGAAATTTTAATAAAATGATCGAATATTAGTATATTGTTCATAATAATTCATACTCATTTTGACTTCTTGTAAGAACTATCTTATTTTCCACAGTTTTAAAATATATACCAAAATTTCCTAAGGGAATGTCCCCAGACCTGACGAATGCGCAGGTCACGTGCCGTTCGCGCGCATATTATCTCGAGCGCCTACAAGAAACGCGCGCGCAGCGCGCAAGCTCACATTCGTCATGTCTGGACACTCCCTAACAGATGACATCAAGAATAAGTAAAGAACCAAAAAATGGAACCGACTTCAACACTCAAAAGTATGAAATAACTTGTTGAAGTCGGTATCATGGTAGTTCAAAGTAACTGATATCAAAATATTGCACTCATGGTACCGACTTCGACAAGTTATTTCATACTTTTGAGTGTTGAAGTCGGTTCCATTTTTTTGGTAAATTTTTTTTTTCATTCTTTTTAGTGACCTTTGTTAGTTATGGGATCAATTGTTATTGCGGTGTAGGTATGTTCACCGATGTCTTCACCCGCTACTAGGTAGGTATAATATCGTGTAGTATAAGCACGCATTTTTCAGTTTTTGCCTTGTAACTCAAAAAGTGCTCGTTCGATTTTGATTAAATTTAAATGAGACTACACGGGAGGCACTAGCTTTCAAATAAAAAAGAACGATCAAAATCGGTGTACCCAGTCGGAAGTTATGCGGTATAATATCGTGTAGGTATATAAGCACGCATTTTTCAGTTTTTGACTTGTAGGTCAAAAAGTGCTCGTCCGATTTTGATGAAATTTAAATGGGACCACACGGGAAGCACCAGCTTTCAAATAAAAAAAGAACGATCAAAATCGGTGTACCCAGTCGGAAGTTATGCGGTATAATATCGTGTAGGTATAAGCACGAATTTTTCAGTTTTTGACTTGTAACTCAAAAAGTGCTCGTCCGATTTTGATGAAATTTAAGTGGGACCACACGGGAAGCACCAGCTTTCAAATAAAAAAAGAACGATCAAAATCGGTGTACCCAGTCGGAAGTTATGCGGTATAATATCGTGTAGGTATAAGCACGCATTTTTCAGTTTTTGACTTGTAACTCAAAAAGTGCTCGTTCGATTTTGATTAAATTTAAATGAGACTACACGGGAGGCACTAGCTTTCAAATAAAAAAGAACGATCAAAATCGGTGTACCCAGTCGGAAGTTATGCGGTATAATATCGTGTAGGTATATAAGCACGCATTTTTCAGTTTTTGACTTGTAGCTCAAAAAGTGCTCGTCCGATTTTGATGAAATTTAAATGGGACCACACGGGAAGCACCAGCTTTCAAATAAAAAAAGAACGATCAAAATCGGTGTACCCAGTCGGAAGTTATGCGGTATAATATCGTGTAGGTATAAGCACGAATTTTTCAGTTTTTGACTTGTAACTCAAAAAGTGCTCGTCCGATTTTGATGAAATTTAAGTGGGACCACACGGGAAGCACCAGCTTTCAAATAAAAAAAGAACGATCAAAATCGGTGTACCCAGTCGGAAGTTATGCGGTATAATATCGTGTAGGTATATAAGCACGCATTTTTCAGTTTTCGACTTGTAGCTCAAAAAGTGCTCGTCCGATTTTGATGAAATTTAAGTGGGACCACACGGAAAGCACCAGCTTTCAAATAAAAAAAGAACTATTAAAATCGGTGTACCCAGTCGGAAGTTATGCGGTATAATATCGTGTAGGTATAAGCACGCATTTTTCAGTTTTTAACTTGTAACTCAAAAAGTGCTCGTTCGATTTTGATGAAATTTAAATGGAACTACACGGGAGGCACCAGCTTTCAAATAAAAAATATTAATCAAATAACGATCAAAATCGGTTCACCCAGTGGGAAGTTATGCGGTAACAAACACAAATAAAAAGATAAAAAAAACATATGGGTCGAAATGAGAACCTCCTCTTTTTTTGAAGTTGGTTAAAAATAACAAAGAAGGGTATTTTTTTTGGAGTATTTTTAGATAAAAATTTGAGTAAATAAAGCTAACTTACTAAACAAATAAAACAATATTCATTTCTTCAGTAATTATCCAGTTTATTCACTGGCCTGTATATAAAGTTGCATGATAGGACATATATAGGACCTTTTGCCTGTTCATAGAAGATATATCGATACCCATTCATGCATTATTTTTTCAGAGTTTTAAAGATACGTTAATTATAACCTCTCATCCATTGACAAAAAAATTGCATATTTAGTTGGCTTCCAGGGGAGCGTTGAGTGATATTAGTGATATTAGTGCATGGTATGGGCGACCTACGTCGTGCTTTAGTTCAACATCATAGAACGGCAAAAACACAGTCTCTTAGTACGATTGTAGGTAGTTATGTTACGGCCATACTTAAATATGAAACAGAACGTCATCCAGATCTGGCGTATCAATCTGTCCTATTAGCACTTTATACATTACAATAAGCTGTTGCTTATCCCGTCTAACTTCTAGGGACAGTATTATCTCACAGGGAGGCGAGGTTCAGTGGAGCTAGTCCAAAGATTATCGCATAAATATAATACTGACATAGTAACAGCAGACTGCTCCGGAATGAGTCTGTAGCGGACACAGTTCCGCCAGCCGCACTATCTGGGAGGAGAGGCAATCGGCTTCCAATCTGCACATGCCTCCTTGCACCGCGCATGGAGACTCCTGCAGAATCTCATGTTTAACTGAAAATACCAAAATTTAAATTAAACATACTTTTTTATCACACTCATAGGACTATATATCGCGGGAGGCTTGGACACACACAATCACAGCACACAAACATCCAAGACACGGTCAAAAAAACACCTACACTCATCGCGGATATGTTTGCCTCTGCAGGGATTCGAACCCAGGGTCCCGGAGACACAGAAGTCATGTCACTGACACTAACCACTGCGCCACGGCGACTTTATTGTCAGCTGTGAGTTACATGTTGGTCAACTCACTATCAATACCTACATATACAAAAATCGCCATCTTGTTCCCTATTTAAAAATGTTTAGTATCATATGGATAATAGGAGTACTAGCTACGTCCCACTGTTTTTTACTACGGTTCACTATGGTTTTCCCGCTACCTCAGTTG
Organism: Apeira syringaria; assembly: GCA_934044485.1. Classification (NCBI taxonomy): domain Eukaryota; kingdom Metazoa; phylum Arthropoda; class Insecta; order Lepidoptera; family Geometridae; genus Apeira; species Apeira syringaria. The sequence continues at coordinate 5,856,492 of OW203655.1, read as the reverse complement.
GCCCACGGGAACCATACTTTTTTCAGGGCAAAAAGTAGCGTATGTCCTCAAGATAAGAGTTATATTAATTCCAATCCCATCTATCTCCAAAGATAAACATTTAAACTGGTTGAGTGGCTGAGGCGTGAAAAGGTAACAGGCAGAGTTAATTTCATTATCTCAGCTATAGAACCTCCACTGCTGGACATAGGCCTCCCCATGTCTTATTTAGGGGAGGTTAGTCAGTTGGCGTGTTGGCGAGCGCAGCATGTTGGTTTAATCCGCAGAAGTCGCTGCAGCCCACCTTCTGGTACGTGATCCTTTAGCCGACTCCTACGGCACCCACGAGTAGTGATGGGGCGGTACGATCATAGAAAAACTTATACTATATATACGTAGTTTCTCTGTGGGGGTACCGGCCTAGAACTGTACTAATGCAATTAGTTTTCGTGTATCCCAGAGGCACCATCCATTTTTTGGGGATAAAAGTAGCCTTTGGTAATCCAGGCTACAAGATACCAACATTTTGAATTTCATTCAAATTTATCAGACAGTTAAGGCGTGAAGAGGTTACAAACACACATACATACACAAACTTTAGCATTTATTATATTATAGTATGCTGTGTAGTTTCTCTATGGATTACACGTTTGAACACTTACTTTATCGTAATAATCATATTAATATTACTTAGGCGAATGTTTGTCTGTCGTTTGATTTTTTTTGTCATTTGTATTTTTAATACTAAATCATATTACAACCTTCACATATATAATGTTACAGTATGATGTGTAGTTTCTTCATGGATTACACGTTTGAACACTTACTTTATCGTAATAATCATATTCATATTACTTAGGCGAATGTTTGTCTGTCGTTTGATTTTTTTTGTCATTTGTATTTTTAATACTAAATCATATTACAACCTTCACATATATAATGTTACAGTATGATGTGTAGTTTCTTCATGGATTACACGTTTGAACACTTACTTTATCGTAATAATCATATTAATATTACTTAGGCGAATGTTTGTCTGTCGTTTGATTTTTTTTGTCATTTGTATTTTTAATACAAATGACAAACAATGACAAACCTTCACATATATAATGTTACAGTATGATGTGTAGTTTCTTCATGGATTACACGTTTGATCACTTACTTTATCGTAATAATCATATTAATATTACTTAGGCGAATGTTTGTCTGTCGTTTGATTTTTTTTGTCATTTGTATTTTTAATACTAAATCATATTACAACCTTCACACATATAATGTTACAGTATGATGTGTAGTTTCTTCATGGATTACACGTTTGAACACTTACTTTATCGTAATAATCATATTAATATTACTTAGGCGAATGTTTGTCTGTCGTTTGATTTTTTTTGTCATTTGTATTTTTAATACTAAATCATATTACAACCTTCACACATATAATGTTACAGTATGATGTGTAGTTTCTTCATGGATTACACGTTTGAACACTTACTTTATCGTAATAATCATATTAATATTACTTAGGCGAATGTTTGTCTGTCGTTTGATTTTTTTTGTCATTTGTATTTTTAATACTAAATCATATTACAACCTTCACATATATAATGTTACAGTATGCTGTGTAGTTTCTTCATGGATTACACGTTTGAACACTTACTTTATCGTAATAATCATATTAATATTACTTAGGCGAATGTTTGTCTGTCGTTTGATTTTTTTTGTCATTTGTATTTTTAATACTAAATCATATTACAACCTTCACATATATAATGTTACAGTATGATGTGTAGTTTCTTCATGGATTACACGTTTGAACACTTACTTTATCGTAATAATCATATTAATATTACTAAGGCGAATGCTTGTCTGTCGGTAATTTGTATTTTTATTACTACATCATGCTGAAACGGCTGAGCGGATTTGCATAAAATTTGCAATGAAGATAACTGGCCTGGGCTACGTTCAGGAGCGGCTTCGGCCAAATATTGATCGACCAATATTTGATCGATGTCTCACGAACGGCTACACCATAGCATGTGACAGAAGAAGAAGAAGTCACTTACATTGATCATAGATTACGTGATAGTTACTACTGAATATGTCACTTTTGACAACCGATCAAGATTTGATCGATTCTAGAGGTAGAAAGATTATGGTCTAGTCGACCATAATTTGGTCTGACAGGTTAACGTGAACGGTCATGATCAAATATTGGGTGGAGCAAATAATGCTCTAATTGAGTTCGTGAACGCCGCACATCCGCTGACAGAGCAAGATATGGCTTGGCCGAAGCCGCTCCTGAACGCAGCCCTGGAATAACAAATAGGCTACTTTTAATCCTGAAAATATTGACTAGAGATACAGAGAAGACTCAAAGATCGTCAAGATCTCGTCACCTAGGGGCGCACCTAGTCATATAAATTAATATGTCAAACTCACGAAAATGTACAAGCCGAAATTAACTTACAGTATTCAACGTGGGCCGTGGGGTACCGGTCTAGAATAGTACTCCCCCATCTCTTCCCGTGGGTGCCGTAAGAGTCGGCTAAGGGATCACGTACCAGGAGGTGGGCAGCAGCGCCTTCTGAGGATCGGAAATCATACTGCGCTCGCCAACCCGCCTGCCAAACGTGGCGAGTATTGGCAAATCCCCCCTATATGAGGGAGACATATGTCCAGCAGTGGACGCACATGGCTGAGAGAAGAAGATTCAACGTGTACGGTCGACTTAGTCAGCAATAAAATTACACTAGAACTAGAATTTTAAATATGACATGCATACCAATGACAACCGCTTGAACGGCCATACCTGGTGACAGGTATGATGGTAATCTTTTTTGGGGGTATCGGGGGTAGTTAACCAGGAAGGCACCAAAAACCTCAGTATGATGTTACGAATATAAATATGATGTAACTTTCACCGAAAGCTTAAACCTGCAGCCATACTGACTGGCCGGTTGGCGCAGTTGGTAGCACTCTGCCTTCTGAGCCGCTGGTCCCGGGTTCGATTCCCGGACAGGTCAAACATTTGTGTGCATGAACATGTTTGTTTGACCTGTGTCTGGGTGTGTATTTGTATATAAGTATATATATATATAAGTATGTAAATAAGTATATATATCAGTCATCAGGTTACCATAGTACAGGCTCTGCCTAGTTTGGGACCTGAAGACCTTGTGTAAATGTTGTCCCATATTATTATTATTATTATACCGGCTATCTTTACCCATTATTAAATCTCATTTCATGTCGGCTCTCATTGGTGATTCAAACACGATGTCTATCGCATGTTTACCTTCTAATTATTGATATATTTTTAACAATTTTTTACTGAATCAATTCTTGAATATTTACATTTGATTTGAAGTCTTTATGTTCCATTTTTACCGACCAATTTCTGGCCTTTGCGTCCGTTTTATTTGGCTGTAGTGATTTAATTTGGAAACATAATGCAAACAGTTTTATAGCTGGTAAAGAGGTCATTGCCGGATCCAATTTTGTAAACTACAGCGAACTACGTCAGCACATCGACATTGGCCTGATTAGTCCACAGAACTACTAAAATTTACGTTTGCTACAGAAATAACTCGATTTGAAGCGACGGTAGTGATTGATCCCACCTCAGCAGCATTACCGGCGAAATTAATCCACTATGAAATGAATTTAATTATTTTAATTTTTAATTATTTTTATAAATTATACAAATTTTAACTTTGCATGTGAATATGATTACGAGATATGATAGAATAAGCTTGTTATTAATGAATTACTTTTATTTAATATTTTTCCTAATTCTTATTTTGAATTTATTATATATATTTTATTGTTTAACTTTCTATAAAATGTTGCATCATAGATAATGTGTAACTATTGACGACGTTAGAGTCCTGAGACTTATACCACGGGTTCTAAACCTAGTTTAAGTTTCAGGTGCACCATTCAAGTGAAAAATGTCATGTTTTCATTCATTCATTCATTCATCTCAGCCATTGGGTGTCCACTGTTGGACAAATGCCTCCCCCAATTGGGGGGAATTGCCAATACTCGCCACGCTTGGCAGGCGGGTTGGCGAGCGCAGTATGATTTCCGATGCTCAGAAGGCGCTGCTGCCCACCTTCTGGTACGTGGTCCCTTAAATAAATGTCATGTATCTATGAACAATAAAGATTTTATTTATTTATTTATTTATAAATGTTACTTTGTCTTCATTGTCAATCGGTGCTTTCATCCGACAAATGTCATTGAATGAAGTTCCTATCCTCCCTATCCTAACCTATCTTCCCTTTTTAATAAAATCCTCGTGTCTGTTATTGTATATATCTGGACCGAATAGGTAATTAGTATACGGCAGTTATATCAATTTGTCAACTGATAGTAGCCGGCGCTCCAGCTCTGTACGAAAACGCACGTGACCCGCCACCCCGATTATTCATCGGAAGTCATGTGCTTCATTGACTGTTTACGACTATCAACGCGCTTATTGAAGTGTGAGTGCATGCCTACTGGTGTTGTAAAAGATACCTACATTTCAATTGAACATGTTTCATTACTTCATCTTATATATATGGAAGCGGCCCGCATCCAGCCTTTGCCTGCGATCTTAGTCAGGTCGTCTGACCACCTGGTCGGTGGCCGTCCTATGCTGCGCTTGCCAGTCCGTGGTCTCCATTCCAGGACTTTTCGGCCCCAACGGCCATCAGTTCTTCGAGCTATGTGCCCTGCCCACTGCCACTTCAACTTGCTAATCCTCCGGGCTATATCGGTGACTTGCGTTCTTCTACGGATCTCCTCATTTCTGATTCGCTCACGTAGAGAAGCCCCGAGCATAGCCCTCTCCATAGCTCGTTGTGCGACTCTGAGCCTGCTCAGAAGGCCCATAGTTAGAGACCACGTTTCGGTTCCGTAAGTCATCACTGGTAACACACACTGTTCGAAGACCTTCGTTTCCAGGCTTTCCACAGGTCCTTGTAGAAATCAATGGGGGAGGCCTATGTCCAGCAGTGGACGTCCTATGGCTGAGATGATGATGATGATGATGATGATCTTATATATATATATATAGGTATATATTAACTACGCGGTGCAATTTCACCCAGGTTTTCCGCCACCTCGGTCACACAGGAACCTTCAATATTTCTGTCCCAAATTTGATTCAGATCTGTTAGATCTTCCCGGTATGGTTGGATTACAAATATCCATCCTTCAGGAATTAATTGTGTAGGTACTACTCTTTAGTCAACTTCTAAAAAGAAAGGTGCATCAACTTGTTATTTTTTTAATATTGTTACTTCAAAGTTCCGTCATTTGTAGACCGATTTGGTAAATATATTTTTGAATGATTATCTGAAATGGTATGCTTTCTGTTTGGTCCCATTCAACTTTATCGAAACCGGTTCAATACTTTTTTGGAGACGGAACAAGCAACAGTTTCCACTGGATGTTAAGTGGTAACCTCTGCCTTTAGACAGATACAATTCGTAAATAACTGCTCTGCACCCGTCACCCTGAGATATAAAGTTGGTAAGTCTCATATCCTGTAATATCACCGGAAACCATACCTTTCAAACCAGAACACAGTAATGCGAACCCTACTGCCTGACGTAGAAATAGATATGGTTTTAGTAGGTACTTAAATTTGACAGAATGATGTTGGAATATTTCTCTTCTACCTAGGGGAATTCGGTTTTTATAGTTTTAAAACTACGAAAACATCAAAATACGTTTTACGGATCAAAAACGTAAACAACTTCTTATTTTAAACAATATGGCCTCAGAAGTAGGTTCTTAATTTAGTTTAGCGCCTAAATCCATGTGCAAATCGCGCATGCGTTAGCGCCGTGTCCACAGATTATATGTAGAAAAACTGAATTGCAAGCTTCTTGGTCTAGCTAAAGTTGTTCTTAATGGTCAAAAAGTTACACTATGATATAGTTGTCCACAGAGGAGCTGTATCATCATGTAACTTTTTAAATTTATTTCTATATATTGTCTTTATAGACTGTCTTTCAAGTTCTGTTTTTGAAGGTCGTCGATCACCACTGCGTCACATGACATATCTTTTTAACGATCGGTTGATATATCATGAAAGTTATGTGGTTATCAAACGTCAGTGTTAGATAATCACTACATAGTATAAAACAAAGTCGCTTTCTCTGTCCCTATATCCCTATGTACGTTTAAATCTTTAAAACTACGCAACGGGTTTTGATGCAGTTTTTTTTAAAATAGATAGAGTGATTGAAGATAAAGGTTTATATGTATAATAACATCCATTAAATAGTGAGAGACTTTTTTACCATTAAGATGCAGCTTCACCTGGACCAAGGAGGTTGCAATGCAGATTTGCCACATATAGTGTTTGAACGCGGCGCCAAAATCCAAATTTGCTGGTGGCGCTTGCAACACGCAAGCGCCACCAGCAAAATGGATTTTGGCGCTAAACGTTTACAAATAAATACAAACATATGCCGTAATTTTACGTAAATTTCATTATTTATTTTCTGAGATTAAATAAATTAGTGTATGAAACTGCACATAATTTGATCTTAAACACTCGTGTAATCCTATAAAAAACTAGCCTTTGGCCGGTTTTTTTTTGCTTTAAAAATACATACGAAGTCAAGAAAAATATGAAAAGTTCCAGGTAGGTATAATAGATAGACAAGTTAGATTATTATATATATTATTATATAGTATATCCTACTTCCTACTAATATTATAAGTGCGAAAAGTTGTGTGTATGTTTGTTACTTCTTCACGCTCAATAGGCTACACCGAACTTTTGGTGTGGAGACAGCTTATGCCCTGCTGGATTAACACGTAGGCTTATTTTAATAATTACCATCATTTTCTTTCATGAAATACTATAGGTAGCTATCACGCAGACAGGCCGCCTGATGGTAAGCGATCACCGTCACCTATGAACACAGGGGGCATTACGATACGTTGCCAATCCTTTAAATACTCTCTGTTAACTCACCTTTCAAAGAATCCCATATTCTCGGGAAATACCTAGTTTCCGAGGGATTATTGAGGTATCGGGCCTCCGTAATCCACGCGGATGAAACAGCGGGGCGCTACAGCTAGTGTTATGTATATATTAGTATATCTATTCTATTTTATTTCTTTTTTTAATCTCACAATCATGTGACGAATGCACTGCATTACATGATGTTGAGTAGCTGTCGTTCTAGGTACAATACTATATACCTACACTATGCATCTATTGAAATTTAAGTGATTAATAATTTATTTACTTTATATCTATCTGGAGCGCTACGTATCAATTAATTTCTAAACTATGCGACGAAAAATATTACAAGCTGAGACCTGAAAAAAGTACAATTCTTTTTTTTCATGCACTGTTATTGTATATTTTATTGTTACCCTATTTCTCAACTCCAGTAGTAGTTAGTAGTCGAGCGTCAAGCCCAGCTATTTAATATTAAAAGAATCGCAAACGGAATTAAATTTCAAGGAATACTTGGCAAGTAGCTTCTAACTTTCCACAAGTAGGTAGCTATAGGGACTTCTGGGTTGCGTTCAGGAGCTTCGTCGGCCAAATATTGATCGACCAACATTTGATCGATGTCTCACGAACGGCTACTTCATAGCATGTTGCAGAAGAAGGAGAAGATGTCACTTACATTGTTCATGGATCACATGATAGTTACTATGCTTATGCCACTTTGAACAGCCGACCAAGATTTGATCGGTTCTAGAGGTAGAAAGATTATGGTCTCGCCGAGTATAATTTGCTCTGACAGGTTGACGTGAACGGTCATGATCAAATATTGGGTGGAACAAATAATGCTCTAGTTGAGTGAACGCCGCACATCCGCTGTCAGGGCAAGATATAGCTTGGCCGATGGAGCTGCTGAACGCACGCCTGATATTACAGGTTTACGGCGGGAAGTATTCAGAGTATACTTTATGATGTTGTTTCTTATAGAACTGGTCTTTCTTATAAATGGTCAATGATACCTAAGCATAGGATACCCAGGCCAAATCGCAGGCGTGTTAACATGTCTAACTGCGTAATTATAGCGTCAAAGAGGTGAGCGAGGACCGCCGTATAAAGTGCCGTATTATATAAGCCCGGGGCCTGTAGCAGATTGTATCAAGGGGCCCCCTGTTTACTTTAGTTCAAGTTTATGGTATTAATAAATCAAAACTGTAACAATTACCCTCTTCCGGAATCTAATTTATAAATAATACAGATTATATTGACCTCCAACAAAAGCGTATCCAATACTCATTAAAGTCAGGTGATTGAATTAAGACCATGAAATGAAATCGTTTATTTTGCGCAAAAATAAAACAAACAGTACATAATGATAAATTTAAGTAATGATTACAATATGTTTGATAATTAATTTAAGGCAAAAAGGTTTTGCCTCAGCATTCATGTCGATCGGACGTTCTTGGCGTAACGTGTTCCTCAACTTATTTGTAACACATTTTAAAGTTTAGCGAACAAATAATATGAGCAGTTTATAAGTTAAGAAGAACAGAAAGTAAACAATATATTATAACTTACAGTGGATTATAAAATTTTAAGTTCGAGGCTCGTGCTTTTTGCTGTCAATATACCAGACACATAAAATTGTATTGTACAAAACTTGAACTAAAAAAAATAGTTTGACGATTCCATTTAAATAAATACTTTTTACGGTCAGAAAGAATATGAGCGCGGGGGCCCCAAATCAGCGAGGTCCGTAGCATTTGTTACTCTTGCTATGTGGTTAATCCGCCACTGTGTATAAGCGGTTACAGTACCAAGTCCCAAGCCTGAGCTTCATTTAAAATTAATGATGCAAAATTAAATTCTAAAGGCTGTATTCGATCGGGTTGCTGTATGCAAAAACATATTAAAGTAGCAGATTGAATAGAAAAACGATAGATTTATAAACAGACTTGCTCTTTTTTACTGACTTCAAAAAAAGGAGGAGTTTGTCAATTCGACCCGTATGTTTTTTATATGAATGAATGAATGAATATAGGTTTATTTGCTACAAATATGATAGATAAACATAGTAATAAATTGTAACTATAAAATAAAATAAATGTTTGTTGCCTCACAACTTTCGACTTGGTGAAACGATTTTGATGATTCTTTTTTAATTGATAGCTGTTGAGTAATCCTATTTTAAAAATCGGTTAGGCTGTTTTTAAGTTACAGTCCAATAACTGAAAAGTGTTACGTATGCTTGGACGATATTCTAATGGCGGGTTAAGAAATCGGTGCACATACACCATGAGAATAGAATTGATACCGTGGGTAGCAAAGGTCAGTGAAAAGGGTGGAAAAAACATTTTACCAAAAACCGAAAGGGTGAAAAAAACATTTTACCAAAAACCGCCTTCAACAAGTTATTTTACACTTTCGAGTATTCAAGTGGGTCCCATTTTAACCGACTTCACAAAAAGGAGTAAGTGACATCCTTTTTTTTGGCCGTATAGGTATTTATGTTTTTATGTGTGCGCGGATAACTTCGTCGTTTATGAACCGATTTAGATGATTCTTTTTTTATTTGATAGAGTATACTTCCGTGGTCTAGTTGATCATAAATCGGTCAAGCAGTTTTTGGGTTACACTTCAATAGCTGAAAAGTGCTACACATACCTCGACGATATTATTTGCGGGTGAAGACATCGGAGAACATACACAATGACAATTAGTGATCTCGTGAGTAGCAAAGCTCTCTGAAAAGGATTTAAAGAAAAATTTTTTACCATACAAAAATTCCTCCACTTCGGAAACATTAACAAACAAAAAAACAATCATCAAAAACGATTCATAAACGACACAGTTATCCGCGAATACAGATGAAAAAAATTATATACGGTCGAATTGAGTAGCCTCCTTTCTTTGAAGATAAAAATAACCAATAAAAATACTCTTAATTTATCTGACTGGTTCAAAAAGCCGGCAATTCAGTAACAAATTGATTATTTCGCATTGACATTAAAAGGCGGTCATAAGAAATACTTCGCTTACAGCAATATTGAAAAATTACGCAACACGATAGTTATTCACGTTGCACGGGACTTACTACGTCAGTAATTCCCGTTTTTGATATAGCTATTCATAAAATTCTTATTAAAATGTGCAGTGAATTTTCACATTTTCTACGTGTAGGTATATACGGCTTCATATTTTTGATAGGATGATATGGTTTGGTTAGTTTTTATAAAACCGTGCTCGCATCTAAATTTTTGATTAGACTACTTATATTGTCTTCTTAAAACATAAATTAATAATTATAATTTACATAAAACTTCTTCTTAAACCCTTACCTTGTAGAAACTCACTACAGAACCATTACAGATATATGCAGTGGGGGTCTTTGATTTTAAAATGTTCGTTATTCTCTTTCTAAACATAAATTAATAATTATCAACTACATAAAAATCCTTCTTAAACCCTTACCTTCTAAAAACTCACTACAGAACCATGACAGAAATACGCAGTGGAGGTCTTTGATTTTAATATATTCGTTAATGTATTAACTTTACACTAAATCATAATTGAACGTACCTTGGAAAGCCGGCGTCGTGTGAAGAGGACTCGCCAAAACTTTCACCACCAATAACAGAGCTAACGTTAACACTGTTTTAAACATTTTATTTTGTATTTTATCAAACAACTAATTGGTATCAACTAACTGCCGGCGTAGTACTAGTGCGACTGATTGCGATAATGTACACACACTCGGCTGCGCGCGCGCATTTATATAGACGAGAAAAGATAAACAACCAGATGCGAGCTACACACGCACCTACTACAGACGGAGATACATTATTCACAAAAAAATGTATCAATAATAGATACTCAATTCTTATATTACAAATTTCAAATAGCGCCAATACAGCGAGATTCTTCTCGAACATAGTATATGTACAGCATCACGTGAAAAATATCATTTTTAATTACTTATATGATAATGTGCGAACAGACGCGTACGTGAACATGTGTTTAGTGTTACACGATGTACGTAACAAGAGACAGCTTACTCCCCGCGGTTTTTTATGTCACAGAAATGTCAAGGATCTATTCTTATTCCAAATATGTATGTCCATTTCAGAAAAAATCACTTGCCGAGCACCAAGAGATGGCATCAATGGACTAAAAGGTTCTAGGTCTACTATTCAATATGACTTTATGATTGCGGCCAGTAATGGACTATTTCAAGAGTTTTGGTATTCTACTATTCAAATGTCGTTATTATCTACCATACTAGTTTGCAATGTACAGGTAAAGTTACTCATATCCAGTCAATCGTAAGATTTTTAAAATGTTACAGCAACTATACTTAGGTTAGGTATATCGCTTTTTCTGCAATTATAGCGTATACATGTAGTAGGTATGTAGTAAGTATAGTAATTGTGTGGTATATGTATATAATATATACAATCGCATATATGCAATTGTAATAACAAACGAACAAACGAATTTGAATTATATCGGTTTCATTGCAATCGGTGTAGCCGTTTGAGTGTGAAGAGGTAACAAACATACACACATACTTTCGCATTTATACTATTAGTAGGATATAACTGCTGGTTTTTGTTTTAACCCGCTACTTTTAGACGGTTTTCTCACTCACCAGCAATATATATATAGTTACTAGCGGTCTGTCCTGGCTTCGCATGGTTTCATGATTGAAGTTTCAGTAAGGATCCCTATTTTTTTAGCCTTAAATATAATAAATAAATATAAATATGTTACTCAGGAATAATGTTGAATTCCAATGGAGAAACATTTTTTAAATAGATCTCGTAGTTTTTGAGTTTATCCGTTACAAACGTACAAAACTTTCTAATATTAGTGTAGATGTAGATAAAAACTGTCAATTCTTTATCGGCGTATTTCTAAACAGAATTTTATTAATTGATTCCATTAAAAGCTTTACGCAAATTACTCTAAGAATGGGTCTAAATATCACAAATAATTTAGAAATATAATGTATATTGATGAAAATTATAAAGAGACTAAAATTTTGACATGAACTATCATGTCAGAATTTTAGTCTGAAGTTCTTTTTTATTTTTTTTATTCACAATAGGCAGGCGTTTGACCACTATCTCACCTGATGTTAAGTGATGATGCGGTCTACGATGATTCACGCCTGCCTAGAAGTGAAATTTATGTTAACACAATAAAATATAATATGAATGATTGAATAATCTATCAGAGAGATGTCATAAGGCTTGTTCAGTGGCTATCCGTCAAAAATTATAGTATCATTTACGTTGCTGACATCAGATGCTAGCACGGCTGGTTAGTTAACAAGGGCATATCAAGTTACTCGAGAAGAATTTTGAGTATAAACAATTTAAAATCCTTATCGCGTGTATCACGTCATCCGTAAAATTAGATCTGGCCTACTTTACCGAGAGAGTACTACGTACTTAGCGCGCAGTTCGGGAAATACCACGAGAAGAGTCGTTTCTGCATAATATCAGGGGCCTTACTATCAGCTGTGTAAAAACTATGGAAGTTCCGAGCAGTTCTAAAACCTTGTTGCACAAAAAAAATGCGTAAGATCTCTATGTGGGGCAGGATATTTGGATAGCTGTAGGCCACTCTTTAAACGGTTAAAGATTCTTCCTGTACCCTCATTATATACAATATAAGATATGTGTTTTTGTAAAGAAATATCCCTATCTATTTGAAAAACATTGTGACGTCATAAGAAGGGCTTGTAGATATCCGCATAAGTTATACGTACCTCCGCAACGACTAAACGTCACCACTCAAAATGCTAATTGTATGGCAATACGAGTGTACCATACATCGCCAGATAGCCTACACGTAAATAACATTAATTCGTTTAAGAGAAAACTGTTCGAACTATTGTCAGAAAAATGTTATTATACAGTTAAGGATTATCTAAATGATAAAAATATAAAATGAGGTAAACATTCATGCTTTGACAAATATATTAATAGTCTAATAATGTATATCTCCGTTGTAATTATTATTATTTTATGATTTTATTGATATAAATAATTATTAGTTTTTTTCTGCTCCAGTTAAACGTCCAATATTACCATAAATATTTGCACGCTGGTGTCCAGCAAAATGTTGTAGATCTGCATTGTACAATAAGCCACCTTTATGTACTAACATTTTATGCAAATAAAACATTCTATTCTATTCCGGCTTAAACCGCTTAGTCTGAAATCATACCATCACCACGGCATCACGCTTCTTTAGGTGAACGGTTATTGTGTTCACTGGCATGTTTTAGCCAGGTTTGAGAACTGCTCGGAACTTGCACGGTTTTTACAAAGCTGATGATAGTAAGGCCCCCGTTAGGAAGTAAATAAAGCGGTACGATGACGTAATCTGGTCGATATAATAGGGGCGCTCTTGACCTTGATAAAGTGTGTTTGTCAGCCGTACTGGTGACCTATGGACCTTCTGCTCATGTGACAATTCAGTTTACAATTTTGCGCCGATTAATCAATTAAGTCGTATTTTGGGAACTTCACGCATTACAGTTAAGAGATGTCATGATGAGGTCAAGACGCACGATAGCCGAATGATTAGACGAGCAGGATCTATATCCCGGCCAAGTTTGTTAGCTTCACCAATTTGAAAGTTTATTCGTGACTAGCTGCGCTCCACGGCTTCACCCGTGTGAGCTACGGTTTTCCCGTATAAGTATTTTCTTTTCGTTCATAAATCGATAACATCGATTACAAATTAAGTACATTAAATTATAATTCTACTTAAAATATTTATAATTATTCATTTAGTGAAAGTGAAACTTACCACAATCTTCTTTTTCTTCTTGCCCTAATCCCATTTTTATACTGGTAATTTGGGGTCGGCGCAGTACTTCTTTCTCTTCCAATAACTTCTAGTAGCCATCGAAAAATCAGTTACTTCTATCAGTCCACACCCTTGTTCATTTATTATCATCTTTAAAAAAATCCATCCGTTTTTTATTTCGTCGACCTCGCCCCTTTCCATACATCCATCATCAAATTCATCACTCCTCTAGTACCTAGCATGTGACTTATTCCTCCTCACAACAATGTCTAATTCAATATGTAAGCACATATTCAATTGAATATGTGCTTACATATTGAAATAGACGTTTCTTTAATCTTGCCCATTCTCGCCACTCCACACATGCATACATCACATTCTTATTTCTTCTATAGGTATGTCATTTTTATTTATCCGCCTTTTATCGGCCCAGCATTCCGATCCATACTATTACTACAGCTCTTTATACGGATTTCTAAATTTTGGCTTTTAATGTAAGAGGCTACTGACTAAGATCGCAGGCAAGGGCTGGCCGCTGCCAACCGGTCCTTGTGGAAATCAATGGGGGAGGCATATGACTAGCAGTGGACATCCCATGGCTGAGATGATGATGATGAATGTAAGAGGCATCCGCATGTCGCCTATTGATGCTGTGACCTGTCGCCATTTCTTCCATTCCCACGATCCATAATTGGAAACTGTATCCAAATTGGTTAATCCATTACTGAGATTTATTATTGGTAGTTTAATTTATTATACATTAATAATTTATTGTTATTTATATCAACGTTAATGTACGTTAAACATGTTAAAGCACGCATAAACAAACAGACAAAGATTCTATTCTAACAATAACTGTTTTGGTGGCTTCTATCCTATTGAGAAAGCCTTCTCAAAAATATTCTTTTTATATATCTCGTATAGATCATTGAGAATCGTTAACTATTTAGGACAAAACCTGACATTTTCGCCCGATTACGTTGCTACAACCGTGATGCTACAACGTTGGTACAAATTCTAGGCCGTGGTGGTACCGGCCTAGAATAGTACTCCCCCATCTCTTCCCGCGGGTGCCGTAAGAGTCGGTTAAGGGATAACGTACCAGGAGGTGGGCAGCAGCGCCTTCTGAGGATCGGAAATCATACTGCGCTCGCCAACCCGCCTGCCAAGCGTGGCGAGTATTGGCAAATCCCCCCTAAATGGGGGAGGCATACGTCCAGCAGTGGACGCACATGGCTGAGAAAGACGTTGCTACAACCCTCAGATATAAAAAAAGCTGAGGAAGCCACGGGCTTTTGTTTCAGATAACATAATTATAGTATATAATTAATACATTCAAAAGATTCCAGTTTTAATCGGTTATTATTCATTAATAAAAAAAATAAAGCAATTCCAACACTATTTATATTTTTCGTAAGTTAATACAAAGACAAAAATATATTAAATACATTTTTTTAATATTCCCTAAAAATGCGGTGCCAAAACAGACACAGTTCGAGAAGTAAAACTAAAAGAGAAAATTATAATAAATATGTACTATTATGGATGCATGTCGATCAATATAATTGGAAAATATGTAAACTGGAAAACTTATACATACTATTTGGTTCCATAAGTTATAGACCCTGGTCGATAACTTATGGAACCAAGAAATAATAATAGGAGGATGAAACCCATTGGAAAAGAAAGAGAATATAACAAAAATGAAAGGAAAAATAATTAAGGGGCGATCTGAAGTCGGGAAGTGGAAGGGGGTGAGTTTTTAAGGGTATAAATGGTTTTATTTATATTTTCGCCAAAGCTACAAGTCCTATGGATATAAGTTAAATGGCAAAATTGTAAGTAGTAATAAGATCTATAACTTTTGTATGTACATATTATAATTTTTACATTTCATTTTTTTTAATTATAATTTAAGTTTCGATAATCGCAAAATCTATCATGTAGTAAGTGTATATTTAGTAAATTCAATATTCATTTAAATTGGGCAAGTTTCCAAAGTCTTCGGCTGAAACATTGTATCCTTCCAATATCTGTAAGTGATGTTACATCTGAGATATTACATTTTATAGATCTAGTGTTTGACCACTATCTCACTTGATGGTCAGTGACGGTGTAGTCGAAGATAAAATCACGCTAGACCTAGTTTGTTTGTTGAGCTAAAAGGTGAGAGTAGAGAGGCGCCTTCTACGATTTATTTATACTTGGTGTGCGAATTTGGTGTAATGGCCAGCGTCTGTTTTAGATAATTAAAAGTATACATTAGCTTCAGTAAACATAAAAAGTTGGGTCACGGTCAATAGATTAACGGGCATGTGTTTCAATACTGTTCTACGAATTCAGTTATATTATAGGTCTTAATCGTGTTGTTTGCTTCGTGTTAGATAGCGAGTGCGTACTAATGTGGTTATTGCGTACATTACGCATGTTATTGTAATAAGGCAGCTTCCACTGGTGGAATAGTACAAAAAGAATCCTACTAATATTATAAATGCAAAAGTTTGTGTGTATGTTTGTTACCTCTTCACGCTCAAACGGTTACATTTCGAAGAAATTTGGATTTTTGGAATTACTTTGCATTATTATCATCATCATCAATCATCATTACAATCATCACCACGCGGGTAAAACCGCGGGGCGCAGCTAGTAGTTTTATATACCTATACTTACCTACGTATATGTTCGATACTACTTACACAGTAAACAATAATTTCAGGAGATACTGTTTATCAAGGTTATAGTAGAAAAACACGATATTGTTTGCTAATTATTTATTGACAAATTCGATCACATCAATCCTGTACACAATTCCAGATAGTTTGGACTCACATCAAATACGCAGAATTAGGAACCTCGTAGTTCATTTTAAAAAGGGGAACATGACACTAGTTTTCCAGATTCGACATATTGAAATTTCAAAAGTTTAGCATTATAAACTAACGAAGAATGGATGATATTGTAACATTATCGCTTAAAAACTAAGAATCGAGATGACAATACAGATTTTATAGTTTTGGGGTTAATTACAGCAAATTCGCGTAATGGGGCTGCGTTCCCTCACTCCACCGGCCAACCGGTATTCTCCGCTCATTTCCGGTATTTGACGTTTCATTACTAAGCGAGATCATTTGCTCCAGCCCAATTCAAATTATACTCGACAAGATCTTTCTACTTCTTCATATCTCACTTGGCTATAAAAAGTGTCATGTTATGACGTCGCTTAAGAGACATGAATGTAAACAGAGCCGAGGAATATTTGTTAGCCAACTTAAATATAATATCATGGTAAAAATAAAGAGCAGTTACATGATCCACTACTCAGATAAATCACTGAACCCTTTAAATTATAGGAATATTTTAATTTACTCCTTTTCCGAAAAATAGGTACCGTTCTAATACACACTGAATTAGGCTGATTCGATTGTAATTTCAACATAAAACCAGATCTACACTCAAGTCGAGATCAGCCGGCAACCCTTGTTTGCCTTTGTAGTTAAGCCGCTTACAATAGTTCACGGAAAAACAATTATTCTAAATGTGGTAGTGTAAAATAAGACTCTCCGAATTATTTCACGAATAACCTAAATTGCTAAATTAAATAATACTGGTATTGATCGACTACATCACCATCTTAGTAAATGTGAATCATATTAATATGCTACAGTAAGACTTATATATATAAATAAGTATAGACACATAGACACACCCTTACTTCAAATTGACCACGACGACAATAATGTTGAGATTCGTGCTAAATCATCTTGAGATTGTACATTTTTAAGACCAATTTAAATCTCTGCGTGTGCACGAATGCTTTTGACGGTAAAATGCAAGTGTTACGTTTACGACAGACTAAGAGATATAAACCCTATACGATATTATAATAAAATCTAAACTTGTATGTTTGGCCGTAACGGCATCGATGATTCAATGAAGGGCGTTAGTTATAAATTAGCATTATGCTCTGATTTTGGAAATTAATCTAAATGTCGTTTTTTCATTATTAATAGTTATTAAACGGCAACCAATGATTGAAATACGTAGCAAAATGTATAATTTATCATAATTACTTATTTTAATTATAGATCCACAATCATACAAACAAAAAAACAGTGGTCAAAATATGGCCCCATTCAAATCATAGAGTTTCATCTGTTTCAACAAAATATTTGATTAACTGTTTCTTCATTTATTTAAGTTTTCGTATAAAACGTTAATTTAGTAAACATTTTAATTTGACGATGTGTAAAAGCCGATTATCATTTAAAGAGGTGTAGAAAACTTTGTGAATATTTTTTTTTTCATAAGACACATAGCATGAAGACGTATAGTCTAGAAGTTCAGCCTCCAGTTAGCATATCATAAAATCATTCATGTAGGCCAGCCTTTAGGATATATATCTAATAATACAATTGATTTTGAAAAGTACGATTACCTAACCTATCGTTAAGTTAATATCGTTAACCTAATATTATTATGTTAAGTAAATATAAGTTAGTTGTAAAATAATAACATAATTTAAATAGTTTCATTTAAAACAATTTGCAAAATTCATCATACAATATAAATTACATTTACAATATAAAAAAAAACAACGAGATATTTTTGATAATAAAACAATGAAATTATATACATAGAGTTCGTAATGCACTAGATCTGTATGTGCTAGATGACTAATTATTTTTATAAAACTGGTTTGTATAGCGCCTGAGTGTCTATTATATTATATTAGATATTGTTTCCCAATCATCTAACGTTTAAATTATTTATTTATCGTTATCATATAAACAAAATTAATTTACCGTGACTAAACGGGCGCGATACATGACGTCACTTCTAGGGATGTTCTACGAAAATGTCAACATCAATGACCACAGATCGTATGTATTTTATCGATACACATTTCGCAAGTGACGTTACACATTCCGATTAGTGTTGTCACGTGTCTGACTATAAAAAATGCTATTTTTATTACAGAAAAATAAAATTAATATTCATTATTTTAATATGAAGTTAAATTTTTGTTATATAAGTGATTGATCATTTAATTTGCCTACCCATCGAATTTATTCTTAATGGAAACATGCCTATTATCGATACCACTTAAAAATGACACTATTTAATTAACAATACGAGTTCTGGTAAATTAAAAGCTGGTAAAATACAGCAGTCAGCCCACTACGCTACATATTAGATAATAGTTAATATGGGTCCGCTTAAACGGATCAAACTTGCTTTATTTAGCTATAGTAATTTTTCAATGTACACAATTTCATTGTTATCAAAAAATGAGGGTCGCCCTACAAAAATGCACTGTAAAGATTACTGAAGTGTGTTTTATATATTTTGCAAAAAGAGTTCATCAATAAAGTTGTTGGTTATTTTGCTTTAGAACAGCTTAAAGAACTAGCTAGCTTACTCCATAGTCACGGTCGCTATAATCGCGTTTCGCACAACATAGATTTCTATATCTGTACCTTCAAAATAAGGCGATTACGGCGACGCGTCAGTGTGTTTGGCAAAAATAAAGTACATATGAAAAAATTGAACACCTAAAAATGTGTTTTGGTTGCTATATGTTTACAGTGACCTTTCTGTTGTGTGAATTATTATGCAGTTTTATTAAATATCAAAATATTGGTAAAAAGTCTACATTTACAGTGTATTTTTGAAATTAGAACAACCCATAATTTATAAGATAAATTAATTTAAACTAACCCTGTAAACTTATTTAACAGAGTCCCAGCGCAAAAGAGACCCAATGGTAGAGCCATATTTTATTAACTGATATCTCATTCAACCGACATTGTTAAAATTTTGTCGGCGTATAACATTAAAACTTAACCCCCGAAAACCAGCGTACTTTTGAATGCTCAATTCAATCTTGCGTTGTTTTAATAAGTACGCAGACAAAAACTACGCCGGATACGCTAAGGGATTTGTGAGGTCTACGTTGTGTCAAATTAAACCTTATGGCGCCACAATAAGGATGCAGATAAAACGAGGGGCAGGACACTGGGATTCGTCAGCGCTGGTCCTGAAGAACATACACATTTAATTAATCAAATTCTAATTTAAAATACATATAATAGTTCACTTAAAACTGACTAAGTTCTCAGTCCGAATACTAATAAATAACTAATAAATAAATAAATAAACAGATGTTGCAGATCATACCTCTCTAAGGCTTACGTATAAAATAATATTATGCACAAAGTAATCAATACATACAATTATTATTACTAAACATAGTATGCGTAGCATGCATCAATGGAAATAAATTAAAAAGACCCGATTCAGTTTTATTCTCAGAATAATCTAAAAAACAGAACATACACAAAGCATTTGGAGTATTTCAGTGTTACCACGATTAACATTTGTTTGTGATAAATTAAGCTAGATTTGTTTTATTACAAAACATAAATCGGTTACGCCTTAAAACAGTAACTAATCATAATAGTAGCAACTGGTAGTGATTATCTTGTTGAACTAAACTAAAAATAAGATTATATGGTGACGATAAAGTTCAAATTATTATGACACATCTCAATACAACACTATTATTAAAATGCGGGTAGTTTTAGGGTAGTAGCCATTTAATTGGTGTTGTTTACAAATAGCCCAGCAATTGGCCAGAAATCGATTAAAACTGGTAAATATAAGAGATCCTTTGTTTGGGGTCGAATGTGACAAAATTAGCATAAGTTTGAATAATCATAAATGGAATCCAACCTATATGATTTTCAAGATTTTTAGCGAACTTTAGCCAGTTCGTGATGAACAGAATTGGGGAAGGGAGTCACCTCCCTATCCCCCCCCCCCCCCCCCCTGAGATGCTGGGAACACATCGGAGTGTCTGCACCTCGGAGTGCCTTTTGAGGGTATCGGATCCCCCAGGACCCAACACCCCCGGCACTCAGCGGAGGCAGGGTGCGGGCTCCATCCGAAGATAAGGCCCGGACCCGGTGTCCACTCTCTCTGAGGCGCGAGAAGGAGCGTAATATCCCACTCCCTCTACCGACTCCCTGCCGTACCTCTTATACGGCAGGGAGCCGCCATCTTGCCTCATCCACTTCAACCTATCAACGCTATAGGGCAGAAGTGGAGAGACGTCCCCCTCGTCAAGCTCTTCGCCAGCGACCCACTGTTGCCCCAGATGCACCACGACGCTTGACATTGCACCCCAAGCCTACAGGACCTAACACTACCTTGCCAAAAAAACTACACGGAGGCAAAAACTTCCGTAAAAAAAAATGAAGGAGTGATCAAGGCGTGCAAACGAGTTGATCGACGCTTTCACACTTTCGAAAGAAAGTGGGTCCAGAGGCAAAATCACCTACTCGCCCAAAACGGGACCGGCTGTGCCTACAACCTAAAGCCATGCTCCGCTATGTTAAAGATCTGGGATGGTTAGGGTAGTTGGCGGGGGAAATGCACAATACACCCCAAGCGGGACGTCAGTGCAGGACTTATCGCCCCCAGTCCGAATAAGAATAAGAAACGGCCCAAAATCGTGTAACGGGATAACTAATGTTAATTTGTACGAGTGGGATAAAACGGAATCGGGTCAATATTTGGTTAAAAACTCAGTAGAATTATATTCTATGGCAACATATCAATGAAAATATAAGACTAATTTTCTTTGGTTTAGTAATCATAATAAATGGCCCAATATACAAATTTTGCCCAGACACAAGCACATACATCCAACAATAATCACTTTACGGGTTATGCCACACAATGAAGTCAAGTCAAAATTATTGATTAAATTTCACCAAGAACGTGGTTATAAATTTCAAAAAATTTACTCATATTTTAAATCTGTTTGACAATATGTTCACAGTACACATTCAACTACTTTTATAGGTAGCACCTTAATTCGGTGACTTGGCAGAAGAGGAGCATTCAAAGCAACTTACTTACAAGTGTAAACACTCTTTTAAAGTACTACCTATGGCATGACTCGTAAAGATCCTAAATAAATAAAAAATATTCCTAAAACTATTTACCACTTTGAATTGATGGCTAACCAGCCGCGTTGATCCTATATAATGTACCCATAAATGTCCATACAAAAACGTTACCGCACGACTACAGCACCATACATTAATAAGTACATAGCATACATCCAGATGAATAAATCACACCAGCCATCGCCGCGTTGGGAACATTTACCGGCTCAAGTTTAGTCGATGATTGATATTTGAGCAAAGCCAACAAGCGCTTTGTCATCGAATTGCTCGTTAGTCTCGGTCGAATTCTGAAATGAGATAAAGTTAAATTGAAACAAGTTACAAAAATAAACGTGATTGCAATTAATAATTAAAGGTAAGCGCAATTCGTGTTGAAATTTCAGAAGGAAAAAAATCAGCCTTTTAAATTCCTTGAGTCCACGACTACAGAATACCGTCCAGTCGTTTCCACCACCACCAGTCCCTTAAGATTATTCCCTGAAGAACGAACTGGTAACGCCGTCACACCGACTTTCTAGGTCATGGAGGTCAGTGTACATAATGGGTCCAGAGATTTACAACCGAATATCCACTGCCGTGCGAGATTCACCCACGTGCTTCAAAACCAGATTAAGAGTCTGGCTCCTAAATCAGCTGTTTTACGAGTTAGGTGACTACCTCAAATTGAAATGTTATTAATTATTTATTTATTTTTACTCTAAATATATTATAAATTAATATAACATTGTAATTATGATTGTGTACATACACGAAATGCATTGCTCAATGAGCAATATATAATTTGTCATATTATTTCTAAGATTGACTTGTAACATTGGGGTTATTAATAAATTATTTGTAATTGTATTTGTTGTAATCTATTATATGTACATGTAATAAAACTGTAGAGGTCGAATTTCAGTACAATGCAAAAAAAATAAAAAAACTGAGATAAGGGGATGTAAGAAGTGCAATAGATATTTTTTTTCTCATATTTTATTTTCTCTGTTTGTCTATCTGTATATACGGGGTAATCACCGAAACAACTAGACCGATTGAAATAAAATTGTGTATGGTGGTAGCTTATATCCCTGGTCTACATATAGAATACTTTCGGTCCCGGTAAATTAACTACTCATAGTTTCGATGGGATAAATAAAATACTGTAACTAAAGGTATTGTGATCCATAAAATTTTAATTGAAGGAATAATATATACAACGCTGACGAAGTCGCAGGCATCAGCTAGTCAATGAATAAATAAATTCGGACTGCTTGTGGAGTGCCAATATGGCTAACAATGAAAGTGATGCACGGAAAATTCAATGGTTTATGTCAGATGATCTTCAACCATAAGATGGTCGACATAAACGATATATTTGGCCAACTGTACACTTAAATATCGATTTTTTTGTGTTACTTTACTCCACAACAACCTTAGAGTATATATAAAACGCATAATGTGGCTGGTCATCACAGTACAGTATATCTCTTTGTAACTTACCAAATGGAATGTGATCGCTTTAGGTGGGTTAGAGGACATCGTTTGGGCATCCAGAAGCTTCGACAAGTTTGATGATATAGGAACAGCATCAAGTGGATGCACGAGTCCAGCGCAAACCAGTTCAGCAGCGATGCCTTCAGCCGTGTCCTTGCCAGCGACGAAGTCAAAAGTGATATCGTTGAGTTCCCCGTGAGTATTCCTGCATACAAAAGCCTTTGGTTAATAACCAATAAACGCTCATCACCAATATTTTTAACATAGATTATATCAAATCAAAAATAGTAGAACACGAGACTTTACATTCACTATAAATTCATCAAGCAATTTATTTTATATAACAATATATTATCGTTTGTAATCATAGTTCTAACGTTTGATCAATTGATGTTCAGTGAGGGTGTAGTCGAAGGCGGGATTACGCTACACCAATAATATCCACAACAGCAATGTCTGAACACACTATGTATACACATAGTGACAGTGACCATGTTTTCATATTTAATGGTAATATAAAGCCACGCAGGCTAGAGCATACACTACAACCATGATTTTAATTTGATAACAATGTTAACTCAATCCTCCTTTATGCTTGAAGAGTGGTTGATATACAATACTAAGTTTATTAATCTGTGGTCTACGCTGTTGGTACATTAACTACCTATACTTATACATATATTCTACGCACCTAATTGTAAGTTTTTGTACTGTTTGTAGATCCTAAAATGAATAAAAAAAAAAAATACGTTTCTTATATTCGAGCTTAAAAAAAAAGAAATCACCAGTCATAGCTGAAGTATAGCATTACTTCATATAAATGACTGTTTATACGTTTAGTATATTTTTATTATACCGAGTGTTTAGATACCACTAAACAAGATGATAATGACATAAATGTATCATAAGGTCATAAGCCATAAAAATAACCTATTTTCTCTTATCACACTTTTACATAAGACGGCACAAACGTGACCGATAAGTTGACTTTTACGTCGTCGGCGCTATTTAAAAGTTACGCATAATTAATCTTTCATTTTTACATAAAAGGTAAAACACCAATATTGAAAAAAATATGCGTTTTTGCATACATAAACAATGATGTCTTTACAGTAACATATCGAACTATTTCGTACTATAAATAGTGTAAACAACACTAATGATAGGTAAATATTATTGGTTTTGTACTTCAACTAACAGCGCGGGACCACGTGATACACACACACAAAACATAAAACGATCACGACAATAATACAAACATGCATTTCTAAAACAGAAATTGCCCATATACAAATAACACATAATTTTTAACATTTTTTTGCCGGCCCGTGGGAAGACCTAGCTACAGGTGCAAAGATGAGGTGCTTGCATGAGCTTCAAGTGGACGACTGGCAGGAAAGCACCCATGAAAGGGAAGGATGGCGCTTGCTCTTGTCAGAGGCCAAGATCCACTTATGGTCGCTGAGCCAGCGGAGTAAGTAAGTAAAACTAACACAGCAGCGACTTTTTGTCTAGCTTTTGTTCATGTTCTCTTGGCTTGCCTCACTTTACAAGACGAGGCATTCTGACCATTCCCTGTCTTTCGACATTGCGTTTGTTCAGATATTTACAACTGATCTCTGACACATCACAGAAACAACGAGTGAATCAGCTTATAGGAGTAAACTTAAAGCTGGCGTAGACAAAGAGTTATTACTCTTATAACAAATATATTGAGTATCAAAAATAGTTTTTCATTTCACGCTTAAATTTTATTTTGAGTTACGATCTTATATGCCGACTCATTGACGATAATGTCATGTGTGAGGAACGTTATTAATAGAAATATTTTTCAAGTAGTAATATACTACTAATATTTATATTAAATTTAAGTAATTTACTGAAAATTGACATGTAATGAATATTATTAATAAAGTTATGCTATGTTGTTTATGTCTCCGTCCAAATTTTAAACATTAGGGTTTCGTTTACTGAATATTCTTTGGCGCTTTATATATTATTATTTACTTTAAGCATATGACATACACTGACTGAAGGCGGCCATCATTTACCATGCTGGGATACGTCGGTGTTTATAATTTGAATTTGCAGATGAAGCTACGTTACAATAAAAAGATCATACTACTTTTAGTAGTAACCGTTTTAAAAACGATAGAACGGAGAAAAGGCTATAAGGTATTTGCATGAGTCTATTGGGCAAAGCCTGATAACTAAGCTGAAGACATGACGACAATGTAGCATCGACTAAAGCAGAGGTGTCAGGAGAGGTCGAGAAGTTCTATGGACAGCTTGGCCAAAGAGCCAAAGAGCCAAGGAAACCCAACACTATACCGAAGACATCCCGGACATCCGCCTGTACGAGATAAGAATGGCTCTTAAACAACCATCTCGCTCTGAGCCATGTTTACAAGAAGTTCTCAAGAGTCATCGGGAATTGTCTCGAAAGCAGGTTTTATGACTTCCAGCTTCCTGAACAAGCCGGATTTCGAATAGGCTACAGTACCATTCAACACATCCACATGCTTCGGCAAGTTATACAGAAGACCAAAGAGTATAACTTGTCATTACGTTTAGCATTAGGGGACTAACTATGAGAAAGCCTTTGATTCGATCGAGACCTGGGCGGTGCTAGATTCTCTCCAGCGGTGTCGTATTGACCATCGATATGTGAGTGCTGAAGTGCTTGTACACCAATGCCACCATGTCGGTCCGAGTACAGGAGCAACTTTCGAAGGCGATTTATTCCTCGTTAAATGTGTATAACTAACAAAACTAAACAATACATTGTTATTGTTTACTTTCAAATGTAAATTGAAATGTTTACTTATTAATGCACCAAAACATCTAGAACCAACCGCCCCTTCATCAAGAGCCCGAACACTTAGCAATCAACAATCATGCATTTTAGGAACCAAAGAAATTTTGCTGCTCACCAATCAATTTGAATATTCTCGTTTGGCATATGTCTGTGAATTCCAGCCGCATAAAAAAATTGCGCCTGCTTTAACTTTTTTCGTTAACATTTACACAATAAGAGATTTCCTTGTATTTTTAGGCAATCATGATTACATTGTACTATCATCATTGTAATCTGATTGACACTCCAACAGCTGGACCTGGGCCTTCCTCTTACTGTAGTTGTAGGAAATAAATAAGCATGTTGATTCACTACAGCAAGGCAAATATATGAACATGACCACTGCCTTGAGACATTTACCGGGATCGACTGCTCCTTATGACTTCCAAACAAGGAAGCACACTATTTTAAATGTCATCAGCATTCCACTGTTCTATAATAGTGATCAACCGAAGATGGCATGTTTAACTTAAGAAAAAATAAGCAAACTGTGCGAAGATAAATGTTAGTCTAAATATCTTTTACTATTAACTAGCGACATTGAGGATGTGTAATAACTGAACTTTATTCTCAAATTAACCCACATTTAGGGTGTGCGTCTGCTCCACTTAGTATGTTCATCCAGAAAACTTACTAATATTGCTGTATGACAGTCATTGTCGAAATCGTAGTCATCAACCGTCATCGTCTTATTGCGTGGCGTAAAACATTCAAACTCAGAACAACTATCATTTATCTGTTTTGTTACAAACGATATACTGATGAGAAATCGGTTCAATATTGAATTGTCTATACAAATTTACAAAAATTTTGACACAAGTTATTCGTGCTATACATTATAAATACCTAAGTCGAAGTACAAGGTTGATATTCATCTTTTGGACAGATGACAGAGGTTTCAGTGACTGTTTCTCAACGGACTTGGGCTCTGGCGGTTTCTCTGGTGCCTGCTTCGCAGCTTGGGCTTTGTTTTGATCTGGCGGTTTAGTGCCCTTCGGCAAACCGTCTTCGGCGGCTTTCATTTCAAGTGATTTAAGGGATACTTGTCCATCCTGAAACAGCACAACACAACATTTATTATTTCATTGTATTCATAATTTGCTGAATGTTGATATAATCAATATTGATGAAGAGCTCAAAGCAGAGTTATTTTATGTGATTTTAACTGATCAACTATGTTAAGCAACATACTCTGCGGTCCTAACTTGTGGGGTTTTTTACTGAACTCTTCCACAGGGGGCACATTAAGCCTTCAGACTCAGATATTTTTATAAGATAATTGTCATTAAGCTCTCACTATCCTATCTCCGATACAGATTAGCTATTGTAATTTGGCCAATACTTCTCTCTCTATTCTCTATCATTATTATAAATTAAATACTACACTAACAATAGAATTAAATGTATTGATATGCAACATATTGATTGTTTTGTATGTTAACTCCATGTTAACCACTATTCCATCTGAGCACTATGAACATAATATTAATACAGCTACCAGCATGGTCAGCTATCTCAAGCAGATTTTCATTTCCGATTTCAAGCTTTGTATCTGCCATGTAAATGACTAAAAATTTTGTACACATTCTATGTAGTTCTAATGTAACAGTTAACTCTAAACGTAAAATAATAATGATTCAGCTATCAATTAACTACTACTTCTTTAGCTCCTATTTATGCTGGTCATTGACAGGCCGAATATATCTAGCTAGGATGTCAAAAGAGACCGGCATAGCCTCGGCTTTTATTCTTTACGCACCAATTTATATAGGCCATCTTGCACCAACCAATTTTTAAAAAAATCATATATCAAGTAACTCTGACTCATAACATTATCAATTAACAGTCACATTTTTCAAATCAAAATCATTATAAAATTAAGCACTTATGTCAATACAATTCAATGCTATATTAAATTACATGTCAATATTACATTTTATAATTAAATTACATTGTAGTTCTAATAAAATCTAAAATTTATTTAGGCCATCTTGATCCAACCATATTATCTAATATTTTAGCCTGATCTCAGATCAAATCACAATTTTTACCTGCAAATTTGTGAGTTCATCCGAGAATTAGGAGAAAATCTAGGATTATTCGGCTGGCGCAAGTGGGCATTAGTCACAAGCTAGTTAAAGAATTATTCACCTCTTCATTATCACTGCCACTTGAATCAGCTCGCATTAGTTCGTTCATGGGCTTGGTATCGTCTGATTGAGACTCGTCGTCTGAAGAATCCGGCATTGCTTCAGTGTCAGCTGCTTGATGTTCGTCTTCTTCTTCGCCCCACACCCATTCCCCAGTGACGGTGCGATGCAATCGGCCAGACGTTCCGGGTTGTCGCTTGCTTGCCTATACAAAACGCCATGTAAATAAATTATAATTGAAATACACTAAAGTATAGTAAAACACTTTTTGAAACTAATGTCTATGTCAAAGGAAAACCTACTTTCTAATCATTACCCTACTTTCCAATATTTACTGTAAATCTTTTATTTATCGGTATTCCATATTTATGCATCCCGATCCCGATCGGCTGGGAGGGAAGCTAGATGTCTGATTTGCATAATCCTACATATATGGATCATCAAAAAAATTAATACTCCTTTGCGATCACTTAGGTATTTCAATATTTTAATTATACTGAGTACCTAGTGTATTTTATATTATAATATTAGATGGTGTCCACAGACGTATTATCAATAAAAAAAATACCTTTATGAAGAGGGACACGGAAGGCTTGTCTAGATTTTAATTAAGTCAGTGGAATCTGAACGGTTAAATTCTCTGTGAGACTTGACTGTGGCGCTGAGAACAAAAAGCTGTTGGACGCGAAAGACCCTAAATTCTGCATAAAGAGTTAGTTGGATATCTGAAAGCCTTTCTTTAAGTTACTTTTATTAGAGTTCTCTAGGCTCTATCCAACCGAATAAAACTGGTTTTCCCAACCACAACCCAAGACAGAAATACAGTATTGTATAATGGGTAGATATAACGCCAGATATAGTTGGCGTAGAATGTTTGAGGTTGTTGGGGAGCTCTATTGTGATTACTCAGAAACTTTCGTAAAAAGTGGTAGACGATTTTCTTTCTATACTGTACCTAATATGACAGTTGTATGAAGAAAGAATAATTAACGTATGTATATGTAATTGACATATATACCTTGTGCACTCTTGTTTCCATGCTAGGCCCCGTGGAGACCAAAGTTTGTGTCAGGTACTTTCTATCTTTGGCTTTTTTAAAGAATGGATGCTTCAATAGTTCAGTTGCGGTGGGACGTTTTGTAGGATCCTTTTGTAAACAATCTGTTACCATTTTTCTAAAACTTTTGCCATACGCTTTATATTGGTCTTTTTCATCAGCACCTAGGAGCAAAATAATGATCCAATATAAAAATATGTACTAACATAATGCAAGATATTCTTTCCTTTAATTAAAAAATATAACCGAACGAGGTGAAATAGTGTATGTTAACAATTATAACAATAACAAGTGGACTAAATCAAAACAAACACCAAAAAATAAATCAGGAGAATTAAGAAATATGTAGTGTGTGTAATAAGTTTTTGACCAAAATGCATATTGAGGCGATTTTGCAGTGTTTGTGGAAATTTCCATTCTACAAGTTATTTATTGACTAAAATTAGAACAACAACATTCACCTATATTTTATACATTACCATAATATCATATAAACTACTAAACCAATTTCGATAAAATTTAAATGGGAACACCTGGGAAGTATAACCCCAAAAAACATTAAGCCTATAAAATCACCAATTCTCAAAACTCACAGGAAAAACTATCAAATGACTGGGCTACTATGAAATCCTAATCATTTGGACTAGAAATCATTTTCTATGACTACAACTTAGATTAGTGACCGCTAGAGGCTTTTTAATTGAGTGCTTTTGGATGGCATGGAGCACCAATACAAAACAATATCCATTAAAATTATCTTATTTTTTACGTCTTCTCCACCAATATACCACAGTGCCTATAATCTTTAAACAGTATGTGTTACCAGGATGACTTACGGAACTAAATCGTGGCGTCTATTGGGCCTTGTAAGTAAGCTCAGTTGTACGAGCTACTGAGAGGGCTTCGCTCGGGGTATCTCTACGCAATCGAATCAGAAACGAGGGGCAAAAACGAAAGTTACCAATATAGCCCAGCGGATTAGTTAAAGTGGCAGTGGGCAGGGCACACAGCGCATGGGACGGCCACCGACAAAGAGGATAGAAGACCTGACTAAGATCACTGGAAGAGACTGAATGGTTCTGGCAACCGGTCCTAATGTACATCAATGAGGGAAGCATATGGTCTAGCAGTGGATGTCCTATGGCTGATAAGGTGATGATGATGTTGTTGTTGAAAGTTTCCGACGTCTTTGAATCAATAATTAGTTAACATACAAACCTGTGTCGACGCTAGGCGGATCATTCTGTAGAGTGAGCATCAGCACTTTGAGTGGTGGATACTTATGATATGGTGCCGTGCCCGTCGCCATCTCAATAGCAGTTATACCGAAAGACCAAATGTCTGCTTTGAAATCGTATCCACGATCCTGAAATCACGATATGCTATATATAGAAGTACCAACCAATATATAAAATAAGAACAAAACAAAATTATCAAAATTGACGTTGATTTTCTTGCTTTTCTTTTTATTTTGGCTCTACATGGACTATACATTTAGCCAATGTTCATGGTGATGATTGATGATGATAATGCTGATGATGAGAAGTAATCTAAGTGTGATTTCCGGACCTGAATTATTTACGTACCAAATTTCATACAAAACCGTTTTACCCGCATGGTGATGAATAATATTATTGATGATGATGATGATGATTATTATTATGATGATTAAAGTAGCCTATCTTTTTTTTTCACTTATTATAAGTTTGCGTTTGACAACTGTCTGTTATTCCTGGACCTGAAGTATCTCTACTTACATCCAAATCCCTTTTACCCACCTGCTGATGAAAAACGATAGTGATGGTGATGATGAAAATAAGCCTGTGTTAATCCACAGTATAATCTATCTGTGTTCCAAATTTCATCAAAATCCGTGCAGTAGTTTTGGCGTGAAAGAGGAACAAACATCCATACACATCGCATTTATAGTATTAGTAGGATATAATTGGTTTTATCAGATTCTCTGAAGTAAATATTGGGGAAAAATACAAATCAAAGCATTAGTAAAAAAAGCGAAACTGGTACTGTAGACATCAGAAATACTAAAGGATTCTTATTCAAACACACCGTCTCGATCACAGCCTCAACATCAATTATGAATGTTTAACTACTAAGCTACATTAAGTGAACTGAGGCAATATCTTTTTTTATTGAAAATAGGAAGGCATTTGACCACTATCTCACCTGATGTTAAGCGACGATGCAGCCTACGATGTATCACATTTGATAATCTTTTTAATTTCATAGTCTTATTAAGTTAACATCTTGTATTGCCAGTATGAAAATGAACTTAAAGCTGCTCTTACCTGTTCCATTACCTCTGGCGCCATCCAGCATGGTGTGCCTACAAACGTGTGCCTCACTTTTTGCCTGGATATGTCGCGACCTGTTGCCAGCCAAGCAGACACTCCAAAGTCTGCTATTTGAACAGTGCCATCTTCACCGAGTAAAATATTGCCCGCTTTTATGTCTCTGAAAAGAATATTGAGAAAGGTTTTCATGAGCATAAATTATATACCATATACAATCAGGATGGCTTTTTAGAAGCTCTATAATATTCTTATATTATTATTTACTAGGGATTCCTGTAAATGGTATTCAGTAAAGAGGAAATGAAATGGCTTAGTCTTGTTACATATTCATTTGTATGATTGAAAAATAATTTATTCATTGTTGTGATATTAAAGTGTACTTTGACAGACTTTTATTATTATTATTGTGTAGATGTATACAATTATTTCACATACACTACCAAATCATAAGGTAAAAAGCGAGTGTTAGCTTTTTTTCCCCATTATTTTGTATGCACGTTTTCCTTTTGATACTCACATTATATAACATTCATATGGGTCTTAGCATGTTTTATATAAACCGCACAGCTGTGTATAAATATGCTAATTTATTTGTGAAATTGCAAAGGTTTGGAAGACACTAAAATGTTTGTAAATTAGATTCAAGAAAACAGAAGTGGTAACTGACAAATCTCTCCTTTGAGGTTCATCACAATCTAAAAACAGATTGGTCCTTACGCAAAGCATATAATGATATAATATAATATTTATGGCAATACCACGACTTTTTACTAATAAGTTTTAACGAGAATGGAGAACAAGACCTACATAAATAACTTGACAAAGTTATTTTACAGATAAACTCCGATCATTTATGCTTGATGGACAATTTACGGTATCTATGTATCTCTCATATGATCAGCACAGCAATGAATTACTGTAAATATGTAGTTATTTACATCAATTGCACAGTAAATAGATGTCTCGCTAGCACTGACGTTATACCTACTCAATATAAAGTATTATTATTCATTTGCAATAGAAACTGGATAGGATTTAGAGGTCTCTGCAATGAGATTGATGGCTCACTTCATAGTTCGAATTTATTTTGATCCAGGGCCAGTTTAGACACGCCAGCTGAGGTGCCAGGACGGCTGAGGAGTAGCGTATTGAACGCTACTTTTAAATGGTCACAGTACATTGCAAGCAAGCTCAGCTTCAAGGAACACAGATCTGGTTGCTTAAGACCAAAAGCAACTAGATTAATATAAGATATAAGAATATGTCTTATCAATGTGATGAAATCGGCGGCCGTTTTATTAGGCCTGCCAATTCAATCACTCAAACTCTGTTGACTTGGCAGCAAGTCCTGACAGAGATACATTTCATACCTTCAAAAAACTTCTATTTTGTTCTGGTTTGAATGTTAGGATTAAAAATTGTGAATCAATTACATTCTATCAAAGCATACACAGATTCGCATACTTGAGCAATTCTTGCAATTGTTTTTTTTAGTTGCATTATTATCAGCATAGGCTCATAATGTGTAGCACATTCTGTCACACCAGGGAGGCAACCATTTGTGGGGGACGCCAGCACAGAACAGACAACACTACTATGCAATTAATGTAAGTTTGAAGGGCAGTGACTGAAAGCCTGATAAATTACTTAAATCACTAATCATAATCCTACTATTCTTCCTACTAATATTATAAATGCGAAATTGTGTGTATATGTGTGTATGTTTGTTACTTCTCACACTCAATGGCTACTCCAATTGGAAATGTTGGCAATAGAGGCTTAATAATAAAATGCAGGCACATGTCTAAGCACTTAAATGGTAGTCTTAAAAAATTCAATTTACTCACTTACATATAGATTACAATACATTGTAACTGGTTTATGATA
Organism: Apeira syringaria; assembly: GCA_934044485.1. Taxonomy (NCBI): domain Eukaryota; kingdom Metazoa; phylum Arthropoda; class Insecta; order Lepidoptera; family Geometridae; genus Apeira; species Apeira syringaria. Next base: position 5,823,018 of record OW203655.1, on the reverse strand, counting down.
TAAATGCATGAGAACCCAGAAATTGAATAACAATGCCAGCTTGTATTTGGATAGCTTTCAGTAGTAGTGACATTATACAATAAAAGTTCGAAATATCCAAGCAGATTAGGATGTTGAAATGGCATGTCAGGGCACATATCAGGCAAGACTTATTTCCAATAAAAGCAAATAGTTTTTCAGGTGGAGACAACAGACTGGTACGCTCAGCATAGTACATCAACCAACTAAATGTACAGATAACCAGCAAAAGTTGAGGGAAAAGGTTGAATACAGGCTGCCTCCAAGTGGTCTTGTGGAGATTGATAATGGTGTGTTTGATGCCTTAACAGCTTGATAGATTTGACTGAAATGCAGAGTATAGGTACCTTATAACGTAGATTAAAACATAGGCTACTTTTATCCCCAAGACATCGATAGTTCCTCTAGGATACAAGAAAAACTTAATAAATATCCTGTATGTGAAAATGTGAAATCATAATAGACAGCTATTATGATTTCACACCTAAACCACTGATCCAATATTGATGAATTTTGGTTTTGAGGTGGATGGGACCTTGGAGAAGGACATATGCAAGAAGTATGATTTGCCATAAGATAATTTGAGGTAGGATTCCACCCAAATGGGTGAAAACTCAAAGCACAGCTAGTTAATAATATATGAATATTAGTAAGAATTACTTACAATAATAAAATGTTTATTATTTTACCTGTGAATCTGTCCATTGCTATGAAAGTATTCCAAGCCTTTAAGGACTTCTTTCAAAACAGTAGCAATAGTTGCTTCATCAAACACACCATGCTTACAGTTGGTAACTTTCATTTTATATTTTATCACATCCAGTAGACTACCACCTGAAAAAGTTATTTATAAATGATGAAATACTTTCAAAAATAATGTTAATACTAAGCAAATATTTTCAATATAGCAGTTTTAAAAAAGAGTGAATCACTTTTTTTGTTTAGGAATTAATGGATGCCTATCAAAAAATGCAAATCATTGACACAGTGTGGGGCAATTGAAACTTTAGTACCTTCTAGCAGTTTGAGAACCAGCCATAATTCATCCTTCACAACGAAACTTGTGTAGTATGTGACCACATTCTCATGGCTGCAGCTTGACATAGCCTGAAGTGAAATATTATAAGCATTCATGTCTGGATTTATCTACACTAATATTATAAAGAGGAAAAATTTATATTTTTGTATGTTCCTAACAGAAGAACTCAAAAACTACTTGACCTATTTAGAAAATTCATTCAATATTACAAGTCTACATTATCTGTGAGTACTTTAGGACATATTTGTTACTAGGAAAAAAATTTGAGATCCCTACTAAGCTTCAATAATGTAACAATATGAAGCCAGGCTGGGTCGCTAGAGTAGTAAATAATAGGGTGGGTTACTGATGTGCATTATACAGTACAGTACATATAGGCCTTGCTCTCAGAGTGAAGATTAATTGCTATGACCATCAGTTAGTTGGCCTTAACTAGTGGCCAATCTAATGTTGAAGTTTATAGACTGGCTTGATGATTATTGATAAAGACAACCAGGACCGGTGGTTTACTCTGCCTTCCACAACACTATCAGTTACGTAAACAAGTTGTGACCTTACAGTGTAGTAAGATATTTTATGGTTTGATAGCTATACTTAGGTAAACACAAGTTTATATTATGAATGTGAGTATTGTTAAATGAACATGTACTGCTACCCTTGAGATCTGAGTAAATCAGTGTTAGACCAACTTGCTTGTTTTACTTTATAACGAAAGAAACAGTGGACTGATTCCATTTTACTATATACACCGCGTCTATACATATATCTGTGAAATCGATACAGAAATATTATTTTTATGAATTTTCTCTCTAACTCATTTGTAATGCCTTGTGGTGAGAGATGGCATGTTTTCTGCACATTTTCTATTTGGTAACACTCTTACATGACTTGAAGATACCTTCTTCCAGCATAATAGTTTATAAAGTAGCATAATAGCAGCATAATAGTTTATAGTATCCATAGCCGCCATATTTAGGGGTGGGACACTGTAGGTATGCATGTTTATTTCGTAGGTAGGTATTTCTTGTCCTGTGTTTTTTTAGTCGTAGGTTTTACTACATACAGTGTGGCTTGAGCTTCATAAACGTATGGATAGGTGATAGGTAATTACCAGAATTTCTTTCAGAAGTTCGTCCATAGATGTGTTCCATTTTTCCAGGTGTATCCTTTTGATGGCACATTTCTCTTGCCTGGGATGGCAGAAAGCGCTAAAAACTACTGCAGTGGCACCGACGCCTACAAATCAACTCGGCATTATAAACATTCAAATTTAGCAATTACAAACTCAAAACAAACAAACCACTAAAAGTACGTCATCGAACAAACATTAGGTAGGTTCCTAGATTGAATTGTATGTGAGCAAATAAATATATCCGAATGAATTTATTCATTAACTATCACTATACACATGGTAGATTTACGACGACACCGATAATTAGCTTTGTTATTATTAATACTTATTATAATTGAAAAATATATTCAGACCGCGAGATATATCTTGAGCTGTTCTAGCGTCAATAAGGCTGAATCAAAAAACATCCAAAAATTATTAAAACGAATTAAGAATTAAGTCGTTTTATTACATACCGATAACTTCAATAAGTTTATAATCAAATTCGCAGTTAGGCCACGAACCCGACGCACTTTCTATGGCCGCCATTTTGCAAGTGAATAATTTTGACAATCTTCCATTAAGAGCCGCAGCCGTTCCGATGGACGTAGTTCGATGTCCCGTCCGAGGACGGACGAACAGTGTGGATATTTGATGGTCGCCTGCTCCAAATGACTTCTGAAAAAATATAATAAGCATATGTAGCATTTGGATACGTAATGTTTTATGGGTACTAGTGTACATGTAACTATTATAATTATGGGTTTAATAACTGTTGATTATGAGTCAAGGAATGGTTTAATGCGGTTAGAGAAACGTAATCGGGATAGCATTTTTTGAATAAAAAGTAGGGGTGTATTTCATATTGAGCTTTGAGCGCTTTGAGCATAGAGCGTGCGTGCAGTCATTCCAAAATGCACTGACAGCTGCACACAAAATTTATATGACATCATCCATGACGTCATCATCCTGTGGTTAGAACGCTGACGAGTACGACGTAGAGCAGCGTGAGGACGACGGACTACAAATATTGTAACTAATTTTATATCATAATGTACCCATATTCATGCAAATAAAGTGATTGATTTTGATTTGATTTAAGAGAATCTGTCGAAAAATTGGTAGTCCGTCCACAAAAAAATAAAAACGTATTTTTATTTATCAGAAAAAATGACGCATTTAGTGCCCATGAAGTACAGAAGTGAATGATTTAATTTATGAATGTAATGGGAACTGACATTTAAAGAATTCGCGCGCATTCACACACAAAAAGCCGTTCCGATTTGCTTACGAGCGTCAGCACTGTCAGTACTAAATTCATCTCGGAACAGCTAAATCCTTACGTACGAATTGAAACGCAGCCTAGTAGTACTTAGGGCTAACGTTCCACAAAACTTTCCTCTTTGCCGAGCTAGGGCTGACCGCTGCAATCCAAAACGGGTAATTATCACCCGACAAACGGTAACCATTAGGTACTCTGTCTCGTTCCAAAACCCAATCTTGAAAATTCAAGTTGCCAGTTTTGGAACTGGCACAATTTTATCTGACAGTTGAATTCTATTAACCTGGAAAAATCAGGGATAATTAATACCCTACATGACATTGACAAGTGGCCGTTCCAGACTTCAAATTTACTTGACACTCATTGCTCGGAGTTACAAGGAGTAAAGTGTTTTGGAACGCAACCAGGGGCCTTACGATCAGATGCTATCAGCTTTGCAAAAACCATGCAAGTTCCGAGCATTTCTAAAACCTGGCTTAAACATGCCAGAGAAAATAACCGTTCACATTTGTGGATATCAATGTTCAAACCGTTCACCTCAAGGAGCGTGATGTCGTGGTGATGGTATGATTTCACATTGAGCGGTTTAAGTCAGGTTTTAGAACTGCTCGGAACTTGCATGGTTTTTACAAAGCTGATAGTAAGGCCCCAGTAGTAATGATATGCTGCTTCCAATCTATTTAATTGATGTGTAGGTACTAGGTATAAAATGAAAATACTTGATATGGATTATTTGACCAATGGGAAATAATCCATATCAATGGAGGTAAGGTACTTCCTTTTATTAAGGGGAACATTCCAATGTCATGAAATTCACAATCTAATGTGTCGATTGTTTTTACATTAGGCCTATGATACATAAAGTTATCTTTTTCTTAATTAAAACCTGTGTTACTCCCAAAGCTTAATTATGATTAATACCGATGTGACTGCTTCAGTTATCTGACGGTAAAATCCTCGATAAAACACTATTAAGTACCTATAGTTACCTAAACTTAATTTACTTGCCCAAAACTTAGTGTTTAAGTTCGTAAGTATCGGTAGGAATATTTTACGAGCCATCAATTATAGGTAACTAGCTGCGCCCCGCGGTTTCACCCACGTGCACTATGTTATTCCCGATAACTCAGTTATCCCACGGAACCGTACTTCTCCAGGACAAAAAGAAGCCTTGATCTGACATATTCAGAAATTTTTAATGAATATGTTTAAAACTAGCTGACCCGGCGAACTTCGTACCGCCTAATGCCCGGTTTACATTATTCCAGTACAGCGATCGAAACCAGCGCTGGATTGCTTACTGTAAAAATGTAAACCAGCACTGGAATGCACTGAATCCAGTTAGCATTCCAGTCCAGTATCTGGATTGGCGGTCTACTTTTGAATCCAGTGCGACCAATCCAGTGCAACTGGAATAATGTAGACGGCCAATCCAGTGCCATTCGAAACTGATCTCTTCTTGAAATCATTGTTACTGTAATGTTCACACTTCAACGGCCTCCAAATAACTGGAATAATGACGAATAACGTTACAGATCCAGTCCAGCACTGGACTGGATTCTCGCTGGATCACTGGACTTGAACAATATAAACGGGGCATTACAGTCGATATTTATACTAACGTCACTCAATTGTTTTGCCTTCCCGGAACCTCTCCACTAATACTTAAACTTTACGGGTAGGTAGGTATTAAAGTTCAAATTTACCCTTATGTATTATTACGAATCTTTAGTATGGGAATATAGAAAAGGGCTGTTTTTATCACCCGACTTTTTCAGGTATTTTTTTAATTTTTCTCTCCGTAAGAACCATCCCCGTACTTCAAAGAATATTATAAAAAAAGAATTAGCGAAATCAGTTTAGCTGTTCTCGAGATTTGCGCTTAGCAACACATTCAGCGATTCATTTTTATATTAAAGAAAGATAGTTGTAACATATTACTGATAAGGACGGCTATGGATTTTAACTGGATGAGCAAATACGATATTAAGACAAATTGCAAATGAAGATTATCTAATTTTTAAAATACTAACCTGACCTAACCTCAATGTGCTAGTTTTAGGAACAAAGTTCTATGCGAATCCATATGCTATGAACAATTTTAAATTGTTTCTTTTAGCGTGGGTGTATAGAAATAAAATCAGGTATTACGGGATTTTTCCATGAGGTTGTGTGAAATTAGAACAAAGGTTCGGTGCTAATTAATTTTTAATTTTATAATTTAGCTACTACCTGCAGCTGCTGGTAGGGTTTATACGAGTATGTAAAATTGACGTAGTGTGTTGCTTGTCAACTTTTGTAGGCGCTTAATACTAAACAGTGGGTCTGGGTTTATCCAGTACATAGTTGCTTTACGTATGGTTGCAGCGCTTGCGCTGCTTGTTTTGGTTAAGCCCAGACCTTCCTTACTCATCCCGTGATGGGTAGGGAGGCTACGGTCTTGGGGGAAGCGCAGGTCGTGATGATCCTCAAGGCGAGTCTAGCAATTACTTTGTCGCAGTTCTGCCTGTTATTGGCCTAATTCCCTCTGAAATAGACGTAACTAACATCGTCCGGCGCCGCGTGTCTCATATCTATGTAAGTTTATTTATATGCATTTATTTATTTATGTTTATAGTATTGTGGCCCGGACTGCTCCCGACATGCTTTGCCCGCCAAGCCGACGAGGAGCGGTCCAACAGACGGTAGGTTACGGTGCTGCAAAGCACTGAACTGAAGGGGGCAGCGATGCCGTGTTAGATGGCGATGCAGCTGAGGAGGCGCTGCGGCAGGAGAGATTCAGTTCGTAACCTGCTGTGGGGCCGATGGGGCCGACGTTGGCAGCCGAAGCGGCTGGCGATGGGGCTACTACATCTGGCCCATCGCTAGGGATCACGAGCGTCGGATGTGGAAAGTCTGGCGTTCATTGTACTGTGTGGTTTCTGGGGTGGTGCGGCCGTGCTCTTGGTCCAGGCGCGGTCGCGAGGGGAGGGTCATCCTTCCCCTGGAGTGGTCTAGAAACAGACGGCCGTGAGGGGGGGGGGGGGGGGGCAAGAGGTCTCCCGATGACGGGGGATCGCGGTGATGCGATGCTGGAGCGAGCCCGACACACCCCACCTTTTTTTTTCCGGTAGGCGGGAGTGCGTAAATTCATTTTCACCACGTAAAAAAAGGCTAGTAGTATTTTAAAATTTAAATAATCTTAATTTGAATCTGTCATAATATCTTATTTGCTCATCCTAATATAATCTAGCTGGCCGCTAGTCGCCCTTCGCTGTCCAGAACTCATGGCCACCTGACCTTTTTGCGTCGTTTATAAGGCTTTATTCATCGGGCTAGGCAAGTAATGAAACGTCATCGATCCAAGTCATTTGCCTAGTTGTTTAATCAAACGGTACAGACTTCGACAAGTTGTTTCACACTTTTGAGTGTTCGAATTCGGTTCCAATATAGGGTAAAAAATATTTTTTCCCGTTTCGCTTTTGCTACTCACGGGATCAATTGTTATTGTGTATGTGCATCGATGTCTTCAACCGCAACTATAATATCGTCGAGGTATGCTTAGCACTATTCAGTTATTGGAGTGTATAACTAAACACCGCTAGTACGATTTTGATGAAATTAAAATGGGACCACCTCGGAAGTTTACTCTATCAAACAGTTAAATAATCATTAAAATCGGTTCATAAACGACGAAGTAATCCGCGAACACACATAAAAAAAACCTTAACCTCATTCTTTTTTTGAAGTCTATTAAAAATGCACCAACAATTCTCACGAGCAGCAACTGTATACATATATCGGTTGCATAGGGGGTCGGGACACAGAGACACTATTTCTCTGTGGGTTGGGACGAACGCTGAGATAGCAATCATCATTTCATCATCATCATCATTTAAGCCATAGGACGTCCACTGCTGGATATATGCCTCCCCCATATTTAATCTGTCCTGGTATGTCCTGTGCCCCTGCTGCTGCCCATCCTTCTGGTGCGTAATCCCTTTGTCGACTCTTACGACACCCACGGGAAGACATCAGGGGGGTACAATTCTAAGCCGGTACCCCATGGGCTGGAGATAGCAATAATAATATGTTTGCTTGCCTACAACGCTGTACTACATTTTCTCTCTACTTTTCTTATGACATAAATATAACAATGGATTGGATGCTTTATCCATTTATGATAGTGCAAACAATGACCAAGCCACAAGTCCCTGGCAGCTCCGCTATTCCTGGCTCCGGTAGCGGCCAGCTTAACGGTGGAGCAGGGGGTGCTAAGGATCTCTGACAGATTCCTGGTAACTATTCCCTCAATAGTTGACCTTTGGCCCTAGAGCCCCTGTGGCCGCTTCCACACGGTCTTTATGGATATCAACGGGGGAGGATATTGTCCAGCTGTGGACATCCTATGGCTGAGATCATGATAATGATGAAATTGCAACAATTAGATTAGGTTTGCCTGTTTTTAATTCCTTTTCGGGCGCCTGAAGGTTAAACAAAGACGACTTATGGGTTACGTAACATTTTATAAATATCATCTATCATCATATTGTAAAAGTTGTTTGTTTTAAAAGGTTTTGAAACACGAAAACAAAGGTTAAGTTTATAAATAATCTCTGTAATAATAACTCATCTTAGTCAAGAATATATATAGAGTGGACGACTTGAAAAGCCGAAATGGGGAAGAGAATGACAATTAAATACCTACCTATTATGAAATTGTTAATAAATCTCAATCTTAATTTATTTACCTCGACGTTTCGACCAAGTTGCATTGATCGTGGTCACGTGGTCACGTGAGTTTATGCTCCAAGATCGCGGCGACCACTGACAACGTAACCGTCTGGCAGCGTAAACTCACCTGAGGATGAGTAACGGATATGCTCGAAACCTAGGTCAAAACTTCGACTACAAACGTGAGTAAAGCCGAATAATGTGTCAAACTCACGAGAATTTCCAATCAAAAATTGTTTTCATGCTTTTCTAACAATCACTATTTGCAAGCAAACAATTTAGATTACCTACATCTAAAATGTTTGTTTGCATGGGCAGCGTGTAAACATAGTTAAATAATTGTTAACTTTACGCGTGTATTTTATTTACTTTTCTAAGAAAAACATTCTTCTTCTGGCATGGTAGGATTTGGGAGGGCTGGGATAGCGGGCGGAGGAAATACACAATACACACCAAGTGGGACGTCAGTGCAGGGCTGCGTTCAGGAGCGGCTTCGGCCAAGCCATATCTTGCTCTGACAGCGGATATGCGGCGTTCACGAGCTCAATTAGACCATTATTTGCTCCACCCAATATTTGATCATGACCGTTCACGTCAACTTGTCACACCAAATTATGGTCGACTAGACCATAATCTTTCTACCTCTAGAATCGATCAAATCTTGATCGGCTGTCAAAAGTGACATATTCAGTGGTAACTATTACGTGATCTATGATCAATGTAAGTGACTTATTCTTCTTCTTCTGTGACATGCTATGGTGTAGCCGTTCGTGAGACATCGATCAAATATTGGTCTATCAATATTTGGCCGAAGCCGCTCCTGAACGCAGCTTAGGACTTTTCACCCCCTACATTAATAAGAATAAGAATTGGAGTATTTTGGACGAGACTTTGTCAGGGAGTTCTCGAATGCGAATACGAATTCGGTTCATCGATTGGCCTTATTCTTGAAATAGGATTTGTCTAGTTCATCTTTTAAGTAGAACTACTTAAAATACACACTAAACAAATCCTAGATTTTATATTGAGTGAAGCTAGTTTACGTGAATTTAGCGAAAGGAAGCAATGAACGAGGTAATAATGATATGGAAGTACAAGTTCTAAAGCAGTCATAACACATTATAACTATAGGTGCTTTTTACTATAGGTACTTAGAACTATTTTGATAATTCTTCCACCGCGTTTAAGGCAGGTAGCTTATCCAGTCACATTCTCAGTAGACGTATTGCGACGACTTAGTGTGTGTACTTCATTTTAGAACTATTTGAGTAAATACATATCGCTAATGTAGTAATTGCAGTATATACATTTCTAATGTGTATTATGCTTATAACATACCTGTCGAAAAATACCGCTAGTACCCTGGTCTGATAACTCGCTTTTACTATCACTGAAACAAACAAAAATGATATTTATCGAAAGCGGAGATAATTTCTAAGGTTGTCTCAAAGATGTATGGGCATATGTTATTACATTTGTTTATAAAACGGTAACGTAATATATAAGTTTGATTTAAAATTATTTCAATTAACTGCGTTCGACTGAACCTTTTTTTTAAAATTGGGGGCAAACAACCAGACGAACTGCTTGGTGGTAAGCGATAGGCGATGGCGGTACAAAGTTTTAGCAGTGTCATAGTGCCCTGTCTGACACTTTACTAAAACTTTGAGGACTCTGTTATTTTGTTATTTCCGGAGTAGCTACGATATACAAATAACGGTGCTTCTTTATTGGGTACTGCTGCGCTCCGCAGTTTTATCCGCGTGGTGATGAACATCGCTGATGATGGTGATGATGAAAATAAGCCAAACTTTCACATTTTTAATACTAGTAACGCCCCGCGGTTTCACCCGCCTGAATCACGGTTTTCCCGCTACATCAATGATTCCACGGGAATCATTGATGTAGCGGGATAAAAAGCCTATGTGCTATTTCAGACTATAATATATCTCTGTGCCAAATTACATCCAGATCCGTTCAGCCGTTCTGGCTGATTGAGTAACAAATTTCCATCCATCCATCCATACAAACTTCTACATTTATAATATTATATATGGGATATATGGATCATAAAACTTGTTTCCTTTCTTTTGTTTTTTTTTTTGAAAACCCAAAATGTGGAACGGAAAGTCGGTACCATGATAGTTCACAAAAGTATCTAACATGACAATGTTGTGCTCAAGGTACCATCTCGTACTTCGATAAGGCTCTTTCACACTTTTGAGTGTTGAAGTCGGATCCATTGTTTGGTATTATTTTTTTACCCTTTGCAGTGACCTTTGCAACTCACGGGATCAAATTGTCATTGTGTATGTTCTTCGATGTCTTCAACCGTTACTATAATATCGAGGTATGCGTAGCACTATAACTAAAAAATTCTCCGATTTTGATAAAATTTAAATGGGATCACCACGGAAGCATACTCTATCAACACCGGCGGGCGCAGCTAGTATTTTCATGTTTTTATTATAGCCGTTAGTCATTGTCCTTGTCTACCCAATCTAGCATATTTAAAAATAAATGAAATGCGTTAATTTATAGAAGAATATTCGTAATATCATCATATAAATCGTGGACAAAAAATAAGTTTGAAAAAGTGTCACCAAAGACATCTTGTGTTCAGGTAGCAGTCCTTGAGAGCCAGTAAACATTTTAAGTCTAGCATGATTACATCCTCGACAACATCGTCACAGACCGTCTAGTGAGATAGTAGCATGGATTTATATATTATATACTTATGTATAGGTTCGTGGATAGTAGTCAAACGCTAGATTTATAAAGTAGAAAGAAATGTAGAAAAGACAGAGAGCTTGAGATTATACGGAATAATTTTTCCGTGTGTTCTCAACCAGAGATAAAAAAATGTACCATTTTTTGGTACACTGGTAGTTTTCGCAGCACACGCGAGCAAAACCGCTAGCTAGTAAGCTAGTAATAAGGTTCTTAAGATTTAAATGCATACTTTAAAGTTTGGACAAAAACTTGGAATGTACTGTTCTTGTGCGATAACGACGAAGAACTTCGTACGTCCTTGCTTCAAATAGAGAAGAAATATGCACGGCAACATATAATGAAAGAGTTGCCTTAAGCACGCTGTAAACGGGATATTCCACTTTGATGACTTTGAGGAAGTATTTTGGCTGTGTGCTCACGGCAGAGATTAAATTTTATTCCACTCTCAAACCTAGAATACTACATCGCGCTGGCACGGATTTAATAAAAATAGATTTAGGCTGGCAAACTATATCAATGAAGGTAAGTAATTGTTTATAAAAGGTATTAAATATCTGTATTCTGTAACTGGCAATTAAATTTATGATATTTTTGATGTCTCCGTTTTGTCATACTTTTATAGAATGCTATAAAAAACCTTTGATGATTTTTAATTTAGATATTGAAGAGGCGGATTAGATATTTACAGGTCGACATTTCATTCTGTTATTTCCAGGAATAATCACGGTAAGAGTCGGTACCTACTTAGTTGATAACGCTCTATCAGGCTGTTAGAGCTGATGACCAATACAGAAAATTAAAATAACGTCCGCTTTCGAATAGCATGGATACGACACCTGATGTTAGTTCTTTTCTAAATAAATTTCATAATTATTTTTAATTGAGCGAATCGTGATAATTGACATACGTCAGGGATTTGCTGTATTACAAAGTATAAGTTAACTTAGCAAACCTATAACTTTTCTAATAGATATATAATAATAATTATAAATGTTTTATTTCGGGTGGTAAATTCCCATAGCAGTAGTACACACAAAGTCAAAACTAAACTAAAATATAACTAAAAAATAAAATGAAGCAGGTATGTATATGGTACCTACTTCGGTCATCTAAGTCGGTCTAAGTCATCTTAAGTCTAACTTTAAAATTATGTCATAATATAATAATATATCATATATAGGATTATTTAAAAATCTTTATTATATATATACAGGATTTGATCAGACATGATCATTTTTTTTAACTGTATAAATCTAGCGTTTGACCACTATCTCATTTGATAGTCAGTGACGATGTGGTCGAAGATGTTATCACGCTAGATCTATAATTCTCCATGACCATGATCATGATTCATGCCATCCTCATAGGTTTATAAAGCTTTGTTATGATATTTACAGTTTTATTAAATATTTAAGTACATAAGTATACTGACTAATTAGTGATAAGTTAAAATTATTTTTTACCAAATAAGGAACTTCATGCATATGATATTGTTAATTGTTCTGTAAAGAAGAATTGTAACGAAAATAACCTTTAAAATCTATTTGCGTTATTGTGCAACTTTCTAAACCAGACCTGAAATAGAAAAGTAGAAATATCAGTTAAAATCACTCAACACAATAGAAAAAGTGTTTTGTTCAAAACGAAGCGAAAGCCTAAAGAAAATTTAAAAAAATACTATTCATAGAATAAAAACGGAAGTAAAAGATGATTTGTAATATCCCTGCAGAATTTACAGGGTGTTTTTTATCGGATACATTTCGGGGAGTGTGCTCTGGAGTTACATAACTTGGTTCCTCCTTCCCCATTCCATCAAAGAACGACGAAACGGACTGCAATGCAACATCCATATATGGTAGACGTTCCAACCTGTCGCACGAAGCGTATTGCTTCCACATTCAAAGTGCGTACAGCTAACGAGTGGAATTAATTGCCTTAATCTGTGTTTCCACATGGGTACTATCTGGGCATCTTCAAGTCACGAGTGAACAGGTTCACAGATACATCTTCTAGGCAGGCGTGAATCATCGTAGACCGCACTACACTTAACATCAGGTGAGATAGTGGTCAAACGCCACTCTATAGTGAATATAAAAAAAAAAAAAAAAAAAAGATATTAACCTTTATCGGATAATAAAACGATCTGATATTTATAATATGCAAACAATTAAATAAAAGCCATGTCTTATCCTCACTAATATAACTACCGAGATTAACTTGAACATTTTTATTAAAACACTTTGACAATTGTAACGGATTGAGATAATATTTTGCTGTATAAAAAGGGAAACCGAAATGGGAAAGGGCTCATAAACAAAATACCGACAAGCAGATCGGTTTGTGTTGAGTAAAAAAAAAAAGAAAAAAATACAAAGTACAAGAATAATTATCTCGTCAGCACCATGCCGTTCTTGAAACAATGGATAATCAAGGTAAGGATTTCTTAAGACTTCAGATAGTTTTTTCCTTTATTTCATTCTAAAGTAAGGCAACTAATTGTTTAAAAAGAACCAAAAAATAGCTCAATCTGCTAAAAAATTCGCACAGGTAAAACATTTCAAAATCAAAAATTATAACTATCCCTAATTTTTCGGAAAATATAATTATTACCTATGTTGCCCGGGGAAAGTGTAGCTTCCCAACAGTCAAATAATTTTTCAAATCGGTTCAGTAGTTTCGGAGCCTCAGCGATGTAAAGAATAACTTTTGGTTACATTATTTTAGTTTTAGCACGGTTCTCTATTTTTTTTGAAAATATAATATATCCTATATCATCGGGGAATAATGTAGCTTCGCAATAGTGAAATAATTATTCAAATCCGTTCTTTCCTCCAGTACTTTCGGACCCTATTCAATGCAAACAAACAAACAAACAATAAATCAAATCTCTTCTCTTTATAATATTAGTATAGATAATAATAGATAAAAAAATACATCGCGAGTGGTCTGGCCAAAACTCTCAGTTTTTATTAAACATTAAACTCATAAGTTTAACAAATAAATTTAATACTATCCGAAAGTATGAAGCCTGTAGAATATGTTGAGTTCTCTATTTTCCTAGCGTAACTACTACAATGGATGTAAACAGGTAAGTCTACACTAGTATAAATAAAAAAATAAAATAACTAGTATTTACTCAATACTAGTTCTTATACCTTTTGGTTGGCTATGATTATTAAAGTCTAGTTCCTAGGTAGGTCTAGGTAGGCACCTAGGAATAGGTGTTCCTCCATGAATCAATTAGGTACTTTACCTTTTAGTTTCTCCGTATTTTCCTTGAGAGCTCTTCCTGTTAACGTTGTTGTTCTGACACACAGCATTGGGTTTGTAAAAAATACGTCTGCGCCTCATTTTGACCACGGGACACTGTAAAACAGACCAAAATTTAATTAACAAAGTAAAATACTGTACTATTTTATTAATTAGTGTTAATTTACATTTATAATATTAATAGCATTTATAATATTAATGAATGGATATGGAGGAGCGATGATCATTCTATCATCGGTCAACCAGACGTACGACTATGCGCCATTGCTACCCCGCTAGATATATCACCGCTACGCACGAAGCGTTTTGCTTCCACTTTTATAATGCGTACTGCCAGGAAGTGGAACTCACTGCCTGAGTCTGTGTTTCCCGATAGGCTATCGGGAAACACAGACTCAGCCCCGCCGCGCCCCGCTAGATATACCACCGCTACGCACGAAGCGTTTTGCTTCCACTTTTATAATGCGTACTGCCAGGAAGTGGAACTCACTGCCTGAGTCTGTGTTTCCCGATAGCGTATCGGGAAACACAGACAAACACATATTTGGTTTACCAACGAATGTTTAGTTAAGTTACATTTTGGCTGAGTTATAAATTCTTCTGTTTCTTAAAGTAAGAGGAAGTTGGCCTTATTCCAGCCAGTAATCTCCTAATATATAAAAATCTCGTCTCAGGTTTTGTTATCAAATTCCCCTGCTGCGGCTTGCATGGCTCCACTCTTCTAACCCACCTCCATTTTATATCGTGACTTTAGTATTTTTGTTTGATCAAATATCCAAATATTTTTGCCGTCAATCATTGACGTGAAGTGGTTGACATGAAGCGTTGCTCGTTTCAGTTTGAAATTTCGATAATTTATATAGCAGAACAACGTTTGCCAGGACAGCGAGTATAGATATATAATAGGCATACGTACGTACGTATACAGGGTGGTTTTTTGAGAAGGGCGATGACGGCCAAGTCCGAAACCACGAGAGTTAGAGAAAAGTCGTGAAAGGAGTCATGCCCTCGATTTAAATGAAAACAATAACTGCATATTTATTTGTTTCAAAAATATTTACTTTTCGATGGAAAAGGACCCGAACGATTTGAAACAAAAGAAAAAAATACACCTTGTTATTGAACCAATGGATTCTGTTACTGATAACGATCACAACCTTTTGGTTTGGAGAGATAAAGAGGTTCTATGGACCGTTAAGCTCTTGGAATGGCCAGTATTCGGCATCAACATCAACGGCGAGTACATCACTCACCTTCGGTTTGCCGACGATATCGTGATCATGGCAGAATTGATGGAAGACCTCAGCATGATGCTCGAAGGCCTAAACAGAGATTCTCTAAGGGTGGGCCTTAAAATGAACATGGAAAAGACGAAAATTGTGTCAAATGCCCATGTTGCGCCCGCCCGCACACAGTGATGACTTACGGATCCGAAACGTGGTCTCAGACTATGGGCCTCCTGAGCAGGCTCAGAGTCGCAGTACGAGCTATGGAGAGGGCTATGCTCGGGGTTTCTCTACGAATGATGATGGTGGTGATGACCTAGACTGAATGGAAAATTATTATTTTTGTTTTAATCCACCAGGTCCATTTCCCATGTAGACCGAAAGTCACCAGGCTAGGAATCTTATCATGGCATCCTGGAGAAATCTTGAAAACTCTTCAACATATAGACACACATTAAGTAAAAGGATTTTTTCAGGAAAATGTTCCTTGGATTACTTGTGGACGTGAGTTAGCCAGTATAAACTATGCCGTATTTAAACAATTTGAAATAGAAGGAAATAGTTTTGAATTAATGCGAAATCGTAACATGTTTTTTTTTATAACTAAAAGCCTTTAAGCGTAGTTGATATTAGAACCAATCGACCAAAATCGTTGTAAGTATAATATAGAAATAAATTGGGAATATAAATTTGCTCACAAACTGTGTCCATTTATCTTTATCACAACACATTCAAAACTACAATGGGTTAACTATTATAGAGTGCACTACGAAGTGAAACTAATCCGGAAAGATAAGAAAATGAGTAGTGTGGAAACCCATTTCGTTTTATACAAGTTGCAATTCCACACGATTAACAGTTTGGTATACTCACCTATAAATAGCGCTCAAGTCTAGCCATCAAATAACGACCAGCTTTGAGCCTGGTATTTTTATGTGTCGTATATAAAAATCGCTCGATATATATATATCTCGTAGCGATCACTTCCAGGCAATCTTGAACGGAGAGGAACTATTACAGTTGTGAAGGCGGTAGCGAGTTAATCTATATTCGACTGGCCGGTTGGCGCAGCTGGTTGCACTCTGCCTTCTGAGCCGCTGGTCCCGGGTTCGATTCCCGGACAGGTCAAACATTTGTGTGTATGAACATGTCTGTTTGACCTGTGTCTGGGTGTGTATATGTATTTAAAAAAAAAGTATATATATAAGTATGTATTTAAGTATATATATCAGTCATCAGGTTACCATAGTACAGGCTCTGCCTAGTTTGGGACCTGAAGACCTTGTGTGAATGTTGTCCCATATTATTATTATTATTTTGCAGCGTATTGAGTCTATTACATTATATTTAGCCTAATTAACGGCATCCTATATATAAATGCAAAAGTTTGTGTATATGTGTGTATGTCATTAACTCTTCACGCTCAAACGGCTACACCGATCTCGATGAAATTTGGTATAGAGATAATATAAACCCTGGATTAACACATAGGCTACTTTTATCTCGGAAAAGGTATAGTTGCGGTGGGATAATTGAGGTAGCGGAAAAAAATGGAAACCACGCGGTTATAACCACGGGGCGCTGCTAGTACTAGTACTAGTAGCTATATACATATATGTCGGAAAAGAAGAACGCCAAAAGGGTCGGGATGATATGGTAGTATCATTATTACAGCGATAGTCTGGCGGTAACGGTAACACACATTAACATTTCAAATTCTAATCCGGCCTAAATTCAGCAGTGGCGTCCCACGGCTGCACTGGTACAAGCTGGTATAACCTACAGTCAAAACCATACTTTACATTTAACGCTAGCTATTGGTAGTGATTTGCTTATTCAACAAAACTAAAATTTTGGAAAACTAAATCAGTTCTTTTACGGTTATTTAGTATAAGGCTCATAAATAACATCACTAAAATTAATTTTATTATTTATATTTGCGGCTAGTTTTAGCGAATTTAAGTCGCCACTTATTTGGTGCAAATAAGTGGCAAAACTAAAACTACCCGCAATTGGCCAGCAATGGAATAAAACTCGTATAATATTAGTGAGAGCGTCGTATGGAGTTATACGAATTTGAATTTTAGCGTAAATAGAATACGAGCTATTACAATTTGAAGAATTTTAGTGAATTGAAGCTAGTTCGTGTAATTAACAGAACTAGGGCCGAATTGTGTTCGAATATCTAACACGCTCCGAGATAGGTATAAATAATTTTCTAGATGTGTGTGCGATTGGCATTGTTAGGGGGCGTCGATTAATTACGTGAGGTGTTTAGGAGAGAGAAGAGGTCGAGCCGAACCTCACCCAATCTCACGTGGGGGGCAGAATGGTCTCAACAAATATCACGCATTTTTTCAACATTATAAAATTGCGAGACTTAACTAGTCTTATATAAAAATACAATCCAATTTATTACATCCAACTCAATCAACACATATTCCCTTATTTACATAAAAATATGCTCATCAATCTCACGTGTGATCAGGGGAACGGGGAGGAGGTTCAGGAAAATCTCGCGACATGTCACCAAGGGAAGAAGGGGGTCAAAATTACTTCATGTAATATATGAATCCCCCTTACTGACCATTATGTGATATAGTAATCAAAGGATGCCTCCGTAATATAAGAATAATAATAACATTTAGATACCTTGTTAATCACGTTTAGGTCAATCCAGTTCTTACGAAGGCATCACCTAGGCATGTATTTATTACAAGTATTAAAACTACGCAGATAACAATACCGTACTTTTACGTCACTCACTACCACACTATTAGGATAAAGTATATATTCACAAATGTAAGATCGTCTTCAATGATCGATACTTCATTATACGTTTATAGTATCAGGATACACAGCTAAGCGTTATTGGGTTTAATTTTAAATGTGTGCAGGGGGCACCCACCCACGCGCATTCACAGACCACACTGCCTATTGACCGGAGCAAGCAGAGATAGTCAACCGCAGGTTTTTATTAGCAAGGTGGGTGATGCGAGGGAGTAAGCGTCACAATTGAACCTAGTATGGCCAGACCGTAGGAACTATACTGCACTCGCCGCAAATGAGCGAGTACAGTTTCAATTTCAATTTTCAATTTTTTCAATTTTATTTATTTGGAATAAACTTAGTACTTAGTTACTTTACTAATTATACTAAGTGACTTAGTATAATTTCACTTACGGCAGTGCCCTTGTAACATATTTTTTATAATATTTTTTTATTCACAATTAACATTTAAAAAATAATCTAAAATACTTAGTTGAGCCAGTGGATTTGTTAGCCTACCATTATACCAACGTACAAATGTACGTTGGTGGTACAACGTACGTTGTCGTAAAAATGATACAATATGACACAATAATCCCAGTAAGCATGGGCATGCCTTTTGTATGTTCCATTTTAATATATTATCAATGATGTTTTACTAAAGATGACGTATATTCATGTTGCGCGGTGCTCAGATTTAGTTCCTTTACGACATAAACGTGCTTACTGCGACAGATAATACGGTACAAATAATATAGAAAATGATAGCTATATGTTTAGACTTGCGCTTGAAATACGCGTCATAATGAAAATTACTACAATTGACTTAATTTTGCTGCCTCAGTTTCCGCGCGCTTGTGCGACATCTACCTCCTGTATTATCATTGTATATTATACCTAACACGTACGTTTGCCTAACATAATAAGTAGATGATACATTTTTTGGATATATTTTTAGACTGATCTGAGTTAGTAAACGGTAAGAAAATTATATCAAATAGTTGGTTACTCCTGCAATTGTATTCCAGTACAATGAATGACTAACATTGTCGCCAATCAGGAAACACTGGAGAACCTAACTAATAATCAAATTGTGGCAGACTTTAAAGGGCACAGTTTCTGTTCGATAAAAAATACACTTATCGTAAGACATACGAGACACTGAATCATTTCAGAGCGTCTCGAGTTTTATTTTATGCGGTTCAAAAAATAAGAGATATACCTAACTACGCCGAGTCTTTAATTTATTCATTACTGATATTATCGTGCTATTTACCTGGTATTTCTTCATTTTATTTCTCGATATTTTCGGAATATGTAGTTGCATGCGCCATCTGTTTACAGTAAACTGGTGCACTCAGCTGTGACGAAATAGCTATATTGATTATTGCATAGTAACCATGCCTTATATCATTATGCAATTTAATATGGGATAATCATAAATTCTAAGTTGTTATTATAGCTATTGTAAGCATAATCTGGCGCCGAAGCTAAATCAGCTGAGCAACTGAAGAGGCAAAAAGATTGTAAATACTATACCCATAATATTTGAACTGTAATCTGGAGTCGAGACACTGGGCTCGGGCGTGACGGGGTTTTTATTGGATTTTTCATAAATTACTAAAACGCTGGATTAAAATCATAAATTATTTGAGAATCAGATGCGATGCGGTACGTATTTGGCTCAACCGATCAGCATTGCAATTCACCGGGGCAATGCTGCCAGCATTCTGGGTACGCTGCCAACTGGTAGCGGATTAAAGCGTTTTAGCTATCTATGGGTAGTAACAGCTAGTGGATTGCTTATATATTATTGTAGTATTGCATAAGGTGTCATTGTTGTTTCCTTTTAATAAAATCATCTGCCCTTTCTTAATATCTTGAACGGAACTTCATGATGATACCTACTGCGTAACTCATATTATGGAGAAAATTGAGTTTTTATGCCGTCATAACGCACTGTATGGTTTGCAGGTCAAGTTTCACGTACAGAAATTTAGATGAATCCTGAACAATTCAATGTTTACATTTTTAACCGACTTCAAAAAAGGAGCCTCCTCCTTTCTCAATTCGACCTGTATGTTTTTTTTAGTTTTTTTTTATGTTTGCTACCTCGTAACTTCCGACTGGGTATACCGATTTTGACCGTTCTTTTTTCGAAAGCTGGTGTTTCTCGTGTGGTTTCATTTAAATTTTATCAAAATCGGACAAGCGATTTTTGAGTTACACTCCAATAACTGAAAAGTGTGTGCTTATATCTAGACGATATTATAGTAGCGGTTGATGACATCACGGTGAACATACCTACACCACAATGACAATTGATCCCATCAGCAACAAAGGTCACTAAAAAGAGAGAAAAAAAAAATCTACCAAAGTATGGAACCGACTTCAACACTCAAAAGTGTGAAATAACTTGTTGAAGTCGGTACCATGAGCACAACATTTTAATAAAAGGGTAGGTGGCGTGGTGGTACCGGCCTATAATAGTACTCCCCCATCTCTTTCCTTGGGTGCCGTAAGAGTCGGCTAAGGTATCACATACCAGAAGGTGGGCAGCAGCGCCTTCTGAGGATCGAAAATCATACTGCGCTCGCCAACCCGCCTGCCAAGCGTGGCGAGAATTGGCAAATTCCCTCTATATGCGGGAGGTATCTGTCCAGCAGTGAATGTCTAATTGCTGACGAGAAGAAGAAGAAGGGTAGGGTAGGGTACCTATCCCATTGTCTCATATATTTTAACGTCACTAGTCACTAGCGTTGGTCTTGTGAATATATGACAAATGTACCAATAGATGTAGCACAGACCCATGACCGTGCGAAGCCAAGCAAGCATCTTTTTATAGCGATGGCAAATATTATCTTTTCAGACTTTGTGCATCTCCCTCTGTGTGGCCTCATCCTCCAGCTCGAATGAGGAGTTAGCTCGAGATTTCATCGAGCACGTGTTAAGGATACCTAATCCGGATAAAGTTCTCAACTCAGTCCTCGGTCGGCTCGAAAGGAACAGACATATGGGTCAGAACAGGCAGCCTATAAGCGACGACTCTGACTGTGATGACCCAACTGAGGTATATACCATTTTTTTATATTATTTATAGATACATAGTCATTGTTATTTCATTCCTTACTATTGTCGTATACACCTAGACGTAAGTATTTTTTGTAATTAATCAACATGTGCCGTGGTGGTACCGACCTAGAATAGTACTCCACCATCTCTTCCCGCGGGTGCCGTATGAGTCGGCTAAGGGACCACGTACCAGTAGGGGGGCAGCAGCGCCATCTGAGGATTGGAAATCATACTACGCTCGCCAACCCGCTTGCCAAGCGTGGCGAGTATTGGCAAATCCCCTCCTATATGGGAGAGGCAAATGTCCAGCTGTGGACGCACATGGCTGAGAGAAGAATCAACATGTTTATATTTTTAGTGATATAATATTTTTTCCTAAGCATGAAAACACCTTTCTCGCTTCACTGAAATCTTCAGAAATGGTTTGTCTTTAACAGATCGCTATGAGCGATAAGACCACTCATTGTTACACCTAGATATAATTTATGTGAATATTTTGTAAAATCTTCCTTTTTTGGTGTTTCAATAAAGTGTTTATCTATCTATCTATCGATATATATACATCGACTATGTCACATCCCATAAGAGTTGAAATAGAATCTTTCTGATATTGAGCTGATTGTATCATTCAAAACTTCTCTTTAAGAATTCAGCCCCATACATTGTCCCATTGGGAATAATATAATATGCGGGAATTACTCACGTAGTATGTCAGAGGGTTCCAACTATAGGTTCTACCACATACTGTGGCCTTTTTGTAGTAAGGAACACTCGCTAAAAGAGAACTGCGATGGGCTCCGCGAGCTCTTCGCAATCTCCTTTAAAAAGACCACCGAATGTGGTCCCATGGTAGTTGCTCCCGTGTTTTATTTATATTCATGTGTCAAAACCACGTCAGTTTTAATAACAAAATTGTCCCATTGACTTTACTATTATTCAGCTGACTATAAGCGGTTGTATATAAACTACTGTCACTTTTAACTTCACAATAATACAAATCTTTTAACCTTTTTTGTTAACAAATATATATTGACACAAGCGGTCTGCCCCGGCTTCGCACGGGTAAAAAATTTTATCATTAAAATCCGGGCTGATTTGTGAATCTAAACCACCCAGGGCGTCACCCAAACGCATACAACAATTCATTCAAATCGGTCCAGCCGTTTCGGAGGAGTTCAGTGACAACACACGTATACAGTAGAACTGTATATATAAAGATATTGTTTTATTGTAAATGAAATAATAATTATAATAATTGTAACAATACTATAATGACTTTAAAGAATTGTATTCAGCCTTAATTACAGAATTACAGATTCCACTTGACCATGTGTATACCTGTACATATAGGAATGATATTTTTTCCCAATGTTTTACTGATGCCCTCACTTTACATTTTTAGACATTACCAGAATACACAGAGTCTCTGCAGGCGTCACGGGAAAGAGACCTGCGACATCTTGAAACACAGGTGAGAAATCGGTACTTAGATCTACACTAATATTATAATGAGGAAAGATTTCTATTTTTAACCGTCTCCAAAAAATGAGGAGGTTGACTTCTCGCTTGATCCCGTGAGTAGCACAGGTCAGTGAAAAGGGTGAACAATTTTTTACCAAAAAAATGGAACCGACTAACTATTACTTTAACACTGACAAGTGTGAAATAACCTGTCGAAGTCAATACGACAAGTACAATATTTTGATAATTACTTTTGAACTATCATGGTACCGACTTTAACGAGCTATATACTTTAGAGTGTTGAAGTCGGTCCCATTTTTTTTAGTATTTTTTTTTGTACGAATATAACCAATAAATACAAAAATAACGGTACCAATTTCGAAAATTATTTAACACCAGCTGCGCCTTGCGGTTGTACCCGCGTGGTGATGAAAAACGGTAATGATGGTGATGATGAAAAATTACCTATGTGTTAATCCAGGGTATAAGCTATCTCCATACTAAATTTCATCGAAATTCGTGTAGCCGTTTGAGCGTGTAGAGGTAACACACATACACACAAACATTCGTATTTATAATATTAGTAGGATAGGCTATATTTGTAGCCTGAAAACATTAGGGAACCTTACACAAACTTCAATAATGTAACCATGCGAAGCCGATATCTTATTTGTATCTTTATCAACAGCTCACAGCGGGTTACTGCTAAATATACTGAATTATTTCAATATTAATTGAAAATTAATTTATTTTAAGGCCGTGGTGGTACCGGCCTAGAATAGTACTCCCCCATCTCTTCCCGCGGGTGCCGTAAAAGTCGGCTAAGGGACCACGTACCAGAAGGTGGGCAGCAGCGCCTTCTGAGGATTGGAAATCATCCTGCGCTCGCCAACCCGCATGCCAAGCGTGGCGAGTATTGGCAAATCCCCCCTATATGGGGGAGGCATATGTCCAGCAGTGGACGCACATGGCTGAGAGAGAAATTTCAATATTTATTTTTATAAATGTTTCTATTGACGTTTATGTAGATATTATTACATCTAGGTACATAATCACCAAAATGCTGGCACATATTTGGCTCAACGAATCAGCATTGCAATTCAACGTGGCAATGCTGCTAGCATTCTAGGCACGCTGCCAGCCGGTAGCGGGTTAGAACTTTTGAGTTATCTATAGGCTACTAATAGTGTGTATACTAGTAGTGTGTGTACTACTAATAGTGGATTGTTCAAATGTTATTGTAGTAGCTGCAGTATTGTAATAAGTTATTAGTGTTTTATTTTAATAAAGGTACATATTAATTTAGTATATTTTCATTTACATGTGCACCAATATATTATATATATATTGAGTACATTTATAAATGTATGTAATGGAGTACATAATATTAGGTAGGGTATTTTCGAGTACCTGTCTCGCCACTCAAACACATATTGTGTTCAGAAGAAGTTCTTGGAACCAGTAAACA
Source organism: Apeira syringaria (assembly GCA_934044485.1). Taxonomy (NCBI): domain Eukaryota; kingdom Metazoa; phylum Arthropoda; class Insecta; order Lepidoptera; family Geometridae; genus Apeira; species Apeira syringaria. The sequence continues at coordinate 5,798,856 of OW203655.1, read as the reverse complement.
TCTTCGACCACATCGTCACTGACCATAACGAGATAGTGGTCCAACGCTAGAGCTATGCAAATATCTTATAAAAAACGTACACCTTGACTGAAAGAGATAACTTTCAGCGATAGATCCGCGCATTGTTGTTACATAGAATGGCTTATAAACGATAGGTATAATTTAACGACTTCAATGTTGATGGCAGAAATTATGGGTTATACTCAGGCAAGAGAGCAATTAAATAAAGAGAAGGTAATATTACCTACCAGTTACTTTGTTAATTATGGCTAAGTATAATTATGAATGAATAGCCCCAATTCTGTTATCTACTCAAACTTGCTTAAATTCACTAAAAATTCTTCAAAATGAAATAGATCGTATTGTAAATAAGCTAAAATTCAAAATCGTATAAATCCACACAACAATCTCCAATAAGATTTACTTAGTTTCAATTGCTGGCCAATAGCAAGTATCTACTTATTTTACCAAAAACTAGCCGCACTTTTAAAACAAACATCAAATTTTAGTGTTCTTATTGATAAGTGTCACAATGATTTGGATCTTATCGTAAACATATAAAAACTTATCTTATTTTCCATAATTTTAGTTTAATTTAGTAGAACAAGAGATTCAATGTTTTGTACCTATATTTTCTCTGTGGAAGTTTAGTCTACAGAATAATTTAATTATATGAATTATGTTATTTATTTATAGAATGACAATAAAAGAGTTTCCATTGTGAAAAAGGTAATGCAACACAATGTACGTTGTGCACTAGTGCGTAACAGACACAAAGTAAGTTGGCCCCGCTCTTGAGAAAATGTCTTAAAATACCCACAGAGAAACAATAGGTACCTACCTATCATTTTGCGCTTGGTTTTGCCTTGAACGAGATGACGTGCTTTACGCCTACGTAAAGATTAGTCTGAAGCCATTTCAACCCCCACCTTAGGAACAGGCTTAAGGTTGCTTTCACATACAAATTGTCAGCGAAATATATTTACGTACCCTTCGTACGTTAAGATTTTATTACGTAAGTTTTTTTAAAAACTAAAATCGTTCTTCACCCCCAATCTGGCAGCTCCACTAATTATATTACAGCATAATACGGCCACCGACCGCCGCCGCATCCAACCGATCCTTGATGATGATGATGATGATGAATGAAAAGAATAGGATTGAGAGCTTTACGCTAACCATATAAACTTGACTATTTGTGTTGGAACTCCTCCCAAAGCCTCGACGAATAGTCTGTAATGACTCTCTTATCACGTCATGTATTGAAGATCAATCACATCTCTTACTAGCATCGCGTATCTCAGCTACCGAAATCACGCTTAAGCTTTCGCCCACGCACATCAATGTTGAAAGCGTATAGACGACTAAAATAGTCCATATCTGGCCCACGCCCATAAATTTCCATCAATTTTCCTTATAATTATTTGCCCATTCAATATCCAGTGCCTCCGACGAAATGATCTCCCGCTATATTAAATTTTGGAGATTATAATTATACAATTACTCTTTCGAGGCTGTAGAAATACTAGGCCAAACGAAATCATTCAAGAAAATATTATACTTTTGTCATTTGTTTTTTTCAAGTTAAATTCAGGTAAAGAAAGTATCAAAGTTTACGGTTGTATCAAATATTGTGTGTAAATTTGAGACTTTTCTTTATAGAAGCACTACCCTATCTGCCATCTCGAGAGGAAGATCAGAAAGCTGAACACGAATGAGTATGAGTACAGGCCGGCATACTACGAGGAAATACGCTGCACGATGACCACAAGCGATGATGTCGGCGTCACCAACGAGGTTAGTGATCGAAATATGTCTATGCATAAAAAGAATAAGCCTTTTATTGGCTTACACTGCTGTATTAGAATACGCGCGTTGTAACCAGGTTTTTCGGATCGAGATATGGGTGCTTATTCAGGCCAGAACGGCTGAACGGGTACTAAAATGGTACTTTTAATAAGTAATGGTAAATTTAATTAATTTAGTACCATTGATTATAAGTAGACTGGACACAAATCCTACGTTTTATCCCGAATAACGTACCTACGTCTTCCATGGAATAAATGGGCTAGCGGGAATGGGACGCGGGGCGCACAGGTAAAAATTTATTACGACTGCAGCGCCACCTGCGAGCTGATTTGTGAATCTAAACCATCCAGGGTTCTACCCAAACGCATACAAAAAAATTCAATCAAATTGGTCCAGCCGTTTAGGAGGAGTTCAGTAACATACACACGTACAGTATAAATACATAATTAAAGATATTCAGTTTTTCATTCCCACATATTTTCACCTGTAGGGAGTAAACAAAAGTAAACGGATTTTATCTTTTTCAGATCTGTTCCAGTCTAGGTTTCTCTTGCGTACAATGGAATAAAACGATACATTTGACTAGAAGACGGTATACCAGGTGAATACAGTACTATTTTACTCTTACTATGTTGGAACTCTTTCTGCGTAATTACTCTCATGCTATTCATTATCACTCTCTTTGTCTAAAATTATTGTAATATATCATATAATAATTGAAATCAAATCGCTAGCGTTCGTACTTACACCCTCGCACTGATCGGAGGATATTCTATGTCGCGGGAGGTATGGACACATCTCACATTACATATACAAACATCCAAGACCCGAGAACAAACATCTGTGCAAATGACAGAATTTTTGCCCAAGCCGGGATTTGAACCCGGTGTCGCGGTTCTAGTCAGAGTCACTGATCACTGAGCAACGACCACAGATCTATCATCTTATACGCTGCTGCTTTACTTTTCTACTGATGCATCAATAATTTTTTTTTGTTTGTAGGTCGACCTCTTTCATTCCAACTTTACTCAAGGTTACTATATGACATTTAAAAACGTGATAACTATTCATATTTTAAATATTTGTTCAGAATTAAATTTATTTTAATTATAGCACCTATGTTATTTTCTTTTAGGAATCGATTCTTAGTTTCTGTAAGTTATGTACTCGTAAATAAATGTATATGTCGAAGCGTATTAGAATTGAATGTCTACATTCTGACGGGATAATCATCATCATATCAGCCATAATACGTCCACGGCCCATTCGGGAATATGGTGGCGTTATTTTACAAACACTTCAACACTTCGATATACCGATGGTCAATACGGCACCGCTGGAAAGACTCTAGCACCGCCCACGTCTCGATCGAATCACAGGCTTTCACAGGAATCACAATCGCCAACGGCGCCTTGCCGAACCGTATCGATGTGGTCTATGGTGTTGTAGCTTCTTCTGAAACCGGCTTGTTCGGGAAACTGGAAGTCATCAAACCTATGCTCGACACTATTCGTGATGAGTCTTGAAAACAGCTTGTAAACATGGCTCAGAAGCGCAATGGGTCTGTAGTTCTTCAGTAAGGTGTTGTCACCTTTCATAAGGAACAACACCACTAAGCTTCTTTTCCATGATTCCAGCGTTGATCTTTCGGTGACAATGGAATTGAAGAGCTTCTGAAGGATTTTCGGTATCAGTAAGGCATTCGCATTCAAAAGTTCTGATGTGATTCCGTCGTCACCCGGCGTTTTGTAGTTCTTAAGCTGCTTCAGAGCCATCATAATCTCGTACAGGCAGATCTTGAAGTTTGCGTCAGGCGTTGATACGCAGCCCAACCCCCTGCCGGGAAACGGGCCTTTCTCTCATATGAGTAGTGTTGGCTAAAATGCACCACGCTGGCCAGTAAGATGTCGGATAGGCAGGGCAACCCAATGTCGGGGGTCTTAAGGTCTTCAAAAGGTCCTCCTATATTTTTTTACGACTGCTATCCTGAGACTAAAACCGGGATCGGCAACTTAACGTGCCCTCCAAAGTACGGAAGCTGTGCCACTAGCGTTCGCCAAGGTGTGACCAAGGTGCAAGTTGCTTAACACAGTCGATCGGAGCGGTTACGTAAACTGAGCTACGAAGCACAAAGTTTTCCTATATTTAAATATGTATTGTTACACAAGTTGAGAACACAGAAATGTTATTCCAATCTGATGAGATTTATTTTTATGCTTATGACATTTTAATCTATGGTCATTTTGTACAAGTACATTGTGTTGTTTTGTAAGAATGATTTATAAGTTATACAAATATACGAGATTTTTTCTATAGTAGGTGAAAGGAAAAGTAGTTTTTTACTATATCCCGCACGCGCGTTTATTCCACTTGGTATTCGTATAATTGTGGTACGGGGTTACGATTATGCTTTCCGTTAGCTAAACTATCCACGTAGGAATTTGTATAACACATGGTGTATGATAGTTTCAGCATATTATTATAAGGTCAAAATTCTTTCTCGAGTTGCAAAGGAGGCTGTGCTGGGGAGTTTTCTGAGAGATGCAAATGAGAAATAGAGGAATCGAGGTAAACCGTAGAAGAGCGGAATTCAGTATCCCAGTGGATATCAATAATTTAGTTGTACTAAATAATTTAGTTATACTAAATAATTTAGTTGTACTAGGTGTGAGGAGAATACACGTTCGGTATAACTGACGGTTGACAGAGGCTATAACTTAAAGTTTAATTTCTACTAAAAATAGTAGAATAACAGACAAACGTACACTACTCTGAGTATAATTGATATTTCCATAATACTTACTAGTTTTATGAGTGTATGTTTTCTTATATGTTTATCATTATTCAATTCTCACTCAGTCTCAGAAAAAAGACAATAATCGATCAATAAGGACCAAATAGTGCTTTAAAAACCATGCCCTACTTTGAAATCACGACTGTGAATCAGCCTATGGGTCAATCAAGGGTTTATACTATCTGCATATCAAATTTCATTGAAATCGGTGTAGCCGTTCGAGCTTGAAGAATTAGCAAACATACACACATACACACAAACTTTCGCATTTATAATATTAGTAGGATTTGAACCGTTTGGGGTCGAGTTGAGGCATTGGGCCCGTTGGAGCTCATAGGATTTTCCAAAACTTATCAGAGCATTTGATCGATGCGACGCGTGTCCAAAATGCTGGCACATATTTGGCTCAACAGATCAGCATTGCAATTCAACGTGGCAATGAAGCTAGCATTTTGGGCACGCTGCCAACTGGTAGCGGGTTAGAGAATTTGAGTTATCTATAGGCTGACAATAGCTAGTGGATTGCTCAAATGTTATTGTAGTAGCTGCAGTATTGTAATGAGTTATTAGTGTTTTATTTTAATAAAGGCATTTGCCCTATGAAAAAAAAAGATATTCAATATTTACTACATACCGCTGAATTAACAAAACTGTTTTTGTAGTAGCTGTAGTTATTGTAATTTTTTTTATTGTAAAGCAAGCATAAAACCAATATTACAAAAATATCCTAATTAAATGTGTTGAGAACCCCTTAGTAAATCTCCTTTAAGGCGTGCTTTTACCAAATGTTTAGGTATTTTACGCGCGTTAGAGCAGGACAGTAGCGGAAGCGGCGCACCGAAGCGCCCCACGCCGCCGGCCCCGCGCCGTACGCACGCACGGCTCCAAGAGAGAGTAATATTTAACGCCTGGTAACAAGCTGTTGTCAAAATATAGCTCCACATATTTTGGTAGGCGCTAATGAACATCTGAGTGGCTTTAAACATAGTCTGTTTAGACTAGCTGATCCCCTCGTGGCTTCTTGTATGGCCTAATATGTATCCCGATTTTACTTCTTCAAAAGGACCATTTGACTGTAACTAAGTTAATGTTTAAACGGAACATTATCGAAGAAAGAAATCTCCGAACACTAGTACTTTGTATTACTCTAATTTAAAATACATACTAGTACTGTACATGTGTTGCGTAAGTAAGGTTTATCGAACCAAAATATACCTAAATAAGTTCACAATGTACACAATAAAATCATATCTTCTATACCATAAAATATTGTTTTTCATAAGTCTTTCTAAATTTCAACGTAATATGCTACTATAGGTTGAGGAGAAGACGTCACAGACTAGACTAGCAGTTCCGTGGTTCAAATCCCATGGTGGTGTATTGATCTAGCGTTTGACCACTATCTCGTTTTATGTCATTATCATCATAATTATTTTTTCTTCTAATCATACCAAATCCCCGCACTAGAATTTCCTGTGTCGCGGGAGGCATAGACACACAAACATTCAAGACCCAAAACAAACACGTACACTCATCACACAAATGTTTAACCGACTTCAAAAAAGGAGGAGGTTCTCAATTCGACCCGTATGTTTTTTTTTATTTTTTTTCAAAAGTCAAAAGTAAAAAGTCAAAAGTCAAAAGTCAAAAGTCAGAAGTCAGAAGTCAGAAGTCGAAGTTGAAGTCATAAATGATTATGACGTTATCACGTAAATCTATCGTCCGTAAACCGACTTTACAGGCAACCAATTTTTTTTATTTGAAAGCTGGTGCTTCCCGTGTGGTCCCATTTAAATTTCATCAAAATCGGACAAGCACTCTTTGAGTTAGGTACACTCCAAAAACTGAAAAATGCGTGCTTATACCTAGACGATATTATAGTAGTGTGTGAAAACATCGGTGACCATACCTACACCACAATAACAATTGATCCCATGAGTAACAAAGGTCAAGAAAAAGAGTGAAAAAAATTTTTGTACCAAATAATGGAACCGACTTCAACACTCAAAAGTATGAAATAACTTGTCGAAGTCGGTACCATGAGCACAATATTTTGATATCAGTTACTTTTGAACTATCATATCGGTTCCATTTTTCGGTCTATTTTAAATATTATTTGTTTGTTTACTATTAGAAAGAAAGAAAAATACGTTTATTTATAGCATGACACATTCGTATGCATGTGTATGGTATTGTTACGGAAGTGGGTACGGGATTGGAAGGAAACAACACTTGCAACAAAAGTGACAATTTATGTCACAAAAGTTTTTAACCTTTTGATTATTCAAATGACTACTTTTCAGTACGCCAACTAAATGACAAGCTTAGCCGGTGGGAGCATCGGCTGTCAAACTGACGGACGCTGGTTTTTTTTTTATCACACTCAGACCCCCGCACTAGGATTCCCTGTATCACGGGAGGCATGGCCACACATAATTACAGCACACAAACATCCAAGACCCGAAACAAACATCTACACTCATCGCACAAATGTTTGCCCCTGCCGGGATTCGAACCCAGGGTCCCGGAGACACAGAAATCATGTCAAGACACTAACTACTGTGCCACGGCGACCGTCTACCTCTACGTTGAACCTCAAAAACGCGAATGGCTTTTGTGAAGGCAACACCGACATCAAATTTCCAGGATGGTGGTAGGGTACTTTCAAGTGCCTGTCTGGCTCGCTTTCACCCACAAGTTCGAAGAACTCTTAACAAACGCACAGTTTGTTCATGCAGCAGGCCTTGAGGGTCAGTAAACATTTTTGGTCTAACGTGATTATACATTCGATCACATCGTCACTGTCCAAGTGATATAACTTTGTCAAACGCTAGATTATAAAGTATAAAAATATGGTCACTGATGAGCACTATTCACAACAGGCTAATCAATATAATAAAAAGTTGTATCATACACCTTCGTACAAAACGTAGGTAAATATTCATATATTATTTATTGTATCTATTTTATAAATGTATCATATTGTTGCTCACACAAGCAATCAGGCGCTACTCGGCTAACGATTGCTCGATTGTGTGTTCTATCAGGCGTAAGCAAGGTACATAGTAAATGTTCTCTCTGTAGGGATACAACAGGAGCTATCTATACTACATGAGCGCTCTTTCTTTGGACAGATATGTTAGAGCCCCTTGTATTCAGATGTTAAAATAATAATATTAGGAGGCAGAGCGATGCAAGCACAGGTCCGACGTTGACAGTGGTCACGGGAGGAATGCGCGGGTGGAGAGCAGCGCGGATAAGCCAGCTGAGATCACGTGATCCCGCGCGGCACTAAGAATTTAACGAAATAAATTCATATAAAATCAACAGAAATGAATATTGAAAAAATAATCTTGATTGTTCCTAGATAATGCCATTATCTATCAAACAAAGTAAGTTTCATATGAATGTTGATATTATTTTGTAAGATATACGTGTTTTAATTTTTGAAAAGCATATTTTTCAAAAATTAAAACTATCGAGAAAATTTTAGTTAACCGGATTTTGAATCCTGACTGTTCCTTTATGTTGAACCAAAGATACTAAAACTGAAAAAACCAAAGCTCTGTCTTCTACACATGGCTTAAAATACATTTTTAAAAATAGCGGTTTGTCTACTCACAGCGCCTTAAAAGTGTGTGTCAAAGTATTCCCAACAAAAGATTTCTTCTAAATGTAAATGTTCATGCAAACACGCTTAAAAGTTGCTTATTGAGTTTGCAGTGCAGTGTCTTTCTTTTCTTTGCTCTGAGCACACAATAGCAACAAAAAATGTGCTACATACAACTTGATAATGTCAAATTGAAGTTGCCTTAAAAAGTTGATTCATATTAAAATAACACATTCCACTTTGATTCTTATTGCGTAATATTAGAGAGCTCATCAACTTGCCAGTCACGAAGAGTTAATTTTGTTAAATATTTTTGCCTTCTCGCTTTGTTTCCTGCTAGTCGACAGCTTGCATCTCGTTCAGGTCGACTCTACGGTGGCGTCAATCTAGCGTTACCTAGGATTGTCGACGTTGTAGCTGTGGCCTGCTACTTTCTTGGAAATATGATTCCTATTTCTCTCTTTACGTGTGTATCCAGTGGAGTCTCTGAGGTTTAATTTCACCCATGAAGAACCTTTATTTTATAGTGAAAAGTGTACGTTCTAAGAACTTTAAATCACGAGGGCGATGCGTCTCCTTTACCGAGCACTACATATTCTCCGTTATATAATTATATTTAATTAGTGCCATCATATTAAATTATTTTGAAAAACTGTCGCATGACATAAGTACTGGTCATTTAATTACACTTGATTTTTGCGCTTCGACCAAGGGTATGATAACCTCGACTGTAAGAATCAGCTCACTCATGCCAGTACATCGTGGCATGAGTGAGCGGATTCTTACAGTATCGAAGGATTTTACACAGAGTTGAAGCAGTAGTTGATTAGCTTTAGTTTTTCTTTAGTAAAACACTTCCTGGAGAATCATCTTTGGGATATTGCGTTAAACATGACAAATAGTAGTAATATATAATATAACTAGCTGACCCGGCCACGCGTTGCTGTGGCCAACACGTGGTAATTATGCTGTTAAAATGTAGCTTATATGACACGTTCGTAGATTTACCATAGCAGCGCCATCTATTGATTACTTACTCAACCCAGTCGAAAGGTATCGACATCTGTTAGAATCATTTGGAGTTAAAAGATAATTGTGACTGTAATAAGTGTGCTAATAATTAGCAATAAATTAAAATTGCGACTATAATTTGAGATTTAAACTATCCTATCTCTCAAGTTGGATCGAACTGCACATGGTGTGCGAATTTTATTATAATCGGTTAAGTGGTTTAGGAGTCCATTGAGGACAAACATTGTGACACGAGATTTATATATATTAAGAAAGAAGATAAGATACTCATAATATAATCGTTTAATATTGTATAATTTTTAAAAGTTTTAACATCTATATTATACGTATATAACTCATACGAGAATATTACTACAAATATAAATCATAATCATATTTCATTCAATCTTTGAGAGCCACTAAACGTTCTAGGTCTAGTGTGATTATTACATCTTCGATCAAATCGTCACCCATCATGATAGTGGTCAAACTAGAGCTATAAATATTTAAAAAATATCATAATGTTCCCATATTCATGAAAATAAAGCTATTAAATATATCTAATTTATTTATATCCACAACATTAACAAGGTAACATTAACATAATTTAAAAATAATTTAGAATAGCAATAAAATAATGTAACTTAAAATAAAAACCTTCAAAATGTAATAAAAACTAAATTAAATCTAAAACGGGCCCCTGCGGCATTGTACCCAAGATGCTAAAAAAGTTATTAAATTAAATTAAATAAAAATGATCTTATACATTTTAGGTTTAGTGTGATTCCATCTTCGACCATAACGTCACTGACCATCAAGTGAGATAGTGGTCAAACGCTACATCAATACTAAAAAAAGTCATAATGTTCCCATATTCATGCAAATAAAGCTATTACATTAAATTTAGTATATATGACCTTATGTTATTTAATGAACATTGATGATAATTGTATATATACTGCACTAACTTTCTAAGGGTGCTATGACAGCTATGGTTACTCTAAGGGTTAAGCTCCGTAACAGCAGACACCGAGAGGTCCCAACAGTTTAGCGAAATGATATGTCAGTGGGAAAACACCTTTTTTTTTACATATTATAAGTTTGCGTTTGACAACTGTCTCACCTGATGTTAAGTGATGACGTTGTCTAGGATTTAGCACGCAAACCAGGAAGGTATCTATTCACTCGCGACTTGAAGACTCCAGGATTGTACATATCGGGAAACACAGACTCGGGCAACGAGTTCCATTCCTTACACTTATCGGCAGAGGGTGGAAAACGTTATCTTTTCACAATGTAGACCTTTAAAAGGATATTATTGCTATCTCAGCTTTCCTCCCAACCCCCTATGCAACCGATAGAGAGTCGTTAAATTCATGGGTACATTTTTTGATAGAATTTACGCTCCGAGACAAAAATCTTTTTCCTCTTTAAATTGTGACACATAAAATGTTATTGGTGTCAATCACTTGAGTGTGATGTATTTTAGGCTTATACGATTTTTTGATAATTGATTTTGAAAAATATCGACTTTATATAAAAAAATAAAAAATTTACTCGTTGTGATGGTTGTAACTTTAAATTGATATAAAATAAGACGTGTAAGCCTGTTAAATGATTTGTAGATTATATGAAATAAAAAAAACACCGAAACCAGACATCATTCAAAGGTAGAAAAAAGGTTTTTCGTTTTGTATGGACAAGTACGGGGTATAGAATCCTTTTAATATGTATATGTATGTATATGCATGTATCACTTTCACCTGATCTTCGATAAGTCAAGACCACAGACTATTGACATTCGCCGTGGCGCAGTGGTTAGAGTCAGTGATATGACGTCTGCGTCACCGGGACCCTGGGTTTGAATCCCGGCAGGGCAAACATTTGTGCGATGGGTGTAGATGTTTGTCCCGGGTCTTGGGTGTTTGTGCGCTGTAATTGTGTGTGTCCATGCGTTCCGCGACACAGGGAATTCTAGTGAGGGGGTCAGAGTGTGATAAAAAAAAATAACTAAACGAGAGCAACATGACCAGTAAACGTCTCACAGCTTAAATTGTGATAATGTGTTGTAAATTAGTTTTAATTGATTGCAGTGATTGCTGGGAAACGAGAACTCTGGTGATACCAGCCGGGTGCGAGTGCATGTGGCCAGTTCACAGACTAGGGGACATGAAGCTTCGTTTATAGACATACCTACAACATACCATCTATAGTACATGCGTCATTTATCAACGGACAAGCTTGCGTTAAAGACATATTCATAATCTAGCGATCCGCTCCGGCTTCGCTCGGGTATAAAATATATAGCCTATGTCATTAATGAATGTTATTATACATATACATTTTCCTCTTCAATCACTCTATCTATTTAAAAATCATATCAAAATCCGTTGCGTAGTTTTAAAGATTTAAGCATACATAGGGATATAGGGACAGAGAAAGCGACTTTGTTTTATACTATGTAGTGATTAAGCATCGTTCACGATAACCGGATTCTATATAGTATTTGATTTTTAAATATATAATTGTAAAAACATAATTTTAATAAATATAATTTTACGTAATTTAGAAATGAAAATACATAATTTTATAACAATTAATAATAGATACGTGACTTTGTCAAATATTATTAATTGTAATTAATATTATGCTTACTCATGATCACTCTATAGTTATAAGCACATTGAAGCGTAATAAATATTTTAGCTCTGGGATTAACTAGTCTTTTTATTACTGTATAGATCTAACGTTTGACCAATCTCGCTTGATGATCAGTGACAATGAGATCGAGGATGTTATCACGCTAGACCTAGAATGCTTACTGGCTCTCGAGGACTGCTGCCTGAAAACAGTATGTATTTGGCGACAGTTTTCAAACTTAAGGACGGAAGCTAGCTAAGCGAGTAAAAGTAAACTACCACCATGCTAGGGAATTTGATAACGGGGCTACCTTCACCGGATGATAAACTTTTTTTAAAACCTTATAAGCTTGCGTTTGACCACTCTCTTAACATCTCACCTGATGTTAAGCGACGACGCGGTCTAAGGTGGGGCACGCAAACTTAGAAGGAACCTATTCACTCGCGACTTGAAGACTCCGTGGTTGTACCTATAAGGGAACACAGATTCAGGCAATGTCTTCCACTCCCTGGCAGTACGCATTATAAAAGTGGAAGCAAAACGCTTCGTGCGTAATGGTGGTATATCTACCATGTAGCGGTGGCGCATAGTCGTACGTCTGGTTGACCGATGATGGAATGGAGATGGTGGAATTAAATTAAACTATTGGTGGGTATCGAACCAGCGTTCATTAGTTGACACCCGACGCTTCACCGCTGAGCTTTCATCGCTTCAAACATCTGGTGATTATTTAAAAAGAAACCGAATTGCTCCTGTCATATATATAAAACTAGGTTATAACTTATGTGATCTCACGTATACTACTTGATAAAAAAAATAGTATTTTATGTCTTTTTTGCGATTTACAAATGTCATAGATCATTCTTATCAGACTAGTTAATGCTAGTATCCCAAATATTACCGAGCAGGCATTTGAATATACAAAATTAATAAATCAGGGTCTTATAGTACTTCGTAGTCACTCTTTTTTGTAAATAAGCTAGAAGTTTTTTTACGATGGGAATTGCGAATGCCTACTGACTATCTTGGGGGATTAGATATATGTGCGACTCAAACCCTCCTTCTTGTTTGTAGTCACAATTAGAACACGAAAGAACAGCTCTTTCGTAAAGCGCTCCATTTTAGTAATATATTGGGATAAATGAAATAAGTCGGAATAAACATATTATATGACAGCTGTCGAATTTCAGACTTCACACATGCACAAAAAAATTAATAATTTGTAAATAAATAAATTTAAAATTGCACTCTTGCTTACCTTACAACCTTATACTATATACTTGTATTTAATACTGATGAAATTATACATTATATTCTATATAATATCTCCTGAAATCTGCAAAACGAATTTGCGAATACTAATTTGCAATAAAAATAGTTATTTCATCTACCGAATCCCATCCCAAGACATCGCCATTATCGTCACTTGATCTTCTGGTTGTATGTAAATAAGAAGACCATAAATACGATTATCTATGGTTATATATATATTTCCACATGGATACAATCTTGGCATCTCCGAGTCACGAGTAAACAGCTATCTTCTAGGCAAGCGTGAATCATCGTAGATCGCATCATCACTTAACATCGGGTGAGATAGTGGTCAAACGCCTGTCTATTGTGATTTTAAAAAAAATGTACAGCTAAAAGATGATTAGGTTATAGCACTGTTATCTAGAAACTGAAGTTAAGAAAAAAGGATTAAATATCGATATAAAATTTATATTTTCACTGACACCGTAAATAAAATCCTCACTAGACTCTGCAGATGGAATAGAAAACCTTGTAGGCATAGGAAGTACCATAGGTTAATGCACTCTTATTTGCAAATTGGAGCAAACCAAAAAAGTAATCTTAGACCTTGAAATAACGAGATAATGATCATAGTCGCACAGACATTGTATTTCCAATATTCACTTAAGACTGTTTGAAGGTGAAAACGAAATCCTTGCTGTAAGCAAAAAAGGTACCATAGGTTAACGCACTGAAATCTGCAAATTGGAGCAAAACAGAAAAGAAAAAGAGAAACTTCACATATCGATATAACGTTCATAATTACTTAAATTCTGTTTCTAAGATAGACACTTGAGTCTGTTTGCAGGTAAACTGGAAGATATTGAAATAAGCGTTAGAAGTACCAATTACATTAAAAACTAAATGTTAATGAGGACTTTCGTACATCGAGACAACTTTCTTAGTTGATCGTATCAAGGGTCGTCCGTTAAGCTCTTTTGTAATAGACAAAAAAGAATGGTAAAATTAATGGTATCTTCGATTTATGCACTGTATCTACGCGTCTATAAAAGAAAATATATATCTTAAATATCTTGAAGTTACGTACTGACATCGATCGTTTCTATGATTATCACTTGAGTCATTTTGCAGATAGACTAGGAGATATTGAAATGAGGATAGGTAGTCGATTAATGCACTGAAGCTGTAAATTGGGGCGAAACAACAACACTTTACTATTCAAGTGAATTCTATTAGCTATAACGGATGGCAACCTAGGACTACTATCCGTCTATGTTTCCCAGATCTGGCCTAGTTGGGATCGCGCCCGGCCGGAGGGGGCAAAAACACAGACGTACGGCCAAATTGTTGCTTTAGCTGCATAAATTACATATAATGTGCACCGCAGAATGCCTTTTCAAAATTCGAACTTAAATCGAGCTAAAATTAGTATGATTATTTTTGTTATTTCATTATTTTATCATCGAAGTTGCCTCGTAGGATGATACTATATTTGAAAAAATCGTTAGTAATTTTTGCGCATGGTTTGTTGTGTCTTCCTGCCATAACTTGCAGCGTCTCCCCAAGAGATCAAAATTGTTGCCGGTGTGCTACGCAGATCTTCTTTTCTGAGGATTTCTACCACTCGGTTTAGTTCCTGGTTGATATTCTTTGAGGTTTCCACGGCAGTAAATCGGTCCTCCATGTAAGATTGGAACGTTTCAGATCTGACAATTGTTTTGAGCACGGATGACACAGCATGGTTTTGATTTAACGGCCACACGAAACTAAACTGATAAATAATTTAATATATGCATATACCTACGTACAAATTCCTGTAAGACGTGATAACTTGTATTGGATGTCTTAGTAGATAATTATTAAAAGTAATATAACTTTTGAATCTTGAACTTTTTCATATCAATCAGTCCTAAAGGTTTGGGGTGAAAAAGAGCCTTAATCTTTATGGCTTAAGAATTACTAACAACACATGGAATGGGTTGCATGGATACTTGTGCGTCATCGTATGCTATTATGGATATTGAGGTGATCCAAATGTTACCCTATGCTGAAATAGGCAGTCACAAGAGTAATCGAAAGCACCAGAGGCAGTTAAATGGTTCTTCTAATTAACTCATCATAGATTTAGAAGTAAAGCAGTAACTTGGCCCCACAATGTGCAGTATTGCAGAACTTGACTTGATTTCGGTGCCTAAGCAAGTAAAACATTAAGTTAACCCATAGAGTTACAGAATAGAATACAGAATCTATGTATTCTAGAAATGAAAAAAATGAAAAATATATTTATTACTGCAAAAGATATAAAAGCTATTTTATCTTAATAGTATAAATGTTTTTATACTTTGTAAATCGTTTAACCACTGTCGCACTTGCAGCTTTAATAATGTGTGGGTTAGTGACAGTTCTAAAAAAATGAGGGTGGTAAATAGCCAGCCAGGCGATTGAAGAGTACACTTACACCATGCCCGTGAATTGAATACTTATAATAAACTTTCACCGGAAACTCAATCGGAGGTGGGGATCAAACGAGCGACTATCGACTATAAAGGAAACCGATAGACCGATAGCCGATAGACTATAGGCTATCGGGCTATCGGCTTAAGAAAAAATGTATTTGCACCAAAAACTGATATCCAAAAAGCGTCAACTCGTGTATATTAGCGAATTAAATGGAGTTTATTTTAAGAAGGTTACTTTATTTTATTTATTTTTACATGGAAGACCAACGGCCTTCTATACATTATAACAACTTAATATTTAACTAAAGGCCAATTATAGGTCCTCACGGATAATATAATACTCGTATGTTCACGCTTTGCAATACAATAGCTTCCAGTAGACCTTGTACTTGGTGCGAGCGGCTATTGCATCAAAATGACTTGCAATTTTGAAATTTATTGTTATATATATTTTGTCTACATAAAGTGAAAGGCAAAGTGGATAATTATATGTCATTGCACTAGGCTGAAATAGTTTTAATATATACTATATGATGATCGCATCTAAGACCGCAGGCAAGGGCTGGATGCGGGCCGCTTCCAACCGGTCCTTGTGGAAATCAATGGGAAGACCTATGTCCAGCAGTGGACGTCCTATGGCTGAGATGATGATGATGATGATGACCATGATGATGATGATGATAGGATGATTAGCCTTTATTATAATATAAAATACTACACTAAAATAATATAAACCTTTATTTGTCAGAACATGGTAATAAGTATACATACAAAAAAAACAGAGTAGCATACGTGGTCTTAAACATTGTTAATTGTTGTTAATTGTTAAACATTGTTACTAAAGCTAATTGAAAAAGATTGAGCTACGCCTGTTGGTAACCTATAGCTGGTAATCATATAGTGGCAGCGTATCCATAATTGTCACAACTGCAATGCTGATTCATCGAGCCAATGAGTTTATCGTATATGAAGCGACGATCGCTCAGTGGTGGGAGCTTCGGCTGTCAAACCGATGGACGCTGCTGGTTCGATCCCACCAACGCAATGGCTTGAGCTTCAGGTGAAGGCAGCACCGTTATCAAATTCCCAGCATGGTGGTAAGGTACTTTCGCGTGCTTGCCTGGCTAGCTACCTCGTTTGAAAACTGTCACCCCACACATAGTGTGGCTGCAGTAGTTGAGAGCTTCTAAATACTTAGACAAGCGAGATAGATAACCTAAAAAACATTTAAAAATATATAAAAAATGGAACCGTTTCCAACACTCAAAAGTGTGAAATAACTTGGTGAAGTCAGTACCATGATAATTCAAAATTAACTACTATAATAAAAATATTGTTCGTATGGTACCGACTTCGGCAAGTTATTTCACACTTATGAGTGTTGAAGTTGGTTCCATTTTTTAGGAGGTAAACTTTTTTTTTTCCACGCTTCTCAGTGACCTTTGCTACTCGTGACTAGCAAAGATCTGAATAGAGGGGTGGAAAAAAAAGGGTATTATTGTGTGAACATAAACAATGACAATTGATCCCGTGGGATCAATTGTCATTGTTTATGTTCACAGATTTCTTCGCCCTCAATTAGGAAGTCATCCAAGTAGACGTAACGCTTTCCGATTATTGGAGTGTAACTCAAAAATCGCTTGACCGATTTTGATGAAATATGAATGGGACTACACGGAAAGCACCAGCTTTCAAATAAAAAGCGAAAGAATCATCAAAATCCTTTTTTGAAGTCGGTTAAAACATAAAAAAAACGCGTCGCATGGAGCATGTGCTCTGATAAATTGTCAGTAAACCACTAGGTACTATTTTTATTCTACTACGCAAGCCTATCATACAATGGTAAGAGCTAATCGGTATCTAAAATAAGTGTGATTTATCTCTGAAGGTATTAGAAGACGGTTGTATTTATTATCCAATCTGACTATAACGAAGTGTATATTTAAGCGATGATAGCTCAGCGGAGGGAGCGTCGGCTGTCAAACTGACGGACACGGGTTCGATCCCCAACAACAGCTTGAGCTTCTGGTGATGGTAGCACCGTTATCAAATTCCCAGCATGGGAAGCTCAAAACACTTTTTAAACAAAATAATTATTAAAGCAAATGACATTATTAGGAACTATGCATCACGAAATTATTGTAGTTCATATTTCAGTACTAGATAAAACCCACACACCTTACGTCATGTTTGTACAAATGGGAAAGCAGATCATGCATTTATACTTGCTCCATTTCTGGCATAGGTATCTCTCTTAAATCCATCACCTTATCAGATTCTATGTAGGTACACATTCAGTAAGAGTTATGCGCACTCATGAATTGGTCTTCGTCATGAACGTTTTCACTGTGATAAGAATACTTTCACTTTTGATAAATTTGCATTTAAGCTCATATCAGTTAATTGAATGAAATCTATATTAAAGTGGTTATTTCGCGGTCGAAAAATGCTACTTTACGTAATAACCATCTCACTCAGTCAATTCATTCATAGTGGGGTATAAAACGACTAGCAAAGCTCGCTATGTTAAATACTAAAGCGATTATTAGCTTAATAAATTATAATAAATATTGATTTCAATTAGAATAAGATCAACCATCATAATTTTAATATTGAACATAAAAGATATCGAAGACAAGATAAGGAAAGCTTTTCTACGTAGGTACCTATAAAAAATAAACACAATATTGAAAAATATGGTAATAACCGCATACATCTTTTATATAATTTGTAGGCATATATCTTTTTATTTACATAATTTAAAAAATTGAAATGACAAATACTAGTAAAAACAAATTTCATACCTACAAATAAAATGATAGTATTAATCTTTTAAACCGCAACCAGTGGACAAGTACAATAATGGTGGCAATAATCATTTGAATAAAATTCTTAATTTTCATTATTTTTTAAAAATAAATCTCTTAAACAAATATAACGCACTAAACGTTTAATTTATTTACATGTTGATAAGTAGTTTATTATTACGTTAATTGAGTAGTGCGCGTGAAACTGTAGTCTAGATGCGTCAATTGAAATGGTGCGTTGTCGCACTAGTCCTAATTGTCCATATGAATTATTTTGAAGGCTGCCTAGGCGCAGTCTAAAGTCGCGC
This sequence comes from Apeira syringaria, assembly GCA_934044485.1. Taxonomy (NCBI): domain Eukaryota; kingdom Metazoa; phylum Arthropoda; class Insecta; order Lepidoptera; family Geometridae; genus Apeira; species Apeira syringaria. The sequence continues at coordinate 5,780,164 of OW203655.1, read as the reverse complement.
GTTGACGACTTGCACACAATCAGTCCGCCGCGTAAAGTGCTCACGGGAGGTCGCATCCACGAAAGCCATCTAAACTTTTGAGACGCAAACGCGCGAATACAACGGCGTGCACACAATTCGAAGTCAAAAAGTGAGTATTTTACATAATAACTATTGTTTTTTTGCAATGCACGTGCGATCACTATTTTGATTGCCTTCCCTTTATTTTTAATAAAAAAAAAGATTTATTAACATTAGTTTATTTTAATTCAATTGGAAAATTTCGAGTGGATTTTAAATATCTTGTACAATATTTCAGCAATACATAAAAAAAGTAATTACTTAGTTGTTGTTATGAAACTTGTGCGCAATCAAAAACCGTTATTAATATAAAAACCAAGGCAACATAAATATCATAACATAATAATTGGCTTTGTTCTGCAATCGTACTAAATTACTCTATTTCCAAATAAGTAACAATGTGATATTATCTCATATACAATACATAAATAAATAATACTATATTTGTATCCTTTGTGCAATTCAACAATTTTCGCCAGTTTTTTTTAATAATATAAGCGTATTTTGAAGGCTTTTGCTAATTGCATTTTTAAGTTTATAAACGTATTATGTTCTTTATAAGTTCTTAATTTGTTTATCTTTATGTTGTCTTAGTTAACATTTTAGAGCAAACTAGAACTAAAAGTATATTATGTTTATGTCTAGAAGGGTGTCCGCGCATTTTGCTTGAGCTTATTTGAATTAATTTTATAATTCGACGATGGTTTTATGTGAACCTAATAAAAAATAAAATAAAATAGTTGATTGCTTAGCAAAGACGGACTAGTTGGAATTTACGCAGTTCCCAAATAAAATGTTCACTTCCGTTGCTAGAAAATATTTATTTTTTATTATTGATACTGAATTATTCATCACTGAATAATTTTAAATTATTGCCAAATAACATAAGTGCAGAAATGTACACAACTTTCGGATTTATTTTAACCGACTTCAAAAAAGAAAGTTGCACAATTCGACCGCATATATGTATTTTTTTTAAGTGTGCGTGTATAACTTCGTCGTTTTGAACCCATTCTGATGATTATTTTTTTGTTTTATAGTGTATACTTCCGTTGTGGTGCCATTTAAATTTCATCCATTCCATCAAAATCGGACAGGTATTTTTTGAGTAACACTCCAATAACTGAAAATTGTTTCGCATACCTTGATAGTAAAGTTGCGGTTAAAGACATCGGAGAACATACACAATGACAAATGTCCCAATGTCACAATGTCCTGGGGGTGGGGGGGGAGGTCCCGGAATAATATATAGGAAAACTTATCATCATCAATCATCACCACTCTGGTAAAACCGCGGGGTGTAGCCAGTATATATATATAAGGCAAGTGTACGTACGTAAAGTGTTTTCTCTTTCACCGCCAACTGGAATCTACTCCCCGTTGTGGGGGTAGATACCCCTTGGTCTCCTGCTGTGAGTGAGGGTGTGTGGACGGAAGGGGTGGCAGTGGGTGGTTGAGGCTGAAAATCTATATGTCTATTCATTTCTTTCACATAAGGACTTCAATTTAAATTCTAGATTGTCTCAAAATATTTTTTTTATTTAATATTATTTTGTTTATATTATTATTTACTACTTTTTAGTCGGATTCTCTAGATCGATCAAATATTCAAAGTTGTCAAAATGATATTAGACAATCTATCGTCATTTAGAATGTTCTTTAATATTCCCGATTTAGAATAATCAAATTCAATTCAAAGACTATAATGATTTAGAATAGTCGGTCATCATCCAATATGCTATTTAACGTTCTTGATTGTTCTTTAACATTCTGTAATTATCAAGAATATTTAAATCAAAGACTCTAAAATGATTCAGAATGGTGGATCTTCATCATCCGGAATACTCCACATGATTTTAGAATATTCTATAGCAATCCAGAATGATTTAGGATATTCAAATTTACAAACGGTTACATTTTCGTGAATCACGCTAGATTGCTAGCTTAGCTAGCTTAACCTAGAAAGTTTTGAAAAAGCCACTTCTTTACCTGAGGTAGTTGGTGTATTAAACAAGATTTTCGTGACATTTCTTGGATTTCCGAAGTTTGATATATCAAAATCTTCTAGAGTACTCTGCTACTGAAAATTTCGATTGTTGAAGGATATAAACAAAAACTCAGTGAATTTTCGCAAAATTTAACGCTGTCATACATGTACCGATAAGAAAAAATATTTTGTAATTTAAATTATCACATATTATTTTCATTTCGGCACCCACCTTGGAAGTCCAGTCGACTGATAAGAAGTAGTAAATGGTTCTCAAATTTAAAATGAAACTAAAATACTTGCATAGAACTTAACTTAAATAAATACTAAAACCAAAAAATAATTAGCACTAAAAAATATTCTTGAATTGTAATATTGAATGGAAAAGTCTTAGTTTCCATTTATATAGTTATATATTTTCATGCATGTATTGTAAGACATAGTTATTGACTATTTTTCTTTTCAGACTTTTTAAAAATACGTTTTAAAAAGTACACGCACTGCTATAAATATGTGTCGCGGTCCTGGGAGGCGAATTTTATATGATAATATTTATTATAATATATTAAGAAATCATATGTATTTTATGTATATCATACCTATTTTACATATAAATGAGTCCTAGCTTTCTATTCGTTCTATTGATCAAGTGGTGATAAGAATCACTTAAATAAGACTTGAGATCACTTCTGGTTAAGTATTACAGGATCCGTGTGTTTTACTCTTGAGATCTATTAATTTTTTTTTATTTATAAGCCTAGAGTTTGATCATTATCTCACTTGATGTTCAGTGACGATGTGGTCGAAAATGTAATCACGCTAAACCTAGATGTTTACTGGCTCTCAATGACTGCTTCGTGAACACACTATGTGTTTGAGACAGTTTTTCAAACTTAAGGGTGATAGCTAGCCAGGCGGGTACTCCAAACCTAAGATAATGCTGGAAATTTGTTAGTGGTGTTACCTTCACCGAATGTTCTAGCCGTTGGTTGGATCCAACTAGCGACCGTCAGTTTGACAACCGACGCTCCTACCGCTGAGCTATCATCGCTTCAAATGGTTGATTAACAAGAGTTGTATAAATGAAGCTTAAGATCAATTCTGACTAATTATTATCGTATTCGTATATTTTACACTTGAGATCAATTCTGATTGATTATATCAAGAATAGAATAATTTAGGCTTATGAGAAATCCTGGATTATTATTACGAGAAATGTATAAAACAGGCTGATGACTCATACAATTCAAGCAAGAATATTTACTCGTTAAAAATATCAAGAAAGGACGGCTATATTTTTCAGATGTTGTTGAGTTAGTAGGCTGAATAAAAAAATAAAATAAAATAAAACTCGAATTAAAATTCGACTTTTATTTTATTTTATTATATCTTTTAAGTTGCTGAATAATTAGTGCCGTGCATGAATTAAAGTGCAACAATACATGATGATATTTCCGTACTGATGTTGAAAAAAAGAATGCGCGTTGTATTATTTTTATCTTTATAATATAAACAATTACCAAATAATTTAATTTGAGTTCCATTTTATGATATATTTTTAATCGCTGAATAATTAATGCCGTGCATGAATTAAAGTGCAACAATACATGATGATATTTCCGTACTGATGTTGTAAAAAAAGAATGCGCGTTGTATTATTTTTATTTTTATAATATAAATAATTACCAAATAATTTAATTTGAGTTCTATTTTATGAAATATTTTTAATCGCTGAATAATTAATGCCGTGCATGAATTAAAGTGCAACAATACATGATGATATTTCCGTACTGATGTTGTAAAAAAAGAATGCGCGTTGTATTATTTTTATCTTTATAATATAAACAATTACCAAATAATTTAATTTGAGTTCTATTTTATGAAATATTTTTAATCGCTGAATAATTAATGCCGTGCATGAATTAAAGTGCAACAATACATGATGATATTTCCGTACTGATGTTGTAAAAAAAGAATGCGCGTTGTATTATTTTTATCTTTATAATATAAACAATTACCAAATAATTTAATTTGAGTTCTATTTTATGAAATATTTTTAATCGCTGAATAATTAATGCCGTGCATGAATTAAAGTGCAACAATACATGATGATATTTCCGTACTGATGTTGTAAAAAAATAATGCGCGTTGTATTATTTTTATCTTTATAATATAAACAATTACCAAATAATTTAATTTGAGTTCTACTTTATGAAATATTTTTAATCGCTGAATAATTAATGCCGTGCATGAATTAAAGTGCAACAATACATGATGATATTTCCGTACTGATGTTGTAAAAAAATAATGCGCGTTGTATTATTTTTATTTTTATAATATAAATAATTACCAAATAATTTAATTTGAGTTCTATTTTATGAAATATTTTTAATCGCTGAATAATTAATGCCGTGCATGAATTAAAGTGCAACAATACATGATGATATTTCCGTACTGATGTTGTAAAAAAAGAATGCGCGTTGTATTATTTTTATTTTTATAATATAAACAATTACCAAATAATTTAATTCGAGTTCTATTTTATGAAATATTTTTAATCGCTGAATAATTAATGCCGTGCATAATTTAAAGTGCAACAATACATGATGATATTTCCGTACTGATGTTGAAAAAAAGAATGTGCGTTGTATTATTTTTATCTTTACAATATTAACTAGCGGACCCGACAGACGTTGTCCTGCATGCAGCGCCAGGTGTTTGATTTTTTTGTGAATCTAAACCATCCAGGGCGTCACCCAAACTCATACAAAAAGAATCATTCAACTCGGTCCAGCCGTTTAGGAGGAGTTCAGTGACATACACACGTACTGTAGAATTATATATAAATATATATATATATATATATAAAGATAACTTATCTGTAAGTGCGTGTCCGCCAAAATTCTCTTGAATCGTTTAAGCGATTAACTATCTAATTTTAACATGTTTTTATAAGCTTAGCCTGTCTATGTAATTTTTTTTACGGAAACCTTAAGCGTTCTTTTTCACCCCCTAGATTTTTACCAAAAGGTAAAGTTTTAAAACTCTAATCTTTTTAAATATATTTTGGTATATCAAGCATCTAAATCACAAAATGTATCATCAATGTTAGAGAAAGAAAAATAATGAGAGAGTATTTGGGAATAAAATAAATGGGACTTTTTGGCAGAATTTCGAATCGTTAAGATTGCTATACTATTGTTATGCTAAATTCTAATTTTAGCAGTAGTTTATTTTAGTTTCTTAAGTTTATATTACTAGATACAACCAACCTGAATTTATTTATTACTAGCGGTCCGCCTTGGTTTCGCACGGGTAAACAATTTCAAAATTAAAAATTATAAGGGTCCCTAATTTAAAAAATATATAATACAGCCTATATCAGGCGGGGATAGTGTAGCTTCGTAACAGTGAAAACATTTTTCAAATCGGTCAGTACTTTCGGAGCCCATTCAATGAAAACCAACAAACAATTGAATCGTTTCTCTTTATAATATTAGTATAAACAAATCTTACTAGTTTTGGCTAATTTATGTTACTAGATTAGGTACTACTAGAACTGAAATAGCTACTAGCTATTTCGCAAGTTTATTTTTGTGCGTTCTGTTCTGGTAAATAAAGAGGTTGTATGATACCCAACTGCGTAAACACGCAGTTGGGTATCATACAATTTAATTGTCTGATTCAATGCTCGAAGGAGCCAAAATAGAATAATTAATGTTGCTTTTCTGCCCCTTCGCGTTGGCACAGCGATGATGTTGAAACTTTTTTGTATAAATATTCAGAAAAGACAATAATTAAATATATATTACTACTTCGACGTTCGCCGTGGCGCAGTGGTTAGGGTCATTGACATGATTTCTGCGTCTCCGGGACCCTGGGTTCGAATCCCGGCAGGGGTAAACATTGTGCGATAAGTGTAGACGTTTGTCCGGGGTCTTGGATGTTAGTGTGCTGTGATTGTGTGTTTGCCTCCATGCCTCCATGCCTCCCGCGATACAGGGAATCCTAGTGCGGGGCCTGAGTGTGATAAAAAACTAGTTCTAGAAGCAATGCGAATTAGCTCTTGCGAATTTTTAGTACACTACCTTTATATCTGCTTGTGTTGAGAATGTAGGTTTATCAGCAGCCTTCTTAGTCTTCTCGAGGCTGCTTCTACAGAGACTACATGACATAAGTTAGGTACCACAATTGTCTTAAAACATATTTTGTACTAGGGCCCGATAGCTAACGAAAGTATAACTTATCTGTGTTTCAGTAAAGTTTCGCAAGGTGTGCGAACAAACAAGCATAACTGTGTTGAAGACAACAACAAATTTCCTAATCAAAATGTGCCCATGAGCACTCATGCGATAATGAATAACAGTCCAATGTTTACCTGTGAGAGGTTTTATTATTCACTAGTAGTGCCCCGCGGTTTTACCCGCCTGGATTACGGTTTTCCCTATACCTCAATTATCCCACGGGAACTATACTTTTTCCTGGATAAAAGTATCAATGTGTTAATCCAGGGTTTAAACTATCTTCATACCAAATTTCATCGAACTCGGTGTAACCGTTTGAGCGTGAAGAAGTAACAAACATATACACATACACACAAACTTTCGCATTTATAATAAGAGTAAGTTAAGATTGCGTTATTCTTAATAAATATATTATATACGGAATATTAAACATCGTCTAAGGATAATTCACTTTACCTCAATTGACTCAGAATTTGTTATAAATGACATAAATGAATAGAATAAAAGGTTTAATAATACTATTTACTAATAAACTTTGTTTATTAGTAAATAGTATTATTATTATATATTATATAATAATATTATTAATAGTAATATTATAATAGTAGTATTATAATAGTTTTTAATAATAGTAGTATTATTACATATTATATATTATAAACTTTGTTTATTAGTAAATAGTATTATTAAATACTACTACTTTTATGAAGACAAACTAACCGATAAGTCAACGAATACAATTTTATTTAGTGTTATTTTAGTTTGTAAATACATTGTACACTTTCTTGTAATAAATAAATATTATTATTATATTTTATAAAGGAGAGAGAGAATATGAGTATTCCGGCGGAGAATAATACATTTTGTATAATAATTTAGTTAGCTGCAAAGTTTTCTACGATTAATGATCCAAGAAGAGTACCTATATATATATAATATATAGTTATAATTTTCATTTTTTTTATATATTCGCTATAGTTTTCTTTTATTGCATAATGATATGCGGCTTGTTGTAGAAGTGTTATATACCTACTATATGCCAAACTTTGTCGCGTTATATATACAAATTCACAAACGCTAATCTAGGTAAATAGAAATCGGATTTAATTTAAATGTAAATGTATGCTTTAGAATACTCAAAAGTCTGAACTACGAAATCTCACCAATATATTCCATGTCAACTTTAAAACTGGTTTGGACAAATGAATTTCGTATTAAGGTAATCAATTAAAAGTGGTGAAACGTTTATTCGTCATCAGTTATCACACCCGGAATAAAAAAAATATAACGAACACAGTTTGATCTGGCTTTATCCTGACATTGTAAGTCCCTGATGCAATCTTAGAATGCTTGGGAAATGGCTTGCCCAAACACTGAGATTCCTAAAGCTTTGGCATCGCAGAGACAGTGGGATCGGCCGCTTTGCGAACTAGCACAGAATAATCTTTTAAAAGACAATGTTGCAGCCGATCTTGAACCAAATGGTCTCAAACATTCCGTGGAAGTTAGGGCGGCCTTTAGTGTGGGACGCTACATGCGTTGACACTTTGGCGCCGTCACATCTTCCCGAGACATGTAAGGGCTGGCGCCGCGGCCTATTTGACGTAGCAATCGAAACGGCGAAAATATGCTAACCTAGGTAGTGGTTCGCTAGACCATATTTGAACCGTTTGGGGTCGAGACATTGGGCCCGTGGGGACCGGGAGCTCATCGGATTGTCCAAAACTTATCAGAGCGTTTATTCGATGCGACGCGTGACCAAAATTTTGCCACATATTTGGCTCAACGGATCAGCATTGCAATTCAACGTAGCTGCTAGCATTCTGGTCACACTGCCGGCCGGTAGCGGGTCAGAGCATTTGAGTTATCTATAGGCTGCCAATAGCTAGTCGATTGTTCAAATGTTATTGTAGTAGCTGGAGTATTGTAATTAGTTATTAGTGTTTTATTTAAATAAAGGCATCGGCCTTGATAAAAAAACTTAAAGTGATAAATATAAATACCATACAAAAAAGTAATAAAGGTTGTACCTAAAATATCTAGAGAATATATTATAATTATTATGCTCTTTTAGACAAAGCTGGTTAGCTTAGCTTAACCAGTTGCGGAGGTGCTGGCGCTCCTCATCGATATCAATGGGGAACGCTAGTATCTCCGCGATTCAGTGGGTTTTTTAAATATTTTTTTTTAATTCATTAACATTCACACAAGGTCTTCAGGTTTCGGAGTCTATTCAATGCAAACAAACAATCAAATCTTATATCTTTATAATATTAGTATAAACTAACGCTAACTGAGCCATAGTTATAATAATGTTACACTGCTCCTTCGCTAAACGTCTTATTATACGAGTATATGTTAAAAAAGCTAAAATAAAAAATAGCTTGCGCAATTCCTTTTTTTTCTTTTTTTCTTTTCTCAGCTGAAGCGCAATTCCACGCCCAAATTATTAATTATTACAATTATTAATTAATTCAATTATTAATATTATTAATGTTAATTAATGGATAACTTATTTATTTAAATTATCTTAAGCTGACACATTGACAATAATCTCTTATTTGAGGAACATTATGAATGGAAATATTTTTTCCTAGGTAGTTATGTACTACTAATATAATTATATTAATTTACATAAATAACATGTAATTGTCTTGACTGGAAATCGACTTGTAATAAATATTATCAATAAAGTTATGTGTATGTCTATGTCTATGAGGTTCAGCGAAGAAGTAGTGTAACAAAAAAACATTAGCGGAATGATAATTAAATATACTAAATGTTAACCTTTGTACTCTTACATCACTAGTGCCGTAATTAATAAATAAATTACCTTGTCAGCTAACTTAAACGTCCTGATCTTTATGAAACTATGCATTCTCCTCGAAGGTTCTCTTAAGGAAATCATTAGAGATAAATAAGTGTATGTAATATAGATATATACTAACATCTGTGTGTATGTATGTAAAGATAAGTGTTTTTTCACAGAAATGTATTGAAAGTATTTGTGTTCTCTGGATGCTCGTGGAGTTAATTTTAAAAGTAAAATTTATTACGTTTTTTTTTACTTTTATAACTCTTTATACACCACCTTCCTTACTTGTCCAACATCTTTAACAGCCTAAAGGTTATCTGAATGCGATAGCTCCGCTCGTTGAATCTCTTTTAAGTTGTGCTTTTGTAAATATTTAGTTTTGGGGTGAAACCGTGGGAGCTGCTATTAGTGGATAAAACGCAAGAACATTAGAATAAAAACGATGTAAGTTTTCTTAAACAAGTATAATACTTATTGTGACAACGAGGCCTGTCAACCTCGTAGTGTTATTGCGTGTATATACACTTGACCCTATAAGGTTTAGAATCGTCTGTATTCATGTTAATGATTCAAGTTATGTTATTAATTTTGTTATTAAAACTGACGTGGTTTTGACACAGTATGAATGTATAAAACATGGGAATTACTCACGTAATAAGTCAGAGGATTCCGACTATAGTTTCAACCACATTCTTACATTGACTACTAGGCGAATCGCGACCGCGTCCGCGAGCGCCCCGTATTCTCCTTGAAAAAGACCACCGAATGGTTGAAACTATAGTCGGAACTCTCTGACTTATTACGTGATTGATTCCCGTGTTGTATACAATCATAATGATCCAAGTTACTTGTATATCAATGTAATTATTATATTCCATCAGAAGTTTCACGCGATAATGGTTCTAATACGCGATGCGCCACGGCCCGTATGTAACAAGATACAATATACATTTAAAACTAGCTGCACCCCGCGGTTTTATCCACGTGAATTAAATTATGTTTATTACAATTATCCCACGGGAGCTATACTTTTTCTGGGATAAATGTATAGTAGTAGTGTAAAAGTATAGTATTAAGTAAAAAGCCTAAGTGTTATTCCAGGGTCTGACAGCTATTTAACATATAACTTAACTGCCGTGTTTTCTCGGATACGTTTTTCACATCTTCCTATTTCGCTCGCTACACTCCATCACTGTATATTTCCCATAGACTTTCGGTACACGCGCAATCTTTTGTAGAGCTACAAAGATAAGTTTACTATAAATTGTACTATCATTGGGATATACCTACGTGCGTATGTGTGTGGGTTAAAGTGTGTGCTCGAAACCTGTATCATCATCATCATCATTACCAGCCCATTTCGTTCCCATGACTGCCCCAGATATCATGTGACAAAAACCAGAACCCACTGTTAAAGTGCCCTTCGAAGCACAGCAGCGCTCATTTGAACATTCAACTTTCACCGTGTAGTCACTACAGATACCATTCTTATGACTATCAATTATTAAACCAGATACGCGAGAAACTTCTTTTACACGTTAGTATTTTGTTATTAAACCTGATGTGGTTTTGACACATTATGAACGTATAAAACACGGGAGTTACTCACGTAATAAGTCAGAGGGTTCCGACAATAGTTTCAACCACATTCGGTGGTCTTTTTCAAGGAGAATACGGGGCGCTCGCGGACGCGGTCGCCCCGTTAGTGAATCCTACTTAATAATATAAATGCGAAAGTTGTGTGTATGTGTGTTACTTCTCCATGCTCAAATAGCTACACCGATTTCGATAAAATTTGGTAGGGAGATATTTTCGATATAATTTGGTTTAAGCCCTGGATTAACACATAAGCTACTTTTATCCCGGCAAAAGTATAGTTCCCGTGGGATAATTGAGGTAGCAGGGAAACCGTAATCCATGCGGCTGAAACTGCTGGGCGCTACTAGTTAAAAATAAATCTTTCAAAAACTGCGTGCTTTGTTAGCAATGAGGCTCAGTTGACCACATCCGATGGTCCTTAAAGCGTGCCAACCCCTAAAAGGCCACCTCAGCCTGCGGCCCACTCAATTGGCTTGTACCCTTTTCTTGGACAACCCAGCCAATAAATCTATCACCCATTCATCGGAAGCACGCAGACTCAATTGACTAAAAAGGTAAGTTCTCTAAGCTCAATTATGTAAAGTAAAACTCTGAGCGTCAAAAAATAAATGCACCCATCGCCTCTGCCACGAAACATAAAGCCTTTGGGTGTATTTTATTATCACTAGCAGCTTTGATTAAATCAACTTACTAATAACTATTTAGTAAGTAATTTACAGCTAGTTCAATAACATTTAAGCAATTAACTGTTGCCAAGTGTTCCAGCTAGATATTTAAACAGCATTAGGCCGTTGAATTGCAATTCTAATTACTTAAGTAGAAAAATATATTATGCCATTGCATTTTGGACACATAAGCATTGATTTACAAAAAAAAACCTAGACGCGAGCGACGCGAGACCATTTGCAATGAGCGCACAATTTACAATGTTGCGCTCATTTTACGCGTACGGTTTTGAGACGTTGATTGTGCATCTTGGGTTTTTTTGTAAATCAATGCACATAAGCGCTGATATCTATTTTTTGGAAAACCCGATGAACCGGTCCTATGCACCCAAGTTGGGAACTCAAAAGGTTCAAATATGTAACTGCTTAGGTGAGCGATGTGGTAGCTGTTCTTTGGATGTGTTAATCACTTGGTTTCCATAAAAGTTACATTATTTTTTACTAGCTGCGCCCTGCGGTTCAGACCGCGTGGTTATGAAAAACGGTAATGATAGCTTTGATGAAAATAAGCCGATGTGTTAATCCAGGGTATAAGCTATATCCAAATTTCATCGACAACACAATCAGTGTAGCAATTTGAGCGTGAAGAAGTAACAAACATACACACATACACACGAACTTTCACCTTTATAATATAATAGTGTGATAAAACGTCATTTTTCATAGGAAAGCAATCTATTTAAAGTTTAAAATGAAGAATTTTGTCTGCGGTGTTTAAACACCAAAGACCAAATTCTTTGTTTTATTTATTTGGTTTGAGGATCGGTCTACGTATCATAACTGAATGAAAAGTCATTGCAGGCTCCCAAGTGCTCTCTCTTTCTCTCTACTTGGTTGCCTATATTACTTTCACAGCGATTCCGATAGCGCATCTTATGTAGTGAAACTAAACTAACGAGGTAACATACTACCGCATAGCGAAAATATTCCGTGGAAAATTCCACGGCTATTAATCAACATAAATTTCGTAAAAGCTATAAAGCGACGGCCTACGAATTCACTAGAGGGCCACGGTTGTAACATTTCTTTATAAATCATTTCATTTGTGTTAGCCAATCGGCTCACCGTTTACTAATAACCGATTAACATAATGCCTCAAGTCTCAATTCACGATTACGTTGTGGTAGAAAAACCGGTGACACAGACCAAGCCAAGTACAGGTACAGCCCAGTGCCAAAGATGTTCTATGTTCAAAATAGATTTAGAAAATTATACGTAAGTATAATCAAAAGCCGAAATCACTGTCCTATTTGGAAATAGCATGCATTTATATCAACTCTAGAACGATGAATTATTTATGGATGTTCTATTTACAAACGCTGGCAAACAAAGAATCACAACGGGACTGAAAAAGATTAACATATATATACAGATACACTCCATCAATAATCTAGTATTTCCTATTTATAGTATTATTATGTATTTATGCGAATGTTGTGAATAACAGTTGTTTTATTTTTTTGTTTCTTAGTAGGATTTACCGTAATGGCGAAACAAATTTGAACATACAACTCAGTAGAAAAGTAGAAGAAAATTTATTTTTCAGCCATGTATATAAGTATATATATATATACATGTATATACACACCCAGACACAGGTCAAACAGACATGTTCATACACACAAATGTTTGACCTGTCCGGGGAATCGAACCGGGACCGGCAGAGTGCTACCGCTACCAACTGCGCCAACCGACCAGTCTTATATACATAATATGCCTAATAAAATAGAAAAATATTTTAAGAAGCCTCTATTTTTCTTTTTCTTAGTTCTAGATTTGTACTATAATTACAGTAATCTTTTTGCCAAGACTTTGATAATCATGATTGCGTGGAACTATCTGCAGTTTGCGTGTCTGCTATTATTGTATGATAATAAGTCATATTGAAGCAAAATATTCAATTAATAGTAAAGGTATATCCGAAAGGCTCCTCTAAAAGCCAGATATTGTTGACTTTCCATATTTTTTTAAATTTCTATTATTAGAATTAAAATTCAACACTACATTCCTTATTATGTTTCTGTTGGCGTCTTCATTTGGATCTTAAAACGTCTTGTTGCTTGTATATTAATGTAACTACAATATAAATACTAGCACGTGCCCGCGACTTCATCCGCGTAAAAAGTGTTTTCCATGAATTTAATTTGCCTGTGCCACTCCACGACTGGTAATGTCCAGTCAAAATTACTTCGGAGGTACTTATTTGTTTCAAATCCGTTCCGAATTATATGTCTCGTCTCGAGTCCCGGGACTTTCGGGTCGAGACTCAAGACGAGACCATATTGTCGAATTTGTTATGTAAGTAAGATGCCATCTGTTAATTTATTGAATAAATTACTTGGTCTACTACGTAGCCGAGCAAAGCTCGGTCATCCAGATACTTTATTAATTATGAAACAAATCGTTTTGTTTGTACAATATTTATTTAGCTTCCTAGAATTGTTAAGCTGCTGTCTGTGGGTGTTCGTTTTTTTTTTTCCTTTCTTTTTTTTATATCTCGGCCAAGACCATAGTCCGAGCTTAGGGGTAGGCTGAAAAACAGCGTTATGGTCTCTATATTGTGGGAACATGACACATGCTGAGCCTATCCCTTTTGCCATAGATATTTAATTAATTAAACATGTCCTGTATAAATATTTCTTTTTTTGTGGCAACAAATGATTTATTATTTATTTATATATATTTATGATATTATATGTTTATATGAGGTAGATGTCGCACAAGCGCGCGGAAACTGAGGCGGCAAAATTAAGTCAATTGTAGTAGTTTTTCATTATGACGCGTATTTCAAGTCTAAACATATAGCTATCCTTTTCTACATTATTTGTACCGTATTATCTATCGCAGTGAGCATGTTTATGTCGTAAAGGAACAAAATCTGAGCACCGCGCAGTATAAATATACGTCATCTTTAGTAAAACATCATTGTATTTATACCCATTGGAATTCAATATTTGGCAAGTCCACGTCTGTCGGGTCTCCTAGTGTTAAATATAGATTGATAATTTTTGAAGTAAATTCAGTATTATATCTTCTTTTGTCGGCAGCCAACGTTTACGGTATATAGGCAGAATCAACGCCGTTGATTGCAGTTCGTAACCTGATGTCATGTCCTAGATTTGGCTCAACCTGCTTCACCTCTATACCTCAATTGCTTCCTGGCACTTTTAGCATCACAAGAAATAACTTTCCGTAAACAGTATGATATTCCTGTGAAAATTATAGACGTGTTGCTTTTTTACTCATGGCAACCTGCAGATGGGATTAGGATTGCCATTTAATCATTTGTTCACGGCAGTGAGGACGTACACCGCATCATTAAACTTAACATCAGGTGATTTATAGTGGTCTTGCCTATTCTCAATCGGAAAAATGTATACTTTGTAAGACAAACCTCGATTATTAATGCTTATAGTAGTAATAATCGTGTATTTTTTTTATATGTTAAGTTGTTGTTGTGTACAGTGAAAAATAATAAACGATTTTCATTCATTCATTTCATTCATTCAAATCTCCGAAATATAAGTACTTTTTTACACATTGAGACGCGTTAATAATTTTATTTTAGTTAGTTTTCATAATCATCAGTGAGCAAATTATCATTTTCGTTTAGACCTTTTCTTAGGAAAACAATATTTTGCTGACAAAGCAAGAATCACTATCGCAATGTGAAACAACTGCACTCAGTACTAACTTTTGAATAAAAAATTCGGCTGCTACCGTCCACGACTACAGGACGATATTACTACTCGTGGACTCAAGTCCAACTAGCGGCCGAAATTTTTCATGCAAATAATATAAACGTAAGTTCCGCCTAGCATATTTTTAATGCAATAAACCATACAACTCTCAGTACTAACTGACATTTATCTAGTCCAACTATGGCACAGAGAAATGATAGTTCGACGAAGGTACGTGCGCTATTCAATTGTTTATACGATTGCGAAACAATGCTTGTAACGCAAGGTATTCCTGCTTCAGGCACTGTAATCGATCAGTATCTGTATTAAGACTATCCATTCATAAACAATGCAATAGTCATTCAAATGTTATCATAAATAAACTTGATATTCCGAATAACAATTACATTCGATTGCATTGTAGACAATTGATTTGCCATTACAATTATACTTCGAGAAGAGTAGCAAAACTAGACTAAACGACGATTCATTGACAATCTATGAGCAATGTGTAAGTAGAATTGATACCCAGTTTAAATGTGTTGAAAATCCACGTCTAATATGTCACGAAAATATGTTTACACGATTATATTTTTGGCCGAAGGTCGTTAGGTCGCTATTAAATTATAACAAACTAGTAAGGTCAACCACTTCTCTCTGCCGTGTCAGAGGAAGCCGATGCAATTTGCAAGCACCTTTGAACTCTAACGCCTTTAATTGAACGATTGATGCTTTCAGCATAATCAACCTTATTACACAAATATCACTACCAAACTGGCTCGCGATGCCTGCAAGGTATGAATTTCCCTGTTTTAGAATACATTGTCTAATATACCATGTAATATCAAGCGTTATAGTTCTCCTTCCATTGCCACTTTTATCGATTTTCTGATCGACTCGCACTTGGCTAAAAAGAGACATCGAATTAAACCCAGACAATTCATTCCAATTTGACTGGCCGGTTGGCGCAGTTGGTAGCACTCTGCCTTCTGAGCCGCTGGTCCCGGGTTCGATTCCCGGACAGGTCAAACATTTGTGTGTATGAACATGTCTGTTTGACCTGTTATTGGGTGTGTATATAAGTATATATCAGTCATCAGGTTACCATAGTACAGGCTCTGCCTAGTTTGGGACCTGAAGACCTTGTGTGAATGTTGTCCCATATTATAAAATAAAACCAATTTTATTACATTTACAACTTTACAACTCTTACTTTTTATCGGATGTGTGGATTTATTGTTCTAATTAAAATTACACACTGCATTACCCAGCCCCATCACGTTTTATCGAAATAAATCATTTTGTTTTCAGTATTTTAAATCAGAATCTACCCAATTGTTAAACCACCAAACTGATAATTTGGCGAAAAACAATGAGAAAATGTTAATGCATTATTTCGCATCCATTTATAACTCCGTATTTTGATACGCAATTTATGCAAAATAATGGGAATTATGGTTCATACAAGCTGCTATGTATTTCACCAGAAAAAGGCGGAATTTTTCGAAAGCTAATAATAATTCAAGTGGATTTTCAATTTGCACACTAAAGTTTTTAATTAAGTGGTCTAACGAAAGCTTATAATCTTGAAAAAAAATTAAGTAATTATAATCTTGCTGATTCACACGCTTACACATTTCGGTATGATAATCTGGTCATTTTCCCCTACTCGTTGATATTTTTCATTCCCAAAGGTCTAACGTGATAAAGTACATCATAATATATAATAACTATAATATAAATGAACTAGAAGCGCCTCGCGGTTTCACCCGCTACATCAATAAAATTATTCCACGGGAATCATACACGTTACCGGGATAAAAAGTGCCTCTGTGCTATTCCAGACTATAACCTATTTGTGTGCCAAATTTCATCCAGATTCGTTCAGCTGTTCTGACGTGATTGAGTAACAAACATCCATCCATCCATCCATCCAAACTTTCACATTTTTAATATTAGTGGGATAATATCCAGAACTGATTGGACGAATCCCTAAGGATATACAATTGATACTAGAATTTAAGACCATTTGTACACAGTTTTATACAATGAATTATATTCTCTCAGTACCTCTGTGGGTCTTATCAGAATAGAACAATAGACATAGATTTGCATAAATCATTATTGTTCTGGCCTAAGTCAATAAGTGTTATAATTATAAAACGCGAATTTTTCATACTTACACAACATTGGTTTGCTTGTCCGCGGAAACGTACAAAATATTTTATGTGTATTATAGCAAAGATGTAAATATTGACTTCATTTGAATAAATTAAAACAAATCAATAAATAACATTATGTAGTAATGCAATAGTAAATTAACATATGCCAAGAGCATCTTGGGTTAAGGCTACCATGAGGCTATAGATGTTTTTCGACATATAAGAGAGTATGAATATCAAGGTCCTTTACCAGATTCACATCATGGTGGTAGTATATATATAGTTGCTATATCTATTACTACTAGCTACCACCCTCAAGCATGTGAATCGACCACCAAGCATCCTGGCAGGACCTAGCGTAGTTACGTAAGATAGCCATAGAATACGCTATATCTAAAAATGTATTTAAAAATGAGTATAGATTGCTCTCGTGAGCGAATTTTTTTTTTATCTTTCTCAGACCCCCGCACTAGGATTCCCTCTATCGCGGGAGGCATGGACACACCAATCACAGCACACAAATATCCAAGACCCGGGACAAACATCTACACTCATCGCACAAATGTTTGCCCCTGCCGGTATTCGAACCCAGGGTCCCGGAGACACAGAAGTCATGTCAATGACACTAATCACTACGCCACGACAATGGGGGGTGGGGGGGAAAGAAACGCGTGTCAGTGACCTCTAAGCGATGTCTTATTTTTTAGTACTTATGTGATGTGTCTAGCAAGAGTGTGACAGTTTATTTTGATCATGGTATGACCATGAATGGAACACACCCTAATACTCTAATTCACTAAGAAGCTACTACTTCTTCGTCCTCCCCCTAAAGTTTAGCGCATAATATTTCCATCCAAGTAATTATAAACTTGGAAAACTTGTGCTCTAATGCTCTAAGACTTATGTCTTAGACTATGAGACAGATATACAGAATATAATCGTGTCTTTGGTACGTGTGCGAATCGCCAAATTTAATAACGGTAGCCATATCGAAATCGTAACATGTGGTTAACCTTGTATGATGGCTCGATTAGAAAGTGGTCGTTTATGAAAGAAATATCCATATTACAAGTATTTATTAAATTGGCCTTTAGTAAATTGAGTAAAAGTAAACGCGTTTCACACAAACATGTATGCCCTTTTTAATTCCTTACTTCTTAAACAATGACATTCTAAAAATTACTTCTTACGGCCAGTTTTTAACCGACTGCAAAAAAGGAGGAGGTTCACAATTCGCTTCGTACGTTTTTTAACCGTAGTGCAGGACGCACTAACCAAATTATCAGAAATCACTACCTAATCTCGATAATTTGGTTGATGCAAGACGGCCTCAGTTTATTATAATTTCAGCTATAGAATGTTAGATAATAAGTGTATATAGTCTAATAGATTTTGGTTTGCGGCGCAATAAACAAGCAACATAATAGCAGCCATCAATGTGCGTCTTTTTTTAGCTATGGCGCTCTAGTTGGCGGCCCGATTTCAATACTGTTATGTAAAACGCAATGCATAGAACATTGGTGTTAAGACATTGATTGATTGAGAGCTCTTTCTACGATCGCTAGAGAACATCGACCTGCTGGTCTTTTTTTTGTTCGCAGACTATGAAAAATAATGTAACTATGTCAACACGGAAAAACCTCAAAGATCAATAATAAATCTACCACTAAATCGACAACCAGTCGAGCTAGGTCTGAGTAGAACTAGGTTCAACTTCGGGAAATGGATTAATCAGACATCCAAATTCACCCAAATCCAAGCCAAATGGAACTGAAACTTGATTTCTATCTATAGGCCTCTCCATAGCTCGCTATTCTTTCACGAGCACATAGCTATTCCAGCGATTCCTAATCAGTTTGCTCGTAATTTCTTTGTGAATTCGAATCAAAAACGAAGACATAGAGAAAAAATAGTCTACATAGTCTAAGTCTAAGTAGTTGGCATGGGCATGACATGGGCATATAGCACGCTGAACTGCTAGCCAAATGGCTCGGCTTGATACTGTTTCCGTCTTAATGGACGTCAAGGGAGACATTTGAAATCAAGTAGGCCTTCTCCGACTCAAAACATGACAGTCATAGTCATAGTCGGTCGATTTCGACCGACTATGACAGTGAATGTCATAGTCGGTCGATATCGAGTCAGCATCACCAATAAGTTAGATATGCAGTCACTGTTCAGATCATGTATATAATTAACACCGCGGTTTCACCTGGGTGAATTACGGTTTTCCCGCTAGCTCAATTATCCCACAGAAACTACACTCTTCCGGGACAAAAGTAGGCTATGTGTTAATCCAGGGTTCAAACTATCTTCATACCAAATTTCATCGAAATCTGTGTAGCCGTTTGAGCATGAAGAAGTAACAAACATATACGCATACCTACTTACATTTATTATTTATTACGCATATACGCATTTATTTATTATTTAGTAGGATTATAAAAGCATTCATAATCGCAGTGTTCTTGCAAGTCATGCTTATTATTGCTTAATAATGTCTATACAGGCTTAGCGTAGCACTAACGCCTATACGGCGATCGTCAATTTTTTTGGCCTTTGGCCGTCGTTTTGGCGAAAAGTTGTCGATCGTGATAATTATCGACTGCGCGTAGGTAAGTGTTACGCTAAGCCCGTTGAATTATTATAAAATAATGTGTAGTGGTTGGACAGGAATGTTTTATCGCCACTACATTACCAGCAGCAAAGTCTTAGCCAAATAACTTGAAAGCATTGCACAACACTCAAGGCTGAACTAATAGATGTTGGGCATTTTTATCTAAGTTACTTCATCTGTAGGCCAGTTTGCGTAGGTACCAGCAACTTGATCGTGTTGGTCAGTCACAAGGCCGTGCGGGTCTCGTGGTGGTCAGATATACATACATATTTATATATCTGTGTATACAAGAAATGAATCCCTGCTTTCCCTTGGTCACGGCATCGCGCGTGGACGGCTGGAGAAATTTCGTTTATGCCTTTTTTATTTGTTACTAGCAGCGCCCCTCGGTTTTACCCGCGTGGTGATGATTGATGATGGTGATGTTATTCTGGGACTGAAGTATCTACATACCAAATTTCATCCAAATCCGTCTAACCCTATGGGCCGTGAAGCCGTAGCTACTAATAAATATTTTAGACGTATATTATTTAATTATAATATTAATATAACTTGGGGCAAATGCCTTTATTAAAATAAAACACTAATAACTAATTACTTACTATTAATATAACTATATATGTATAATATAATACGATTTCTCTTTAAATCATTGAAATAAAAAAGCTCTTAAACGCCAAAATTCAATTTTGGGAACTCTTTACAATCTCTAATATTAGAAGTGATTCTATAAAAATAATCTAAAGGTATATTTTGTTTATTTGTTATTTATTTATTTATTTTATTTTATTTTTTTATTATCACACTTAAACCCCCGCACTAGGATACCCTGTATCGCGGGAGGCTTGGACACACACATTCACAGCACACAAACATCCAAGACCCGGGACAAACACCTACACTCATCGCGCAAATGTTTGCCCCTGCCGGGATTCGAACCATTCATTCTATAGTTCACAAATAACGGAAATTTGAGGCAGCAAACACATCTAAAGATCAGGTACCCGAAGGTTCTGGATTGGAGACCACGGAAGGGCAAGCTCAGCGTGAGCCAGTCTACTGAAAAGGTCAACAAATAAACTAACGTTAAATGCAAAACATTGCACGTAAGTATTTTTGGACAACCGACCTTGACAACCAATCTATACGTCTCGGTCAACTAAAAACTGTTTTTTTCTTTCGTTTCTATTTACGCTAATGGTTTTGGTAAACATATTAAACGCTCAGCGACAGAGTTGTTGTATATTACAAAAGAAATGCACAAATCAGCTTCAAATCAATTCAAAAATCAATTTGCTTGCCAAGCATTGTTGTCGTGATATTGCACTTTGTCCATAGATCCAGAGTTCATTGGCCACAGTTTCTTACTTGCCTAAATAAAATGAAAGTAAACAAAAATTATGTTTGCTTAGATATTTTTTTTGTATGTATATTAACCTACGTAGTTATACTCTATACTCGCATAATTTCACGCTTCTGACTAACGTGCTTCGGTTGTTAGCGGTTTTATTTCTTCATGTTTTCATATCTAACGACAGGGCTTTGCTCTGCGTTTTCTCTGTTTACCTTGTTAACGTATAATGTTGGCACTCTTAAGACATCCCGCTGAAGTAGAAGCGATACCCGTAACTCCACGATCTGATTGGGACAGCGGGAAGAACAGCGGAGAAGAACGTCAACGCGCTCCACACCTGTGGCGTCTCGACGTTCCACGGAGTAATCTATTTTTTTTTTTTTTTTTTCTAACGGACTAATGCTGTTTGCCTCTATCGGCATTTACAGCTTCACCGGAGGGGGGGCGAGCACAGATGGTGCTCAGCCCGGTATTTGTGCGGTCGCAGAAGGCGCACCGCCTAGTGAGGCTAGCGCTGACGGCGCTGTGCCACTAGGAGAGGACGAGGCGACTAGCTCAAGGGCACCACTGAGGTTCGGACCTCGGCTTGAGCTGTCGCCAGGACAGGGAGTTATCGGATCGACTTGCCCCGGTACCAGAGTGGTCCGTAAGTGGGCCCTAAGGATGTTTGCTCTTTGACTATTTGGAGAGAATCTAACCAGGAAGTTTTTGCCTCGAGCTCGCCGCCGAGCTCGGTGTCTGACTGAGACCACGGAGTAATCGGAAATGCGTGGCTATATACAGGGTGTCCCAAAAGTCAACGTCCAACCGAAAACCCAAGCTAGGCCTAGTTGTGGGGGCTCTCAAAAAAAAAGAAAAAAAAATCTATCTCATGTAGTTTCGAAATGACAGCCATTTTTCTTAAATTGACACCCTGTGACGAGTTTACGACTACTGGGGCTACAAATGAGCTCTTTTATAATTTTATTTTTGTGTGGAGTAGTCTTAAGTGATGCTCCTACAAATTCCAATTCATCATTTGCACACAACTTCATTGGAATTTCAGAAAATATCCGTTTTATACCGAACCATGACGTGAAAATGACTACATCACTAAACTTTGACAGTCTGTACTGAAAAAAAAATCTACTATGCAATTTCGGCAAGTGCCCTTAAAAGTTGGCGCATTTAATGGGCTTTCCAAAATGGTATAATACTTACTAAATTATTTCTTAGACGACGAGAAAAAAAAATTAAGAAAGTCGATATTTAGCTTATTATTAGTTAGTCATAAAACTATCTCAAAATTATTCTAATATCATCTAGGCGTTCTGTAAGGTGTAATTAAAGAAAGAGACGAAGAAAAGTTAGAGCGGGATAGTGACGCTTGTCAAGTGTGATTTAAACAATATTCGCCTTCCCAAAATTAATATTTGCCACATATTTTCAAAACCTACATGAATAATAGTTTTTTTTTTAATATTCTGGATAGGAACACGTTCGCCAGCTTACTCATCTACTGTAAAGCGACCATGCGGTCTAAAATGTAAGTATCACGCATGACCCAGTTACCAATGACTTTAAAATACAAATATTGTATCTATACGGACACTTCTAATAGTCTTCATCTTCGAGGTAGGCACGATCCACCGTAGACTGCATGATCACTTATCATCAGGTGAGGTAGTGGTCAAACGCCTGCCTAATCTGTATAAAAAAACACACTCAGCAATTAATTCCACTAATATGTACGCACTGATGATGTGGATTCAAAATGCTTTGTGCATGAAAGAAGCCTCTTGACTAAGTATCGATGTCGCATTGCCGGCCGTGTAGTTCGTAGATGGAATAGAAAAGAAAACAACATAAATCCTGTAGGGCACTTTTTATCACCGAATACTATATTGTTATTTTTGATATGTTATAAATAAGAAAAATGCCTCATCTACTGGCCGGTTGGCGCAGTTGGTAGAACTCTCCCTTCTGACCCGCAGGTCCCGGGTTCGATTCCCGGACAGGTCAAACATTTGTGTGCATGAACATGTTTGTTTGAACTGTGTCTGGGTGTATTATGTATATAAGTATATATATCAGTCGTCAGGTTACCATAGTACAGGCTCTGCCTAGTTTGGGACCTGAAGACCTTGTGTGAATGTTAATAAATAAATAAATAAAATAAACTTAGGGTTTCACGTGTACTGCGAGACCAAACGAAAAATTGCTTGAACCTAAAATGGGTAGATCAATTTTCCGTCTCGTCTACGCGAGCTGTCCCTTACATGGTCATTACGCGACATTTTGGTATGTAAATATTAGTTTATCCGTTAACTTTTCGTCGAGCTTATCTATTTATTTACTTGTTTAGTCACACATTCAACAATACATGGATAGGTATGGTACGCGCAGCCTTCTTTGCAGTTCCGATATCAGGCTCTCAGGTATTATGGTTATACTGCGCTTTTTTTAACAGTTTATAATCACCTAGAACGTCTACTGGTTATCAAAGACTGCTGCCTGGACACACTATGTGTTTGGTCACAGTTTTTGCAAACCTGAGGGTGGTAGCAGGTACTCGAAAACACCCTACCATTATGCTGTGTAATATGGTAATAGTTTTCCAGGATAGCTTTAATTTACAGCAGCGCCGCAAGTATGCAGTGGCGGTAGTGCGTATAGGGGGTAAAGAGCGGCCACTCCAGGCGCCGAGGATAAGGGGGCGTCGAATTCACCCCTCTTCTTTCTTCTCTTCCTCTTCCCTGTGAAGACCTATAGTATATATATCAGTCATCAGGTTACCATAGTACAGGCTCTGCCTAGTTTGGGACCTGAAGATCTTGTGTGAATGTTAATAAATAAATAAATAGTCGCCCTTAGCACCAAAGGTGCCGCAGTTTTGGATGCAATTCTGCTTTTTTGAAAAGCTTCCAGGCGGCGGTGTACCTTCTCCTTCTTATTTTTCAAAAGTAAAGTTCCTTAGAATGTCTCCCGTTCAATATTTCCTTCCTCTATACTAAATATAAGTACTAACTAACTCAAAAAGTACCGTCAGCGCCGTTCTGCTACGCCTGGGCGCCTTCTAAAATTTGTTATTTCAATTCTAATAATGTTACTTTCTTTTATTTAAGGAATTCAAATGCAAATATCTGTTACCTGCTTAAGTTAGTACATGCTTGAAGCATGTTGTAACTTAATCCAGTTTGACTTAAATCTATTAGCTAGTTCATAGCAGTAGAAAAATCAATTTGATTAAAAACATAAGTAATGGAACAAGTGTGGTTAAGAATCAGCGCTATAAAAGTATCTGACATAAAGTACCTTGGCCCGCAGTGTGCTTGTGCGCTACATCCATGTACTGTTCCGAAACGCGCCAAAATCGATTTTAGTGCGCTCAAATGCGTTCCTTATCACTGTGAGTACGCTTTTCGAAGTGTGTGTGACGTCACACAGATTAGCAGCGCCATATTGGACTCCCAACGATTTTGATCTCATACGATATCTCTGTGAGCAGTGTGAGCCTAACGTCAAATTTAACATAATGTGTGGAGCGGGAATAATATAACTTCATTTCTAAGAAGTAATTTTGTAATATACCCAATTTCTTTTTAATTTTAATTCAACATCAAGGTTTTAATTTTAATCTTTAGCATTAGTGATATATAAACGTGAAAGAAAATTCTTTAATACGACGAGTACTAGTATTTGAGGTTATGAAATCGCCAAATTACCGTTCCATTTCATTAGACGCGCTCACAGCACTGTGAGCGTCGTAATCGTGCTTTTCAAAACGGAATGCCTGGATACGTTAGCGTGCTAAAATCAATTTCGGTGCAATTCGGAACAATGTACCAGTCTCAGGTATAAATTACACAGTTAAACCACCTATTATGTACCTTATATCTATTAACATAAGGTTGGACCAAACCTGATAAAGTCAGAATATTTTGCGATGCATAATTCGAAGATATTTGTTCATTACTTAGCTGGCGTTAAAGCTTTAAATGGCACTCTTGTTAACATTGAAAGAGTTATGGGATTTTTATGCGTATGGTAATAATAATAAGACCATTCCAATACAATTTAAAGGCGATATGGATTTAAAGCAACGTTAGGGTACCGTTATCGATAATATTATTTAAAAAAAATAGAACGTTCTCTGCGAGACATACGCCACCCTCATTGATTCCACAAGGATCGGTTGGAAGCGACCCGCATCCAGCTCTTTCCTGCGATCTTAGTCAGGTCGTTAGTCAGGTGTCCGCCTTTTTTTATACTGTATAGATCTAGCGTTTGACCACTATCTCACTTGATGGTCAGTGACGATGTGTTTGAAGATCTAGAATGCTCCTTGTCGGTAGCCGTCATATCCTGCACTTTCCAGTCCGTGTCCATTAGAGAACCTTTCGAACCCAACGGCCATCGGTTCTTCGAGCTATGTGCCCTACCCACTACCACTTCAACTTGCTAATCCGCTGGGTTGTTTCAGTGAGTTTCGTTCTTCTTCGGAACTCCTCATTTCTGTGGCTGTAGACAAAGTAACATTCTACAAGCGTTAACGGCGAGAGAAAACATAAAAATATGTATGAAATTGACACCTCATAGCAATATGTCACAGGATCAACCAGACCAAAAAAAAATGCTAACGGTCAGAGAAAGAGAATCGATGCATCTTGTCAAGGCCTACTGAATCGATCGAGTCGAGAAAACCCGAGAATAGCCCTCTCCAAGGCTGTTTTATAGTAGTAGCAGTAATTATTAATAACAATTAAGTATATCCAATTAATATCCAAAAAATATATGCGTTAAACTTGTACAGTTTTTTGTCTAATTTCTTGTTAATAGGTTCGGCCTACGCCGCGCTTCGGTTTCCTCGCGTCAAGATCAGCGCTCATAATATATTGTGTGAGCAATATAACATACATACATTATAACCGCGATATTATTCATTGAAAAGGCACAACGTTCAAAATCGTTGAATCGGTTCGTTCAAATTTTTGAAGAAATAAATTGGAATTTACTTTATGAATGGCAATACTTAAATAACGGGCAGTTTTACTTAAAATAAGTCAAGTTATTTGCTGCCGACTAAAACTACCTTTAATGGAACTAAACTCTTTTAATATTGGTGATAGCGTTTTAAGAAGGACAGGTATACGATTTTGAATTTAAGCGTTAATAGAATAAGATCTTTTTAGTTTTAAAGAGTAATACAAAATTGGAACTAGTTTCAGAGATTAACAGAATTACCACCAATGTACTCAAAGACCTGATGAAGGTTTCCAAAAGCCAAAGCAATATAATCAATCGTGATATCCAAGACGCGTACATGTTCGTCTATAAACTCGATAAAGTCAAATTTAATACATTTGTGAATATATTTCGACTTTCATTCCATCTTTTCGAACCTAAGAAAGCTTTAACAATTAATTAATTATTAATAAACTTATTATATAATTGATTTATTATTATATTTATTATACTATCTATTGTGAATAAAATATAATTAACCATTGTTGTAGCTTTCTTAGGTTCGAATAGACGGGAAGAAAGTCGCTAACCACAGCAATAGTCAAACCAATATTTTTAGGCGGATGACCCCCTGTTGTCTAATTAAAAAGTTTGAATTCCTACTGCAGGAATGTAATAATTTAAGCAATGAAAAATAGACCCTTAGTCCTGATTAGAATTAATTGCTACACAGTACAGTAGAAATAATTATTGTTGTGAATAGTCAACCGCAGATCACAGCAGTGCTGCAACTACAGCAGCGATCACATTGCGGTGTGCCGCGGCTAGTTGGTTCCAAAAGCGATGCAGCCCACATTTGATGTTCTAACTTACATAACACTCACTGGCCTTGTTTAGAAGGATCGTAATAACTTGTATTGAATGAAACAGCTTGCCTGCACAGCTTGTATTTAGGCAGTATGCCAAGAAATTCCTTCCCTTCGCCTTCTGCGCTCGCACAAATACCGGGCTGAGCACCATCAGTGCTCGCCGCCCCTCCAGTGAATTAGCATTAGTCCGTTAGAAAAAAAAATTACATTCAAAAGTTTATAATAAAGTTAGTCGCTAAGGTTTCTTAAATTTTTATATTTCCGCGCTAGTTCCGCTATTTTTTCTTTCTTAAGATCCTTCTCCTTACAATAGCTAACATAAACAAAAAACTAATTATCAATATTGACCAAGAGGATTAGGGATCCATTTTTATATATATATTTATATATATTCCAGCATGGCAGACTTCGATAAATTTCGATTATAAAAATATTTTACCAAAAAGTGGAAACGACTTCAACCCTCAAAAGTATGAAATAATTTGTCAAAGTCCGTACCATGATAGTTCAAAAAGTAGCTATTATCAAAATATTGTGTGCATGGTACCGACTTCGACAAGTTATTTCACACTTTTGAGGGTTGAAGTCGGTTCCATTTTATGGTAACATTTTTTTTACCAAGTAAATGACCTTTGCTACTCACGGGATCAATTGTCATTTTGTATGTTCTCCGATGTAAATCCGCAAATAAATATATCTAATGTCGTCGATCCCTTTTCAGTTATTGTAGTGTAACTAAAAAACCGCTTGTCCGATTTTTATTAAATTTTAATACTCTATCAAACAAAAAAGAATCGTCAAAATCGGTTCATAAACGACGAAGTTATCAGCGAACACACATATAAAAAAAACTGATGAATTGAGTAACCTCCTTATTTTGAAGTCGATTAAAAAAGCCACTAGTTACAGACTATGATCCAGATTACACAAACACATCGATATATCGGTGGGTGTGTTCCAATAAAAGTTTCCATATAGCTCGAGGGCGGCGACCGTTAACTTGTATACATCCTTATTTTGAAGTCGATTAAAAAAGCCACTAGTTACAGACTATGATCCAGATTACACAAACACATCGATATATCGGTGGGTGTGTTCCAATAAAAGTTTCCATATAGCTCGAGGGCGGCGACCGTTAACTTGTATACATCCTTATTTTGAAGTCGATTAAAAAAGCCACTAGTTACAGACTATGATCCAGATTACACAAACACATCGATATATCGGTGGGTGTGTTCCAATAAAAGTTTCCATATAGCTCGAGGGCGGCGACCGTTAACTTGTATACATCCTTATTTTGAAGTCGATTAAAAAAGCCACTAGTTACAGACTATGATCCAGATTACACAAACACATCGATATATCGGTGGGTGTGTTCCAATAAAAGTTTCCATATAGCTCGAGGGCGGCGACCGTTAACTTGTATACATCCTTATTTTGAAGTCGATTAAAAAAGCCACTAGTTACAGACTATGATCCAGATTACACAAACACATCGATATATCGGTGGGTGTGTTCCAATAAAAGTTTCCATATAGCTCGAGGGCGGCGACCGTTAACTTGTATACATCCTTATTTTGAAGTCGATTAAAAAAGCCACTAGTTACAGACTATGATCCAGATTACACAAACACATCGATATATCGGTGGGTGTGTTCCAATAAAAGTTTCCATATAGCTCGAGGGCGGCGACCGTTAACTTGTATACATTGTCTATGGTTATATCACGTGGAAGCGCGGATGCTGATTTTGAATGTATTGCGGACATTGAATACATTCATCATACTT
Organism: Apeira syringaria; assembly: GCA_934044485.1. Lineage (NCBI taxonomy): Eukaryota > Metazoa > Arthropoda > Insecta > Lepidoptera > Geometridae > Apeira > Apeira syringaria. Next base: position 5,751,320 of record OW203655.1, on the reverse strand, counting down.
TTAGAAATAGAGTTTAGAATATGGTAATAGGGTAAAATGTTTTATTTATAGGGAATAAGTAAGGCGAGCGGAGATGACTCCGTCCATATCTTCGTGTCGTCTTCTCTTGACGCTATTGCTTTTGTTTACTATGACTAGACATAGACTGTCTCTATCTATAGCGGGAATCATCGACGTATAGATTGGGTTTTGTTTATTTTGGTCATATGTAGGCTACATACAAACACAGTCACTTCTGTGAGCGACTGTGCTAGTTCATCATTACAAAAGCACAACTAATTTTCGCGCATTTATCTCACGGTAAACAATTATTTAAATGTACTTTTGAGCAATCTTACAAGTTGCATCATTCTTGAAAAAATTTGTATGCTAAAAAACATTTCATAATATTTCTAAAGTCCTATATGTATGTTATCCTACTAACATTATAAATGCGAAAGTTTGTGTGTATGTTTGGGAATTCTTCACGCTCAAACGGTTACACCGATTTCGATGAAATTTGGTATGGAGATAGTTTAAACCTTGGATTACCACATAGGCTATTTGTATCCCGGGTTATATAGGTATAGTTCCCTTGGGATAATTGAGGTAGCGGGAAAACCGTAATCCATGCGGGTGAAACCGCAGGGCGCTACTACTGAAATATAAATGCAGTATTCATTTTCTTGCGACGATCGACGCAATCGACGAAATTTACAGAACATGACTTTATTTTAAGTTAGGAGCTAATAGTGGACGATAAAGTCACATCACTGGCTTCATTAATAACCGCTATGTTCTCCTAATAAAAACGGGGAAATACAAAGGAGAATGTACAAAGTCTACTAATAAAATAGTTCCATATTACCACAGCCATAGTTAGCAATATAATGAAAACCCGATATTGTTCATAAAACGTAGATTCGATTAGAATAGAATAGAATACTTTATTTGTATGAACATAGTATGTATACATGTACAGAAAGTATACAATGTGGTATTTATTATTATCCAGTGCGACACATGTCCTTGCCATATTTGGCATACAAATATTTTAGATAACTTATTTATAAGTGCTTTAATACTATAGTACACAAACAAATATTAATCATATATAAAAAAATAATGATAATAATTCAATATGTATTTATTATTTAGTATAATTAAATTTAATATTACTATAATTTTAATACCTACACTGTCCACTGAAAGTCAGGTTGTTAGTCAATATAATCTTATACTTAGTTTACCGTCGAATTTATCACTTAAATAGTCAGTCAGATCATAATAACATTTATCAGCGAGTAATATAGATGGTTCAATAAATCTATTTGCATGTTGTCCGGGCGATATAATCTGCCAATTATTATTTAAGTCTGCAGAGGTTCTTTACTTTTCCTTCGTATGTCGACGTTTTTTACTCGTCTAGAGCAAATCTCTTATATAAGAAGAGAAACTAGTAGGCGAAACACAAAACTCCATGAATCCTACGAGACCCGCGGTCAATTTTTACTAACTTTATAGTTCAGCGACCCGCGGTTTGACTAGGCGTGAATGATTGCCGGCGTGTTATCTAACTGCTCTCAAACGAGGCAAGCCATCATATTTTTTTAATACTCATGCCTTTTATCGTAACAATCTTATAATTTAGGTAGGCGTTTAATGTATTTTTACAGTTATTACGGTATTAAGGCATTTTCCATCAGTTGATGCCTTTATTTTGAATGCTCTACAAGCTAAAATAATGCGATTAAAGCTTAAGCAATCACAGCTTAATAACAGCTTTGTATTAGCAAGTGTTACCAAGAAATAGATGTCAGAATGTCCAGCCCCTTTCAGCGACTTTTATAATGTCGCCTGTCCACATTGTCAGAAGCTATGCTGCAATGCTCTTGCCAGGCCGTGGTCTCTATCTGAGAAGCTTTTATCTCATCAGCCATCAGTTCAGCATGATATGTGTGCTCACTGAATTTTAACTAGGCTATGCTATGTCGGTGACTCGATTGATCTCATTTGTCGTTTGACCCATCAGCGTATCTCTTACCATAACCCTTACAAGGATCGTAATAGTTAGATACCCCGTTTAGGTTCCGCTTTTTAGCCGACTTCAAAAAAAGGAGGAGTTTCTCAATTCGACCTTTTTCTCACGCTTATTAGTGAGCTTTGCTACTCACGGGATCAATTTGCCATTGTGTATGTTTACCGATGTCTTCACCCGCAACGTATTAAATCATCGACGTATGCGTAGCACTTTTCATTTATTAGAGTGAACTTCAAAACCGCTTGACTGATTTTAATGACATTTAAATGAGACACCAGCTTTCAAATAAAAAAAAGAACGAGATATTCGAATCAAAATCGTTCATCCAATCGAAATTTCCGAGGTAACATATATAAAAAAAACATAAATTGAATTGAGAACCTCCTCCTTTTTTGAAGTCGGTCAAAAATTGGCCGATCCGTTTCGAAGGAGTTCTGTTACAAAAACTAAGCTGTGACACGAGAAGTGTATTTTTAGCTGTCAAATTATCCTAGAAGTAGTGGGAGAGCGCAGTCCCTATAAAAGCCAGTGCACTAGCAGTACTTTTCCTGGCCCCTCCGGTGAAGCTGCAACCCTCCGGTGAAGCTGTAAATGCCGGTAGAGGCAAACAGCATTAGTCCGTTAGAAAAAAAAAATAAAAAAAAATAAGTACTTTTCCTCCCTCCAGTGAAACTGTAAATGCCGGCAAAATCAAACAGCATTAGTCCGTTAGTAAAAAAAGGCACTTTTCCTTTGCCTCGGTTGTGTGCGAAAGCTCTGTTGGTTTGTTGTTCGGTAAGACCGATGAGTGATTGCCTTTGATTCATTTGTGTTAAGTTTTCATCTGTTCATTACGTAAAACTAGTCGTTAGAATAGAGCTGTGTTCATTTCAATTGATATTTCACTTCTGACCCAAAAGTATATTTATAATTTATTAATCTTTTCATACAAATTATGCTATGTACCAAAAAACAATGTCTAATTTTGTATTAAAATTATGTCATTTTAACATATACAATTGGATTCAACTCTTAAACTATATTGATTTTAAAATTGAACTCTAAAAAAAACATCCTAAGATGTTACTCACAAACTGTATACTTACACGTATTTTTTTAAAGTAACTATTTTTCAGGCGATAGTTAATATATTTCTATAGCTCCTATACTATTAGCGATATAGAATCAGCAGTTCCGTACACGGTTTTGCTTTTCCAACTTTATTCGGTCTTATAAGCGCCTAATTAGTATCTGGACTATCCCTATGTATTTATTTAGCGACGCCGGCGTTGCTTAATTATTAGTAACACAGTTGATTGAGTTTTAATAATCACCACAAGACGGTAGTTATATAAAACTGTGTAATAAGAAACAATGTAAGGACTAAACATAAGTGTACATAATTAGTAAATAATTTATAGCTTCTGAATACGCAATTTTTTAGTATCTGGACTATCCCTATGTATTTATTTAGCGACGCCGGCGTTGCTTAATTGTTAGTAACACAGTTGATTGAGTTTTAATAATCACTACAAGACGGTAGTTATATAAACTGTAATAAGAAACAAAGTAAACACTAAACATAAGTCTACATAATTAGTAAATAATGTATAGCTATTGAATACGCATTTTTTTCACTACCTCTAAGCTATGTTGAACCATATGACGTAAAGTTCAATGTTAAATTTGACAAAAAATATACTTTATTCATATGTATATAATTCCGGGTCGAAACAAATTGAATTTTTTTGTTGTCTCTAAACCTGACTTCATTCATGTAAATTGTACTTTACGCAACTACAAGAATTAACTTGAATATTTCTTATTTCTTTATACTATTGTATGGCCAGCGCAAGCGATTTAAGTTATTATTTGTATAACCAGATCCTCATTTATGTTTTTACATGACTAGTATTCGATATGGCAATAAGCTCGGTTCGCAATGGGCGATTTCGACAGCATTGTTTGTCCGCTATTTTTAATTCGTACATATTGAATCAATCTTAATTCAATTCTAGATTCAATGACATAGTACGTAATTTTTCGTAGTCTGTTAGCACCCAACTTGTCAATTTCCTACAAAACCGACACAGGCCGAGCATAGGCTCAACATAGATTCAGGCCGCTATGAACTTAACAGATTACGGATTTTTGACATTGTCTTTGAATCTGCCTCTTACTGGACTGAACATGAAATTAGTAGTCTTGACACACAGATATCCTCGAAAACCAGTCAAACATAGCATGATACCGCTGTTGATCATTTCGTCACTGTCCATGTGACCATCAAATGAGATAAACAAACTTTATAAGCTACTCGTATCTGTATAAAAAAAAAGTATCTATATTATATTTATATAATACATACTCTTATTAATTAGTGGTGTATTTTTCGTTCTGTTTTATTAATATTTTCATTATAATTGAAGAATAATGATATAACAAATTACAATTATGTACTTAAATAGTTATTCTTTGTCCACAGGCATGATGGCAAAACCGTCAGTCCGAGAGTTCTACAAAGCCAGGAGCATCCTGGTGACAGGTGGCACGGGATTCATGGGCAAGGTGCTCATAGAAAAACTTTTGTTCACCGTGCCCGATGTTGAAACCATCTTCATACTGATGCGTCCAAAGCGAGGGAAGTCAGTACAACAGAGACTGGAAGATATGCTAATGTTACCCGTGAGTGTTGCCATTAACAAAGTTTATTACTATTCACCTCAGCACTAGGACGTCTACTGCTGGACATATGCCTCCCCTAGTGGAGGTTTGCCAAAACTCGGCACGCTTGGCAGGCAGGTTGGATTCTGCAATTGCTGCCTATTTTTATGTTCGCTTTTCGAAGTATTTTTTTTTTTTTTTTTTTTTTTTTAATTAGAACAGCTTTATAAAGAGTGATGATAACATCCTGACCACATGGTCACTGATCATCAAGTAAGATATTGGTCAAACGCTAGATCAATACAGTATACAAAAAGCGTGCTTAGCCTTCACATTTCTTGTAAAAACAACAACCTTCATTTATTTCTCAATAAGGTCTCTTTTGATAAACTTAGTTGCCATTTTCAATGGATAATAATCTTAATAAAACACCTCGTTCTCCATCATTAATGAAATGTAAATGGGGTCAGCATTAATTGGGGTCATTAAAGTGGGTTAGTTGGATTGGAGCGATGATAGCTCAGGGGGGGAGCGTCGCCTGTCAAACTGACGGACACTGGTTAGATCCCCAACAACAGCTTGAGCTTCCGCTGAAAGTAACACCGTTATCAAATTCTCAGCATGGTGGTAGGGTACTTTCGAATACCCGCCTGGATAGCTACCACCCTCAAGTTTGAAAAACTGTCACCAAACACACAGTGTGTTCAGGCAGCAGACCTTGAGAGCCAGTGAGCATTCTAGATCTAGCGTGATAACATCTTCGACCACATCATCACTGACCATCAAGTGAGATAGTGGTCAAACGCTAGATCTATACAGTTAAAAAAAAATATATATACGATACATAAATACCATTACACCTATTGTGTCAGAACCGAATATGGGTTGAAAAATGATGATCTTGATGTTCTATGTGCGATAGAGCTATGCTGTACAACAGACTACCAAATGACATAAATGACATTAAATCTGGCTAAATTGCTATTTTTAAAAATAAAGGGAAAGAAAGGAAAAAAAAATCCTATGTTATAGAACATATCTTCTGATCCATTATCAATGACTTAATTATTCTTTTCCACATCATGTATTGTATGTTTTAGTACTTAACAGCAAACAGTGTATGTGGTCATATATTTCATAATGATCTCCATATGATGAGTATGTAAAAAAACAACCATTGTATTTTCATTTGCCCGCTGTAAAATCTAAAAATAAGTCATATAAGCAGAATTGTCTTTAAAGTGAAATTTTGTAATTTCTTAAGACAATAAAGTTCTTTAAACCGATATATATTATGTATATAAGATACTAGATTAACACTTTAATTGAAGTTTTCGACGTTGAACAAAATTGACAAAATCAATGATATTATATGTATATATGAGGTAGATGTCGCACAAGCGCGCGGAAACTGAGGCGGCAAAATTAAGTCAATTGTAGTAATTTTCATTGCGATGCGTATTTCAAGCGCAAGTCTAAACATATAGCTATCCTTTTCTATATTATTTGTACCGTATTATCTGTCGCAGTAAGCATGTTTATGTCGTAAAGGAACAAAATCTGAGCACCGCGCAGTATGAATATACGTCATCTTTAGTAAAACATCATTGGTCAAAATGATATTTTGACACGAGTAATAGTAAGATACCAGAAATCATGAACTGCATTCGTGTACCTATTATACCCTAGTACCTATTAGGTACGTCTAGGAAATGAAATCCCAATAATATTATAAATGCACAAGTTTGGATGGATGGATGTTTGTTACTCAATCACGCCAGACCGGCTAGACGGATTGAGATGAAATTTAGTATGTAGATACTCCAGGTCCCGAAATAGCACATAGGCTACTTTTTACCATCATCATCATCATCAATCATCACCACGCGGGTAAAACCGCGGGGCGAAGCTAGTAATTAATAAGTGTCAGCCAATTCATCAGAGCTGCAATTGAACCCAGTCGTGACACATTATCTAGCTATCAGCGAGTTTTAAAAGGTGTATGGTAAACATAATATTATACATAATAATGTTACTAACAACGCCAAAAAGCAGGTATTTCGTTTCGCCATGATGTGGTAGTTTTCTTATGGAAGGGAATAGCCAAGGGCCTCTGGAACGTGGACTTCTGACCCGGAGTTATAAACCTATCACCCTTGTAGACGAATGTTACTAGAAGCTATTGAAAAAATAGTCACGGATATTTTAGAAATACGCCTTGCAGATGGAAGTTTTTACTTTAATGTCTTATTTTTCAAGTTAAAATGCCAGAAACGCAAAATTGTACGCAGATAACAACTTTTTGTGTTAATATAATAGAACCGGACTCCTTTATTTATTGATATACTATTTGCGCTACGCGGATTCACCCGCGTTAACTATGGTGTTCCCACTACCGGCGAACAAGTATCCCACGGGAAATTTAGGTATTTTTTTTGGGTTAAAAAGTAGCCTATTTTTTATTTATTTTTATCACACTCAGACCCCCGCACTAGGATTTTCTGTATCGCGGGAGGCATGGACACACACAATAACATCACACAAACATCCAAGACCCGGGACAAACATCTACTCATCGCACAAATGTTTGCCCCTGCCGGGATTCGAACCCAGGGTCCCGACGACACAGAAGTCAATGTCACTGACCACTGCGCCACGGCGACCGTAATGGTTATTCATGCAAATCCGTTCAGCCGTTTCAGCACGAAGACTTCACAATTATACAAATAGTAAACGACAGACAAACATTCGCCTTTTTAAAATAAGTGTGATTTTTTATTTATTTCTAACTCACGACGCAAAAAGAGGGGACGTGTTAGTGGCATCGTAGCACCCAAATCGACGGATTATGCTGTGTTTTTTTGTTTGTCACTGACGTGATATAGATGATTCTATTTATGACCTGTTCAGGCGTTTCAAGGTCGTGCGTGCTTTTTGTTAGCTGGAGGGATCTTAGACGCTTATGGGGTTTTTACCAGAATACTTTACTTTCAAACATAATATAAAATGTTCAAACATAATATTACGAGTATGTCTCGTGGGTTACTTGAAAATTTTATTATTTATTAGTTTCCTAAGAATATAAACTATATTAATGGTATTATAATATTTTATTTTTATGAGTACCTATAAATAATTCGGTCAGTTGACACATTCACTTATAATTTTAATGTGTAAATCCTATTTTTAATTACAATAAATGCGAAGGTTGGTATGTTTAGATATTTGTTTTTCATGCCAACACAACTTCTATACAAATGTGAATGATATTTGGCGCAATAATAGATTGCGGTTTTAAATAGCTCGTACACATAGGCGACTAAACATACGGTAACGGGTAAAACGTAGTCCACGCGGGTGAAACTGCAGTTGCAACTAGTATATTGTTATTGTATGAAAATAGGTATATTATCGTTGTATATAAAATATTTATATTTCTTTGTTACAGTTGTTTGACCGCATAAGGACAAAGCGGCCAAACCTCTTCAAAAAACTGATTGCAGTTCAAGGGGACGTTCTCTTTGAAAATTTCGGTTTATCACCTTTGGAGATAGAAAACATGTCTAGAGATGTATCGGTCGTTTTCCATTTTGCTGCCACATTGCGTCTGGAAGCACCATTAAAGGACAATGTGAACATGAATACATCTGGAACTTTGAGAGCCATTCATGTTGCCAAGCAGTTGAAAAACCTGGCGGTATTTGTACATCTTTCGACCGCATTTTGCTATCCAGATTATGAAGTTTTGGGGGAAAAGGTACGTCAATCTATTCTCTAACTCATTAAATTAATCATTTCATTGAAACGTGTTTTGGTATTAAAAATGTTGTCTTGGTTTGTAATACTTCCTTTATAGTCTCATTTCGTACATCCTTTCCGCATGTCGAAACTATCTCAGTAAAACTTTGTCGACCAAATTGCTTCACACTCATTCACTCCATATTGAGTTTTATAGACCCTGTTCTTCGATCTACTTTTCAAGATCATCTTTGGATATTTTTTTTCTAGATATTCTGTAATTCTTAACTATGAGTAATTACTGACAGCTACACACACACGCATACATAATTATATAGGTATTTAAAAGGAATAATACGGGATAATAAAATATTTTTGACGTATCAAAAAATAGTCTGTGTAGGTATACTTTATTTTTGTAGATTATTGAAAACATTTTCTTATAAGTTCTAGTAAGAAATTACTAACTTGGCGTCCAATATTTTAAGCAAACTACGAAAGTATTGATTATGATGAACGTCAAAGTCAGACGGTTGCAAAGTGTACCTACCTAATTTAACTTAGGGCTTTAGGAAGAGATAGCAAACCTATGAGTCCAAGAGCAATCTTAGTGTAGGCTTTGTTGGCACATGGCTCTTTCGTGGTAGCTTACATTCCTATGTATTCAAGTCACCAGGTTCAATATTGTAACAGTGTATAATAATCTAATGATTATATAACGACATCTAAGTCCATGCTTGTTTATTTGTTTTTGTGTGAAATCGATTACAATATAAATAATATATTTGAGCTCATCGAATTTTCCAAAATTTATCAGAGCGTTTGATCGATGCGGCGCGTGACCAAAATGCTGGCACATATTTTGCTCAACGAATCAGCATTGCAATTCAACGTGGCAATACTGCTAGCATTCTCGGCACGCTGCCAGCCTGTAGCGGCCTAGAACATTTGAGTTATCTATGGGCTAGATTGCTCAAATGTTATAGTAGTAGCTGCAGTATTATAATTAGTTATTAGTGTTTTATTTTAATAAAGGCATTTGCCCATGAAAAAAAAAACGAGAACAAAGAAATCTAATCTAAAATTACGGAAATTTTCTCTGTGTAGTTATACGCACCACCTATCAAACCTGAGAATATCATGAAGTTAGTCGAGTGGCTGAACGAAAAGCAGTTGGCAATGCTGACCCCATCATTGCTTGGCCCTCACCCCAACTGTTATACCTTCTCCAAACGCTTGGCTGAGAAGGTCGTGGAAGAAGCTTACCCAGCTCTGCCTGTCGTCATCGCGCGCCCGAGTATTGGTACAGTATCCATCCTAATTAATTTATTAACTACCGAATATAACATTGTGTGTGGTAACACACAATCTAAAGATTGGTGTGCCAGAAATAATTATATAATTATTATCCACGGACCGACCAGGGCTACGTGGCACGTGGTATATACTGGAAAACTTCTTATTAAAATTATTGTTTGCGACCTATATTATAATAAATATAAACTTAGTATTTTAGACGTTTGCAAAGAAAGCGGCACGTCCACATTGTGATTTGACTGGCCGGTTGGCGCAGTTGGTAGCACTCTGCCTTCTGAGCCGCTGGTCCCGGGTTCGATTCCCGGACAGGTCACATTTGTGTGTATGAACATGTCTGTTTGACCCGTGTCTAGGTGTGTATATGTATATAAGTGTATATATAAGTATGTATTTAAGTATATATATATCAGTCATCAGGTTACCATAGTACAGGCTCTGCCTAGTTTGGGACCTGAAGACCTTGTGTGAATGTTGTCCCATATAATTAATATTGTAGTGGATCAAAAGTTATAGATAGAGCATATAGATCATATTATCAAGAAAGGAGCCAAACTGGCTGGTTTTGTCATGAGGCAAACTAAAACCTTCATAGAACCAGAAATTCCAATTTTACTTTTTAACGGCTACATACGTATAGCTCACTCGAATACTGAAGTCCAGTAAAGAACCGTTTTATGCCATTCTCATAAACAGAATTGAAAAGCTTCAAAAAGTTTTTGTATAACCTTACTTATGCTAGTAATCTTTGTGGTAGCCCTGAATCGTAGAACACAAGACTCAGTCACTACAAAGTAACCACACTGGAAGCCACGCGCAGGGTATAGTGGAAGCGCGCGCTGATATTGTATTTCTACAAAAAATCGTTACGGGTAAAATAGATTGCCCAGAGTTACTAGAAAAAATGCAATGTAAAACATTTAATGTTACTCCATGCCGAACAAAGTACGGTCAGAACTCATCACTGAATCGGTTGTGTTCTTCTTATATATATTCTTATAGGGAGCGTCGCCTGTCAAACTGACGGACACTGGTTCAATCCCCGACAACAGCTTGAGCTTCCGGTGAAGGTAACACCGTTATCAAATTCCCAGCATGGTGGTAGGGTACTTTCGAATACCCGCCTAGCTAGCTACCACAAGTATCAAGTTTAAGAACTGTCACCAAACACACGTGTGTTCAGGCAGCAGTCCTTGAGAGTCAGTGAGCATTCTAGGTCTAGCGTGATAACATCTTCGACCACATCGTCATTGACCATCAAGTGAGATAGTGGTCAAACACTAGATCTATACCTACATTAAAAAATATTTTAAAAATCGTCGAGGTCGAAACCATTAAAAGTAAATTGTTTCAAATTTTAATCAGTTAATTTACTACGCACGTTCTTTGTTTAAATTATTGTTCTTTAGTTTTAGTAAGAACTATCTTAGAGGGTCTTATCTATCCTGCTGTGTTCGCACAGAGTAGATCGTTCAGTAATCCATGTTCTCACTGTACCTAAATATAGAAACGTTGTAAATGCTGTTTCGCTCAGTTTGCGAACCTAAAATAAAAAAAATAATTAAAAAAAACTTTTTAACTATTTATGTAGCTGTTTGGCGCAAGACGCGACCGTGGATTACAAGTGCTACAATAATTATGAGATATCATGAGTCATATTGGGGACCATCCATAAATTACGTCACACCTTAAGGGGGGGAGGAGGTCAACGAAGTGTGACATCATGTGACAAGGGGTGGGGGTTCTTAAGCTTTGTGACATCACATCAAATTCTTCTATAAACACTTAAAAGGCCGCATTTTTTTGCGTTTGTCAACCGTTTCACCTGATTGTAAGTGATGACGTTGTCTAGGATGTACAACGCAACTAATTTTGCGTGGCGTCGGTAAGCGACGATGTGATAGGAGATGAAAAAATTCAATTTATAATTTTTGTATTTCAGAAAAGAATGAGAATCTGTAGTTTATCAAGTTTCTTCTCTATTAAAAGTAAATCTGTAGATGTCTCAAAAATTGGATAATATTAACATAAAAATTAGATGGTGTATAACGTCACATAAGGGGGGAGGGGGTCTCACAAATGTGACTACCTGTGACAAGGAGTGGGAGGGGTCAAAAAGTCATGAAGTCACGAAATTAAAAAATATTTCACGTAGAATGAATACCTGATTTTTGCTTCAATAGTAGGTATATATTTATACAAATACAATACAAACATATTAATATTTTATATATTTGCCATTATAATAGGCCCTGATTGCTAAGCAACGATTGCAGCAAGCAAAGAAACGAAGTCTGCTTGGGGCAAATTAGAGTCTGCGTGTCCGGAGAGGGTATTTTAAAACCCATCAACTGCCTGCGCCGGTGATCGTACAGTTAAGCAAAATCAATTCCACACTTACATACCCTGTGACCCCGCTAAGAAAAAGCTTCCGGGTCTTTCATCAATGCTTACAAGAATGTATCTCTTACTTTTCACAATATTAATTATTTTTGTCTCTCAATTTAAACATTCTTTGTCGTCAGTGTGCCCAGCGTACCAGGAGCCACTACCAGGATGGGTAGACAACCTCAACGGGCCCGTGGGACTGATGCTTGGCGCTGGCAAAGGCGTCATCCGCACTATGCTGTGTGATGGAAACCTGTACGCGCAGGTCATCCCCGTAGATACGGCGATCAATGCTATTATGGCGATTGGCATGATTGAAGGAATGAAAAGACAAAAGTTAGTTAAAATTATAGTAGGTATATTAAGTATTTGAAACGGCAGTGGTCAGGGCACATACATAGTATCCTCATATCCTCATAGAAGTCCGATGGGTTACAAAAGGTTCTCAAGCAGAGACCACGGACAGGCAAGCGCAGCGATAGGTACGTTCACAGACAAGGTGGACTGACGACCTAATCAAGATTGCAGGAAGAGACTGGATTCATCCAGGCGTATATCCAGCAACCAGCCGTCTTAGGGCTGACATGATGATGATGATGATGATGATGATAGTGATATATATAGCCACATAGTGACTACCCATTATAAAAGGAGTGCGTTCATGAAAAAGTTTAATTATAATGTCTGGACCCGAAATAGAATAACTAATATCATGTCGATTAGCTGGTGGTAAATAGGTAAGTGTAATATCACTTGATGTCCTATCATCAGGTTGTTATTACGTTATGTTATTGCTTTGCATTGAACTTGCTGCCTTAATGCGTGACTAATTATGGCCCACTACAAAATAAATGCATTCTCGTTCAACGGAGTAAACTCGTTCGACAATTTAAATAAACTGTAGGTAATTGTTAGAAGGTACAATTCTTGACCGGAAACATATCTGGTGTATTTGTTTCCGGTCCAGAAACGTTGGCATATGGCATAGGAGATTTGCTCAGAAGTATTGATCATGCTGGCTAAATTAAGCCGGCGGGTAGGTGGTCAGCTATAAGTACGTTAAAGTTTTATGGTCTAATTATTATCATCCTTATTGATATTGAACCGAGGTCGAGAGTTCTACATTAGGAATACAGAGATACCCTATATACAGATTTTTGCCGTGATGCCATTGGGTATTTTTATATCTTTTTCATAATAATTTCATAACAATTTTCCTTGATGGCCATAACGAGTCAGAAATCTACCACAATAAATATGCTGTTTTGTCAAGCAGTGTTGCGGAATAACCTTTTACGAAATCCCTCGATAACAGTATATGTATTTTTAAAAAAAAATTAAATGTACACATTTATATTGGGAAATATTAAATTTGCAGATCTGAAACGATTCCTGTGTACAACCTCAATATCGGCCATCAGAAGCCTACCACTTGGGAAGACGTTCTGAACGTAGCGAAGGAGTATGGTCGCAAATACCCCCTGTCTTGGCCGCTGTGGTACCCCAACGGGGACATCACAACGAATGTTACAGCCCACGAGTTAAAGCGCATCTTTTATCATCTGGTACCAGCTTACTGCATCGACTTCTTGCTGTTTTTGTTTGGGCAGAAGAGATTGTGAGTAAATGCACAGACCTTCAATACATTGATATGTAACTTTAAGTTTTCGTTTATTATTGTTTGGACTTTAAAACTACAAACTAAAACTAATTGAGTTATTAATCCCCTATTCGAGAACACGATCATTGGAAAGTAGGCATTTAAAATGTCGTCATCGGGAACAAAATAAAACGAGCTTTTAAATCTGTTGTTAATTTTGAATGTATGGTCAGGACTCAATACCATGCGGACTAGACGCTTACAGTGTGAATAATTAACCAACTCCCATAACCATTACAGGATTAACAAGAGTGTACATGCTCACTTGTCTTTTCATTTGATTAGTCATACTTTTTTAAAACTGCAACATTCAAGCCATTCCCTGCAAAATTCTGAAAGGTGATATAGATAAGAGTGTTCTAAGTTAGAAAGTATAAAACAGAAACATAAGAAGATCATCAGCTCTCTTGAACGCGTACAGAGAATTTGCAAATGTGTTCCTTTGTAGAGTACAAAATGATCATAAAATGCAAGCACTGTATGATAATTTTCATTATCAAAACAAATTAAGCCATATCAAGATATGGCCATTTAATCTGTTTTAATGTCTATAATGAAAAATATAAACAAAAAAATATTCTCTGCTAACTTTCAGCATGGTCCGCATTCAAGAAAGAATTAGTAATGGTCTCGAAGTCCTGCAATACTTCACCATGCGTCCGTGGAATTTTCCGTGCGAGAAGTTTGACGGGATTCAGAAAAAGTTGAACAGGGAGGAACAAGAGATATATAACATGGATCTGACCGAAGTGAATCGCAACAAGTATATGGAGACTTGTGTCGAAGGCGGTCGCGTCTACTGCTTGAAAGAAAGCCCCTGCGACATACCTAAGAATCGCTCTTATCACACTTTGTAAGTATGAAATCAGAAGTATCAATGGTGATAGCTTCATCTATCACCATTTATCTATATGTTTACCCGACTTCAATAAAAAGAAGAAAGTTCTCAATTCATCGGCATCTTTTTCGTACATGTTCCATATACGTTTGCCAAGATATACCTATACTAACTATTTTAAATTGTAACATCCATATGATTCTATCACACAGTTGTTCAATAATTATATTTCTGATTTACCTTTTTTTAAGCAATGTAAGTTTACGTTGTCCGCTTCCAACAGGTCCTTGTGGAAATCAATGGAGGAGGCCTATGTCCAGCAGTGGACGTCCTATGGCTGAGATGATGATGAAGTTTACGTTTTTCCTAATGTTAAGTGATGGACCCCAGGAGTGTTGGTATCTCAGAAAACGATGGTTCTGGCAACGAGTCCCATTCCATGGGAGTACGCATTAAGGAAGTTGAAAAAAACGCTTAGTACCTACGTTTTGGTGGTATGTCTCTAATTCATAGGATTGACGTTAACGTTCTTCTGGTTCGCCGATTATGAAATGGGGATGATGGTATTAAATTATGCAATTCCAAGAATGTACATTTCTCCGAAATAAATCAAACTACCTTTTCCACTTGATTCATTTACACTCGTCAATATCTGTACTAATATTATAGAGGTAAAGTTTGTGAAGGGGATATACTGAATCTGCGGGATCTCTGGATCTAGTGAACCGATTGTGAACATTATTTTACCAATAGAAATCCATGTTATTTGTGAGTGTCATAGGCTACTTTTCATCATTAATACACGGGTGTAACCGCAGGGCGTAGAGCTAGTACCTATATTATAAATCAAACCCAGTTAGATCATACTAATAATATTAATATTATTATGAACCTTATAATTAATAATTTTTATATTTTACAGCTTGTTCTTACTGGACTGGGTGGTATATATCCTGTTCTGGCTGTACGTTGTCTCCTGGCTCGCGTCTTGGTCTGAACCGGTGAAAGAACTCCTGTCATTTGGCGGTCCGCTTGTTAAGTACGTGCCCTTCATTGCATCTGTCATGGATCAAAACCGCTAGATTCGGTTGATTAGCATCATCAATGCCGCAAACGATATCCAGAGCTCTGAAGTTTAAATGTAACTGACATCATGGTACTTATCTACTGATTTTTGTGCTGGTTTCCTACTGAAAGTTAGACATAGTGTTATTTAACTAAAGGCAGTCTCAAAAAACTAACATCACCCAGTCACCGCAATTTTCCATGAAGCATGCCCATAGTGTTTCAAAAGAGGAGAAGGTAAGTTTTAATTTTTGAAATCAGATGGCGACTAGTTTAGTGTATGTCGCATGAGTGACTAGCTGGAATATCTACATTTTCCGAAATTAGTGTTCATTTTGGATTTTAATGTGTAATAATGCTGGGTTGTATAACTTTTCCGTTAAAGTGCATAAGTATACAAACGTGGATAAAAATTGACTATGTGGCAAATCTTTTTCTCTTCATAAGTATATCTACGCAATCACCAAGTACCTAAAGTTTCAGTAAAGTGCCAACCCCTTTACTGAAGGGTTGGAGGTGCAAAAAAATGATACTAATATTTTATATTATTATCCATATGAAATACGAACAACGCGAAGAAAAAAATACAGATGCCTAATAAAAAAATGCACTTTCTTCCTTCAATTACTATGCACTTATGTATTCTAATATAAATGACACAGTTTTCATTTGCTAATTATAAAAAATTTTGGTATCTACCTACCCTGTAATCACTTTTCAGCTACGTAGGTACCAAATAATTCAGTATCTTGTAACTTTTACGTTCTACGTTTAAGTACAGCACTATAGGTACCCATCTACTTACCAATTTAGTATATGGAATGGTTTAGACAGATATTATGTCCGGTATATTAGTTACTTAATTATACCTACATAAGTGGGTACGTCATTTCACTGTCAATATACCAATTGATCAGGCAAAGGGATTATTTGCCATTAATCGAACAAGTTCCCTATCTACTTTCATCTGTTTTACTCGTCGTTCACCAAGTGTAAGTCTAAGGATTTTTCCATAAACCGAGAGCTTCTCTTTTTTTCGCTAGGAAACTGTGAGACTGGCCCACAATAACGGCCTATTTATCTTCAGCTCTCTATGTCAATTACTGCCGTTGTCCTTCAACTATCAGCGTCAGAATTATTTTGACTCCGCATATCACAAGGGGGTAACGTTTGAATGTAAAATATATAATAAATATGCGCCTAAAATTCCTACCGCAGTTAATAAAATAACGGATGACATAGAAAGGCTTGAACAAGTCTTCAAAAGTTGTACCTAGCTGAGAACCATTTCGATCTCACCATTTTCAAAACGAAAAAAACCGCATCAACTATGATCCATTCGTTTAGGAGCTACGATGCCACAGACACAAGTCAAACTTATAACATCCCTCTTTTTACGTCGGGTTGTGGATAAACTACTGTCTAAACTAGGGCATCGCATGCAATGTAGGTACATTATACGCGAAGAATTGCTCAATATTTTTCAACTTTTCCAGCAATATCGTTTAACTTTGTATAGCTCTCTTTTTCTTTATCAAGTTATTGAACTGTCGGATTCATTATTCATAGTCATTAATTCCTATCATAAGCGTTTTATTGGTACGCGGTCTTTCATACCCGTCATCATCTTCGTAATATCAGCCATAAGACGTCCACATATACCTGCCCCATTGATCTCCACAATGACACCGGTCTTTACCATGCACCCGGGTGCTTTCTGAAGCGGCACTTGCTACGATCTAGATCAGGTCGTCTGTCCACCTTGTCGGTGGTGGCCCTATGCTGTGCTTGTCAGTCTGTGGTCTCCACTCGAGAATCTTTCGACCCCATCGGGCATTAATTCTGTACCCGTATTGATTACATGACCCTACTGACGTTTAAATAAGAAATAAGTAAAATGGATTTGGGTGCGACGAGTAAATATGGAAAGCTCGAATGCGTTTCGATCGATATTTCACCTAGTCTTCCTATAATGCCTATTAAACCAAATAACACAATACATACATTTGATTTATTATCAGTATGTCAGTCTAGCTAGAAAAACAAAGATACGTTTTAAGGTTACCCACTGAAAGAAAATCTTTTATGTACTATTTTTATATTGTTTATTTTCACGTTAGTTCTTTTTTTTTAAATAAGCGACGAGATGTTATTATTAGGGGATATTGACATTGGAAAACTTTTCGATTTTACTAAATAGATATTCCGAAGTGATATGTATATTAATATAATTAACAGGCCTAAAATCTGGAAGCAATTGTATTGTTTACACAAGAAAATTTTTAGTAACACCAGGATATTTTCTCTGTAATATGGACTTAGCGTAACACATAAGAACTTTAGTTGTGTACGAGCTTTACTATCATAGCTAAATTGGGCAATAGAATTGCTACATTCGTTAGATAAACAGCAATTAACAATGTTAAAGCCTTTATACGGCTATAGATGTCATATTGTTTTTTTTTAAAAGTAGAAACAGAAATTATTACACTTCATAGGATACAAAGTTTTAACTTATCGCAATAATATTGGAGTACATTACATGAGCCCTATAAAATCAAGGGAGCTAAGGGCTAAGCTTTCATAAAATGAGCTGACTGTGCAGCCATCTAGTGAACTTTGAATGCACTTCATCATTTTATTCAACAAATAATAAATCACTCCTACAATTATAACTTAGAAATGAAAAGAAATAAATAAATTGTTTTTCCTTCTTCCAATTTGATGTAGAGCTACTTAGGTGCCCTTGATTCTATATGCCTCCTATGATATATTTTTCTATTAGGTACCTAGACAATTATACGAATTTTGTAACGGGCAACATCCCAATTAGATATGGCATCATGTTTTGCTGTTTACTAATTTTTATATTGCTTATAAGATCAGTGAATCTCATTATTTTTAAAATAAATGAGAGAACGTATGTTACTATTTGTAGATTAGTGTGTGTTTAAATTTTTTCGAGGTTAGGGTCTAAATTTAGTTTAAGGTTCTTAGTGTCATAAGGTTTTGATTGGGGATGTTATTAATAAAAGATTTTTATAAATAATGAACTGTTTAATTTACGAATGATGATACTTTAATACAAAACAAACATACATATATAAATATATAGGCCGACCACACTATGACTTTAGAGTTATAACAATTGGGAAGCGAACAACCCAAAATCGTTACGCATAAAAAGGCGAAAAATGGCTGTATATGAACATATACACAAATTTGCATATATTATATATTTCTACAGTCACATTTAGTTGAAATCTCAATGTGTATATATTCTATATAAACTTTAAAACATTGTTCATTAATAAATTAACGCATCTGACGTGTAGCCGACCTAAATCTGCATCTCCTTACAGAGCAAATATGCATTTATTTCCACGATTAACAAACTCATAACACTAATAAATATAAGTCTTCGCTATAAATATAAAAACTGATCATATTGCCCTCATTTTTATAGCATTGCAATCGCTCACTGTTTACATAGACCACTGATTCTACAACCCATTTGAGCTAACTTGGCACTTGGGACCAGGCGCAGACACATCCAAAGATTTTGGGGAGTCACCTGGATCTTCTCTTGCTCTAATCCTCTCTTTATCTAAGTAATACATTGTAAGATGTTTAGCAATGTGACGAATTGGGGGGGTCATGACCCTGAGACTGTCACTGCTTGGGACTGATGATAGTGTGCTATCGGTACTGAGCTAGCCAGGAGGTTCCGGACACTGCGCAGGAGAGCGAGAAGGGGGCCGCATTCATACGAAGTGCCATATTAAATCGACCGCTTTGTCATTAAGTAGTTTTCAAGATAATTAACCTGCTTTTCAAAGTTTAAAGTAATCTAATAAACTGATTATTATACTGTAACATATTTTAATGCTATTGTGTAACAAAAATATAGTTTACTATGTACTTATATTGAGGCACATAATTGTTGATTGTACATATTTTTTTATTAACCTACAATAGATTACACTGATATAGGTAGCGATTCAAATTGAGAGCAAACTAGTCTCACTGTTAAATGCTTGAAACACTAAGCTGCAATTGATTTACGATATTAGATAACACTTTTAAAATATAGTAAGTATACTAAATATAGTTAACCGCTAAGTAGGGTATTTATTAAGTAATAAAAGAAAAAATCCACCGATTTTTTTAATGATGATTAATGATGTTTTTTTTTGTTTTTCGACAAGTTGGTAAAAATGACTTATGCGGTGTTGCTAGCTAAGGGACGTTATGTAACTGCAGCGCGAGTATGGATCGTCGATTTGACAAAATTTGACAGTAATTATCGACATAAGCGGTATTATCAGGTGTCGGTGGCATCGAACTTATTTTATCGCTACTTAACGAAATAGTCGATACCCACGACATGTAACACAAATTTCACATATAATGTCAATGTAATTGACTATATTCACCATATTATTATTAAGCTGCGCACACACAGGCCTAACAAACGCCAACCTCTGTAGCCAAGTATAAAGTTGTCTGGCTTATACATGTTATTAAGTTTTTTCTGACCTAATGGGTTGTGAGTACTTCCGTATTAAGGCAACCGCTGCAGAAGGTCACAGTTCTCAAGTGGGTCTGAACCACTGTTCAACCACAAGAGTCTCTATGAAGTTTTCCCCCTACCTAGTGAGCTGTTTGAGCAATCACAGTCAGTGGTAAACATCTTAATCAAGAAATAAATATTCAATCCAAATCCACTCAAAAATACAACTTCAACATTCGCTACACTTACTGATAAACAAAATACAGATAACATGCAAACGGTGATGTCAATTGTACATAAGCCAAGCTCGCTATCATTTAATAACCTTGTCTGACTTATGACATTCGGATATGCGATTCTATCAAAACAAGTAATATATTAAAGTGCATCAGACATGGTATCCTTCTATAATGGTCTTCATATATTACATAAACATGTGAATCTAGGAGCTTCTGTTACAACAGTGTCTTTAACATGTGGCATTGACAATATCAACAAACTCTGGTTTGAGACTGGCGCCTCCCACGAGAAATCCGTCAATGTCAGGACTTCCGGCTAGTTCCTTCGCGTTGGAGGCGGTGACTGATCCACCGTACTGGATGCGGACAGACTCCGCCACGTCGGATGACACGTTTGTGGATAACCAGTTGCGAAGAGACGCGTGCATTTCTTGAGCCTGAAAGGATTCAATGCAGAAACTTAAAAAAGATGCCTACTAAACTAGCATATAAAGTTGGCATACAACCTTTGCAGCAGCGATCTAATATTGACAGTGAACTCTAAAAGGCATACAATGTTAATTGTGTTGCCTACTAAAGCAACACTTGAGCAATGTTGGCAGTGTATGCAGTAATTCTGACACAAAAATAATTCTATAATGGAAATGTAGATTGTGTTAGGTACCTACTCAGATACCGAGTCTCATCAACATCTCAGCCATAGGAAATCCACTGCTGGACATAGGTTACTGAATTTATATATTTTTAATTGCCAGTTTTATATTTTCGGACTTAAAGATATTAATAAACAATATTTAGTTTTAATTCCGCCACTTTTATAGTTTTATTCCAACAATCTTAGCTAACCGCAACCTATTCGACTTCGCTGTTCACTTGTTGACCGCCAGGACGAGTCACTAGTCCCAGGGGTCAACGAGTCAACAGCTCTAGGGGATGCCTCGTGTAGA
Organism: Apeira syringaria; assembly: GCA_934044485.1. NCBI lineage: Eukaryota > Metazoa > Arthropoda > Insecta > Lepidoptera > Geometridae > Apeira > Apeira syringaria. The sequence continues at coordinate 5,729,955 of OW203655.1, read as the reverse complement.
GGCAAAACACGTGTCGAAGAGTTTCTGATTACGTAAGTTTTGCTGGAATAATTAGAAGTCGCGATTTCCGCGAAGTACCGCCTGAATTTATAAACTTTCTTATTTTGGGACTTTGTCTACATAATTTCCGGCACAGAACATTCACGAATGGGCATAATGTTGGTACTGATATTCCATTGATATCCCCAATTGCTTCTAAGTCCACTCATTACATAAAACAGCCAATACCTAAGTGAAACCATATTGAAGATGTATAAACCTACATTCGATAAAAAATAACTGATGATGCAGGTGTACAAATTTTAACCTCTTTAATTATGACATTATTTTGTTATAATTGAAAACTAAGAAATAATAACTATATATCTTGCTAATAATCATGTTCTGGATATTACCTATTAGCTCTTTATATTTTTTCATACCTTGGTTATTTACTATTTTTAGTCCTAAAATTGGGAAATCATTTTCAAAATACTGGACACACATTATCCAGTCACAAAAACCAAACTTAAACTAAAAAAGCCTATCTAAAATTAAGACTATAATATTGCAGCTAGGGACTGCATACTCATGTCTATACGAAAACTTTTTAAAAAAATCACGAAAACTTAGTCTATAAATATTGTTATGAAATATCACAATGTGTGTAGAAAAAATAGTCATGCAAAATGAGTTCATAATAAACCTTAAACAAAAAAAATTGCTCCTTTCAGTAATAAAAATATTTTTTTAATTGTCAACTGATAATAAAAATGGAAAATGGGAATCATTCTCACCTGTTGAGGAGAGGCAGTTTTTCCTGTGCCAATAGCCCATACTGGTTCGTAAGCCAGGACAACATTGCTCCAGCGGTCACCAATAGCCGAAATGAAGGCCTTTGTTTGCCTGAACACAACCTCTTCGGTCTTTCCAGCTTCTCTCTCCTCTAGGGTTTCACCAACGCAAGCAATAACTTTGAGGCCAGAATCTAAAGCATGAGCAACCTAAAAAAATGTATAACAAATCATTAACAAGTTATTTTGGCAGCAGACTCTTAAGACAAATGAACTCTCACCACTTGGGGGGTGCTTAACACTAGAGTATTTACATAAGTAGCCCACTGCCTCCCTCTCTCTAATTCAACTATAAGTGGGGGGACAACTCAATATCATACTGATGAGATAACTGACCATCCTTCAGCCTCACTTTCATAGACATGGCATTCATAGATGGACTCTTGAACCTTATTACTTTATTGTAATTTTTTAGATAATTGTGTGATTATTTTTATTAATTTAAATTTAATTTATATATTTACCAAAATTTGATATACCTAGCAGAATACAATACTTCTGTCTGTATGGGTAATGTTTTATAGGTATAAATGCCTTATTTGATGGTCAGTCATGATATGGTTGTAGTTATGAATCCTGCTAGATCTAGAATGTTGACAGTTATAATTCATCACTATCAGTCTCAGCAATAACATTTAAAATGTTGTGCAAACTTCAGAGTAAATATTTACATAACTTCTTAAACTTGTTTATCAAATCTAGTCAAAACAAATACAAGCCTATTTTGAGCCATATTCATTTGATAAATACATTAATGTTCTATTTTACCACTTTAGACCAACAAGATTTTGTATGAGATGTTAAGTTTCATATTTTTTAAGATCTGCAGGATTACCAGCTTACTTATTTACTTACTTGAAAACCACCAATGAGAACAGAGACGAAGTGACATCTCTAGTACTCTTCTGGACTGCCAGTAAGCCTGCTATCAATATGCGAGGGGGTAGTGACTGCATCATGGTATAGTACGCACACATCTGCCTTGTTCAATCACGAGTTTAATACCAGTAATGGTGGTACTGAGTGAGAATAAATCAATTGTGGTTATGTTTCACATATGCTACGGAATTCCTGAGGCCTATAATGCTATTTGTTTTGTATTGCAATTAATAAATGAATTATGTAGATCTTTACTATGCAGTTTATGGTACTTACTTTCTCAGCAATAAGATCATCTTTTTCACCAAAAATAGTTCTGCGCTCCGAGTGGCCAAGGATTACCCATGTGGCACCAATGTCTTTAATCATAGCTGGTGAAATTTCACCTGAAACATAAGACAAAGACCAACTTTAAGGTTATAAGTATTATTTTAATATCATTTATATGAATAAGCTTTTCTAGCAAAAAATACCTCATTAACAGCCCAACTAGGTCAATTAATATAGGCTCTCTCGATTGAGGACCACAGAATAGAATTACCACTCAAAATGTGAACAGAGGACTTGACAAAGTGAGCAAGAAGAGGGTAGATATGGCTGCTTCCAACAATTTTTCAGAATATTGATGGGGAATACAGGAAGCATTATGGAAATAAATAAGTTTAAATTATGTGGTAGATCTTACCAGTAAATGCTCCCTTGGGTACTTTCCAACAGTTTTGGGCAGCTATTTCAATTCTGTCTGAGACAATGCTTTTCACAAACTGCAAGTATATTGATGGCACCCCAACAACGATCTATAATAAGATTTTTTCCATTAATTTGGTATAATTATGCTAACTTCAGTTAGTTTTCATACCAAGTTATCCAAGTCCCCACTTTGCAAGAAGAGAGGAAAAGTAAATAAAGGTATATAACCCGAAGATTACATAAAAAATATGTTACCTCGACATTTGGGTCCAGTTTGGCACTTATCAGCTTTTCAATAATTTCACGTGCCTGGTTCTGATCTCCATTCATTTTCCAGTTACCACCCACAACAAATTTCCGGCCCATGGTTGAACTTGATCCTTAAGACAACAACAGTTAATTATAGACATGATGAAACTTTCTCAACTTTATCTATATTTATACCCTAAACGTGGCCACCATAGCTCCCTAATACTGTAGGTCCTGTATGTCCAAATTGGTGATCATATAGCTAAGTAAGTACACGACATTCTATCATATCATAATGCAAACTAAACCATTTCTGAGGCAGCTGGTTTAATATACATTTACTCAATAACGTCTTATCGACCATCTAAAACTTATATAGGTACTTAATTTTTGAGATATAAGATTTCCGTGCTGTGAAATTTCACCTAGACTGATTAAAAATAATGAAACTCAGATTACCAATCCACCGATCATCTCAAATTTCATAGCACATTTATTTATTATAAATATATACTATAGTTAGTTTTTAATATATGTTTCACTTACCGTTAGATAAATTCTTCTCAAATTGTGGCCTGCTGAGGTCTTACGCGAAACAGATATTACAGCAAAGAGAATAAAGATTTCTGATTTCAAATTAAACCAAATACTTATTTACGTCGCAACTAAGGTGGAGTCCACAATTTTCTTGCAAAGATAAATTTAATGTTCTGAATTTTGTTGTTGTTGCCAATTTATAAGAATAACCTATATGACTACCAATTATGTATACAATTCTTTCATTTCATTGGTGTAATGTTCCTAATAACTAAAAGCTTTGACTGTTAGCCAATCGTACAACTAAACACAAAATCCATAATTTTAATTTTGTAATATAGAACGATCTGTCGTCGATGACCTTTGTGACATTGAGTTAGGGCTGCCAGATCGTCCATAATAATAAACTGAAACTGATATATTTATATGAAAGATTTTACATGAGTCCTATACAGGTTATTGGAATCGGATATGGTATAAGATAATATTAGAACCCGAATTTTAGATTAGCATTTGGAATTTCTTGATCCAATTGTAATTAAACGCCCAAGTATAGCAACGTTGAGTCACGTGGCACATGCTTCCAAACTTAAACAACCAGAAAATTAGCGAACATTAGATTGGACAATGAGTGGTCATCTAAATGATAGTCTTTTGGATTTCAATGAAGAAGATCGTAAGATTACTGGCAGTTTTTTTTTGCTCAATACAGTGACGGAAGTCTTTATTATCTGACTCTTAAGCTGCTAGTTACCACCACTGATCAGAAAAGTTACCACTTTATTTTACCTCGCTATTCCTGCGCTGCAGTAGATGGGATATTTTGTCAAAAAAAATTATAAGTATCACACGGAACCAATAAAATAAATACACAACGGAAAGGCTGCTACAAATGAAACAATTGCTAAACAATGTGTCATGCTATAAATTTAATAAAGGAATCAAACTAATTAATAAAATGAAGATTGTTAATAAATCAATCGGGGCTTGATCGCGAGAAAAACATTTAGTAATTTCATTAAACGTCGAGGTAAATAAATTACTAAATGTTTTTCTCGCGAACAAGCTCCGATTGATTTATTAATAATGTGTTCGAATCGCGAAAGTCTAAAAATTACAAGCATATAGAGGTGGTGGGTTTAATAGATGAAATAAATCTATTCTTCTCTGATTCTCATAATTGTTTGCAAGACATAAACCAATTTCCATTTAATTTTTTTATATAGGCTATATGTTTACGTTTGACCACTGTCTCCCTGATGTTAAGCGACGACGGGGTTTAAGGTGGAGCACGCAAACTTAATTCTAAAGAATTATTGCATACTAATTTAAAAATCAAAGAAATGTTTTATTCTCGTGTTGTACGGTCGAAACATTTGTGTCGATGACACTATACTTTGACACTGGCAGATAAACGCTACATGGCGTTTATAAGCCTTAGATTCAAGAAGAAGATGAGGATCACTAACGAAAAAAACGAGGACTATACACGGATTTTAGAGAGTACTGCGATAAAATAATTAACGCGTATGATAAACGTATAAATAAATTAAAAAATATAGTTAGTAATTCGGTTGACGCAAGTGGGTTGTGGGCCTAAGTGTCACATCAAATTTTGCGCCTACTCCGAGCGGCGAGCGCTTGTGTCACTGCTCACTGATCAGAAAGCGAAAGATAGTGTTTTGCTAGTGTTCGTGTATGTCGTGCTGTATAATGATTAGACGTGCGCGCGCTGAAGATGAAAAAGTGCGCGCTTCGCTGGTGGAACGTGGACTCCGGAACCACTTCCGCGACGCCTTTCTACTGTTCTTTTTTCAAGAGGTAGCTTTTGTAAACTGCACTATTCATCTGAGATTGCTTGGCTCAACTTTAGTTTACAGAACGTCGATTTTAGGGGATAGAGGGGGTGGGGGAGAATAGGATAGGAGGTAGACCCCCCCTGTGAAGGGGAAGTAGCGGAACCCCCTCGTTCCCCTTTGGCAGATATACTTTTCATATGTCTAACTCTACTACTTTCAGACATTGATTTCGGGGGTGGGAAAAGGGCAGAGAGGGCGAGAGGATGGGAGCCCCCCTGTCAAGGGTATGTTGCGACAACACTCCCCTTTCTGTCTTATTTTTTGAGATATTGAATTTTTAGTTTTGTTTCAGGCTACTTCTAGACTAGATAGACTAATCGGTATTATCAATGACACTCTGCGTACATGTAAGAGAGTAATTAGTATTATCGACTACACTCTGCATACATGTAAGCTAAAACTGGTCATATTTCTGAGGTCCATGAGGTATGATGATACAGAAAACCTTTTAAAGTCACCAATCTGACACTGCAGGCCTGGGAACTGGGCCAGAACACTGTAATTTGACAGAGTTCTTGACTTCAGCATAAACAAGATCCACCTGGCCCATAAAAATGATTCCCAGAATTGTACTACACACTTAATATATTTCGAAGTAGTCAGCAATACATGCTTAAATTGAAATACCTTCCGAGTTTTTATACATTAACACTTCTACACTTGAACACACATCTTTTTTTTTTTTTTGTCACTGCAATCACTGAAATGACATATGACATAGAACAACAGTAACTAAAATCACTTTGTCTACTGTAATTGTATACAATTGCGACACAAGTTAAAAAATACTAAGTAAAGTTGGCAAACTCAGTTTCATCTGTTAATAGGTTTGGTTTCAGTATCAAGAAACATCTTGAGCAATAGCCTAGTGCAAGTTTTTGTTTGAAGGTCCTACTATAGTCTGCCTTCTTCTACTTCTCTAATTAGTTAAATTTCTTAATTATCATGAATTGCTGAATATTAAGCTGAATGAATCTTAAGTTGTATCTATGCTTAAATCACACACTCCTAGCATTAACAGAATGTGCCCCTGTGCATTCTTACAAGAGTTGATTAGCTTTTAAACAGATTGGAAAAATATTTCTAAACAGTATTATACAAAATTTAACATATGAAAAGAGTTTTTATTGTCTATCGCATTAACCATATGCTAGGAAGAACTTTTGTTCAAATATTTGAAGAAAAAAATTTGGCGGAAAAATTTGAAGGAAGTATTTCGGCCCTAGTGGTATGGGCTGCTATAGCTTAGTTGGACAGAGCGACAGGACGGTATTCTGTAGTCGTGGGTTCAAGTCCCACTAGCAGCCGAATATTTTCCTTCAAATATTTTAACATATGAAGTTTTTAATTTATAATTTAGTTAAGATTTTTTTTTATTTATTCAAACACTGACTTGTACTCTAAATATTACTAATAAAAATGACTACTACTGACTATTGAAATGTAACATGCTCTGCAGAATTGTTTTGAAGTATTTTATTACACCATTTATTAGGACCAGATGGCATAACTTCCATTTTCTTAAAGAGATCTAGTAAAGCTATGAGCTAAAAGTTGGCTCAAAAGGGTAGTTATTTTGTCTGATAGCAAAAGTACCCTGCAGCATATACCTCAATTCATCTTCGGAGACAGGTGCATTGATAGCTTATACCATACTAAATAAAGTCCTAGCTCTGATGGACCATACAGAAAGCTGCTATATTAAACACCTGTGAAATCATCACAAAGTTTTTGCAGGAAGACTAAGTAATATATTAACAAAACATTTGTGATAAAGGTTATATAATACAATGCTTAAATTTACCTAGGATGGCCATTGGTAGCTGTACTCGGATTCCCTGTGTCACAGCTACCACGATACCAGCCTATGAGCAAAAGCAAGGTACTACAAATGGTTGCACTACTTGCTGAATATAAATAAATACCAAAATTCTTCAGATTTTGAGAAAACAGTAGCTGTTAAAACTATAATAATAAATATAAATAAAATTTCAGGAAATAAAATAATTTGGCAAATTACATTTCTTCCCTTATCCTGTACTTTAAAAATGCATTAAGTAAAATGTGGCATTTTATGGCAGTTCACTCTACAATGCGTAGTGCTCCTAGGCGCTGTGCTTTTCATCTTTATGGGAGCTTCGATAAGTGCATGCTGTTTGCTGTTGCCTGCAGCTGCTGCTACAATCTCTGCTGCCGTGTATGTCACGCATACAGTGCTGGCTGACAAACAGCTACAAGGAATCCGCAAAGAGATGAGTGGGTGGGTAGCTGAGGCCCACAGCCCACTAGGTGCTATACCGCCGCCTGCTTACCCTCCGCCGCAACTCTACACCGAGGCAGAGGCCCGCCGCTTACTCAACACGGAGCAACCGCAATACTTGCAGGTAATTTTATAGTATCATTAAATTAAAATCACGAAAGTCCAAGTTGTCGCGCACTGCAGATTGCTTATAAATGCCCAACCTAGTTATTATTAAAGTCAGGTCGATCTTTTTTTTTTTTCTCATGGTCTTCAGGTCCCAAACTAGGCAGAGCCTGTACTATGGTAACCTGATGACTGATATATACATATGTATATACATATCTTTGAGTCCATTGAATGTTGTCGTTGATGACATGAAGATCGTTCAATCGCAAAGCGCCACCTTATTAGGCTTCGAGTTGGACAGAGGCCTAACTTGGGAGTTCCACATAAACAAGGTTTGTGGTAAGCTAGCTGGAGCGTGCTTTGCATTAGGCCGAATGTCAAAGCTCTTGCCTACAAAAGTGGTACGATCCTGTTACTTCGCAACTGTACACTCTCGGTGAAAGGGAAGTCTGTTGTCTAAAAAATCCATTATGGATACCACCGGCCGGGGAGGCGCCCCCCCCTCCCCCCTCCCTTTCTTATCCTCTGTGCTAGCATTGCCCAGCCGCTTTGCATCAATCTCCCAATCACCCTGTATATGCGGGCTTAGCGTGAGTAGATATTACGATCGACAATTGTTTTAGATTATTCCCATTCATCAGGATTTTAAGTGTGGTGCGATCGATTGTTTGTTTCGTCGTAACGTCCCGTCTCTCACTGCGGCCTGCCTGCCGCTCGTAGTGCTTGTGCTTCGCCGTGGTTATAGTGGTGGATGACTCGGTAGTATCACGCTAAACTCGTACAAATATAATAAAGTAATAATAAGCGTGACTTTTAATAATATAAACATTTTTGATTCACGTAGGTGGTTGGCACAGTGAGTCTCTCTGAATTCTGGGGCCCGAACGAAAGCGGATGGTTACACGCGTTGGCTGTACATCCGGATTGGAGGAGACGTGGCATAGGACGAGCGCTTGTCGCAGCATGCCGCGCCGCCGCAGCAAGTGCTGGCCTGCGCTCGCTAGAAGCACTCACCAGTGAGATACAGCATGAAGCGCGGACGCTGTTACATGCTCAGGGGTAAATATGATAATACTAACAGGCATTTTACCTACGATAACCATTTATATTTTTCACTGTTTTAAACAAATAATGTTATTGATTTTTTAAGAGACTGCGTGGTAAAATGGAATTATTGAGTTTATAAGTAAATCAAATCAAAATTCATTTATTCTGAACGTGGGTTTAGCTCTTAGGTCTTATAATTAAGAGTCCGCCATATTCACCCTTACGGGCATAGAATAATGCAATGTTCTAAATATTAAATATGATACAGCTTATAATACTATGAAACAAATAATTTAAACAATAATATTAAATTACAATCTCATCTCTCTCTCTCTCTCTCTCTCTCTCTATCTCTCGTCTATGTATGTAAGTATGTTCCTAAGTGGCTTTATAAACTCCATACGGAGTCTTCAAGTCGCGAGTGAATAGGTTCCTTATATAAGTTTGCTTGCTACACCTTAGGCCGCGTCGTCACTTAACATCAGATGAGACAATGGTCAAAGGCAATCATTAAAAAAATACGCGTAGGCTTATTTTGATAGTTCTTGCATCAATCGTTTCGTTTAGTTTTAATCTTTCAAGTGTCACTACAGACAGTCATGACAGTTCACCAAAGCGACAACCGGACGCCATATTGTCTAAAATAAAAATTTACATAGACGTGGCGTGGTATGTACGGATGATGAATATACATAGGTTATAGGATGTATTGTTTAATAGGTATTGTAAAAATGATCTTTAAACCCTTTTATAGTTTTTTATTTTACTTAGGTATTTCTTTAGTCTAATCTTATTATGCAGGGGTTTCTTTTTATCACACTGTAACTTCAAGACTAGGATTCCCTGTGTCGCGGGAGGTATGGGCACACAATCACAGCACACACATCCATAACCCCAGAACACACATTTATGCTCATCACACATATTTGCCCCTGCTGGGTTTTAAGCAAATATACATACATTGATTAGATAAGATAATAAGATAAGATAATTTATTTCATTAATATCATTACAATTTAAATAACATTACAAATTTCCAGATAGTAATAGCAAATTAAGTTTGAAAACAATGAGCCCCAAACTAGGCGTGGCCTGTATCTTGGTAGCCCGCAGTCGCATGTTGCCTAATACATATTCGCATATTTACGTGTGCACACTGTTTCTGTTACAATTTACCATTCATGTCTTGAAACACTAAAATTTATAATATATTTTACTTCTAATATCGGTGATTTTTATGAATAATTCATCATCATCATCTCAGCCATAGGACGTCCACAGCTGGACATAGCCTCCCCCATTGATTTCCACAAGGACCTGTTGAAAGCGGCCCGCATCCAGCCCTGTATTATAGCTAAATTAATTATTCATACAAAATATGAATAATTAATTTAGCTATAATACAGTTTCGTATGAGAAAATATTAAATGAGATGTATAATTTACAATTAATTAATTTATTTATTTTTAGCTATTGATATTGTGCAGAGGTGTAACTGTTCTTAAAACGAAATGTGTGCAGAAGCACCCCAAGCAGAAGCTACTCTACTTACACAAGCTTCAAAGAACTACTTAGGGCCGAGCTGTCCTGAAATTAGATGTCTAGCTAGAGTAATTATTAATACATACATATACTCACGCATCTTTCTCGTAGGGGTAGGCAGAGACCACAGCCTTCCAATGAGGATCCGTAACATTTTTAGCTGAGAATGCAGATTTATAGAGCTTAGAAACCCTTAGCATACAGTGCAAAAATTGTTGTTCTACGACATAACTTGACGAAGTTATGATCAAATTTCTATTGAACGTCTCTGAGTAACCACTGAGGAGCCGTGACGTCACGGTATCGGTATGCGCCACTTATGAAAAAGTAACTAAAATTCGTTTTAAGATACACTTTAAGTAAAAACTCAAAAGAAGGGAAAAGCCCAGTAGTTTAGAATTATGTTAAAAGTTACTATGACGGTACGAACTCTGGCCCAGAAGAAACACATACAACTCCAACGAAATCTATTTTTCATAAATCATAAATCAGTTTATTCGTAATAAATAGTACTATTACACGTCACATAAATTATTCAACATTTTCATAATAATTAATGTTATTTGATTAAATTTCAAAAATAATAATAAAAAAGAAAGACACATTTCAACACACATTCTCGTAAACTGAGCCTTACTACATCCTTTTTAGGTCCATAAGCCGAATTATAACACACGTGCGCGTAACAGAATAATCCCTACAGTTATAGTCCTTTACTTCAAGTTGTTTGCGGGTAAACAGAACATTCTCTCATATTGTTCGCATATGTGTTGATAAACGTCGTCGTATGAAACTCGTGAGCTCTTGGTCATTACACACACGCCTGAATTACGCCCTCGTCTTTGGCTCCCACTGCAACCCACAGCCTCGTGTGTAATGAGCAACTTAGCTCACTTGTATCATAATGTGACACACACAAACACACACCCTCTTATAAGTACATACCTGCTTATTCCCGCCTATCTTAATTCATCCTACTAAATTTTAAATGTATATTAAAAACAAATATGTAAACTCTAAATCTAAACGTGTAAGTACCTTAGTTATTGTGGAACTTAATAATGTAACTTTCTGGGGAGGGCGTTGACATCTGCGACACAGTTTTATACTTCATCAGCTGTCATCGTTTCTCATATGTTTGTAAACAAACCGTGTTTTTGTTCCAAATAAATAAAAAAATATATGTTGTCTATGTGCTTGTTGCAGATGGGAGTTACGAGGGTCCTATCGCCGGACGGTGGTGGGCGCCTCTGTTACTTTGCTGATGGCACAACTCGGCCTAGATCTAGCGGTGGCCTGATGCGTCTATCTCACCTTTTGTAATCTCGCATCATGCACTATTTATATGTAGGCACTAAGAATACAATTCCTTTGTGATAATTTTTGATACGTTTTATTATATATGTTTAATAAATTGACATACATATTTTTGGTATTTTAATGAAATCATTTTAGAGAGCTAGCTGAAATCATTAGCAAACATCTCGTTTTAATGTTGTCATTCAACAAATTTACACTTGATAGTAACTGCATAAAAATATATTGTTTAAACTGTTGATAGCTTTGCGCTAACGTTACATTGGGGGTTATGACCAAAGTACTCCATTCTTTTGTTTTAAAAAGATAAGGACTCCACACAGTAATTCTCGAACTACTCTCTTGTCTTTTTTTTTGTTTTTACTATTATAAGTTTGCGTTTGATAACTGTTTCACCTGATGTTAAGTGATGACGTTGTCTAGGGTTAGCACGCAAACCTAGAAGGTACCTATTCACTCACGACTTGAATACTCCAGACTGAGTCACTAAAATGCAGATATAACATAGGTACATAATAATGCTATGCGAAGAGTAGATTGATGTTGGTATTTTATAATGCGGCTTCTACAGCGTAATTTACCTACCTCTTACTGTGCCGGCATTAAAATCTCAGTATACAATTAATAGACGATTAGTTGTGATTGTTAGAATATAATACAATAGCACTAACATCGTAATAAAACATTTACCCCCTTACTTATAAACATTGAATAAGCTGCGAATAGTAATTCAGTGTTTTGTTCCGCTCTTTCAACGTCAAACTGTCATACAAGCGACAAAGACAAAACACTGAATAACTATTCAGAGGTTATGCAACGTTTATTAGTAAGGGAGAATAGAAAATACTACGCTGCGTTCACTAAGACTAGGAATGAAACTCGATGTATTGAAACACGCAACGCAATCATCGCGCAATGTGAGACGTCCCTAACAGGGGGTGTGATGCACCTTCATGCGAAGCTTCACAAAGTTCGCCCGACTGAGCTTGATTCATGGCTTGATTGTGTGTGTGTGTTCGTTTCGTGTTCAGTTTCCCTGAAGCGCCCGTGGAGTGCTAACGTGTACGTCGCTATACGATCTTCAACTGCGCTCTAAGATAAATGTTCCGTCCGACAAAGGCAAGCAGAGTTGGAACTATTTGTGCCGTGTCGTCAACTTCGAGAAGGTAAGATTACCTATTTTATTACATTGTAGGTAACACTAATTTCTTAATTATGCCGCAACTTTCTATAAAGTCCAGGTGGTACTAAAAATAATTGTCAGTTACAAAACTTAATCAATCAATTCGAAGGTTCGGTAATTAGCCTTTTTATCAAGTTTACCATTTAGATCTGCGCTCGGGGTAGGTCAACAGCGCCGGTTGACAACAGCGAAATAATTTGCATAAACTTTATTAAGTATTGTTTTAATCTTTCATGGCTTTTCATAATAAAAATATTGTTTAACACGGGATACGCACCATGATTTTCATTTTGATTGAGTTCCCGATATTTCGGCGTGATCCGGATCATGATCACGGAGAGGAAGGATCGGGAACTCAATCAAAATTAAAATCATGGTGCGTATCCCGTGTTAAACAATATCAACATTTTGTTATTACAACGAAAGAAAAATACATATAAACAAGTATAACTTGTAATAACAAGATTAGAATTATAGATTTAAGACAATATTTATATTATTTAACAACAGATCTAAAATCACATATGAAATTAAATTATAATAAAAATACAATACTACTATATTGTACTTAGGTACGCCTATTTTATGAACTATCTGAGTATTTTCATGTAGTACACGTTATGAGTACTTTAGTACCTACATGATTGTTTTAAAAGCGGAATCGAAATTTTAATTAAATGTTCATTAGGCGTAATAAGCCGTGGTGGGCTATAGCGCTCTATTACAGTAGATATAAAAGAGGCTTTATTGAAATCGATCAATATTAGATAAGTTTTCTTTTCTACGTTCATTTAAAACAAACTGTGTAGTCCTAATAATGGTATGCTGTCGAAGAGGGTACACTTGCATTAAAAAAATAATTAAAAGCAAATATAATATATATATATATATATATATATATATATTTGCTTATATATATATATATATATATATATATATATATATTTGCTTTGAACCAATTTGAACAGAAGTGAACATACGAACGCAAGAAAATTAAGTCCACACTTACGTTTTTATGACACTTATTACAAAAGCGTGGTATGTAACCGCCCTTGCCAGGACGCGGCTCTACATTGCCACAATACAGGCGCAGGAGGGACGCCAGTTACCCTGTGCTTTGTTATTGGTTCTTTGTATGCATGAGTGAAATGCTAACAGAACCATACCAAACGTACCATATTTACAGTTTTTTTGTTACCTGGGCGTAATTAGACAGCGGACGTTATTCACCCACTCTACCTTACTACAGACAAGACATTCCTGTCTGGCAGCTAGGCAAGATCAAATTGATGTAGCCTTTTCAGCCATCGCTACTACAACTTCCAAATCAAATAAGTTTATTTGCAAGAATACATTATTACATTGATTACGTTGATACAAGCTTTTTTTTTTTTTTATCACACTCAGACCCCCGCACTAGGATTCCCTGTATTGCGGGAGGCATGGACACACACAATCACAGCACACAAACATCCAAGACCCGGGACAAACATCTACACTCATCGCACAAATGTTTGCCCCTGCCGGGATTCGAACCCAGGGTCCCGGAGACACAGAAGTCATGTCAATGACACTAACCACTGCGCCACGGCGACCGACAAACTTTAAAACTGAACTTATATGATATGGATGTTAACTCTACGGCTTTCATGTTGTATGTGTTGCTCCCGGGCTGTTTGGCCGTGGTCTAAGTGAAACTTGTGTTCCAGACGTTTCTTCGATCACTGCGGTCGACATCTCCAGTGGTTCAGGTCCGAGCGGCGACAAGAGCGTAGAACTCTCCTTCGCGGCGTCTTCTCTGTTACTGAGGTTCTGTTACTGTCAGTAACAGAGAAGACGCCGCGAAGGAGAGTTCTACGCTCTTGTCGCCGCTCGGACCTGAACCACTGAAGATGTCGACCGCAGTGATCGACGAAACGTCAATTTATATGAGCGCCATAGGACCATGAAATACACACATCCTACTAATATTATAAATGTGAAAGTTTGTGATTATGGAAGTGTGGATGTATGTTTGTTACTCTTTCACGCCTAAACGGCTGGATGGAATTTAGATGAAATTTGGTATGTATATAGCTTATACCCTGGAATAACACAAAGGCTACTTTTCTTCATCATCATCGATCATCAAAACACGGGTAAACCCGCGGGGTGCAGCTTGTATTTTATATAAATGACTTAGGAACGATGTTTTCATTGGGAAATGAAAATTGGGGAATGAATTCAAGGAAATGTAACATTTATAGTTAATCAAAATGTATCGTCTGTCCACCTGACGGCCACCGACCAGGTGGACAGACGACCTGACTAAGATCGCAGGCAAGGGCTGGATGCGGGCCGCTTCCAACAGGTCCTTGTGGAAATCAATGGGGGAGGCCGATGTCCAGCAGTGGACGTCCTGAGATGATGATGGTGATGATGAAAATGTATCAATTTTTCTTCTATCTTTATATTCTAACAATTCTATGTTAATATTATTTAACTTTATCTGCACGCAATATAATAATTTATTGCAAATGGGCTGAGCGGCCAACGGCGTAGCTTCAGGCAGTAATGGTTTTGCCGCTATAAGTACCAATACCTTAGCGTTCACGTTGTCACATTCATTTTTAAAAGCTTTATTGTTTGTGTAGAAAAATAACAAGGAATGCGTATTATTCGCGTTTATTAAACAGAATACGAACCAATATTATGTTTATTAATACGTGTCAAGTTCTTTTTGATGTAAGCTTCCTTTTGGTTGTTGCAAATGAGAGGGTACCTATTCACTCGCTACTGGAATGTATCAACTCCGGAAGGGGTACAACCCCTCTTTGGATTGTTACCTTCAAGTCGCGAGAGTGTCGGGAACTCCATACTCGGGCAATATGTTCCACTCTACAGCAGTACGCACTTTAATCTCGTTCCTCACGTTTCCATCTATCTATAAAGATAGATATATAGTATAAAGTGAGGAAAGACATTCATAAAAAAATCACACAAGCTTTCATAAAAATATAGTTCGGAGGTAGAGTTGAAAACGTAATAGACAGAGTTCCTTTGACATTTATAATATTATTAGGATTTGGTTGTATACCAAAGCAACATCATTTTTTTTTAAATAAAAAGTAGCCTTTGTCTTTTAAAGTTATCAAGTACCTACCTCTGCCGGATTTCATTCAAGAATCTATCAAGACGTGAATTTGACGGTCGTTGTGGCCGAGTGATCGGAGACACTGACCTTAGAACCGCGACCACGGGTTCGAATGCCGGCTGGGGCAAACATTTCTATGATGAGCAAAGTTCACGGGTGTTGGATGTTTGTTTAATGTGATTTGTGTGTATCAATGCCTCCCGCGACACAGGTTATGAGTGTAAATGCGTTTGTTCGTCTGTGAAGACTTAGAAATACATACACATCTACTATAGCATTTATAATATGTGTGTGATTTTAATGAAATTAATAGTTATGTTGATGGACTAGTTCGTTAAAGGGGAAATGTTTAATTACACCTTAATCTTACGTTTCCATTTTAACGTGCATGATTGATATTTTAAATCATCGATAAAGTGACTTGTAGCTTGCATTGACGTAAAATAAATTTCATGTAACGTTTTAAAATTTGAATCATTTCACTCAGTAAATATTGACATATTGGTGATTACATATATACATGGAAGGTGGAGTTCCATAAAATTATGTAACAAACTATTGATTGGAATTGCAATTTTTGTAACAAGCGTTTTATCACCGACTGCATTCTATAAAACAATCAAGGTTTGTCACAAACTTGACCAATTTTACTTTTGTACACATATTACGTTATGCGACTGCTGTGACCGAATTTCAATATTCAATTGAATTCAATATTAACTGTCATTTATGTTGTGCAACTATGACACAGAAAATGTATAGTGTGTGCGGTATTAAATTGTTTATACGAATGCGGTAAGATAACTGTGACGCAAGTAATACTTGCTTCAGCATTGTTCACAGACTCGATTGAGACTTTGATAACACTTTATTGTACAAGAACATCGACTTAAAATAATATTTATAGAATACAACATTAAAAAATACAAAATACGTTCCACAATTGGCTATCGCTATGTCTTATCGCTAAGAAGCTATCTCTCTCAGAAAACCTTTCTATACATCAGACATCGATTGATGTTTAATTACGTTAACATTCGACCGCATTGGCATTGACCATCAAGTAAGATAGCAGTCAAACGCTAGATCTATACACTATTAAAAAACGAGAAGGTCATCATTTCGCAACATTCTGACGTGTAAAACGAAAATGGAGAATAATTCGTTCTTTTTTTCAAAGGGATCAATAATTGTTGGCTGATTAGTGATTGTTATAGCTTATTTAGACAAAGTGACAGGACGGTATTCTGTAGTCGCGGGTTCAAGTCCCACTAGCAGCAGAATATTTTTCCTTCAAATAATTTGAAGATCAATAATTATCAAAACATCGTTCTGAATCTCATCTAAATTGCCATTTGTCTGCACACTTGGTGATGAGCTCATTTTAGTTAGTACTCACTCACTCTGTATGTCTACCCAAACACAACATCTAGTATTGACGAAGTGGATTCACCTCAATCTGTCGCTCACGGCGTGCCGGGCGGCACATCACGGTGACTAAGGCCCGATTGCTTCGGGCACTTTCAAAATTATTTTCCAAATGATTGTTCTGTAGATGAAGCCCTCGGGCGGAGACCGGAGTAGGTGCCCTAGAGGCATCAAAAGCGGCGTTAGGTATTCCTTTATATCGGGACCTCGCCAGCTGCCCGAGGGCTCGCCCGGGGCCACCCCCGCCTCTTATCCGAACCCGACGATTCTCTTACCCCTTGCGGTACAAAATGATCATGTTTGCATGTAAGCTTTTGAAATGCGGCTAAATAATAATTTATGACCTCTCAGTACGTTTCATTCAAATAGCCTTGAGCGTGGTCGAATCGTGATGTGGTATATGAAAAGGCTACGTGTATTATACTCCTCTCTCATCTTTGCGGACCAGTTTAGTTGTGAGAACACGTTAATATTCGACTATCAATGTTTTCAATCAATTCAACACGACTCTACTACTACAAAGGTAAACACCTTTACAGATTTAGCCATTTGGCCAATGGTCATTTTGACCATTATCTCACTGGATGAACAGTGACAATGTAAGGGAAAACCAAGTTTAGAATATTAACAGGCTCTGAACCCATTGTGTATTTGATGACAGTTTTTAACTTGAGCGTGGTAACCAGCCCAGCGACTTGAAAGTACTCTACCCTCATACTGTATATTGTATATCGGATTTATTATCGCTGTTATCTTTGCCGGAAGCTCATGACGAGGCGAGGTTAGGGTTAGCACCAGTGTCCGTTGACAGTCAACGCTAACAACGCTAGACTTATTGCTTCTGTTTTATCAATCACTTCCCAACCCGACAGACATTGTCCTGCCTTTTTTTTATAAGTCTAATAACAATGTTTAGTTTAGTTTCGCTAGGCAACTGATGTGCAATGTACCAATCTACATATTGATTAAGATATAATCGGTGTCATTAGTAAATAACAGATGAGGGTATATATTTCTTAAGCCGTATCTCGTATTATACGTTCATATCAATCACGAGTGATTTTATTAATATATCAGTAAAACCAAGCCATGGTGTGTTATTTTTCTGCCAAACATTTTTATTCACGAGTGTACATTATATTTCAAATATTACATTAGATTATATCATTTTTTTAAGTGGGATTAGTTGACAAAACAAAAATAATAAAAATAATTATTTAGTCAACTTATCCCGCGGGATAAGTTTAGAGCGGGATGAGCTGTCTAAAGAGCCGAATATTATAATCAATCAATGAAAATTCTATCAATCGCCCCGACTCCCAATCAACTGACAGATTATGTCACCATAACTTTACATTAAAAAACTTTATTGACGTGACAACGTCTTATAAATTGGTTTGCCGGGTGACACTTCAAGAAACTGCGTTACGCTCCGCTCACGTTATGCGCTCACAATGAGAGCGAGTGAGAGGCACGCGTCCCTTCCACTCGGGCATGGTTAGCCCGCCTAAGAGCGAGAGAGACAGACATAAAAAGTGAAAGGCACTCAAAGTCGTTGTCACGTAAAACTTTCGCCCGTATACCGACTTTACAGGCAACCAATTTTTTTTTATTGACGGTTACATTAGAAAATTTAATAATGTACTTTTAGTTTTCTTACATTTACTAATTTGCAGCGCAACTTTCTTAATGTTCTATTCATTGTTCACTCTAAAATTCTCTCCCGACTATTTTCTCAATCTAGAGATACGGCTTAAGAAATATATCCCCCTCATCTGTTATAAATTTACTTGTGACTTTGATTATATGTTGCAATGCGTGTACATGTGTGTATGGCCTTGCCCTTGTGTGTTTGTAAGTTCCATGCGTATGTTGATGTATGGCAATTAACTATTGTTGAGTTGTATGGGTATTGATATTAAGTGTTTCTAATTAATAAGAAGCATTTTTTTTTTCCACACACACACACACACCCCCGCACTATGAAACCCTGTGTCGCAAGAGGCATAAACACACAATCACAATACATAAACATCCAAGACCCGAGAGCAACCATCTTTGCTCATCACTGAGTCACGACGAAGCATTATTATATAATATATAATGCTTCTTATTATATCTGATAATATAAATATATCGATATATAATATATAGATATAAAATATATATCGAATAATATATTGTATATCCGATCCACTTAGGTCTTTGAAAAAATAGAAAACGTCTAAGGCGTTTCGTACATTTAATCTATTTTTAGAGTATTTAGATATAACTTAAATATATATTATTAAACTAACCAGGTCCCCCTGGCTGAGCAAATGGTATGCCATAAAATATATGTAATAAGCTCCCGCAACGACTGGTAGCAGAGTTATTTGAGTTTATTAAACTCAGGAAAACGAGTTATTTAATGACATTGCACCCACTTGATGACATGGTAGACTTGCACCGGGTATAAATTTCAAATGTAAACTTGAGCAACGCTATCGTTTATAAATATTATCAATTTTTACATGTTAGCTTTGAAACATCTTTAACTAGAGTTCTATGGTTAACTTGCTGCGACCCGCGATAAAATGGTACGTGATGTTGATGATTTTTGTGTCTTCCCGCCATCCCACGAGAACAGCCAATATTGTAGGTATAAAAGTAGCCTATGTGTTATTCATTTCATGCAAATCCATCGAGATGATTCAGCGTGAAGGACTAACAAGCATACAAACGACAAACAGACAAACGACCAACAAACTTTCACCTTTAAAATATTAGTGTGATTCCATGAACAAGTTGCCGGGTGGAACTTAAGTTCGTATTTATCTACATATGACTTGGTTTGAAAGTATGTATCGTTATATATATATAAATATATTTATGGAACGAAGTTCCTTATCGCGCGTTGTGAAAGGGGGCTAGACGGAAAAAAATCTTTCGAAAAGTTGTCACGACACTTTTTGCTATAGTAAGCTATTGTAAGCTGTGCGGCGTGCGCATGTTTCTCTGTCTGTATCTCTCTCTCTCTCTCTCTTTCTCTCTCTTATAGAAAGCAAGCCAGATATTTTCATTTCTATTCCGCTATTATTATTATTATTATTCACGAACTTCGTTCCATCCGGGTGTCCCTTTACACCTCTCAAGTTTTATTATTATACTGTATAGATCTAGCGTTTGACCACTATCTCACTTGATGGTCAGTAAAGATGTAGTCGAAGATGTTATCACGTTAGACCATGAATGCTCACTGGCTCTCAAGGACTGCTGCCTGAACACACTATGTGCTTGGTGACAGTTTTTCAAACTTGAGGGTGGTTGCTAGTCAGGCGGGTATATATAGTGTTAGACATAGACATAGACATAGATATATAGTGTTACAACCCAAATTGCTTAGTAAACTATATGAATTTTCTCTCAGGCAGTGCATACTATATACATAGTATACCTACATTGAATCGCTCTTTGTGTCTGTCTGTTTATCCGCTGACTCCTCATAAAACAATCAACGGGTGTCGATGCGGCTTTCATAATTAGGTAAATATTTTATCAAGGAAGGTTCATATATAATTTACTAGCGGCTCGCTCCGGCTTCGCACAGGTATATAATATATAGCCTATGTCATTAATGGATGTTATTATACATATAAACCTTCCTCTTCAATCACTCTATCTATTAAAAAAAACGCATCAAAATCCGTTGCGTAGTTTTAAAGATTTAAGTATACATAGGGATATAGGCACAGAGAAAGTGACTTTGTTTTGTACTGTGTAGTGATTCGCTAAATGTAATTTATATATATAATTATTATCCCGGCGCGGAAATTTACAACACCAAAACCAAACTTCGTTTTCAACATTACAATTCTCTGAGTACCGACTGCGACAAGTTATTTCACATTTTTGAGAGTTGAAGTCGGTTCCATTTTTTATTAGTAAGTTTTTTTCACCCTTTCCAGTGACCTTTGCTACTCACGGGATCAATCGTCATTGTGTATGTTCACCGATTTCTCCACTCACAACTATAATGTCGTCGAGGTACATGACAGTACCACTTTCCAGTTATTGGAGTGTAACTCATAAACATTTAAGTGGAAAGTATAATCTATCAAACAAAAATCGAATCGAAAAATGAATAGAATCATGAAAAGTCGGTTCATAAACGATGAAGTTATCCGCGAGCACACATAAAAAACGGTCGAATTGTGTAATCTACTTCTTTTTTGAAGTAGGTTAAAAATATAGTAAAGAATTCCAACTTATTTCAAACAACTACAGGACAATTTATATTTGTATGGTTATCGCTATTTTCCTAAGCAGGTAAGGCTAGCTAGAATGCTCGATTTTGCCACCAAAGCGCTGGAGGCTAAGCATAAAGTATTGACAAAACAGGAAGGGCGACTGCTTTAAGCCGGCGGCTTCTCTCGTGGCCACGACATTGTGTTACCGTCGCTCCATTGTGCTCCGCGCACGTACCAATAATAAAACTCTTTGCTGCCTACATCGTGTGCACTAGCCCTTATGTGCCTTATACAAGCGAGTATTATTACGACACACTGAATAGAAAAACTTTATGAGCAATTACATGGGGAATTGAAGCGCTCGTAGCTTGCCTATGTGATCTTAACCGATCAGCTGGGTTACGCGACGATTTCTCAGTTGGACCTTGAATGAGTGACGGTTACTGGTAAGACGTTTTCAGTAGATGTGTAATGATAACAATCGTTAGACCATATGGTAAGGCCTTTGGCCTTCTTTCACCCGGCAATGTATGCTATTCTATGGCCAGCATCCTCTCTGCCGTCCACCTGTAAACACCCGCCACAGCCTTTGTAATGTCATCGCCATATATGTGCCAGCATTTTGGTCACGCGTCGCATCGATCAAACGCTCAGATAAATTTTGGGAAATCCGATGATATCCAGGTCCCCACGGGCCCAATGTCTCGACCCCAAACGGTTCAAATATGTAACCACTACCTAGGTTAGCATATTTTCGCCGTTTCAATTGCTCCGCCGAATGCGGCGCCATCCCTAACATGTGTCTCATTCTCTTAAACGTTGTAAAAATATGAATGTATGTGATTCTTGAAATTAAAGTTTTCACAACAATTGAATCCATTATAAGCCTATTGAGGTTGAAACTTGTCCCCCTATTTCAACCTCACATCTTTAAAACTAAAGTTTTAAACATCCACCGACCCCTTGGAGTAGCGGAAGTGTCCGTAACTATGAACTAAGTCGTCAGCCGGAAGTACTCGGAATAGTACACGGAAACGACGGCACGGCGGCGTTGCTGCACCTCTTCAGAAGTCTAGATTAATTTCCGAAGTTTGCTCAAGCATACATCTCGCTACATGGAAGCAAGAGTAAACATTTAGCTTTGCGTTATTAAACCAGTGAAGGTTAGTAGAACATATACTCCAAATTATTTATTAATTTACTAGTAGAGCCCCGCGGTTTCACCCGCCTGAATCACGGTTTTCCCGCTACATAAATTATTCCACGAGAATCATACATTTTACCGGGATAAAAAGTAGCTTATATTTTATTCCAGACTATAATCTATTTTTGTGGCAAATTTCATCCAAATCTGCTCAGCCGTTTTGGCGTGATTGAGTAACAAATATCCATCCATCCATCCGTCTGAACATTAACATTTATAATATAATTAGCTGCGCCCCGCGGTTTTACCCGCGTGGTGATGAAAAACGGTGATGATAGCGATGATGAAAATAAGCCTACATGTGCTATTCCAGACTATAATCTATCTCTATGCCACATTTCATCTAGATCTCTTCTTCGTTCTGGCGTGATTGAGTAACAAACATCCATCCATCCATCCATCCAAACTTTTACATTTATAATATTATATAGTGAGATACGGTGGGAAGACATCCAGGATTCACTTTGAACGTCAAGAAATTTGACGAATTTACAATATTATTATAATTTACTATTACCATTATTGTCTGTATATACGAGTGAAAAGTAATCCCGTGTAAAAATAAATAAAGCAATTAGAATAAGATACCTTAATAGCTACACTTGCGCCAAAAAAGTAACTGAACATCTCAAGATGCTCACTTATGAGGAAGTTGAATAATTTATTACACCAATGAGTTAAATAAATTAAAGGAAAATTATGTATAACAGAAACAGAATCTCTTCAGTTCAAATCCAATTATTATTATTTTTGATACACACATAATTATTGTAATAGGCTTTTATAAGTTTCTTTTTTTTTTTTTTTTTTTAAATATTATAAGTTTGCGTTTGACAACTGTGATGACGTTGTCTAGGATTTAGCACGCAAACCTACAAGGTACCTATTCACTCGCGACTTGAAGACTCCAGGATGGTACATATCGGGAAACACAGACTCGGGCAACGAGTTCCATTCCTTGGCAGTACACATTAAGAAAGTGGAAGCAAAACGCTTCGTGCGTATAGGTGGTATATCTACCATATAGCGATGGCGAATTGCCGTACGTCGAGTCGACCGATGATAGATATCTACCATATAGCGATGGCGAATTGCCGTACGTCGAGTCGACCGATGATAGAAGGGGATGGTGGAATCAGATTGTGTAATTCCAGTGCACATTGAAATGCACCCGATAGAAAACCGATAGGCTTGCTACTTTATGTTTTTGGGAAATAAACTATTTGTGTTAAGTTTTTTTGGTAATGAAAAAGTTACGGGACTAACGAGATGTTTAGGGTAACAAACCCATGTGTGGTAGTTAAGTTAAAACAATAAATATTTTTATACGACCGAAAAAAATGGCTAAATATTCTGGGTTTTTTTTTCTATGTAGTTAATTATTACCATCCTTAATAAACGTCTTCTTCGGAGGATTTTGTTTGACGCAAAGTGAACAAAATAAAAGTAATTAGGCTTGTTTACTCAAGATAATAAAGTGTAATAAAAGCTCTTTGATTTCCAGGAAAACACAAATTAAATAAAACCCTCAGTGAAGTTCGGTTGCCCAGTAGGTAATTAAACGTTATATATAATAATAAAATCGCATATCATTGCAAAATAACCGGACGACATTTCTGAGAAGTAGGGTAAATTTTCTTTAAATATTTTTGTTCATTTTTTTGTTTAAGTAGTAAATAAAGTTTTGATGCGGTGTGATCCGCCCCCTCTACTTGCTTTGGTGCCTCAGGCTCATAATTACAATGGAGATGGAACGGCCAACCCGCCAAGTCTCTCTCCCCCGCCTGCGGTCTACCCTCTGGCAGTCTTCGCCGCTCTTTGTACAATCTGCCTACCATACCTCGGGCTAAAACAGAAAGAACTCGTATAAAGTTTAATCACAAAAACTATGATGTCCGATAAATTAGAGGTTAGTAATGCATAAAGAACAAGAAGAGAAAAAACAATTAAATGCTTTCACATATGTAATTAGTAATAACGCATATGAAAAATTAACAATTTGAATACATGGCATCCAAACTAGGCTCTTTACCCATGCAATAAGATCCAGGCCTCTTACTTCTACATTACAGACTATATACTGCTAAATAATATGCCCTGTTCGATATCCACCAACAGTATAAGTTACTGGCGAAGGCAGCACCGTTATCAAATTCACAGCGTAGTGGTAGGGTACTTTAGACTACTCGCCTGGCTAGCTACCACCCTCAAGTTTATAAAACTGTCACCAAACACATAGTGTGTTCAGACAGCAGTTCTTGAGAGCCAGTAAGCATTCTAGGTCTAGCGTGATAAAATCTTCGACCACATCGTCACTGACCTTCAATTGAGATAGTGGTCAAACGTTAGATCTATACAAAGAAAGCACAGATCACATCACATAGACTTTTGACTTTCAGCTAATAAGTTCGCAAAAATGGTTACATGGAATCTCATCCTATCTATCTTTTTAGAGGTTTCTATGAATGTATGGGCTGATGCCTTTATTAAAATAAAAAACGAATAACTCATTACAATACTGCAGCTACTACAATAACATTTGAGCAATCCCCTTTCCAGAATGTGCCCAAAATGCTAGCAGCATTGCCACGTTGAATTGAATGTAATTCTGATTCGTTGAGCCAAATTATGAGAAATGAGGACCTTTAATAGGTGCAAGCCTTTTGGTCAAGCATCGCATCAATCAAACAATCTGATTTTTTTTGAAAATCCGGTGAGCTCCCGGTCTCTACGGGTCCAATATCTCGACCCCAAATGGTTCAAATATGCAACTACCTACGTTAGCATATTTTCGCCGATATTATAAATGATCTATATCGTGTGTGTGCTTTAATACATCTGCTTCTACTACAATTCCTGTATAACTGCCTATATGAAGACTATCAATGAACTCTAGTGCTGAGGTAAAGGGGCCAACCACAAAGTATTTAAAAATAGTGGTAGAAGGTCTGCGCTGCCTTGTATGTATCGTGTAGTCGATACCCCCAAGCCACGCTTTGAGCGCTTTTGTCTCATTGCAGCCTCGTTCGTTCAACGGCATTAGGTTTTCAGGAACAAATAGGTAATATTTATCTTAAAGTTCATATAAGAATAAAGTCCAAATTACTATAGCGCTCATGTATGAAAATCATAAAAATTAAATGTTTTTATGATATAACACTTTTTATTTACTTGGAAGGTGGAATCAATCCAACGACCGTTTGATTGACGGTCACCCTCACTACTTACCGGGGTCTACTAATTAAACTGGCCTACTAAGGCACAAGGCTTTGAGGTTTCAGAATAATTATTATATTTAGCTACCTCCAGTACAAGCGTAAGTTTACAGTATTTAATCATATTCCTAATTTAACCTCCTAACATTTCCTTCACCGGAAGCTCAAGCTGTTGTTGAGGATCGAACCAGTACTTTATACATATTTCAAATATGTACTTTACAGATGACCTACGGGTTCAAAATTAAATTTCTTTCTTTTGGTGTAACACATAGTTCCAGCGATTATTTGTCGTTACAGCGAGAATTTTTGATTGGTAAAAAAAAAATGGGCAACTGAAAATATTTGTTTTTTTGAAGAAATAGCTAATTTTTAAGCCGCCGGAATAAATATTAGAATGCATACTGATTTGGGGTCTATTTGATGATATTATGCACTGACAGGTTTGTATTGTCTTACTCTCTGTGTTTTCCTATACCAATGTGTGTGTTATGCCATATATAATTAATACATGTATTTCTTCGTCTTCTTCTTTTTTCTCTTCTAATGAAATCAAATACTGTTCAATCAGTATTTACTTACCCTTCATGAACCGTTTTCTAAAGTGGATTTAAAAAAAAATGTTTATTAGACATTAGGATTTTCAACAAAATAAGCTGAAAAGACTTATAATTGTCTATTTAGCAAATGGTGACGATTCGTATAATTTTTTTGGTAAATATACACAATTTGATGTAGATACGTAGGTACTTAATGCTACCGGACGAGAGATCATCACTATAAGTGGTCGTATTATCCTATTCAATGTCTTGATTGTTGAATGCTGTTTTGAAACCGTCATGCAAGTTTCGTATTCAATGATTAGTATTAGTCCGTCGAACAGCCTCGCAATCAGCCTACGGCACATTTATAATGAAACCAGACAAGTATAAGAGTGTCTCGAGCCGCGACGCTACGCCCTCTAGCAGCTTGCTACTGTACCTTCTTTTACATTTACTATCCGGTAGCAATGTTGGAAGCACACATTAGCTACATAATTCATTCTCGGGCTACAGGGATACAACTGACGCAATCGTGTAACTTGACCTCAAATTTTAATTGATGCAGAGTTGATGATCGGAATGGCGTCAGTGTATTTGGATTTAAATTTTCCTAAAATGGCCATTCGTTACTGCTATTTTTTGTTTGATTAACTCAAACTTTCAAATGAAATTTTCTTTCTCGGATAGACTAATGTAATTTGTGCGGGCCGGTGCTTGAGCCCCGCTTAGCTCTCCTCTAGATCCGCCAGTATGTTTATTTTACTACAAGCTGCCGCGGTTTCACCCACCTGCACTACGGTTTTGCCGCTACCTCAGTGATTCCACGGGATTCATTTTTTTTCCAGGATAAAAAGCAGCTGAAGTCCGCCAAGGTGTCATATATCTCTACAACAAAATTCATCGAAATTGGTTTAGCGGTTTATGCGCGAAAATGTAACAGACATAAAGAATTACTTTCAGATGAGTATAATATTATAAGATTTTGGTTGAATCCCAAATATAAGATTTCAGTTTTGTGAATGCGATCTATAAAATCCTACACGCTTTCAGCAACCTTTTTTCATTTCTGATAGGATAGCAACAGTAGGTACAAGCTTTTCTGCTTTACAAAAGAGTAAATAAGGTCATGAATGAGCGTCAGGTGTGAAGTCGCCGAGATAGGTCTGCTGGAGATGCATTCAAGAGATAAGAAATAATTGAAGTTGGACTCGGTCCGCGCCGTCCGTCTGCCCTCGGGCGCTACCTGCGACACCGGTGCAGCGCTGACACGCAGAAATTTTGCAAATGTAAATTTATTTGCAGTTCCGTTTATTGCGACATTATTCCGTCATCTTGTTACGGCTTAAAATAAACACGTAAAAAACGTCCCGCTTTCTCTAAAATCTTTGCGTTTGCTGCAAGCTCTACGGTTTTGAAACGGATATTTATAGCACATTATGTATCAGCTTTGCTCATTGACCATGTCTGCTTTAGCATTAAGTTTCAGGCACTGAGAACAATGATGTTCTATTTCATGTTTCTTTAACATTGGTTCACAATGTTTTGTTCTGCTCGAATCCATCCTCACTCTGACACTAATTAAGCTATCATCAAATATTTTATTTCTCACGATAGGAGTAGACTGATATGGTCTCTCGGATTCATGACTCCACGTGGACATTATGTTACTAAGTGGGGGTGCTTATCGGAGTATGTACATTATTAAAACTCACGTTCATTATTACTTTATACGTCTGCGAGGACGTTACGACGAACGCACCGCACTCAAGATCCTGATGAAAGCTTCCGGAAGAAGCCGAAACAACCGATCGTGATATCGAATACGAGTGTCACGTTATACCTGTAGAAACAGTATTTATAAGTAAATTTGGACTGTCATGGATGCTTAACCCATCCACACAATGACAGCCATCGCGAAATCGCAATAAAGTCCTTTTATATCACGATGGAGGTACTCGTAGAATGCAATGGTCTTTCTGATTCATGAGTCTTCGTGGACATTTTGTTGCTAAGGGTATTTGGTGAAGTAATTATAGGTAATTGGGACTGACATGGATAGGTGCCGATGCCGTGAGAGCGCAGTCTCTGGGTCGCGGCTCCCACGAGTGCCCGGGGTACCTCACGTCTTCAACGAACTTTTAACAGACGTTGAAGCGTTATCGAGTAATGACGCGCCAACAATGGCGTCGATGACATCGTAAAAAATGTAGTACTTACAGTTTTGCTTAAAGCTTTTTACCTTTAAAATGTCTCATGTTATGAATTTAATTTTGCAAACACAATTCATAATAATATGTATTATAATATATTCTTTATTGACATATTAAGGACATACAAAGTTACATCTTTTGACAATAAGATTGTTAAGGATAAAGTCTATATTATGATGTGTGTAGTTATGTAAAGAGATCCCTGTACCCCGTACTAGTATGAACTGTGGTACAGGGGGTGTGTGTGTGTGTGAAGGGGGGGAGGGGGGATTGTTTGTGATTCTGTATTACTAATACATATAATATTTAACGCGATTACTTTATTATAGAAAAAATATTATAAACAAGCCTTTAGTAAGTTTTCAGTATCTACATATCTTTTTTTGCAACCAGGTAGCGACAACGCGTTCACATTCTCTTTTTACAAGAGGATATATGTTGTGAGATCTGTTTATGTAATTATATAGACGCAGGCCCATGAACATTAGATTTCTAGCACTAAGAGTTAGTCTGCAAGAAAGAGTCTTACACACTCTGTCCTTACGACGTTTAAGTTCACGGCTCAAGGAGTCATATATTAAAATTGAATGCTGTTGCAATGTGATTTGTAGTAAAAAGAGCTGTCTCACAGTCATTACTTCACTTAAATTGTACAATTCAATGGTGGAGTAGTAGATGGGTTTTTATTATACATAACTTTTAAGACAGCTCTCTGCGCTTTTTCTATTTTAAGCAGAAAAGAAGTGTAAGTGCCACCCCATGCCGTGATACAGTACGTTAAAATAGATTGGCACAACGCGAGATATACTACTCGTTTATGTAGAAAAAAGAAACAAATGTGTTACACGCTTTTCAGCTTATTTTGTTGAATATGCAAAATATATCATATGTGTAATAAACCTTAAAAGTACCATTTATGGGAACAATTCACGTAATCTAATTGTGATTAAAAAAATTGATATATTTCCTAATTTATCAGTGAATAAATATATTTTCACTGATAAATTAGGTACATTAGTATTTGTGATAATGTCACGATACTGTTTCTCAATGCTGAATATTGTTACAGGGAATACGCAGCCTTCAGTATGCTGCATGTTAAGCCCGGAACTCCCCAGCCTGATGGCCTGCGCGCAATCAAGACCGAGCCCGTCCCTGGTATCCCACGCGTCGCTTACACCAACCAGTATAACGCACCTGTGCACATCGATGTCGGTGGGAAGATATACACATCTTCTCTAGAAACTTTGACAGCGTGAGTAGCTTTTCTTTGTTTGCCACATCGCTGGTCTTTTCTTTTTTTTATACTGTATTGCAAGATCTATACGTTTGACCACAATCTCACTTGATCGTCAGTGACGATGTGGTCGAAGATATTATCACGCTAGACCTAGAATGATCATTGAATTCTCTCTTCTTCTCCACGAAGAAGACTGACGATGTTTGCTATCTTTTACGTACACCCAAACATAAAACCACGAACATTCTGACAAGACTTAAAAAGTACTTGTTGGATTCTCAGTGATTCCAGGATACTCCGCGATTTATTTTCGTTCAACATACCGCAATGCCTTAGACATAGGTTTTTGATCAGTGTGTGTTATCAACAATTAAATATGGTATTGCAACGTGGTCTTTGCCTTTACTCTCTTTACCCAGACAACGAGCTATGGAGAGAGCTATGCTCGGAAGTTTTCTACGAGATTGACTACGAAACGAGGAGACAATTAGAAGAACGAAAATATAGCTGGTTAGAAATTTGAGAGGGCTTCTCGTAGCACTAATTAACGCATATTCTCGAGTGAAGACAACTAAATGTGTATCAAAGTATAGTAATAAGATAGGTAGGTACTATCCATAAGTTGCTTGTAGCTCTGGTAAGACCTAAATATAATATCCTAACTACTCGTACAAGACTATTAAACATTGCCTTAGGTCATGTATCCAACTATTGGAGAGGGCAATAGGTATACATGAGCGTTATTACCGTCGTACATAGCGGTGTTATATGCTGAATCGTACAGTAAATAAGATTGTAATACCAAGCGCGGCGTGTTATTTCTCGATGGAGGGCGCCGCGTCGCCTGGAGCGTGCCCGCCAGCTCTGCGCCATCCTCCCGCACCCCCCTCCTACTCCCGCTGCTTACTCTTTTAATCAACTCACTCCAGGGCACAAAACAACATATAAAATACGCATCGCAGATTGCTATACCGCGGTGATTCTTTTCAAGTCATCGTCTCTGCTTTCTTCGTGCTTTTTTGGACTTATTCGTACATACAAGGGTAGTAATTCTCTTGTTTAACGAAACTAAACTAAAATTCTGAAAAATAACAAATGCAACATGAAATCTTATACGGTTATGATTAAGTCCAAATTAGTATGACACTCATTAATGGCAACCCATAAATTACGTTTTTATATTAAAATTCCGCGCACTTATTTGGTGCCAACTAAAACTAGGTACCCACCCGCAATTGGTCAGCAATGAAATAAAACTTTTCTGATATTAAGAATTTTAGCGAATTTTAGGTAGTTCGAGTGATTAACAGAATTAGGGTCATTATCTCATATGGCGAACAAACTACGATATCATTCGTAGTCACGTGATTTGAAATTAAATACAACGAACTATTTTTTATGTAGCATGTGGCAAATAAGCAAACGGGCCGCCTGATGGTAAGCGATCACTGTTGCCTATGGATATTATGTAACACTGGGGGCACAACGAAGTCGGTACCATGATAGTTCTAAAGTAACTATCGTCAAAATATTGTGGTCATGGTACTGATTTCGACAAGTTATTTCACACTTTTGAGTGTTGAAGTCGGTTCCATTATTTGGTAGAATTTTTTTTTCAGCGTTTTCGACTTTTGCTTCTCACGGGATCAATTATTGTCATTGTACGGAGCACTATTCAGTTATTGGAGTGAAACTCAAAAACGGCTTGACGGATTTTGATTAAATTTAAGCTTGCTTTTAAATGAAAATAATCACCAATCAACAAGAATCATCAAAATTGGTTCACCCAGTCGAAAGTTACACAAACATTAAAATATAAAAAAAAAACATACAGGTTGAATTTAGAACCTCCTCCTTTTTTGAAGTCGGTTAACAACCCACAGAGATGTAAGTCTTTGTATGAACAGATATACAGAGATATACATGGTTCGGGCTCGTTGAGTATTCTGACATCTGCTGCCATGCATCCAGAGGCTCGAGCCGATACTTAGGTGCGCCGTACCGAAGGTTATAAGCACGTTACATCGGACTTGCGCTTTGTATAGCCTTACATTCCCAATACCTATGTAATGGCTATGTAATAGGGTTCCATTATATACTAGATCTATTAATTTATTATATTTTTATAAATTTTGTTATAATTAGCTAAGTAATTCATTTGAATTCTTACTTTATTGAACACAACATCCCGTAATTATTAGTTCTACAACACAATTCATTCACGGTTGCCTGGTAGAAATCGCTTTCAGCGATAAGGCCGCCTATTGTCTCACTATATTAATTGTTGAGTTTGTAAGTACTGCAATAATATGCACAAATGTGTTTGTGATACAATAAAGCATTATCTATCTATCTATCTACGTCTTAGTATCTATCTAAGTCTTCACTAAAAAAGACTACATGTGTCGTTATTTGGGATCGTCATAATGGTAACATACACAATAATTTGTGGACCAGGTGGACAGACGACCTGACTAAGATCGCAGGCAAGGGCTGGATGCGGGTCGCTCCCAACCGGCACTTGTGGAAATCAATGGGGGAGGCCTATGTCCAGCAGTGGATGTCCTATGGCTGAGGTGATGATGATGATGACAATAATTTATTAAATTTAGAATAATTATTTCCAGGTTCCCCAACTCGAAGCTAGGAAGAATGTTCACCGGGGCCATACCGATAGTGCTGGATACTCTCAAACAGCACTACTTCATCGACCGCGACGGCGCCATGTTCCAGCACATACTTAACTTCTTGCGTAATAAGAAGTTGCTGCTGCCTAATGATTTCCCTCATTACGATCTTCTAATGCATGAGGCTCAGTATTTCGAGCTTGAGGGTGAGTAATTCTTATTAACATAACATGTATGTTATATCGATGTATTCTTTGGCTTCTGATTGTTATAACGAACGCCCGATTTACCTTTGAAAAGTCTTCATATAGTTAGAGTTCACCAAAATTTAAAACGTCCGATTCTCAATTTAACGGTCGGTCAAACAGTTTTTACCAAGCAGTTAGGGTGGAGTTCACCAATTTTTGAACTCTGATTATCAATTTAACTGTCGGCCAAACAGTTGAACTGTTTGGCAAGAACTGTTTAACCAACGGTTAAATAGATAATCGGACGTTTACATTTTGGTGAACTCCACCCTAAGTTGTGTTTGGGATAATGACTTGGGCTAGACAAGCTTGGGGGATATCATTATTTATTAGTTCCATTTTATTTGATCACTTGGAGAGGCCTACGAAGAAAAGCAAGACAATCAGGGAACCGTAATACAAAAAATAATGATTAATTTTTATTCTAGTTTTTATTATTATTTCTTTTGTTTTCTGTCTTAATTTAAATTAATGGAGGTAGGTAAGTCGCACAGTCGTTTTAATTTTGGTGAACCCTTATCAGTAATACCTACTTATTACTTTTGCAAAAACTGTTATATCAGGTCTATTCAAATGTATTATTTTTTTGTTTTGTATATTTTTTTATTAAGATAAAGTCTATAATATACAGACATTCCATTTTTTTAAATTCGACTACGAGTTCTCTTGAAGAGTCTCTGAGAACAGAGACAATAGGGAAGAAACGCCGTTCAAATTAGTTTTTTCTAATTCTGCTTCATTCACGGTAAAAGTAATACCGCTATCAAATTGCCAGCATGGTGGTAGGGTACTTTCGAGTACCCGCCTGGCTAACGACCACCCTCAAGTTTGTAAGCTGTCACCAAACACATAGTATGTCCAGGCAGCAGTCCTTAAGAGCCATAAACCTAGAGGTCTAGCGTAATAACATCTTCGACGACATTGTCACTGCTTTTCAAGTGAGATAGTGGTCATACTCTAAATCTATACAGTATTTAAAAATGACCTCAGCACAGCGCAGGAGAATCTCAATTCTCTTGATGTAAACTATGCAACTTGTTATTTATAGTTAAATTATATACCGATAGTAACACAGTTGTAAAAACTGACGTAGGTACCTATGCTGTCGACGACGGCCAAACTCATATAAAATCTTCACTGTCCATTTACCGCAATCGCTGTTATCCTCTCCTACTAATATTATAAATGCGAAAGTTGTGTCTATTTAATTAACTATGTTGTGTGTATCTATGTATGTATGTCTGGTACTTCTTCACGCTTAAACGGCTACACCGACTTCGATGAAATTTGGTATGGAGATGGTTGAATCCCTGGATTAACACATAGGCTACTTTTATCTCGGAAAAAGTATAGTTCCCGTGGGGTAAATGAGGTAGCGAGAAACCCGTAATCCACGCTTCAAACCGCGGGGCGCTACTGCGCCCTGTGCGCTACTGTGTATAAAATAATTTCTTTGTTATAATTTAATTGCAGCAAAACTTTTGTGTCACCTTTGCTCTTATTTCCCTGAGCTTCGCTTCTTTACTCGAATATTATGCATGGGGTTGAGTGTGGACTTGTTTTCATTCTTTCGTTTCAATATAAAGGCTAGGTTCGTTTGAGGCTAGACGTGTTTTTTTATCTTTCAGTGTAAATGCATCTTTCTTTGTGTGTTGCAAACGAGTTATAATTTTATTGTGATAAAAAAGAATCTAATATACTGAGAAGAGTTTTAAATTGATTAGGTTCTGTTATTCACTATAATTTGGTATATATTTCGACATATTGAAATTGTAATTAGGAATGTTTTTATTCTGTTTACGATAAAATTGCAATTTACACAGCCATATTCATCCTCATATCAGAACAGTTATTCATCAGTTTGAAATTTTGATCTGCTCAAAATAAGTATATGGCTAAATAATATAAGTATGTATCATATAGGCAGGCGTGATCCATTGGGGACCGCATTATCACATTAAATCAGGTGAGATAGTACCTACGCCTGCCTATTGTACCTACTTATAAAAATCCCTAAGAGTAGCAATCCAAAATGATTACATTGATGACAATTTTTTTCGAAAGTGATTGAACACACGCAACACGAACAAGATTTCGTTTTATAAAGAAAAACAATTACTACTAGATATACTGGTTGCATTCGAAGCGCTCGTAGCGTACTTTGCTCATGCGATCTTAAGGGTGCGCCTAATGCTAAGATTACGCAAAAAGAGTATTTTCAAATGCACACTATGATGGTAAATAATTAGAAATTGTAACTTATAAGTTAAAAAACTTTAAATTGCAATTATAAAAATATTGAAGGCAGGGGAATTTCTTATAAAACTACAGTAATCAAATAGAATTTTGAAAAATAATATAATATTTAAAAAAAAACATTTACCGCACTAAAAAAACGTTTTTCTTCATATTTGATTACTAGGTTGAGCACCGTATACGCTTAGATCATATGTGTGATGAGGCCGGTGACGGTATTCTGAAAATGTCTGAAAACTCCGTGATTCAGTTGGCCTTGCAACCGGCAGCTTGGTGGATTATGAATGGTCTCTCTGAGACAAAGAACGATATCCAAGAAGGAAGAATGTTATGAGTCGTTATATATACAATATGTGTATTCGTTTTTTAAACCAATAATTTATTTTTAATAAGACACACATATTTGTTCCAGAAATGGTGTTTGCTATTACACAGCTGCGACATGAACGTGAAGGGGCCACCGTTGATCGCAAATGGATCGGCCAGGAGCCCGAGCAGCTCGACCAAGAGGCTGAGCTTCTTATGCAGGAGCGTGACCGCCTGCAGCAGCGCTGGTCATGAACTGAGGTGAGCTACTGTGATTTTACAATAGGCTGGTTTAATTAATGGGCCTTAATCTTTAACCGTCGTTTTGTAAAATGTCTCTACTTCACCAGAAAATGACACACAGAAGCTAGATGAGCTAGATGAGTTTTTATCTGAAGGTTAACAAGACCACGCGCACTCATGGTCTTGTTCGGTCCATAGTGTTAAGAAACAGACTATAGACTGAACAAGACCACGCGCACTTATGGTCTTGTTCAGTCCATAGTCTTAAGAAACAGACTATAGACTGAACAAGACCACGCGCACTCATGGTCTTGTTCAGTCCATAGTGTTAAGAAATAGACTATAGACTGAACAAGACCATGAGTGCGTATGGTCTTGTTATCCCTCGCTTAGAAGCTCATCTACATATAAGTAATAGCTGTCATATACCTAATGTGCGATTCAACCGATCGTTGATTCTTCAACATGTGGAACGATGTTGCAGGTAAAATTCGCTTAAAATTAAATTTTAAAATCGCTTAATATATGAGATTCTGAGAAGATGAGTACAATTTGAGAGTCTTAAAAAGTATTGGTTACGTACTTAGGCGGCGGTGATAGGTTACCATCATTCGCACTCTCTGCTTGTTTGCCACATATTCCTTAAAATCTATGGAGGTATTCACATACTAACAGCAGTAAATATTTTTTTTAAGAAACTCATATCCTGGTATATGTTTCGGGGGCTAAGTGTTTCATGATACCTTATATTACTCTATCATTTGTTTTTATGATGATGTTTATGAATGCCGTTCAGGCTGTTATAAATGATTTTAATTATATTGTTAAATATTTTATAAATGTGCTAAATACATTTTAGCAAGGACGTAATAGCCGCACTTCGCCTATTAGCCCAGACATATTATACGACGCCCGCCTATCTGCCCAAAAACTCTACATCTGATCTACCTATATTGCAAATAGTACTTAGATCAACATTTTAAAAGGATAAAGATGATATTATTTTTTTCTTTAAAAGTAGTCTCCAAAACAGGAAAAAGACCCAATGAATCCTTTTTTACTGCCCTTATCTGAGGGGTGGTATAATTATAATGACGTGGCGTAAGCTGCCTCAATTTAAAATTATATCGAGCATTACATGGAAAGCTACTTAAGACGTCCTAAATCCTAAATAAAACATAATTTCAATTTAAAATATCGACCACATTTCAACACCTACAAAACTCTTTATTTTGTTTGGTCCAACGTACACCGGACAGGTTTTAGTCATCTTGATGCCATTTTACCAAGCTTAGGCTAAAGGATTGAAATTAGTAATACATATTAAGTTAATATCATAATTTGAATTGTTACAGGCCGGGCCCTTAAGCAGCGGTATGAGCCACAAGACGTGTCATCGTTTCTAGGCCGCCAGATTCCCAGACCACTAGCACTCGCGCGGTTTAGCTTATGAACAATACCCGTATCTTGTATGGGCTCTACTATATATACCTACATACCTTACACATATTTACTTTTACTTTATATTTACTTCGCATAGTACAAAATCAACAATTGCATATGCGCATCATGAGGTGTATGTACGTACATAAAATTCATTTTATATAAAGTTTTGTATTATCGTCCTCGCACAAATCTTTATCGAATTAAGATTGAATTCTTATCGTGGCGTTGAAAAAATGAATTTAAAACAAATGACAGAAAAACTATTGTTTAAGCATTCATTAGAAGCCAGCCAATTGGGTAAAGCAACGTCATGCTTTCATTATAATATATAATTTCAAATTAAAACACATATAAAAGTAAAATACATTTGAAAGTAATGAACATTTGAAAGTAAAACATATTTTTATTCAATTGGTTAGAAGATACAATAGTTTACTTTGTACTAGTGCCAATAGTAGGTGTACTTTATAGTAGTGCCTCTTTGCACGTATACTGCATTGTCTGAAATTTTCCTGTTAGATAATACTTTCACCAAAGTGTTATAGTATAATATGTAAATGGATTTTCGTTTTCGATAAGTTGATGAAATAAGTTCGATAAGTTGATGATTGAAATAAGTGCTATATGCTTTGTCGATATAACAGCTATATTTCCATAAACAGACGCACTCATAGTAAATCAGGCTCGAATCAATAATGATACGTCTTCAATCACAAAACGGTTACCGCTCTAGAGTGAACGCCTAGTTTCGCATCTTTATGATTGTGTTTAATAAACTTATTATGTTATGGTTATGTGTAAGATTTATAACTAATATATTGTTGTTAGCTTTTACGTATAAAAAATATTTTATAAGTTTTAAGCCGAAAATCTACAAGTTATATTCATCTTTATCGACCAAAATGTAGTCAATGAATAATTGATAACAAGCTACTCAACACATTTCTGTATAGGTCTTAATTGCTTTCGTAGTCTATGAATAAATTATTTGTGTAGTATACTTTTTATGCTCAAAATAAATTACCGCATCTTCATTTCTAAAAATCTCGAGCAGAAGCCTCATAGATACTCAGAAAAAATATTCGATAAACAACATAATACCTCCTAATACAAAGAAATTCAACAAATTTCTTTATTGTTAGACAATGTCTTTTTCTGTTCTTTTATGTTGTAACATAAAACTATATATTGTTTAACAATTCCACAAGAAATAAATCGACAATAAATTCCATAATTTTATGTTACAAATATAAAATTGTAATATATTGTTTTACAATTACTAAAATTGTGGCAACTATTTTTATTGAATGCTGCTATTTTACGGCTAATTAATGTATGAAGACTTATTTAAACGTTTTAATAAAATGCACTAATTATTTCAGTATTAACAAACCTATCAAAAATTTTGAATTCCAGGCTAATTAAATTCATTCATGAAAACAACCTTTTGTCCAAAACCAATATGGTTTTCGAACCGGAAAATCCACCGAAGATGCTGTGATGGAGCTCACCGATTCAATCGTAAAATCCATTGATAAAATTTTTTGGGTAATTGGCATATTTTGGACCTTTCTAAGGCTTTTGAAACTGTTTCTGTCCCCATCTTGCTAAAAAAGCTAGAATACATCGGTATTAGAGGCCTAACTTACTTGTATCATACTTCACATTATATTTAAATACTTTTATATAAGACAAAGCGAAAACATATTTAGATATTGTTTACCACGATTAAATAGATTTAATTTTATTATAACCAGTCATCCCTTTTTTATTTTTGGATGGGTATATGTGAGTGAGTGTGCGCATGTGTGTATGAGCGTGTGTGAGGGTGAGGGTGTGTGTGTGGGGGGGGGGGGGGGTAAAGAGTGTATAAGAGACGTAGTGTATACGTATGTGTTTATGTAGCCATATTGTAATAGTAGTCAAGTAGTATAATTCACAAGCTCTTCCTTTTCATCGTATGTAAGTGATTGTAACCAGTCCCTGACTTTTATTTTACATTGATTAGAGAGAAGTGGGTAGATATTAATGATTTTATTTATTTTATTATATAACACACTGCTAATGCAATAGTAATGACGACCTGCCATTGATGTGCGATGACGGACTGATTTATATACCATATCAGATCTGCGTTTAGTTTTCATAAGTTGGGGATCATAATATAGTCAAGAGTGCTTGTGCAGAACTGTTTGCAAAAAAAACAGCTGTATAACTGTAAGGACCTTGTAGAGAGAGTAGAGATCTGTTGTTGGGAATCGACTAGGTTTTTTAAAGAGAACTTTAAGAACTAATCTCTGCGCTCTCTCAAGTTTGAGCATGTGTGTTTTGCTGGATCCGCCCCATGCAGCCATGCAATATGCAATAACAGATTGCGCCAAGGCACAGTAAATAGTTTTCAAACTATAAAGTCAGCTGCATCTCGAAGGTTCTTAAAAACATACACTAGCTGTGCGTGATACAGTTGCGTCTATGTGTTCTTTCCAACTCATAGTGCTTCCCACCATAATACCAAGATATTTGATATTAGGAGCTCTATCTATGTGACTACATTGGCAACCTTCAGAAAACGTACTTTGACATGTACTTATAAGCACCGATTTTAAAAGCGTCAGAAGGCTGTTTTGAAACTTTATTTTCGAAAGTAACAAATTTAGTATTTTTTCAAATTAAGCGTGAGAAGATTTCGGTGAAGCCAGTACATCACAGTTTTCAACGCATTTTCCGAATATCTATGGGCTTCTTCCCAGTTTCGGCCATTTAATAAAGTACAGTATCATCTGCATAGGTAATTATTTTAGTGTTTGGAATATTAAGTGAGCATAATTGATTAATATATAATAGAAACAGTGTAGGTCCGAGAACACTGCCCTGGGGCACACCAAACTGTATTGGTTCCTCTGCACTGATAAAGCTATCCATTTTTACATTGCGAGCGTTGTGTTAGGTAACTACTGAAAATTGAAATATTAAATGTACTTTCTTATTAAGGACGTTGGTGTTTGCAACACAGTTTTCCAAAAAAAACTTTCGCAGATACCATCGTGCTTTCTTTGTCTTTGTTTCATTGTTTAAATTCCAATAAAGAATTTTTAATATTTATTATTAATATAATTGGCCTATTGTAAAAAATAAAATAAGGTTAAATATCATAAATCCGATTACCGAAAAATATATTTAGTGTTTGTTTCAAATAGCAATATTTTGACCCACATGCTACTAATTAGCATTTGCTTAATGATAGCATGCTTTCGTGCTACTAATGTTTTGAAGGATCATCTTATCTTGCTTCTGCTCGATATCATTCTGTATTCTGGGAAAGGTTCCATGTTTAAAATTTTGTTTAAACATGGAACCTTTCCCTAAAACATGTTTAAACATTGTTTAACAACTTCAGAGGCACAGAGATGGGTTATTTCTACTATTTATAAGTAAAATCATCCTTTCCAAACAAGAGCTTCAGACATTTAAATTTGTATTACTTTATTTTTTGCTTACGCACAATAAACCGTCATTAGACAAAATATAGGAAAGAGTTTTGCCTCTACTTGAGTCTTTGCCCAAAACCATCGCAAGCATTTCTTTTTTGCTAAATATTATTTGATTGAATGATCTTCGATGTAGTTTATGAGTGTTTATAAGTGTAGCCTGGTGACCTGTGTCACAGGTTTTTATAACCTATTTCAGGCACCAGTCCCTCACAAAGTTAGGTTTTCTATTTGTATCCACTAAAGTGTTATATTTAGCTTAAGAACCTTTTGTGAGGTGAAAAATAAACAACTATTTGATTTGAGTGTTAAAAGCTTTATATTAGTGTTAAATATTTAAAATAACATCGCTGTTTTAAAACATGTGAAAACTGTTTTAATAGCAATAGTTCAAAAGAATATATATAGAATATACTAATACTTACCTACATTTCTGCTAAATAACCGCTTTTGTTCGTCGATTGTGATTGGAGGTACGACTGATAGTTAAATATATTGAACACGACCTAAAAGCAAATTTTCTATATTTAGTTAACAGAGATTAAATAATTTCTAATTCCTTTAATACATCTTGGCATGAATTGTATGAATCAAGAAACTGCCCCATAGTTATAATGAATTACCAGCGTATAGCATGTCAATATTAGAGTAGGATATATATATTTTTATTTTGAAGATAGGTCTTCAATATGA
This sequence comes from Apeira syringaria, assembly GCA_934044485.1. Classification (NCBI taxonomy): domain Eukaryota; kingdom Metazoa; phylum Arthropoda; class Insecta; order Lepidoptera; family Geometridae; genus Apeira; species Apeira syringaria. Next base: position 5,688,943 of record OW203655.1, on the reverse strand, counting down.
AAAATAACTTCGTTTAATGAATGAAGTATCGGTTTTAGAACATAAATTTGAAAAAACATAGACCACAGTGGCCGAAGCAGGATAACTACTGCAGCCGTATCGCAGCATGAAGCAATTGAATTCAGTACTAACTGTCATTTATTTAGTACAACTATGACACAGAGAAATGATAGGTTGTACTGATGGCACGCGCGTTATTCAATTGTTACGATTGCGATACGATGACTGTCATGCAAGTTAGTTTTTCCTGCTTCAGGCACTATTATATTCATTTTTTCTATCGTGAATTAGCTGTAAAGAGTGGGTACGTACTTAAAAGTACGTATAATTATTTCCTCACTAGATATATTGTGCTCTATAACTAACTCAATCATATTCATAATGTCAACAGTGCGATGTTTGGTGCTCCACATATGCCTATGCAAAAGGAATATGTCGTGCACATTATTATTTGTGTTAATTTGTAGCCATAGATCAGATATCCCTTGTGTAGTTCTAGTAACAAAGGTAGTGTGTTCCTATGTAATAGAAGTACTATACAATATCCTGCATGATTGTTGTATAGCTGTTATTATTATTTGGTATTGAAATAAAACATTGATGTTTACGTTTTGTTTATTTATTAACCACATCAACCTAGAAAACCATTTCTGGAGTTGGTGACATAAGTTTAATGACATATGAAAGTATGGGCGTGCTCCATTCACAATCATTTATAAAATATCGTTAATAATAGCACACATATTGTGCGTAAGTTTGATCATTCTGGAAAGAATATGTGCGCATAATAAAATGTATATTATAATATTAATTTATTCCATAAACATGGGTTATCATTGCTTATTGACAACATCGTCCATTTTTATGCACTAAAAAAAATTGCAGCAATATAATTTTAAAGATACGGAAACATTTCCGCATAGATATGATATTAAAAACAAAACATTTACTGAATAAATCATTTTTCAGTAAAATTAATTATGATCAAGATATCTAATGACCGATTTATTGATGCAGTTGACAATATTACATAAAACCACTATATTTCAATTTGCAATGAAAGAACGTAGGAAAATAAATATGTTAAATCCAGCTCAAATAATTTGGATAATCATATAAACAATTTTGTTAAAATTAAAATTTTAGCAATATTTTGCAGCAACTACAAATTTAGGTTCAACTTTAGTTTATAGGATATCGATTTTAAGGGGGGGGGGGGGAAGGGGGGAGGGGTAAACCTCCCCCTGTGAATGAAAAGTTGTAGAACTCCCCCCCCCCCCCCTTTCTGAGATATTTTTTTTTAAAATTTCTAACCTCACTACTTTCAAACATTGATTTTGGCGATGGGATAAGGGCGGAGGGGGCGAGAGGGTTGGAGTGTTTGGCCCCTCCTATGAACAACAACACCCCTTTTCTGCCTTAGTTTTAAAGATTTAGAAAAATGTTTTAGGTTAAATGCATTGAGCTATATTTTGTGACTGCTCCGGCGCTGCGGGAAGTGCAGCCCCTCCGCCCTTGCGTAACAAAGCACAGACATCAATGTTCGCACCCTCCTCCCTTTCCCTCCGCACCTCCGTCTTTTTATATACACTCTAGGGGTAGGGCAGACAAGTACCAGGTAGAATCAGGGTTGGCAGATTTAGATCATATCATCACATGATATGATTTTGATGAGATTGAATCATGATATTTTCATATTTTGAACAGACTAAAAATGCCAATGCCATGCCATGCTATGCCAATTATAGGTACAAGTTTTCAACAAAGTTTTAATGTAAAAAAAGTATGTATAGTATTATTTTCGAGAGCTAGTGTATCAAAGTTGAAAAACATGACTTTGTGTGATTTCGTCTGAGCTACCTTCATTGAAGTCAAAGAAACTTGACAGTGCCTAAATACATAGGAGTGAGAACCCAAAAAAAAGTGAGCGCTAGGGTGATAATAAGTGAAACAATATACATATTTGAATATAAAAAAAATATATATATTAATTAGCTTTTTATTTATCCTGATAAAAACCCCAAAATCCCGACATTTTGATAATTTATCCAGATATTTCAATTTTCTGATCTGGCAACCCTACCTGGGACCCATTTATAACTGTCTTCTCTTTCGCAGAAAAGGACGGCTCATTAGAATAATTTAATGACCGCACAACCTTCATCATCATCATCTCAGCCACAGGACATCCACGGCTGGACATATGCCTCCCCCAAATTTTAGCGGAGCTGCCGGGAACTGGGGGCCTGGTCGTTAGTTGTCTAATCATAGGGGGGTTTGCTAATACTCGCCACGCTTGGCAGACGAGTTGGTGAGCGCAGTATATAGTATGACTCTCAGAAGGCACTGCTTCTGGCACTGCTCATCCATCTGGTACGTGATCCCTTAGTCGACTCTTACGACACCCACGGGAAGACATGGGGGGGGTACAATTCTAAGCCGGTACCCCACGGCAATTATCCACAACCTTAATTTTTTTTAAACCCTTTATTGCTACGTTTGAATAATAGTCACAAGATAAAGGAGTCTTTTAATATACTGATTTTAAAAATGTTGTCGCACTAAATTTTAACAAGTATTTCTTTTGTTGTTCGACGATATCGCTTCAACGGCCTCAAAGAGGTTAAGCAAGAAGTCCAAATATTTTTTTTTGCAAAAAATAATATATATTTTGTGATATAATAGTATTTTATGAACTATCTAAGTGTTCTTAAAACACGAGCGTAAGTTAAAAAATAGCATTTTTATAGCATCACACGAGTAAACACTCGTGAGACCAAAGAATACCAAATGTGCAGTTTCATCATAGAAGTAATATGTACTACGTACAACTGGAACGCGCGCTGAGCTGAAAAAACGAACCGATAGAGATAGTTACCACGGAATCAGTTTGTCTCACTCTATTAGATGTTCACAGTATGACCATAATTTGAGCAACTAATGAGACATCTGTGGAGTCATTAACCATAATATGACGTACATAATAACATAACCAGGTATATTTTTACTTTTATATAATAAGATAGGGTTTAAGTAGACGAAACTAAGATTTAAATGTAAATTAAATAAAACATTTCCGTATATGTTGCATTTTATAATCACAAATGGCTAAATACAATAGAGTTATCAAATTTTTGGCGCAGGCCAATTCTGTTGCCTAATAAAGCCATGGATTTCATTCAAGTATTCGTAAATCCATACATGAAGTTAATGGATAACAAAGTTTAATAAGATATCTAACTTACAAGAATGCAGAAAGGAAACAACAGGAAAAATTGAAAAAATTTCGCGGACATGATACTATTGCATCATTTTGTTTTTGAAATTTTCTTGATGAAAATTTTTAACCTTTCCTGATCATCTGGCTTGAAATTATGGCTGATCACCACTGTATGACTACTAACGTTTATTGGAATTAGTTTAGCCACCTTTGATTTATTTCATAATATCTTTGAAAGCGGAAAAGGAAAAAAGTCAGCTTGTCGATAAAACTAATAGTAGTAACAGATGGGATATACTATGTACTCGTGGGTAGAATAATATATTTTTTTGTGAATGATAAAGTTGAAACACGAATCGAACTAAATCTCGACAAAAATATTGTCACCCTAATCACGCCACTTTTTTGATGTTGCCATAGTAATAAATAAAACCTACAAAATAAGTTTACTAGTACTAGTAATAACCAATTTTAGAACTTTTGTTAATTTCAGTTTAAAGAACTTTACTGTTTTAAGAAATTACAAAATTTCAGTTACAAGACAATTGTGCTTACGGTACTTTATTTTTTACATTTTTATTTTTATTTATTTATTTATTTATTATTAGGAAGACTATCGACACATAGCTTAACTTAGGTATACAGTATTGATTAAGAAAAGAGTCATTAATAAGTCTCCACAGATAGAGATTATCTGTTTAACAAAAATCACACAAGATATTTTAACATCCTCAATCCAAAATAGTGTAAATTTTGGATTGAGGATGTTAAAATATTTTTAAACTTAGAAAAATTTAATTTTTGCACACAATAACACATATTTATTTTAATCATTTCCCATTTTCATCTGCGTTGAACCAAAGAAGGTTTGGCTAAGTTTGGCCTTGATCGATGAAAGGCTGGATGTGAAAATATCGATATCTAAGTTGCTCTGCTTGTTGTAGTCGTTAAAAGTTTTGCACGCTCGGTATATATATGTATTTTGGCGGTAGTTTGTGGTAAAAGAAGGGAGATAAAGTAAAGGGCTATTACGGAAAGATCATCAACATAGTTGTCTTAAAGTGATAATTATCAAATTCAAAAGTATGTAAGTCCGTACACTATTTGTTATTCAATTCTAAGACTTAATATATATATATATATTGTTGAAATTAATACTGAAGTGTTTGATAGAATCAGAAGATACTTTCTATGACATAGGATTTAAGTTTTGGTCGGTTTTGGCCTGGTGGTTATATCTCGTAGGTAATCATTATACTTTTAAATATTATTGTTGTGTAATGTCACAGGCATTATTATATTTTATTTAATAACTATATTTTCTTACTGGCAAACGCAGAGACCATGTAGAGTGAAAATAAAAAAAATACCAAATCCATACCTGGCAGCACTGTCTGGGACTGAAACGGTAAAATCAATACAGCCTACCTTACTACCAACATTCCGCCGATGTAGGTAGTCACTACTCATTGTGGCTTGCGCCGTCTACCAGACCAGTTCGCTTCGCTGAACTCCGCTCCGTGGCAATGGCGATGGCGTTGGTTGAAATTGCTGTCCATTTGGTAAGAATCAAACACCTAATGGCCTTGTAAGTTGAATCTGCTATCACAGTATAATTATACCTAATAAGTAACAAAGATTCATGGAAAGATCGGAACCTGCTATAATTAAATTGCTTTGATTTCAGATCCCGTGCCCGAGATTTCAGATCGTGATCCCACATTATGGAGCCGTCGAGTGAACACAACATGAGAGAAGCAGTTTCCAAGCAGAATCAAGATTGAAGATGTTGGCCCATTCGTGATCTACCCTGTAGATCCGGGCTTTTGTGAATAGATATCAAAAGCTCGTCTCTACAGGTATCTCACGGCTGGGAGACCACGCTACTAAATTTCAATGGATAATGATTTATAATCTTTGTTAATATAAGCTGTTGTTTTAATTAGCATTATTCAATGACATATATGTGCCTCAGTATATTAATGTTACAAATAAAGCTTATCTCTCTAAACCATGTGTACTGTTTTATTTGTAAGCCTAATAAAATATAAGTTGTATATAGCGAACAACTACGAAGATTGTAATTAATAGGTGCATACTTTTATACTTCATTTGTAAGTTCATTTTTTAACGTGGCATTATAAATATATTGGTTGTTGTTTAATACTAAATTTCATTGTCAGTCAAACCATATAATAATATTGTATTGGTTGATAACTGCAATATAATTATGAACTAATAAGTCTGCAAACACCCTACATTATATTTAATGCTTTGCTATTGCGAGTAAAAGTACGCCCTATTTATAGCACGAGGTACCTAAGTAAGATATGAATCTCACTCGTAATCTTTGATTACATCAAGGTTTAATACAAATGAAACATCTGGCTCTGTGGAAGTATTGACTACCGCTGGGTCCCTAAAGTACGTGTAGTTAGCATGAAGCTATAGTTATAATATGTAGTTTTGTAGCAGCTAGAGCTAGATTCCTCGACCAAAGTAAAATGGCTAGGAGATAAATCAATGAAGTTCGGGTTGATGTGTCTATAGTAGGGTATGTTGGCTCCACCTCCACATGACCTGCGCAGTGCGCTTTTGCCAGTGCTTGCCAGTGGCCAAAAATAGTTTGATTGATTGAGTTACGTAAAACGGCCTAATGGGGCCAGTTTTTATCAACCGTAGTTTTAATCTACACGTACATTAAGTATATTTCATATGGGGTCGTTGTATTTTCACCAACAAATCGATTATTGTATTTTATAACAACCTGGGAAATAAATAATTTTATATATTGATTGAATTGAATTTCTTGGTGGAGACGTAAGATCCATTCCCATGGCTGTAAACGAGATATAGTTTTTCTTTGGTGTTTGTTTTGGCTCCGCATTTCATCATTCATGCGAAATGTTTATTTTAACTAATATACCACCAGTTCGTGGTTCGTATATTAGTTACAATAAATTGTGAGTATAAGCTAAAAGCTTAGCCCAAACATCCCCGTTATCCCTATGGTTAATTATAATAGTGGGCACCTTTTTAGAAGTTTGACTGGAGATTGTGAAGTGAAATAAATTAAGGAGATTTGCTTTTTTGTTAGGGTTAGGTTAGGTTACAACAGAGAAAGAAGTTCAAAATCATCAACTGTTTATTGCTACAAACACGTATTCATTTTACAGTATATATAGGTGTATTTGTTTAACACTTGCTCAATCGTTCTATCAATCGTAACTTGTACGATGTTAGATCATCACATCTTTTTATATTTATTTAACACAATATATAAAAAGCATACTATTTCCTTGAAATTTTCCTATTCACACTGTTTCCAAAGTAAATAGTGTATAAATGATTTGCAAGCAAAAATTGTGCTCCAAGAATCTCGGATATTCGATTGGTGCAAGTAGGCCTTATGAAGTTAGCTAAAAAAGATAGACATCGAGTGTGAATATTGAAACATTATGACGTTTAAAACGAAAACAACGAAGGTTTCCTTTTTTTTTGGAATGGAAAACAGTTATTCATATAATCGTATTGGGCTGTGTTTGGAAGCGGCTTCGGCCAAGCCACATCTTGCTCTCAGAGCGGATATGCGGCGTTTAGAAACTCAATTAGAGCATTATTTGCTCTACCTAATATTTGATCATGACCGTTCACGTCAACCTATCAGACCAAATTATGCTCAATTGGACCAGAAGACCAGTTGCAGTAGTAGCTCTCTTGTGATCTATGAACATTGTAAGTGACTTCTTCTGTGTGTGTATGTAGCCGTTCGTAGCCGAGTTACATGCGAAACTGTGTGCGACGCACCATAGATTAGATAGAACACATACTATCATACTAAACTAGCGACGCACTGCTGGTACCACTGATGCTGGTACCACTGATGCTGGTACGGCTGGTACGACCCCTGATCCCTACGTAGTATTGTAATCTCTTTGCACTGATCCATAGATCAGATAGAATACATGTACACTGATCAGAAAAGCGAGGTACGACGGACGTGGACATAAAAATCAAAACATTTAATTTATGTATTTCAATGTACTTCTACTAGTTGGCGTAGCTGGAACATTGAGCTATCAACATTAATTATGCATAGCCGAGTGTTTTGTAAGGTAAACATGGATAATACTGATAAACCGGCTTTACTCTAACCAAATACAAATGATGCGAGTCTTCTTTTTCCTGAATATCCACCAAGTTATGCTATCTGATTCTTCGATTTCTCATTCTAACCCCACTTATAATTGTAACGTTCATATTCAATGCGTGGGTTTTTTGATTTTGACACGTAGCCATCGTTCGCAGGTAGGTAGTAATTGTAGGCAAAGTAGATTGAGATACACTCTGCTTAAACTACTGAAAACTTATCTGAAATAGACAGAACATTACAATACAAAAGTCACTGACACAGGGCAGTGAATAGATAAATTCATTTTAATCAAAACAGACACTATATATTTAATTTTACATTGAACATTGTTATATATTTATCAATCTAACCAGAAACAGTATTTCAATTTAATACATATTATGTTTCTTGACTTATCAAGAAACATAATATGTATTAAATTGAAATACAGTGTGTATACAAGTATACAGGTGTGTAATTATCAAAATATGATAATTTAAAGTTAATTTGGTGATTCATAGTACATAGTCCAAATGAAATACTTGGGTAGTTGGGTAGTCAGTCTACCCATCCCCCTCACTGCCCCACCCCTCTCCCCCTCTCTATATAAACTACAGTTAAACAAAATTTTGGTAAAAAATTACTAGGTACCTAAAATGCATATGATAGAAAATCTAGAAAGGGTGAGATGGAGTATTCTTAATACATTATGAGCGGTAGAATATAGCGGAAGAATGCCCATAGTTATAGAATCATTTGGTATGAAAAAAGGGGTTGAGTGGGGGGGGGGGGGGAGGGAGGTCCCCTTTTTCTTTCCCCACCACTTTCAATACAAGGTATACATTTTGTGTAAAATCATATTGTCACATATAAAGAATGTAAATAAAGAATTATTATAATGAAGAAATATTATATTATAATATTATAATTATATCGTTTTCTTATATATTTTATATAATTTACATTATATACTATGCTATAAGCTATAAGAGTGGTATCGAATCCGGGACCAAACCTCTGCCCATCCCCACAACATTTAAAAGTGATTGCAAATGAAATATGTATCACAAAAAATCTTTAGGGATTATTAATTGATGGCATAATCAATTGGGCCTTAAATTGTTGCTTGTAGAAGTTTGCTTGTGTTATTTTAATAAAATGATAGTGTTATTAGATTGTTTTTGTGTATTTTCAGATCCTGCTCCCAATTCTAATATTAGTTCAATTATCTATGCAAGCTAAGAAGCAGAAAACGGCAGTGATAACTGACATTGGTGATATTAAAGATTTTAAAAAGATTTTGAGGACTAAAACTAATGTTATGGTGTTGTTTATCAATGATGTGAAGTCTTCCCAATCAATAGTAGAAGTGTACAAGAACACAGCTGATTCTATGAAGGGCCAGGCTACACTGGTTATCACAGACTGCAGTAATAGGTGAGACCTTTCGCCTTCAGTCATGTTCATGCCATAATGTCATTCACAGTCCAAGATATGATGGTATTAATGGTCCATATTGATTTGTGAACCAACGTCATGATTTTTTTTAATGGGATGCAGGTGCTTGTTCAATATCTCAACTGATGTTAAGTGCTGCATACAATGGACTATGGCCACGATGCAAAAACAAAGAGGAAATGGCCTGGATTGACTTAATTTAGTGTTTCGTTAGCTGTCACCTTATGCATTATTCACATTTGTTACTAATTAAAAGCAGAGCGAAGTGCTGTGTGTTTCAATTCATCATGTATAAACTACTCGGATAGACGTTATGGTGCTTCAATGGATGGCATCAAATTTCATTTGTAAGATATTAATACGTAATTTATATGAATAGTTCTAGAAAAATCTCTTAGAATCGGCTTCTATACCTATATATAAATATACTCGAGACTAGGTGGCTAAATTTTGTGTCATACAATATAAACAACCATTAATGTAACAAAGACAGAGCCATAATCAGTATCTAAAGTCTACCGAGCGAGTGACCCACGGCAACGCCTAAAGAATAGTCTAATTTTTTGCCAGTACGCAGTCTAAGTCAAGCGTTAAAGCCAGTTATAAGATATTTGGATATATATTTACCTAAACTTCACGGGATGGCTAGTATGTAGAGCAATTCTATCATGGCGAATATTGTCACTATAAATCCCTTTGATGCCCGCCAGTTTACCGATAGTGTCCCGATAGTACATCGTCTTCGCCCGAATACTACGCATTGCAATGATCTAACCGGCCACATCGCGTTAACACGAATATTCGTCGTAGCCCTCTAATGTAATGTAAATCTAAGGGAGTGTCCAGATCTGACGAATGTGCAACTCGTTGTAATAGCTCCATGATCACAGCTGCCTAGAAACTACCTATTCTCAACTTGAATAGATCCAGTTATCCATGGATACATCCACGTGGAAACATAGACTTGGGTAATTAATGGTAGTGTTATCAAGCTTATGACCCTTAGAAAAAAAATCATTTTTATTTTATCTAAGTCAAAATTACTCATTACCCATAAAGCGAGATTGTATTGCAATGATTGCTGCCTATTTCCTATGTGTAGTCTCCACTTGAGAACCCTGCGACTCCATAGGCAATCAGCTCTACAAGATTTGAGCTCTGCACACTTGAACTTACTAATCTACTTGGTACTCTCATTCTTCTACAGATCTCTCATTTCTGATTTGACCTTATAGAGAAACCCCGAGCATTGGTCTCTACATAGCTAATTTGAAGCTTTAAGTTTGCTATGCCCATAGTTATAGAGATCTGTGAATGACATTATGATACTACCCTGTATCATTCACAATGTAAACAAGACCTACACTACACAGCAACTTTTCTTCTGGTTGTGATGTTTCTCATTGATGATTAAATAATTAAATTTATGATAAAAATTTAAAAAAGGTATACATTTCAATTAATCAATTCATGTATTATAAATATTATTAATTTTATTGAGATATAAATAATTCTTGTTCTTGTAATAATATACTATTCTAGCTAAATGTTTTAATATTACCATAAATGTTAGAGTGCTGGTGGCCAGCAAAATGTAGGTAGGACAATAATTAAGCCACCTTTATGTACCAACATTTTATGTAAATAAAACATTCTATTCTATAAATGGAGTTTGCTTTGATTGGTTTGCTTTCATAGACCAGGGGCTCATGCGCCTAAAAGAATTGCTTTGACTATTGCTATAGTTCCCGACCTTCTTTTCTTTTTTTCTTCAAGCCTGAGAAAGATACAATTAATTAATTTTTAAAATATTCATTACATGATTAATTTACTAGCAATTAATAAATTGTTGTAGCTGTCTTAGGTGCAATAATTTTAGGCGGATGAGCCCCAGGGGAAGTAAAATTGGCTGATTGGAAGTAGCTACTTAATAACAAAGTATTGCAATAATTTTACAGTGAAGGGAAAAAGCTATGTAAGAAGTTGAAAGTGGCATCAGACAAACCATACCTGATAAAACATTACAAAGATGGTGACTTTCACAAAGACTATGATAGAAGTGAGACTGTCAGTTCTTTGTGCAACTTTCTTCGCGATCCGACGGGAGACCTGCCATGGGAAGAAGACCCCGAAGCTACAGATATATTCCATCTAGTTGATGGCGAGGTTAGTAAATTATTCACCAAAAGAATATAGTACCCAATAACACCCTAGTTTAAATTGTACTGGTTATTAAAAGCCACTGCCATCTTACAGACTTTCAAAGAAAAGTTAGCCTTATATAACATTTTATTAACCCAGAGGTAAGCTTGTGAGTGAGTCCACTATAGATGGACGCTGAGAATTAGTCCTAGCAAGATAACACCTTATCATCTAAGGCAAGGTTTTCATAGTACCATAATTAATCTGACTGCTTAACTCTTCTCCTACTTGATTGTTATTTATAGGCTGAATTCTATCTCACTTGGTAATCAGTGATCATGCAGCCTTATGCAGTATCACACTAGAATCCAGAATATTAACTGACAGTCACTGACCCAGGCACACAAATGTGCTCTCTGCCACAGAATTGTTCATATTTTAACTTGCTTATTTATGAACACATAGTCTAAGCTATGAGTTAATTACTGTTTATTACTCTTTTAAGGTTGTTTGATTGATTAACATAATACTATTAACTAATTACAATACTGTAGCTACTATAATAACATTTGAGCAATCCACTTAGCTATTGCTAGCCTATAGATAAATCAGTTGTGTGATTAATTTCAACATTGATGATGAAGCCCCATGTCACGATGATGAAGAAAAATAAGTTCTATTTAGTTAATGTCAATCTCCATTCTTTGAATGTGATGGATTGCAATTAGTGACTCAATGGCTGTCACAGTTAAATTTTGACAGAATCTGAATTTAACAGACAACTCTTTGATAGATGTGATTAAAAATCTAATCAGGTACATGTATTTTGTAGGCATTAACAAAGTTTCTGAAGAAAGGTGCGGGAGCATACAAGAAGTCCATGATTATGTTCTACGCTCCATGGTGCGGCTTCTGTAAGAGTATGAAACCGGATTATGTTCAGGCAGCGGGCGATTTAAAGGTCAGTAATTCGGATAAATAGTAGATTGTATCACAATGAGCAAAATAATATTTTTACAGTGAGGACGCTATTTTGAATCCACAGTGGAGCGAAGAATTCTTTAGTAGTTCCACCCGTCCTGTGCAGATGGTAGTTTAGGTTGCAGTGACCAGTGATTAAGCCTACGACAGTGACACATATGTAATGTGAAAAATGATTTGTATAATCAGTCCATGGCTGAAGTTAATTTCTTAGTTCCACTTGGTTCCAATGGTGAAGAAATATATATATATGAAGGGTCTAAATACTGAGATGACTGATGATAGTAGATAATAGTAATATACACGATAAAACTAAATCTGCTATGTGTTGTCTTAGAGAGTGGTAGCTTGGTGAGTTGGCGGAAGGCTAGAGGTCAGCACATTCTGAGAGGATTCTGGCTGCCTCCAATGTCGACTAATGACTGTTGCTCTTAGACAACAACCTAGACCGAATTCTTAACATCCGCCCGTTTTTTGGGATTGGAAAGAAGGTTGCTTAAACCCAGTTGATTGGTTAGGATCCCATATATGTAAAATTAGCTGTAATTATTTCAAAATTATTATAAAACTAAACTTTTATTCTTGATTGTAATCAGTAAATACAGACTGCAATCAGTGCCTGCCTGAATTTTTGTAAATCTCTATGGGCTTGCAGACTAAACATTTATTTGCGATCGAATCATATAGAAAAGTTTAATAACCAACGAAATATATATGATTACTAAAAAGGTATTAATGAGACACTGTATTATGTTTCAGGGAGAAGCATTGCTGGCCGCGATTGACGTGGCCAAACCAGGCAATTCCAAAATAAGACAACTATACAACATTACTGGATTTCCTACTCTATATTTTTATGAGTAAGTTATTACTGTTCAATTATAGTCTATTATAAAACTATAATCATTCAACTGTAATCTAGTTTTTATTACCAAATCAAATATTGAACAGAATTTTTCAATAATTTGCATATTATGACAAATGGATAAGTTTTGATTAGCTAACAATTTGCTTTATGCAAGTAAATAGACTATTCCAATTTAAAACATTATAATATATGAATAGCAAATGAATAATATTGTAGCAAAAAAAAGCAATTGTATTTTGAATTTATTTTCTTATCAATTCGAAAAATTTCACGCTTATCTATAGAATTTAGTACATATTTAGACCTCAGTTCTTTTGTCGGTGGAGTTGATAATCAAACCATAATTATCATATTTTTATTAGTAGACTTTAAGGAAGATAAATATATATTCATCTCCCTTAAAGTCTACTAATAAAAACGTGTATGAAGATGCAATAATTACATTATTATATTCCAGAAAAGGACAGTTCCGTTTCCCTTACAATGGCGAGAACAAGCGGCAAGCTATCGTTGACTTCATGAGGGATCCAACAGCACAACAGCAAAAGAAGAAGCCAGAAGTTGACGAGAGCTGGTCTGAAGATAGTGATGTCGTACATCTAACAAGTAACATAATTTATTATTGTTATATTTTTGACCGACTTCAAAAAAGGAGGAGGCTATATACAGTCGTGGTCAACTAATTAGGGACAATCTCTAGTTAAGCCAAATTGTGAATTATTTTTTTATTTTCCAACGAGTCTTAACAATATTCCATATCTTTTACATGTAAGTGTAATTAGTCATTTATGTGCGCGATTATACAAACAATAACAACTTCTTAAATATTAAACCTCTTTACAGTATAGCTGATAAATTATCATAGTGCTATTTGTTCAAAGAATGCTGGCTGGCCATTTAATTAGGGACACTGAGGTATTGCGTTCTAATTTCAAAATTGGAATTTTAATATTTTTTTGTTTCTTTTCTTATTGTTTCGTGGACGTTTTGGCGGCAATCCAGATTTTTTATTTTAAGTTTTGATAATTATTTTGAAGAAAAATGGGCAAAAATAAAAGTTGCGATCCAACACTACGAAAAATTATCATGAAGTTTGTCGAGCGTGGTTGGTCATACCGAAGGATAGCACAACATTTAAATTGTTCAAAAACTATGGTATGCAATGCAGTGCAACATTTTAAGCGCTATAACACAGCTTTAAATGTGTCCAGAACAAAAAGATCGAGAAAAACGACTCCGCAAGAAGATAGAATGATAACCAGGTTAGCTAAGAAAGATCCGTTTCTAGGCTCTATTTTAATGAAACACGAAGTGTTTGGGGCAAACGAAAGAGCCGGTGTATCTGCGAGGACCGTTCGACGACGTTTGGTAGACGCAGGGTTGTTCGGAAGAGTGGCTCGCAAAGTACCGTTGTTGAAGAAAGAACATAGAAATGCTCGTTTGGCGTTTGCACGTAAATATGGACATTGGACCTACGCCCAATGGCAACATGTACTTTTCTCTGATGAGACCAAGGTTAATTTGATTTCTTCAGATGGAAGGCAATATGTACGGCGTCCTGTAAAAGCGGAAATGAATCCAAGATTCACAAAAAAACAGGTGAAACATGGCGGTGGAAACATTAAAATGTGGGGTTCATTTTCTGGACGTGGAGTGGGACCTGTGAGGAAAGTTCAGGGTAACTTAGACCAACATCAATACAAGGCAATATTGGAAGAAACTATGCTTCCCTATGCTAAGGAGCATCTCCCTATTATATGGACGTTTCAGCAGGATAACGTCCCGAAACATACCGCCCATTCAGTCAAGTCGTTTCTTACCAGTCAGTCTGTATCGGTGCTAGATTGGCCAGCAAATAGCCCGGACCTCAACCCAATTGAGCACCTTTGGCACGAAATCAAGAAAAAAGTTGCCACTTATCGTAATACAAATTTGGATGAACTTCATGAAGCTTTTTGTGAGGCATGGGTAAACATTCCTGTCAAAACATGTCAGAAACTGATAATGTCTATGCCACATCGGTGTCAAGCGGTAATTACTAACAAAGGTTTTGCTACTGGGTACTGATTTTACACGTAATAAAATAGAGCTGTTAAAGATATTATAACACTGCAGATTATAAGTTTTGTTTAACTGTATTTTTCATTCTACTTTACTGTCCTTAATTAAATGTCCACTACAGAATTGTACCTTAATATTTAATACATGTTTAATCTTTGATATCAAATACTTTTTCTATTTATTTAATCTTTTATTTACAGCCATTTATAGCATAATAATCGGACCACATTATGCAAATAATAGGTGCTGAGAAATCAATAGGGTTTTATATTTATATGTACATAACCGGTTATAGCCCTTCACTATCTTGAATGTCCCTAATTAGTTGACCACGACTGTATATATATATTTTAATTAGGTTTACCGATTTCTTCCACATTTATGGACCGATTCTCAAAATTTTCTTTAGGTTTGATAGTGTACCTCCAAGGTGGTGCCATTTAAATTTCGTCAAAATCGGACAAGCGGATTTTGAGTTACACTACAATAACTAAAAAGTGTTACGTCTACTTGGACGACTAGCTGAGTGCGGGTAAAGAAATCGGTGAACATACACAATGACAATTGATCCCGACTAGCTAAGGTCTAAAAGGTGAAAAGAAATGTTTACCAGTAAATGGAACCGTTTATAACGCTGAAAAGTGTGAATAACTTCTCAAAGTCACATGAGCCATGAGCACATCTAACAATACAGTACTCAGTTTATTTTAGGGATCTTTAACGGCTGCATATACTCAAATTCGAACTCAAACTGGCTCAAACAACACTTTATGCGTATATGGTTACAATCTTTAGAAAAAAATACTAGCGTACAATAGCTATGTTGTACAAAGTAATGTCGGCGCACAGTGTTAGTGTTTTCACATTGTGTAGGTATGTATGCCTTTACTAGAGGTTTAGTTCAAAATTTAGTTATAGAAGTTTTCTAGAAAATCTTTACTAGAAGATCTAGATCTAAGATCTTATTTTGACGCTCCCAGATCAAAATATTATTTAACTTACCTTATATTGATGAAACATAAAACTATACATCTCATTCTATCCTACGTTTTTTAAAAAAATATGATAACAACTAGCTGCACGGTTTTACCCGCGTGGTGATGTTTGATGATGATGATGATGATGAAAAGTAGCATAAGTAGTATGTGTTATTCCGGGACCTGAAGTATCTACATACAAAATCCCATCTAAATCCGTTTTACCCGCGTGGTGATGAAAAAGGATAATAATGGTGATTATGGAAATAAGTCTGTATTTATCCATGGTCTTAGCTATCTCCATACCAATTTCCATACAAATCCATCCAGCCGTTTAGGTGTTAAAGAGTAATAAACATACATCCATACTCACAAACTTTCGCATTTATGATAGTAGCAACTAATAGTAGGATATTTTGTACTGGGTAGCGTTTAACCATAGATTAATTCTGTTTTAGGCATAAAACCTTTTACCTGTTCCTTGCAAGATGTTGAGTGTGCACATTTTGAAAGAATCTGATTTATAATTTATTTTTCCTTTGTCAGACTGACAGAATTATGACATCTTCAGTTAAAAAGAACTTCTGTCGTGTATTTTATATTGTATACTTTTATTTATTTACTATGTAGTAGATTTTCTATATTAGATTCTATATTAAATCAGAATGCGAATATTTCGATACCTCTTTCACAGTGCAGTTAGAGGTGAGGTTTATATAATAATGATGTCCTACCCTCAATAGCAATGATGTTTTACTATAAAAATAATATCATTGCTAAATACACATAGCACAGCCAGCCCATTAGATCACAAGTACTGGGACTTCTGTGTCGGGTGCCAACACATACGATACCATGATCATACAATGTCTTACGCTACGCGTGACGGCATGTGGTCTCCACTTGATATTTTTAAAATCTCGTGTATAGTGTCGCGTTTGAACAGTCATGATGTTGTTGAAGATGGAATTATGCCAGACCTAGAATGTTCTCTCAAGAAGAGCTGTCTAAACACATTGTATGTTTGGTGACAGTTTTTTAACTTCGAGTGTAGTAGTAAGCCAGGCTTATACCGGTAAGTACCTATTCGGGGCTGAGAATTGAACCAACACCCGTCAGATGGCCGACAGTTGACAAGCCAAAGTCTATCATTGCTTCGTAATAGATATTTTTTGACCCCATCAGTCATTTCACGATGCTGATTTGACACAGACTTTCTTTCTTCCACGGATCTCTTTATTTCTGTTCTGGTTGAAAACTCACGAGCACATATCCCTGCTTATGAGGCCATCACTTAGAGAGTATTCATAAAAATCTTTTGGTTTATTTTTGGATGCAGATAGTTTTGGGGGACAAAATATGTAATTGCTTCTTTCTTCAGTTCTCGTTCACACCTGTAACAAGTGTACTCATGAACACGGCGCATAATTCAGTATTAAGACTTATATTATATATAAACTTATTATACAGTAAACACTGTAGTCTAACAACCAACCCAATTTATTCAATAAATGAGTTTATGAGTTTAAGACTGACTGAATCTTCATTCTGGTATGAGTCTATTTCAAGAATTTAGAAAAAAATATTTTTTTTGTTCTATGTGTTGCAAACATTTATTTTATATTCATTTCATTTAATTTAATTGATTTTTTTTTAACATGACATTATATACTATTATATAGATTATGACTAAAGTAAATGATAATTAGATTAAATTATTTAAGATTTACACATTGTAACTTGACATGCCCAGTGTAACATTCCCAGTTATAAGGCCAATAAATGATTTGACTTTTTACTTTTTTTTAAATAATAATGGATTGTCATCCTAATATTGTAGTTATGGGACCTATGTTCATTATTAGTATTGCCATGTAATGTGGGTAGATGACATCACGTAAATGATTTATTATATTTTGTTACAGGTGCCAATTTTGATAGTGTGCTCTCAAAGGTGGAAAACGCTTTAGTGGTTTTCTACGCGCCCTGGTGTGGTCATTGCAAGCGTATCAAGCCAGAGTTCGAAAAGGCTGCAGCTAGAATAAAGGCAGAAAAGGTAATAAATAATAATACGTTCTTGTTTCTAGTATAAATTAAAAGGATGCTAGATATTATCGCATGTTTTTTTTTTGCTTCCACTTTTATAATGCGTACTGTCAGAGAGTGGAACTCACTGCCTGAGTCTGTGTTTCCCGATATGTACAAACCCGGAGTCTTCAAGTCGCGAGTGAATAGGTTCCTTCTAAGTTTGCGTGCTCCACCTTAGACCGCGTCGTCGCTTAACATCAGGTGAGACAGTGGTCAAACGCAAGCTTATATATAATATTTAAAAAAATAAAGTAATTTGCGAAGAAATTACATGCGATAATAGAAAATGAAGCAACATACTTGTGTGTTATACAATGTATGTCAATAATGTAAGTCATTTGATTATTTTATATGTGTTTATATTTGCAACAATTTGTGGGTGTTCATCATGTGCAGTGTAAGTAATATACTTATTTGTTTCTTTTTGACGTGATAACGTTTTATAAATTGATGAATGCCAAAATGAAAAATAGTAACGTTCCGCGTAACGGTGAATGGTCAATGGTCAATGGTCAATGGTCAATGGTCAATGGTCAATGGTCAATGGTCAATGGTCAATGGTCAATGGTCAATGGTCAATGGTCAATGTCAATGTCAAAGTCAAAGTCATACATGATTATGTCGTTATCACGTAAATCTATCGTCCGTAAACCGACTTTAAAGGCAACCAATTTTTGTTTTCAGATTAACGGTATCCTAGCTGCTGTCGACGCGACCAAGCACGCTGACCTGGGGTCACGTTTTGGTGTCAAGGGATACCCTAGTCTGAAGTATTTCCAAAACGGGGAGTTCCAGTACGACGCGGGGCATGCCCGGCAAGAGGATCAGATTGTCAGTTTTATCAAGGTGAGGTGACATTACCTTATATTATAATGGATATCAGGAGATAAAGATTCAGGTGTTACTGTCTTTAAATTGAATTAAACTGTAGTATTGATTCTATGGATACGCCAACAGGCTGTGGCGTCATTTCTAGAAAGTAAGAACTTGTGCGTTAATACTAATAAAAAGAGTTATTTCATATTAAATTAATAATCCAAACGTGAGCTTATCACCTTTAAAAAAATATATATTTCGTTTTTGTTGTATATGGGTCGGTGATACACGTGATATCACACAAGTGATACACGCGGCGGTTGTAGTCGCACTGTATACTATATACTGTCAATAATTAATCTAACTTAAGTGTTGTTATTGATAAGAGTCCTGCTGATTTAGACTTTATCCCAAAAATATAAGAACTCATCTTAATCTTATTTTCCAGAACTTTAGATTATTTTAGTTCAACAAGAGAATCAATACCGATGTTCGTCCGAACAGGTGTAGTAGTAAAGATTGAATGAAAGGTTTTTATTATAACAATAACAAAAAAATATTGGTTCTTACAAGAATTTTAATTATATATGATAAAAAAAACTATATGGAGTGACTGAGGATGTAAGAGACATTAGCTGACAAAGGTATGCTGAGGTGATTTGGACATGGATGAGTAGAAACAAGAGAACACTTAAGCATGTATATGATTAGCAGGTTTACCGGCTATCTTTGCCCATAGTGAAATGTTACTATCTCCGTTCGTTAATTAATAATTAATTTTACCGTGATTTCCATGAATAGGAGCCAGTTGAGCCTCCGCCGCCGCCGCAGGAGAAGGCTTGGGCGGAGGAAGAGTCCCCCGTGCGCCACCTCGACGCCTCGACCTTCAGGAACACCCTGCGAAAGGTCAAGCACGCCATCGTCATGTTCTACGCTCCGTGTAAATATATATATTTCTATAATACGACTACTAAAAGAGACGCGTATACTAAGTATGCTATATGATCAAGTGTTTTGATAGAAAATCCAAAGCAGTTGTTATAAGAAATTTAAAAATGTACAGTTAACCAAATGCAATGTAGAAAAGCCAGACACCATAAACAACAAGGTCGTTTTCCCCGTGAATCTCTTTCATTGTTAGATATGTTCAACTCTATCGCTATTTTGATTACACAGATACTTTTGACAAAACTGGTAAACAATTTTCTTTGTAGACTGCATAGCTTAGCAAATTGAATATTACACTTTCAAGTTAAGCCAAATCATCTTACATTAAGGCCAACAGAGTCAGTAAGTCCTGGCTTGGGTACTTACCTCACAATAGTCCTAGATCTTAATCTCGTTCGGCCACCTATGGAAAAGGCATGGATGTTTTTCTTCGTCTTGACCTGGTAACAACTCACATTGGTTGGCTGCGTAGCCTCTTTTCATCCCGTCTAACCTACCAGGCGTCACCATATCAGTCACACTCATCTCTTTCAAATCGTTCCTGGTCTCATCCATTCCTCTCATCTCTGGTCTTCTACATCTTCTGCCTATCTCTCTTCTATTCACCATACTTTGTATTATTCATCTCGCTTCTAGGAATAAGTGTTTCATTACTTGTCCACGAGCTAACCAATTTTAAATTGTGTAATTGTTGGTGATACTGATATATTCGTATCATATTTTGATCGTCGCTCCACACGTCCACAACCCTATCAATAAATATTGATTATTAGTTGCACTTTATCGGCCTTTTAACGGTTCAATACTGTGTTTTTTTAAATAAATTTTGCCTAAATCTGGAAACCATATGATCCTATATTGTCGCTGTGACCTGCTCCATTTCATCTATCATGAGTTGATCCGTTGCATAACCAGGACATTTCTCATCGTCATTGTGACCTTTGTAAGAGTGGCTGAATGTACTGAAAGTCAGGGCAGACCGCTATGGGCATTCCGGCCAGAGTTATGGGAACAACATTTGAGAATACCGCTCAAATCGCATTTAACGCGTGTCGCAACTTAGTCTTCCATAAGGATCGAATCCGAAAGGAGGTTTATTCGACACAGAGAGTAGTAACTAATAAAACTCGCACTGGAAGTGGTAGTTGCTATTCATCTATTATGAGAAGCGGTTAACATAGTTGGGTTAGAAATTCCTGGAATAAAGACCACCAATCACCGAAGGCAAAGTAGAACATCCTCTGGGTAATTCGACGGTCCCGTGGCGCAGTGGTTTGTGTCATCGACTGTGTCTGTTCTGTGTCACCGCGACCCTGGGTTCGAATCCCGGCAGGGGCAAACATTTGTGCGATGAGTGTAGATGTTTGTCCCGGGTCTTGGATGTTAGTGTGTTGTGATTGTGTGTGTCCATGCCTCCCGCGATACAGGGAATCCTAATGCGGGAGTCTGAGTGTGATTAAAATAAAAATACAAAAATGGACAGCAGGTTGGGCTAATAAGTAGCCGGATGCAAAAAGTTAGTTGTGCTCAGTAGCGTGCAAGTGATGACAGCATTGACCAGTAGTGACCTGCTATGTGATAGTGATTATTAAGTATTCATTAGTCCACATAAGAATGATTTACTAATAGATTAAGTATTTACATAATTGAGTATTTGACCACCATATCATTTAGTAACTGAGTAAAACGAAGATAACGTTTTAACAGAAGGCTTGTCTTACTAGTAGCGCCTCCCGGTTTCACCCGCCTCGATTATAGACTATAGTCTATCTCTGTGCCAAATTTCATCCAGATCCGTTCATCCGTAATGGCGTGATTCATTAACATCCATCCATCCATCATCCAAAATTTGACAATTATAATATTAATGGGAAGAATGGCTGATCAGTTCTCTGAAATTTGACAGGACAGTTTACATAATCATTTCAGAATTACACCTCTTTTGTTTTGCCTAATGTATGCCAACAACAAGTTCTACACAGACAAGTGTTATATAATATAACACTTGTCTGTGTAGAACTTGTTATTCGTGTAAATTCAGTAAATTATGATGGCTACAGTGATGCAGACAACCATGCTATTAAAGCTACAATAAACCATACAGTTCGCTCATTAATAAGGATACTTTAGTCGAGACACGACTTCAAAGCCTGCAGCACCGACGTAGAGTCGCTAGCTTATCGGTTTTTTACCGGATACATTTCGGGGAATGTGCTCTGGAGTTACATAACTTGGTACCTCCTTCCCCATTCCATCAAAAAACGACCAGACGGACTGCAATGCGACATCCATATATGGTAGACGTTCCACCCTGTCGCACTAAGCGTTTTGCTTCCACATTCATAGTGCGTACAGCTAACAAGTGGAACTCATTGCCTAAGTCTGTGTTTCCACATGAATTCAAGTCATGAGTGAACAGGTATCTTCTAGGCAGGCGTGAATCATCGTAGACCGCATCATCACTTAACATCAGGTGAGATAGTGGTCAAACGCCTGCCTATTGAGAATAAAAATAAAAATAAAGTATATGATAAATATATTGGTCTATTTTTTGTCATATACTACACTACTATTTATTAATACTACTTCTATTGAATGTTTCAGGGTGTGGTCATTGCAAAAGTACGAAACCAGAGTTTGTAAAAGCTGCTCAGACGTTCGCTGACGAGCTGATGGTAGCATTTGGTGCTGTGGACTGTACCATTGCTGCGGATCTTTGTAAGAGCTATGACGTGTCAGGATATCCAACTATTAAGTACTTCAGCTACTTCGACAAGCAAACCAGAGACTACAGTGGTGGGAGAAAGGTAATCTATTACCTGTGCAATTTTGTGTATGGTGTTTTCCATGAGGAATAATAGGCAGCAAGAAGTATTTTCCAATTTTAATGTGTACCTTAAACATACATTCAAATTTTGTTGCTGATAACCAGCTGCCATTCTGGTTATGAGCAACAGACTGCTGTATTCTTGACGTCACTAAATACTAAACAAATGACAATCAGGGTATAAATTGTGAACAACATTGAGAGATATTGTGATGGGAAGTTTTGATGCAAAAGAAGTGTCTGTAAAAGTGGACCGGAGTAGGAATTTGGAATAAAATTTGTACTTATTGTTCCTGTTGTCCAAGTAAAGTTTTAGTTAAATGTTCACTTCTGTACTAAATCAAATGGGAAATGGGAAGGAGTTTAGCTCTGTTAGCTAATCCTCATAGCGTGCTCGATGTGACAAAAATTATACTTCAAACTGGCTAAATGCAATGCGGTGCCATAAAAAAGATATCGAGAGTCAGTTGTGGGTGTCGGTTGTTTAGTGATCTGATTTGACATTTGTTCCAGAATATTTAAATATTATTTCTATATATTTGAATGGAAATTATAAAGTATATAATACTTTAGCACACTTACTGAAATATCAGATATGCAGATAAGTCAAACTTCTAGCCATAATGGGAAAAAGTATCATTACACCATGCACAACTTTGACAATACAATAAGCAATTATTATGTTATACATGGAATCATGAAGTATTCGAAGCAGAGTTTACTCATGCGATCTTACTGGATGTTATGGATTAAGCAATGTTATCTATGGTCTCAACTTGGATGGTTGATCACTAGTAGTAGTTGTCATCTGAGTGCAAATGTGCTTCAGAGGGCACGACAATCCGTCGGTAGTGGTTGTTATTCTAGGATTACACTTGTTAGGTATTTTTTATTAAGGTGGACAGATTACTAAGATCGCAGGAAGAGCTTGGATTATGCGATTCCATATGGCGGCCCGCTTACAACCTTACGTTGGTGTAAATTATTAATATATTATAAAGTAAATAAACGACATGATATGATAAAAATTATGACCCATGAACCGATGTACAAGCTACTAACAGTTGCCAGGATGTATTTTAGATAACTCAAATGTTGACCCGTTGCCATTTGGGAGTGTCTTCAGATTGGATTGCCGTGTTGAATTTTGATTCGAGCCCTTAAACCGTCTTTTCTACGGTTAGTTAAAGAAAAAAATGACATATTTTGGTATTCTTAGTTATTTTTGTGGTTTTTAAATCAAAAGCAACTGGATCTATCTGGCTATATTTTATTTTCTAAATTATCAGTCATCCCTAAGAAGATTCTAATAATGTAGCCTGCAGTTTGAATATAATGTTACTGTGAGTGTGCAGTGATAAAAAGAAAGGCTTATTCCGCGCGGGTGAAATCGTATGGCGTTACTAGTTTGTTATGTGTATATCTTTGTTATACAGGAAGCGGACTTCGTGTCATACATCCATGGCCAAATGGGTCACCACGAGACGAAGCAGGCGGTCGCAGCCACGCCGCAACAAGCTGGCTTCGGCGGAAACGTTCAGTTAGCATTCGACGCGGATTATGAAAACGTCATCGCTAGTCCAACACCAACATTCATCATGTTCTACGCTTCTTGTGAGTATCATAGCCACACCACCGAGACGGGTCTCAGAGGGGGTGAGGCATGGAGAGGGTTGAAAGAGAAATATTTGATATTTTGGAAATAATCTGTAATTATCGGTTTTTCGACCAGACAAGGATGTTATATCCTTAGTACAGGCAGACGCCAAATGAATCCACTTTAGTTTTCGTCATTGTCAATAGTTGTCTTTTTTCTCATAAATGCACCGACTTCAACCAAGTTCGATACGTGCTGGGGACCAGAATGTGGTCTAGTTTATAAATATTAAAATTTCTAAAGCTGCGACGCAGTGGAAAATTGATAAAATTGAGAAAATGAATCTTCAATACTTTTTTTCATAGTTCTGCGTGGCTCCTGCGTTTTTATTGATAGCAATGAGGGTCGGTGGTCGTTAGTGGTGTTATTTTCTTCAAGGAAATAACACTACAGCGGTTGCGACATGCAAGCGTTCCGTTTTTAAACGCACGCTTATGACGCTCACAGTACTGTCAGCAAATATGTACTCCCAATTCGTGATTATATTAATTTTTCTGCTTATATAACTAATTAATATAACATATAACTAAATAAAATAAATAAGTATAAAAATATTATATTGTATTTAAATTGAAAAGAAGAACTTTGAATTTAATCTCACAGTGCAAGACAAATTGTATGCTAATTAAATTAATCATGATAATTTTCACATTATACTTGTACGGCATTTCTGTTGATTTCATATTATAATTCTGTTTATGTTAATGTATTGATTTGCTTTAATTTCCATGTTGACGTTATATTCTGGCAAAAGAAAGATTATTATTGCGCAGAACTGTTTAGTTCAAACCTTTAACGCTCCGGATGATATTGTGACTGTTATGATCAAACCTTGCGCTCAACTTACATAATTTTCATATGTTTTTTATTTACATATTTAGAATGTTGACTGCTTAAGGATATCTGCTCGAACACACTGAACACTTGAATAAGCGAATCACTACCAGTCTCTGATTGATGTCCCACACACACCGTCTCGAGGTTTCTCCAATTCTATTCGCAAATAGTCATATTAAATTTAAAATATTGTTTCCAGGGTGCAGTCACTGTGTCGAAGTGAAGCCAGTGTTCAGCCGTTTAGCGACAAACTTTAAAGACAACAATATACCGATAAAAACGTTCGCTATCGATGCCGCTGAGAATAGCAAAGTCGCAGACCTGGCCGGCATACAAACTCTGCCCACGCTCAAAATATTCGCCGAAGGTAAAGAACTGGCGACTTATGAAGGGGACCGGTCTTTGGACGATATGATCAAGTTCTGCAAAAGATATGCTAAGGTGAAAGACGAACTGTGATGATAAGTTAGTAGCATCAAAGCTAGCGCAGTGTTATCGCACAACTGTTAATAGCCACTATATTATTTAGGTGCATATATATTACTTTTATAAGAAAAAACTTGCCCACGTTTGTATTGTATTGGGTTAGGGCCGATGACGTTCAACAATAATTCCTTTTTTGAAGTTGCAACATGAACACTCCATATCACTGAGATAATTA
Source organism: Apeira syringaria (assembly GCA_934044485.1). Taxonomy (NCBI): domain Eukaryota; kingdom Metazoa; phylum Arthropoda; class Insecta; order Lepidoptera; family Geometridae; genus Apeira; species Apeira syringaria. Next base: position 5,663,270 of record OW203655.1, on the reverse strand, counting down.
TTAATTGTATGGTTTTTATGTCTTTTCGAGATATTAAATATTTCGCGAGAGTGCTACTTAAACGATAATTAAATGATAGCACATGTACTTAAGGACGCATGCGATAGGCTAAGTGATAATGGTGCTACGCGCGTCTTCATTTTGAAATATAGTATTATATATAATCGTAGGGTCACTTTTTATGTGTCATTGAAACTAAAGAATAATTATTTTAAACACTCACGATCATATCCTTGCAACTTTTTGGGCAACATCATTTATTTTATTTCATTTTATATTAAAACCGCATATATACTCACGCATATATACACACAAATTACTCTAATGATATATAAATGCAATACGATAATAAATAAGTCAACTTTTCATATTGCTCGGTTTTGGGCAGCAATATCGTTGTCATGGCATCTTTTCATATTGATCGGTTTTGGGCAGCGATATCATTGTCATGGCATCTTTTCATATTGCTCGGTTTTGGGCAGTGAACACCTCCAAATTTGGACTGTATCATTGGCGTGTACCTCTTTAATATATAGAGGTCGCCCATAGAGGTTGCTCTTTGCCAGTAAAATGACTGCTCTCCTCTTTTAAAGCTCTCCATAAAATTTAATTCTACTATATAATCCGGTTATGAATACACTGTGAGCTAAACATCATTGTAATTTATTTGGTCATGCATGTTAATAGATTTTGGCAGCACCAGCATTCCCGATGGGGTAGGTACGAGATCACTGGCTGCATCTTTTCTTCATCCACTAGCTACTAATTACATTTTTAATTCAAAGTAAAATATACTTGCCCAAATAAGACTTTACATCTTAAACGATAATGATCTTAGAACATACATTACAGTAAAATATGTAATGAGTTATTTATATTTGTGTAGTTTGGCTTGAATACTAATATGTATTTTTAAACATGTATGTAATTGTGTTGATGGGACTTTGTTTGACTGAAGAATACAAAACTATCAGGTCAATCTATTCTCTGTTGCCAATCTCAAATAATGAATTTATTCCAGCAAATTGATACATACAGTAGACAAAGTAAACGGTCTACCACGATAATGGCGTAAGTGCTGATTTGAACAATAATCCTGTTATTAACAAACATATTTATTATTAACATATACGTAAAATTATTATATACTTAATATGTACATCTTATATACTCTATTTATACTATATACACAAAACGTATTTATTAAGCTACTACAATCATTATTTAGATATTTAACTACTATAAAAAAGAGATGATACATTAATACGACTAGTTTATGTACGGTCTAACAATAATTATAATCAGACCTCAATGGTTATAGAAAGATAAAAACATTTAAAAACATTTACTATAATTGAAGTTTGAAAGTAATTCCAGTTAGTTACTAATTATGTTTACAATATTGTTATAACCTTATTTTACTGGGAAATTATAGGTTAAGGGTGGCTCATTCGAATGAATACTCGTACTTAGCAATTAGAAAACACTCGATGATGTCTCGAGAGGCATGTGTTATGTTCGCATATAATTACCACAATATGTTAAATTAAAACAACATTGGACGATACAGCCCTGAAGGACGCCAAATAGCAATACAGCTACGAGTATGCAATTATGTTTCATTTGAGACTATTTGATATGCCAAAAGCTCTGATTTCAATCTAAGTAGTACCGATTTTGTTCTGTCTTGTAACAGTTGGTCTCTTCTTTTTACGAAATCTTTTTTTTAAATATATATTTTGGTATCGGCTACAACACTGCAACGCTGCTATTCAAGCATTTAATATAATGAATATTGTTACAAGATTTTATTATAAACTTTTATTTTATAGTCTAGTTATGTAATTTTCTCAAAACATGAAGTGAACGTACATAATATTGAATTGTATATAATATCAAACAACAATTTTATTAACTGTGTTATTTTTATGCCGAATGATATAGAGGCTTTTTAAAAAAACTTCTTGATTGAATATGTTGCAATGCAATTTTTGTACATATTTTAAAGTAATATAAAATATATATATATCAAATATATATCACAAACATGAATCATAAAAACCGAATCGGCCGATCGATACTCTATTTAAAAGTTGGTAATTATTTAAAATGTAATATTTTAGTCATACTCGAGGCGATATAACCGGCTGCGTTCATTGTTAGCCCAGTTAATTATGAGGAATGGCGTGTGTAGAAAGTAGCGAGTATGCATGTGTCAAAGAGTCACCTTCAGTATTTTTCAAACACGCTGTATGCAAATGAGTCATGAGTCACTCTCATACCGCACGTCAGATATATGATGTGAACAATAACGCCAGGACGCGACGTTTTACCCCCGGGTGATACCGCGTATAGACAGAGGTCGCGTACGGTGAGCGAGGGTTACAGGTTACGTATAGTGAAAAATGCACTACCTACATGTAGCATGCTCTAATATGGGACTAGACACATAACAACCATGCTGTACTTATTAAATAGAGTTAGCTCTATCACTAATTATTTCATTTTCCAGTGATAGAACCTATCTAGAACATTCATAATCAAAACGGCCCTATGGCGAACAATCGTAATGGCCACGTTGTGCAGTCGAGATTTTAATCTGGTGAGGATTTAAAATTGCGCCATCTGTTGAGTAGAACGATAATGAGATTGTATCTAATTATTATCGTATTGTATGTAATTTTAGAGCATGTCTTGTCTACATTCTTAAATCTACCATTACATTAGCTTTAGTCTAGTCTTAGTTACACAATAATATTCGCCTTTATTTATTACATTTCTACAATAGCGACAATATGATAGCTATTATAATGCAGTTTTATATGATCATAGTTTCATCTCTTATATCGGCGTTTCTTAATCGTTCAAGATACGTCTATGTTCTAATCAACATAAAACTTATGAAGCTGGTAACACTGCAGCTCTTAGCCACCACTACTAAAGCCGTACATACGCAAAATAAAATGCATCTTTGGGGCCTTCTGAATGACACGTTGTATTGAGTTGATACTGATTTAACTTAATTGATAAGTACAGTTCACCACAATTTATTTAACAAGTGGAACGACTTACTAAAAAAAATATACTCTCACACATGTCCAGTTGGCTGATGTGCTGTATAAGTCTGGATATTTTTTGTTAATATAACTTAGAACACCCGTGTAAATTAACACTCAAAAACACTAAAAGGTCAATATCATCGGTGCACCCGTTGTGACGCAAATACAATACCAACACTCGATGAAGAAATAGACTTCAAAATTACACTAGTGTAAAAACTTTTTGATGTAAAGTCAGTTTGTCCTTTATAATATTTTCATACATTGGCTAGCGTTGTGGAATTTGATACTTATTCCCTCTAAGAAGAAGGCTGTGAAGATGGCCTTCTTCCCAGTAGTACCTAAAATAAATATTGATTGAAATATGAATTTGTGACACAACAGGAATTTAATTTGACCCTCATATTTTTATTATGGCCATTTATATTTTTGGCCAACATGGTCTCATTGGGAACATTCAATGGTCTAAAAAATCCTACCTACACTTTTAGGATATCGGGACTATCCGACAGGCTACCAAGACTCGGTCAGTTTAATCTCTCAGCCCCGGGTTCCAGCAGCAACAACGAAATATTAGCTAATAATATTAATTATATAATTGTAATAATTTTTTTGATATTTTTTTTCCTAAAAATAACGTGCAAAGTTGGTTGTGCAAAGCAAGTATAATAAACTACAAAATATCTGCCTTGAATTATAGAATGAACAAATTCTGTATTACGCTATGAACCTGGCATTGAAAAAAAAGTGTACTGACTAGTTAAGAAGCGCTGATATATTTTATAGAGTAACTTAATACGTAACAGTTTGTTTAACAAACGGGCTTCCAATTATAATGAGATTAATAATATTTAGTAGATATTGCATGTATACTTATTTATGAAATATTTTTATAGAATTTTATCTAATCGTTATTTTTAAAGTTTGCTCGCATAGATTAGTAAGTATATGTACGATTAGACATTTTAACTATTAATAAATTGTTTATTTCCAGATACAAGTTATGTGATTTTTTTACTATAATATACATGGCTGTAATTTTAATTCCCAACTCGAATAATCATGTTATATATTGAAATAAATTAATTTTATTAAATTGTTGCATTTTTTATTCAAGTAGTCTGCGTATAGCCTTTTCACGATGTACATCATCATCATCATCATCATCTCAGCCATAGGACGTCCACTGCTGGACATATGCCTCCCCCATTGATTTCCACAAGGACCGGTTGGAAGCGGCGATGTACATAATAATGCATAATGATCAAGTCCCGATCGATTTAGTAACGAAGTAGGTACATTATGATCGCGTAATATCTGGTACTAGCTGTGCCCCGCGGTTTCACCCGCGTGGTTATAATGATGATGAGCCTATGGCCAACAAGTAACGTGGCGTTGTATTGTTAAAATATTTTTTGAAATGCTTCTTAATGAAATTAATAATGAAAATTGAAATCCCAAATAGCGCATGATTTAAAATTCTAGGTTATATCTATATACATTGACGTGCTACCCTGAAAACCGAACTGGAACTGTGATGCAGCGGGGTGTGAATTATTATAAGTGCAAGTTCTCAATACAACTATATTTTGTTATAATTTATAGGCTGAATGCAATCTCACTTGATAGTCTGACGACGATTAATACACAATAAAAAGCGATGACAGGCCTTTCACCCACGGCAACTTTTTGTAGCGCTGCAGTAGCGATGCTGTCGCGCGTCAGCCAGGATGCAAACGCGCGCGGTTAGCCCCCCCTCCCTCTGTTCTCCTCCCTTCGTTCCCCCGATGTCTTCGGAAAGGTCGCGCGTTTGCATCACTACAGTCGACATGCAGGCGCGCGCTTGCATCGCTATAGTCGCGATGCAGCGGCCACGCAGAAGCGCTTTTACAAACTGCGCGACAGCATCGCTACAAAAAGTCTCTGACTTTGGGCTTTGTGAACAGATTCAAAGTCACACCACGAGCTATGGAGAGGGCTATGTTCGAGGTTTCTATATGCGACCGTATCAGAAATTAGAAGATCCGTATAAGAACGAAAGTCACCGACATTGTACAGCAGATTAGCAGGTGTGGCAGTGGCAAGTGGCAGTGGGGAGGGCACAGCTCGAAGAACTGATGGCCGTTGGGGTTGAGAGGTTTTTGAATGGAGACCACGGACTGGCAAGCGCAGGATAGGACCGCCACCGACCCCGTGGACGGGCGACCTGACTAAGGTCGTACTTAACTGGTTGCGGGCCTCTTCCTTCCCGTCCTTGTGGAAATCAATGGGAGTTCAATCGCGTTTACTATTAGGTACTACGACAATTTTTCTTAAAAGAAACATATGGTCGCTCGAAAATTTGTATAAAGAAAGACACAACATTTGAATTGATAGCTTCCTCGTTGTAGACATATGACTAACTACTTACTACATTAATCGTAAACGCATACCCAGGGTTTCAATTTAACTGTTCTTTAATTATCGTTTTTGCTAGGTTTGCTATTCTACTTGGAGTATAATAGTTGTAATGGTTGCACAGATAATTGATACCTACCGTAATTAGGTACCTACAATGCAATCGAGACGCAATTGTTATTGTTGCAGAATACCAAGTTTATTTAGGATTACATTTGAATTGCTATTGTATTGTTTATGAATTGCATAATAAATAAGAGAATTGGCACCCTGATGCGCGGTGGGAATATGCTACTGTTAGCGCCGCGCTGCCACCCGCGCGCTGACACCTCGCGGAGTCGAGCGAAGCGCGCCTCGTCCTCACTACGCGCTCACCTTCGATCGCTTGATCCAAGGCGCTCACACTATTCAACGAATCATTAGTCCAATACCTAGACGTCGACTTATTTAATTCCAGAATTACATTAGAACATTTTATACGGCACGTGTCGGAATTATGTTTATACTAGTAGCGCCCCGAGGTTTCACCCAAATGGATTAAGGTTTTCCGTTACGTCAATTATCCCACGGGAGCTATATTTTATCCCCGATAAAAGTAGCCTATGTGTTAATCCAGGGTTTAAGCTATCTCCACACCAAATTTTACCGAAATCGGTGTAGCCGTTTGAGCGTGATGAAGTAAAAAACATACACACAACTTTCGCATTTATAATATAAGTAGGATTCGTAATCTAGCTAAATAATGTTTTGATCGTAGACTAGTATTTCAAGTAGGTAGGTACCTAGGTAATTAATATTATAAATAAATAATATCTAAGGCGGTCGGTAGATATATGTTATAAATATTATTATATTCCTTTGGGTGGTTGGGACATTCCGAATATAATTAAGACATATTATATCAGTTCATTTTATTGAAATCTAAATCTTCTAAATCTTTTGTGCAACAACAATCTTGTTCTGGAACGTTACTGAACAGTTCTCTTCCTATGATGAGAATATAAGGACTACCTGAATGTTGGGAGTCCAGAGGGTAGTAATATTGTCTGTAGCAAGCGCAGGATGTTACAACACCGATGATAGAACCGACTGCTACATCTTCCCAATGATGATGGTTATCACAGCATCGGCTCAGAGCCACGACGCCCGCAGCGATGAGAGGAGCTAAACAAGCTATGATCCTTACGCTATCCCCGCGATCTCTCGACAACACTCGCATCTTACCACACATCCAAATACTCACAAACCCTAGTGAACAGAAAGAGAAACTGCTATGCCCACTCGGAAATGACTTTCTACCTTCCATCTCATCGTTCAAGTTCCCGGTGCAGCGGAGATCTCTCGTCATCTTTCCGTTCGGGAAGCAGCGGTAGAAAAAGTCCGGTCGTGGTCTGCCCACGATCAATTTCCCGGTTTCTGTTAGAAAGGCGTTAATAGCGCAAGCTAAGGTCCACGCTAGTAATGCCTGCGGTACATCGCCGACATTTCTTGTAAATATGGATGGTATGGTGAACGCTACTATAGGAACAAAAATGATTAGTATGACCATAATCCAGGCGGGTGTGATAGAATCGCAATGTGGTCGCTTGTAGTTGTGAAGTAGTTCTGCCTCCGTCATATATTGCACGTGGGGCTGAAGAATCGCGTGCATTATGCAAACAATTGATAAGATAACGATTCTGACCAGAATTTCGGTTAAAAAGTATATGGGAGGTGCTGATTTCTGCGGCTCGCAACATTGCGTTGATGGACAATCGTTCATTTTGTTAATATTCTTCGTTTTTTTGTACCTTTATATATATCATTACAAAGTTATTATTCATATTGTAGACCACTTGTAGACTTTTTCATTTCTTTCATAGTAATTTTCTATTTGAAGCAAACATATGCAAATTATAGATAACAAATAACTTTGTTTTAAACGTCAGTTGGTACACACTCAAAATACTTAGAAACTATGCCTAGAAAGAAAGATTATCTTTTATCTATGATGCACGCGTTCTAGTTGTAGTCATATTTTTTCTTCTTCTTTTTCTGATAATAATATATGGCATATTTAATTCAGTTTCCTTATTAATGATTTTTTTAATTCCTTACAACAAATATCTCGTTGGTAACAGATGATTTAAGGTAGACTAATAATTAATTTAATTAGTAATTATAATATACCTACTACTATCGTATATTATAATTAACAATCTGCGCCCAGCTGGTATTACGCACGGTGAAATGGTACCTACGTGGTCATGACGATTTTTGTGTCTTCCTGTCATCCTGATATCTCCTTCTCGATATCTTCATTCCAAATTTCATGCCAGTCTATTCAGTCGTTTGAGCGTGAAAGAGTAGGTAATAAACATCCATACAAGCAAACTTTCGCATAAGTCATCTGTCACCAAAGAAATATTTGTTGTAAGGAATTAAGAAATTATACCTGTTTTTACCTGTCTGTTTTTTGATTGCATTTTGTGTAACTGAAAAGTTATTTTTTTCCATATGAAATAGGTTGTCTTGTCAAAATAGGTGTCACACCTATTATGTCTTAGATTTTGAACATTCAGAAGAGCGTCCGTACGCGAGCGACTACACCAACTATCAACGATGAGATAGCCAAAGTAGAGAGCTTGATGAAAACAGCATACGCGGTTGTACTGCCAACCAAAGTTTTATATTACCATGGAATTATGTAAGCTACGATATCAGTTACAATCCTGTTTCCTGCGTGAGTTGATAAGGGCTTTTGCCTATTTAGGTGCATTGTGCATCCGCTTTCCCAACCTCTACACGAAGCATCATCAGGAGAGGTTTATGATTGACGACATGACAGTTTCATGCGGGAAATACAAACTGTTCCTTTTGCAAAGCTATTATGCATTGCATGTATTTTTAGAGACAAAACAGTGCGCTATTGCCTCATAAACAAACATATTACTTAATTGTTTTTGTGGCTTTTTTCCACAGTTCTTCAAAGGTACCATCTACCTATTCGAGACAGGTCTTCTTGGCTAATGTCAAAGTCATCGTTACGACGTAAAGTTACAAACATGATCTACATCGGTAGGTACTTGTGTTTATTTCGCAACGAAGTAACAGCGTGAGCGGGACGGGTGGGCGTCACCGTGCCCACGCGGCCCCCTGTATCAGATTCCCGGTATTCCTGGCGCAGAGCCCGGACAATGGTGGGTGACGATACTTGTGAGAATTAAAACACGTTTTATAATGACAAATATATACCAATAAAATACACTGACGATATTTGGCAAAAATATCATGTATGACTCCAGATGAAAATGGGGTGTCGAACACCTTTGTCCGATGCGGCATCGAACGTGTTAATAACTTCTCATAAGCTTCTCAATAGCCTACGTGGGTATAATATATTACTATATATTATACACACTATATAATATATATACTATATATTATAATATATTACTATTATTTAAGATTATGTCAAGGCCGTTTCATCACTAGCCCATGAGATTATCAGTGACAATGTCGTCGAAGTATCAGGCTTGGCCTGGAATGTCACCGAACACAAGATGTGTTCAGGCGGCAGTCTTTGAGTACCAGATAAATTTCCGACCGGATTCCGCGCTCGACCACATCTTCACTGACCTTCAAGCGAAGCATGTAGTCAAGTTAGACATATAAATTTTAAAAAATAAACCTCTGTCACTAGGGTATCAAGTCAAACTATTTTAACACGTTGCTCATTATATTGTTACGGAATTGCCGTTTCTGATTTTCTACTTAGGTGCCTATAATTGTAATAGCTACACAGATCTAGTTTCTGCCGCAATCCAATTACCTACAATGTAATCGAGATTTGATTTACTATTAAATTGTTTATGAATTGCTTGTCTTAATGTCGGAGTCCACCACGGCCGTGGTGGTACCGGCCTAGAATATTACTCCCCCATCCGTAAGAGTCGGCTAAGAGATCACGTACAAGGAGGTGGGTAGCAGCGCCTTCTGAGGATTGGAAATTATGCTGCGCTCGCCAACCCGCCTGCCAAGCGTGGCGAGTATTGGCAAATCCCTCCTATATAACCTTTTATTAACCAATCAATTACTACTACATCTTTAGATTTAGCGCCATCTACTTTAAAACATCTAAAACGCTTTGACAGCGCCATCTATCATATTTGCAGACACTAGAAACACCTTTACATTATAGTTAACGCCATCTTCCCTATTTCAATATCTAACACACTCCGACATTCTTCTGTTTCTCTCATCCATGTGCGTCCACTGCTGAACATGTGCGTTCACTGCTGAACATATGCCTCCCACATTGATTTCTACAAGGACGGGGTGGAAGCGACCCGCATCCAGCCCTTGCCTGTGAACTTAGTCAGGCCCTTAGTCTACTTTTATAAATTAAATTTACCAATTAGGTAACTACTTTCAAATTAAAGACATGCTCGCACACTTCACTAAAGTAGATTGTTTACTTTCAAGAAAACATGTTTTTTGCGTAACAATGCTGTATTTGTTGTTTGTTTGTATATCCGCTGATGGTAGAGGTTGAGTAATAAAGTTATGTCAACATTTTTACACTGACATTTAAAGAGTTCAACTTGCGGTTAGAAACTTTACTTTTAAGTGGATACGTCGTCGGAAATCTTGGTCAAGTGCAGAGTACATAATATCTACTTACTTAACATGATTATCGCCTGTTTTAATCTCATTCCATGCCACCGGATGCGATCCTTCGGTCTCCGGCAAACAGCTGCTGTCAGTCACCCTGCCAAAATCGCTCCACCTAGCCTGAAGTCATCTCATACGGCATTTGCCTACCTTCACTTTACTTTTTCAGAGCTGTGTATCCAATTTATATAATATCCGTAAACGCTACAAACGAGTAAGGGTTTCGCAAATAGATGACAGTTTCTATGACAACATTTTCTATAACTTCGAATATTATACTCTGGGATATATATTCAAATATTATATTCTACTCCTGGGATGTAACGCAAATTTGTAGTGATATAAACTCAAACTAAGCATAGGTACCGGTCAGTATCTAGGTAGAGCGTGATACACCTTTTTTTTTTTTTTTTTTTTTTTTTAATATGGGACAACATTCACACAAGGTCTTCAGGTCCCAAACTAGGCAGAGCCCGTACTATTGTAACCTGATGACTGATATATATACTTATATAAGTATATATATCAGTCATCAGGTTACAATAGTACGGGCTAATATGTATATCATATAAACACCCAGACACAGGTCAAACAGACATGTTCATACACACAAATGTTTGACCTGTCCGGGAATCGAACCCGGGACCAGCGGCTCAGAAGGCAGAGTGCTACCAACTGAGCCAACCGGCCAGTCGAACCGACTTCAATATAGGAGGAGGTTATATGTTTCACTGTATTTTTTTGTGTATGTTTGTCGATTTCTCCCCCATTTATAGACTCATAAGTCTGTTTTTTGTTTTATAGAGTGTACTTCCGAGGTGATTTCCTTCCCATTTAAATTTCACCAAAATCTGTCAAGCAGTTTCTGAGTTCCACTCTAATAACTGAAAAATGCTACGTTTACTTGGACGAAATTGTAATTGCAGGTGAAGAAATCCGTGAACATACACTATGACAAGATCCCGTGAGTAGCAAAGGTGACTGAAAAGGTGTGACTTAATTTGTCGAAGTCGGTACCGTGAGCACAATACTTTGATAATATTTACTTTTGGACTATCATGGTTCCGACTTCAACAAGTTATTTCACAGTTTTGATTGTTGAAGTCGGTTGCATTTTGTGGTAGTTTTTTTTTTTCGATGTCACGTGGTTCACTTCTTCGACCGCCCACCCTGGAGAGGGCGGACGGGATATGTCGGGTTCTGTTTAATGGACCCCGGGCTGCGACACCCCCTAGTGACATGCAGCAGCATAGTACAGAGCTTACACCGACAAAACAACTTCGGTGAGCAGCCTGAGGCCCGTCGGGCAGATATCATGTGCCGCGTAGCATTCACTATCCCCCCCCCCCCCGGCACCTACATGAAGTGTCTCCACCGAGTGGTCTAATACTAGACTTGTATAAGTTATAAACTCATGTCTAGAGTTGGTCTAGGTGATAATATAATTGCATTTATCACATAACTATAAACTATGAACTAAACTGATACACCATCACAGTCTTGCTATAAATGCTTTCTCAGCAGACTAATTTTGTATGACTTATTAGACGGTGTCTGGTTGGTTTATGTATTCGAAGGTCATCGTGGCTCTGTGGTCAGTGACCTGACTTTTGATCCCGAGGCCGTGGGTACAAAATCATCAATATCATAATTTATGTAATCGTAGGCTACGGCTTGGCTTAACTTTTATATATTATATACTGTTACAGCTTTAATCCTTACTCCACATTTATAATTAATACTCGTATTAATGTAAATATGAGTTTGTTTGTTTTTACGATTAAACTCCTCAACCGATTTTGATGAAATTTTGGTATGGAGGTAGATGATACACTGGAATAACAAATAGGCTCCTTTTCATCATCACCATCACCACTTTTATCACCAAACTGGTAAAATGTCGAGGCGCAGCGTGAGATATATAATTATTAAAATAAAAACAACTTCTCCTCAATCGAGCAGCCAGTTTAAGCATCATCTTTGTTGGAAAGCAAAATTGATTAATCCTTTGTTTGTATCTATAGCAGTGATAAAATGGGTTTTATGTTATACAATACCACAGTATTGTACTAATGTAATAATACAGTAGTTACATAGGTCACACGTCCTCGTCGGCGGCTCATGCGCAGGGCAGGGTTACATAAACGTTGCACCAGTGGAAACTTACACTCTAAGAATAAAAGTGAATGGTCTGACGTAATCCAGGCCATATATAATTATTTTTATAATGACGAAAAGATCTCACCGGTATAGATGACACACTGATCACTAAGTATATGAACCGGCAGTAAAAATGATTGATTGAACTACAAGATTGCGAGCTCGACCCTTATTTGGAAAGCTGATTGAAGCGATTATAGCTCAGCGGGGGGAGCGTCGCCTGTCAAACTGACGGATACTGGTTCGATCCCCAACAACAGCTTGAGCTTCCGGTGAAGGTAACACCTCTATCAAATTCCCAGCATGGTGGTAGGGTACTTTCGAATACCCACCTGGCTAGCTGCCACCCTCCAACTTGAAAAACTGTCACCAAACGCATAGTGTGTTCAGGCAGCAGTCCTTGAGAGCCAGTGAGCAGTCTAGCTAGCAGTTATAGGTCTAGCGTGATAACATCTTCGACTACATCGTCACTGCCCATCAAGTGATATAGTGGTCAAACGCTAGATCTTTACTGTATAAAAAGCTTTTTGAGATGAACTCTTGATCAACTGAAAAAATTCAAGTTCAAAAATTGAACTTCCAGATTGAAGTAGGTCATTACTTTAGTACTGCAGGTCATGTGTCTAGTTTAGTACATTATATGTATACATATAGTATAGGTACTTTCGGCTATCACAATTGTTTAAACTCGACGAAACTTGAAGCAAGCAGTGGCTTTCGAACAGAAAATTACAGAACAAAATATAAAATAATAATTTTAATTTTAAGTGTCATCATCTCAGCCTTAGGAGGTCCACAGCTGGACAAATGCCTCCCTCCTTTTAAGTATAAATAGATCTATTGTATTCACTTACTCGACTTAATTATGACTTAATCTACTTCGGAATAGCGGATCCTCTAACACAGGTATTTTCATAATTAAAAGAGGGTCCCAAACCAATTGAAAGTAAATTAGATTAAGTTGATTGAATACATGATTCAATTGTGTATTTGTATGCAATCACCCTGATTATAATTCTCCCCCTGCACTATAATTCTCAGTGATGCCGGAGGCATGGACACAAACTATGAAATTTAAATGGGACCACCTCAGAGGTACCAATCAAAAAAAGCGTTTTGAGAATCGGCCCAAAAATGGGGAAGAAATCGGTGAAAAGACATTAAAAAAACATACTCTCAAACCCTCCTCCTTTTTTTGAAATCGGTTTAAAATGATTACACGGCGCGCGGCCTCTGGATATGAACACAGCGCCACGGATCTGAATCACTATTTATACCACTGATGTGATTATTGAACTACGCCGATAGTCATAATCATAATCGTCATAAGTCATATGAGATTATTGTATTTGATATGTACAAGAGGGAATATGTGCAAATATTCTATTCCACGATTAGGTGAAGACAAAGGCCATCTCAAAAAAACATTTCACCATAACATTGGAAACGACTACAACACTCAAAAGTGTGAAATAACTTGTTAAAGTCAGTACCATGAGCACCATTTTTTTTTATAAATAAGTACTTACTTTTGAACTGTCATGGTACCGACTTCGATAAGTTATTTCACACATTTGAGTGTTGAACTCTGTTCCATTTTTTGGTATTTTGGTTTCACCCTCTTCGATGATCTTTGCCACTCACGGGATCAACTGCCTTTATGATCTTTATGTCTACCGATTTCTTTACCCACCTCATAAGGAAATCACCTAATAGACGTAACAGTTTTCAGTTATTGGACTCTTGATCGATTTCTATGAAATTTAAATGAGACGTAGTACGTCGACCTACAAGAAATGTAGAGTTACACTGCTAGACACATCGATGATGATGTCAGGTGAATGACAATGAACTGTGTGGGGTCTTTGATTTTTTTTTGCGCTGCGAACGACTCGTCGACGCGGTTGCAGTGGACGTATCGAGGATATTTGTTCACTTTCTTTTTTTTTAGTCAGAGAATCGATTAAATCTTTATATTTAAGTGCAAATATGTTTCGAGTGACCGACATTCATTTACAGGAGCAGATTTCGAAGACATTGCAAAAAGTGAGACACAGACACTGCTAGGTTGAAGAAGTCAAAAAGCATCTGGAGTTTTTGAGGATCTGGAACACAAGAACCTTGGCGATCACGTTTCTTTCAAACAATAGATATTATATAGAATCGATTCTACTCAGAATTAATAAGACCTTGACAAATAAGAAATAGGTCATGTCTAAATTTCCAAATCCTCTTAGGCCGCAAATGTAAGACATGAAGGAGTCGTCATCTCCAAAGAGTCTTCTCCATGATTTACGGTGAAGACATCGAAATATTCTTTCAATTAGCGCGTCTTACAGATCCGTGGGAATGTTCTCACGGACCTGTAAGACTGGTCCGCAAAATTGCTCGCTGTAATGATCAATTGAAAAATAACGCCTTTCAAAGCGTATTTTCAAGAAATCTACGCAGATGGTTTTGCTGTTCTAAAAGAGAGAAAGGTGTCTTGTATATATACGACATTGTATTATAATTCCAGATGCTTGATGCTGATAGTAAAACTTCAGCGGTATAGTAGTGAATCTGGCACTTACTTATACTGTCGGCTTCCATGTCATCATCAGAGAAATGGCGTCTTTAGTGAGGAAGCTTCGGAGGAGCAGCATTTTCATTCCGAAATTAGTGACTTAAGACCCTAGAATACCTGTACTCCTGCGGTACATACAATGATGTAGAGATACGTTAGAGATACTTGAAACATTAAGGACTGATTATCATAATAATCATTATCGTAATAATTAATATGGTTTTAAATCGTTTTTAACAGACAAAAAAACATTTGCGCACATACTTATAATAATAAGGGGTTCAAAAAATACAAGGCTGTGAGTGTAAATACGTTTTTTATGTTTTGATTATTGAAAAGAGCTCAAAAAATCACGAGAGTTCCCTAAACGATATTGACTAAGTGACGAAAACCTATATCCTCCCCCTGCCCCCGTGACCAAGCGTGGTATTTTGAACGTGGGTTCTCTAATCTGTAAATGACGATTAAATTATGCCCCTAACAAATCCTAAATACGCGCTCCTAACAAATCAGCGTGTTGCTTTCGTTTTGTAAGGTTGCCTAACACCAATCCGTTTGCTCGAGATAATGACTCATCATCGATCCATAATGATCTTTGTTTATCAGATTATTCTAACACGTGTGCTAAGTGCTTACATAACGTACATTGTATCAAAACATTACCTATACAATATAACGTTACATCTCAGACTATCAATTTGTAATATATAGTAACTTATTTTTACACTTGTATTAGATGGGTACCTAATGCGCAGTGTTGATGTGATTGAAGGTGTTATAACCCTACACATAGAATGTTGATTTGTTGATTGGCAAAGAAGGTACCTACTTGGATACACTGGATATTTGATGACAGTTACACAAACTTGAAGGTGGTAGCTAGTCAGGCAACTGCTAAAGTGCTTTTTCAAACTAATGTTAATGATTATTGCATGTATAATTTTTATGATTAGCCTATGATTATTAGATGATTCAGTTATATTACTCAAACTTGTATGCTATGATATGTTTGCACTGCTAGCTTTTAGCTTAAAAGCTAGAAGTGGAAGTGGATGTTTTTGTATTATAGTAAATACATGAAGATATAATGTAATATATATATAATTTGCCGTGGTGGTACCGGCCTAGAATAGTACTCCCCCATCTCTTCCCGTGGGTGCCGTAAGAGTCGGCTAAGGGATCACGTACCAGAAGGTGGGCAGCAGCGCCTTCTGAGGATTGTAAATCATACTGCGCTCGCCAACCCGCATGCCAAGCGTGGCGAGTATTGGCAAATCCCCCCTATATGGGGGAGGCATATGTCCAGCAGTGGACGCACATGGCTGAGAGAAGATATATATAATTATATATAGTAAGTCGTATATTAGTTTGTAACCATAAAACTAACAATAAAGTGATTACTTCGTGTGCCCTATGTTTTATTTTAACGTAATCACAGAGAATCCTAAAATATCAGTACTAATGTGATTCTCACATAATTAATGCTCATTATCTCCATACCACCACTCAAACCGTTGGTGGAGATCGAACCAGCGTCCGTCAGTTTGACAGACGACGCTCCCACCGCTGAGTGATCAGAGCAGACTGAATAGAGAGTGAGTCGCAGCTGTTCTCATAATCTTCATCATTCTTTACGTTTTTGTTTAGAGTTGTTTGAAAGATTGTAGGAAATGGGGCATCACGCGTTAGAAGATATAAATCAGCGTCATGTACACGCCGCACGACGGCACATCTCGGCGTTATCGCTAGTAGGTAATGCAGCCTTTTTTCGATTACAATTGAACCCCGCAATAGTTGTAGTGCCTCGGATTGACACAACCACGATGAGTCACTAGATTTATTAATCCTACTAATAATAAAATGCGAAAGTTTGTGACTATGGATGTATGTTCGTTCCTCTTTCACGCAAAAACTACTGAACGGATTTTGATGAAATTTAGGACATAGATAGTTTATACCCTGGATTAACACATAGGCATTTCATCATCTTCATCATCATCATTACCGTTTTTCATCACCAGGCGGGTAAAACATAGACATAGACATAACTTTATTCTGGCAAAAAACAAAAAAATACAATAAAGATGATGTGAAATTAAAACTATTTATCTCTAGTTTTTTTGCCACAAGCCGACCCCAACTCGGCATAAATGCTGGTTACCACAACCAGCGCTTGTCTTAAAACGGATTTGGGTGAAATTTTGTAAATATATACTTCAGGTCCGGGAATAACACATATGCTACTCTCATCATCATCATCATCATTCATCACCACAACGGGTTTGTTTGAAATTTGGAACAGAAATAGCCTTTAATCTGGATTAACACATAGGTTTATTTTTATCATCACTGTTATTCATCACCACGCGGGTAAAAAGGATTTGGATGAAATTTGGTATGTAGATACTTCAGGTCCGGGAATAACACATAGGCTACTTTTCATCATTATAATCATCATCAATCATCACCATGCGGGTGAAATCGCGAAGCGCAGCTAGTATGTGATAAATTCTTCTTCTTGCTGTGGGAAAAATATACCTACCCGGACTTCCCATTTAAAGGCTATACTAGACATAATGCGTTCACTGGCAGGGGTTTGACAAACATAAATAACATCAAAAAATTAATATCCTTACAAAGAAACAATACGTAAGAAAGTACAATACGCATATTTTATATTGTACACAACAGGAAAAATCAAAGATTAAAACAGAGGGCGGCGAAAGCGATTGATCGTTAAAGCGAAGCGATCTTTTCCCCGCACTTTTACGCCTCGCAAAGGTGTTATATGTATGACAGGTTTGGGGATGATGATATGAAATTGAGATTATTGTTACGAATCAACGTAAGTAATGCATTAAAACAATTTAATTGAATATTGAACATTTTATTTTATATGCTCATTTACATACAAAATTACATGTGAATGGGCCGATGCTTTTATTAAATTAAAATAGTAATAACTAATTACACTACAGCCACTATAAAAAACATTTGAGCAATCCACTAGCTACTGTCCGTCTATAGATCACTGAAATGCTCTAACAGGCTAACAGTTGGCAGCGTGCCCAGAATGCTAGCAGCATTGCCACGTTGAATTGGAATGCTGATCCGTTGAGCCTAAGATAAAATTTATATGCAAAAGTTTAAATTATTTTATCTGTTCGATCATTAATGTCATGCCAGCATATTGGTCACGTGTCGCATCGATCAAACGCTCTGATAAGTTTTGGAAAATCTGATGAGCTCTAGGTCCCCACGGGCCCAATGTCTCGACTCAAAACGGTTCAAACATGTTACCACTATGAAGGTTAGCATATTTTCGCTGCTTCAATTGCTCTGCCGAATAAGCCGCGGCGCCAGCCCTAACATGCGTCTCGGTAAGATTGAAGGTGCCTAAGTGTCAACGCATATAGCGTCCCACACTACGTTAGGCTAAAGGCCGCATTAAGTTCCTGGGAATAAGTGTCATATAATAGGTGAATATATCTATATATACATACAGACTTAGATGGCAATATAATACATAATAGTATCACATAAACACAAATAAATACATACTTAAGGATAAACATTAAATTAATTAATATGTCGAACAATCTGAAGTAAAGAACTACATTTCGGCAAAATTATGTATGTGAATCACTGCGCAAGGTAACATTCTTTCACTTGGTCTTTAAATGCAGATAGTGACTGAGCCTGCCTAATTAGAACTGCAAAAAGAAACTGTATTCTATTAGTTTGACTGCTTATTTACTTTGAGAAAACAACAATCTTAACTTATTTTTTATTTAAATTAGCTCCCACGACACAGTTTACTTGTGAGCAAATTTAGCATGACTTGAATACAATCGGTTTATATATTTGTTGCATAACAGTTAAAGTTAGGACGAGTGTGGTCACGACAATAATCATAAAACTAAATAAGGAATGTATATTGCCATTAAAACTATTATTTATTCTGCCCGTGTGGTGTTGATTGCGATGAGACCGATGATATTATACAAAAGAGAGAACGTTCCTCGAGTCTGGACCGTATGAATTAGGTCCATGCACCTAATTATCTTTAGTCTCCATCGAGCGGTGGAGCAGCATGTAAGGTTTTTAATTAATATTTAATACTAGCTGCGCCCTGCGGTTGTACCCTCGTGCTGATGATGGTGATGATGAAAA
This sequence comes from Apeira syringaria, assembly GCA_934044485.1. NCBI lineage: Eukaryota > Metazoa > Arthropoda > Insecta > Lepidoptera > Geometridae > Apeira > Apeira syringaria. The sequence continues at coordinate 5,644,262 of OW203655.1, read as the reverse complement.
TAAGCCTATGTGTTAATCCAGGGTGTAAGCTATCCCCATACCAAATTTCATCGAAATCGGTGTAGCCGTTTGAGCGTGAATAGGTAACAAACATACACACACACCTTTACGCACATTCACACTTACACACAAACTTTCGCATTTATAATATTAGTAGGAAGTAGGATGTATCGCACAAGTAGCACGTTTTTTTAAAAGGTTATTAGGTAAATTACCTAATAAATTAATTATTAAATAACGGTCGCCGTGGCGCAGTGGTTAGTGTCAGTGACATGACTTCTGTGTCTCCGGGACACTGGGATTGAATCCCGGCAGGGGCAAACATTTGTGCGATGAGTGTAGATGTTTGTCCCGGATCTTGGGTATTTGTGTGCTGTGATTGTGTATGTCCATGCCTCCCGCGACACAGGGAATCCTAGTGCGAGAGTCTGAATTATATTTTAAAAATGTTTATTAAAACTAACAACTGTGTGTAGGTCTGCTTGCTGTTATTATCTAGTCCAGTTTTTAGTTACGTAATCTTCGAGCGAATCCCATCTTCCATTTTTAATATCATTCAATGTGACGTAACATATCGTGAAGATTGTCAGATGTAATGTCACCCATATTTGAACTGTAACTATCTGTATGACATTCAACTGCTTAGTCTTGCTGCCAATAATTTCACTTGGTACTAACAAGCTGCTAAGAACTAGAATAACTGCTACTGCTACCCGCATTTTAAACGCTTAATATAGTGAAAGAATCATGCAAAACTGGCAACATTGTATACAGTAATTAATAATGATTTACATAATACATACACTAGAAAATGTTTAACAGAAAGTTTTATTGCGGAGTATGTTTATAATAAGTAAACAAAAACATTAAGGCTTTAGTTAACAACAAAAATTTATAAATTAGCCCATTTTAGGTAGTTTAGGTCAACGTGACCTAGACTAAAATGTGATACGATAACGTCATCGTTCATGAACCGATTTTGATGATTCTTTTTTTGTTTGATAGAGTATTCTTCAGAGGTGTCGGTCAAGTTTTTAAGTTTAAGTTACACTCCAATAACTGAAAAGTGTTATCTATATCTGGATGATTTCCTTTATGAGGGTCATGGACAATAATTGATCCTGTAAACATGTATACCTAAAAATGGAACTGACTTCAAAATAACTTGTCGAAGTCGGTGCCATTCGCACAATATTTTAATAGGTACTTTCACAAGTTATTTCACACTTTTGACAGTTGAAGTCGGTTCCATATTTTGGTATTATTTTATAGTGCAGATATATATTATAGTTCATAGATACTTATAGCGATGTGGGATGGAAGATATTTAAGTAGATGATGTTGTTTACATATTACTTGTTTTTCACTGGAATATATAGTAAAAATATCCTTTCAATAAGGGAATCACAGTAATTTATCAGATCAATTGCTGTAATTTCCTTATTGAAATGATTTGAAGACTTGTCATTGGCCTTGTACAATCAGCAAAATTAACGACAAATTGGCCAGTCTACAGAGCTACAGGTAGTAATTTGTGAGAAGATCTAAAAAGTGATAGACAGATCATAAAAAAAAAAACTTTTGGTATAAAACATATAAAACTATTGAAATAAACCTATGGCTTTGACATTTTATGGATTCGATATTTTTGATTCATCTTCGTATATATCCCGCATTTTTATTCCGCATAGCAACGACGTCAATTTAAATAAACAATTTGTTTTGCAGTTGGCAGTACTAAAGATATCCTACTTATATTATCAACACGAAAGTTTGCACGTACGGATGTTTGTTACTCTTCGCGCTGAAACGGCTGAACGGGTTTGCATTAAATTTAGAATGAAGATAGCTTATACCCTGGGATACTTAGGGTATTTTTTATCTCGAAAATATAGACTGTTCCCGTGGGATGACGGTGAGACACGAAAAACGCAACACCACGTACCATTTCACAGCGAGTAGCATCGCGGGGCGTAGCAGGTTAAACAGATGTGTATAATATATTTGTATATAATATCTAATCCATTTATCTAAAGCACAGGGTCAGCTTTATTTATATCAAAATAGTATGTATACTTATGTATTTCGAATATCCTCTTCTTCTTCTTCAATGTATGGCTTATTCTAATGTACTCATATCTTTATATATATAATTCTACTGTACCTTTTTTATTTATTTATTAACACTTACACAAGGTCTTCAAGTCCCAAACTAGGCAGAGCCTGTGCTATGGTAACCTGATGACTGATATATATACTTATATACATTTAGACACCCAGACGCAGGTCAAACAGACATGTTCATGCACACGGATGTTTGACCTGTCTGGGAATCGAACCCGGGACCAGCGGCCTTCTTGCTCAGAAGGCAGAGTGCTACCAACTGCGCCAACCGGCCAGTCAAAGCAGGCAAGTCACCTACGTGTGTATATCACTGAACTCCTACTAAACGGCTAAACTGATTTGAATGATTTTTTTTGTATGCGTTTGTGTGGCACCCTGGATGGTTTAGATTAATAAGAAAAAAAAATTCACCTGGCGCTGCATGCAGGACAGCGTCTGTCGAGTCCGCTAGTATGATTATATTACATTGTATATTTTTCTAATTCGTTTTTATTTTTATTTTTTATACTTTTTCTCTACTGTTTAGTGTCGTAACATGACTTTTTTCAATCCTATAGTTGCCATTGGTTAGCGAGTAGCCGCCAATTAATTATACAATTACACTTGTAAGTTTGATGGCTTGACCGTTAATTAAATACAATAATGAGTCTTTTCAGTTTATTTATTTAGGAAACCAACAGCGTTGACAATTAAAACTGAACATTAAATATAATAAACATTTACATAAGGCCAATAACAGGTTACCCTATATTATATAAGTATAAGTGTGCTCAGTGTAAGTTAAGCGTTACAATCCATGGCTGATAAAGAACAGTTATACAAACAAAATAAATCAAAAGATAACAAACAGTATATATAAGAATAAGATTGTGTGCGTGCTTATTATCTTGAAAGTCCTACACTACATGTTTTATAAACTTAAAAAAAATACAAACAATACAATACAAATACTCTTTATTGCATACCATGTAAAAGAAACAGGAATATAAAAATATTACACTAAAATAGACAGTGATGACTTACGGATCTGAAACGTGGTCCCTGACTATGGGCCTTCTGAACAGGCTCAGAGTCGCACAACGAGCTATGGAGAGGGCTATGCTCGGAGTTTCTCTACGCGATCGAATCAGAAATGAGGAGATCCGTAGAAGAACAAAAGTCACCGACATAGCCCAGCGGATTAGCAAGTTGAAGTGGCAGTGGGCAGGGCAAATAGCTCGAAGAACCGATGGCCGTTGGGGTCGAAAGGTTCTCGAGTGGAGACCACGGACTGGCAAGCGCAGCATAGGCCTGCCACCGACCAGGTGGACAGACAACCTGACTAAGATCGCAGGCAAGGGCTGGATGCGGGCCGCTTCCAACAGGTCCTTGTGGAAATCAATGGGGGAGGCCTATGTCCAGCAGTGGACGTCCTATGGCTGAGATGATGATGATGATGATGATGATGACACTAAAATAGTATAGCAATCGGCGGTAAAATACCACTAACACTAAGCATAAAGATATAAATACTTTGCGAATAAGTTTTGGTATCACAGCGGTCCTGTGAGCCCTGTCTATCATCTCTATAGATGATTAGAGCGACATAATCTTGCTTATTGATTGAGCTTTTGAAAGAAGATATAAAGAACATCTCTATACATAGCTACGTCGTATGGTAACGTTCTGAATAAAGAAACCTTCTTCAAGGATACTCTTCGGTATGCTTCTACCTATTTATGCTATTTTCTTTCTTTACCCATATCATATATAGGCAATGACTTCTCTTTTGCCCTAGACTAGCCTTCCATACAGACGTTTTTCAACTTTATCATCTCGGCTTTTAGGTGTTAACTGCTGAACAAGGAGATTTCCACATTGATTTCTAGAAAACCCAACCTAATGTCAGAGTTTTCAGACCACTCAACGGTAACTACAACCCAACGGACAAGAGACGTTTGTCCTCAGATAACACCCCGGAAGGCTTAAAAACCTTTCCGAAGCATAGAAGTGCTGAGTAAATACCACTAGCGGTCACCAATCCAAGGTATCACCTAGCAGTACGTTGCTTAACACTTTGATCGGTTAAAAAACACTGGGAATTTGACCGGTTCTAATAGAAGACAGTCGCAGGCACCATGTGTACGAATGAACTTGACTTTCTGCGAGTTTTTTGAGAGCAAGCAAATCTGTCAAGTAGTAAAAATACTATGTATTTCAAGAGTACACTTTTTTAAATTTCAGAGTATTATTTCTACTTTATATAGATCTAGCGTTTGACCACTATCTCACTTGAACGGTCAGTGACGATGTGGTCGAAGATGTTATCACGCTAAACCTTGAATGCTCACAGGCTCTCAAGGACTGCTGCCTGATTACACTATGTGTTTGGTGACAGTTTTTCAGCTAGCAAGCCGGGAACTCGAAAGCTGAAGCTTCGCCTTTCAATTTAAGCCCTCACCGAAAGCTTAAGCGGTTGGTGGGTATCGAGCCAGCGTCTGTCAGTTTGACATCCGACTCTCCCACCGCTGAGCTTAGATAATGATTGCGATATATAGAGCGATGATGCTTCTATATATCGCATCATCATCTAAGCCATAGGACGTCCACTGCTAGACATAAGCCTCCCCCATTGATTACGACAAGGACGGGTTGGAAGCGGGAATATATATCCCATTAATAATGTTATTCTTCATTAGGTATTGTTTCTTTCGATTTCTATCTTATGTATAGGAACGATCCATTATTAGCTACAATACGTAATCTGCTCTAGGTAGGTGTCTACATACCTTTATATATAGTACTCGTAAGTGATCTTCAACAGGTTCCTTCAGTTCCGTGTTGTCTAGTCGCACGTCGGTGCGTCAGACATCTTATTACGTCGCTGGAGAATGTGGCATTAGTATAGGAAAGCGACTGTTTTTGCAAGTAAATCCTACTAATGTTATAAGCGCGAAAGTTTGTATGGATGTATAGATGTTTGTTACTCTTTCACACTAAGACGGCTGGACGGAATTGGATGAAATTTGTAATGAGATACTTTAGGTCCCGGAATAACACATAGGCTACTCTCGTCATCATCAATCATGATCACGCGGGTCAAACCGCAGGCCGAGCTAGTAATAAAAAAAATGCTGCGTAGTGCATATGTCATATTGACTTATTAGTTACATGTGAGAGTACCCTAATTCCATGTCGGTATTATACCATTTGCGAGAAACTGTTCTTATCGCTATTGTACAATCCACTAGCTTAACCTGCGGCTTCGCGTGCGTCAATAGGCATTTTTCATTCAACTACCGAACACTCACTAGAATGGAATGATCTTTTTTTATGTATAAAGTTAACCCCTTTGATAATGTTATTAAGCTATGTCTGGGATATATAAAATTCCTGACACAACTAGTTACATGCAATGTGAAACGTATAGTAAATAAGTGAAAGCGTTATAAACTCACATTTGCATAATAAATACGTTATTGTTATTGTACAAGTTTAAATGTACTTATCAACATTATTAGTCTAGATATAAATGAGAACATTGAACCCGCGACAAGTATAATGGAACATATTAAACAAAAGCATAACACGAAGGTAATTGTTGGCATAGGGAAATAGTAGAATGATTTATGGTACGTAGGTACGTATATGTTGTAAAGAACCATAATTTTAAAAAACAGGTTTCTCACGGACCCCCACTTTATGTAATTAATAAAAGTTATGATAATAGTTTTCAACTTTAGAGAGTAAGAAATAAATCTTGACTTCCAAATTGATAAAACTCGACTTCTGAACCGATGATAACCCTGTGGTTGTGATGATAGAGATCCGCTGCTTCGAGCCCCATCTCGGGCTTTAGTCGTAACATCCACATTATAGGCAACACATTAACACAGTATCTACTTTTTTAAGTTTGTATGCTAATTTTGAAGGGTTATGTACCAAACAAGTATTTTTTTATTTAAACTCAATGAAATGGGTGTGTTTTGCTACTAAGAAGTAACTAGGTAGGTATGTTTCGTATTTTGGTCATTGAAACATTTTTACATATAAACCATCGCCTAAGCCTTCAAAATTAGCCCACCAACTAAAAGAAGTAGTTACATACGAATTTAAATTAAGAACCATTGAATGAGTGACATTGTTGTTTTAACTTACTCGTTTTTTCATAGAAAATATATGGGAATGTTTTTTTTTTAATACTGCCAAAACTTACGATTTGATTTGGTATGTTACTTTGGGAAATATGTTCCTAGTTAGAAATAGAGTCGATTAAGACCAACTTGTTTTTTTTGACAATGGTCATTTTTTGGGCGAAACACACTTATTTTCAAAAAACTAAAAATGGCAATATATTTTTCTTCAAAATGAAATAGGAGGTTCCTAAGAACTAAACCTTCTAACTACAAAAGAAAAGGTACCCCTGTAACGCGGTAACCCTGAAGGGGCCAAAAATTTGCCCCACCCTGTATATATATTTTTGCTTTTTTAGGTCATTTCGTAACCAAACATAAAGAAAAAAAATATCAAACAGGAATCAACTATAACAATGAAACCTTATATAGACGCCCAGTTACAACCAAGTTTCAGATGTTTATATAAACATTGCGAAACGACTTCCACATTTGTATGGATTCCAAGATAAATTTTCTTCTGAGACGCTTCGAGAGTTGCAAAAGAGTCTGAAAGTTTTTTCTTTAAAAACTTTCGACTTCTTCAAGTTCAATAAAACACGTGAACGACTGGTGACCCAACAGTGCAAGTCAAGGGCTGTGCTTTGACGAAGCCTCAAAACATCGCAGTCACGTTGTTTTTACGGATAAATGGCCCTACTATGTTAATCTCGTTAATAGTTTACATAAAATGTATTTTTTAATCATTTTACTTAAAAGGCATTTTTTAATCATTAACATGAACTAGCTACTAACGTGCCTGTAACTTTTTACCAAGCGGTGCGCACCAAAGTTTTCCATGATTACCCGAAATTTGCGGCATAGAACTGCACTTACCACAAGACCAGGTTCTGTATTATTTGCTAGAAATATCGTGTATGATAAGTACACTTCTGACATTAATTCAGCCATTCGCATCAAACATATATCCTGTAATTCTTATGTTTATAGTGTTCGAAAGGTTCACACCGTAATCTTTAGACTACTGCACGCATGCTGTTATTATACACACGCGCCCGCGGTGTGCCTACAGGGGCGCATGCGTATGACGACAACGGGGAGCGAGAGAGGTGAGGGCGGAGGGGGCGCGAATAAAATTGGAACATAAATTTGACGAGATGAGATTTGACACGAATGCGCCCGCGCCTCCCGCACCTTTCTCACTCCTCGTTAACTTTATACCCCCGCGTCCCTGTATCCCGCAGGTGAACACTCATTAAATCGGTCGGCTTATACTCGTAGTAGATTGCATAATTGTTATTGTATCAATTAAAGTATTGTAATTAGTTAGCGGTATTTTTTGATTACCACGCTTTTATTCGCCTTTTACATAAACAGAGAGATAGCAATATAATTATCGATTGCCTATATCGCCTATGACGGAGGGAGCTTTTCCTCTTACTAAACATAATTCTCTTGATAAATGTAATACCTTATTCATATATTAGTCTTGAAGTCATAACTTGAGATCGACTTCACCGATTTCATTTAGTTATTTTTTAAAGTCTATTTAGTATTCTAATACTTTCTTTTTTTTTACAAAGAGAAAAAGTAAGAAAATTTAACGGAAAATGGGAAAAACTCTTGAAAGTTTTTGGTAATCCAGGCGGGTTAACCCGCAGTGCCAACAATTTCAAAATATAATCCAAACTTGATTGGTAACATAACTAAAAACCACAAAAAAAACAGCTTTTCGTCTTCCATTCCGTTCACTAAAGATCTAAGATAATCACGTGTTACACGTGGCTACTCATTATATAATAAACATATTAATAGAAATGACGGCAAACATATTAAAAAACTAATTAATTAATTAATTAACAGATACGTGAGACGCTAGATTGCGGATATCCATTCCAATGACATAGCGACGTTCCGCCTGAAAAAGGCAAATTCCTGCAGTCGACCAGTCAAGATCAAGATCAGACTAAGGACACCATAGTAATGAGTGGACAGAAACATAAAAACACAAACCTATTATATTTATTTGCTACTAGCTGCGCCTCGCGGTTTTACTCGCGTGCACTACGTTTTTCCCGCTAGCACAGTTTTCCCACGGGAACCACACTTTGTCCAGGACAAAAAGAAGCTTATGTCCTCCTCCAAGGTCTCATTTATCTTTATATCAAATTGGTCAAGTCGTTCACGTGTGATGACCTGACCAAGGGAAATAGCGATTTGTTTTTATTTTATATAGATAATATAATAATAGATAATATGACGCTTAACTAGCAACCTGACGTTAAGCGCATCAGTTAAAAACATCATTGTCAAAGAGTTGGTCTTTGGCATTGTACTTCGCTTGTTTATGTAGCATTATTTAGAATAATCCGTACCATATTTTCATTAGTTACAGTAGCTTGGTGGTGTGGTGATGATTAATAATGATGAAAAGTAGCTTATGTGCTATTCCGGGGCCCGTAGTATCTACATACCAAATTTCATCCAAATCTGTCCAGCCGTTCTGGCGTGATTGAGTAGCAAACATCCATCCATCCAAACTTTCACATTTATCATATTAGTGGGACAGCAACTGTGTGGATATGAAAAAATATACATCATTAATTGTGAGTGTTTTCTCTACCTCAGTACGAACGATTTGAATCCAAAGCAACTTGGATTCAAATCGTTTTTTGACTATTGCCATACTAGTCTACCACCGCCGTTCCGGTATGCTAGTTATACCGGAACGGCGGTGCTAGACTAGTATAGTACACTGCCATAATTATTAGAAGGGTATACCACTCACTAATATTTTTTTAGTTAACGGGCCGATGCCTTTATGAAAATAAAATACTAATAACTAATTAAAATCACTCCACTTGCTATTGTCAACCTATAGATAACTCAAATGCTCTAACCCGCTACCAGTTGGCAGCGTGCCCAGAATGCTAGCAGCATTGCCACGTTCACTCGCAATACTGATCAGTTGCTCCAAATATGGAGTCATATGATTGTACGCAAATAAGACAAACTGTTTACTTTGATATAATACCCAATCAAATGTCACCACCCATTGAGTATGACTGAAGTAATAATACTAAATAAATGAAATATTTGGTATTGTGTAATTAATATACTCAAAAACTACTACAATAAGTCTAATTTCAGACTTATTTCACTTGTGAATGAATTGAAGAAGCAGATAGTGTTGAACTAAATGTGCCAATTTATCTAAGCATTAGAAAAACAAATGATTTCTGTCCATAGCTGCCTTATAATCTACTGAATTAGGGTTTGATATGGTTTTGTATATGTTGTAATTAAGTTTTAATTAAACATGGGTGTATTTTAAGTGATAGGCACACTTAAAATATACCCATGTTTAATTACAACTGCAGTTCTAGGTATGGCAGTGGTCAAACATATAGACTTATCGAATCGTCATCATCTCACAGAAATCACGTACACCACTGGTGTTAGGCCTTTCCATTGATCTCGACATGGATCGGCTGGAATCAGTTCCCATTCAGCCATTTCTTGCGAGTTTGGTTGTCTGTCCAGGTTGGACATCTTATGCTACATTTTTTTTTTCACACACTCATACCCCCGCACTAAGATACCCTGTTTCACGGGAGGCATAGACACACACAATCACAATACACAAACATCCAAGACCCGAGAACAAACATCTTTGTTCATCACAGAAATGTTTGCCCCGGCCGGGATTCGAACCCGGGGTCGCGGTTCCTAAGTCAGTGTCGCTGATCACTGAGCCACGACGACCGTCACGACCACATTTGCATGGCCATGGTCCATACTCCATAACCTTTCCACTGACAGCGGCATCAATGTTACGAGATTAATGTGTCCTGCCATTTTAACAAGCTAAACATAGCTCTTAAGACCTATTGTTAATAGTAATGAACTTCCTTAGAATAAAGCGCCTATCAATAATAGTAACACATTTTCAATGACAAATTTCCGCATAGTATTTTGTTTACAGCAGCAAAGAAGTTAAAATACAAGTAAATCACAAGTAAATGTTTTTAGGAGAGGTATACGATATAGACTTAGAGTTATCATTCTAAGGATACAGATATCTCTTTTTTATATTTTATTGCTCGAGCTTGGCCACTGTCTCACCTGATGTCAAGTGACGACGTGGTTTAAGATTAAACACGCGAGCCTAGAAGGTACCAACTTACTTGCTGTGACTTAAAGGCTTCAGGATTATTACCCTTGTTATAATAATATTATAACTCTACGCTTTTAATCGACTTTAGAAAGGAAGAGATTTCCAAATGCATTTTTTATTTTTGCTACACCACAAGTGGAGTTTGAAAGAAATATCGTATTTTATAGTACGCTTTCGGATGGGTCCCATAAAAATTTAATTATAATCAGATCAGTAGTTCATTGAATTTTTAGAAATTACAATTGTCTTCAGTGTATAATAATAAAGATTTTAGTTTTTGAACTAATAATTCGTATTTTTATTTCATCATTTAATGAGTGCTGCAAGGTATATTTATTAATACACTCTAAACAGATGTTCCAATATCTCACCTGATGTTATGATGATGCGGTATTCGTTGGATAACGCCTGCCTAGAAGATGTATATAATGGGAGAAGCTACGTCCAATCATATCGTATATATATCGGGAAGCAACAGGTCTATATACTGGGAAGCAACAGGTGGTATCCCTCTATGTTAGAAGGAAACTCCAATGTAGGACTGTATGTATATAGGGATTTGTATTAGTAGTATGGAGTTTCTAATATCCGCTTACTACAGACTAACTACCACCCTTAATTAGTTATGAAATATGTCAACACGTATCACCATAGTGTGTAGGCAGGTGACTTTTTCCTAGTCTAGCGTGAATCCACTTTTCACCAAGTTGTCACTGACTATCAACTATAGTCAAACACTAAAGTTGTTATTTTTACTAAAAATATATTATATCTACAATTGGTTTTGTTTTTATGTATGTGTTAAGAAAGAAAGCTGGAAAAAATCGAAGATGTAACTATGTTCTAATTAATATTAATCGTTAAGATAATATTATAAACGTCACAATATTCATGAATTTATATATATGAGCTGCGTCCCGTGGTTTTACCTGCGTGGACTACGATTGCCCCGTTACCGTTCATCGAGAATATTCTAATTTCTTGCGAAATTATCTTAATTTTTCCTTCCGTAAGAACAATGTTTTATAAAATCGGTTAATATGTTCTTGGTAAATATTAAAAATGGTAATTAAAAATAAAATGGTTCTTAAGTTGTGGCATGACCAAGGGAATCACGGATCCATTTTTATATAGATTAATGTTACCCAAATCTCAAAAAACAATGTCACTCTGGTTCTGCAGAATGTATCTCAAACCAAAACGCCACGTAGTATGCGGTGTGTAACGTAAAAGAAAACATTTAATATTTACGGTGTAATGCCAGTTTTTGCTAGGATTTACATTCTAGAAGGTGTTTTGTTTCTGGTGTTGATAACAGAGTGTGGACAACCGTATCAGAGAACTGATAAACTGCACTGCAAAACTTGGACTGCAAGATTTTTTCTATATGTTTTGTAATGACAACACACTGTATAATTCGGAGAAAATGTCGAATGAGATCAAATAATGAACGCATGCGTGATCTTTAAGTTCGTTCATTACGGGATGGTTTCCATACATACCAAATTGTTACGCAATTGACTGGACCCGGCCGGTTTGTTCGGTTGCCTACCTGGCAATTATTATATCAGTGCGTCGTGACCTACCTCCGCCGTTATCAGACTCATCCACGAAATTAGCTAACGATCAATATGTCTGGACATTTTCCTGTATAGATAATTATCCTTTCGATAGTTCGATTCCCTTACCAGTGTTACACAAAAGCGATATTTTCATGGGAAATCTTTTAGATTACTAATTTCCGATCGAGAAACTGCTAAATTTTGTAAATTACATTGCTTTTTATTTGTCGCGTATTGATCATTTAGAGTGCTTATCGGTGTAAAAAAAATTATATAGAAAATTGTGAAAATAATACAAACACTCGAAGTCGATAGTGAAGTGTGTTTTAATCTCACATTCATGTAGTAGGGGTCTCGAAACATTCTCTAACATATAAAAGCGAGCAATTCGGACGCTGCGGCATATAATTCTTGAGGTTCGTTTCAACAAGAACAGTCGCGACAACTCCGCAGATCTGTGGTTTTTCTCCCAAGCATCATGGCTCCCCGTCTTGCTGTGAGTATACAACATAACATCACACGAGAAAGTGAATTAGTTCCGGTTTTCATAGCTTACATTTGCACACATATTTGCTGAGCAATTCATATCATCTGTGTAATTTAAGAAATTATAAATCATTAGTTATTTAATACCGTGTTTCATCAATCCAAATTATCGTTTGATTTATTAATACAGTGACTTTATTATTTTATTTTTGTGGTTCGCGGTAATTTTTCCCGTGTGTTTAAAAACATTGTCGGTGTAATTAAATTAAAATTTAAAACATGACGATTAAATAAAATCAAAACGTTTGCGTTAAACGAGATTAAACGTGTTGGGAATGGGTTGCATGTTAAAACGATGCACTTTGGTTCATAATGGAAAAACGTGACCGCGTATAAAAAAATGTCTCGGGCATTGCAATAGGGCTTTGGCATAAACTTATAGGTTCAACAAGAAAGTGATTAAAAGTGGTGTTTGTGTGTGGGGTACATATTATGCCCCATATATATTGTAATGTAGAAGTAAAAGGCATGGTATTGGCGGAAAAATAAAAAATAATAAAATATTGGAAAACAATAGCCGATATCAGAAAGCTGGTTTTTGTTTATTTTTAATCCATGTTTTTTTTGTAATACTTCATTTCCTTAATTCGTTTAATGAACTCAAAATTAATACAAAATAAGCTACAAGTTCGATTAAAATAAATCAATAGTTATAATTAATTATTTGTTTGATTAATATTACAAATTATAATAAAACGGTTAAATGTATAGATAGACTTCCTGATAGATAATAAAAACCAATCAACTTAGTAGTATCTGCACGTTTTCAATAAATTGGGATATTTTTATCCTCGGACATTATTATTTGCGGTGGCTGAAAGGTATAATATAAATTCATATTGATAATAAGTAACGTAATCAATTTTCTTTTTTTTTCAAATGCCTTTATTAAAATAAAACACTAATTACAATACTGCAGCTATTACAATAACATTTGAGCAATCCACTAGCTATTGGTAGCCTATAGATAACTCAAATGTTCTAACCCGCTACTGGCTGGCAGCGTGCCCAGAATGCTAGCAGCATTGCCACGTTGAATTGCAATGGTGATTCGTTGACCCAAATATGTGCCAGCATTTTGGTCACGCGTCGCGTAATCAATTACTTTACATTTTCAGTCCAGAAAATAAAAAGAAAACGTATTTATTACAATTTTGCAAATAATTGGTTGGGATTTATATGCAAAGAAGTAGGTTCACGTTAAACTATATAAATATTACTTCAAAAGATTAGATTATTTCCGCTATATGAATAGGTTTCCCATAAAGTAATCTGAATATATGTTATCTAATACTATAAGATAGGGTATAACATATAAGGTTAGGTTTATGTTAGGGTATAAGGTATTACATAATAATACTGAATTAATAAAAATTATAGTGAAATATAAACTTGTAACTTTTAGTTTTATTTTTTTTATTGTATTACAGTTAAGATTTTGGAGATATAAATCTCTTATAAATGTAATCGAATATTGAATATTTAAAGCTGAAGAGTTTGTTTCGTTGAACGCGCTAACCTCAGAAACTAAGAGATGAATTTGAGAAATTCTTTTGCGATTTTAGTGTTATTCTATTTGCCGAAGAAGGTTTAAGGTTATATAATATCACGCTATAACTAATAGGAGCGGAGCATAAACGAAAAAATTTTCAAAACAGAAAAAAATATTACTCATATTAACTATTCCACGCAAACGAAGTCGCGGGCATAAGCTATTTAAAAATAAAACATAAGGGTGAAGGTAAAGGAACTGTGTATCTATACATAAAACTGTTATTAATACAACACATGAAAATAATCCGTAAAAATAACTCACACTTTATATTTTTTGCTAGAGAATCAATATAATTTATATGCGTTTAAAATGGTTCCATAATTCAATTATATATCACTAGTTGCGCCCCGCTGTTTTACCCGCGTGGTGATGGTGATGATTAAAATAAGCCTATGTGTTAATCCAGGCTATCTTCATACCAAATTTCATTGAAATCGGTGTGGCCGTTTGAGCGTAAAGACGTAACAAACATACACACATACACACACATTTTCGCATTTATAATATTAGTAGGATCAGTATGAGTATAAGATATTTTTATTAAATAATCCCAAATTAGAACCTCGCTACTTCTTAGGTTATTTCTATATTAAACAAGTCGTCGAAAAATGGTTTGCAACTTTTGAAGATAACTTACCTAGGAACATTTTTTTGAATTCTATAGATGAAAATAATGAATGAAAATGTATAATTATAAAGCTAGCGGAAACACGTAGATTAAAATTTTTATCATTACTTTTCATGAAAGTCTGGGCTACTCACAAAAAAACTACAGTTTAGTTTCTTGAAGTAAAAAGTACTAAATGTCATGCTAATCCTTTCAGCCAATTTCGTGCCTAACGTGGTATCGAAAAGCTATCGAAATTTCACGTGGTAACAAATACACTAAGGCGTAGATTTCTCTGCCAACTATTCACTGATTTTGAAGTTTATTTTTACACATTCGTTCGCATATTATACATTTTTTTTTTGTATTTAACAATGAAAACTAGAAATGTATAATAAAATAATAATGCAGCATAAAGCAGCTAAAAGAATAGTTACAAGTGGCTTGCATCTATGATCTCGGCTTTCGGGTCCTGACCCCCAGTTTAGAACTACGCCTTCATCCCCTGGCTCAGTGATTACGAAGGGTGCATGAATAGGCTGACACAAGTAGATACTCCTTTCATATAGTCTAGTCGTGATAAATAGCGAGTTCAAATCAAATATCGACAAAAATATGCATTTATATTTAAGACACCTTATAAATTAACAGTATTAAAGAAATATTAACTTTATATAAACGATTTTATAAACACATATAGTACATTGTGTACAAAATATCTAATGCAGAAATAACGTAACCTATGAACGATTAATCTACGTCCAGACAAATAACTCATTAATTCAGAACACGTATAATTCGCTTAATTGCAGGCTTACATAATACAGCTTAACCGGTGCCGAAAGATCCGATATCAAAGTCATGTTAACTTAAGCCCCGGTTACATAAGCGAGTGCAGCAATCGAGTCGCTACATAAGCGGACATTCCACTTCTTCACTCGGAACAAGAGGCTTAGCTTAGTGTTAGGCGAAACAACACTTTCATCCATAACACACGAGCTCACAAACTAAATGCATCCGCAATCTAAAATTATCAGTTGATTTAAAATCAGAGTTTGTAGAAGGGGGATAGGACGCGTTTTCCCCTTTATTATAATGGTGGTTATGATTTTAATTTCTATGCAAATATTAGTGAGGGTTATGCAATGCTTTATAAAACGATTTATTGTAGTCGTCTGGTTTTAGTGAGTGGCAAATTTAGTGACGACTAATTTAGCAACCTAAAGATATAAAATATATTTTTTTACACATTACGTATGTCCTACTGGTGTGATACGGGCCTTTCTCTCAGAGAGGAGAGGGTCACAACGTACCACGCTGGGCAATGCGGGGTGGCGGATAGGCTAGTGGCCAGCTCCTCCGACACTGCCTGACGACGGCTATCCTAATCCAACAACTCCGAGACGGCTAAACGTGCCCTCCGAAACAAGGCAGCGCTCGGTCGAAAATTCTACTAGCGGTCAACCGTTCACATTATTATTCTAACAAAAGTTGAGCTCATTTCTATGTCGAAATATTTTTTTTTTCTATTTTGCATATTATTATTTAGATTACATATGCCTCTCCCATAGATTTCCAGAAGGGCCGGTTGGAAGCGGCTCGTATCCAGCCTTAAGATTAAGATTATACATAAATAATTTCTATGATAAGATTAAAAGGAAGTAGTAAATCTTTCGCCAATCCATATATACAAAATATGCGCTGTTTGGTGTACTCTTGTTATTTCAATGTCAAACGAAAGGGTCACCTAAAACTCAGGGCATACCATTGTACCAGCGTCACGTATCGCATGATGAGCTCAGTTCATTAAGTTCATTTTAGAATAAATAAATTATTTTAAGTTTGAATCAGCGCCCTATTATCAACTAACTTTTATTTCCTTTATTATTTCAGCTGTGCAGTATTTTAGTCGCTAGCGTTGGCTTCTGCTTAGCGACATTCGGAACCGAACAGTTAGTATTATGACGCTCCTTTATTATTTCTAAATTTCTCCACATTGCATCGTTTGGATAATTTACACGATTACAAGATTTGTTACGGTATACGAGTCTTGCAGAACCACAAAAACGATGTACTTGGAGCAATTTAACCGAGGTTTCTATAAGAGATTCCCACGCGTCTCTTTATTGCGGTAAATGGTGAAAATCAGCCTATTGTAATTTAATGATAGATCTGTCCTTACTGTGTTTTCACTGACATCTTATTTGTCACAAGTGCTGCTACTGCGATCTATTGTTGCTGTTGGAATTCATTTGTTTATATCGTATAAAATGATGCAAAACATGTAATGATATCATTATGCTATGCTACTGCGCTTGAAGGATATGTGATTAATATGTTTTTGTTTTGTTGCAGTGTCCACATACGGGTTCATATCCCAGAACACCACCATCCTTCAAAGGAAATTATTGTACATGAGGATATCGGCGGTGGATATGGGGGTGGCTACGGGGGTGGCTACGGAGGAGGAGGAGGAGGCGGGGGTCGAGGAAACTTTGCCGAATATTTGCACGGTGGTTTTGTGGAGCACTTGAAAGAAGGCCATGGCGGTGGCGGCGGCGGTGGCGACGGTCATGGATATAATATTGGTAGTAATCACGGTAGCAGTAGCTTTGGCGGCGACCACGTAGAAATTCATAGCGGCGGTGACTTTGGAGGCGGTCACGGAGCTGAACACGGTGGCAGCGACTTCGGTGGCGGACATGCGGGTTACAATCTAGGAGGCGGAGGTGGAAATATTGGCCACAGTTTCGGTGGCAGTGTTGGAGGTAGTTACGATTTAGGCGGTCACGGAGGAGGTGGATTCGGAGGCGGCCATGTAGACAGTTTTGGAGGAGGTCACGATCACGGAAGCGGTGGATTCAGCGGCAGTTTCGGTGGCGGTTTTAATGGACACGGACACGATAACAGCATTGGCGGAGGTTTTGGAGGTCATGACCATGGTCATGGTGGTAGTGGTGGTTTCTCCGGATACTCTTCTGGCACCCACGATAGTTATAGCGTAGGTGGCGGAGGAGGTGGTAGTTACAATGTAGCATCAAATAGTCACGGTGCAGGACTTGAGGACTTCGGAAGTCACGATAGCTATAGCGTCGGTGGGCACGGAGGCAGTGGCGGCGGAGGTGGACATGGCGGTTTCAGCGGCCTTAGTAGTTATGACGCAATAGGCGGGGGTCATGGCGGCGGTGATAGTTATAGCGTAGGAGGAGGTTTCGGAGGCGGCCATGGAGGTGGCCACGGGGGAGATAGCTACAGCTTGGTAGGAAGTGAGCATGGCTCTGGTGGACACGGCGGTGGACACGGGAGCTTCGGAGGACACGGAGGCTTCAGCGGTGGTGGAGACAGCTACACCAACGCCATCACAGCCGGCCATGGTGGAGGTCCGTACAAATAATTAACATGTTGCATGAGTGTCGTATTTCGTTGTACTAAATGTCGCCTACTAAGTCATATCATCTTAATAAGTTATAATAAAGTACAAGTTATAAGTGTTTTGTTATAGATAGATTGTAGTTTAAGTTATTGTTGTTTTTTTTGTAAGTAAAATTATTTAATATATCTTTGTTTTTTTTATTTTCTTTATATTTAGTTACTTTAATTCATTTAGCTAATGTGTACTAGTAGTTATTGCGCTTCTTGAATTTATTTTAACTTTTTCAATACGAGGTTTTTTTATAAACGTGTTGGCAATTCCAAAAAGCAGAGTATTGGCAGGTTGGCAAGTAGATAGCTGAAACAGAGTTTTCAGATTGTTTGGGACTTTTGACACGGCACAATGACTACTGTCCTTCAAAGTATCGATCAGTTGAAAATGCCAGATGATATATAGTACAAGCAAATTCTCTTTTGACATTACTTACTTCCAGATTCAAGAACAGGTACAGAGAACGTATAAGAAGTACATAGTAAAGATACAGTCCACATATAAAAAAAAATCCTTAGCCACATACCAATAATGATTACAATCACGGGCTTTCCATGATATAGGTCTATCGTAATCCCACCTTCGACCATATCGTCACTGACTCTCAAGTGATATAATGTTAAAATTCTACACCTATCAATGCGTAAGTCATAAAATAGATACGGTATTTTTTACGTATGGGGTATTGTGTAATACGTATTTTATAATTATATTTTGTTATTAAAACTGACGTGGTTTTGAGACATTATCAATGTATAAAACACGGGAGTTACTCACGTAATAAGTCAGAGTGTTCCGACTATAGTTTCAACCACATTCGGTGGTCTTTTTCAAGGAGAATACGGGACGCTCGCGGACGCGGTCGCGATTTGCCTAGTTTATGCCTAATTATATTTTGGCTATTAAGGCAGGTTTTATCGTTCTTAATGATTTTATTTTTCACAAAATTGCACCCTCAGCCCAGTCACAACCTTATAAAAATGCTTGGAGCGTTTAGTTGCCAAACTTATGCATCAGGCAAATCAATGTCTAAAATTTGAAAAGTATTGTAATTAGAAATGGCCATCTAAGTGAACTCGGCCAGTGCCGTGAGACAGAATACGTAGTAGTATGCATCCGTGAGAATATTACTGGCTCGATTCAAAGATGTAGAAATTAATAATTCCATCCATACTCCATGAACACTTTCTTAACTCATTGTTGATGTTATTATCTGAAGGAAAAAAATACTAATGAATAATTACAATACTCTACTTTCTTTTTATACTTTATTGTATAAAAAACTACAGTATTGTATTTATTCATCATTAGTTTTCGGTAAAATCTAGCGTTTGACCACTATCTCACTTGATGGTTAGTGACGATGTGGTCGAAGATGTTATCTAGACCTAGAATACTCACTGGCTCGCAAGGACTGCTGCCTGAACACACTATGTGTTTGGTGACAGTTTTTCAAACTTTAGGGTTGCTAGCCAGGCGGGCATTCGAAAGTACCTACATGCTGGAGATTTGATAACGTTACCTTCACCGGAAGCTCAAGCTGTTGAACCGGATCGAACCGGTGTCCGTCAGATTGACAGCCGACGCTGCTCCCGCTGAGCTATCATCGCTTCAAAACTAGCTACTACAACTAGCTATTGTCAGCCTATAGACAGGATAGTATAATAGATGTATGTTGACGCCCAACTCTTTAGTTTGACGTTAAGTTTGTAGACAAGTTGAATATTTTGATTTTCAATGCATGCAAGCAATGTAGCTTACATTGCGTCATAAGGATACCAATAAGATCTTTATACCAAACATTTTTTAAATATTTTAATAGGGCGATGCCTACATTAAAATAAAATCCTATTAAATAATTACAATAGTATAGCTACTTCAAAAACGTTTGAGCAATCAATAGCTATTGTCAGATTAAAGATAACTCAAATGCTCGGATCTACGTGCCCGGAATGCTAGCAGCATTGCCACGTTGATTTGCAAAATTAAAAGCCTAAATATATGGTTTAAAAGCAAATTTGACTGTTGCTTCTTTTCCACGCTTTCCCCTAAATAGCGCTACTTCTTCTTCTCAGCACTTAAACATCCACTGCTGGACATATGCCTCCCCCGTATAGGGGGGATTTGCCAATACTCGCCACGCTTGGCAGGCGGGTTGGCGAGCGCAGTATGATTTCCGATCCTCAGAAGGCGTTGCTGCCCACCTTCTGGTACGTGATCCCTTAGCCGACTCTTACGGCACCCACGGGAAGAGATGGGGGAGTACTATTCTAGGCCGGTACCGCTACATAATACGATAGCGCTACTAACGTTCCGAATCTCAAGATACATGCCAGATGATTCCGAAATTGATGGTATGGTGTATATTCGATAGTGACTCTTTTCAAGCCAATTAATAAAGTCTACCCACTCAAGTTAATCTCTATCCAATGCGCTGATATCAAATAATAATTATATTGCTATGGGACAAAAGAGGCAAGAGAGTGAGATCACGTGTTTCCATATGTACTATGATTATTAGATAAACTACTATTTTAAATAACCGGGGACAGTATGATTTTCGATCCTCAGAACGCGCTGCTGCCCACCTTCTGGTACGTAATCCCTTAGCCGACTCTTACGGCACCCGCGGGAAGAGATCGGGGAGTACTATTCTAGGCCGGTACCACAACGGCATCCAAGCATTTTTGTCTTCTAAATAACTTCTTTAAAACACGGTATGTTTTTTTTATAGTAAAAAACATTTTTGAATTTAATTGACATTGAGTTAGCAGAAGAAAATTACATCAATCTTTATGGAAATAAAATTAATAATTATTTTTTTAAGAAAATTGGAAAATCATGCTTTGGTAGAAGATAAGCGAACTATAAAATAGAAACGCTAATCCTTGGCGAGCATAATGGAATTACTGCATAGTTATTGGTCCTTGAGAAGTATGCAAAGTTTCAAATTAATCCAAGGTTCTGAAGGGCTGAAAATTATGTTCACCGTTTCCGTTACTTAGATTAAATGTTATAAGGGTCGCAATTTTTTTTGATAATATAATATAGCTTATGTCACCCGGGGATAGTGTAGCTTCCAAACAGAGAAACAAACAATCAAACCTTTCCTCTTTATAATATTAGTATAAATGTGCTACTGTTCATTCTTTATATAACAAGTGATAGTTATTATCCACTCATACAAGTCGGCGCAAGCGCAACTTGCCCTTTCCCTTCCGCGATCTAATTTCCTATAACAACTGACATAATAATTTACAAAATTTAAAGAATACGAAAATCCCGTCAATTTCGAAGACTAACTTGTACAATTACTTAATCAAATAAAGTGTGTAACACTTCGCAAGCACTTCCATTGTAAAAATTAGATAGTATTTTTTCTAGCCTTTTTTAGTTTGCGGCTGTAGACGTCTATGTCTATATTAGAATTGACTAAATGCTGTTTGCCTCATGGGGCATTTACGACGTCACCGGACTTTTGGCGAGTGTAGAGGGCACTCAGTCGGTTGCGGGTTGAGGTGAGGGGGTAGCGACTAGCGCAAGGGCACCTCAAAGGTTCGGACCTCGGCTTGGGCTATCGCCTAAACGAGGTAGCGTCTGTGTGTGTGGACGTGGCGGACTAAGGCGCGGCCTATCGGTTGGTGAAACGGTTGGAGAACTACTACTTATCTACTTAGACTGGCAACAGCTAGTGGTTTGCTCAAATGTTTTTGTAGGAGCTGTAGTTATCTGTTCGTAGTGTTTTCTTAAAACAAGTAGAATCTCAGATATATCTATATTGGATCCTGGCATGATATTGACTTATTATATTTTACAATAAAAACCAAGATAAAATTTCCAGAAAAATATTTATGTAAGTTTGTGCGTTAATAAAAAAGCCTGCTGGTCGCCATGTTCTTCGTTGGACTCAGTGTGAATTTTGTTATTTGGTTAGCCTTAGCAAAAGGGTAATATCTTGACGGTCGCCGTGGCGCAATGGTTAATGTCATTAACATGACTTCTGTGTCTCCGGGATCTTGGGTTCGAATCCCAGCAGGGGCAAACATTTGTACGATGATTGTAGATGTTTGTCCCGGATCTTGGATGTTTGTGTGCTGTGATTGCGTGTGTCCATGCCTCCCGCGATACAGGGAATCCTAGTGCGGGGGTCTGAGTGTGATGAAAAAAAATCTAATGCTGTCTATCAATATGCTATTTAGTTTCTGATTAAATATATTTTCAGTCATTTCATGCGTGAATATAGTGTAGTCGATCTAAGAGCCAATCCTGTCACTTGAAATATTCGCTGCCGCGATTCATTTATTTTTCGGGATAACATTTCTAAAGTGCAATAGAGGCTCAGTTTTAAGTAAGCAAAATAAGCAAACCAAATAGGAACATATTGTCCATCTGTAGCGATGGTGGACATCAATATGTTTATGTCTTGCTAGTACCACTTGGTTTGACCGGTTATAGCGAATAGACTGGAAATTTATAAATTAATTAAAATATTGACGACGAACATAGAATATCAAGCACATAAACATGGCAATACGAAATTGAGTTTCTAAAAGAATCGAATAGAAGTAGTCAAGTTGATTACAATGCTAGATAATATAAAGAAACCTCATAGGGTCTACCTCAATTGTTGTCATCTATCTGTAGACTGCAAAAGCCCCTTGTTTCACTAATAATATTCTTTTTTCCTTTTCAGGAAATGTTTTTTTCTTCATTATGGGAAAGAATACAAAAATAACGCATTATATTGAACCCGAAAAAAGAATGGATGCCACCGCGGTAACTAAATTGAAACAAATCACTGAGACATTTAGTTCTCTTCGTCGTAGACAATATTCAGAAACTACAGTTACACCTCAATCAACAAACCAAATCGATAATACTATAGAGCCACTAACTATTGGGCCTATCGAAACCAACTTAATACCGCCTTACGCGTCTGAAGCAACGACTCAAGCAATTATGTATTGCGATCCTGTAACTGAAATTGCTACTCCAGAAACTACAACATACGTACCGGAGTTATACGAGGAATCAGATTTGCCAGAAAAACTAGAAAAGATGAGGAAAGCAGTTCAATACATAGTAGATTCTAAAAAACCTGACGTGAAATTACATGAACATCGTAAATTTACATTGAAGGATATACTAAAACATCCCAGAATCTTAGCAACGGTGAAGTACTTGGCAAACCCTTTCTTAGGGTATTTTCCTAACTAACTTCTACTACTACTACTACTAACTCTAGTAAAATGAGTACTTAATAAGATATGAATATGACTTAGGTACATAAGAAATGTATTAATTATGCCTGTCACTGCGTGCTTACCTATTCGAGCAATTGGTGTTAAAAAGCGGAAACAAAAATAAAATGTTTTTTGATTTATTGTGCAAGATTGAAATTTACAAACATGCATATGACATAAAAATCATTATGTATTAAAAAGAGTTATCTACTTTAATTTATTTTCGCAGATGCATTATTTAAGTATTCCTAGACAGAGGCCATATTGACGTTTGCTATTAAATCGCAAGTTTTCAAACTA
Source organism: Apeira syringaria (assembly GCA_934044485.1). NCBI lineage: Eukaryota > Metazoa > Arthropoda > Insecta > Lepidoptera > Geometridae > Apeira > Apeira syringaria. The sequence continues at coordinate 5,620,612 of OW203655.1, read as the reverse complement.
TGAATACTTTCTTTTTTACTCTCAGCGAAATAAGTAGGTAGTAGGGTAGGAGTGAGCGTGGGTCGTACAGCAATTGTCATCAGTGCACGATACACCCCTACCACTGTGGCGTTAGCAATTTACGTTATTGATGTCTTGACAGGCCGAATTTTTTAAGGTGCTTAGACTGTACTTCTATAATTGTAAGACATTAATCAATGTATAATCACATGCACTGAGACTTGTCATGATATTATTAATTAAATAAAAGCATATTGGAAAACTAGTTAAATTTATTTCTTAAATACCTATACAGCTTCGCTTATTTCGTGTAAAATGCATGAGCACATTGTCGTTCGCGCTTTTTCTATAAATAACAATCATATGAGGTTATGAGAACCATACTTTTACAGCGTTTTATAAATAACAAGAGAATCCTCCTATGTAACAACATTCATTATACCACAAGACACTCACCATACTTCATAGTCCTAAGATCACGAGTATTAAAATCTAGGCATTATACCTAAGTTCAGTTTATATCTCAAATTTTATCACCATATTTAAGACTCCCTGTACTTCCCGACGACTCGGTGCCATAAATGTTTAAGTGCCTCACACTCTGATTAACACCTGTATGAGTAGAAGCTGCAGGCCGGTCGGCACTCTTGTAGTCTTTTACTTTCAAGTCTAGCATGGGATACCTCTGCCTAGTATCCTTTAGAACTTGATGAGATGGGTTTTGTTTGGCATCTTTGAGCGTGTGCTTCGATCTGTGTTCAATGATATACTCGGTCGATTCAGCGATTTTGGTGGGGTTGAGATCCGTGCTTTCATTTTCAAAATAATTGGATGGCATTGGGGTGCTTGTTGTCGCTACTGGGGCAAAATCCGTAGTCGACGGCGGCGCTTCAACATACTGAAAGCTGTTGGCGGAAGCTTCCGCTATTTGATGGTCGCTATTTAAAGCTTGCTCTGCCATTGCCGTATAATAAGAATGAGCCAAAGATGATTCTCGTATCGTATATGGTGTAGAAGTGGCAGAATCTAAGCCTTTACTTTGATCAAACTCTAAAGTGGTTTTAGGTACCATCGACAATCTAGAGTCCCCCAGATGATCAACCGTAGTTTGATGATCTAAGCCCCCAATTCTTATGTTTTGGGTTGATATTGATTTTTTCTTTCCTTTTTTACCGTAATGAGTGTGTGATGGATTTTCGTATTTGTTTTCTGGTGTGTATAAATTTGATGAAGCAGCATAGGAATTGTAGTCGAAGTTGTTTGTGTAACTGTTATCTTTAAAATTTCGAAGTGGATCGTTTAGTTTATTAAACCCCAGATTTGCAGAGGTATGGCTAGCATAACTTTTGGGTTTATAATCGTGGACCACCGTCGAAGATACAGCAAAAGGAGCCGGATCGCTAGATTGCTGCGCTTGATAATCAAGCGTATTACCAAAATACAGGCCAGATGGTTGAGATAGTGTGTTACGGGTTTTATCCCTCGATTTGAACGACGAAATCGGATTATAATCATCTATTGTCGACTCAGTTGTGAAAGAAAAATGTGAGGTTGGATTCGTAGGTCTGGGCACTCGAGGTCTGCTATAAGGCTGATACATATTTTCATAATATGAATAATCGTTTGTAACGGTAGGTTTAGTAGGCTTAGGATATGAATTTATCGAATATTTGTTTTTGTGACCCTTATAAGCTTGACCACCAATTGGGATTCCTTGACTTGTATAGGAAACGCGAGGTGAATAGGGCAAGTTTTCTTTCGATATGTCTGCATCAGCTGGTATTTCACCGTGATCGTGGAAAACGTGATCATGTGTGACTTCGTGCGGGCTGTAGGCGCTATATTCTAAATGTGCAGGTGTTCCCATTGTGCCCATCGCTGTGAATCCAGTCAAAGCTTCCGGTGATAAAGCCAGTAGAGAGTTTTTCACAGGAAACATAGAATGCGCAGCGCTCATACTGCCGACGGGGTTGACACCGATCAATTTTGACGTTCCATCGCCATACACTAATTTGTGTACGTGTTCCTCACTATATGTGTGAATATGTTCCGTATCACCGTCGATTATTTTTTCAACTCGTTGCGGCTTTTTTACTTTTCTCAAAGTAGCCGATCCGTCCAAATCGGAATAAAACTGTTCGTGAAATGTGGAAACTGGAATTTCTTCATCTAACTGGGGTTTGCGCGGAGGGACTCGCTTGGGTTTACCTTTTCGGAGGTTATTTTTTTTTCTTGGCTCATTTAATTTGATTATTTTTACCTTTTTATGAGAATTGTTAGTAAAAGGTCCCGAAACAGCTGAAGGGCCCGAAAATGCTGGGGATACGTAGGAGTGGTCCGTCGGCTCTGGTGGCGGAGAGAGGTCATAAGCTTCTTGGTCATCCCATTCTGTAGGGTTGGGTCCATAGTAACCGCGCGCGCGGTACAGCGGCAAGAGCTTGGCAGAAACATGGCTAGGGACCCGCTGCGGCTCATCAAACATTTCCATGGAGTTGCCAGGCAACAAGCCCGGCATAGCTGGCAGCCCCACGCTGGTCGGAACTGACATCGCGCCCTCTGCGCTCGGCATATACGCCGGCGCGTACTGCGAGGTGGCGGGATGATTCGTTATGTATATTTTCTTGTGATGATGAATGTGCTTCACCTTCTGCGGTAGATGTATGCGGATCTTTTTCCTGGAACAATAAATAATTACATTGATCGTATTCCGGCGTAAAGTGAATCGCATGCGTGCGGTTTTTTATATAGTCGCCTCCGTTCCGCCTACCGGTGTCAATGGCTGAACGCGTGACGCGGTAGCGGCTTTCGCTCTCATACACGTCGCGACGTCGCCACCGCCGCAGGTGCTCATCCGTTACATTCAATATATAGCTCAGTATTATACCTCACATCATTTTTTACCGCCTACTAATAAGTAAGGAAGGAGAAATATTGAAACGATATTCGAGGTGTAAGGAAGGTACATCGTGTGATCGTAAGCCACTTGCGCTTTCTACCTTCGCGCGATATAAACGGCACGCGGTAGTCGACGTTTATCTACCAATTATCGCATGGCATTGCAACATTAATTAATCGCAGCGGTCGGCACAGTGACATTGACAATACTGACAGTTTCCATCGCTTGGCAGTAATGTGACATAATGGGTGAAAGTACTTTCGCACATTCGTAAGGGTTGACTGATTGACTACTTATAATAGCAATAGACGGCTAGTAGAGTTCGTAGAAACTTTTATTGAACATTTTTATAACCATGGTTTAACTTTTTAGTATCCAATCAACTCACTAATTTATGTAGGCGATTATTTTTGTGACGATCTGTGACTGAGATCCACAGGCCTTTAAGGACTATGTAATAATATAATGAAGATCTAAGAAATCAATACTTACAATTAATTACTTCACTTTTACACAAGATAGTCTTTTCAATGTCTTACACAACGAAAAAAATGGTAAAGCCAGCAAAAAAATCATTAAGTAATGTGTCATGCTTATTTCCACTATATAATATAAATTTAACTTACTTAGGTCCTTCTGCCGAGACCCAAACGGTAGCAACAGCAACCAGAAGAGCGAACTGTGAAAAGGGAAATATTGTGTTAAACTCTGTTGGTTTGTAATCATTATATTGAAATTAGCCTTATAGCTTATAGCCTTATAGCTTATAGCCTTATAGCTTATAGCCTTATAGAAAGTGATAGTAAACTTGATCTTAAATTCTATAGCATATTTTGATGAACTACTCTGTGGGTAACTGGGAGTACGGTATAGGGTTTTAGGGCAACCGTTCATATTTTTAGTGGTTCTCTTATTCAACCAAAAGAAACTAAAACTGTGGGAAATAAGATAAAACATATATGGTTACGATAAAGTCTAAATTAGTATGACACTTGTCAGTAACAATGTTGAAATTAGATCTATTTGTTAAACTTGCGGGTAGTTTTAGGTAAAATAAGTCGTCACTTATTTGGTGACGGCTAAAAATACCCGCGATCGGCCAGCAATTGAATGAAACTTGTCCAATATTATCGACAGCGTTGTAAGGAGTTGAACGAGTTTGAGTTTTAGCGTAAATAGAATTAAATAATTGCCTTACGACTTTTAGTTAAATAGTGCATTAGGCATTAGGCATTAGGCATGCATTAGAAGCATTTTCTTCTAAACTATGATGGTGAATGCGAATGTTTGGATGTATAGATGGTGTTACTCAATCACATTTTTTTACTTATTCTAAGCTTACGTTTGACCACTGTCTCATCTGATGTTAAGTGACGACGCGGTCTAAGGTATTGCACGTAAACTTAGAAGGAACCTATTCATCGCGACTTAGAATTAGAACACATTAGAACGGCTTTAATGACATTAAATTTAACAGAAAGACTACACCGATGTAGCCTAGGGGATTGGCAAGTTGAAGTGGCAGTGGGAGGGGCAAATAGCTCGAAGAACTGATGGCCGCGGGGTATAAAAGTTCTCGAATGGAGATCATGTACGGCAAGCGAAGCATAGGACGGCCACTGAGCAGGTAGACAGACGACCTGACTAAGATCGCAGGCAAGGGCTGGATGCGGGCCACTTCCAACCGGTCCTTGTGGAAATCAGTGGGGGGGGCATATGTCTAGCTGTGGATGTCCTATGGCTGAGATGATGATGATGACTCTGGACTAACATAATAGGATACGTAATATGTATACACGGTGTATTCACATTTCGGTATATATATATAAATACACACCTACAAAGCCCTGTCAGGTCGATTAAAAAAGCAACCCGTATTGTAATCTCTTTGCAACACGTGACCAAAATGTTTGCCTTTACCTTGCTCAAAGATGAAGCCTTGACCTGCTATTGACCGTAACAATACTGCCAGCATATTGGGAGCTTTGCCCACTGGTAGTGGTTTAATAGATTCGTCTATTAATATTTATAAAAAACCAAGGTCTGTTTTAATAGATAGCCCATAGATTTTATTATTTTTATAAATACGATTTTTGCCGGTCGTAATCACTTACACGCAATTCTACAACATAACTTTGGAAGGTATTAAGGTAATTTAGGTTAAACTTATAATACAAATATATCAAAAATATTGATAAAATTTAACTTTTATATATATTTATTTTTTGCTTATTATAAGTTTGCGTTTGACCTGTCTCACCTGATGTTAAGTGATGACGTTATCTAGGATTCAGCACGTAAGTAATATACATAATATGTTTCAATGATAGATAACTGCACAGTAATAATTGTTTACTAAACTTAATTAATCACCATGTGGTAGTTTAATTAATTAAACTTACTTATCCATTTTCTATGCTTTTGGATATTCCTAAATACATGTGAAGTTACTTAAATACGATTTTACAAAAGACAATTTTTTTATTTGTGCCGTGTCATGTCATGTCACGTCATGTCACGTCATGTCACGTTATGTTACGTTATGTTATGCTATGTTATGTTATATTATGTTACCATGGCTGGACTTTGGCACCATGGGGGCAAGAACTATGTTTTCGTAATGGTGCTGATGATCGCAAAAGTGTATATCGTAGACCGGAGAGCGATATTTGGAGGTCAGTAGCCCATACAGAGCTCGTTGTAAAGAAGGAATCGTGACTGCACAATCGTACAGCACTGCATTCTTGAAGAGTATGTGGCAATAAACTCAGGCTTTATTAATTAATACATTATAAATATAAATTTAAATTAATCGCCCCATACTGCGATGTACGTTAGAGTTTATTCACGAGAAGTGGGGATACAGCTTGTGGACTGGCCAGCACAAAGTTTAGACCTTAATCCAGTAGAACATTTATGGAACGAGCTAAAACGGCGAGTAAGGCAGCTAAAACCAGAACACGAGAACATACAATAGCTGAAAGCGGATTTATTAGACGGATGAGAACAGATGCCCAAATCTACCATTACAAAGTTGATACAATCCATGAACAAAAGCAATACAAAGGCATAATATTATTTATCCACCAGTATATGACCCTGACAATAAGACAAAAGACGAGCAATAAGCCACACGTAATTGAATAAAGTTTTGTTACATTACAATTGTGTTCTTAACGAATATGAATGATATACGAATTTGAATTTTAGCATAAGAGCCCTTATATTAAAAAAATACGTTGATTAAACACCGGAGTTGCTCTCGTATTAAGGGCTTAACAGTTGCCAATGGCATTACAGAGGCTCGCAGCTTTTTACAGGCAGCGAGGGCAGAACAAATCGTGATGGGAGTTGATTTAAAATATTACAAATATATACGTAATATGTAAATGATAAATGATCTATGGGCTCAAAAACGAATTATTAATCACATTTTTAGACATTTTAAATTCTGGTGCAAGTCACTGTTGAAGTGCATTTGTCGTTACTGTGAGAATTTAGATAGGGGAAAAATATTGTCATTAAGATCATAAAAGTGAAAAATATTCACTAATAAAATTAGCAAAGAAATAAAAAAACTTCATCCCAAATTAAAACAGTTCTATCACTGTTCCAATCAAACGCTTGTCAGCAACAAGGTATTGCGCCTATCGATGATCGCTACCTAACGAAAAATTGTTACTTTTAACCGACTTGAAAAAAGGAGATTACTCAATTCGATCGTATATATATTTTTTGTCATATCGATTGAAATTGTCAGTTTCAGAAATTACATAATATGGGCGGTATTGTTTGGTACTGTTCTCATTAGTGATATTTTATTGAGTTTATATGATATGGCATGAGACTTAAATGTGTTACGACCATTTTCGTTTAGTATAATACAATCTTTTTGAAGCAGACCGCGCTCACCTCGCTCGCCCGTTTAACATCTTGATTTTGACTACACTCTATTGTATGTTGTATCGCCCTCACATGTGTGTTAAATGTGTAGGTACATAAAATAATTAAACTTAAATACCTATGGTCATGTTTGTGTACGATAGCGCAATATATGAATATTGTATTTTACCACATAAATGCAAGTGTTCACTTCTGCTGGCACTCCCGGAGAGCAACCCGTTTTTTTAGTTTTAAATTTATTAATATGAATCAATTTTTAAAAAAATGTTTATTCATGTAGGCAAAAGAGGAAAGGAAATGAGTTGTAAATATATCTAATATATTATACATATCTTGCATACTAAAACCACCGAAAATTCAGCGTTTATTCTATCGGTGAAAAAGATAACAACACAATGTAACAACAACATCTCAAAAACAAGCATAATAATATATATAATATTATTATGCTTGTTTTTGAGATGTTGTTGTTGACTATAGTTATTAGTATTTTATTATATTAAGGCATCGGCCCAAGAATAAAAATTGTATAATAAGCTGATATTTGTTTATATTAAGAATCAATTAAAAATATATAAGTTTTGAATTATTTAAAGATGTTAAAATAAAAATGATGGTTACTTCCAGACTATGCAATGGCTATGGGATATAACACACCGCCTTCACCAATTTTCTTAAATCCTTTTAAGAAATCACTATACATTATTGGTTTTCTCTCGAATCCAATATCACATGAACTTCTTGAACACATTTAAACTACACACAACAGTCTTTGAATCACTTTGTTCACTCACACACAAAATTTTCTAAAGAGACGTTGATACCGACCAATTTCAACAAATCCATTGTCGCCATCTGCTGTTGATGACGGTGATGGAAGAAAAGTCTTTAAAACTATACTTTAACTGATTTTCGCCAATTTACAGCACATGTGGAAACCGCTGTGGCCTTCAAGCTCATATGATAATTATTGCGGTGCGCGTGATCATTTATAACATTCATTTTCACGCCTGAAAGGATTGCGGTGCCTTGCGATCTGATGCGCGGGCGCAGTGCGTTCAAATAGCAATATGTGTATGTTTGGGTTAGGACATTACGGGTATCTTTTGTTACGTAAGTTTCATCATCATCATCATCTCAGCCATAGGACGTCCACTGTTGGACATAGGCCTCCCCCATTGATTTCCACAAGGACCTGTTGGAAGCGGCCCGCATCCAGCTCTTGCCTGCGATAATAATAATATAATAATAATAATAATAATACGTAAGTTTATTTGAGACTAATGTCATACAGTATCTACCACAAAATTGACAGGAGAAGGGTAAGTACGCTTTCTATGATAAAAGGATGACTAAAGGGATCGTGATCGAGGGATCAGATCGTGAAGGGTATAGAGAGCCTATTTGCTTATGGAAGGTTATTTTATAAATTTCGCTTTTTATTAGGGATACTGGACACCTTGATCTAGTAGTAAGATGTCATTTACATCGTCCTGTATGAAATTAGTAAATGCGGTGTTACCTTCCAATGCGTATTCTTGCCCAAATACTTAAAAAACATTTTTGATACAAATACCCACTTTTCGAACCAATATCTCTGACACATAGAGATTGATTCCACAAGAAACTGCGTATTTTACGGTTTTAAATGTGGCCTAAAGTGAATTAATTTTATAAAAGATTTAAAATTACATTTTTGGGAGAGAGACCTTCTCAAGCAATTATGTAAAAAAGTTCATAGTTCAACGATAAACGAACACCGGAAGGAACTGCTGACGACTCATCAAAAGTACGAACGAAATATCTCAGTTAAAAAGAAATATAAACTAAAATAAAAGCCTTGCAATTATCGTTGTAAATTGACATCCCTTAAGGTGGTATATAAAAATATTTACGAATTATCTACGTTTTCTATCCGTTTTCTCTCCAAGGCCCGAAAAGGTATAGTTTTGAATTTTACGCCTAACATAACACAAGGATCTAATCTAGTCAAATAAAAAACAGAAACACACGATTGGTGTAACTTTTCTTGATAGATTTATTTTCTGAAGTTGGCTCTGCCCAAACACTTGTTACGATTTATTTCAAAAGTATGAAATTATTATCAGCACATTTTATACAACTTGTTAGGCCATCATAATAACTAGTCAAATAAAAAAGGATTACAGTTTTAGTGTCACAGTTTCTATGATAGTAATTGTTTTCTTGTTTGTCGCTTACGTAATTTACTTTCGGGCACCCTGTGATCAACATCCAACGCAGCAATATATATCTATCTCGTTTTGCGTTCAAGACTCTTTAATTATTGCAACACTTTCTCGCATCTCAGGCCACACCCCGGCATGGGTCGGCCAGTCGGCCAAGATTTTTTTGTATATCGCCTTAAGGGTTTAACAGGTGCAGATGACAATACAGAAACTCGCGGGTGTTTACAGGTAGAAGAGGCGGGACATATCCTGATGCGTGCGGATTTAAAATATTATAAATGTACTTTAGAGTTAACCCAAATAAAATAATTAATAATCACATTATCAGACTTGTTAGTTTGCTTGCTTCTGTTTTTCTGGAGAAAGACACAGTTCAAGCGCATTTAGCGTTACCGCGAGAATATTAGATAAAGAAAAAATTATGGTAGTCCGAATATATTTTTTTCTCTAATAAATTATATGAATGAAAGAAATTCTTGTCGAGTCAGAATGAACTTCATCAAGTGGTATTTTTTGTAACTTTAATAGACATGTAGGATTTACAACAAAATAACCTGAAAAGCCTCAAAACTGTCGGTTTAGCAAACGTTAAAGCCATGGTTTAGGAACCTGAACTATAGGGTGGACGCCTTCGTAAATTCATTTTTCCGGCGAAATATATTTTTAAGTAATAAAACATACTAACAACAAACGTAACAACAAGTCGTAACAATACGTCTAACAGGGTTGTCACTAAAAACTTGGTCCGGCAATTTTTTAAACGACTTAAAAAAAGTTCTATATTCAACTGCATGTATTTTCATATATATATAATAATAATGTATATAACAAAAAAAGAGTTTTGAAAACCGGTCCACAAATGAGGGAGAAATCATTGAACATATCTTCGATTTTCCCCCCATTTGTGGACCGATTCTCAACACTCTTTTTTTGTTAAATAGAGTATAATTTCGAGTTTGTTGGTTGTGTGAGTGGTTTTTGAGTTACACTCCAATAACTGAAAAGTGTTTCACGTGTCTTGATGAATTACTTATTGATGGTGAATGACAAATTGATCTAGTTAGTAGCAAAGGTGACTGAAAATGGTGAAAATGAAATTATACCTAAAAATGGAACCGACTTCAACACTCAGAGGTGTGAAATAAATTGTCGAAGTCGGTATCATGCGCAAAATATTTTGATAATAAGTATTTTTTTAACTATCATAGTATCGACTTCAACAAGTTATTTCACACTTTTGAGTTTGCAAGTCAGTTCCATTTTTTGATAAAAAAAAGAATCGTTAATGTTTAATTTAAATTATAGAAACCTCTATCTAGCCTGAACAAGTTTTAGTTTAAAACCCAATACATGTAAATATATGTAACAAACCTGACATAATTATATATATACCCAAAATATGTGTATACACAATATAGTTTATTATATGTGTAAATTGCTTGCGAGAATTATTGCTTGCTATGAGGAGCAAATTACATAATAATTAAGAATTGAGCGCGCACTCGTGCGTCAAAGTAAAAACATTAGCAACATCTAAATCTGATTGTATAGGATACAAGATACATACATACAAAAATAGTTATTCTGTCTCAGTTCTATATATTTAATGTCATAAAATAGAATTATGCGCATGAATTGATATAGTATTTGTAAAATTGTTTAATTGTGTATTTGAATATGTAACAAAAACTCGTGGTAAAGAAAAACGGTTGCAAGACAATAGTATCGATTCTGACTACCTCTGATTTCAATGAATATGAAGTTAGTATGTATATATTGAATTGTAAATGTTAAATTAGTATGTATATGCATAATCAGCCGTTCGATCAACAGCTTAGCCTCTTTACTAAACAGCGCCCTGCAACTGTTTAGTAAAGAGCCTAGGATGGTTTTTTTATCACGTGCCTACTCCCGCACTAGGATTCCCTGTATCGCGGGAGGCATGGACACACACAATCACAGCACACAAACATACAAGAGCCGGGACAAACATCTACACTCATCGCACAAATGTTTGCCTCTGCCGGGATTTGAACCCAGGGTTTTCGAACCCACAGAAGTCATGTCACTGACACTCACCACTAGCCACGGCGACCGGCGACAAATGATTGAACTGATTGAACGGCTAATAAGCTAGTTGGCTGCGACGTGTAATATATTAAATTGTTAGTGCAATATCGTATATCTGATACATTTTTTTTTTTCATAAAAGGGCTGATGTCAACATAAGAACATTACTGTTATATTGTAAATGTTTATTATCCGGTTTTACTCACGTTTGTAGTCGAAGTTTCGACCTAGGTTTTGGGCATGTCCAATACCTATCGAGGTGAGTTTACGCCGCCAGATTGCAGCGACCATCAGGCAGCATAAGATCTCCTATGTCTCATGGCTGATGTGGTAAAGACAGATAAGAAGAGAGTGGGATTTTTTACATATGCGAGCGATACGTTACACACATTATTGGAGTAACTAAAATATCTATCTATAATAGATAGGATAGGTAAATATGTATAGAAGTATACTCGTAGCACGTCAGTTGAGCGCATCCGCGTTACGCCATCCATATCGTAACAATTTCAACACTTTTCATCGCATCATTCCTCAAAGTATTGCCATAGTATATATCAATTCTGCAGAATACTAACATTAAGCGTAGATTATTAGAATACCGTTGTTTCAAGGCATTTTGAAACTTGAGAGTGGTAGATAACCAGGCGGGTACGCGAACCACCATGATGGGAATTTAATAACGGCGTGTTGGCTTTACTCGAACCTCAAGGCGAGTTGAGCTGAAGATGGCGGGGATCAAACCAGCATCCGTCAGTTTGACAGCCGACGCTCCCACTGCTGAGCTATCATCGCTTCTCAATTCATATCGATTTTTTAAAAACTCGGTTCTTATTTATACAGTCTTTATTATCTTATTGCACTATGAATGATTTCTCACAGTTCAATCTAACTTCGTGTATCACATATTTTAATATTAAGTATTTTTTTCGATCTATTCGAGAATGTCCTTTCTGTATTAGAAGCACTGTGACCAATTTCACTGGAGAAAACACAATTTAACCATTTACTTGATTGGTGTTATCAATGTGAGTCTATATGATACAATACATTTTACTATCCAATATCTATAATATACATTCTTAAAGTCTACTTCTGTATTAGATACACTGTATCAATTTTTTGATCGTTAGGTCAATGGAGTGTAGAGCATAGTATCAATATGATAAAATCAAGTCTCTTAAGCCATATAAAATGCTACGGTTCATGAATTTTGTTTCTGTATTAATTAATACAGTGTAACCAAATTTATCGAGGGAATAACAATGATCCATGAATTGATCGTTGTTGGGAAGTTAGTAATTATAATTATCATGCATTTTTATATCCAATATTTATGAAAAATACTGTTCAGGAGTTATTTTTCTGTATTATATGCACTGTGTCTAATTTGAATAACGAAATAGTATTTTGATCAGTTAATCGATCGATGTTGTCATTAAAATTAAAGGGCAGATGATTTATTGCTCTATGGAACCCAACATTTTTGTTACTGCTCGTGAAATTTCCTTCTGCAGTACATGCACTGTGACTCATTTCTTTGAGGAAACACTTTTTAATCAGATAATTGATCGGTGTTGTCAAGAGTAAAAAGTGAGTGTATTTATTTATTACAAGGCAGTTTAATCTGTACATATATAATAACATGTCTATCTGAGTGGCTGATCATGGCTGCAGGGCTTCTACCGCTTCCCAGGGGTAGAAGCCACAGCCACAATCTTGGTATAAAATTTATTACCCTTTATAAATTTTTAAATTTTGCACAGGGGTTCCTGAACAAAGTAAGCTGTCACAAAATATTTTTTATTGTTTTGTTTTAAAGAGGTATACATAAGTTATTTTTCGTCTGCGGTAAAAAGCACAGACCGCATATTTTAGTCTCCGATATTATTGATATCAGAAATATCGGACACAGAAATATGCGATCGTGAACTACCAGTATATTCGAATTAAAAGCAATCTTAACAATTTCGGAAAAGGAAACACCATTTGGTTAGTTAGTTTGGTTGTGTAAATAGAGCAGAGTGCGTGTTATCATACTGTTGTGAAAACTCCTTCTGTAATAATTGCACTATGACTAATTTTAATCAGGAAACACCATTTGTTCGGATATTGGATCGGTGTTGTCAATAGGATGAAAGTGTGCGTATATATCAGTATGATATAATGCAGCTTGACATCGAATATTTAGGTTACTATCCATAATATCTAGTCTGAGTGTGATTGAAAAAAAAAAAAAAAAAAATTAGTATTTTAAATCCTTCTAATAAAACAGCATGTTGGTAGGGTGCCTATCTAATATCTAGTCGCCGCCTGGGGAGCTACCACATACAACAGGGTGCTCAGAAATTAGAAATCAGAATAAATATAAACTCTATATCTAAAAATGAATATAAAATTGATATACTAGCGGTTCGCCCCGGCTTCGAATAGGAACAAAATTTCAAAAATAGACGACGCCATAGTTTTTGAAAATAAAATATAACCTATGTCACCCTAGGATAGTGTAGCTTCCCAACAATGAAAGAATTTTTCAAATCGGTTAAGTAGTTTCGGAGCCTATTCAATGCAAACAATAAAATTTTTCCTCTGACATTATTACTATAGATAAAACAATTATTATTTATCGTGGTAAGCCTTGCAGTAATAAATTGCGAACAGCTTTATCGATTTTATTAGGTTTTTTTTTTAACTTTCCTTGTTACTGAAAAACATCAAGATTTTGGTTACGGGAAAGTCGCAGTCATCGCGGGTGCAGCAAGTCGATAATAGATTTAAACTATAAGGGTGAAGTTCACCAAAATTTAAACGTCCAAATATTAATGAACCGTCGATTAACTTAATAAAAACTGTATGGACGATGGTTAAATTGATAATCAGACGTTTTAATTTTGGTGTACGTACTCCACCCTAACACTTAAATCAATAAACAAAAGTGTTCATATACATGTGTCAATCACACCATCTACATGTGTCAATGAGATGAAAAATAAATGAATAAGTGATATATTTATCATCTTCAATAAGTATAATTATTATTTTCTTCAAACTTAACAGTAAAACATAATCACTATTTGTGTGCCAAAATATTATCAAAGAGTAAAATGTTCTCGTTCTAGGTTTGCGTGCTAAATCCTAGACAACGTCATCGCTTAACATCAGGTGAGACAGTTGTCAAACGCAAACTTATAATATGTAAAAAAAATAAAAAATAAAAAATAAATCAATCGGGGCTTGATCGCGAGAAAAACATTTATTAATTTATTTACCTCGACGTTTCGACCAAGTAGCATTGGTCGCAGCCACAAGAAGACTCATAAAAAAATATTAAAATAGTCGTTAAATTCATTGCTCAAGAAAGTGTTATTAAGAACCAGTCAACATTCTTTATCTAGCGTTACTCCACCTTCGACACCACCATCACTCACCATCAAGTGATATATAGTTGTCAACAGCTAGACCATTCTAATATATATAAATCCTTTGTCACATTGTTTGGGTCGCACTTCTCAAAATCGACTCGAACACCTTTTTTATTTTGTTAGGTACGATAATGGTTTCACACTGTTTTCTACGGGTATAACGTGGTACTTACGCGTAGTCGATCATCGACAATTGTTTCGGCTTCTTCCGGAAGCCTTCAGGATCTTGAGTGCGGTGCGTTAGTCGTAACGTCCCGTCTCGCACTAAAAACATTAATATATAGCGCATAAAACTAAAAAACAGTGTAAAGTAATTATGAACGTGAGTTTTAATATTATTAACGATAATGGTTGTTTGTATTTTTCACCCTCTCCTCCCACCCCCCTATGAATGGCAGAACGTTTGCCGGGCCAGCTTGTAATATGTATTATTATCTGTGTATTTATCAACCTAACATACCCAAGCAATTACCGTTACTCTATATAAAACCCTTACATATTTAAATCATGAAAGCCCGCTCCGCAACAATGTAGTCCGATAAAAATTCCAATTTCACATAATAATCAGTTACGGAACCTTTAAAGATTTCCCGATGCATTTAAAACCGATGATAAGTACAGGGAATGATTACGATGCATTAGTGGAATTAACTACATCAACTATCCATGACCGCCTTGCACTTGTACTTATGTTACTATTACGTTATTCTGTGGAACTATATATACATTAGTCTGTATAGATACGGTTCGATACGCACACCCATTGCGTTTGGTAATTATCGATTCTTTGCCCGCTCCACTGCTTTTATGTTCTTGATACAATGTAGGTAAGTGTATTTTTCTTGTATCAACATATTGCCTATTAGCATGACCACGTGAAAAAACTATAGACAGATTACCAACGATTTGCATAATTCAGGAAGTTCTCATTTGCAGGGGTGCGTTCGTCACTCGTTGCCACGCAAATTTGTCATCTGATTAGTGAATACAGCAGTCAAAATGAAGTATTGTCTTTAATGATATTTCACTTCATTGATTGTCTTATAAATGTATGCGGTTCTTTACCGGATACATTTCGGGGAGTGTGCTCTGGAGTTACATAACTTGATTCCTCCTTCCCCATTCCATCAAAGAACGACCAGACGGACTGCAATGCAACATCCATATATGGTAGGCGTTCTAACCTGTCGCACGAAGCGTTTTGCTTCCACATTCATAGTGCGTACAGCTAACGAGTGGAATTAATTGCCTAAGTCTGTGTTTCCACATGGATACAATCTGGGCATCTCCAAGTCACGAGTGAATATATATATTCTAGGCAGGCGAGAATCATCGTAGACCGCATCATCACTTAACATCAGATGACATAGTGGTCAAACGCCTGTCTATTGTGAATTAAATAAATAAAAAGTAGCCTATGCTCACATGGTATTCGCGGGATTTGGATTGGAACAAAAGTTTATATTGAAAAACCAGGGGTCAGGACCAGTGGTCACCCCTTTAAGTTACGACCGCATGCACCATCACTTAATCTATTTTTTATTTTTTCTTTTTTAATGGAACTCACTTCAACACTCAAAAGTGTGAAATAACTTGTTGAAGTCGTTACCATGAGCACAATTTACTTTAGTGAACTATCATGGTACCGACTTCAACAAGCTATTTCACACTTTTGAGGGTTGTAGCCGGTTCCATTTTTTAGTAAAAATGTTTTCCAGTATAAACTTTTAATCGAGGGGGCGGGTTGGCACCCCTCGCTAAAGTCTCATTTTTATTATTATGTAATATATTATTATGTAATATATTATTATATAATAAATAATTAACTACTTACTGATATGATAACTTTTAAGGTTTTAACTTCGTAACTACTGACGGTACTAGATAAATCACAGCTAGTAGTTTGAGTTCAATCGTTTCACACTGCGACACGGCGGCGTTACGACTGCTATTCCCAAATAGTGGTTCGTGCTTCGGTCGCTGTTGTTTCGTCGAACTAACCAACATTGTGTCAAATACGGTTATATTACAGTTATATTAACATTCTAATTGGTGCGATTTTTTTTATATAATTTTATTTACTTTTACGTTAAATATCATCGTCATATAACTTGGTGTTGACTAAAACTATCTGCAACTAAAGAAAAATCGTTCTAACATTCAGAGTATAATTGTTATGACGAAATGGTTATTGAATTTTAAGTAAAAAAAATTAGAATCTATGGATTTTAGTTACTTTAAATTTGTAATAGATTTACCACCTATATTATCTTATATGTATAGTCGATTTTATTACATAGACGTTACGAAGCAAGAAAACGTATTTAAAACATTCCGTGCTAGTTCGCAAAGCGGCCGATCCCACTGTCTCTGAGCTCGCGATGCCAAAGCTTTAGGAATCTCATGTTTAGGCAAGCTATCTCCCAAGCATTTTTGGCTTATTTTATTTTCCCTACCAATTATCTTTTTGGCTCGCCTTTCTATATAGTCTAAAGCTTCAAGTTGGTATTTAGCTGAACCATCCCAAAGATGCGAACAGTACTCCATGCACGAGTGGATTTGAGCCTGATATAAGCTGAGCAGCTGCCCCGGCGTGAAGGAAAATCTCACCTTGGCCAATATGCCCAACTTCTTGGTAGCCAATTGCCATTTCGACTCGATATAGCTTCCAAAGTTCAGTGTAGAACACTCCAAGAAGCTCCAGTAGGTTGGTTATCGGAACGAGTACTCGTACGTACTCGTTATTTTTTGGCAACCAACTGTGAGCTTCTTAAAGATTAAGCTGCTTATTTTTAAAATAAAATTATTGTACTCAGTTCTTACTATTGTTTAATATGTGGCACGACGCCATCCATTGATAAATTTGCGAGAAATGAGAAAGCCGCCCCACGCGGTTTTCATTTCCAAGGCAATTCCGGCCCACGCGTTTCTTTACTTCACTAACTTCTTCACATGCATGGATTATCATTCGGGTGGTACGTTTTATGTTTGTTAATCGAATCAGAAAAACTCGAAGAATAGATGAGTTGTCAACATGATTTCCCTAACGTGTAACCATGGTTACCAAAAATGACAATATAGTTTCCATACATTTCAGCGTGAATATAGTAGTTACTATGTGTCAAACCTTTTGATTTGTAAGGCGCAACTTCAGAACATGTTTTTCTAAATTACACCCACCACCGGGTCGTGGGTGTAATTTAAATATCATGATAATCCTCGAATCCTGATTAATTTATCCTTAAAAGAGAGAAATGCCATGCCAAATAGATTCGAAATTCTCGCTAAAATTCTCCAAACTGGCACGTAAATATGACTACGTCACAGACCTCTGACGCTGTTTTATGTAATTTTAAAACGAAAACATTTCATTGAATTTTCAATAAAATGTCAGTTTTTTGTAATTGGGAGCGGTGCGCGAACATGGAATACACGCGCGCAGTAAATGTGCAGCACGCGAGCTGCGCATTCGTTAGGTCTGAACTTTATCTTACATACAACATAACGAAGACAAGTCCTTACTTCTAAAACAAGTCGTAATCCTGAAAAAAAATTTAACCAAAAAATTTCAGATAAATGAACTGGATACTCAAAGCAAAATATGGATCCAACTTCAACACTCAAAGTATGAAATACCCTTGTTGAAGTAGGTACCATGATATTTCACAAAAGTAACTATCATCACAATATTGTGCTCATGGTACCGACTTCGACTAGGTTATTTCATACTTTTGATTGTTGAAGTCGGTTCCATTTTTTGTAAACATTTTTTTTAACCTTTATGTGACCTACTACTCACGGGATCATTTGTCATTGTGTATGTTCTCCGATGTCTTCAACCGCAACTATAAGATCGTCGAGGTATGCCTAGTACTTTTCAGTTATTGGAGTGTAGCTCAAAAACCACTGAACTGATTTTGATGAAACTTAAATGGGACCACCACGGAACTATATTCTATTAAACAGAAAAAGATTATCAAAATTGGTTCATAAACGAAGAAGTTATCCACAAACACGCTTAAAAAATGTATCTATACGATCGAATTGAGTAACCTCATTTTTTTAAGTCGGTTATCTTCATATTCGGTTAAAGTAGTGTCACCTTACATACTTTTATAATACATTGAGTAATTGGAGGTAACTATATCTATATATATAAAAATGAAACCCGTTTTCCGTTGTCACGACATAACATGAAAACGGCTTGACCGATTTAGATAAAATTTGGTATAAAGATACAAGGGACTTTGGAGAAGGACATAGGCTCTTACTTTTTGTCCTGGAAGAAGTATGGTTCCCGTGGGATAACTGAGTCAGCGGGAAAAACGTAGTGCACGCGGGTGAAACCGCGGGGCGCAGCTAGTATTTAATAAAAGCTTTGAAATTGTTCGTTTTCGCATCGTTCGTTTGTTCGATGATAGCTTAGCGGTGGAAGCGTCGGCTGTCAAACTGACAGAAACTGGTTACATCCCTACCACCGGCACCAGCTTGAGCTTCCGGTGAAGGTAACACTGTTATCGAATTCCCAGCATAGTGATAGGGTACTTTCGAGTACGCGTCTAGCGTCTAGCTAGCGACCACTCCTTATTTTTAAAAACTGTCACCAAACGCATAATGTGTTCAGGCAACAGTCCTTCAGAGCCAGTTCTAGGTCTAGTGTGATTACATCTTCGACCACGTCGTCACTCACCATCAAGTGAGGTAAAGGTCAAACGCTACATTTTTAGAGTATAAAAAAATCGATGATTCGGACGTTGATCGGTTCCATGAGATTATACATTATTATGTATTATATTTTTTGGAGGACATCGTTACTGATCGGCGAAATATTAATATAGGTAGTTATGTGTTCAACGAATATTATCAACAGTTCGACCACATCGTCACTGACCATCACGTGAGATAGTGATCCATACAGTATTAAAAAAAATTGCAGAAAAATATGTTTTCTGTGTATGTGTATACTCATTCCTCATTTTATCAATCCTAGTCACACCACACATCCATCTCAAATTAGTATAGGATAAACATATTTTTCAATTAATAAAAATTAACAAACGTTGTTTATAGATCATTTATTCCATAATTCATATAATGGACCTGGGATTTATTCAGGTACAGCCCATATGCAATTTATCAATTTATATATTTTGTAAGTTGAGTGTAATAAATAAAAAAATAATTAAAAAAAGCTTATCTAGTATTTAATCTTTCTCATCTTTAATTAACAGATGAAGAGATAGTGTTCTGTAAGTCGTATTTTAGACAAATAGTCGGAAAACTGAAAGCTACTCTCTGTGGATATGTGTTACTACGATCCTAGTCTTCTGGTTTCCTGGGGGCCAAGTTTCCTGTGGCATCGGTTCTCTCTCTTTAACCGCTAACGATGAATATTCGTTCTCATTGATCACTAGATATATCGCTTTTAGATGTCAATCTCATTCATTTTTTATTTTTATTTATTTATTTATTAACACACAAGGTCTATTTATTATTTATTTATGTTTTCTCTCAGTGCTAATGCCTCCAGAATGTTACTTTCTCAAGGGCTACTGGTCTTCAAGCTTGCCTGGCTCTCAATGAAATATTTAAATACATACTATGTGATTTAATCACAGCTTTTGATTGATGCGACATATGACCAAAATGCGTGCATATATTTGGTTCATCGTATCAGCATTGCAATTCAACGTGGCAATGGGCATGCTGTCAACTGGTAGCGGGTTAAAGAGTTTGAGCATTTGAGTTATCTATAGACTGTCAACAGCTAGTGGATTAATCGCATGTTATCGTACTAGTTGTCATATTGTAATAATGATTAGTATTTTATTTTAATAAAGGTAAAAAAATCAGTCAATATCTAGTATGAGGTATAGAATACTTCGTTATGGCTGACGTGTAAATGAAAGGTACCTACCCGAAATTCTCAAATGTGCTATTGTTTTACACACTTTTTAAATATAACTCTGTTTAAATCGCTTTTATTGAGTGACGTTATTGGCATTAATGAAATTAGTTACTTCATCGTAGTACCATCCATTAGACTAAAAAGTTCGCTAAGCACACTCGTGTTTTAACAACCATTATTATGATACAGGTTCATAAACTACTAATATATTTCGACCGGGACCGTGGTAGCCTTGCATCTTGTCTAGGCCCACTAGTAAAACACGGAGAAAGGAGATCTCTCTTCCGTGGTGAAAACTTGGCACATACTGAGTCAGTTTGGAATATAACATATATGTTAGTTATTGTTTAAAAAATTTACGTTTCCCGGTGTGTACGTTTATGAGGTAGGTACTGAGGTAACAGGAAAAGTTAATAGTGTCGTAGTTCACGCAAGTGAAACCGCAAGGCGTAGGTAGTCAATATGCAAATTGTATAGTTGCACTCAAGATATATAGTTATGAAAATAATAATGGGGTTTAATAATACATACGTCACTTGTTGATTCGACGAAACGTAATAGTGCCCGAGGTACGTTTAAGTTGAAGGATTCCTTACAATTTAATTGATAGCAGCAGACTAGACGCTAATTGTGTCCTATAAAGGGTTCAATTCCATTCAAAGGTACAATTCCAGGTTCAACAATTTTGTACAAAATGTGTAATGATAATTCTGTACCCAAACTGAACAAAGGTTTTCCGACAAAGGTCTTATTTCCACCAGAGCGGAATGGTTTAGTAAAATATACAGAGAACGACCAAAATTAAATTTCAATTCTTTGCTTCTGAGAATCAATTTGTTTACATGGAATTTTATGCGTAACTACCGCCATCAAAACATTTTCCAGAAATTGTTAAACGTGTCGATCAATAATTAATGTGGAAAATTTACACGTGTCTTGAATGAGCTTGGACAATTCAACGTTGAATTGAGCTTGCTTTTTTTATTTCTCTGATAATTTGTATGCAAAATTTTAAGAAAATTGTAAATATGTCTTACGATCCATTCAACTCTCTATAATCTTTGAGGAAGCAACTTCATCAACTCTAATAACCAATTTTGAATGACAAGCCAATGCTAATCGCTTGTGGTTTGGTGATTTCTTCACTCTCATATAAATAACTCACTGTCGTATGCACACCATTGTTTGTCATAGCAGCAATGTAACTAGACTACTAGTACATAGTTAACCTCTTAGAAGCCGCTTGAAGCTCGTCT
The DNA here is from genome assembly GCA_934044485.1 of Apeira syringaria. Classification (NCBI taxonomy): domain Eukaryota; kingdom Metazoa; phylum Arthropoda; class Insecta; order Lepidoptera; family Geometridae; genus Apeira; species Apeira syringaria. The sequence goes on along the minus strand of OW203655.1, from coordinate 5,598,950 downwards.
TAACAGAATCACTTTGCTGGAGCTAAAATACATAAATCAATATAATGTTAGGTTTGTTTTCAACTTGTAATGCATCGTTAGGTGCTTATTACTTGTTCATAGTTTGGATCGTTGTAGCAGAGTTGCGTGTCGGCCTCTCGTATTTCCTACTTACGCTGGCGGCGGTGAAACTTATGAAAATTCACCTATCGAGGAAATGTAAGCAATGAGAAAGTGATTTAATAATTCAACCAAAAATTGCGCAACTTATAAATACATTTTTCAAATATAGAATTGATATAGTCAAAAGACCGAGCTTGCACACTAAATGCCGTAACAATATTTTTATTTATTTTCCTTAAACATATATAGTAAAACACTAGACTAATTAAATAACTATTAAAACTAAAACCTACAAATAAATTGTATACTATAACTTAATGTACAAGACCAACCATAGAAGAAATTTCTACAGGATGTTGCTTGTTTATTAATGATCACATGATATCAAGATTATGTGATGGAATCGGTAGGATCAGTAGAATTGTATTCACACTAAACTGGACACTTGCATCTCTTATGGCAGTCTGGAAGGAGCTATCTTAAATAGGTACCTAAGTCTTACTATATATTTTTTGTATTTTGATGAGCGCTCAGACCCTCGAAATCAAAGGGGAAAATTTCACAAATTACCGTCAATTATGCTGGCATCTAGGGAAAAGAGTACTCAGCGGGGCGCCATTCAAAAAAAAAATACAAGAGTATTATGCGCTATCTATAGAGCTACGTTCAATGGCCTTCGGCGCCCCAACCGATTCACCAGATTCCACCTCCCGCCGACGGGGATATTGATCAATTTGTTTTGAGGAAAACTCTATTTATATACGCAATTTGTTGCTTTTATTAATAACTAGCTGCGCCCCTCGGTTTTACCCGCGTGGTGATGATAATGATGATGCTAAATAGTAGCCTATGTGTTATTCCTGAAGTATCTACATCATACCTACTAAATATCATTGGAATCGCTGTAGCCGTTTGACCGTGAAGAAGTAACAAACATACTCACATACACAAAAACTTTCGCTTTTATAATATTAGTAAGATTCGTCACATTCGCTATTTTTAAAAATACGATGTAAACAGTCTAGAGACCACTCTAATACAAATAAATTATGTATAGTACTAACTCTAACCTCTATCTGCCATTAAACAGAAGAGATGCTTCAAAGTACCCATCCATACTCAGAAAACGTTAAGTAAAAAATAATGTTTACAATAAATATTTGTTTCCAAGTCCGTTGGCTCATAATGAGTGTGTTGTATTAAAGGCTTTTTGATGGGCGCATTAAACTGGACACCGAGACGGCCCTTTTTATAACAGCTAAAGTGGCATCACTGGAGCATAGCATGGATCTTAACTGGCCTAGATAACAATTTGATAGTTGCATGGGTAATAAAAACGTTCAGAAATTGGTTACAATTACCTTGGTTACAGGCTCGTAACATTTTAATAGCGGCTTCCCATTTGTTATGGGAACCAAGGATAAGACGACGCTTGAGGACTTAGCGTGCACTTAACCTTTCACTGACGTGTTGTTAAATATAACATCTTGTTATTAAATCAAACGGGGCTTAATCGCGAGAAAAACATTCAGTAATTACCTCGATGTTTCGACCAAGTTGCATTGGTCCTGGTCAGGAGAAGACTGGAGAAATGGGGGTGGCAATGTCAGCGAGAGCGCGTAGTTTCGCCAACTACTCACTTTTGATATTATTAAACTGTAGGGCTGTCACAGCCCTGCAAAAGCACAGGGTTGTCACGACACACAATACTGACAGTATCTTTAGGTAGGTAAATAAATTACTGAATGTTTTTCTCGCGATTAAGACCCGTTTGATTTAATAACAATGTGTTCGAATCGCGAAAGTCTAAAAATTACAAATATAACATCTGTTACAATTGTACCATGCACTGGCGTGTGTAATGGTGTTTATTATGAAAACGATTCCCTTTTTATACAATCAGATGCCTTTATTATAATAAATATTACGCGTACAAACTTAATAAATTTATGATTGGTATTGGAGAGGTTAAAAATAACTTCTGACCCGCAGTAAGGAGAAATGTTGCTGGTCCTTATCATGTGATCAGCAACATTTCTTCGTCGAGTTGCAATGCTCTTTCGTTGAACCAAAGAGAGTATTATGCATGCGCGCTACGGCCACGCGTTCTGATATATTTCGGAAAAGCCGATGGGCTCCCAGTCCTCAAGGATCTCGTTGTATCGTTATTGTTTTACATAGTCACCTACACTTAAAGATTTATCATCATCATCATCATCATCTTTTCAGCCATAGGACGTCCACTGCTGGACATATGCTTCCCCTATATAGGGGGGATTTGCCAATACTCGCCACCCTTGGCAGGCGGGTTGGTGAGCGCAGTATGATGATCCTCAGAAGGCGCTGCTGCACACCTTCTGGTACGTGATTCCTTAGCCGCGTCTTACGGCACCTACGGGAGGAGATGGGGAGTACTATTCTAGGCCGGTACCACCACTGCATATGCCAATGAAACGTAACCAAAGAAAAAAAGGATGTTTTAATAACAATTGAAAAATGCAAATATGGTTTGCCCTGAGATCTTGTAACTAACAACTGGACTAGATACAACTTCAGGCAAACGCAGACACGTGTACGAACACGTGCCTTCAGAAATAGAATATAATATAACAAAAATAGAATGACGTACACAGGATGTGTCGCAAACGAGATAAAATCGATTCGGGTGTTCTCCATAAACCGAAATGTATCAGGTGAGAGAGATGTCAAACGTAAGCTGTATAATAACCTTTTAAAAAATTAGCAGGAATAAATAATATTTAAAGAAATAAAACTATATAGTACAGACACGTGTGGTGCACATAATATTATTAAAAAAAATACTAATTATTTTATTTCTTCGACTTTATTAAGTCATAATGACTCATTCAAACGTCAATAAAAAAATTAATCTACAGACTCCAACACCGCGGTCCAAAATAATCGATCCACACCAAAAAGAAGGAACAAAAAATGTGCATCCACACCCATTTACATTCATAATCTCGCACTAGGATACACTGTGTTGTGGGGGGTATGGACACACACGATCACATTGCACAAACATTTAAGACCCGAAAACAAATATCTATGCTCATGACAGAAATGTTTAAGCCTGACGGGATTCGAACCCGTGGTTCTAAACTTCATTACCACTGATCACTGAGCCACGGCTATTAATAGGTCTGATAGATCAACATTACAGTTGATATCGTATGAAGCGAAGGCACCATAACCTTATACAAATATTATATAAATTGCATTAACAACATGCTAGGCGGAACATACGTTCACATTATTTGAAAGAAAAAAATCGGCTACCAGTGGGACTTGAACCCACGAGTACAGAATACCGTCCTGTCGCTTTGTTAAACTAACTCTTAATAACAGCAGAGCAACAAAAAATAACTTATTTATAAATCAATAATTTTGGCCTTAAACAACAGCGGGCCAATTTCGCAAGGGAACGCAATACGGCTTCACTTCAAAGCAGTTTCAATTAATTCAAGAACTGTTTGATGGTTGAACTCTCTAATAAATAAACCAGCCTGTATAATCAAAGGTCGAACTTGAAGATTGAGCTGGCAGTTTGAGAAGGGAGGTCGGTCCTCGTGGAGATCTATGGAAATACAATGAATCGTTTCAACACTTTTTTTAAACACTTATGCTATATTTTATCAATCTGAAAAATAGCCTAAATATTTATATTTGATCGATGCGACCCGTGACCAAAATGCTGGCACATATTTGGCTCAACAAATCAGCATTGCAATTCAACCTGGCAATGCTTCTAGCTTTCTGGGTACGCTGCCGGAAGCGGATTAGAACATTTGAGTTATCCTTGTACTACCAATAGCTAGCGGATTGCTCAAATGTTATTGTACTAGCTGCAGTGTTGTAATTAGTTATTAGTGTTTTATTTTATCTCAATATACTTAGTAAATGACAAAGAGGGCGTTATGCCATTTGGGACGCGACATGTGTCAACACATTTGCAACATGCCACCTCCCTGCCACTCAACAGACTGCAGGAGCTGGTGCGGAGACCGCGGCTAGAAATAAACACGACAAATATTCCAACCTCGAAGCGGTGTACGACTTTGTGCCGTTTGCCGTCGAAACAGCTGGACCATGGGCCAATGAAGCCTAACAGTTCATCTACGACATAAGTCGCCGTTCGAGGGAGAAAGGCTGCGACCCTCGGACTGGTCATAACCTTCCCCAGTACATATCGCTCGCCATACAAAGGGGTAACGCCGCAAGCATAGTGGGCACTTTTGGCAATCGACTATTGCGCGGGGGTTTATTTGACTAAGTTACGATCTGTCACTGTAAAAATAATATTTTTAGATTTTTTTAAACATTTTAATACATTTATATGACATCAATTTACTGTCTAATTATTATATAATATTTTAATTTAATATTAATAATTAATATAATAAAACAATATAATAATTAATTATTTATTTTCATTTATAATATTAGTTTTTGTATAGATATGACATTGATTTATTTATTTCATTTAAATTTAATGTAATCTATGATTATTTATCATTGCGATTGTAGATATTGAATAATTGTAATTTTTTGACTGAGTAAAATCTTCATCTTAGTCAATAAGTGCATTTATTTTGTACAAAAAAGAGTAAACACCTATTTTTTGCTATTTTAGTGCTTTATGTAAACCATTAGATATTCAACTTTTATATTAATATAACTTAACTAAAAATGTTTTTGTAGTATTGTAATTAGTTATTTATTTTACTTTAATGGACTAAATATACAATGTTAATAAGGTAAATTCAATTTGCCTAAATTGTAATAAGATAAGTACTTGTAAAATTTGTGTTCTACGGTATTTTCTTCTTTTTTGGTGTGGAGATATTGAGCACGTGGGGACCGGGAGCGCTGATTTTCAAAAAAATATCAAATCGTTTGATCGATGCGATGCGTGACCAAAATGCTGGCATATATTTGGGTCAACGAATCAGCATTGCTACGCAATGGCAATAATTACGTTTAGACTGGCCGGTTGGCGCAGTTGGTAGCACTCTGCCTTCTGAGCCGCTGGTCCTGGGTTCGATTCCCGGACAGGTCAAACATTTGTGTGCATGAACATGTCTGTTTGACCTGTGTCTGGGTGCGTATATGTATATAAGTATATATATCAGTCATCAGGTTACCAAAGCACAGGCTCTGCCTAGTTTGGGACCTGAAGACCTTGTGTGAATGTTAATAAATAAAAATAAAAATACTAACATACTGGGCACGCTACCAACTGGTAGTGGGTTAGAGTATTTGAGTTAATTAATAGCTGACTACAGCTGGTGGATTGCTCATATCTTATCGAAGTAGCTGTTGTATATCGTTATGATGATAAGCATCCTACCAGTATTTTTTTTATTGTTTAAACTATACACTACAGACTCAATGGTCCGTACCTTTTTTTGATTCATCATCATCTCAGCCATAGGACGTCCACTGCTGGACAAAGGCCTCCCCCATTGATTTCCACAAAGACCGGTTGGAAGCGGCCCGCATCCAGCCCTTGCCTGCGATCTTAGTAAGGTCGTCTGTCCACCTAGTCGGCGGCCGTCCTATGCTGCGCTTGCCAGTCCGTGGTCTCCATTTGAGAACCTTTCGGCTCCAACGGCCATCGGTTCTTCGAACTATATGCCCTGCCCACTGCCACTTCAGCTTGCTTTTTTGATTACATTTAATTAAATAATGCTATTTCAAAATATTATTTATACATCAAGACAAGCGTACACTAGAACACTAAATAATCTACAAACTACCAGTTATAACTTGGTTAACTTTGACCGGAGGAGAAAAAGTCATAGAACCTTTTTAATGTACAATTTTAAGTTTGATTAATATTCTTAAGAACCTTTTTCTCTAACTTTTACTATTTTCGAGTAATTGCGAAAAGAAATTTTCAAAACGTTTTTTCAACCCTTGCCGGTGGTTGCACACCCATAAATGTTTTACACATTTTTTTTGTACGATTGAAACTACATAATATCAAAAATGCAGCCTTTAGCTTAAATTAATATATATAATAGCTTAAATTTTGGTTTAAAAGTTCATTTGACTGGACTTGAGTGATTCCTGGTTTTTTGTATTTTTTTTATTTTAATACTAAGTTAATTATACTCTTACTATTATTATTACCTTATATTAGCGGTATTATTGTTAACTGCTCTCCGATCACTCGGCTGTCTCTATTTAGACCTAACCTCCTACCAGTATTATAAACGCGAAAGTTTGTATGGATGTTTGTTACTCTTTCACCAATTAAACGGCTGGACGGTATGGGATGAAATTTGGTATGTAAATAGAGACGAGAGAGATTTCAGGTCCCGGAATAATAAATAGACTACTTTTCATCACGATCGTCACCGATGATCACCACGAGGGTATAACCGCGGGGTGCAGCTAGTATTTATATATTACGATCACAAAACCCCGCTACCAGTTAGCTCTCGTAAGCACCAATGAGACAGAAACTATTCAGTTTCGGATATGGGAATTCTTCTCAGTGAAGAGTGTTGGTCATAGCCCGCCGCGCTTGCCAATGCGAGTTGGCGGATAGGCAAGTGGCCATCCAATTCACAGAGTTTTTATGCCACCCAAAGGCTTCCGACATGAACGTTTGCATACTTGTGTGTCTTTTTATTTACAAGAAAATCTTGATAATGTTCAAAATTATTCAGTTTGTTTTATAAGTTGTCTTTAGAAACCTAGATATCATTTATTCATCATCATCATCATTTTTATCGCACTTTAACGTACGATTAACCGTACTTTTATGAGGCGGGTGCCAGTATTCGCCACGCTTGGCAGGCGAGTTTGATACGTGATCGCTTAGCCGACTCTTACGGAACCCACAGGTAGAGATGAGAGTGTGCTATCATTTATTATTAGAAATTAATATATAAACAAGTGAAGTTTCATCATCGAATCACGTGGATATGGGGTCATTCACATGATCGCGCATTTCCTATTCTATATAATCATTTTTATTATACGACACGATTGATGAGAATATTACAGAATTAACATACGAGAACTTAGTAGGAAATATGGACGACAAGGACAACGAGGGCGATCTCCTGGTCTGACCAAGTAAAGGCTATTACCGGAGTTTCAGTGGTTAATTCTCAAGGGCTCCTCCTTCGAATAAATCGTCACTGACTATCAAGTTTGTGAAGCGATGATAGCTCAGCGGGAGGAGCGTCGACTGTCACACTGACGGACACTGGTTCGATTCCCAACAATAGCTTTAGCTTCCGGTAAAAGTAACACCGTTATCAAATTTCCAGCATGGTGGTAAGGTACTGCCAAGGACCCGCCTGGCTAGATTAAGTTTGAAAAACTGTCACTACAAACATAGTGTATTCAGGCAGCAGTCCTTGAGAGCCAGTAAGCATTCTAGTTCTAGCGTGATAACATCTTCGTCCACATCGTCACTGACCATCATGTAAGATAATGGTCAAACACTAGATCTATAACAGTCGTAAAAAAATGAGGTTCAAACGTTAGATCTGTAAAACACATAAATAACCCTATTTTGGGGCACTTAATCTAATAAACCCAATCTTTAACTATCTTTAACTGATCTGGATAAATACTAGAAATCAAATGACCCCGCTATCCTCCATCCAGGGCATTCGATTTGGAAGTAGTCATGGAGTGCAATTGTGCAGCAGAACCGATAATAGGCGAAGCACGAAAGTTTTTGAGTACATACGCGTAGGACGCCCTAAGGCTAGGTATAGCAACGATCTTCGCAAAATGTCTGGTAGGACCTGGACGCGAGCAGCTGATGGTGGGAAAAATAGGGTGGAATTGAAAAGGCCCGTGACCAGCTGTGGACTTTATGTGATGATGATGATTATGATTCGCAATATCATCATAATGATCGTGAGGTTTTTTAATCAATTTGAAGGTCTAGCATAAGTTACGTGACCTGTCTTGACGGTTAAAGAAGATGTGGTGGAAAGAGAAATCACGATACACTTTACAGATAATATTGACAGGCTGACAAAACCCTCTTCTTTTGGTGTTACAAGAGCATTAAAAATACATTGAATTAATGTTAGCTATCTCAGGAAGATTTTAAGAGCTCTAAAAGGCTAACATTTCCACTCCGCCGAAAATATGGAATAAAAAGCGACAAAAACAGGAAAGTATAGACAAAGTGAACAGTTGTTATTACTCCCATAAATTTCGTGACATCAAAAAATCAAAATCGGATCGGATCCTATAAAGGGAGTTTTACTATACGGCCCACGGCCTTATTACGAGCGGCGATATTCAAACTAAAGATAAAAAGTGAAAAAGTCTGGTCGATAAGAGCGCTGTGTGCTGTCCCTTCGAGAGAAGCATCAATCTACAGTCCTGCTAAAGCCCACCGGTACACTCGAGATTTTTTACTCCCATTTTGATTATTAGGCCACATTAAAATGTCAGACACTGATTGTTAAACTTTTGAAACTTGTTTATTTAGCGAGATGAATTAAGATACTACAGGTACTATTGTTATGTGGACGAATATACTGTATGTTTTTACATATTTCACAGAAGTCCTTATAAATATAGTTGTAAGAAGCTGGATGAAGGCTCTTTCTAATCACTCCTAGTGAAAATCATTGATGGAAGCAAGTTCTGTCGTTCAAACAATCTCTTCCTTTGTCTTAATTTTGATACTATTTTTATATTTACCAGAATATTTATTTATTTATAAACATATATTTTTATGCAATACAATAATTATAAGTGTATAAAAATTATATTGTTAGGCCTATTTTATGCCACGATATGGACGGTTCATTTTTCGCATAGGTAATATTTGATTTATTAAATCAGTTTAGCGTAGTTAGAAAACATCTGTGGTAGTGTGACGTGTAAAAAAATATTAGTTTAAAAGGTAATAACATTATATCTTCATAAAGGTTTAAAAGCTAATAATGTATGTACAATTATATAAAAATAGTGTAAATAAAATTGAATATAAGTAGGTATAGAGGATTTTTTCTTTATTCATATCTTTAGTAGGTATGTATAATATGATATGTATTATTTATTTCATATACTTATTTCACGATAAGTGTAATGTGAAAACTTTGAGAACCAGTGGCTTGAGAGCAAGACTCCTTAAGATTTATTATGTACAAGGAAGAGAGGCCGGACGTCTAGCGGGTGTATTAGAAAGTCGGCTTATCTGTATATTTTACATTTTTTGTGTTACGGTAAATCGGCTGAGAAGCCCATAGCTGACCTTCCATCATAGCCTAACAGGACAAAGCTTTCTACTCCATCATGATGATTCAAATTATGTACATAAATTGCAATTTACTTCGCTCTCTGATCTAGATAAATGTAGTTTGCATTGATCACAACCCTTTTTTTGTATTAAATTTCATGTGCTTTCAACCATTTTAAAATCATGAATCTTCAATTTTTGTTGCATCGAATTGAATCTTGACCTAAAACTCCATCTCCTTTTCCCCTTTGATTCAGTAAATTATTGGCTACTTTCTTTTCTTTAGTTAAAGATGGTGGCGAGAAATAAAAAATTGGGGATGTGTTATTCAGGCTATTTTGTGCCATCATCCTACTCATGTGTCAAAATTTCCCGCCACATTACCTTTTTACCTTCAAGGTAAACATTTTACTATGCAGGCGCCATCTAGTTCTCTTTAACCATACCATTCATATCAGTTTAATCATTGAAGTTGAGCTCATTTGCTTTGCATTATTCGCAAAGTTTACTTGCGCTAACTCTGATTCAACCACTCTCCGCCAGGTGGAGCTGCTAACCAATTCTATCCTAGCGCTTTCAAAACATATATTATGTAAGTTATTTGAGCATCATTGTGTACCCAAATATATGTAACTATTATGCAGATTACTATTGTAATAATTTTTTTTGGCGATTATTCTATGCACCGCGCTGCAGTAGCTTGCAAGAGATTGCAAGAAGAAAATAGAACTTTTGAATGTGGTGCTGAAGAAAAATTTTTGGGATATCGTGAACCGAGTTTCGAACAAAAATCTTCATACTGTTGTTTATACTCATGTTTATTTAAGCTATTAGCTCATTAATTATTAAATTTAACAAACGCAAGCCTATAATATTATTATTTTTAAAGGTACAGTTAATATCTAAGTAAGTATGTTTACATTTCTATATTTTATAAGTATTTTAAGCAGGTGTCAGGCGACACAAAATATGTTCATATATCCGCCTTAATACAATCTTACAGCCTGACTGCCAGCAAAAGCTGGTGGATCTTTGAGCTAAAAAGGCGAGCTCATGAGCGTCTTGTCATCCAACGACAAAGTAGTAACCACTGGATCTGATTGCCTACTAACCTCATGGACCAACCATCATATCTACAGCGGGTGGTCCACTGCACGAGTGCACTAGATTGACTGCTAATAGACAGTGATGCCGTGACATCATGAAGCATGTAAGTCCGCTCACACTACATGACCTCAGCCTTTCTATCAAACGCAACGATGAATTGTATACGCACGGTTGAATCATAAAGTTGAAACACTCCATTCAACTGACTTACGAGTTAGTTGAATGAAAAAATGGGTTGAGTATCACCGTAATCAAGCCCATTACGTATTCACTATACCACACGGGTCTTTTATTACCTAGAGGCTAAATTACGAGTGACAACAAATCACGCTGCACTAATAATGGTATAGCTATAATGGTTGACAAATAGGTATGTGGCAAATCTAATTACTGGATTGTTCCGTCAGCCCGAATTCATATACAAGGTCCAAACAACTAGAACCGATATTTTATGGGAGGATATGGATGGATTCTGGTCTGGGTCTGATGCCTGCAATATATGACTTTTATATATTTATTTGTTTTATTCATTTATTTTTATCATTAACCACCAATACCAGGAAACCTTCAGTTGTAAATGCCACTAACGTTCACCCATCAAAATTACAGCACTTTACATAAAACGTCCTTATGTTCGATCTGTTATGGTTCAAAGCACCGCTTATGAGCGCTACGAGGCGATAGATGATTTAATAGAGAAATTTAGTTGAAATTAACAAATACGTCCACTTCATCATATAAATAAAAACAAACCCGAATAACGACTTAAATTAATATTAACTCTACAATGTGAAGCCTACGCGGTCCCGTTACCAGAGACATTCCTTATAGAGCAGTAAAACCGTCACTACCATTCAACAAATGACTACCGTCAATCGAAGTTAAGCTTGGGGGCCTTAATTAATTGGTATAGTTAAAAGGGATAGAAGAAAAGATGGGATATCATAGCAGTCGGCGGCTATAGACTCTCGGGGAGTGGGCCCTACCGCCATTACAATAGGATCCAGTGACTTACCTTCGCACAAAAACATTCACTTACTCACCTCTACGTCGCTATTTACTTATATACTCTTACTATTACTAAAGAATTAAGAAAGAATCTTTGCGTGTTTTATCAATGAACCAATTTTGAAAACAGCATCAGCGTGCGAAATGTTATTTACAATTTACTAGCTTTTCCCGTTGCCACTTTCAATTATAAAATTATCGAGCAAGTACCGTTTAGTTTTCTGAAATAAAATATATTTTATTATGTCACTCCCAGGTTTGCAAGATCGTCGTACCAAATTTTATGTAAATTTAATCAACCGTTTCAGCGCAAATTGAAAAAAAATATGCATATACATACAGACACTTTCGCCTTCAGAATATTATTAGGATGCCTTTTTTTTTGTTCTATATTATTGGTAAAAAAAAGCGAATCTGTGGGTCAAATCTAGTAGTTGAAGATATATTACACAATACATATTATACACTTATTACAGGTACATACATGGGCTTCTTATTTTCGAATAATACTATTATAAAACTCTTTGTAATACCATAATTATCATAATATAAAAAACACAACCCGCGCGTGCGCAACGGCGGGGGGAATTTTGTGAAGCATATAATATATATATAGTATCTTAGTCCAAAAATACACCCAAGTTAAGATACTGATAGAATTTAGTATTTAATACCCATTGGGCAGCAGAATGCCACCCACATAGAACAAAATAAAATAAACTAAAAAATCTTAATACCGTGCTTCAAATGGTTAATGAAAATTTAAATGTCTTCTCTTAATGTTAAAGGAATAACTTGTTAGATCTAAATCTTAAGCATTGATGGAAATGACTATGAAAAGAAAAGATTTAGAATTATGTGTCTACATAAAAAAACCTGAATTCGTTTATTTCAATTTCTTCTAAAACTATTTCATTACAATCACGAATAAATACGTTTATTTTATATTATGTATAAGCTCATTAATATTTCTTTTCACCATGTCACTGACACAAATTGGGAAGAAGTTGAATATTAATAATAGAATTAGTAGGTAGTAACCATTTCTGGGCCGTGGCCGACTGGCGACTGGCCTCGTCCAGCCGACGTGGCTGGACGAGGCCGTGGTGGTACCGGCCTAGAATAGTACTCCCCCATCTCTTCCCGTGGGTGCCGTAAGAGTCGGCTAAAGGATAACGTACCAGGAGGTGGGCAGCAGCGCCTTCTGAGGATCGGAAATCATACTGCGCTCGCCAACCCGCCTGCCAAGCGTGGCGAGTATTGGCAAATCCCCTCTATATGGGGGAGGCATACGTCCAGCAGTGGATGCACATAGCTGAGAAAAAAAAAAACCATTTCTGACATCTTAGGAACGATGGATTGCATGCGTTAATTACTTACTAACGATATCGCGCTCCTATAAAAGGTTTACGAATAGGTTAAAATTATCTGTAAACTTTTTATTAAAGATTTTCAACTAATTTAACGCCTGAGCTGCTAGAAACAACAGATTCTTCCGATTATCATTATCAACAATGAACCGTGTTCGTTATAACGAGTGTCTGAATTAAGTAACTTTCATTGTATCCACTATTTGAATGGAAGACGCAACGCTAAGCACATTTTTACTATAGAAGCCGTGAAAATTCCATGCTGAATTTGAAGATACGCATAAGCGCCAACTAAGGCACCAATGTTGGACAAACAATTTATAAATAATGCCATAGTAGTTTATTTTATTTCGTTCCTAGTGCAAAGGTTGGCCATTGCATCAACGTGGAAACGCAGTAATGCAAAAAGATGACATCACAAAGTAGATAATTAATTTATAACGTCAAATGTCTCATTGGGTACCTGTAGTTCGTTCGAGTAAGCAATTAGTCAAGTTGTAATTGCCCTGACTGCATTTATGTAGCGGTCGAGCATTTAGTACGAGATATGGCTAGAAATGTATTATATAAAATGTGTTATCCAGATTTACTCTGGTTTATAGTCGAAGTTTCGACCTAGGTTTCGAGCATGTCCCGGCGATCACTAATACTAAACTCGTCTGAGGATGGGCATCAGACGTGCCCGAAACCTGAGTCGAAACTTCAACTATAAACGTGAATAAAGCCGGATACTACATATATATAATAATTTGTCATACCAAGAGAATTTTTAATTAAAAAATGTACCGTCATCTGTTATTTAATTGTGGCAATGATTATATGTTAAATAACATGTAGATTGATGAATTGCACATGAGTTGAATAGCTGAATTCCGGACCATACAGTACGTGATCGTTTTGCGATTATTACATTACTAACTTATTACTTTCTTTTCTTACATTAAGTATAATGTGTCCGTATATGTTAAGTAATATATTATCTTTTGTGCTCTAATAGTTTATAATAATCGTAAATAAATGTATTTCTTTCTTTCTTTCTTTCTGATCAAAGCAGACTATGTATTGGGAAAAAATCTTATCATTTACATAGTAAATTTCACATTGGAGCAGAGACTTGATGTTTTGGGCATCTTTACACCGGGAATGGTGAGGTGCCCTCGGCCCTTACCATTTTTGTTGACTTTGCTTTACTTACTGTTTTATCTCTTTATAATGTATTTAATCTCTTTTATTTGAAATGTGTACTCTACTTGACCTGTTTTTGATGAAGAAATAAATTACCAAGTACAATGTTTTAATAAATAAATTTCGTATTCTGTTAAAATTCCAATTGTATCTCTATTTCATTGTAGTAATTGAATTATAGTAGATGTGACATCTGTGTAGCCATTAAAATTATATTTCAAGTAGAAGAGCAAAACCATAAAAATTGTCAATTCATTAACAATCTTCATAGATTGTTGCTCATGCAATATGTCGGAGAATTGACCTAGGACACTACGGTCTTCAATGCAGGGCTGCGAGCATGGATAGTCGCCTCGATAAAATTCGACAGTACTTGCTTGTTCAAACATGGCGTATACGCGAATCGCGCGGCACCCACGCGGTTCTATTACTATGGAGATCTCCAAACCGGGCGGATATCGCCGTGTCTGAACAAGCACTTACTGTCAAATTTTATCGAGTCGACGATACATGCTCTCACAGCAGGGTTTGCATTGACGAGCGTAAGGTTATGGGTACTATGAACTACTATAGAAAACCAGTTTCTCAATATTGGAAGACGCTCGTTGTATGTTGCCCTGATTAAAACGAACTTAAGGCCAATTGCGCTTCAATTATTACATTCAAAAATAAAAAATAGACATCCAAGCACGAAAGTGTTACAATACCTCATGTCATGTAATATTATGTAATTATTCTATTTGACTGGATGGTGATACGATTCTTTTTTTTAGTTGATGTAATATCCGGCTCTTTTCCTGTACCTTTTACATTTAATCTTACATCTTACGTTGTAATTGCCTAATATTTTAACTGGAAGTTAGTAAGTTATTATGTTGTTAAGTGGCCGACTCAATATTATTCAATTATTAAAAAGTTAATTGTTAAGATTCATTATCGCATTAATTACACTTTGCACTAATAATCATCACTGAAACGTACCGTGGATATTTAGAACGGAGTTTAAATAGGGATTTCTTGAAAAAATATCCCTCGAGCCGTTCCATAAATTTATTTCAAAAATTCCACTATGATATATATCACCAATATCTTAATAGGATTTTACATTAACTCACATGTATTTCAATAATTAAGTAGTACTTATAAAACTTGAAGAGTTAATTAAACCTGTGTGTGAGTGTTTTTTTTATTGAGGGATTTGAAATCACCGTCTTCATGTCAAAGTCAGAACGCCGAGAAAGCAAATATTTTGTGTGAAAAAAGAATGAAATTGGTATCAATTTTACCTTCGACTATCATCGTATACTCAGTAATTAATATTCAAATGAATTAGTTAGAAGCGACCTGTATCTAGGTTCTGATAAAAATCGACAGATCATCTACATCAGGCCGTCTGATCCCATTTTCGGCAGAGGTCCTACTCGCCAGTGGTCAGTCTATAATGTTCTTCGCACGAGAAAATCAAGCGCCATCACTTTTACGATGTGTGCTCATAAACCACTTTAATTTACTTAACCATTAAACTCAAAATCAATGCGTCCAACATTGGACGCACATAGCTGAGAAAAGAAAAAAAAAAAAAAACTCAAAATCCTACAATATGTTTTATAAATATTTGGTAGGTAATCTAAAATTTTCAAAAATAAATGGAAGCGTATAGTGAGTCCTGTCTTAATGAATGTATCTAAATGATGGGCAGCAGAAGAGATTGAATTTTGGTTGTCAGAGATGCGAATGTTGAGATGGATAGGCGGTGTTGGTGAATGGATAAAATTTTAATTTAAAAATAGAACCGACTTCTACACTCAAAAGTGTGAAATAACGTCTTGTTGAAGTCGGTACCATGATAATTGAAAAGTAACTAATATCAAAATATTGTGCTCATGGTACCGACTTTGACAAGTTATTTCACACTTTTGAGTATTGAAGTCCCTTTTTTGGTATTTTTTTTGTTCACCCTCTTCAGTGACCTTTGCTACTCACGCGATTAATCGTCATTGTGTATGTTCACCGATTTCTTTACCCTCAATAAGGATCCCTCATCCATATAGATGTAACACTTTACAATTATTGGAGTGTGACTCAAACAGCTTGACCGATTTAGATGAAATTTAAACTTTTTTTTACTTTACTTTTTAAATTTTTGGGATCACACGGGAAGCCTTCAAATAAAAAAGAGTCATCAAAATCGATTCAACCAGTTGAAAGTTCTGAAGTAACAAACATAAGAAAAATTCAGTCGTATTGAAAAACTCGTTCTTTATTTGAAGTCGATTAAAAATAAGGAATGAGTATATTAGAGGAAGCTTGAAAGTAGCAAGCACCAGTAAATCATAGCTGATAACTTGGGCATGTAATTAGGAGGGATGAAAACAATATCACTAAAATAATTCTTGACATGAATGTGGATGGATGAGGTAAAGGAACACCGAAGAAGGCATGCATGGACTGTGTGAAGAATGATATATTTATGAAAGGTTTTTTTTTTACATATTATAAGTTTGCGTTTGACAACTGTCTCACCTGATGTTAAGTGATGACGTTGTCTAGGATTTAGCGCGCAAACCTAGAAGGTACCTATTCACTCGCGACTTGAAGACTCCAGGATTGTACATATCGGTGTGAGCACTGAGATGACTAATGGAACAGAAGAGAATGGAAGAGAAAAATATGATGTGCCAACCCCACCTAGTGTAGGATAAGGACAAGAAGAAGGAAACGATGTACGGAAAGTACGTAATTATGATCATGGCATCACTCATCCATTATGAGCTTCGTTGTGGGTATGCTTGTGTTTGTTCTTGTATGAGTGATCGTATATGAGTATACAATAGATATGGTTTTTATAGCTAATCCAGTGGAGATTGTTCTCAATGATCACTTTTTGCCGTCATTTAACTGCAAGTATTTCGTAGACGTTAATGTAACACTAATATATGAAAATGTATAAATTATATTATTTAAAATCGATATTTGTTCTCTTTGGCAATAATGAAAACCGTGAAGCCTCGTAGACAGAATAATAGCGCGCGTTGATATCTTTTTAGGGGGATTAACTTTTAGCTACGCCAACTCTACGCTCGATAATAAGTAAATCCGTGTTTAAACTAGCTGCGCCCAGTGGTTATACCCGCGTGGTGATGAAAAACGGTGATGATGGTGATGATTGAAGTAAGCTATGTATTAATCCAAGGTATAAGCTATCTCCATTCTAAATTTCATTGAAAGCTGTGTAGCCTTTTATCGAGAAGAAATAAAAAATATACACACACTATAACTTTCGCATCACATTACACCCCTATTATAAAGGCGAATGTTGGGCGTATGTGTGTATGTTTCTATGGGGGGGTTGCCAATACTCGCCACGCTTATCAGGCGGGTTGGCGAACGCAGTAAAAAATATGACCCTCAGAAGGCGCTACTGCCCACCTTCTGGTACACGATCCCTTATCCGACTCTTACGGCACCCACGGGAAGATATGGGAGGGGTACAATTCTTAGCCGGTACCCCACGGCATTAATTTATTAATTAATAAATATTCTAATTTATTTAAATTAATGTTTATATTGAAAATTGTATAATTTTTTATTATTAATTTGTTCTGTTTTTCTATACCTATTTATAAAATTCACTTTTATTTAATTTAATTAATTCAGATTTGCGAGAACCAGTACTTACTAGTGTAACTACTGTTTTGTCGTAAATTTGTTTAAACATATTCTATTCTACTAGGGTAGATTCGCTCGAAGGTGCCTGTGTTCTGGTGCGAGAGTCTCAGCCCCAATACCAAGTGAAACCGCTTTGTTTTTATGCACTAGTGCTGTAATATAGATATTTCTTCACATGACCTTCTGGGAGACACAGGAAATTCTCTGCTACGAGTCGAACGCCCGCCACGGATGGCTGAGCGGAAATTGGCCGTAGACTATCAATATTGATGTAAAATATTTAACTTTTATTGTAAGGATACCCTCATTATTTTAATTGGTGTAACGGGAACGCCAGATGCTCCACAAACTGGTTGCTATAGATTGGCCCTTACACTAGTGATGTTTACAACTTAACAATCCCTTACTTTTTTTTGTTGTGTATAAAATTTATAACACCATAAATATTTTGATGAGGTGATATGAACCCTTTGTACTACTCCATAACGTATTACACAGTATAATTGTACTAGACAATAACGTAGTATAATAGGCATTAAAAATGGTATTGAATTTATATGAGAGTAATGTAAACCAATAAAAAGGTATCTTTTGTGGTATGAATATAAAATGTGTGAATGGATTGTTATATGGATTGTTATCAGCTCGTATCACTTCCACACTGGTACACGGTTTTTCTTCCTAGACCCTGGACAATGCGAGCTGGCGTATGGGCTAGTGGTATGCCGAATGTCAGGGTATTTAGATCACCCAAAGGCATCCAACATGGCCTAACGTCATCCATTAAACGTTTGATCTAGAAGTACGTTGCTTAACATAATTGATCGATAATTATCACACGTATAAGTATCGTTACGAACGTTTCATATAGTTAGATGAGTACAATCAACGCTCGCCGTGGCTCATTGTTCAAAGACATGACTACTGTGTTCTGGGGACACTGGGTTCGAATCCCGGCAGGGGCAAACATTTGCGCGATGAGTGGAAGTGTTTGTCCCGGGTCTTGGATGTTTGTGTGCTGTGTTTGTGTGTGATAAATAAATAAATAAAAATGCATTTTTATCATAACCGTATTTTGCAGGAAATGTATGTACATGTACGAAATGTATAAACATATTTCTATTAACATTTAAAATTTATTCGAGAGTCGTTTGACTACTTTATTACGAGATTGCAACTACTAACAATACATTTCTCAGAAAACTATTTAAAAATAGTACCTATTTGTGTGTTAATAGCCTGAACAACTACGGGTGAAAACTGAGGGAGAAAAGACTTCCGTATCTTCGATCTCCTTTGTAGAGAAAAATGTCTACAAATCTGTGCAGATAACCGCCAACAAAAGTTATCCTACACAAGCATGTCCTATATATAGTTCTATCATAAATTTTGTATGTCTTGCTTTCAGGCTGTTTGGCCGTGGTCTAAATGAAACTTGTGTTCCAGACGTTTCGTCGATCACTGCGGTCGACATCTTCAGTGGTTAAGGTCCGAGCGGTAACAAGAGCGTAGAAGTTTCCTTCGCGGCGTCTTCTCTGTTACTGATGATGATCAGTAACAGAGAAGACGCCGCGAAGGAGTTCAAGTTTCACTTAGACCACGGCCAACAGCCCGGAAGCAATACATACAACATGTAACGCCGGCCGTGAAAGCCTTAGAGTTTACATATCATAAATTTGTTTAAAAGCCGACCTATATAGTTAGCATAAGTTTTCAACCCAACAACTGCTGGTAAATTGGAGGTTTTATAAAAAATATGTTCGGGGTGTGTTTCACCTGTACAATATTGTACAGGTTTCAAAAATCTGATATCATAATTGTATGGTTCCACTCCAGGGGCTCTCAACTTAACACAGATTTATATAGACGTTATACAAACCCTTATCTGTTGAAGTATACATGCATTTGCATCAACGCAAGGTTTACATAACACCTTTTATGCATGTTGATTGAACAGATGCGCACACGCCGCTAACGGTAATTGCAATATTTATATCTGTAGTTATAATCTCATCAGATTTCCTTTCAACAGAATAGACGCAAAAGTGAGAGCACTTCCGTTTCTCTAACAGACGCACATTGTTGCAGCTTTTCTGCGTGTATTGCAACTTATTGATACTTACTTCGCATACAATTTAAATTAGCTTTGTGTTTGAAATCTTTTTTGGCAGTAATTTGAACGATTCGCTAGTATGAGACATGATAACTACCACAGAACATATTTAATGCGATACCTTCGTATCCCAAGTAATCCTATAAGCATTTTTTTAAGGACCTGACAGAATTCTCTGATATTTTTGTACACCTTTGACATGTCGACTCTGTCAACCACTGATAATGCATTTTATGTATATTACTCATGTTTTTCACAAATAAAAATCTATCTTATCTTATCATTAATAAACTTGATTTTGTCAGAGCGAGCAAACGATGGTATTGTTGAGATACTCTATGAAACTTTTGTGCCTTAAGAAAGTAAAATGACAGCATCAGACCATTTGTCATTGGCACAACTTGCCGACGTGCCTCGAAAATAGCACCTGTTTTGTCAAATTTGGTCTAGCCACAGCAGTTAGCTTTGGCTCTTGAGGCGGTTGTGAAGCTGCCGTTAGCTCAGTAAGAATATTTCAGAGCAAAAATGTGAAGAGGTGCTGTTGGAGGTAGATGTACAGAACGACTTCAATTTTGTTGACAGGCAAAATTTCCTTTAGCAATGCAATTCTTCGTAAAAATTGACTTATCATGGTAACGAAATTACTTCTGCGTTTGGCTGCCAGCAAGTTGATATAATTGTCCTGCTGTATTTAGACTCGCTATCCACCCTATCATCCATAGCCTTAAAAAAAGGTATTTGGATGATAGAACTTTAAGTGGAGATATTAATAAAGTATACAATGATCTTGAACTTTTAATGGAGGAGTTCCGTACTATTGGTCTTATTTTGTAAGCGTAAAGTTGTAATTTCAGATACAGGCCCAACCAAAGATATAGTTATTCAGAAGTTTAATAGTTTAGCCCTTGATATATCGATCATAATTAAGGTCCTACACACTTGGCTCATTAGGTACATACGAAGTCCGTCATCATTTTCCCGATTGTTTAATGAAACGATTCAAATTTTTTAATCAGTGTTCTGACCGTCTATTTATATGGCCTTTACAATAATGAGATTTTGTCTTTTCGTTGCAAATTTTATTTATTTACTATTTACGATGATGTCAAATTTGATTTGATTTTAGATAACATCACTAAAACACCTTGACTTCAATTTTGAATATAAATTTAAGAGACCAAGAGTGGTTAAAGGCCTCACTGCCAGTTCCTTAGCATCCGATTAATTTCAGCATTTCAGATTCTTTCAGCTCAGCGCCTTCGGGATGGGCCGCTCTGCGAGATAGTACGGAAACGTCTGCAGATCGTTCCTGTCTTGTAGCTGTTTCTGAACGAGAAACAGGATTATGGTTACAAGCTCTCCTTCCTCCAAATACAAGGACACTGATACATTCCTAGAAAAATAAATGAATTATTAAAAGCTGTATTATTGCTACACATATTTATCTTAGATATTAAATTAGTCAATTAGGTACTTTCGAACGATGTATATTATGTTTAATGCTAAGCTGCTTTAAATTAAATGTTAATACTTTGCCAATTAATAGCTGGCATTGTTAGTTCACTTTCAAAATTACCGGTAGCATGTCAAGCTGTTTAAAAAAACTGCGACATAATTGATTGTACATATTCTTTTAAGCTTGTCAGCCTTATCAAAGAAGACGTCTCTTATCCTCAGTAAACACTTTTGTAGGTTAAGATAAATGACACGCTTGCTTTCATACTAATTTGCAAACATACGAAATCCATTTGGAAGTGTAGAAAGTACACAAAAGCATATCGCTCCTTCCATGGAAGCAGACGATTAAACTCAAAATAAAGAAATCTACTAATAGTTTTCGTTGAAATATAGGCAGTGAAACACACATGCTGAGTCTATAAATATACGTAATATGCCTCTCTACAGAAAATATATGGTATTCCATGAGTTCTTGACGCGTTGATAGTCTACAGGGAAGTAGAGTAGTCTACAGTGTTTTATACTATTAGAGAGAGTAGTCTACAGTGTTTTATACTATTAGATAGAGTAGTCTACAGTGTTTTATACTATTAGAGAGAGTAGTCTACAGTGTTTTATACTATTAGAGAGAGTAGTCTACAGTGTTTTATACTATTAGAGAGAGTAGTCTACAGTGTTTTATACTATTAGATAGAGTAGTCTACAGTGTTTTATACTATTAGAGAGAGTAGTCTACAGTGTTTTATACTATTAGAGAGAGTAGTCTACAGTGTTTTATACTATTAGAGAGAGTAGTCTACAGTGTTTTATACTATTAGAGAGAGTAGTCTACAGTGTTTTATACTATTAGAGAGAGTAGTCTACAGTGTTTTATACTATTAGAGAGAGTAGTCTACAGTGTTTTATACTGTATACCTATACAATATTTTTATTGTTTTATAAATAGTAGGTACGTACATAAAACATAAGTGGCCCTGCTTGCTGCTTTAGCGCTAGCTGTGTTGCAGCAGACATTATATAGAATTCTTTATACCCAAAAATAGAACAGACTTCAACACTCAAAAGTTTGAAATAACTTGTTGAAGTCGGTAGCATGATAGTTCAAAAGTAACTATTATCAAAATATTGTCCACATGGTACCAACTTCGACGAATTATGTCACACTTTTGAGTGTTGAAGTCAGTTTCATTTTTTGGTAAGTAAACATTTTTCTTACCCCTTTAATTTATATTTGCTACATTCACGGGATCAAATTGTCCTTGTGTATGTTACACCAATTTCGATGAAAATTGGTGTGGAGATAGCTTGTGCCCTGGATTACCACATTAACTTATTTTAATTATCACTATCAGCCAGTAGTATTATAAATGTGAAAGTTTGGATGGATGAATGTTTGTTACTCAATCACGCTCAAACAGCTGGACGGATTTGGATGAAATTTAGTATGTAGATACTTCAGGTCCTGGAATATGACATAGGTAAAATCGCAGCAGGCACAGCTAGTTTGATATAAAACCATTGACTTCAATTCACGAGTAGCTAACAAAGGGAAACAGGAGGAAAAAAACAGCAAAGAATAGGCAAAGGTGGAGGTAACTCATGTCGAAAGACAGCTGGCAATCTGACATTAAATGTTAAGTTATTACATATAGAAATTAGTAGAGTATTCTAGGTCTAGCGTGATGACATCTTCGACCACATCGTCACTTACCATCAAGTGAGATAGTGGTCAAACGCTATATCTATACAGTATAAAAAAATGAAATAAGTATACTTAGTATAGTAGGTATAGTTTATGTTTTATTATACTACAAATTGTGCAAAGGTCAGAGTAAATAAAGGCTATTTTATTTATTTATTTTATTTAAAAAAGGGAAACTGATTTGAGTTTGTCTTCCGAAAGTAGAGACGCGATATAATTGCAAAATTCTCATATGGCACTGCTATTTAAAAATTTTAGTCAATTTATCAATTTTAAATGACGGCTAAGTTGCCAGGAGGTATAAACAATTAAGTGACTCTTACTTTCTAGATTTTCTAGAGCGCTGTGGTAATGTTATGTTATATACTTTTATATATAAATGAATATTATTATTATTATTTCATTATATTATATACTGTCAGTTGAATCGTATTTGAATGTGATAATAGTTTCAGGTGCGGATGCAGACAAATTTATTGTGGGGTCTATTGGGTTTCCTTCTTCTGGTTTAATCCTATCTCTATATAACTTTACATTCATCAATGTAATGTCAATGTTGGCGAGGGGGGGGGGCATCACCCCTTACACCCCCCTCCCCTTTGGTCTGCCACAGGCTTCCCACCATCGTTATAAATTCCACAGCATCGTGGTAGCGTACATTCATAATACGTTGTAAGACGCGGGCCTTTAATTAATGAGGAAAAATCGATGACATGTGTTTTCACCTTTCATTCTACTTTTTTAAGATCTAGAGTTTGACTACTATCACGTGATGGACAGTGAAGATGTGGTCGAATATGTAACTACGCTAGACCTGGAATGTGTACTGGCTCGTCTGATAAAAGCATAGCATCGTCAGCTCAATAAGTTCCCACAACTGGGACACGCGCTTACCTCTCAGAAAGGTGTTTTGTTCAATACGCTGGCCAATGCGGGTTGGCGGGTAGACTGTAAGCCACCACACAATGTCGGACTATTCCGAGCACTCCACAAGGCACGCACAAGGCCTTTTTAAATAGCCTTCCGACTGTCTTCCCAATCAATGTGATGGATCGACGGCTTAACATGTCCTCTAAAGTACGTTAGCCTTCAGTTTAAATTGCGTCAACCCGTCACCCATCCAGTGTATGACCGAGAAGTACAACGGTTAACCCTATGCGTGTAAACTCACTAAGAGTTATGAAGGAAACTCCGGGAGCGCAGGTAGTCAAGAATAAAAAATACAGTAAATAAAGAAACGGGATTGGAAATAGATTTTACTGACACGCCATTATTTTTTATAATATTATTTCATAACATTATTTCGCTTTATAATATAAAATTTACCTGCACTGAGTCAGTAGGTTACTGTCTCTGTTCTAACATCTGTTAGTCATGCGAAGTCATAACTTTTACACACACGTACGTATATCGTTAAACTATCGCTTATAAAAGTAATAATGAAAATGTATTTAAATACTAGCTATTCTAGCTATACTAGCCCGCGACTTCGTCCGCTATTCCATAGTTACTTCGAGGAGGTATTTTTTCCCGTTTTTGCAACATTTTTCATTTATGTTCCGCTCCTATTGTCTAAGTCTTAGTACATGTCTATATAATAAAACAAATTCACCATCCAAATTGTATATCTCCAGGACCAGCCGTTTGGGCTGTCCGTTGCCTATAGATCAGTCAGTCAGGATAAAGATATAGATATAGTATAAGATTTTGTTATCTATAATATTGTTACATCCACAGAGGTTACATCCATAAAATTGTTGTTGTTGGGCAGCAATAGAGGTAAATGAAAATAAAGTGCATGTGGCAGAGATGCAATAATCAAGATCGATGTGTGTATACGACTAGAAAAGACAAGATAAGGAATGAGTGTATCAGAGGAAACTAGAAAGTAGCACCAGTGATTGAAAAGGGAAATAATATACTGTTCCATGGATGAGTTGGAGAAGTGAGTTTGTATATATTTTCTTATTACGTATGCGTAATACGCATTATTTTAAATATGGATTTTAAAAATTCTATTTTTGTTTATATACCTTTCATTTATTTTGGAGATTAGCGTGTACACACTAATTTCCGATTGTGTAATTAGATGAAAAAATACTTCAAGTTTTCTATGTCTCTTTTATAAAAACACACATTTTTCCATAAATGTATTCATTGCATGCACGGCTTTTAGCTACCTACTCTTCGCAAAAATAATAGAAGCTGTGAATGGTGTAGTGCTCAACCACTATTCTATCAACTGATGGTAAGTATACACAGTGACTCGTAGAAATCACTCGGATAGAATGGCCACTGGTATTGGTACTACGTTAGGTCGCTGGCTAATTTTACACCGTATCAACGCTCAAAATAAATGGCTCTGAAACATTAGAATATTTGTAATGCTAATTATTTTTATGTTGCATGCCAAAATGGTAGAATATAGCTGAACAATTTCTTTTTCATGTATACTTCTCTGTTAAACCTATATTAGCAATCATAAATTTGATTTGATATAGAAAAAGGTTCTCACATAAACTTGTTTCACTGCGCAATTTAATGTGAATAGTAAGTAAAATACACAATGAAAGTCCTACCTGCTGTTTTATTATAGACTGTGTTGTAGCAGACAGTCATTATCATCCTTATCATCTCAGCCGTAGGACTGCTGGACATATGTCTCCCTTATTGGTTTCCATAAGGACTGTTTGGAAGCGGCCCACATCCAGTTCTTTCCTGCGATCTTAGTCAGATCATCTGTCTACTCTGACAGTGTCTTCCCCAAAATAGGCATAATACAATGATAGAAGTAGAATAATGTCGAAGAATATATTCATATATATTGATATATTAAAGCAACAGAAAAAATAGTAAACTATCCAAGTAACCTAGGAAAGAAAACAGTGTCGTTTTCAAGCGGTCTGGACGCTTACAGTGCGTAAACGCATCTTATTTATGATATACACCAATCTTTTACTACATTTTATCTTACTCATCCTTATCCATTTTCCCTTAGACGTCAATGCAGACTACCGTTTCACTTTAATAACAGACATTTAACTAGGAACCAAATGGCGAAAAATGAGCTTTGTGTTCTAGTGTTCAGGTTGAAAATTCACAAATACCTGACAAACATTGATGAAAATGAAACGTTTTTAAAATTCAAACTGTATCAATCCGGCTTTAGGGTATAATTTAGACTGTGTCAGATGCTAGTTGGTTCGTATCGGATTCGGCGAGATGCAGTGTCGCGAAACGCGACCACGTTGTGATATAAAAGGGAGTTTTGTATAATTTCTTTATCACACACCGGTAGACTGTTCCCGCGCTCGGTCACTCTGTTCTATCACCTCTTACCACTCACACGATGTCTGCACGACTTTTGGTGAGTACAAAACAGTTTATTATGTCAAAGTTATTAAACATTTTAGCCAATAGATAATCATTATTAAAAAAAAACAATGTATGTACGCAACATAATTTTATTTATTCGAAGTGTCTATGACACGCCCCTTTTTAAATTTAATGACTATTGTGATTACACGCTTTTGCGTGATTGTGTAAGAAACATTCGTCTATCTAAACTGTCTTCTTTGATCATCTCAGCCAAAGGATGTCCATAGGTAGACATAAGTCTGCCCCATTGATTTCCATAAGGACGGGATGGAAGCGGCCCGCATCCAGCCCTTACCTGCGATCTTAGTCAAGTGGTCTATCCAAGGTGGACAGACAACTTGTCTTCTGTATAATAGTTATATTACAAAATGTAACATCTCCTACAAATTTTATACAGTAATAATTGGTTTGTAATAGCTCGTTATAAAATAAAGGTCATTTGAAAAATGAAAATCCATTACGAAACTAAAATGTCATTATGAATGGCGCATTGGTAACGCCAAAATGAACAAGAGATCCTGCGTAGTGACCTCTACACTGTGGCTATGTCACAACAACTCATTATAGGGAAATCAATTTTATGATTGATTTCTAAACATTGCTTCATTAAAATAAAAACCCTAGGTGCGTAATGAAACATTTGTGTTTGTGTTGGAAAGAATTAGTAGAATTTAGTAGAAACAATTTCAAAGGCTGCACACGTAATGCCGTGAACAAAAGAGATGATTTGTGTATATATAATGTATATAATTATTGTACCCTTCCGCAAACAGATGCATAACGTTCCTCAAAAAACAATTTTCTGAAATTTACTCGTAAGTGTAATGTTAAATTGTTTGAGCCTCATATGAATGCACATGTTCTAATGCACAAAACCGAAAGGCGAATTACTCTCCTCGTCAAAAAGTTGAAATAATACTTTTTAGTTGAATTCACTAAAGTTATGGTCATCGATACTATTATGGATTCGACAAACTTACCGAAACGCCGGTCACGTCAAAAAACAACCAAAAGTGAACACCTTTTATAAAAAAGTTTAGCGAGGCCTCCATCGGGCCACCTGAATTACTGGACGTGTTGTTTTTCTTTTTGTATCGGTTACGTAAGGATAGATGCAAACTTAGAAAGTCCGGTATGCTTTTTTATTTTTTTGTGTTGGCTATTACTATTGTTGTTACAGCCACTGTACCATTTATGTTATTCACTCATCTAAGTTTTTTTATACTGTATAGATCTAGCAATTGACCACTATCTCACTTGATGGTCAGTGACGATGTGGTTGGTATCTAAGTTCGAGATCTGATAGTAGTAAGGCAAATGCGAGTAACATTTTTATATTAATTATACCTATTGTTGTGCAGAGCTAACGATTCCTTAATATGTGCTTTGCGATTGTTGGTTGAATGTATTGTTTATATATAATTACAAGTGTAGCTATTTAAGTCACAAAAGAGAATACAATATTGAACGACCATGTAGTAAAACTCTATAAACCATTAACTACTTACTCTCTTTTCTAAGTATTCGGTTTTATTTATCCCTAATAAATTTTAATGATATATGATGATTAATTAGCTTCAACAAGCGAACTTATACATTTTTTAGGACGAATCAGCCGATGCCTTTATTAAAATAACAATACTAATATCATTACTGCAGCTACTTAATAGTATTTTAGCAATTTATTATCTTTATCCAACCTAATATAATAAAGTTCAAATATGGTACGAAAATTCAAGTTCTTAAGTTCATTTGCTATAAATCAATATGTAAATAATATACTAAATGATTAATTCATTATAACCACTTTTCTTCTGAAAGTTTATACCCTTCAGGGTAAAATGATTTCAGAGATGACATTAAAGATAATTAAATTAAAACACACAAGCCGTGCCGTGGTGGGGCCGACCTAGAATAGTACTCCCCCATCTCTTCCCGTGGGTGCCGTAAGAGTCGGCTAAGGGATCACGTACCGAGAAGATGGGGAACAACACCTTCTGAGGATCGGAAATCATACTGCACACGCCAACCCGCCTGCCAAGCGTGGCGAGTATTGGTAAAACCCCCCTATATGGGGGAGGCATATGTCCAGCAGTGAACGTCCCATGGCTGAGATGAATGAATGAAATTAAAAAACCATCAAAGAAGATAACCCAAATAAAACCAAGAAATAACCATAAGATATCAATATTATATAGTAGTAGGTATTTCTCGCAAGACATGTCGGTGAAGATTGTTTTTTTAATTTCTAGTTGGCTCTGGCGTGCGTAGCAGTTCTTTCGGCCCAAATCGAGGCTGGCGGTCATGGCGGGGGTCACAAGAAGGTCATCATCCACGTGCCAGTGTTCGTGAAACACCATCACCATAAGCACACCATCGTGAAGCATGTGCATCACAAGAGCGGAGGTGGCGGAGGCGACGACCACTATGAAGTTCTGGGATACACCTATGGAGAGCCAAAAGGCGCACCGCATCATGGAATAGGAGGTAAGGATATTTCAAGATCGTCTCAACAGTATGGTTATAATTAAATGTACAAAAAATGACAAAATACTTGGCTGCTCCCCGTGGTTTCACCCACATGGACCAAGATTTTCTCGTTACCGTACACATTTTGCGGTTTTTACATATATTCTCCAAACTTTTTTATATTTGTATATAAGAATCTTATACATAATTTAATAAAAATGTAAAGATGAAATAAATCGGTATTCATTCTCGAGTTATGGCGTGATCAATAGGGGGGAAACAGGGATCATTATTAGTATATATACAGATACATGTGTATCTATACTATTATATATATATATAATAGTATAGATAGGTAGATTCATTTATATGTAAATAATTGTATGGTTGGGGTGTACGTTACGGAATGCTAAGAAAAAGTTTTTTTAAAATGTCATTGAAATGGGCCACAACACAGATCACTAGGCTGTGTTAGATGGAAACGGCGACAATGTAACGCGCGAGCCGCGCGAGTCCAGCGATCCAAGCGAGCTCGCCGCGGCAGCGGCTTGCGAAGCTGTTAAACTTGTGTGTGCTTACGATCACATAGAGACAGAAAAAGTGAGGTTCATAGTATTTGTGAAGTGAAAACTTCTTTAGCGTCGTTACATTTTTTCCCCATACAAAAGTGCTTGTGCACTTTGTGGGAAAAAATGTTAAACTCGCGTCAGGACACCTCGCGTCAGGACATGACGTCATCTTCGTAAGATGGAGGGAGAGTAGACCACCGTTGAAATTTAAACTTATATGTGTGTTTGTCAGTTTTATTTCATAAAGTCGTTTTGTTAAAAGTATTATTGAGTTCGGTTATCAAAACGCCGATATTATAATGAGGAAAGATTTCGTTGTGTCAAAAAAAACGTCATCATGTTAATTCTTTGTGTACCTATTGTCATGTTTGTGTACCACATGTATGATAGTACTTTTATACTGATAAACAAATCAATTCGTGCGAAATGATTCCCTACATATTCCAAAATATTCAAAAATACACAAAGTTAATTTTCAAGTTTTCACTTCTGCCGGCAGTCTCGAAAGCAACCAGTTGTTTTTTTTTTATATGGGATCTTAGAGAATGATATGCTACTTTTATTCCATGAAAAAGTATGGTTCCTGTGGGATATCTGAAGTAGCGGGAAAACTGTAGTGTACACGGGTGAAACCGCGGATCGCAGCTAGTTTATAAATTAAAGACATATTTAGCTATAACCTTGCGCTGCCGAGGAATTATGTTTCATATACAAAATTGCTAGAATAAGTATAATACTGAACATCATTATGATCGAACTATCATAGTATCAAGAAATTAGAATTAAATAATTCAGACACTTAAGCGGAACTCTTCCGGCAATTCCAAGCAATTTTGATTGTGTAATGATGTTTGTCATTATTTATTTGTACTTTCATTGTGTAATAATATGTAATATAGCAAGTAGACCATGCACCGCGTCACGCTGCTTACCTTAAATGATGGTCATTTTCAATCGCAGACTAACGACATACAATATTATTCTTTTGCCAGTAAGTTATACACTTACACCTACATATGTACATCACTTATTTTGTATTATCGAAATGACGCTTTCCTTCTTTGGGCATTATCTTGTACATGACGCAACATTTAATGACACTAAAGCAACGTACAACAAATTGGACGATATACGCAGCAGTTGAAGCAGGAATCACTCGCAGACATATCGCAGCCGTATCGCAGAGTGAAATAATTGAACTCATTACTAACTGTCATTTATCTAGCGTAACTGTGACACAGATAAATGAAAGTTTGTGCGGACGGTATATGCGCGTATTGCGAGGCGATGATTGTGATGCGGGATATAGTTGATTCAGGCACAGTAAAATAGTAGTGTAACATAGCACCATGGCAGAAATAGTTTAGACTTACGCTTACGCTACCGCTACGCACTGATTATCAGGCGAAGCTCATGTAATTTGTATGCTATACATGAGCTTCGACTTATGCTAGTTATACTATATAAGTAAAATATGTTCAAAGTTTAGCTTCTAATAAAATATGACTTAAAAGGCAAGTTACTTTCTAATTCTGAGGTACGGATCTCTCTTAGGTTAAAGAGTATCTGACATAGCCTTACACGCTAGCTTAGTGTGTAGTAGCGTAAAGGCTAATTTCTAACCATAGTGGTGTACTTTAAAAGCTGCTCTTATGTCTCCAATACTACCATTCTACTGCTGTGAGACAGTATTTAGATTGCCGTCTCCGAAACTAGCTATAAAATTATGAATTGTTTCCATAGACCACTACACCACGTTTTACAATTTGCTACTGTACATTTTTTTCTAATAATACAAGCAGGTCAAAATGCCCTTGGCTCAAAAATAACCAACAATATATTCAATTCCAGGTCACGGTTGGGGCGCTGCTGACGAAAGCCACGATGGGGGCTACGAAGATTCTCCTGTGAGCTTCGAAGGCGGTGATCATGGCAGTTATGCGCTATCTGGTTCTGAAGACTACAGCGCTGGTCATGAAGGATACTGAGATTACCATTACTGATTCAGCTTATACCATAATCTAAACTTACACCGAATTTAACAGACAATCTGCCAAATTCTCTGTAAAATGAAACATCAGTGCCTGAAGGGAAAACCGTTATAAAATTCTCAGCATGGTGATAAGGTACTTTCGAGTACTGGCTAGTTACCACCCTCAAGTTTGAAAAACTGTCACTAAACACATAGTGGGTTCAGGCAGCAGTCCTTGTGAGACAATGGGCATTCTAGGTCTAGCGTGATAACATCTCCGACCACATCGTCACTGACCATCAAGTGGTATAGTAGTCAAACGCTAGATCTATACAGTATTAAAAAAAGTAGGAATAACCAGCAACAAAAACATCGTATCGCATTCTTAAAAACAATTGCGTAACGTACGTGCGTTACGCAATTGTTTTTAAGAATGCGATGTGAATTTGCACACACTTCAATTTCTCAGTGCCACAGTTGTACTAGATAAATGACAGTTAGTGCTGGTTTCAATTGTTTCAAGCTGCCTGCTGACTACGATACGAGTACGGTAGTGGTTTATGCTTAGGCCACTGTTCTAGTTAAAGAACAGGGCGACAGTAAATGGTGTGCTTTGTAAAGTAGAAACAGTAGGATTAAAAATACTATTCGTCTAATGACAGTTGAGAATTTGGTGTGAACTGGTATTTAGAATCAGAAGTTGTGTTAACTCTTACTGGATGTCGTTATATTTCTTTATATACAATGGTGACGCAATTGAGATTATTCTTAAATGAAGCCTAAACTTACTTGTTAACATTAGTTAGTAAGAGTTTTCTCGGATACTAGATCCAGGCAGAAGTTCAACACGATTGAACATATTGTGGCGAAAGTCACAAATAAATAGCCTATCAATTCTGTGGTATTATGGTAAATTTATAAATGTATGTTCTTACTATCTTGTTATGCTAGAGAGCTTTTAGGCCTCAAGATAGAACATATTGAGTATTGTTATGAAGATAGTGATAATCATTTCTGTTGAGATTACGATAGCCAGTAATTAACATACAAAACTCATGTACAGGTATTTTAGATAAAGTGTGAGTCTGTTTGTATCGACTTTCATTCTATTCTATTTGAAAGCCATGAAAGATATGTTAAATATTTTTGGTTGTTATTTAGTGTTAAGAATTTACAAAGTATTAATTTAATAAGACATAATTTAGGTGTAAGCGTTAAATACATCATGGTTTTATGAATAATAGCAATGCGGTTTATGTGTTCTTTGTGAAAAAAAACAAATAAATAAATAAAACAATGCAAAAAATAAATAAATGAAATGACAATTATTTGACATCTAATACGATTGTTTATATAAGTTTATTACTACATAAGTGCTAGACTGAGTCCGTGTAAGTTTAGTCGACGCGCGGAGAATAAATACAGTTTTATAAATGAGTTATTGTGTATAACATATATTATTATAGTGAAATCAACAAAATCAACTTTGGGATCGCATAGGTAGAAGAATTATTGTACTATTGTGAAAATAATTATTGTCACAATAGTACAAGGAGATTTCGTGCGCCACATAGTAATTGGACCCTTGAAACAGATATAAATATTTGAGTCTGAAAACTATCGCGAGTTTCTTCCACAATTGTAATGTAAAAAAAAACCGACTAGGACTCACGTGGTAAACACTGGAATATTAGTAATAAGTTAAATTTATAAGTTCGAACCTGATCGGAGAGCAATTTTCCAGTGTTTACCACGTGAGTCCTAGTCGGTTTGTTACATTACAATTACAGATATAAATATCTGTAATTGTAATGTCATCAAAAAGTTATACGTTCTTAACAAAACTTATATTTTTACAATCCGTATGTACATATGCGGCTAATTCGGCGGAGCAATTGAATCGGCAAAAATATTAAATAAAAAACCATTTGAAGTTGAAACATTCGGCCTGCGTGGACCGGGGCTTATAGGATTTTCCAAAACTTATCAGAGCTGATCTGCGGAGTTTGATCGATGCGTCGCGTGACTATCCAATCAGTCGATGCTGCGATCTTTTTATACGTGATATGAATTTCAATACATTTAAAAATATAAATATTATATTGATATACTAATATAATATTAGTAGTTGTCAACCTTTAGATATTTAAAGTAAAATAAATTTAGAAAGCCTGCTGTAATATGAAAATATACATTGTATTTATTTAGGGGATATTAATATTTTTATTAATTTATTTATATTTTTCCGTTCAGTCCGCTTTTGCCACCGATCGGTTCGAGTGTTACCATATATCTTATTAACCGTATAAATAAGGTGTACAAACATAATATTTGTTTTTTAAAGATATGGTTAATATTTTTTATATGATTGTTAAGTTACTAATGTTTTACTAGTAGTGCGCATACTAATTTTAAAACATTACATAATAATGTAATGTTTATCTCGGACTAAACAGGATCCCATAATGACAATTATACTTCTGTTAAGATATTTTATTCACTGTTTTGTTGTGTTTTATTTTCCTCTTTTTTGTCTTTTGTAACACTCACTGCTAATTTCTAATGCAAAGAAACAATGACAATAGAAAATGACTACATGCAATTTTTATTATTTAAAATAATTGACCTTATACTCCATTTGTACATTTAACATCTCAGAATTGCACTTTTTATTTTTTCGGAGATAGATCAGATGTTCATCCGATGTAGTACTGTACTAATGTAATACTTACCGAGTATAACCATGCCGATTGATAATAATCAGCTTAACGATTTTATTATTAGACGACCGACCCTCCCACTCCCTGAAATCTGAGTAAACATACGTTGTGCGTAACCGAAGACTTAGAAACACCTGGCAAGTATATTAAAGTAATATACCTATATACAGTAGTAGTATATATATATATAACAAATACCTTATTTTATCCCAAGTCAGCAGCTTAGGGTTAGACCTGGTCTTTTTCTATGTATCCTTAAGCAACGTTTAATCGCTGTATTTTGCGGCCAAGAATTGTAAATGGGACTATTTTTAGAATCCCGGACTTCACTGTTGTGAGTAGGTAACGTCTCTAGTATATAAGGCGGGCTGCCAAGATGGCGTCCACGATTAACCATATATAACTCTGTCTCTTTTGGATATTAAAAACTATTATAAGTCCAGTACTTCAGTATTATCAATTATAATAACACCGACCAAAACATGGTGTCAGAAGTGGGATTTGAACCCACGCCCTCGATTTCTATATCCGGAATTCTCGTGGCCGTGGGGTACTAAGTATAGTACCCCCTATCTCTACCCGTAGGTGCCGTAAAAATCAGCTAAGGGATCACGCACCAGAAGGTGGTCAGCAGCGCACACATCATACTGCGCTCGCCAACTGGCCTGCCAACCGTGGCGAGTATTGGCAAATCCCCCTTTATATGGGGGAGGCAAATGTCCAGAAAAACTACATAGTACTCTCTTTGAAACGTGGTCCCTGACTATGGGCCTTCTGAACAGGCTCAGAGTCGCACAACGAGCTATGGAGAGGGCTATGCTCGGAGTTTCTCTACGCGATCGAATCAGAAATGAGGAGATCCGTAGAAGAACAAAAGTCACCGACATAGCCCAGCGGATTAGCAAGTTGAAGTGGCAGTGGGCAGGGCACATAGCTCGAAGAACCGATGGCCGTTGGGGTCGAAAGGTTCTCGAGTGGAGACCACGGACTGGCAAGCGCAGCATAGGACGGCCACCAACCAGGTGGACAGACGACCTGACTAAGATCGCAGGCAAGGGCTGGATGCGGGCCGCTTCCAACCGGTCCTTGTGGAAATCAATGGGGGAGGCCTATGTCCAGCAGTGGACGTCCTATGGCTGAGATGATGATGATGATGATGATGACTCTCTTTTAACAGACGGGGTTCAAAAGTTAGTGATCTATGATAGACAGATCCGCCACCCCGGGTTCGAATCCCGGCTAGAGCAAAGATTTCTGTAGTGAGCATCGATGTTTGTTATTGGGATGGATGTTTGTGAATTGTGATTGTGTGTGATCATGTCTTCCGTGACACAAGGTAAAGTGAAGTGGTGTAGGTGTAAAATGAAAGCGTTTGTTTTGTTAATATAATTGCAATAGGTCTGCTTTGTATTAACAACCTACAGGCACTTAAACCTCGATCACAAATGATATTTTTTTATAAGTGAGATTCCGACTCGCCCACTGAGGGTTCCGTACAAATTTATATGTACTATCCTATACTACTGCTATATTTATATGTCTAACATAAATAGTTAATTTTACTCAAATAAAAAAAATATTTTTCATTCTTCGTCATAAATCTAAATCTACAAGTAATAAAATTAATTTAAAATCTGTTTAAGCTTGTGCAATGTAGCCCTTTCATACGATTAACATGTCACGGTTAACTCAATTCAGAATTTGGATCGCTGTTCCTTGCATAAAGACCTTTATTATTTATCTATATTATTTAATTACAAATGAATAGTTTCAAATTTTTCCCTGTACTTATAGTATAAGACTATACTTCGTCTACGTCTGATTTTAAAACATATAAATAAACCATTTTAATTTTATTTATTACATGATACATCACATAGATCATATACCTGTCCATACAGTTGTATTATGAAAGCCCTTAAACGGGAAGGCCCTGTACCCTGTAACACAGTTCTCAACTAGTACTGGGACAGGAGCTCGTTATTCGAGAAGTGGTGACTTAATTTGACTTAATTTAATTTAAGTCAAAATAAATTAGATAAGATCTTTAGATCATAAGAGATAACAAATATTATGATTAACAATAAGTGTCACTGAGTTTTGTGAATAAATAAAATTTATCATATACTTGGTATTACTTGCCAAATTTCATACTTCTAGGTCAACAGAAAATACTTTATAAATTTTTACTCCCTTGAGAGTGTCGAAGTGTACGTTTTTGATCTTTTTTCAAGTTAATTTATACGTTATTTCTTTCACAGCTATAAGAAACTGTAGACCTGAGTATATATCGTTTTAATCTCAACTCAATGACTCCACGCGTTCTTTAAATAAAGGGTCTTCACACACAGATAGACGGATAACAAAGTGATCCTATAAGGGCTCCTTTTGAGGTACGGGACCCTAAAAAGGGAGGTGGGGCACTGATTCCACGGGCGTGGATCGCATAATTTAGGTTCATTCATCTAATTGGTTTAGACGCAATTGAGCCGGCATAGGTACAGCACGAATGGCTCTCACTAAATAATTTTTATAATCAGGCAGAAATAGTGCTTTCATGTACTTTCACAATATGTAAGTGTAAAATAAACAACTGAGTTAAACTGTGCGTTTGCTTGTAAGTTGTATCTAGTCCAGTTTTTCGTAACGTAACTTATTACATAAATCTTCCTTTAATAATAACTAGATGCACCCCCGGTTTCACTTGCGTGGGCTACGGGCTTTTTTATACCTTATACATCTAGCGTATGACCACAATCTTACTTTGTTATCAGTGACGAGTGGGTCGAAGATGTGATCACCCTAGACCAAGAATATTTTGCGTTTTTTCAATGTCAATTATTCTTTTTCCGGGATAAAAAGAGTCATCATGATCATCATCTCAGCCTATAGGAAGAGTATGTGTTATTCCGGGATATAAGTTATGTTCATTCAAAATTTAATGCAAATCTGTTCAGCCGTTTTTCATCGTGAAGTAGTAACAAACCTACTAAAACGATAAACGACAAACGACTGACAAACTTTCGCCTTTATAATATTAGTGCCATATAATTGGTCATAATTCATAACTTGTTGTTTTATTTATTCAATCCACATTCACGGTAGGCGGTATAAGTTTCGAGTTCCAGAAGTTGGTTAATATTTCTAAGTGACTTTTTAAGTACATTTCCAAGCCTTTAGTAATAACTTAATTAAACGTATTAACGTAACGTGTCCTGTGAAGCAATAATTTGCGGCAAAGTTTTCATATCGCCATCATATAAATAATTCAATAACGCACCTTTGGGTTAGTGTACTCACTAACAGATTGATACTTCAATTAGTTACTGTACTTAACTGATTGGTACTTCAATCAGATATCAGAGAGACCTATTTTCAGCAGTGGATGACTTAAAGATTAGATCAAGTTCAGGATAGCCAATCAGATAGTTGCTGGATCGGTAGATATCTCAGGTTTCGGTCTTAAATACCTAATAAAATTAATTCACAGCATAGCGCCAGGGTACAGTTGCTTGGTGGATTCCTCGACGGTTTCTGTTGAATATATTTTACTAGCTGCACCCCGCGGTTTTACCCGCGTGGTGATTATTGATGATGATGATGATGAACAGTAGCCTATGTGTTAATCCAGGGTGTAAACTATCTCCATATGACATTTCATCGAAATT
This sequence comes from Apeira syringaria, assembly GCA_934044485.1. Taxonomy (NCBI): domain Eukaryota; kingdom Metazoa; phylum Arthropoda; class Insecta; order Lepidoptera; family Geometridae; genus Apeira; species Apeira syringaria. The sequence continues at coordinate 5,561,210 of OW203655.1, read as the reverse complement.
GAGCGTGAAGAAGTAACAAACATATACACACAAACTGTCGGCTTTATAATATTAGTAGGATAATTATAATAATCATTCTGCATGGTTGACTGTTACTTGGAGAAGCTCACGAAACGCTTCCCTGGCACTACCTGCTAAAATTACCAGAAAACTGAACCGACTTCAACACTCAAAAGTGTGAAATAACTTCTTGAAGTCGGAGCCATGATAGTTCAAATGTAATTCGCGAGTGAATAGGTTCCCTCTAAGTTTGTGTGCTCCACCTTAGACCGCTTCGCTTAACATCAGGTGAGACAGTGGTCAAACATCAAACTACATGAGTGTTGATGTCGATTCAATTTTTTCACCATTTTGAGTGACCTTTGCTCGCGGGATCAATTATTGTCATTGTGTATGTTCGCCGATTTTTTCACCTGCAATTAGAAAGTCGCCCGAGTAGACGTAACACTTTTCAGTTATTGGAGAGTAACTCAAAATCATTTGTCCAATTTGTATGAAATTTAAATAGGACTACCTTATCAAACAAAAAAAGAATTTTGAAAATCGATCCAAAAATGGGAAAGATATCGGTGATCACACAGAAAAAAAAAACTTACAATGGAACATATGACCTCCTACTTTTTACAACTCGGTTAAAAATAGCAAACTCTAAATGAACAAAACAAACTGACCCTAAAACTAAGTATAATAGTTGAAGTCACAATGAATCCTATAAATAAAATAAATATTCCTGAATAAACCTCTTAGTAAGTTATAGCCCTATCTGTAGCGATATGGAATGCACATACCCGGTTAAGCTAAAATCATTTTTCACAAACATTTCACCGTGTACCGTCGCAGAACTCATTCCACATTTGATGTACATTACATCCATCATCATCCCTCCTATAGGACATCCATTGCTGGATATATTATTATGCCTTGGCCATTGATCCCCAGAAGGAATGGTTGGAAGCTACCCGCATCCAGCTCTTACCTGCTATTGTCATAACTACATTGTGATCTTAGTCAGGTCATCTGTCCACCTTGTCGGTGGTCGTCCTATGCTGCACCTGCCAGTCCGTGGTTTCAATTCGAGAACCTTTCGACCCCAATGCCTATAAATTCTTCGAGCTACTACTTCAACTTGCTAATCAGGCTATTTCGGTCAGATACGTTCTTCCACGCATCTTTTCGTTTCTGATTCGATCGCGTAGAGAAATCCTGAGAATAGGCAGACTACTATTTATAGAATACATACATAGTAAGTAGTTATGTATTATATTTACACTTGCCTATATCACTTGTTATGCATTTTTGTTTATTTATTTCTTTTGTGTAATTTTATTCTGAGTATAACAATTATTACTATTGTATAATGTAGTTTGATTATTAATCAATTTCATTTAGGCTTAATCAAAAATTATTAATTTATGAATTTGCCTTAAGACGTGTATTTATTACTACGAAACACCATATTGTTATCATTAAAACGAATTTATTATATATATGTGGTATCCAGCTTTACTCACGTTTATAGTCGAAGTTTCGACCTAGGTTTCGAGCATGTCCGATGTTCATCCTCAGGTGAGTTTACGCTGCCAGATCGCGGCGACCACTGACCGCTATAAACGTGAGTAAATCCGGATACTACATCTATATAATAATGTGTCAAACTCACGAGAATTTCTAAAACGAATTTGCTGATATTTTTTACTTTAAGAAGTTTGGTAAATGTTTGTTTGAAACATAATTCTAATATCTTAAATCCTGGCTAAATTGTACCTATCTTACGAAGAAGTGTTCTCACTGTACTTGCAACCTAGCGTTAGGAAGAAGAACAAAAAAGCATTAAAATCATGACCAAATAAATAAATAAAAATATTTCAAAAAGTTTACCCCTAAAATAGGGAATTAACAATTTAAATTGTTGTTGATTTCACATTAAGAATTAACATTCGATTAAAAATATATATAATTCAATGATCCGAATACTCTCCGTCTTGCAGTTTGTCTCCGCCTCGGGGTCCCGGTATGCGCCCCACATAGATGCCCCTGCGGAAATGACGTCGACCCGCTAGGACACCACGGACTCTCCTGCCAGAGAAGTGCAGGCCGCTTCTCGAGACATGCCGCCCTCAACGACATCCTCCGCCGGTCTCTTGCATCCGTAAACGTGCCAGCCCTTCTGGAGCCAAGTGGCGTTTTCAGAAACGACGGCAAGAGACCGGACGGTATGTCTCTCATACCGTGGGCCATGGGTCGGATACTGGTATGGGATGCGACTTGTGTAGACACACTAGCCCCTTCACATGTCCACCAAACCTCCACGAGGCCAGGAACGGCGGCAGAATCGGCCGAAAAGCCAAAAGTAGTTAAATACAGCGGTCTCGGCGCGGAATACAATTTTGTTCCTTTCGGTGTCGAGACCCTTGGCCCGTGGGGTCCTAGCGCGCTCAACTTCTACAAGGAAATCTCCAAGAGACTGGTTGACGTCTCAGGAGACCGAAGAGCTGGCAGCTTCCTCGCTCAACGTATTAGCCTAGCAATACAAAGAGGAAACGCTGCCAGCATCTTGGGTACAATGCCGCAGGGGCCCGTTTTAGATTTAATTTAGTTTTTATTAAATGTTTAAGGTTTTTATTTTAAGTTAGATTATTTTATTGTATCTATGTATAAGAAGATTATTCAACGAATTAATGTTTATACCTTTCTCGGATTTTCAATCAATTACAGTCACGACGATTGATAGTTATACATTTATTCTACTTTTTATCATGGCGGGTTGCAACAGAGAAGATTGAGTAATACTCGTAGTAATTTTAACTGTTTCTTTTTTACTTTTTCGCGGTTACGCGGTTGCTTATTTCTGCTTTATTTGTTTTATAAAGATTGCGTGATTCCGGATGTAGGGCGATTCGAATCAACACGTTTGATTATGTCTTTTTATTGGAATACAATTGAGTGACATAAACTCTTCCAATCTCTTCGGCTCTCGGAGAGTTTATTTAGAGTGGAGTTCACCAAAATTTAAACGTCCGATTATCAATCAACCGTCGGTTAACTGTACGACCGACGGTTAAATTGATAATCGGGCGTTCTAAATTTTGCCCTTAAAGTAGGTCAAATGTTTTCTACATAATTTTATTTTATTTACTAAAAATTCTTCATTACACAATTTTTCTTAAATATTGTGACCTAATTTTACTTAATCAAAAATTGTCGCGGCCACGACAAATGAGCTTGAGGTGTATTATACCAGAAAAGAGGGAATTATTAAGTGATCTCTCAAGTACATACTCGTATTTATGTGTGTATATATACTATATATTGTGGAATTCATTGCCTAAAACTGTGTTGGCGCATAAATACAATCTGGGCATCTTTAAGTTATGACTGAATAGGTATCTTCTGGGTAGGCGTGCTCCATCATAGACCGCATTATCAAATAACATAAGGTGAGATAGTGGTCACGCCACTGATCATGCCTGCCTATTCCAAATAAAAAAATCTTTGTAATATTGTAAAACACTTGCACGGTTTTCTCTCGCTCTCTCTGCCTGTAAACACTCATCAAGTCATTGGGCACCTGCAATGTTAAGGCCTAGAAATGTTGACTTCTAAGAGTATGCATTAATTTTGTTTGTTAATAACAAACAAAATTAATGCATACTCTTAGACCTACCTACCCGACTTCTGCCCTAATCGTTCGGTTGGTCAGGAAGTTTTTACTAACCTCGTTTTCGGATCACGTATATCATTCAAACGAAGGTAGAGTGACTTCACTCACTGTAACTCTGCAGGGATATATTTTCGATACATTTTTTTTAAAATTATTATTCTATTATTATATAAGCGATAAGGCCGCCAATTGTACTTTGGTTAGGTATATGTTTTATATTTATTATTATTTTTTGTGACCGGTGTGCACTAAAGTGTTTTGTATTGTATTGCAATCCAATGGGCCAGTGCTGCTAAATTATAATAGTATGAATATGTAACTTTTTATAAAAAACAGAGGAGACTGTTTTAAGGGTTCCGTACCCAAAGGGTAAAACGGGATCCTATTATATACTCCTGTTTTTATATTTTTGTATATTTCATTACAATACTTGTATTTGCACAATATTTTTGTTAGAATAAATGCTTGACATTTACTTTTTTTTTTTTTTTTTTTTAAAGATTATAAGCTTGCGTTTGACCACTGTCTCACCTGATGTTAAGCGAACTAACTTTAAGTTTGATCCACACCTAATCCAACTATATAATAGTTTCACAGATTTAAGGCAACGTACGTTTTCGAAAAACGTATTTAATAAGAAAACAAATTTAACAATTATAATTCTTCTATTAACAAAAGTACTGAAATATAAATGCGAAATCATCAAGAGGTAACACTTCGCAATACTATAACAATATATGATACTTAATAATACATATGAAACTAAATCTCTGACTGATGACCTAGTTATGGCCTACGACTTAATGTTGTACTCAGAAAAAATATTAATAATTTAATCATAACATTAAACCCAATTGTTATGCTGGGTTGGTTAGATCAGGAATTATAATATATGCGTACTATAATTATAAAAAAAGTTAACAAAACAACAATAAGAGTAATATTTAAGCCAGAGACACACTAGGGCGAGTCAGTGAAAATCAAACATCCATACAATAGGATAAGCCACCTTTGATGTAACCCGCCTAGTAAACTCTAATATACAACAGTCTCTAGCCCACCAGTTTTGATCGTTTGTTGTATGCCAGCTTCTCTGTGGAAAGAAACAGGAGCTTCGTTGTCGGTGGTACCCTCATTTGCGAGGAAAGATGGATTACCACCGTCATCACCCACGAATGAGTTTGCAGGATCGTCAAACCCTGAAACTCCTTGGGAGCTCACTGGGAACTCCGGCGATGGCTGCACACTTGGCAAACCGGAGTTAAGTGTCGGAGATGACGAGGCAAAAGGATTATTCTGTACAGCTTTACTTAGGTTTTCTATCTCATCTAAAGAAACCGTCGGTTGTGCTATTGCTCCGGCGAATGGGTCATGGTTGTTTATCTGTACAACACTTTGAGGAGTCAGTTCAGCGAATGGATCATGAGAAGGTTGTTCTGCTACTCCTCGGAGATAACCGTAAGTAGCCGGGAACGATTGCTGCAAACTGTTAACGGACGTGAAAACGTCGTCCTCTCCTTCTTCTCCTTGCTCTGTTACCTCGTATCCGTTTGAGCCTCCAGAAGGACCAGCACCAGGTACCGCTCCGGGCAATGAATCATACACTTGAACTTGTTTCACTGTATGTGTAATGCCATGAACTTGTGGTATTTGGGGGGCATGTGGCGAGATTCCACCCCCATATGCGGGCACCGAAGGTGAAAATGATCCGTAATGTTCATCAAATGAAGGAGACGGTGGGTCGTAGCTGATTGAGGGGCTATCGTGGTGATGGCCGTGGCCATGCCCATGATGTTCGTGTCCATGACCTTTGTGGTGACCGTGATGTCCGTGATGCCCGTGATGCCCGTGATGGCCGTGATGCCCGTGATGACCGTGATGCCCGTGATGACCGTGATGCCCTTTAGAAGTTGTGTGTGTTGTAGTATGCGCTTTCTTGTGATGATGATGATAATGATGACCGTGAGGAATATGCGGCTTAGGATGATGATGGTGGTGATGGTGATGCTCTTTCTTTGGTTTGTGGTGGTGATGATGTATCGTTATAACTTTTGTGTGATGGTCGTGGTGGATGAATTCAGGCTTGTATATTTTCACGTGATCACTGGAAAATAAACATTTATGGAGCTTATAAAAAGCATAAAGTGGTCTGTTTTCGAAAATGAAATAAAATTCGCTTTTGTCTATGCTCAGCTCATATGTGAATTATAATGAAAAACAAATTTTTATGCAGCATTCAAAAAACATTGAAATGATTTAGAGATGTTCATCATTCTACAACGGCGTTACAAGGGCTGATAAACTAAACGCCTAATATCTTGATTTATATATCAAGCCTACCGTTCACCTGAAAAAGTAGGATTACTTTATGCATTCGCATGAGCAAACGATGTTATTAAGAAATGCAAACACATAACCATGACTAAATCATACTTGTGCAAGCTGTTGTTTTTAACGTTTTCTGTTCTGACATCTCCAATAAACATGATCACATAAATATCATAGTCATGCAGACATTGAAAACAGGTTGTCAGAACAGTAAATATACTAAGTCCTAAACAGTAAAATAGGGCGCAGCATAGGACGGCCACCGACAAGGTGAACAAACGACCTGACTAAGATCGCAGGTTCGGGCTCGATGCGGGGCGATTCCATTCAATGGGGGAAGCCTATGTCCAGCTGTGGACGTCCTATTGATGAGATGATGATGATGTATACAGTAATGGATAAAGCTCTTACTGATGTTTTTCTCCATGGCCACCTGTCTCTCCACCTTCTAGACAAAACACAATTAACAACAGCAAATATTTGTCCAATTCCATGTCTATGTTGCACCGTGTTGCACTACTATGTCCACAATAGATATATTAAGACAGCAAATTACAAACCATCAGAATGGTACCACAATCACATTTTGTTTTATCACAATCGATACTTTCATTAGATCCCGATTTTCTTATTATTTTAGCAGCAATATTGCGGTAGCATCACGAGCACCGCACCGTCGCCATGCCAGAACGGTTTGAATAGCGAAACATCGTGAGATGACCATTTATCCAATTTCACTTAAATAAACCCGTAATATCAACAAAAAGACCACAAACGCCATTGTCGGTAGAGCAAGCTCGGAGCGTTCTCAACTTCGCGACGAAACGATAATCAATCTAATGTCCATCTATGCAAGAGTCCTATTCGTGAACAAGGAAGTTATTTTAGTCTAGTTTTTGTGGTAACTGTGTGTAACAAGTATTTCAGTACCGTTCCAAAACAACGCATTCGATGGAGTAGTGGTGGTCTGGGTGGATGGCGTAATAGAAACACGAATTGTGGACATTCTTTCAAATATGTACGTACTGCCCCCGTGGAATGTACACAGTTGTCGTCGCTATGAAACACAAACGTCGAAATAAAAAAAATAGCTACTAAGAATAGGTTATATTTTTTAAAAAGCTTATAGACTTGTTCTTATACTAGCAGGGTACTAGTTCCTTTTCTAGGATACAGTGTATGGGGTAGACTAGTTTCATCCGAGGCGCAATAATTTTTACGTTCAATGACTAAGATTTGCTTATAAGCGAGAACAAAATATACTGTATTAACGTTATGTAACTAGTATTATTATTACTACATACTCAATATTTACTTCTACTTGCCTTTATATGCAATTAAAACGTACGGTATTAGGTATCTATGTTTTGTTCTCACTTATATGTAAATCTTAGGCCTTTTAAATTGTTTGCTGACGAATCGAATGAATGAATCGAGCATAAATTTTTAGTGATAAAAACATGATTAAATCACACTTTTTTAAGAATATCCGCAACATTATTATGTGGATTATATTATTATTATTTATTATATTATGATAAGCTAAAATGATTGTCAAGCACTTTTGGCCAAGTGTGTCGAATATTTAACACACTTGTTACGTGAAGTCAGGTGATGCGGTTAAACCGCGGTTATATCTTAAATCGTATGTCAACAAAATATACTAACCCATAAAGAAACTAGATATTTTATCACGTTTCAAATGTCACCAGAGCTTTGAACAATCCCTATCTCTTTATCAGGCTTTGACATCAGATATCGTGTGCCGTAATATCTTTATTCTAAACTTACCGTGGATTCGTGATGACAAATTAGTTTTTTAATACATACTATTGTTATCGTCGTGAAAAACCGTCAGATATATAAATATATGTAAGCACTGGCATTAATAAGTGGTCGGGGTGGCGTCTAATAAATAAAACTTGTAAGCGTTGGATTGCGTCCGTAAATACTTCCAGCAAGTGTAAACGTGGCCCATTAAAATTTAATTATCCTTTCCATTCCGATTTATTGGTTTCCCGAGGGAAACATTTAGGTAAGAGCTTAATATCTCTCTTATATTTATTCGTATGGCTCCACCTTAAATTATAGTCACACGTTAACAACAAAGTTCCTTTGATAACAAACGAGCTTTGAGTATAATTCTTTGTTACTTTTGTTATATCTCAGCCACTTTTTGGTATTACACCATACATATACAAATACATCGGATTCTGATAAATAAAAAACATTGTTTTTTAGATTTATTTTATTGATAACAGACATCTACATGATATTAAACTATGGCCAGAAGTAGTGCATAAGTATACAATGTTTACCAGAGCCATAGACTACGAGTAATTGGCTGTTTCAAGCAAAATGTTTATTGATAAAATATGAAACGTAAAATCAGATCTGTAGTCAGGTGTTTTTTTCTACACAAGTTCTCATGTAGCTGCTGCAGTCAGTATCCTTACTGGTTCCTTACGGCTTCTGTGTTTGAAATAGATAAATAAAAATGAGTCAAATCTCTACTATATTACAGACGTTGAAAATTTGCAATAAAGAAATGAAAAAAAAAACACGAAAAAAAACAAAAAATACACAAATTTGTTGAGATTTTTACAGGAAATTATCGGAGTCATATTTAGACAAATATTGAGTATCTTTAAAGTAATTTCTTCTGGTACATAACCAAATTAAAATAATTACAAGTTAACAACGTTTTGTTAAATGTAATGTTTTTTTACACATAAACAATATTAACACTTTTTCTGAGATAAGAATATGAATATAATATATATAAGAATCAGTCTTTTCTTTGGTGAAATAACAACAGGTAAATTACTGTGCTGGTACTAATCTAGATAATTTATTATAATTTTGTACAATCATTTTTTCCCTTCTTGCTCATTTTTAACTGATAGGTTGAGGTATTTCATTCTATATACCGCTTAGCACTTAGAAGAAATTTGTCAAAATAAGACATTTTATTTAACTATAGATACAAAAATCAGCCTTATGGGCCTTTATATTATAAAAAATGCTAATTTTACTCATGTTCAAGGTCAAACAAGTACTTTGGTAGTATAAACGCAACGCAATAATTAAGGGCCTTCGCAATCTGGGCGACTTGTCGCCGCGTCTAGTCGCTGCGACAAAACGGGGCGTTGCCGTTTGCATCTGGCGTCTTGTCTCCATGACTAGACTCGGAGCTGTCGCTTGCATCGGCGACTAGTCGTTACGACAGACGTCGTACAGGAAGCGATCATCAGTAAACAGCCACTCGCCTAACGTGGACACTTTTCTCTGCTGTTTGATGAGTTTGAAATCTAGGACTGATGCTGCGTTGTCGCGCGACTGTCTTCGTGTGTCAACATGCACAGCGTGACTAGACGCGGCGACAAGTAGCGAGCGCGCGCGACTCCTCTAGCTTGTTGTCGCGACGGGCGGCGCGACTCTGACGCCAAGTGTGTGGAACTTTGAACAAATATATAAATATTTGAAAATTGTCTGCCGCAGCCTGTCGTCGCGTCTAGTCGCCGAGCTGTCGCTATCGTGTGTCGCCTAGTGTGCCCCTTCGCTGAAGGAGTACAGGTAGCTGCGTAGCTATGCGTGAAGTGTATAAGTTAACATTAAAGAAGAAACGGTATTATTTAAAATGTTAAGCGGTAACAAGTAAAATACTGCAAGAAGGAGTTAAATACTAGCATCAACATGTTATTTATAATTTAGTGACTTATGGCGTTGACACCTTTGTCTTCCAACTTCGATCTTCCATCTCAGCTCTAGTCTAGAGGTAAAACCTGCAATCCAAGAGAACTGGTTCTTAAAACGTCAGCTAGTACTATAACGTTTTCAAACTGGTTGTAACGGTCCTTAGACATCCATTCTACATCTAAGGAACGTTTTGTTTGTATTCTAAAAATAATTGTTTTCCATGTGAGTAAAGTTGATTTTAGGATTGAAACCTGAGCAAGCGAATGGGTCTAAGATGATCCGCGAGTGAAGCAAGTGGTTTAAAAGAAGAACTCTGCGCGTAGTAAGGTTTAAAAATACGAAATGATAAAAACTTTACCCGTGAGTAAAACACAATTTTCACCACACTAGCACTAACTAATGAGGACTGCAGCACTGCAATGAGAGCAGCGGGAAGAATTTTTGAAAACTTTTTACAAGCTTCCTTCAAGAGCACTCTTCTCTGATTAGCTGGCGAGTTGACATTAGCTTTGCCAGGTGCGTTCTCAAATTCTAAAAATCGTTTACTCGCTTTTGAATAAAATAGAATTTTCCTGTCAGAAATCCATGAATTTACTCATCGATTTCTGACAGGAATATTCTAGCAATTCTAGAGTCCTATTTAAATTCAATTGAAATCGGATAAGCGGTTTTAAAGTTACACTCCAATAACTGAAAAGTGTTATGTCTACTTGGATGACTTCCTAATTGCGGGTGAAGAAGTCTGTGAACATACGTAATGACAGTTAATCCCGTGAATAGCAAAGGTGAGAAATTTTTTACCAAAAAATGGAACCGACTTCAACACTCAAAAGTGTCAAACAACTTGTCGAAGTCGGTACCATGCTCACAATATTTTGATAATAGTTAGTTTTGGTACCGAATTCAACAAATTAATTCACACTTTTGAGTGTTGAAGTCGGATCCTTTTTTTTGTAAAATTTTTATTTAGTTTTGCGTACATATAAACCTCAAAATATGTAGATAATTATACATTTTGGCATTTTACTGTTTGGTTGATCTGTGCATCATGATTGCTTTTTGTATTGAAAACGAACCACCTTAAGCTACTATAAGGCTCAAGGAATAGTTCACGCATAGTTATAACACCGTTATCAAATTCCCAGCATGGTGGTAGGGTACTTTCGAATACCCGCCTGGCTAGCTACCACACTTAAGTTTGAAAAACTGTCACCAAACACATAGTGTGTTCAGGCAGCAGCCCTCGAGAGCCAGTGAGCATTCTAGATCTAGCGTGATATATTCTTCGACCACATCGTCACTGACCATCAAGTGAGGTAGTGGTGAAACGCTAGATCTCTACTGTATAAAAAAAATAAGAAACTTAACAAACGTTGCTAGCCATTTGATAAGAAGAAAAAACATACCTAAGCGCGTCGATATAGAGGAATAACGTGCCGATTAGGAAGTCCTGGAACCTGGGGTACGTCAGGAATATCAATGGGCAGCTCGATGGGGACATCCGGAAGGAACTCTGGGATGCTCAGGCCAGGAACTGGCTGACTGTGCTGGCCGCTGGGTGGCTCGTCATGCATGTGCATATGGTGGAAGTGCTCGTGATCCTCAGTTGGAGATCCAGCGTGATCGATGTGCGGGTCATGCAGCGCGTGGTGATGGTGAATCGTCTTGAAAACCGTGTGCGTGTGCTTAATCTTTTTCACTTTGTACGGGACGTGAATCACCACTTTCTTTGTCCGTCTGTGAAAGAAATTCAAAATGAGTCTTATAAAAAGCTATCTATGATGAAACCGGATAATGACGCTATCATCTCACAAGAAACAACAGTTACAAAAATGATTAGTATTAGCTACCATTTTAGTACAAATTGAGTGTACCAGTAGGTCGTAATATGTTTTGCCTTTTTTTTATTTACACTCAGACCCCTGCACTAGGAATTCCTGTGTTGCGGGAGGCATGGACACACACAATCACAATACACAAACAAACAAGACCCGGGACAAACATCTATACTCAACGCACAAATGTTTGCCCATGCCGGGATTCGAACCCAGGGTCACGGAGACACAGAGATCATGTCACTGACACTGACCACCGCGCCACGTCGACCATCATTTTACATCCACAAAGAACACATAACGGCTCTAGATGGTCGTGGCGCAATCGTCAGTGATATGACTTCTGGTTCCCGGGGACCCTGGGTTCGAATCCAGTCATTGACAAATATTTATGTGATGAGCATAGGCGTTCGTCCCGGGTATTGTTTTATTGTATTTATTTATTATTTATCTTTTATTCAATTTTGTTTATCAATAATTCTGTACTCCGACGAAAGAGTCTGTACCGCATCACACGGGCCATTGTGAGCCTAGTTTACGAACAGGGAACTTTCAATTGTAAATATTATTAACTAAATTTTTGTTTGTTTGTTAATATTGAATGAAAATTGCGATAATCTCATCTTATAAGAACAAGTATGTTTGATAACCACGGGGTGACGTGATAAACACGCGTTACCGTCATACGTCATTAACTTCAGGAGCTGCTTGGTTGGATACGCGTGAACGAAGCGCGGACTTCCTGCGAGGGAGGGCCTTAACAAACATTGCCTAAACTTTGTTTATCGTCTAACTGATTGACTGGCCGGTTGGCGCAGTTAGTAGCACTCTGCCTTCTGAGCCGCTGGTCCCGGGTTCAATTCCCAAACAGGTCAAACATTTGTGTGTATGACATGTCTGTTTGACCTGTGTCTGGGTGTGCATATGTATTAAAAAGAAAAAAAGTATATATATAAGTATGTATTTAAGTATATATATCAGTCATCAGGTTACCATAGTACAGGCTCTGCCTAGTTTGGGACCTGAAGACCTTGTGTGTCCCATATTATTAAAAAAAAATATATATTATTTTATTCAGGTCAAACATTTGTGTGTAAGAACATGTCTGTTTGACCTGTGTCTGGGTGTGTATATGTATATAAGTATATATCTCAGTCATCACGTTACCATAGCACAGGCTCTGCCTAGTTTGGGACCTGAAGACCTAGTGTGAATATTAAGAAATAAATAAAAATAAAAAAATGTCACAACTACTTTACATTAAGATAGCATTTGCATTCACTAAGACAATAATTCCACTAAGAATAAATTCGTTAGATAGGAAAACTCACTGATACTGATAACTTACAATAAATAAATAATAAAAACATAAAAGCTATCTATAAACATACATAAATATTTAAACCATTATTTAACCAAATCAGATTTTTTTATAGTCAGATACATGGCAGAGAACACCAATTAAAATAAGCTACGATAATTCATGCGAAACTTATTTTTATATCGATAATATATATATATATATATATATATATATATATATATATATATATATATATATATATATATATATATAGTCACCGATATAGCCCAGCGGATTAGCAAGTTGAAGTGGCAGTGAAGGGCAGGGCATATAGCTCAAAGAACTGATGGCCGTTGGGGCCGAAAAGTTCTAGAATGGAGACCACGGACTGGCAAGCGCAGCATAGGACGGCCACCGACCAGGTGGACAGACGACCTGACTAAGATCGCAGGCAAGGACTAAATGCGGGCCGCTTCCAACAGGTCCTTGTGGAAATTAACGGGGAAGGCCTTTGTCCAGCAGTGGACGTCCTATGGCTGAGGTGATGAAATTATATATCATGTGATCCTTTGTTATTATCAGGGAACATCCCAAGTAGTGACGTTATTTAATACGGACATGCATATTTAGAGCATTTTCGCTGTTAACTGAATACTGTTTATAAAAACGCTAAATATAATAAACAATCAAACTAACGGTTAAATTTTTAAACGTTAGTTTTATTGTTTATTTTATATACGCAAGCACAATATTTCCCAAGTTTAAAAATTTACTTAACTTATCTAGTATTATGTGCTCGATGGGTTATTATCGACGGAAGTAATAAAAATGATGATGAAAATTCTATGCAAAATACGAATTTAATTATTATATTGCAAATATGGGGTCGCTTGATCACTACTTTACCTGATTTTAAATGATGATGTGGTCTGTGATGATGGGTGGTCTGCGAAACCCAGTTTGTGTGCGTCCTATCTTTGCAGAAACATAGACTGTATATGCTATGCTGTTTTATCACTTTTAGCATAAACTAGTCTGATTTATTTATTAACAAAGTTATAAACATACAAACGTAAACTTTGTTTAAATAGTTGTAATGATTTAAATCTAGGACAAAGAACTCCTTTGTACTTTACTAGTTATATGTTTTGGGTAACATTGAATAGAGTTTCAAACACTTTTTTTTTCGTAGCTGATGTGTGATGTGCTCAGGCAGCAGTCCTTAGATAAGTAACTATATACTGAGACAGCAGTCCTTGAGAGCCCGTAAGCATTTTAGGTCTCGTTATAACATCTTCCACCATATCATCATTTGCTATCAAGGGAGAGAGAGATCAAACGCCAGATCTATACAGAATAAAAAAAGTTACCTAACAAGTATTATTATTAAATAATATTATATTATTCACTTTGATTTCGTCATAAAGAAGTCTACGTTCAGTGTGTGCTGCTAGTGACGAGATCAACAAACCCAGAGTTTGTATTACAAATACATACCTACTTAAAGAAACGTTAGTATTGAATGTACGGTGCGTTGTTAATGTACGGATTTGGTGACTTTTTTGTGCGGACTTGATCTATGTATAGGTAGGAATTCATAAAGGCTGCTCTTTTGTTATTGAAGTTAGTACGTAGTATTTTACAATTATAACGCCATCAGCACATTGAAAGTACTATAACTTTTAAACTGTGGGTTTCAGATATCACTACAGAAACGATATTAGGGGGAAAACCAGTGAGCAACAGAAATGCTTGATTGAGTTGAATAGAGCTATTGATAATACGTCTATCATTAAATGGATATAGTGATATTGATAGAAAAGTACACAATCTATGGTTAATATACATTAATAAAATGAAGTATAACATAATCTATAAGAACTTGATAATAGCTACATGCGAAGTAAGTATGTGAATTGTTGATCTTCCAAGACGAAGATCAACCACTCACGATCAACGATTCACGAAGATCACAAGATGAATAAAAAATAAGCTGTTATCAAATCGCAAGCAGACAGGATTTTTATTGTAGAATGGATGATGTGTATACTTAAAACATTGCTCATAAAAAAAACAAAAATTTAGCAGATCGAGGCACGATATAATAATTCTTGCCTTAAATAGTTTTATAGATATATTTCACCGCCGCAAAGGTAAAAAATATCATAATGATATATTGATACAAGTTATATTTCACCACCTTATGGTTAATTATAGAACTCACTCACCCTTCAGTACAGATGACAAGCACCGCCAGGACTATAGCCATAAATAACTGAAATTAATAAAAATAATATCATCTACACCTAATTTACACAAACGTGTTAGTAAATTATAATGGATAGTTTATGATCGTAATACTGATAATCACTCAAAAGAGAGGAAATTTTCTATTTCTTAAAAAACTTGTTAATCTATTTACCTAACCTACCTAATAACCTTTTAAAAGCCTTCCCTAATGTAAGACGAGTTGAATTCAAATGCAGGTAGTTTTAGACGGTTCGGAAACACGTTACGAGTTACTTTACCTAAAACCACCCATATTTTAGTACACAAAAACATATTAACAACATTTTAGTAAGTTTGATTTAAGATCATAATTACTGCCATTGTATACGGATTCCTTAGAAACTATCTGAATTATAATCATATACAAAAGTAACTGAAAACATAAAACTAGACAAGTGCATAAAAGATAACACGCACACATCAATCAAAATCTTTATGATATAACAAATTGCACTTATTATGTACACTTGATATAAAAAACTGGAAAGAACAAATTCCCATAAGATTTTACGATTATCACTAGTACTTCTAAACAATAAAACTAAACGCCCACTAATTAGAGCCGTTGTAAAATAAAGAACGAATCACATGTTGATAATTGATCACTCTCGACTGTTTGTATTTAACAAAAAACTTACCACGGCTCGACAATCCATGGTATTATTACAATGTGATGGAAAGCACAGAATATATTCGTAAAAAGCGCAGAGAGAGGCGTGCGACCAAGATGCAACGCTTTACGGAAAATCGTATTTCCCACGCTCGCGTAAAAATGATGCGTTCGAACGCCACTGCAATCTAACAATGAAAGCAAAATGCACATGCCAATACTTATATATGCCATACATGATTGCACTACATACCTCCAGACGCATCATGGGGGTGAATTCTGTCCCGTTTCGTACAGATATCACCGTATCGCCTCATCTCTTTCTCTCTCCAGGTTATCTAGAACATTCTACATGTGTATCTTTGATCCTATGATGCCAACACTTATTCTCCTCGATAATACTTCTACTACTACACAAAACAGTATAGTTACTTTGTAAACAAAACTGTAGATTATCACGTCACCAGACATGAAAAAAATATTTTTTCTATCCAAGATATAAAGTAATTTTTAAAACATATAAAATAATCGTTTTTAATAGGCCTAGTAATATAGAGGCCAGATTTTGTTTAAATTAATGCTTGACGACCATTTGCCGACTACCTCACTTGACGATTGAGTATGGTGATAGCACACCAGACCTAAATCTCAATTCGTTTTCAATGGGCTTCATTTTTAGCTTAGTAGCTGAGCCAATCGAGTTATAGGGCGAGCTATTTAGAAAATATATCTCAATTGTCAATCTAATTCAATAATGGCATAGGTAACCCTATAACTGGAAACGCCTTGTGTCATTTTACGTTGGGGCTAACTTTTTAGACGTGTAGCTTGATGCATCAAACACTGTAGGAATTTGATATCAAATTAAATTATTTCATACTAGCTGCGCCCCGCGATTTTACTCGCATGGTGATGATTCATGATGATGAAAAGTAGCCTATGTGTTAATCCAGGATCCAAAATATTTCCATACTAAATTTCATTCAATACGGTGTAGCCGTTTGAGCGTGAAGAAGTAACAAACATACACACAAACTTTCGCCTTTATAATATTAGTGTGATGAAATATGTTATAGAAAAAAAACTAAATCTGTGCGGTAATTTTCAAAATTCATTTTATTTTCAGCTTATAATCGTTCTGCTTTTGTTTTGCTGATATAAAAATCTTCTCGGAATAAGACCTTTTTATTTGTAATCAGAATCCCAATGAATCTTCTTTCAAAAGAAATAGGTTATACTGGAAGTATAACCACGTTGTAGCGTGACCATAACTTGTTTCCGAAATATTGAATCCGTAAAAGAATTTCCAAATAATGGCTTTAATCCGTATCTGAAACAGTTCTGTTAGCCTAATAAAACCATTACACGGTCGGTAACTTTGTTTCAACGACTACGATATTATGATGGCGAAACAAAACCATAAAATTGATTTGCGATTGCTATTGTAATCATAATATTATATCATTCTTTTGGGTGCGAAACTGTTCGAACATGCGATAAAAATGCATAGATTATTGTACGTGTAAAAATGATACGGAAGAGAGTGAGAAATATATACAAGGTGAATGATACAAATTGAAGGGAAAAAGATATCTTCTAAAACTTACTTGAAACAGAACTGAGGCTTTCTATAAAAAGGGCCAGGTCATATGTAGTCTTAATACACATGCATGCATAAAAAAGCAAGGGTTATAATGTCACGATCATCATCATCTCAGCCATAGGACGTCCACAGCTGGACATATGCCTCCCCCATTTATTTCCACAAGGACCGGTTGGAAGCGGCCCACATCCAGCCCTTTCCTGCGATCTTAGTCAGGTCGTCTGTCCACCTCATGTCAAGATCATAGGACGTGGAAATATATGATTTGTATATAGTAAACTGGTGGTACCGTGCCGTGGTGGTACCGGCCTAGAATAGTACTCCCCCATCTCTTCCCGCGGGTGCCATAAAAGTTGACTAAGGGATCTCGTCCCAGAAGGAGGGCAGCAGCACCTTTTGAGGATCGAAAATCATTCTGTGCTCCTCAACCCGCCTGCCAAGCGTGGCGAGTATTGGCAAATCCTCCGTACATGGGGGAAACATATGTCCAGCTGTGGACCTCCTATGGCTGAGATGATAACGATGATGATGTAGTAAACATAATAATAGCATCCACAAAACTATGTCAAACGCAAACTTATAATAGTAAAAAAAAATAAAAAAATTGTAAAATTAGGATAAATAAAATGCACTGCAGAAGGTAGTAAAATTGAGATAAAAGTTAAAAAAAATTACTTACATGGATATAAATCTTAAAAAAATGAGAGTAAGAGTGCACTCTAAGCTAACAGTGGTGTCACCAAACAAGTTAATCATCATGTCAGCCATGAGATGTCCACTGCTGGACATAGGGCTCCCCATTGATCTCCACTAGGGCCCGTTGGAAGCGGCACGTGGTCAATGAAAGCAAACTGCCTGTTCTGATGGCAGTGTGCAACTTGTGTGCAATGCCCACAATTTAATCGGTTTTTTTTTGAGAATTTTCTTGAAAAGCTTAATTAGGTTTCAATACTTCTTAAACAGAACTGGTATTCTGGCGAAAACGATTCAAAACACAAAGACCCAGCAGTTAATTTGGAAAGGTTTTCTGTTTGTTCGCGGAATTTAACGTTAATTTTGCTCCTGGAATTCATTATCTGTCCGTGTTAATAGAACCCGCGGCGAAGACTTAAGCGCGCCCACACACATAGTAACTGTCGCGGTCGCTTAACGATAACCCTAAAATATTTTGAAACAGAAATACAATAGGATACTACTATATCTGCGAGCTCGCGCTTAAAAACCTCCTTGTAGACCGTTAAAATAAGACTACCTATTGTAAACTCTAAAGCTTTCACGGCCGGCGTTGCATGTTGTATGTATTGCTTCCGGGCTGTTTGGCCGTGGTCGATATGAAACTTTTGTTCCAGACGTTTCGTCGATCACTACGGTCGACATCACCACTGAAGATGTCAACCGCAGTGATCGACGAAACGTCTGGAACAAAAGTTTCACATAGACCACGGCCAAACAGCCCGGAAGCAATACATACAACAGACTATCTATTGTTTAAAATACACTTCGATAAATTATTGAAATGTCAAGGTAAAACGACACTTCTTAAATAAAATTCCTTCATGTCATTGAACGACGGTTAAATTAATCGATTATTTATTCATAGAGTAA
The DNA here is from genome assembly GCA_934044485.1 of Apeira syringaria. Classification (NCBI taxonomy): domain Eukaryota; kingdom Metazoa; phylum Arthropoda; class Insecta; order Lepidoptera; family Geometridae; genus Apeira; species Apeira syringaria. Next base: position 5,542,277 of record OW203655.1, on the reverse strand, counting down.
TACTAATACTAAAAAAAATGGGGTTACAAGATCCCTCTTGTGTGTCTCACAAAATACTTTACGACGTATTCTCATATGTACCAATACCTATAGGTATTGGTATAAATAAAATATAATTTAAATCGATCTACTATAATCTTTGATATATTAGAAAGAAGATGTCGTTTGGCGAATCCATTCGCCTTGACTAAGTATGTTAAGTCATAGAAAAATTAAGTTGATAAAACATTTATCACTTTTATGAGTAAACATCGCCACACACACATAATTTATTAAGTAGACTTGATAGGCAGATTATTAAATTTCACATCAATATATAAAATCGTACCCATCAGTCCGCCTACATGAACTTACTATTTCTGTTGACAATACAGTGTCAGCTGTTAGCGTTCCTGACGGCATTCGAGGAGTATTTATTTTAAACCGATTCAAGGGTGAATTTCTCCACGTGTAGGATTTATTGAGGTGAATTAATTTAATGAGATTTATTTCTATAGAAATGTTTCTTGCCTATTGTGTCGTTGTGTACGTATTGAAATGTTGCTAAAGAAATTAAATGTAATTGTTTTGATTTAACAAATTTATATATGTTTATTAAATGATTTGCATGCATGCAGATAAATATGAGTTTATAAATATTTTCATGTAGGTATATCTTTGTTCGCTGTTGCTTTAGGTATTACTTGCTTGTACATAATAATAATACTTGTTAGTAATTTTATGTTATTTGATTTTAATTATTTTATGACGGGGAAGTTTTACGGTTTTCAAGTGAAGACGGACTCATAAGCGTAGCGTAGGACATCGTAAGATTTAGATAGATTAGATTAGATAGATTAGAGAGACAACCTGAGCAAGATTACAGTAATAAGCTGGATGACGCGCGATTTCACCGTGGATATCAATGTGGGAGTCCGTTGTCCAGCCGTGGACATCCTTTTTCTGAGATAGTGCTGATGATGACGAATAAATATTACTTATATATGATATATATCTTACTGAATTAATTTATATTCTATACTGAATTGATATTAGATGAACATTTATTTGGATAATGTGATTTTATTAAGGATTAGCTGTATTTGTTTTCGAGTCCATGAAGAGTATATATAAATATATACTGAGCTTGACACAATTTTAAGACTGACTTTCGACACAATTTTATAAAGATGCGTGACGTCTGCTGTTTCTCTCCTCTGAGAAATGGAAAGAGAATATGACACTTGTTATTTAAAACAAGTCGCTCGAAGAACCGATGGCGGTTTAAGTTGAAATGTTTTCGAATGGAGACCACGGATTGTCTAGCGCTCATAGGACGGCCACTGTAATCGTTTAGCATTCATCAAGAATTTCAGAGACTTTACACGTAGAAAATAAATTATCTGAAAACTTTTAATCTCATTTAATTAAAACCTATAGGTTATTTTACATATAGAATATAAGCAATACACATATGTGATGTCTTTATTTTTTTTTAATGTTTACAATTTTGCGAGGCCGTACTTAGTTTCGGAGTCTTATCCAAAAACTCACAATGTTTTAAAGGCTCCTAGATAAAATAAAAAGTTAAGCGTTTTAAATACAACATTGTACACCATATATTAGCACCAGTGTGAAAATAAAATAAACTATATATTGCGCCATAGTTTATTTACTGATTTATTATAATCATCATCATCATCATCATCATCTCAGCCATAGGACGTCCACTGCTGGACAAAGGCCTCCCCCATTGATTTCCACAAGGACCGGTTGGAAGCGGCCCGCATCCAGCCCTTGCCTGCGATCTTAGTCAGGTCGTCTGTCCACCTAGTCGGTGGCCGTCCTATGCTGCGCTTGCCAGTCCGTGGTATCCATTCGAGAACCTTTCGGCCCCAACGGCCATCGGTTCTTCGAACTATATGCCCTGCCCACTGCCACTTCAACTTGCTAATCCGCTGGGCTATGTCGGTGACTTTCGTTCTTCTACGGATCTCCTCATTTCTGATTCGATCACGTAGAGAAACTCCGAGCATAGCCCTCTCCATAGCTCGTTGTGCGACTCTGAGCCTGTTCAGAAGGCCTATAGTCAGAGACCACGTTTCAGTTCCGTTTTATTATAATAAATACCACGAACGCTGATGGCTTACGGGCAAAGTCAAATTGTCCATCGTGATTACGACACCGCGTAACTTTTCATGTTAAACCTGTTTACAATATTATGAGGTCATAATTAATTGTAACAATATAACACTTATATATAAATAGTAACAGTTTATTCAACAAATAGTTATTCCTCCAATTTTCTAATTGCTTCACAAATGTAAACGGATCGATTAAATGAAAACTTTTCTAATTACTAGAGTGAAAACAATGAGAGTGTGGCAAATTGTATCGTTACATTGTGGCCCAAGCATCACAATGCTATGACGATTTATGATCTCTGTCACAATGTCTAAACGAGCACACCCCCGACGATTTATATACATTCTGATAAACTTAATAATAAACTACCGATTAGCGTTACTAAAATAAACATTAGTGAATTTAAAAAAATACTTAAGCAATTTTTTGAATGCAACCCAATTTATTCAATAAATGAGTTTATGAGTTTAGGACTGACTGAATCTCCATTCTAGTATAAGTCTATTTAAAGAATTTAGAAAAAATTAAGTGCTTATTTTTCATATTCTTTTTGAATTTTTTGTTCTATGTGTTTCAAACATTTATTTTATATTCATTTAATTTAATTGATTTTTTTTTGACTTGACATTATATACTATTATTTAGATTAAGACTAAAGTAAATGTGATAATAAAATTAAATTATTTAAGATGTACACATTGTAATTTGACATGCCTAATGTAACATTCTCAGTTATAAGGCCAATAAATGATTTTACTTTTTTTACTTTTACTTAAACAGCGTTATTATTCTAAGTATCTAGAATAGTCTGTAGTTATGGATAATGTTAAGGTCAAATTTTTATATTTTTGTTTATGTAAGGTAACATTACTATGTAATAAACAAGTGAGTCTGATATACTTTGACAGTCGCTGGGACTCATTGGTCAGTGACCATGACTTCTGGTCCTCGGGCCCATGGGTTTGAAATGTGAAAATATTTGTCCCGGTTCTAAATTGTTTTTGATGTAGGATTGTGCCCATGTGTACATGCCTCCTGGTACAGGAAACTCTAAATGGTGGGTGTAAGAGTGACATAAAAAAAGATAAACAGAAAATAAAATTAGTAACATTACTGATAAATACGTAATATGATCTGCTGATAGCTCAGCGGAGAGAGCGTCGGCTGTCAAACTGACGGACACTGGTTCGATCTCCAACAACAGCCTGAGCTTCCCGTGAAAGTAACTGTAAGTTATCTAATTCTTAGCATGGTGGCAGGGTACTTTCGAGTACCCGCCTGGCTAGCCACCTCCCTCAAGTTTGAAAAATTGTCACCAAACACGTAGTGTGTTAAAGCAGCAGTCCTTGAGAGCCAGTGAGCACTCTAGGGCTAGCGTGATAATGATGACCATCAATTGAGGTGGTAGTCAAACGCTAGATCCAGCATAAAAAAGAGTATTTTGTGTTCTTAAATACTTTGATGATAGTTTCCTTTTTATTTATATTTACGTAGCATAATATATAACGTTCTAATACTTACACATGGTTAAATGTCTGTAGTAATCAGATAACAATTTGCCTGTTCAATAAGACTCGTAACATCGTAACTAATTGCATTCAAAACGCAATCGTTAAAAACTAATTGCTAAACTCATAACTGTAACAATGATTAGGTATTACTTACGTATTACCAACTTATTGATACTGATTTCTTTCTCTATGTTTGTAGGTCCATGGTGGGTGCTTTCTTCCCTAATGCAGGATGGCGACTGGTTATGGTCGACTGTAATTTTAATAACACGTTAAACTGTGTGACTTGACTCGCAAAAGCGTATAGTAGTGAATACTTACAGTATAGCCTTAAATGATGATGATGAGGAAACTTCAGTCGTTATATCTGGTGTAGGACGTCCACTAATGGGCATAGCCTCCCCCATTGATCTCGACAAGTACCAGTTGGAAGCAAAACTGATCCACCCTCTTCCTGCGACCTTATCATGTTATCTGGCCACGTTATCAGTGGATATTACTACGCTGCGATTGCCAGTCCTTGGTCATCACTCAAGAACCTTTCAACCTCATCGGTAATCAGTTCTACCTGCTATGTGCCATGCACAGTGACATTTCATCTTGATAGTAATCCGATGGCAGTGGTTTTCGTGCTTCTACGAATCTCCTCATATCTGATTCGATCTCGCAGAGAAACCTAGAGCATAACCCTCTCTATAGGTCGTAGTGCGACCTTGGACTACTTTACAAAGCTACCATAGTTGGAGACGACGTTTTAGTTCCATAGTAACCTATGTACCTACTCACTGGTAAAACAAGGGATAAACCGTCTTGGGGACAGCCTTGGGGGTGAGTTCCTTATACATATACAAAGTAAATGAAAGTAACATCCCAAAATATGTTACAATCAGTTTTTATCAAATATTGGTAACAGCTGGTTCACTTATAATAAATTCGTCATGTTATTTGGTGCTAATTGGAAACAATCGATTGTAAAATATAAACATTAAGTGATTGAATGATGTTGATCAATTAATGTAGTCTGACTTGTTGAATATTGTCTTGATCTTCGATTGCCTCTCTTACTAATCCAATTATAAAATGGGGTTCTGTCGAGATTATCTGAGGGTTATGTAACTCAATCCAGTAGTTCGTTTCCGATCCCGATCGGCAATAGCCGATTTTAAAAAAAATGATTGTTTTCCTGGGCCGCAAAGTATAGTGTGAAGCTATAAAAAATATCGAAACTCACCGGAGCTTGCGAATCTTGAAAATGTTTCCACAAGCCATAGCGCAACTCCCAATCCTCAAAAAACAAGGTAGGCTTGTTCCACGTCACGTGGTGTCGACCAATGTTGTAGAACTTCTTCAATGGCGGATTCAGCTGTGGAGCTTCCTTCGCACGTCGGGAAATTATCTGGTTTACATAGCGGTACAGTACGGGAGCTTTGTGTACCCAGCATATCAAAGACATAATGGAAATTACTATAGCGTGCAACCAATATCTCGAAACTGCTGACAAATTATCTGCATTTAAGGCATAGTCTTGCACTGCCATAACCATGCACGCGGCTGCAGCGGCTGTGAGACCACAAGGTACCTCCAGAACCAAGCAACTTATAACAGCGAAGAGCGACTTCAGGTTAGCCATATTGTTACAATGAAGTTTTACAGCTTGTATTAGAAATTCATGGAAATTCTCCCTGTGATGACGTATGAAGGATTTATCGTTCTTATCGTAGAATCCCACCTTTAACCGCACCTGTTCAAATAACGATAATTCACATAAGACTAGCTGCGCCCCGCGGCTTACCCGCATGGACTAAGTGACCCTAAATTTTCTGTAAAAATTCCTTAGTTTTTCGTTCCATACGAACCTTCTGCAAATTATTTTTTTAAAAATACAAAAAAATGGAACCGACTTCAACACTCAAAAGTGTGAAATAACGTGTCGAAGACGGAAACAACAATTTTTTACACCCTTTACCTTACGGGATCAATTGTCGTTTTGTATGTTCTTCGATGTCTTCACCGCGACTATAATATCGTCAAGGTATGCGTAGCATTTTTCAGTTATTGTAGGGTAACTCAAAAACCGCTTGTCCGTTTTTGATGATATTTAAATGGGACCACCACGAGTATACTCTATCAAACAAAAAAAGAATCATCAAAATTTGTTCATTAACGACGAAGTTATCCGCGAACACACATAAAAAATACGATCTAATTGAGTAACCTCCTTCTTTTTATTAAGTCGGTTAGAAATAACTGTTCACCTGTGAAAATTCATAGTATATCGTTGGTACCAAAAGAAATGGAGCATTGTTTTGTCGGTCCAAGAATCTCTCCAAAAGACGGCAACCTACAAGGCTATACAATGCATCCGAAGATCCGACCAAATCACTCAGAACATGAACAAATAGTCCTTCGCGGAAACTGTCCGTATACGATTCTACTTTATAGAGCTTAGCCGCGTGGTCGAGCAGTGCAGAAAACTCTAGCACATCGTCATCAGACATTGTTGCCATCATCGAAAACCAGTTCAACATGGTCGCTATAATAAGGAAACGGTGGCTGTTCTCCGCCCTCTCGAAGATTCTTCGCAGACACACTTCAAATCCTTTCTTCAAATACCCATAAGCTGGTATTTTATTGTCACCTTTACCGATACTGCAAGCGAAAAAGTCTAGGAGTCTTGTTACAAATGGTAACAGTTTCTGCTTATCAATTACCCAACTCTTGCTATTCAGTAGTTCATACAATATCCTCATACGGTGGCGTGCAGATTTTACGTCGTGAAAAAGTACGCAATGTATGTCAGTGAGCATAATATTAAATAAAGTTATTTTGCCTCGATTAAAGTAGAGAATTACTTCCAATATTTGCCCAACAAAACTTTCGAAAGGCCATAGTTCGACGGCAGAGAAAAATTTTAAAGTTATTTTAATGGTTATTTCGCTTCTTTCGGGATGCAAATGGTCCATTGTTTTCTGAAAAACTGCCTCTGTTTTGGTAAACTGCCTTCTTCCGCACCAATGCCAATACTTTGAAGTCAGTTTGTTTAGTTTTAATTGCATTCCGAAGTAGTACACTAAAGTTAAAGAACACAGGAGTAACTCCTCAAAATCAGAGTCTTGGAGGTGTCTTCTATCGGTGTGCTTTAAAATGTAGCTAAGTTTTTTGATAGCAGTAACTTTGCTCTGATGGTACGCGGAATTCAAGTCCATAGGCATGTATGCGTGGCGAAGTTGGTTTATCATCTCTTGAAGATCTACACCGATAAGGTTTGCTTGCTTTGTGGATCTCCATTTGAGCATGGTCGCTCTACTTTTATCTGGTAGTAATTATTAATACTTAAGCTTACTTAGCCTTGAATTACTATTTGCCTATTTTATTCACAAAAAATATAAATATCTGATGGACCCATAGAAATAAAATGTACTATGTACTACTAGTTGTACGTAGTAGTACATATTATTTCTATGGATGGACCTAAGCAATAGTATATTATCTATGACCATATGTAATATCTGTGACATAGACAATATGTAGATATAGATTATACTCTGCACCCCGCAGTACACCCGCGTGATGATGTTGATGCCGAAAAGAAGTCTATGACATTCACAAATAAAGTGGCTTTCTATTTGTAAAAGAATTATCGAAATCGGTTTAGTAGATCGAGAGATTACCCCCACAACCATTCAAACTTTACCTCTTTATAATAATAGTATCGATAGATATACTCTAAGGTTGTGTCTATGATTGTAAGTAAGAAACTACAAATGTTATGTAGATATATACTATGAAAAGGGGCGGTCCAGATGAACGCCAATTTTAGCGAAAACGTTCAAAGCGACTATTTGGATAATGTATGTAGGTACCTCATAAAAAAGGATTTTTTATTATATTATTTTTATAAATCATAATGTTTCGATGCTAATATTCGATGAATAACTTTTTAATGCGACCGTAAGCGTCAACCTATAGGGTTGATTTTGCTCACAGTTGCTGCGTCTAAAACGGAATATGTGTGCACAAACTCTCAATAATTCTCATAAAATGTACTCCGGCACCCCTGGTCAACAGAAAGACATTTTTATGTCGCATTATCATGACAATTGAATCGTCAGAAACGACTGCACGTTGTGTGATGTCCCCACATAAACTGATTATAAACAAAACAAAAAAAAAATACCTAAAAATGGAACGGACTTCAACACTCAAAAGTATGAAATAACTTTTTGAAGTCGGTGCCATGATAGTTCAAAAAGAAACTATTATCAAAATATTGTGAGCATGGTATACCGACTTCGACAAGTTATTTCATACTTTTGAGTGTTGAAGTCGGTTCCATTTGTTGGTAAGTAAATTTTTATTTCACTCTTTTCAGTGACCTGTGTTACTCGCGGGATCAATTGTCATTGTGTATGTTCACCGATTTTTCCACCCGCAATTACAATATCATCGACGTATGCGCAGAACTTTTCAGTTATTGGAGTGTAACTCAAAAACCGCTTGGTCGATTTTAAAATGACGATTTTGAAATGGAGCGCACACGGTAAGCACTAGCTTTCAAATAAAAAAAGAACGATCAAAATCAGTTCACCCATACGAAAGTTATGCGGTTAGAAACATATAAATAAACATACGGTTGGAATTGAGAACCTCCTCCTTTTTTTGAAGTCGGTTTAAGAGGGACACATGGCCTCTGATACTCGGCTCGGATCCTAGTTACTCGGCTCGTTTTTGCGTTGGAAATACTCAGCTGCCTAGATAGACTTTATGTACGAGTCAGCTGTTCAAAGTCCTTGACATTACATGATATACATGGACACTGATAAGTATTCATATATCTTTGTTTTTTTTTTTACACATACAGACCAATCAATCATCACATCACACAAAAGAGTACCTATTACTTGCATTAATATACCAACAGACTTATCTACATCGCATAGCAAACTACATTACAGGTAAGTCATTTAAAACATTATACTTAACTTATAACATTATAAGCCTGCGTCCAACTAACCAATTATATTTAAAAACAAGGCGAGATATTTTATGATCATTCCCCTCGAGCGCCAACCGAATAGGAACACCATCTAACGAAATGAGTTTACAATAAGTTACCATCAGAGCGTGAAAATTAAGTTCTCATTCGGAATGATTGAATGAACAGCGCCGTTCTAGTGATATCGAGAACACAATGAAAGTGTTTTACGTAATGCTAAATACTTCCCGGCCACTTCGAACAAGCCGCGCCCGAAGCAAGCGCACTCGAGCAAAAAGAAGAGTACGCCATCGGCCCAAACAAATGCGAAACGAAGTATACTTATTCGCTATTACGACATCCATCCACCTTAACAAGGTACGTTACGTGCTGTAACCGTTTTATAACGTTCCATTAACTAAACCGTTGCACTCGCATGAGTAAAACACGTCATCATTTTTGTATACTATTTATTACTCGTAGAATGAACACACACTTACACTATCAGTCTTCGATACCTATCGTATCCTTAAAATTACGTCTGAGCATATAATATAAATAATGAAGAAAATAAATAATATATTCATTGGTGGGATAGAACATATAATGTTACAGTTATTTATTGTTTGATGGAGTTCTTAGTGTTGTCTGCGGCGACAGTCATCTGCTGCACAGGGTAAGCAGATTGCGTGTAGGTTTGTGCTACGTAAGGACCCGGCCCGACTTGCTCTTGCAGCTTCTCGGCTTCTTCGGGCGCCACGGGGCACATGCAAGGCACTAGCTGCACGTGCTGCAGGGAAACAGGTGTCAGCGACGCGCCTGCCGGGACGCTGATGGGTATAGGAGCCATGCTCTGTTGCAGAGACATCTCAGGCTGGCCGTACTGGCTGTTTTGCATCTGGTAAACTTTACGGGCCTCGTAAGGGTTGTATGCGTATTGGTACCGAAAGGCTTGTGAGATACTCGGTGGCATCGGTTGCACCCACGTCTTCTGCGCCGATGCTTGCCTGCTGAAACAATAACACCATACTATACCAGTGATACGAAACAATGGGCTGATTTATACTCACTATACTGTTAATACTAGGAAATAGACGTTAGCATCGCTTGCTTCCGCTAACAATTGTAATAGAAAGCTGACGTGAAAAGCACATAATATGGAGGAAAGGAAGCAACGCTTTTTCTAGATTTCTGTTTTTACAACAATGCCTGAAAAACGCAGGTGCTCATGTTTAAAAAATATCAATCAAAAAATATCAATTCTGATGCTTGTAATGAAGTTTTTACTAACAAGTGAATAGTGTGTCGACACACTATTCACTTAATAGTGTGTCGTAAAAAATTCACTTCAATTTAGTTTACGCGGCCAAGTCCAGATATTACTATGTGATGTAAATCAAATTAGTCAAATTAAATATAAATAAACTGAATTGTTTATATACCATACACACAAGCATTGCAAAAAAAGACATATAGTTTCGGTACAATCAACTGAACTTCGCAAAAAAAAATTCGCTGCTGCAGAATACATAAAGGCATAATTCTATATTGGAAATGTATTATATTAGTATACAAGCGGCCCGCTCCGGCTTCGCACAGGTATAAAATATATAGCCTTGGATGTTATTATACATATAAACCTGCCTCTTCAATCACTCTATCTATTAAAAAAACGCATCGAAATTCGTTGCGTAGTTTTAAAGATTTAAGCATACATAGGGATATAGGGACAGAGAAAGCGACTTTGTTTTATACTATGTAGTGATATATGAGTAATAAACGTTTAATGTGAAGATTATAGTTTATACGTACGTTGTATCAGAGCCCCATTTCAGAAAGAAGGCTTCTGACGACGCTGCTATAGCCAAAATCAAGAACAGACCCATCTGTAACAAAAAAGGCAAGTTATTGTTTCTTTAGTCCACGATATTGTATGGCTTATTTTTCAACGACATCAAGGAAAGGAGGTGGTCCTCAATTCGACCCGTATGTTTTTTACCGTACCTATAATTTTCTAACGGGTGAACCGATTTAAATCGTTCTTTTTTTATTTTATAAGCTGGTGCTTCCCGTGTGGTCCCATTTAAATTTTATTAAAATCGGTCAAGCGGTTTTTGTGTTACACTCCAATAACTGAAAAGTGCTACGCATACGTTGATGATATTATAGTTGCGGGTGGAGAAATTGATGAACATACACAATGACAATTGATACCGTGAGTAGCAAAACAGCGCGTATTGTCCGGAGATTCCTCACTCTGCAGAGTGAGGAACCTCCGGACAATACGCGCCGTTTCAAGAAGGACCGCCTTCTGCATCTGACCCTAGATCCAACCGTCTAGCGAGAGCCTCTTAACATGTTGATCGAGGCCCATCGCTTTCAGGCCGTTCGTCAAAACGACTATCGGGGCGATGATTAATATTATTATATTACATTTCTTGTGTAATGCTGAACCTATACGACACAAGTAATGTTTATTAGTGTAGGTTCTGCATGTCTATGCCGAGAGCAACAGCGTAGCGTTACCATTTTTTGGAAATAAAGAATATTGATTGATTGATATTGATTGTTACTAGCTATCAATCATGGTTGTACTTTTATTGTGTTCATTTTTAAGTTGCATATGGATTTATTTTCTTGAAATAAATTGATTTGAAATCTCACTAGCCTACGCATGTAATTGGCGCACATAGCGGGCCTGGTGGTATAGGCCTGCAAATCACGGAGGCCCGTAGTTCAAAATGCTAGAATTTGTTATTTGTGAGAGAAAACAACGCTGATCAACCTAGTAAGGTTGCATATGCGTTCAGATACTAGCAGCTCTTTTCAAGGTAAATGATATTCATTCTTTGAAAGTTATCACTTTAACTAATCCGTTAAAGTGCTTTTAGCACTTAACTATAACTCGCGTCAATATATTCGCATTGTCAAACCTTATTAAAACTCACTATCATAATTACTTTTTTTTTTCTACGGGTATAACGTGGGACTTACGCGTAGTCGATATCACGATCGACAATCGTTTGCAATTAATTGCAATCGCACTGAGTGCGAGACGGGGCGCTGCGACGAACGCACCGCACTTAAGATCCTGACGAATGCTTCCGGAAGAAGCCGAAACAATTGTCGATCGTGATATCGACTAAGCGTAAGTGCCACGTTATACCCGTAGAAACAGTGTAAAGTAATTGTAAAACCTATCTACTGCTAAAAAAAATAATAGTTTTTTTGTATCGGTGTTGTACTGGATAAATGATAGAGCAAATTTCAATAGTATTTGCGACTGCGGTACCATTTCGAGTTTAATTCTAAGTAGATTATACAAAAAGTAATAATAGTACACATACAGGTGAATAACTGACCCATTGATGTCATCATTCGTGAATCACTCATCCTTCGTTAATTATTGGAATCATAAATATCGAAGGTCTGACCAACCAACCAACTATATAGGGTAAGTCAAGGTAACTGATGACTGTATGACTGACCGGTTGGCGCAGTTGGTAGCACTCTGCCTTCTGAGCCGCTGGTCCCAGGTTCGATTCCCGGACAGGTCAAGCATTTGTGTGTATGAACATGTCTGTTTGACCTGGGTGTGTATATGTATATAAGTATATATCAGTTATCAGGTTACCACAGTACAGGCTCTGCCTAGTTTGGGACCAGAAGACCTTGTGTGGAAAAAAAAAAACTAATTATCATCAGAAAAATTTGAGAGCCCATAAAACCACAAAGGATAAAATTTAATCTGCGGTTGTAGAGGCTTTTCACATGAACACTACAAAAAATATTTCTAAGAAGAAATTAGCACGTTGATCGAATCGCAAACCGTTGGATTGAGTGCGTAACCTACTAATTTAGTGTACGAAAATGATACAATAAAATAATGTTACGTATACACGTTTGCTTTGTAATTATAATTCGTTTCCATTCACTACAAAAGTGGCACATTATTACAATACTTGGCACTGTTCGTGTTACGTATTGGAAGCAAAGGAAAATAACAAAAATATTGATGTAGAGTTACATTAAGTACGTTCGTAACTGTATTGAAAAAAATAGACGTACACAATATTGACCTACCTTCGTCAAGTTAAAAGTCTGGCCGCCGATAGACTGCAATTGACAGATGGCTTTCGTATTTATTTTCAATCTCTTTAGAACAAGCTAAAGCCTTTTATTCATTACACGCCTTACAAAAAAAACTAAATAAATAAGATACATTTTAGTCTAACACCTCGCACCAGACTGAAACAAAATTTATCAGAGCGTTTGATCGATGCGACGCGTGACCAAAATGCTGGCACATATTTGGCTCAACGAATCAGCATTGCAATTTAACGTGGCAATGCTGCTAGCATTCTGGGCACGCTCTCAGTCGGTAGCGGGTTAGAACATTTGAGTTATCTATACAATACCAATAGCTAGTGGATTGCTCAAATGTTATTGTAGTAGCTGCAGTATTGTAATTAGTTATTAGTGTTTTATTTTAATAAAGGCATTTGCCCCATGAAAAAAAAAACTGAAACTAAACATTAAATAAGTAGACTTGATTCTCAGATGTGACGATGTGATCACTCTGGTGATATCATGATGTGATAAAGTACAAAAATATACGCATATTGTGATTAAAGTTTTTTTTTATTTGAAATGATTACACTTCACGGACTCCAGGGTCGGCGCTATTTTTCAAAATCATCTCATAAACATAATACATATTACTTTAATTTTACATGATAATACACGATATTTGTTTTTTTTATATTTTATATTAGCTTGATAACAGTACAAAAATTCTCCAAAATTGATATATACTAAAGAACCAAACGACTGGCGATAGTAGTATAATAGTAGTAGTGTGGTGAATATATAGCGTTGTTTCACTCCTGGGTAAAGTTTTTTAGCGTTTCGTGTTTGAAACCTTCGCTATGCTCAGTGTTCTTTTTTTGAACCGCTCGCTCTCTTCTTTTGCTTAGGCTTCAATCCAAGCTCTCATGCCTAAAATCAACTTTACCGACATCATGAATTAATAGTTTTTATGTTTGAAATTAGCGTTTAGTCCATAGGAACAAAGCGGTACAAGTGCTTGAATTGTATGAATAAGTTGAATTGATTATGCATTGTTTCAAATTTATTACTATTTTTTTACGAAAGAGGCTTTGTGGTATTTCTAAAAAAGTTAATGAGGCGATGATAGCTCAGCGGTGGGAGCGTCACCTGTCAAACTGACGGACACTGGTTTGATCCCCAACAACAGCTTGAGCTTCCGGTGAAGGTAATACCGTTATTAAATTCGCAGCATGGTGGTAGGGTACTTTCGAATACCCGCCTGGCTAGCTACCACCCTCAAGTTTGAAAACCTGTCACCAAACACAAAGTGTGTTCAGGCAGCAATCCTTGAGAGCCAGTGAGCATTCTAGATCTAGCGTGATAACATCTTCGACCACATCGTCACTGACCATCAACTGAGATAGTGGTCAAACGCTAGATCTATACAGTATAAAAAAAATAAAAAAATCATAACATCACATAACACAAATATAACTATTTTTGTTCTCTTTTCTGGCGGCTACTTCAGAGTATACCAATTACCTATGTATATACGCCTTTTAATATAGCATACAACATTAGGCTGATAACTAAAACTGCTAAGCGGTAGCACAACTACAGAATACCGTCCTATCGGTTTACCATCAAAGCTCCACTAGCTGTCCGAATTATTCCTTCCTTATTTACATCTGAGGGGATGGTGTTGTTAGGGCCATCGACCTTTTTAATAGGACTGATTAATTCAAATCGTAGCCGAAATTTACCTTCAAAAATGTCAACATAAGTCTGCCAAATATATATAATGCAATAAACCATTAAAACTTTATCGTCATAACAAAAAAAAATTTTAGCAAAAAATGGAACCGACTTAAACACTCAAAAGTGTGAAATAACTTGTTGAAGTCGGTACCATGATAGTTCACAAAAGTAACTATCATCACAATATTGTGCTCATGGTACCGACATCGACAAGTTATTTCACACTTTTGAGTGTTGAAGTCGATTCCAATTTCTGTTTAAAAAAAATTTTTTCACCCTTTTTAGTGACCTTTGCTACTCACGAGATCAATTGTCATTGTGTGTTCTCTGATGTCTTCAACTGCGATAATAATATCGTCGAGATAATTATGCGTAGCACTTTTCAGTTATTGGAGTATAACTCAAAATCCGCTTGTCTGATTTTGATGAAATTTGAATGGGACCACCACGGTAGTATACTCTATCTAACAAAAAAGAATCATCAAAATCGGTTCATAAACTAAGTTATCCGCGAACACACATAAAAAAACATATACGGTCGAATTGAGTAACCTCCTGTTTTTGAAGTCGGTTAAAAACATATATACGGTTGAATTGAGTAACCTCCTTTTTTTGAAGTCAGTTAAAAAACAAGAATAAAGCGTTAAAGATCAAGGGACCGCTTGTTTCATAAGTGCTTGCTGTGGGTATGTAACTACCTACCCACACCTATCTTATCATTTAGTCAGAAACTTTAAATGATCTTGTTATTAATGTTTATAGCGTAAATAGAATACGAGCTGTTTCTATTTGAATAATTTTAGTGAACTTCACCTTTGTGAACAACAACATGTTGTTAATGCAATAAACAATAAAACTCTATGTTTATTATTTAATTATTTGTTTGTAATTAATAAATTTCCATAGCCGAACTCAATAGACCGATTTAAAAATAAATGACACCACTAGAATTCTATGTAATATCGGACTAACATAGATTATATTAATTTAAAATATATATAATATTTACATATTAATTACATAACAAAGACCATGTATTTCAAAATAACAGTTCCCTATGAGTTTTGGAGGTAAAACGGAAAAATAAGACACAATCGCGGAAATAATCTGAGCGAGTGAGAAGATGAGGAGCGCTTGTACAGCAGTTTGACAATGAGATTAACCGGGTTAAGAAACGTACTGCTCGGTCATACCTTGGACGGGTGACCGCTAGTGCCACTTTAAGAGATCGCTTTCCTGATTCGTATGGCACGTTAATTGGCGGTCCTGGTTGTTGCTTAGGATAACAGTCATTAGACCATGTCGGAAGTGCAGCCCAATTCTGTAGGCTGTAGGCCAAAGGCTATTCTCTAACCTGAACTGACAATCGTGGTAGAACCTATATAAGGAGGAAGGCAGTATTGAGTTGAATATACTATTATTATTTTTTTCTTTCACACAAGGTCTTCAGGTCCCAAATTAGGCAGAGCCTGTGCTATGGTAACCTGATGACTGAGATATATACTTACATACATATGCACACCCAGACACAGGTCAGACAAACATGTTTATGCACACAAATGTTTGACCTGTCCGGGAATCGACCCCAGGACCAGCGGCTCAGAAGGCAGAGTGCTACCAACTGGCCAGTCAAGCCACTATGCCGTGCTAGTAATAATCAAAATATATACTCTCAACTTTCTCTATAGTAAAATGAATGTTGACCACCGCCACCTGCATTAGTGTAGGTAAGATCTTCATGCCAATCCTTTCACTAAATATAACAATAAATAATGAATGTTTTCCTGTGAAATAGGATTCATAGTTGTAACGAGATAGTAAAATGGTATACGTATTATTAGTGGCGTAACCACTTAGTAGGCAAAACTAACTCTGCAACTAGCACATTAAGGTTAAAGATATTCAGAAAATGGAGGTCTGAGATATATGTAGGTTTTTACAATCATTTACAGCATACGCCAGACTAGATCCAAACATCCGAGATAACAATAAAAGTATGAGTTTACGCTAAATAAACGACAATCACCACAATACAGATATAATAATATGTATAAGTTAACAATGAATCACAAAGACGATATTTATTCCTGCTAGTATAAAAATGAGATGATATAAAAACTTGTGGCAATCAAGCGAGCCCACTGATTTGCTAGATAGAAACATTATAAAGTGATTTAAACACGTCCGTAGCTAATCGTTAAATAGACCATGCGAGTCCCAAACTCATAAATATTTATTTTATTTTGATCTTATAGCATCCCATGCAGGTCATTGACAGTAATTTTAAATTGTAGAGAAATGTTTCGACTGTTGACGCATAATATTTTTTATCTAATCTCATACTGACATATGATTAAATAATCAAAAACAGAACTTGAAAGATTCTTTAAAGACAATATGTATATCGAAATAAATTTCAAAAGTTACATTATGATACAGCTCTTCCATAGACAACTGTATCATAATGTAACTTTTTTATCAATAAGATCAGCTGGACCAAGACGGCTCCAATGCAATTTTTTCAGCATATAATCTGTGGATGCGACGCAACACGCAATGGATTTTGGCTTTTTACGTACTATGTACTACGTTTACAAATAAATGGAAACAAATTCTTTAATGTACCTAAATTTTATTATCTATTTTATGAGATTACATAAAGTAGTGTACGAAACTGCTCATTATTTGGTCTTATTATGATGTAGTATTTATAAGCTAATGTATTGAAATACACAAAACGTAATATTGTAAATTTTATCTCTGCCGCTTTTTTTCTAAAGCGGCTATATGGAGAGCTAGAAGTCTCTAAAATTGACCGGCGAACAATTCTAGATTCATCTGAAACTAGTTACATCCCGTGGGAAATCTCGTATGGACTATATTTCACCCGTTATCAGCCTCCACTCTTTAGAATTCTAATAGTAAAAAATCCGTTCTTAGAGAATGTCTAATGTCATAAAAATTGACTAAACGTCAACTGAAAAAAATCACTGGTTCGATCTTTGCATTGATCAGGGTGTCAAGTCTACTAATTCAAAGTTCAGATTCATTCCGGTGCGAGGCCGAGCCGATGCCAATACGAAAACTTCAGAAATCCGTAGTCTGCTACGTTCATAGCGGCTTAAATCTATGTAAGCTGAATCTATGCTCGGCCTATGCCGATTTAGTTGGGCATAGTTTTATTAGGCATATTTTATGGGCTAACAGTCTATGCAAAATGACGCGCTGTGTCATTATATCTAGAATTGAATCAATATTGAATCAATGTGGACGAGAAAAAAATAGTAGACTTCCAAAGCTGTCAAAATCAGCCTTTGTGAGCTGAGCATATTGCCATATTTAGGTTGCTTAGACCCAGTTTATATCAGGCAGGTAATTCTATTTATGCCTGTCTCATGCGACATTACGAAAGAAAGACTCAAATATTTTACGACTTGCCAGATTGTTATAATTTTTTTTGTATACTTGATAAGTATGAGAGTAGGTCGTAAAGTATTTTTTAAGCTCCATTTTTTTATTTCGCGTTTATATAAATAATTTAACCGTCGATTATTAACGTATTAAGTGAAGTGTTCAGTCACTTTGATAATTATAAATTATAAATGGCAGAACAACGTTTGTCAGATCAGCTAGTAAAGTATCAAGTTGAAAAGGGGTATTGTAATTAAAAATACCTGGTTGATTTGTAATCGATGTTTCGAATCGATACTGTTCATACATTTTATATTTAGAGCATCTTAAATTTGCACCCATTTCGTAGACGTAATGTAAGATCTAATCTGTAACTCTATCATTAACGAAATTGTTTAACGAATGTTTGGCATAGTTCTATGGAAATTCTTTAATACGGCATTTATCCATTACCAAATCGATATAGTTGGTTATCGAAAAGTACTGAATCGGGCTGGTTAAGTAAACTATTTGTAGATTTTGTATATTTACATAACATCATTATAATTTTGTTTCAAATACCGTTTTTTATTATAACAGAGTTAGTTATTATTTAGATATTGTAATATAATTTACCTTTTACATTATTTCTTATATTCTGTTCAATCGTACTTAAAAATAAAATACTGTTTGTATATCAAGACATAACCTCCGAAGTAAAGCTTAGATATACTTATAAAACTTTTTGCCACAAACATATGTAAAATCAGAAATAGTTTTCATTGCAGTTTGAGTGTTTAAATAGCTTGAACCATAACACAGCTAAGTTTATTTTTTAAATATTAAGCAAATAAATATATATACCCATAAATATTACACTTAGTAGATACAAAGCATAATGGCTTATTTCTTTTTATATACCCAAGACAGTTCCTGCTTTAAAAATTCATGATAAATAATTTTATCATTCAAAAAAGCAATGAAATAGTAAAGTACATTATAGAAAAATAAATTATGATCTAATAAAACGGACGCAAAAGAAATAAATAATATATACCTACATATGATTTAAATAAATATTTACTCAGTGGATCTAAATAAGTTAATCACGTATAAGCTCATGTATTTTTATAACTCAATCGCTTTCAATCATAATCATTCATCGGACAGCTGTCACAATATAGATGTTAACAGAGTGTTAACAAAACGCGCGGGATGCCGGCATGACTTGCATCAAAGTACACCGTCTCATCAGCTTCCATTGATCAAGCTATTGCTCTCTTATAGCCACCATATAAATTAATATGATTCATTCAACTAATAATAAACTTATCAAGATTACACCAATCGTTTTGTAAAACCTTAATAGCGTTATTCTTCGCTCCTAGACGTACGTACATTGTAAGTTGTACATACTCCAATAAATATAGATGAAACTAACGTGGTGAAACAAAATTAGGCCAACTATAATTGTAACATAATATTATAGATGATGACTCGTATTTTTATAGTCTAAAGAGGTGAAGTTATTAAAAATAAAATACTACATACTTACTAATTACAATGCTATGGCTACAACAATAACATTTGATCTACCCGCTAGCTGTTGCCAGCTTCTAGATAGATAGCTCATTGGTCCAAGCAAATCAAACAAAACCAAAGAGATGAAATAGTTAAAAGTTAAGCTTACCACTCTGTTTGTATCTGGATACATCGCACACGTAAGTATTGAAAAGCAAGTGAACGATAAACGTGTACGCCCTGCGAGCCCTGTCTCAGAACTGGCCGGAACCGATTGAGGGATTACGGGGCCGTTACACAAAAAAGCCACGATATTTCGGGAACGAAGATGCGTGCACCCACTCCGGCGACGGAATGACCGATCCCTGGAGTCCAGTCGTTTTTTATACACGGTTTCAGAAACATTCCGTCCTTAAAAGCCGGTCCCCGACCTCAACATGAGGTAGGTATAATAATAATCTTATTAACTTATCTACACTTCTATCTTTACTTAGAACGTACCGTTATATTAGGGCGATTTTAAAGAGGAGTTTCGTAGACACAGGCTACTTAAGATAATTTCACACTTTTTCCATTGAACGGCTTAAGTGTTTTGGTATGGGTTTTTTTGGATGAAGATTGTTTTAGTTGGAACGTTTAAATGATTCCAGTCTCTATGGAAGCAGTACTGAATTTTGGTTAACAGCAGCTCGTCTCGTGATACTGCTAGCAAATTGACTTTGGTTACGATGTACTTAACCTTGGTATGAACTATGAAAAATCTTGTTATAAAGGATTGAGGTCTGTGTAAAGTCTTCGCTTAGTTATACTACTGCAATTAAGGCTTTAAATCTATCAAAAGACACTTAGGTACAAACCGTTACCAGGTAGAGGTGTCTTTAGTACGCATCCTAGCAAACATAATCTAAACACATACACCATAATGTAATACTCAAATTATACCTCTTTTAGAGACATGAATGAAGAGAATTTGTGCATAGTTATCATAGTCAATCACTGCATAAGCCGTTACTTGAATATGCTTCGTTGAGTTTCGAAGAGCTTTTGTATAACTACATCCGTGCACAGTGCTTGATGCTTGCGGTCTGGTGCTCCGTAATGGCAGGGAAAGGATGCAGCCGACACTCGTGTCGAATCGAGACGTATTCATTACCGTCCGAACCGCCAGCAACCCTCTTCCTCTTTGAGCTGGGACTCGTCATGCTCCTCCATGCATAACATTAATAGAAACAATCAATATTCACTTGTTATCTATGTACTCAATGAGATAACAACTCTTGATATTGTGGGCATTAGCAATATATTCAAAGTGGTTTATAGGTATTTTTTTTTATACTGTATAGTTTGACCACTATCTCACTTGATGGTCACTGACATTGTGGTTGAAGATGTTATCACGCTAGATCTAGAATGCTCACTGGCTCTCAAGGATTGCTGCCTGAACACACTATGTGTTTGGTGACAGTTTTTCAATCTTGAGGGTGGTAGTCAGGCGGGTATTCGAAAGTACCCCACCACCATGCTGGGAATTTGATAACGGTGTTACCTTCATCGGAAGCTCAAGCTGTTGTTGGGATCAAACCTGTGTCCGTTACTTTGACAGGCGACGCTCCCCCCGCTGAGCTATCATCGCTTCAAATTTTCCATCTAGGTCTATCTTGATTACATCTTTGACGACATCGTCACCGACCATCAAGTGAGGTAGTAGTCAAACGGTAAATTTTTAAGATTTAAAATTATTAATTTAAAATAAAAATTAAAAAATAATTAATTAAAAAAATTAATTATTAAAATTAAATATATAATAAATAATAATATATTATTAATTATTACTTAATTTAATTATTTCCTCTCGGATAATAATTTACTCAAAACTTTCTGATCTTTTTTTCCATTTACGTCTACTAAAATTAAAAAGACTGTCAATGTATATGATTTTGAAAGAAGCAGCTCAGCAGTCTACTTCGCTGAAAGTTGACTGTCTGCAAAATGGACTGCTGTGCAGAACAAAACCCCAAATACAGACCCAGGAGACAGGTGTTGACATCTTGGGGTGACCTAGCTGCCAGATTGTCGCCTCTTCGGTACATCTCATTTCCTCCTCCGCATTAATTCGGCAACTCGAAAATGAGTTTGTTATTACTGAAAGTGGTGGTGTTCAAAAGGATAAAAATACGCAGCACAGACAGCAGCAGGACAGAAGACCTAAGATCGTAGGAAAGGGCTGGATGCGGGGCGCTTCCAACAGTCCTTGTGGAGATCAATGCGGAAGGCCTATGTCCAGCAGTGTACGTCCTATGGCTTACACTGCTGGACAGAAATAAGCATTAAACTGTAAAATGTACTTTTTATTAGATATGTAGAACCTAAAATGCTCAAAAAAATACATATTTTAATTGAAAGACTAAAAGCACAAAAAAATGGCTTTGCCGTTAACCTAACACCATAACTGACTTAAGTAACAATTATCACAAACAACTCTATCACGAAGTCGTATAAAATAGCCTGTTGATTAAATATAATTTGTACGACAAATTATGAATACTTGTACGTTATTAAAACTCCTATTGTAATTTAGCTACACATATATACCTACTTATACACATAATTGAGTTTTAAATACAATACTACAGCTACTACAATGACATTTGTGGAATCCACCAGCTGTTCATAACACGGAAACAACTTGTTGAAGTCGGTACCATGATAGTTCAAAAGTGACTATATGTAGTTACTTTTGACGGTGAGCATGGTACTGACTTCGACAATTTGTTTCACACTTTTGAGTGTTGAAGTCGGTTCAATTTTTTGGTATTTTTTTTCCCTTATAGGAGTGTAACTCAAAAACCGCTTGACCGATTTTGATGAAATTCAAATGGGACCACACGGAAAGCACCAGTTTTTAAAATAAAAAAAAAGAATCATCAAATCGATTCACCCAGTCGAAATTTCTGAGGGAAGATACATAAAATAAAATAAAAAACATAGGGGTCGAATTGAGAACCTCCTCCATTGTGAAGTCTGTTAAAAAGACGTATTGATGGTTTGTCTTTACTGCATTTTATTACGTTAACTAATAGTTAACATATGTTTTCATAATTTCATGTAATGCTAAAACTCAGTATGTATCCTTATAATCTTATAACAAAAAAACATACGGGTCGAATTGAGAACCTCCTCCTTTTTTCAAGTCGGTTTAAAGTACGAAACTATCATTTTATTTTCCTTGTCCTGAGAGTTTCACTCCTCGATTCAACTCCGATCAGAGGTCGGGCAACAGGAGGGCAGAGGGAGTTTTAATTTTCGATGCTGCAGGTCCGACGGGTGAAGTAGTTAAGCAGGCAAAACCACTCTAGTTGGTAAGTCTCTGGCAGGGCCAGCTCTTCATGTCCCAGTGATATTTCTTAGGTGCTGAAGCAGAATTACTTGATTGTACGTGAGACAGTTGTCAAACGCAAACTTATAATAGTAAAAAAAAAAAATACTTATTTATTAAAAACTAAAATATGAGCATTCAAGAGTGACGTAATAATGGTTTCCCAATAATTTGGTCCCGTATCTTTATTATGCATGTCCCGTAAGTTTTTATTTATCCAACTGGATAGTCCATGTTTGCATATGATATTTATGATATTATTTGTTAGATATGCTTACTCCACGTTGGCCCCTTATAAATTGTAGCAGTTAACGATTTTATTTTGGCGGTATTTGACTCTTAACAACAGATTAGGTGTAGGTCATCATCATCATTTCAGCCATAGGACGTCCACTGCTGGACATAGCCTCCCCCATTGGTTTCCACAAGGACCGGTTGGAAGCGGCCCGCATCCTAGGTGTAGGTACGTAGATGAAATTAATTTTAGGTTTATTAGGAAAAAGTAGTCAATTACGCAATTAATACTTTTTCTAAGTAGCACAGGAGGTATATAATGTATATTTTTTTAGAAGATAACAACCATGTCTGTGTCATGCAGATTTCTTATTACCTCCCTGCCTTGAGCTCGTCTTGGCGTCTCGGCGTTTACAGACTAGCGTTATCGACACCGTACTTTATCCACAAAAGTAAACTATGTAGCTTTGGCAATTAAAAATTTAAACAAAATTGTAATCCCACGAATTAGGAATCATTCAGGTTCATTGATCTTTTTAGGCGAATTCAAGCTCAACCGGCAAGTTACTAATTTGCGATAATTATTTACATTTTGTAGCATTTTATTGTATTCTATTTAAGATTGTTTTTATTATCATAATATGATATTAAAAACGTTCACTTATTATATAATCGAATGAAATTAATATGAGGAATTGAGGTGTACGAATTTAATAAAGACAAATGTTGCAGTATTAATTATTTATTCAATCACTTTTATTTAGTTTATTAGTTATAACATTTTTGTAACTGGTTTTATAATAATCGTTGAGATACAAAATGAGAATAATTTTATTTGTTACCAATAAAGACTTTGCTATCGCAGTTGAATGTAACTAAAGTAGATGGATTTATTCTTCATCCTCTTCATTATCGAAGTTAAATCTTCGCATACCGTCGAACCTAAAGCCGTACGCAGCTGCATTTTTCACATCCACTAGCGCCGGATTGCGGTACTTGTAGAAACTGCCGTGCTCATGCGCCGGTCTCGACGAGCCATTGGGATTGCCGTGCGTCTCGCTAGGATAGAACGGCTCGAAAGTGCCTTCAGATGGCAGCACATCCTTCAGTTCAGCATCCTCCGGATCATACGGTCGGCATAGAGATGGCGCTACCATCGCTAGCATGACCAAAGCGCCGAATGCACACCTCATCTGAAAAGCACCTTTATTCTATAAACTCTATAAAGACTGAAACGACGAGTGCATGAGGATCTGTTAGCGCGGCCGCGAGAATGGAACACCGAAAGAGCGAGCGATTGATGAGGCCGGTTACGTAATGCTGGTCGTCAAGGCGAGCGGCGCGGCCATACAATACTTGGTCACCTTGAACGCGGACTCCTGCAAAAAGCCGCGAGTTGAATTCCGCAAAACACTTTCCCTTTATGCGGAGACTAACGATACCAACACCTTTGTTGCCGACTGTTTACACACTGACGCTGGACTATTACACGCACGCATTATAGGTACTAATACATTTTATGCGCAACGGCTGCAATGCTAAAACGAAACGGCGCTAAACGACGATGTGTCGTTGTGCAAGCCCCATTACCGAAGCACAGTGACATAATTTAGGCCTGGGTGGAAAATATATTGTAAATTGTTTTATTTCATACTAACTGACCTGGCAAACATGGTTCTGTCATATAAACTATCGAAATATCAAAGTGTCACGACACATATTATATTGAAAATAAGACAACTTGAACGAAATTATTTACGTGCCTTCATTGGTTTGGTTCTGGTATGGTGGTATGTACTATAATTCTAATCCTATCCTAATAATATTATAAATGCGAAAGTTTGTGTGTATGTTTATTACTTCTTCACGCTCGAACGGCTACACCAATTTCGATGAAATGTGTTATGGAGATAGTTTAAACCTTGGATTAACACTTAAGCTACTTTTATCCCGGAAAAAGTATAGTTCCCGTGTGATGAGGTAGCAGGAAAACCGTAATCCACGCGGGTGAAACCGCAGGGCGCTACTAGTATACTATAATTCTAATATGGTAATATGTATTATAATCGTATGCTTATTAATATCTAGTAATGTCAGTAGCATCCCGCTAGACCTAGAATATTAAATAGCTTTCTAAAACAGCTGCCTAAGGTGTCTGAACGGATGAATACATGCTGTGTTCGGTGAGAGATTTTCAAACTTAAAGGCAGCAGGACCTGCAACCATTTGCTAACGTTGTAATCTTCAAGCCCAAAGTGGGGTTCGATCCAAGAACCGGCTAATTGCTTCACTATCAGAGGTCATTATCATTTCAAAACGATAACTATTACTAATTATAGCTAGATAATAATAATGAGAACGAAGATTATTCGTAAAAGGAAAGTCTCAACACAAAATGTGATTCTAATCAATGAAATATTTCAAGAGCCCCGTGAAAGCTACTTCTATGGGCTCCTAGGGCTCTTGAAATATTTCATTGATTGGTATATTTTAGCCACGAGGGTCCTTCAATAAAACATCAAAAAATAAAGATTACCTAGAAGTTAGCTAACGAGTATATTTTAGACAATACTTAATGGTCTGAATTTCCCTTAGATAAGATGGTAGTGATTATCTTGTTCAACTAAACTAAAATTCAGGAAAATAAGGTAAATTTTTATATGGTAACGTTAAAGTTCAAATTAGTATGATATTTATTAATAACGCTAAAATTAGATCATTTTATTAAAATTCCGAGTATTTATGCAATATAAGTCGCCCCTTATTTGGTTCCGACTAAAACTATCCGCCAGCAATTGAATGAAACGCGTCTAATATTAGAGATAGCGTTGTATGTAGTTATACGAATTTGAACTAAAGCGTAAATAGAATACGAGCAATTTCATTTTGAAGAATTCAAGTTAATTTCAGCTAGTTCGAGTGATTAACATAATTAGGGCCAATATCTGTGGAATAAATAAAATATCGATATTCACATGATCATCTTTAATGAAAATAATTTCCCTTAAAATCTTACATTATAGACAAAGAAGAACTTACGGCACTGCACATAATTATCAAGATATTTTATATATATTTATTCCTATCATTCCGAGATACTCCCAACGATTACATGTATTTCAATGTATGTAGAGATCGAAATATAAAAGCGTTCAATTAAATTAAGTATTGATCCACACACGTGTATAATGAAAATGTACCTTAAATTTATACATCTTATACAAAGAACCTACAGCGCCGTTCGTTTGGAAACTATTTAGGTGTATTTATCAATACAATACAGATTATATTCCAGTAAAGATAGATTATATATCAATACATTTCAACATTCAAATTACACTTTAAATATATATGTATTCATGTATGGTACTCATTCACATCGGTCAAGGTAAAGGTTTTCTTTCATTAAATCATCACAAACGCAATAAAGCCGCTATTGTACGATAATAGCAAGTATCACAAGTAAACGATATATTTTCTTAAATTTAATTATGGTAAGTTCCATTCGCAATCATTTTCGCAAATTTCGATAACTTCACACACATGCTATGTTATTGTTTTCGGACAGAATATGTGTAGTAGTGTAGTTATCATATATAACGATTTTTTTCTTAATTTATCCGTGAGCCAGCTCTCTCATAGGCTGCTAGAACACGCTATGTGTTTGGTGACAGTTTTTCATGCTTCAGGATGGTAGTTAGATGGGCACGTAAGTACTCGAAAGTACCCTAGCAGCAAGCTGGGTATTTTATAGCGGTGTTGTCTTCAACCGCAGCTCAAGCCGCTGGTGGGCATCGAGCCAGCGTCCGTCAGTTTGACAGCCGACGCTCCCACCGCTGAGGTATCATCGCTTCATTATTAAAGGTTTAACTTTTTTAGAAATACCACTAAGCCTCTTTCGTAAGAAAATATTAATAAATTTGAAAATTTCAAACAATGCATAATCAATTCAACTTATTCATACAATTCAAGCACTTGTACCGCTTTGTTCCTATGGACTAATCGCTAATTTCAAACATAACAACTATTAACTTAAGATAATTATGAAATTTATTGCTAGGACCAAAACGAACAACTCGCACAATTGCAACCATAAGACCGAATTGCAAGTATTTAAAAATACTATTTACTATTGCACTATATTTTATAAGACTTAATAATTTTTACACATTAGGAGGCCGATTTGTGCCAATCAAAAGATTTTTCGACTTAATGTGCATGGCTTATATAAACCGGGATCTATTATTCTCAGGAAAAACAATTGAATGCCTGCAACCGGGTTTTGAGAAAGTAGTTACAGTAGGACCTCGCTCACCCGGACGGACAATATAATATAGTTTAAAAGCAATACGAACCGACTTTCATTATTTATGTCTTAAGAATCGTTATCTTGAAAACAACAAGAATATTTATGAAATGTATATAGTACTAAATCTAGAAGTGGTTACCATTGGAATGAAAATATATATTTTTCATGTCGGTTCATAACGTTATTTATGAACCGACATGAGAAATATATATTTTACAAGGGTTATGATTTAACTGTAAGTATCACTGGAAGATATAGAATTTCTGGTAATAATTAACTAGAAATACCGATTTTAATTAAGTCAAGCAGAAAATATATTCTATAAAACAACTTTTTGATATACATATCTAGTTCTGAGGTGGGAAACATAAAAAATATAACCGGATTTTCATCGCAGCCATAGGATGTTCACTGCTGGACATATGCCTCTCCATATAGGGGGGATTTACCAATACTCGCCACGCTGGGCAGGCGGGTTGGCGAGCGCAGTATGGTTTCCTAACCTCAGAAGGCGCTGCTGCCCACCTCCTGGTACGTGATCCCTTAGCTGACTCTTACGGCACCCACGGAAAGAGATGGGGGAGAACTATTCTAGGCCGGTACTACCACGGCTTTCTAGGCCGGTACCGTATACACCGCCGCTATATCCGAATTGATACCTCCTATTTTAGAAGTAGATTAAAAATAGGTACGAGGCAAATTAACAAACTGTCCAGCTTATTTACAAAATTGTAGTGATGAAAAAACTTATTTCACCACGAACATGTGAAATATTATTGCTAAGTTTATGAAATAATATTATAAAAAGATACGATAATACGTAACTAGTAAAAAATATGTTATGTCGTGTTCAAAAAAAGATTTTCACAGTTAAAAAAATCTACTTTTCTTCTGCTACATTCGGCGATACATAAGCGTCGCAAGTATCACGAGGTCCAGATTAGCGAGGCACTACTCTACTTTTTGAACGGTTTTTTATATTATAGAGACTATTTTCTAAGACTAAAATAATTGCTTTTTATAAATTATTATTGTAATAATAGTTTCTAGACCGGAACACTCACTGCTGCAGTGGTAAAGGTTAACAATAAT
Source organism: Apeira syringaria (assembly GCA_934044485.1). Classification (NCBI taxonomy): domain Eukaryota; kingdom Metazoa; phylum Arthropoda; class Insecta; order Lepidoptera; family Geometridae; genus Apeira; species Apeira syringaria. Next base: position 5,513,937 of record OW203655.1, on the reverse strand, counting down.
ACAGTATTAACAGTGGACATAAACACAGAAGATTATTATTTTATTCCATTGAAATTCGAACGAATGAGGACAAAAATTGCTCCTCATATGTCTATCAAGAATAATTAATCAGAGTAAATTCCAAATTACTTTTTCATGGCGGAAGGTAGAAAAAGTGGAAACTTGTTAAATGCCAGAGCAGTGTTCCGCTCTTTGAGACGGTCACAAATGTACACAATCAATCCCACACATTAAAAACATTTATATTCAAAGCAGTGCATAGGTATCTTATCTATATAAATTGTAAATATAAATTATTGTTTTTATATTATTGTTTTATTATATTAGTACATATTGCCTTAATATTTGCTTAGAATTCCATAACGCGTTTGGATTTATAAATATAAAGATATACACCGATAAAGATATTAATTTTAGGATATATAAATAGGAAATACTTTAATAGTATAATTAGTTTTGGTTTAGAATGTGTAGGCACGTGCTGAAAGTAAGGTGTAAAGCGCTTTCTTTACATGTTCTTGACCACAGGCTTACTGTCTAGCTTTGCCCGTATTTAAATATCACTTTCATTTAATTAAATTCATTGGATGGAGCCACCAATGAGAATAAAGATATAGTGGTACATCTATAAGATAAGTGAATTTATTAAATTTCCGCTCCACAATGCCTGTAATCAACTACTAAGACTCAATATAAGTATGTTCAGTAACTGTAACAGGAAGAAGCAATAGCCCCAATTTACGCAAAAACTGATATGTACTCTCCTAGTCCTCCCTCTGACCAGACACACTCGTAATTAATTCATTATGGATGGGTAAATATAGACGGTAACCTTGCTGACCAATAAGAGGTCCAAATAAAGTGTTAGCGTGAGTACTGACCAATTAGAGCATTCATTCAGAGCGCGATACATCTTTGCGAAAATTACTGAACTTCATTGGGTAAAAACGAAATTAGTACTACATATCTTTGGGTTATATGTTTGATGATGTGGGCATTAACATCAACCCTCTAATCCGGAGCCGTATAAAGTCATTCCCAGACTGACTCTATAACGAATATCAATAGAAATTAGTGATTAAGCTCGATCGCGTTAGAAACATACGTTTCTACAATGTCAATCATGATTGATATCAAAGCGCTAACCCGCACGAATGAGTACATAAGACATATGATGCGTATTTAGTACATTGACACTTCAACACTTTCATTTTGTTCTAGAAGTAAGCGTACAATAAGTAAAAAAAAGAAGCTTCTTGTAAGTGATAATTTAAAGTTAAACTGCGTCGGTGTTTTTGTGAATAGGAACAGAGAAAAACAGCCGAGAGGATTTTTGTTTAATTTTTCCTTTCATAAAAAATAAGTAGACCGCCTGAGTTGACATACGAGATACCTACCTATATTTATGTAGTGGCCTGAAATAGAGCAGATCAGTTTTAATTGGACACTGGACAATACAATAACCAACCTATGTGCAGTGGAATTATGTTCCGTATGTATGTAAACAGTTGCAGTGAAACTAAACGTAAAACTTATTATAAACATTTAATTGAATATATTTACCTGATTTGAATTATGTAATAAAGACATTGGACATATAGACAAACGACAAACTTTTTATACTTTATCTTTACATAACTCTCAAAGCACTTTCAATAAAGATGCTCGCTTTATTTCATAGTTCCATATTGGATTCAATGCAGTATATGTGGAGAACTGAGTTTATTTCAATTTCTTGGATAAAATAAATTGAAATAACAAAGGAGGAACCTTCACATTGTGCACTCGCATTTTAACGAATGAAAACGATATAATTGGTTCTAAAAAGGACAGTAATCTGTTATGGTCAACGTAATAACATCTCACTGCTCTATAGTAACTATCACTCACAACTGCTTACTGGTGGTGATTGATTCCACACTATGGAAAAGATATCGTGTTCCAACGTAACACTATTTATTTTAGTTTAACAAACTACAACACAGACGCACAGATGACTAAAAGAGATTATGATTGCGACCAGTAGTTTCTATGGTCATTACGACCACTTCTGTGCAATTCAACTCAGGGCCACTGTAGCTCGTGAATTATGATTTTCTTATTCACGAGTATTTTATATAAATACAAAAAATGATCAACTTACTTGTACTGGACGAAGCGTAATTTAGAACCGTAGATTGTTATTAAAAAAAATATCTAAATTAAAGCTTCTATATAAATCTAATATACAAAATGTCAAAACAAGTGTCAAAGTGTTTATAACCGAATTACTACGAAATTACTTGACCTACTTTTTTTTTGTGTTTGTGTATGTTTGGTATGAGTGAACAAATATCCGAATAGGTTGACCCTCGATCGTCGAAGTATCGTCACTTTGGCATTTCCATAAATTATATAGCAGAGCAACGTTTGCGAGGTCGGCTAGTATATAAATATTAAATAGGAGCCATTTACCAATGCTACAAAATGTATTCGGAATCAATAGTGCCTGAAAGTTTCTCAAATCATTATGAAGTAAGGGAACGACTGTTTCATTAAAAACACATGCGTCGCAAAATCTATGATTTTACTAAAACAAAATAGATCACTTTGAACAAACCTTAACGATTCGTCGTTAAGATGAATTGTCTAGTTCTTCTCGAGTTGGTAAGATTTCTGAGAGTGGTGGTCAATATATGCCTGGGCCTATATTGACCGCCACTCTATAAGCTATATAAATTAAGATAATGAAATAAGTATGACGTATGAATAATGATGTACTTACTAGAAAATAAGGTAATTTAAAGACATATTTGTATTTATGTACCCTTGCAAAATAAATTACTTACTAAATTACTACGCGTTAAGATGCGGTAAATGTTTCGTTTACCAACGAAGCAGTACCAAAGGGTTATATGGTACCAAAGGGTTGAAAATAGCCGTTTTAGTACCACGTGGTTTACCTGTCGCCGTTCGCGTAGCATATATATTGAGGCTCATATATTACTCCCATAAACTGTTAGGCACTGCTGACCAAGATACTACCTACTAATGACGTCTACTATCCAAATGATGATTAGGTCTTGTTAACCGCGGATATTACGATAGAAACTCGTGAGGAAGTTGTTTCAAAATAATACCAATATTTAATATTAAGTCAAGTTTCTCTCCACTCAATACAAATACAATGCGCAGCATAAACCCATCTGACACCTGGGTGTCAACTCTACTAACTCAAAGTTTATATTCAGTCTGCTGCGAGCCTGGCCGATGCCAATAAGGCAAAGTGAAAAATCCGCAGGCTGCTAAGTCATAGCGGCCTGAGTCTATGTTGAATCTATGCTCGGCCTATGTCGATTTAGTAGAGCATTTGACGTTTAATGTGCTAACAGACTACGGAAATAACGGGCTGTGTCATTGAATCTAGAATTGATTCAATATGGACGAATTAAAAATAGCGGACTACCAAAGCTGTCAAATTGACCAATTGTGAGCCGATCATATTGCCATATTGAATAGTAGACTTAGGCCCCTGTTGGAATGTGCTGTTAACGTATTTTTACAAATATGTAAAACACATTCTATAATTTTGTTACTGACGTGATTTTGACGCATTATGAATGTATAATGCGGGGGAATTACTCACGTAATAAGTCAGAGGGTTCCGACTATAGTTTCGACTACATTCGGCGGTCTTCTTCAAGCAGAATACGGGGCGCTCGCGGACGCGGTCGCGGCTCGCCTAGTAATATAGTCGGCACCTTCTGATTTACTACGAAGTAATTCCTGTGCTTCATACGTTCATAACATTCAATTATAATTAACCAATATTCTTTATAATAGAGCGCTTTGAATTACAATGAGAATGTATGAAAACTGACAATGATTGCTGCTCGTATGATATTTCACGCGCTATATTGTTTCCTTTCCACTCAAAAAGAGCGAATATAAATAATAGTAAAGAAACTTCTTGGTATGGATATGTTTGATTAGGTATTAACGTGGTATATCTTAAAAGAGAGTAAAATTTCTTGCAAAAGGCACAAGCGTCCACTATGCGTCAAAGATTTGAACGGAGAAACTAGTACTAAACATAATTTGTGAACTTGACGAACACTTCACAACTTCGTGCAGAGCCGCATTTTATCAGATATATCCAATAGTAATTTCTTCAAATATCTACAATTCCAAATAGACAAAAACAAAATAAAAAATGTTCTCTACTATTGTGCTTGTTTTTTACGAGTGTTATGTTTAATAGCAATATAGTATACTCATGTTATGAGTATTTGTTAGATTACTATAGTATTCAACTGTTGGTGGTTAGTTGTTTGTAATATAAATATTTATAGGTACAAACTGTAAGATTGATAAAATTCAAAAAGTATTTTGTATCTAGATAGATATTTTCCAAAAAGTTTCTTCTAATATTAATCTAAAAATGTTACTTAAGAATTGTATTACTTTAAGTTGTATTCAAATGGTAAACGTAAAACTAAAAATCACGTATATGCTATATATATATATATGAAATAATCAAGCAATAAATACAATACATAAATACAAATTTACACACACATTAACACAATTTTCATGTAAACCCTATTATTAATGTTAACATTTTACGATATTTTGCACTTTTATATGATAAAATCATAGCACGATATAAACAAAATATACATTTAGGTTAATTTTAAGAGATCTAATAGAGTATAATATTATTATTGCGCAAATTATTAAGCGTATAGATTTGAACATTGGAGAGCCCTTGCGGAAAAAATAAACAATTTGGAAAATTAAACTTAAATTTCAATAAATAGAATCCTAAATGTAACAAACTTGCAAATACTGCTAAAAATTCACTGATCTTAATACTCTTATAAACATGGCATGTAATGGTACTGGTTGAAAATCATATCAGACAGCACGTGCGCGAAGGTAAAAGATATACAGGCCCGGGCAAAGCCGCCGGCGCGGCCGAGTATGTAACTGGTCCACAATAATCAAATAAATACTACCTCATGACCGTGTGCCAATCGATATAATGAAGAACTCCACTAATCACATTAGAAAATATAATCAAATTATATTCTTTAAGTATTGGTAAAGATTTATACCAAATTTTAACCAAAAGCATTTTTTACTCATTTAGTCTATGCCTCTGATACTACTAAATAAAACTGTATCAAATACGCATAATTCTTACACAACACTCTTAAGAATGGTAACCATATAATTACACGTTTTTTCATTTAATTGCAGGTAGTTTTGCCTTAATTAATAATCATATAAAAAGACCCGAAATAGAATAAAGCTTTTATATTAGAATTTGCAATATTAAGTGTTGTACGTACTCTTTAAAAACGATTAACGCCAATATTTGTTTTATATTGCAATTTTTATACCCGACAAAACCGATTTGTCTCTTAAAAAAGCCTACCCGCATAAACTTCAGTTTACTGATATTGCTCATGCAACTGTACCGAATTATCAAGTATATAAAATACATATCCCGATAATAATACTAATGTTATATAGTTTGAATGTACAATGTAATTTCATGAAAATTCTATAATACGAAATATACTTCGACAATTGTGTAAAAAATCAAATATATCATAGCCGTCACCTAGCTGCGTAAAGTCTTATCTAGACTTATCATCGTATAATCCAGAATATATTCGACTGCTTAGCCGAGTAAGAAAAAATAGTTGTTTTCTTCCCCCTGTAAAATTTGACCAAATGGAAATACAAAGTTCGAAAATTAAGCCAGCGGATAGCTTACGTCACTCGGGGATTGTGTAGCTTCCCAACAGTGAAAGCATTTTTCAAATCGGTCCGCAGTTCCGGAGCCTATTCAATGCAAACAAACAAACATTCAAATCTATCCTCTTTATACTATTAGTATAGATTACAAATGGTGGTAAATCCCGATAACATACGTAATACAAAAATATAACGTACTTTTTCGCCGAATCAACCGGTACCAAATATACCAATCAAATAAATAACTTAATTATAACAAATTTCTGCACAAATAATTCATGTGAAGAAAATGAATTTGACATCTATAAACTAACGTGAGTATATAGATAATACGACTAATATTTAAATTAAGAATCGGGAAACGCCCACACAAGTCGATTTCTTTTTACGATGGTCTTTTTCAAGGAGTATGGGCACCGTACATGACATATTTATCTTTCTGTCACTAACCTTGAATGCAAGGTGACAATAGGGTATCCTAATATGTCCGCTACATACAACATCATAATATTTAACATCACTTAACATCAGGTGAGACAGTTGCCAAACGCAAACTTATAATAAGTTAAAAAAAACTTGTCATACTGACATGGTATCTAAGGCAAGAACTAACATCATTATCAGGATATTTGTCATGTATTTTATTTGTTTTTATTGCTCGATATTTCAGCAGATTTGCATCAATCATTTGATGTTCACTCATGAACATGGCCCATGCAACTGTGCCGATAGTAGCCCAAACTGTGATATGTGTGGTGTGTCGAAAGGTGTGTACCACTTTCCCAGGGAGTGTGTTCGGAGTGCATCTGTGAGACATGATTTATCTGAATCGATTGATGTAAATCAACCCGTTGTGCATCTGTTTCAGGGGATCTTGGCTGAGCAAATATCTGCCACAGCTCGGGCCCTCTATTTTGAATAAAGAAAACAGCTATTTTTTTTAAATTAGAAATAGTTAAGCGTTTGAGCACCATCTCACCTGATGTTAAGTGATGATGCGGTCTACGATGGAGCGTTCGTTAATAAATCACTAAATTAAATATCCATATTGTCTCCATCCATCCATATCCAATTGTTTTTTATTTCCAAATAAAAAAACAATTTAAAAAAAAATTGCCGTAATACCGAGCAACGAAAATATATGAAACATACCTAATAAATATATCGATAATTTGTTGATTCGTATAAAAAACTGCATAAAGAAGTTACGATCACCGTAAGCCAAGAAAATATGCTAATTGTAATTTGTAATTATCAATTTGGTCTGTTCGACTATAGAAGCCATTTTGAAGAACCATGGAAACCCATAATGCAGATAGGGTTCTGGACGTTACTGCATAGCTGCCTTTATTTAGTACACAATTTTAATAGGTAATACAATAAAGGTCGTATTAAGGCTCTCTCAGTTAAAAAGAATGGTAAAAAATCCTGTGGCATTTTAATACCAAAGTTTATCATAAAGCCAAATGAATTTCAGACATAAAATACCATTAGGTGTACGGTGAAAAGTGAGTCTATAGTGACACATGACTACGAGTGAGATTTGACTCTAAATTGACAGTGAATTGCAAAGATCAATTAGTTCCATAATGACATTTAAGTCACTTTAAGCTTGAGCACAAAATAAACCTCAGTTCCAAGTGTCACATGATTCGCATGTGCTTTGACACGCATCGATAACAACGTCTTGGTGAAAATGAAATCACTCGACTTGCACACACAAGAGGCTAGCGATCCTCAACTTAAATATTAATTAAATATATTAAGTTTAATTAATAAATGCAGTTTTTGATTCAATAAAATTCTTATAGCTAACACAGGATTGCTCCCTCTAATAACGCGTTGTAAAATTTTTAAATAACAACCTACATAGCGCATTGAGACATGCATTATAAAGTAAAATAAATAATATTGCTATTGCTTAGAAATGATAATATCGGCCTTCCCTAGCCGCTTCAACGACCTCAATCAATCAATCAATCCTGAGAAATGTTTCCGTAATCACGTATAGCAAATATTGAGACACTTTCAAAAACATCAATCATTTCATTTAAAAACAAATCCAATTTAATAATTCATAAACTTTGTCCTAGAGTAGAATTGATTAGAAGCCACATGCAAAATTATTTGATCCAATGACTCATCTAGTAATTTACAACCACAGCATAAAGATGTATGTTCATTGATAATACCGGGCTATACAGTTAACACGACGTAACGCCACGATCAATTCTTTTTTAAATCATATGTAGTGTTTAGAATTTGCCTCGATATTTGCTATAACGTTTACACGATAATCATCTAAACGCTGTACAAGTAGCTTTCCAGTTTAGTTTTAGGCGACGGTTGCGTGAATGGAGAGAACCAGAGAATCGAAAACCGGCCAAACACCGATTGTATACTCTTCCATCGTGACTTCCGCACCCAGCGGGCCTGCTCCTTCTTCAGCTGTTCGATACCCTGAAACCATACGGAATATCTATTTAATTCTTAGACCCTCAAATAAACTATAGGACAACTATTATCGAAACGCATCAGTCGACACACGTGCGAGACGCCAAAATAACTAAAATATTTAATCTATCCATATACTGTCACATTTCACTAAAAACTTTTTGGTCGAAAAACATAACATTTTACTATCTTGTGTAACGTATGTGAACACACAAGGTTAATAATAATAATAATATGGGACAACATTCACCAAGGTCTTCAGGTCCCAAACTAGGCAGAGCCTGTACTATGGTAACCTGATGACTGATATATACTTATATACATACTTATATATATACTTATATATGTATACACACCCAGACACAGGTCAAACAGACATGTTCATACACACAAATGTTTGGCCTGTCCGGGAATCGAACCCAGGACCAGCGGCTCAGAAGGCAGAGTGCTACCAACTGCGCCAACCGGCCAGTCAACAAGGTTATATTATATAATGTGTACATGTCTGGCCCTTCGAATCCCGGCAGGTGCAAACATTTATGCGATGAACATAGATGTTGGTCACGGGTCATGGATGTCTGTTGTGATGTCATTATGTGTGTCCCTGCCTTTCGCGTCACAGCTCTGAGACACAGGAACGGGATTCCTAGTGTTGGGTGAGTGTTAAAAACAGTTAAATAAAACTTTTTTTTTTCTTTCTACACACACCAAAAATCACATAAAAGTGTACAAGTAGTTTATTGATGTAATTTATCAGATGAATAAATAATTGGGAATAATATTTATTATTGTGTTCATTTTGTTTTGGTAAATATTTTTTTCCTAATATATAAATCTAGCGTTTGACCACTATCTCACTTGTTAGTCTGTGATCGATGTGGTTTTTTTCCAACACATTATATACATATATACACATTTTTTTCAACTACGATTTAACTCACGAATATATTAGTCTTGTAAGAATCAAATCAATGGTCAAACGCGGGTGTTTTTTTTTTTTGTAATGAACCTAGTACCTTATTGTAGCAGGTACTGTGTACGTATAATTTGGTATTTCGTTATTCTGCCCTAATTACGCTGGGAATAATGTAAAATATGAATAACAAAAATTGATCATATAAACAGATGAACATGTCATTATAGGAGTAACTCCTGTAATGATAGCTCTAAGTTTCAAAATAGATAAATAAATATGCAAAAGATAGGTAACTATATTTACGAAAGACCACTAAGCTATAATATAATATAGTGACGATTATGTTTCGGGTGCCTCGGCAGAATCACCACCAACATTACTCACAGTTTCATCGTTCCATATAGCGTGAAGCTGCGTTCCAAGCATGACCGCAGTGAATATAGCGAAGAGCAACGCTTCAGCAATGAGGAACAGAAGGAGGACCACAGTTGCCGGCGGGGAGTACGTGCTGCAGTCGCGCCACTCGTGCCGAATGCACGTCACGAACTGATATATGGCGAGGTACACGGCGTGGATAGAAATCGCAGCTATGTAGAACTGAAAATATAAACTTACACGTTACAATTCAGTCATCAGTCTTCTTTTTGTGTAATAACACGGGAATTAAAAAGAACTAGAACTAGAGAGAAAAGAATTATAACTAAGAATGCAGAGCTCGCGCTATATTTAGTATTCTGTGATATGTTTTAGTAAATGAAGCGTTTGTAGTTCAGCGCTGAGAGCGTCGGCTGTCAAAGTGACGGACGCTAGTTCGATCGCCACTAACGGCTTGAGCTTCCGGTGAAAGGTACTTTCGAGCACCTGCCTGGCTAGCCACCACACTCAAGTTTGAAAAACTGTCACCAAACACATAATGTGTTTAGAAAGCGTTCTAGGTCTACAGTGATTTCATCTTTGACCACATAGTCAATGACCATCAAGTGAGATAGTGGTCAAACACTATAGATCTATAAAGGGTAAAAAATATGAATGTGACCAAATCGCCGAAACATCACTTTGGAAGGTCTTACCGTGAAAAGCACGAAGTACTTTTGATTATTTTCGCCGACGCAGTTGTTCACCCAAGGGCAGTGGTGGTCCATCTTTCTAATGCAGCGTTGACAAACGGAGCAATGGTGAGCGCGTTCCGGTTTGATGCTACAGCATTTTGTGCACTTAAATATCACTTGTCCTTCACGGAAACTCATCTGTTTAATCATCTCTTTGGTCGCATTTCCCTTAGGAACGGCACCCTGAAATAGTAATGATATATTTATACACTAAGAGCATTATCTTTTAAGACTGTCGACGTTATATCGCAAACAGGCCATTATCACTAAGGACGTACGTCATTGAATTGCAGGAGGCCTGTGGGAACCGGGATGTTACGTTCCATATTCGAAAATTTATCAGAGATCCAGCTAGATGCGACACGTTATTTAGTCCTGGTTCAGTTTGTAATTTACCTGGGCAATGCTCATGGTATTCTGGGTCTGCTATCAATAGGTAGCGCGTTGGGGCAATTGGACTATCTAGCAGCACATACGTCTGAAGTGTGCTTCAACCTTATTTAGGCATCACGGTTTTACCGCCGCACTAGCCGACACTGCTTGAAACTTTATCCACATATTATTAACACATGGAGTCACATACTGTGCAATTCTGCCGATCGTTTTTACATACACCTGTAAAATGTGTAACGAGCTCCCTCGGTGTTCCCGAGTAGCTACAATATTCGATTCTTCAAAAGGAGAGTTAACAGAGTCTTAAAAAGATTGGCAACTCATCAAAGTGCCTCCAGTATAACAGATATCAATAGGCAACGGTGATGGCTAACCATCAGGCAGCCGGCCTGCGAGTTCGCCACCTATTAAATTTTAAAAAGGTTGCTTGCTCAACAATTATCGTCGGGGTTATAATGTTTTTAATCTTCATTGATGGATGGAATTGAAAACAACAATAATTCCACAACACAGGGAATCCTAGTGTGGAGACCAGAGTCAAATCATAAATCTTAATAATGAATTAGTATTCAGCAACACAAAAATTCAAATTATGTATGTGTATTTAAACTTACCGGGTCCGTAAACATGGTTCTGAGATGCGAGGCAAACGCAAGGAATGCCAGAGTTTGAAACACTATGATGTTTGCATAGCTATAAATCGGGTAAGTGGATATTCCTGGCAACAGCATAACCATCATAACGACGAATTCGGCGTACAGAATCAATAGCCAAGTCAGAACTGCGCATATGATGCCGCAAATATCCTGAAATAGAAATTATCGTTAGGGCGTCTCCGATTTAACGCAGTTACTTCGTACAGGAGGGCAGTCACACATTATACAAAAACCTGTAGAACAAGTCTCCGAACTAAATCAACATTTCATTATACTATTGAAGGAGATAGACAAGTTATTATTATAGTTATTGACAAACCCATGCAGTTAAAAATGTAATTATAACGTGCATTTAAAATTCAGTTAAGTTTAATATGTAAAACTAAATGAACAATAATTATTTATTATATTACTTGTCATATAAATTATCACTTTTAAACAACCACTAAAACTATTGAGGAAATAAAAACTCAAACTAATTAAAAATTCTAGCACATATTCAATTATTCAAGAATCATCATTGCAATTCAACGGGGCAATGCTGCTAGCATTCTGGGCATGCTGCCAACTGGTAGAGTGTTGGAACATTTGAGCTATCTATATGCTGTCCACAGCTCAAATGTAGTAGCTGCAGTGTTGTAATTATTATTTTATTATAATCTGCCAATGGTAAAAAAGTAAGTTCACATATGTTATTCAATCTGACAATATTCACGTTTTATAAACGATTAATGTCGCAGTTTGTGTCATTTCAGACTCAACGAAACAGATGACACTCTTTACAGTTTGTTAATACATACCACAAAAGTTACTCAACACTCTTCTAAAAAAGACATAGGGCGAGCAAATGGGCAGCAAAGCGCGCACTTAGTCGCCCATGAGCGACAACTTATCGTCGTCTTGGCAGATCGGCAGAGGTGGGTCACACATTGAATTGTCAAATCAAAATTAGAGCATATTTTTATACTTTATACCAATTTATTATTTTGGAACCCGGCGTTCCAAATACTTTTCAGTGATCAAGTGAGAAACGATGGTAGCCTAAAGGTGGAAGTGTCGGCCGTCAAACTGACGGACGGTGGTTCAATCCCAACCAAGGACTTAAGCTTCGAGTGAAGGCAACACCGTTATCAAATTCACAGCCCATTGGTAGCACACTTTCGAGTACCTGCCTGGCTAACTACCACCCTCAAGTTTAAAAATCTGTCCATCAAGTGAATCGTGTTCAAACGCTATAGGCTAATCCATAAGGTATGAACAATAAAGATTAGTCTACAAAATAACTATTACCTTTATACACCAGGCTTTTCCGCCACAGCATTTATTATGCATATCCTTGTCCGGCCGCGTAAGAACCAAGCACTCAGGATCTACCTGGTACTGGTGGTCCACATCGTCCTCATCAGAGCTTTCATAATATTCTCGTAACATTGATCTCTCAAGGGTAGGTGCTGAAATTAACGACATGGTCAGCTTTAGGTCATCATTTTGCTGTTGCACATACATATATTATGCGGATACAACAATGAAAAAAACATATAAACGGCAACATAGTTAAAATCATAATAAGCAAAAGCGGTTTTATTATGTTTAAATTAAGTATTTTGTTTTGCTTAATCATTTCACGAAAATGACGAGTATAATGGAATTGTTGAAGACCGAAAGACGAGTTCAGAGCGTTCCGCAGTTGTTTGGATAAAGGAAGAAAGTGTACCAAGAGCCAGCAATTATGCCAACACTAAACTTAAAACAATGACAGGGCTGCTTTTTGTGACATACGGCATATACATAAATATATCATGATTCAAGTCTTGCTCAAATATTGAACGGGAGCACTTGCTTGAAGTTTATGCAAATCTACGATACGTCAGGCAATGTTAATTCATCAAATCAACTATTTCTGAACAATCCGTATGGCATTGCTTCGGCATTATTTTACTAACGCTAAGATTGCTGCCAACACAGCATAAGTTATGGCGCCAAGCATGTATTAGAGTGAGCCAGCATAGTGTGTACAGTTTGATAAAATGCATATCTGCTGTGAAAAGAAGTTGAGCTTCCGTTAAAATCTAAAACACTCTTTCAGTAAAGGGTCAGAGAGGTTTGAGCTATGTGAAGCTTTTCCCAGAACCTTCAAGTTTTTTATCATGCTAATTATCAATAAATTCCTCTTTTACAATATACAAAAGGTATATTATTTCTTCTTTCGCTCAGATGATTTTAGAAATTCACTAATGACAATGTTCATTAATCGCAAAATTAGTGCATATAAAAATGCTTTTTCATGCGTACCTGCGTACTGACAAAGCGACAGGACGGTATTCTGTAGTCGTGGGTTCAAGTCCCACTAGCAGCCGAATTATTTCCTACAAATAATTTGAACGAAAGTTCCGCCTAGCATGTTGTTAAAGCAATTAGCCATAAAACTCTTAGGATAATGGTATGGTGCCTTCGTTTGATACGATATCAACTGTAATGTTGGTACTAACAGTCCTATTAAAAATTGGTCATACAATTAAAAGTAGATGGCGCTAAGAACAACATCCCCTCAGATGTTAAAGGAAGGAAGAAATTCGACGCTTGTGGTAATGGCTGCTATAGTTTTGTTGGACAAAGCGACAGGACGGTATTCTGTACCTAGTCGTGAAAAGATTAAACATTTGAACTACGCTTTTTCAATGGCTCTTGACTATTATTTATTACAGATTATCAGCTTCCCTTTCAGCACTGTCTCACGTGATGTGAAGTGACGACACAGTGTAAGATGTAGCACTTAAACTTAGATGGTACCTTTATGATATATTAAACCTTGGATAGTTACCAAATTGACAGCAAAGAAATACAAACAACAAGTATAATAAACCAAGAAAAGCAACAACATCCACAGCTTACCCCGGGAAGGCCCAGGCTTCTGCACATCACCCAATAAACTAAGGTCTCTGCTAATGTTAGGTATTGGTAGATTCAAATGTAGCTTGCTCGGCGGCATTTTGTTGATTTTGGCCTTTTTATGACTTTCCTTTTTTATACTAAATATACTTTTCCCAAACATTCGCTTTTTGTCTTTTTTTATCACACCTAGGTGTCTTTGCATTGGTGATTTTAAGGGGCCATAACTGTAAACAATCTTCCCAATTACATATAAAGCAGTAATCATTGATACCGTAATTGCTGAACACTCGCATAGCTTCAAAATTTTGAGTCTATTAAAATATATATGAAAACATAAAAATAATATATACCTGACTAAAAGCACTCTCAACGTTGAATACCTGTCGCAAAGCTTATGCTGTCAATTTTTATTATGACCACTAAACTATTTTATGTAGGTACCATCATCATCTGAGTCAACACTGACTTTCAAGTTATTATAATCTGATCAGTTGGATAATATTGGACACAAGCCCACTATCCCACTAATATTATAAATGTGAAAGTTACGATGGATGGATGGATGGATCGATGGATGTTTGTTACTCAACCACGCCAAACGGCTGAACGGATCTAGATGAAATTTGGTATGGAGATAGCTTATACCCTGGATTAGCACATAGGCTTATTTTCATCATCACCATCATCACCGTATTTCATCACGCGGGTAAAACCGCGGGGCGCAGCTAGTAATAATATAAATGTCAAAGTTTGGATAGATGGATGGATGGATGTTTGGTACTCAATCACGCCAGAACGGCTGAACGGATCAGAGTTAAATTTGGATGGAACAGAGATGGATTATAGTCTGAAATAGCACATAGGCTATTTTTTATCCCGGTAATATGTATGAATCCCGTGGAATAATTGATGTAGCGGGAAAACCATAATCCACGCGGGTGAAACCGCGGGGCGCTACTAGTGTAATGTAAATGGAGCATTGGACTACTATCAGAGTACTATCAGACACTATCTCAAAGTATAAAAATAAATAATATATACAATACTAGGGTGCACAGTAAATAAGATGGACTGCTGTTGTGCTGGACAACATGAGAGATTGATATTTATAATGAATTCAGTTGCAATATGGATTCTCTTTGACATTGATAGTAATGCATGCTCAGACAATTTCATAGAAAGTAATCTAGGTAAAATCTAAGGCTAGGTATCATCAAATTCTTAGAGTCACATGTGCTAGACAATATTTTTATAAACTATAATCATCATCATCTCAGCCATAGGACGTCCACTGCTGGACAAATGCCTCCCCCATTGATTTCCACAAGGACCGGTTGGAAGCGGCCCGCATCCAGCCCTTGCCTGCGATCTTAGTCAGGTCGTCTGTCCACCTAGTCGGTGGCCGTCCTATGCTGCGCTTGCCAGTCCGTGGTCTCCATTCGAGAACCTTTCGGCCCCAACGGCCATCGGTTCTTCGAACTATATGCCCTGCCCACCATTAGCGGAGCTGCCGGGGACTGGGGGCCTGGTTTTATTTTGTACTGTCATAGGGGGGGGGTTTGCCAATACTCGCCACGCTTGGCATGCGGGTTGGCGAGCGCAGTATATAAAATACGACCCTCAGAAGGCGCTGCTGCCCATCCTTCTGGTACGTGATCCCTTAGTCGACTCTTACGACACCCACGGGAAGACATGGGGGGGTACTATTCTAAGCCGGTACCCCACGGCACATAAACTATAATATAACAATATTATTTAGTTTTAAAATATATTGTTGTAAAAACCAGAGTGAGGACTCATAGTTTAATGATAAGCTGGCAAACACTAAATAAAACAATTTGATCTATCAATGCATAGGCAAACATCACAGTAACAAGAAAAATAACATCGCTACTGCATGCATAAATTTGCATTGGCAACAAAAAAAACACTTGTAATTACCATGTGTATAAACATATTAATATAAACATGTACATGATTGAAACAAATAAGGCCAGCATAAAAGGTGAAAAATATAAATGAGAAGGTACCAAAGTCCCGCACATATAATATATTGAAAAATAGACCTTATCATATAGACATGCACATTTATTTCACATGCATAGTAATATAAATTTTAATTACAACAATTTATGATCCAAATCTACTGGGCTGGACAGTGTCAGGTCCCTGATTTACACCATGCAGAAAACATGTAAGGTGGATGTACCAGTGGCAAATCATTTAAGAGAAACTTGGGAATAAAAGTTAATCTGGCATACAGGTCTTACAACAAAATTTTGAAAAAATAATTATATCATTGAACCTTATTTACTAATGTATCGTACACCATTCCATTACATATGAGCCATGGTGGTACTGGCCTAGAATAGTACTCCCCCAAGCATATGTCCAGCAGTGGACGCCCTATGGCTGAGATGATGATCATACATTTAACATATTCAACCACTATTTTTTTGTTTAATAGAAACTCTTTTTCGTTAAGGCTAACATCTTGGATTTCAAGAGATTCTTCTTGTGAACTTAATATAGTAGGTAGTCCGATTTTCCTCTGGACACGGTGTTTACCCTTCGTTTTATTAATTGTTATTATTATTAGCTGTGTCAGGAATACTATGGTTCCAACATGTCTCTCTTATTAGGCGCATTTGTTTCCTGTTAGACCACTGGTCAACTAATGGAACACTTGCACACAAAATCTTGCATTTTGAAGTCTTAATAATTTTGTTTTCTTAATTTAACTTAACTCTATTGAATTAACTAAAAAAATATATATTTTTTAGAAACCTTGAGATACAAGTAGTATACCAATTGGTTTACCTATGTAACAGTGCATATTGCATATTTTCATCCACAAGTACCACCATTTAACATTTAACACAGTTAACCATTCAAATAGACATTTGCACAAGAATATGCATTTAAATTATAATTATGGTTTCACACAAAATTACCCCATAACAGTTGATAAAATGTAAGATTTAGGGGAAAAGTTAAAGTTACCTCCTTAAGCATGCTTATTAAATGGCAGCTCAGTCGAAGTGAATACTATGTACGATAGGATTGTGGACACTATACACACAATAATATGCTAATGATGCACAGATAAAGTCTCATTAGGATTTGAATCAGACACTTTGAGTCCAATAATGATGGTTATTAAGCCCCATCGACCACAATGCTTCCATATTCTAAATATATTTTACCAAAATTCTTTGACATGTCCAATGTCACATCTCTGTGACATCTTAAAATCTCTATCAGCTGTTTTGAATCTTGTTTTTGAACTTGATTGGACTTGGATTTCGATTTTATCTTTATTCTTGGGTATTATAGATACAATAAAACACAACAAAACATTAAGAATCACATCTTAATATTTCAACCACCGTCAACTGGGCAGCGTCCAGAAAATGTGACATGGGAAAGCGACCATATTATGGCTCATCCCCACTCAACAGTGTTATGAAAGTGACCATAATATGGTTGCTCCACACTCAGGGGGCACTGTACCTCAATTTATGTTACCATAAAGCTACCAACTGTTAAATACCTCACTGGTAAATACTTCTGACAAATTGTCAGAATAAATACACAATTTAGAACTGGTGAAAATGTAAGGAGGTAAGCACTTAATGTGTTGGTCTTAAAGACCAGATTTCACTGGGCACTACTGTATATGATGCAATCATGTACCCAACAACAGAAGATAGGAAACCATTGTATGGGAAAGTTATGAAAAGAGTTGGTCACAACCTCAAACAACACAAATCAATGAGAATACTATAGTTTGTTTTAGTCTTGAGTCTTGTAGCTTTTAAAAATCATATTGAATAAAATGTTATGTAACTACTTTATGTACTAATAATCGTAATTATGGTTATATTTTCAAAAATTGAACTCTTCTAGAGAACAGTGGTTTAAACTAGATATGGGACAAGTACTTGGTTTGGATTCGGTATCTGGCGAATTCAGCCTTTTGTTAGAGTTATGTCGAGCACAGAGTATTAATTGCCGAGTACAGAGTACTCAGCTCTTTAAAACTCTTCTAAAGGCGGCTGCTTCAAAATATCACCTACTTGTGATTCACTGACTGAGAAACAAATTCCTTGCTACTTGAAGCAATACTTGTAGTACCAAAAACCTCCTCATACTCCAACTTATGTTGAGTCTGCAAATGTCTTTTCATAGATGAAGAAGTCACAGTTTTTACCATGCCTCCACGTGATAGTTAGACTCCACACAAGTTGCACTTAGGTTTGTTTTTGTCAACCTCCACAAAGTATTTCTAAACACCTGACCTTTTCACACTATTTGTCATCTTGTAATAAATTATGTGTTGTCCATACATAAAATTAAGTAAACACATGAGCTTAACCTCTTCTATATGAATACTCTTACAATAGTGACAAATGAGTTGACAAATTATGATATTAGGATTTTCCCCGTGCACAGACACTTCACTCTGCAATATTGCGCAGTTACTCTTTGTAAGGAAAAGAACCGCACTCTGCCTGCTACCAAATATTTTTTAAAGCTGAGTACTTGGCAGATTGCTCTGCCCAATCTAGGCCGAGTACTTGGCAAATCACTACTTGTTCCATGTCTAGTTTAAAAGCATGGGAGTCCTTGGTAAGCAGTAAAAAATCATAATACAAATTGTCAACAGAGAACTTATTTGCTTACCTTTAGGAATATATGAATTCACCAATAATCCAGTTGAACCTCAATGAGAAATATTAACATAACCAAGAATTTTCATATCTTTCCAAAACATGTACAGAATGAATTCTGGGCTGCATGTGTATACTTCACATGGAGTGTTCAATGCAAGAAGGGTGTCAATCTAAAACAAACAAATAATAACTTAGTACTCTAGGCCTTGCCAGTAAATTGAAAAGAATATGATTGAACATAACACACAACCATTAGCCACTATCATAAGGAGTGTTCAAAATGGACCAGTAGCGTTTTTAGCAGTGTACAACTGAACAAACGTTCAATTTGGAAATGTGGCATTTGTGGCAAAAAGGATCTTTCCCAACTCGAACGACTCATACACATCATTTACACGAGACCTGTCAAGTATGAAGACTCATTACAATATTCATGACTTAAAAATGTTTCAATACCATTAATATTAGCTTGAATCATAAAAAGAATTACATTTTCGTAATGGAAATAGAAAGAAAACATTACACTGTTGCATTATTTCAAGTTTGTTTATCTACTCATATCAGCTGTAGCTGTCAATCTCTCAGCTGTGAAAAAATGCTCACAAAAGACCCAGCCTCAGAGGTGGGCAAAAGTGGCAGTTCACTGTAGCATTTTTAACACATTTCATGCATCTCAAACAATGAATGAAAACAGTTAAAAACGCCACCTGTGCCAAAAAGAACATGGAACAAGAGTGTTTTGGGGATTTTTAACTGTTCCCTATCCTACCTGGAACAGAGATAGCTACCAAATAAACAAATTGTTGAAGAGATGTTTTCATGAGACTGAAATATGCAGCACTGTCCAAACACAGTACGACACTTTGTATATTTAAGTTTAAATTATTTGCAGGAAATAAATTGACTACTAGTGGGATTTGAACCCACGACTACAGAATACCGTCCTGTCACTTTGTCCATCTAAGCTATAATAGATTGTAAATTTAGTTAATACCAATACATGGTCAGCTGCATGTGAGCTAATTCTCAAACACCTCCACCAAACATTAAATATATTCGAGAATGCTAGGCCTCCCCCGCGTACACCATCTATGGTCTATGGCTTGTTGATGTTGTGAATATTGTTGGCGTTGGCGATATAAAGCCGTCAATGTTGATTTATTCGTAACCCTTATATTTATATTGTAAGAAATTCTTATGCTTACTTGTGTAAATACTCAATGATATAGCGCTTCAACTACAGCTCATATGATTCAACTTCATTGATGCCAATTCAATATTACAATTATTACAAATTGAACTGCAACACGATGGTAAAGTATTTGCGATCCTGTTACTGATGACCCCGTATTATCGGAAAATAAGGTTAATAATCAGTTTTCACGTTTGTTTAAACTACTATAGGGATAATGAATATTCAAACTGTTATTAAAAAACTAAACCTGAGACCTGAACAGAACTTGAAAATCAATAAATCGTAATTAAAAAATACTGAATGCCATCTCTTTGCTCTACAGAATGCTCCATAGATTAGATAGAATACATACTATACTAGTACTAACTCACAATGAGTATGTAATCACTTCGTTTTACTCACACACAACCATGGCGTTGAAACATAGAGCATAAAATTCGCTCTTATTTTTAACCATAGCCAAATCACCACTTTGATTTTGATAGATGTAGTGATATTAAGAAAGACTCAGAAGAAAGGAAATTGAATCCTTTAGACATACCAGATTTCACGGAGTTTAATTCTATCGATAATGCTGTAGTAATTGTGCAATTAATTTTTACTTTCTCCATCTAATTTCTCCATCTCGGTTATAATTATGTCGCGAACCTCATATCGGGCTAATGGCCTTGCCAAATCTTCCGTTGGGGAATAAATGGCTGGTCTTTTTTTAATACCCGTGTATTTGTATCACACGTGGTTGACGATCGTGATGAGTGTTATCATATTTACTTTGGTGTACTGGCGTGATATCATTTCAAATTTTTGCCGCTTTTTATCAGCTGTAGCTGGCAATCTCTGAGCTGTCAAAAAACGCGCACAAAAGCGAGCCTCGGAGGTGCGTCAAAAGTGGCAGATCACGATGGAGTTTTTAATACTTTTCGTGCTGTCAAGCGGTGAACGAAAACAGTTCAAAACGCCACCAGTGCCAAAACGAACAACGAACATGAGCGTTTTGGGAGTTTTTAACTGTTCCCTAACCCATCTCGAACGCACTAATAGTTGAAGTCTCCTTAATGTAAGACACACCGTTGTGTGTTGTGTTTATATTCTTATTCCGTCAGGCAACGTTCATACTTTTGAACTTATTTAATAACTTTTAGGTAGGCGGAATAAATTTATTATCTAATCTGGGCCTTTTTGTAAATTTTATTCATGGTTGTATTCAGTGCTACATAACAGCATCATTAATTGCTGAGAGACGGGTTGTTTTTCACATTACGGCACAATTAAAACTACTACAACTTATAACATTAAATCTGCTGATTTATACGTTGCGTCTACTTGTATACTATCATATTCTACAGTTATTTTGTTACATATTTTGCTGTTAGTGTAACTGTTTTAAGTTGACATTTTACTTCTGCACAAAGAATTCCGTTACATAGAGTATATATACGTAGTCATAACAAGCTAAATGTGTAATACCCTTGAACTGTCACTTTGATCTAGTATGTATTCTATCTGATCTATGACTTTGATAATGAAATGACATAAAGTGACATTTCTTTGTGTACATTGATCTCCAGATCTCCAGTACCTACTCTCAAAAAAAATCAACTTTAGATGGAATTCCTAGCTACGTTTTGCATCTCGAAACTCGAACACACGGTGGTTAAAATTCTTGAAATACTGCTAAGTCCGACGATAAAACGTTTAAGCTGTTGTTTATCTCAGACAAAGGGTTGACATTTTTTTTTTTTGGTCTAAATTGCGAATATAAACGACACGAAAAAATATACATCATGCCACCAGTAAGATCCTTTTAACGTTTGAAGTTTTGATTTAAGAATTACACAATTTATACTTAAATTTTAGTGATTTATTATATAGGTACGCAGTTGCCTGTATACCTTTTCTCATTATTTTAGATTTTGAGCTCAATATAAAAACTATCAGGGCTTTAATATTCAAATCTGTTCCTTCCTTTTCATTCCGCACCTACGGGAAGAGATGGGGTCCATGTTCTCTAAAACTGACCATAATTTGTAGCTTAAAGGGTTGAGGTGTGTAATTTTTAGACTTTCCTGAGTCGAACACATTGTAAATAAATCAATCGGGGCTTGATCGTGAGAAAAACATTTAATAATTTATTTACCTCAACGTTTTAAACAAGTTGCAATGGCCTAGATGAGGGCCAGTCTTCAGCTCTTATAAAGTCCGGAATGTTGGTTTCAGGCCAGGCTTGGGTAGTTAGTGCTAGTGCTGTTTGTGACCAGGTGCTGAGACCGGCTGGAAAGTCCACAGTACATTTTTAAAGAGATTATTACTGAGAGGTTTCACAACACGATACAAGACTATCTCTTGATACACTTCGGCTGAAGTTTTCACTCCTTTTTCACAAAAATGTAGCTTTGCGACTTCTTGATAAGACACACCTCACCAAACCATCACTGATGCAAGATGATGACCATATTGTATCTTTCTGACCAGTTGAGCAGCTTCCTGAGAACTGTGAGCGTACACATTTTAATTAAAATTTAAATTTACTTATAGTAGTGCTCTTCAATCATGAAAATTGTTTCATTCATAAAGAGGATATTTCTGTGCCTTTAAACTGCATATCGCAACAGAAGGAGTTTTGATCAATCCACTTCCTTTAATTGTAAATATTGATTTATGGCATGTCTTGTATATCAACGATAAGCACCAAGCTTCAGGTCTTGTTTCATAAATATCCGACAGAGTCCTAGCAGGAATCTTTGCAATAAGATTTTTCTGCTTCCTAATGGGGTTACACAAATTTTGGATTTAACAGTCTTTGTAGTTATAACAGCCCGCGGCCGCCCCATTCTTGTTTAAGTAACAGTATTTATGTTCAGACTAGTTAGGAGCATGGCTCTGGGTTTTAACAGAGCAAGACAGGGATTAGGATATTCAAATAAAAAATGAAGCCACAATGACTTAATATTTAATAGCAGAAAAAGAAAACTCAAATCAAATCAAAATAATTTATTTGCTTGAATATAGGTAAAACACACAACATAAAAAACTGATCTCTGACTTGAGAATATTTTAACCCTTTAGAAATTGGGTCTTCATGCTATGTGGTCTGCTTACTGTCTATTGCCATATATATTTGAATCACTTTATTACTAACAACTAACTTTATGATCTATGATTGTAACCCAAATATGTGCTTTGAAACAGTGGAGCTTAATCAAGGTTTTTTTAACTGCCACAGAAAAGGAAAACACCCACCAAAGGTGCTAAGCAAATTTTGATGGAGAATGCAGCAACTGTCACCTTCTATCGAAATATGGCACTAGTATCAACATTATTTTATGGAATTTTCATCAGTCTCTTAAAATCAGAAGAAGTGTCAGTGTGGATTATTGTAAGTTTGATTTTATTTTACCAAAATATGACATTAGTTTCCATTCAAATAATAATAAATGTAAAAGATTTTTCTTCTGAGTTTTTGCCACTAAGCACTAAAAGAGCTACCATTCATTACACGCTGAGCTGCACTGAGTCTGCTAACAGGATTTATGGAGGGTCACGTCCAGGTAGTACTGAGGAGTCATAACAGAGTCTAAGCCTTTGCAAACCATATCAGGGTGGCTCACCGCTCAGGAATGGAGTTTAGATTTTGTTCTTGTTCTTTTATGAAACATCTAGTCACAACCACCACCATATCACCAGAATACATCAATATGTGAGTGCCCGGAATGCTCTCTGACAAGCCATTGAGAAAATTGTAAAACTAATGCCAAAAGTTTTACAATTTTCTCAATGGCTTGTCAGAGACCATCCTGGGCACTCACATATTGATGTATGCTGGTGATATGGTGGTGATTGTGACTAGCCCCCTTACTTATAAACGTTGAATAACCTCTGAATAGTTATTCAGTGTTTTGTCTTTGTCGCTTATATGACAGTTTGACGTTGAAAGAACGGAACAAAACACTGAATTACTATTTGCAGCTTATTCAACGTTTATAAGTAAGGGGGTAGATGTTTCATATAAGAACAAGAACAAAATCTAAACAGAGCTGCCCACACCTTGTGCCATTAGAGATAAATATGTCATATATAATCTTCACGATTTTCACCCTCTCAGGTAGTGCATTCTGGTGCACATGTTAGCACCTAAGTTCTACAAACGAATACCCAATTTAATTAGAGATTTTAACTCAATGAATTACAGCAAAGTGATCGTAAATAAAATTATCATCAAGCCCATTTGGACATACGGTATTCAGCTTTCCGGTCCAGCAAGCAATAGCAAAATTCTGGCAAGGTTCCAGAGTAAAGTAATCAGGTGTATGTTCCATGTCCAATGGATGTAAAATTGATAATAGTAAAGCAGGAAATGGAGCCATACAGCAAAAGCTATAAATTTAGATTTGGCAACTACAGGGACCAGGGAGCTTCACAATCTCTTGGCTTAAACGACACAGTATTACTGGATTAGAGGAAAGATTAGTAAAAAGACATAGATGACTCACTGGACAAATATATTGACTTGCATTTTGAAACATTGTTAGTCAACAAATTACCAGATTATTGCTTACTATTAGGCTAAATATCAGTAAAGTGTTTGCCTTAAATAAAATTATGATTATGTTATATTATCATTTATCATGTTTCAGTTGCTAAACATGCTGTCACTTAGTATTCACATTGGATGCTATCAAATGATGCGATACATCAGTCGGCCAAGGTACTCTGACAACACGCAGCTTGTGGATCCAGGGTTGGATCTTAACATGGAAGGAGGCATGGGGGAGTAAGTACTCACATGGATAATCATTATAAACCTATCACTGCTTTATTTTAGTAATCGGATACCATATGTCACCGTCATCATCTTAGGTATAGAACATCCACTGCTGGATATAGGCCTCTGCCATGTCCTTTTGGGGGTATTTGCCAAAATCTCTCTATGCTTTGCAGGCGGGATGGCGTGTGCAGTATGTTAACTTTAACAGGAAAAGGCGCCGCTACTCGCCTTCTGGTACACGATCCCTTAGCCGACGCTTACGGCACCTATGGGTAGAGATTGGAGGTACAATTCTAGCCTGGTACCCAACGCTACGATTACAATCATGATTCTCGAATGTCTACCACAGCTAGGATACTCTTATCAGTACACACACAGGTTGATCAGTTATATGTAATGAGACTGTGTGAATATACTGAAGAGAGACATCTCTCTCTTCAATGGGACTAACATAGTATACACTCAAAAGGCCTCGAAGTGCCAAAATTATATCTCCTCTTCCTCCCGTCCTTCACACTAGGTGGGGTTAGACGAAACATGTTTTTCTCTTCCATTCTCTTCTACCATTAGTCATCCTAGTGCTCACACTTTTCGTAAACATATGCCTTCATATTCACACAGTCCATCCATGCCGTCTACGGCCTTCCTCTACCTCTATATCCATCCACATTCATGTTAAATACTCTTTTTGTTATATTTTCTTCATCCCTTCTCATGGCATGCCCATACCAAGCCAATCTATTTATTCCCTTTAAACTTATCAGTCACTCATTCCTTATTTTATCCCTTCTAGTCACTCCACATCCACTTTTCTTTCATCAACCTCTTTTGCTGCCTAACATATAACATAGCTGCATGCTGCATAACATAGTATTAAAGAAAGTGATACATGGTTCAGCAGCACTAGTCGTCATTTATCACATCACAATGAAAAAGATCAAGCCATTTAATTTATTTATTTTCAGACACATCAAAGACATTGTGATCCTAGTGTCAATTACCCATATACTGGCCGTCATATCCAGCTATTTCTGGTTGCTGCTGTTGCTTTTGCCTCTTAGAGTGTTTTGGTTAATTTGGAGTAACATCCTTGGGCCCTGGTTCTTCCAAGAAGCACCCCTTGACGAACAGCAAGACGACAAGAAACAAAAAAAAATGGAAAGAAAAATTAAACGTTATCAGCAGTAGACGATTTAATTGATATTAACGATTCCCTCGTAATAAATGCTACATTTATGGCATAATATGGATATCGATAATGCTTTGATAATATATATGTTACCGATTATTGTGTCGAGTCGTCAAACATTATTGTAGAAGTAAAGTCTCGTCAATCTATACACTGACTATTATGTGATTCGGTTATAAGCTGTGTACTTTTATAAGCTTCATTTTTTTATTTTGGTTGTTAATTGTATAAACAGACTAGAGGCTATTACTTTTAAGGTATTGGATAGCTTTTATCGCGGGCCTTGAGCGTGGGGACTTTTAAATTAAAAAAACAATCATTATCATGGTTATCTGCAATTGATATTATATAGGTTTCAGACACTTACGTGCCCATCGGGCCTGCCGGAGCTAGAAAAATGGGACAAGTGATTGAAAGGGGATACTAAAGAAGTCAACTTTAAAGAATGTACAAAGTTCTCCAGTCCCATTGCTTCGCGCATATCCAATCGTAGGAGATGCTTACGGAAGCCATAAATAAACATAAAGTCAACTTTACGATACCAAGTACTTGTTTAGGATTATTAACATTTCGATTGAAGATTTTTGTTTTAATTATATCTATGTATTATGAGCCTTAATTGTTAAGCTTAATGATGGAGAGGACAATGTACCTACATCAATTATCTATATATAACATATTGAAAATTGCAAAACAGTAAAACCTCGCGCCCTTTCGTCCCGTTTCAAAAGTAGGCGTCGGTGCTTGAATACGGGAACCCGCTCTAGATGAGCGGTCGGAGCGGTGAGGTAGGTTCCATTTTTTTATTTTTTTTAAATGTTACTGTTTATTTTTATTACTGATTGTTTATTACTGATGCTCGTAGGGTTGCGTACAATTGCAGCTGCACTGAGAAAACCGAGCATTCTTCATGTTCTTCCAGCCAAGAAAAATTATAGACAGAACTAATCTTGTTATAAGAGTATCTAGATCTGTTAACTTCACAGCAAAGGCAAACATTGAAGTTGGCCTATTTAATACGAGCTGAAACGCTTACTTAACGATGTCTCTTTGTAAACTCTAAGGCTTTCACGGCCGGCGTTGCATGTTGTATGTATTGCTTCCGGGCTGTTTGGCCGTGGTCTATGTGAAATTCAGTATCAGAGAAGACGCCGCGGAGGAGAGTTCTACGCTCTTGTCGCCGCTCGGACCTGAACCACTGAAGATGTCGACCGCAGTGATCGACGAAACGTCTGGAACAAAAGTTTCACATAGACTACGGCCAAACAGCCCGGAAGCAATACATACAAGATGTCTCTTTGGTTGTTGAATCAGGCACTCAATATTTAATAAGCGTGTGTAATAATCCCTTTGTATTTATCTTACTGTCATCCATATAATCGGCGTTAATTGTTACTATTTATCTACTATTTATTATTTTCTTTGTATTTATATGCGGTAAGTTATAATTGGCCTTCTTATATATTTGTAACTTTTAGCAGCTTAAGCATAACTATATAGTCAACCTAGTGCATAATACCTAGCTGTAAGTTTTCCTATGATATAGAGAATAAAAATAACACGAAACATACATATCTACATTAAATTTCATACATTTTATTTTTGGTTTGAAAGCGTTAATTCTAAAATTATTTTAGTTAAAATTAGTTACGCTTAGCATAGTCGTGCACATGTTTCTTGTTTTCTATTATTATTGGGATTGTAACAGTTGTTTGAGACGTGTATAGTTGTTAGTAAAAGGTAATAAATTATGTGATTCCTTCATTGTTTTTCATTGCACTTATTATATATAAAATACATATACCTACAGTAGGTACACATCAACCATCATACATACAATCGTTTATTCATTCAATTCATTCCGTAATCATTCTATTCGTTCCGGTGTTATATTATGTAATTCTATATGGTTCATTCATTCGTTTCTTGCTTGGTTGCTACAAACTAAATAGAGTACTGCTTGCGGGTTGTTTGGGGTCGACATAAAATACCTAATTACCTATACAATACATATAGAAATATTACACCTACATTCTCTTGAGATTTAATTTTATCAAGGAAAATTCAACAGATGTCGTAATCCATTAAATCATACGTGAGAACGTATCGAAGAGTGGGAAGAGGAAGCGGTATTTTCAGGTTAGTAAAACAATGTTTTTACACAACGAGTTTAATGTCGTATTTTGATAAAGGTTAACTGTACATTTTATTTTAGTTAAGCAGATTTTCCTGTCCCTCTTAAATTTATGAACCTTAGAGGTCCATAACCTACCGAAAAAATATGTAAGTAAAAGTTGAGTTGGCGAAGGGAGAAGTCAAATCAGCACTACGTTTTGCATCGCAATGCATGTTTTGCTTTTGTGATTATATGAATGGATTATGGTCGGAGAGTGGTAAATTCTTAAGTCTTAAATTATCGAAATGCACTAACTGAGTGTTGAGGGGTGTTTGTTAGTTTTTGGTGTTGGTTGAAATAAAACAAGACTAATATTTGAGTCGGCGGGCCATGACATGCAAAGAGATGGAATCAAAAATCTTAGCTTATTTAAATGACATGCACAATGAGTCTAAAATCACTCCGTGACATGCATTTCATTTCATTCATTGTCAGTCTGGCTTCCTGCTCTGCCTCGAGCTTTTTCTGGGGCTGCCACTTTATTTATTTTCCCTATTTTCAGGTTGGCTGCAACCTTGCTATGGTGAAGACACATATGCATGGTGTAAAGCCTGCAAATGCCAACTAAAAGCTCATAAAAAAGATTTAGTTGAGCATTCAAAGACAAAAAAACATGATCTGTCCATGAAACGGTCTGTTATCGTTGGTCACTCGAGTAAAATGAGTAATCACTTTAAGACATATAAAGGAACCACGAAAGATAGCAGAGTTAAAAATTGCTGCTTACGCGGCTGAACATTCTAGTATGAACGCGGTTGACCATTTAGGAGTATTAATAAAAAAAATTAGATCATGCTTCGACCATTTTATCAGAAATTAATTTGCACAGGACCAAATGTACTGCGTTAATTAAAAATGTCATCGCTCCCTGTTTTCTTCTAGAATTATTGGAAGAAGTAGGAGATAGCCATTATTCAATTATCATTAATGAATCGACAACAGTTGATACCAAGAAAGTAATGTGCATGATAATACGGTTTTTTAGCCAAAAACAAAATAAAATTGTTACACAGTTATATAGGCTTATACAAATTGATGCAGCAGATGCAACTTCACTGACCACTGCGTTTAGAAAGCAGCTAATAGCTGATGGTCTAAGCATTAATAAGCTTTTGGGAATAGGTGTGGATGGTGCAAATGTAATGGTAAGAGAACATCATTCGTTCTCCTCCATTTTGAAAGAAGAAAACCCTGAATTGGTCACAATCAAATGTGTATGTCATTCTCTTCATCTAGCTGCGGAATACGCATTTAAAACTCTTCCTCGGTTCTTCGATTTTTTATTTAAAGAGTCTCATAACTGGTTTTCTAACAGTACCAAAAGACAGTCTGAATATAAAGAAATATATACACTTTTATCTAATGGAAAAACTCCACTCAGAATTAATAAATTAACTGGAACTAGATGGTTGTCTCGGTATGAGGTTGTGTGGAATGCCTCCACGTAATGGCCACCCCTCCGCCACCTCCAATTAAAGGTCTACCAAGTGCTTCTGCTAGAGTTACCAAGACCCCTACCAGCGTCAAATAGCAAACAATCCATATGCAGGGCAGTTTAAAATCAGCGCGTCAACTACACAGTGTCCAGCCTAGTGGAAGTCTGTGATCATTGCCTACTCCTCCGGGAAACAGAATGTTTGGAATTATATATGTCACCCAATTTTTAGTTTGCCGATTTTTCTCTTGCACTTAAATTTATTTATGTGTTTATTTAATAGGATTTATGTATCTATCCACAAACATTCCAGAAGCTAGTGTTAGGCGCAGTGGGGCAGGGCCGTCTGCTGGTTTCCCAGAAAATGGTGCAGTTCTCTGGGCTGGTGAAACGTTGCTACTCTCCAGAGCCTGGACAAATGCTTGTTACGTGGGCCAACCTCCAAGGTTTCTTGGATATGGTCTACATGCAGGTACCATAACATTGCTACTCTCCGCGCACGTGCTAATTGAGTGCAGTAGCGTGGCGACACAAAGGGCAGCTTACCTCGGCACGCCGAGGACTGTCCAGGAAGCCTGCACCGGCATCAGCGAGCTGCTGGGATTCCTGGGCGACATCGGGTGGCTGGACTGACAGAACTGACGCACTGTCGGCCTGGCTGCGGAAAAA
Organism: Apeira syringaria; assembly: GCA_934044485.1. Lineage (NCBI taxonomy): Eukaryota > Metazoa > Arthropoda > Insecta > Lepidoptera > Geometridae > Apeira > Apeira syringaria. Next base: position 5,483,667 of record OW203655.1, on the reverse strand, counting down.
AGCCCGCCCACCAAGTACCAAGTAAGTACATTACTACTCTCATTTTCACCAATTTTCTTTAGATGTGACATTTTCATCCTAAACTGCTAAGTCATATTATGCCTATGTATTCGTTAAAATTCCTTTTTTTTCAGCTTTTGAATTGTACATGAATTGGCAAAATTGTTGGCTGAAAAAATGTATTACATAAAAATGTTGCACCTTATTCACTGAAGTAATGAAACTAGTAGTGAGTGTCCGCTGTCATTAAGGTGGTCATTGAGACAAAACTCGGGCTCGAGCTGAGGTAGTGTATAGTGTTTGCCTTTTATTTGCCGCTAATAAAGACCCAAATAAAAACAGATCACAGTTAAACCAGTGTAATAATATACTTTAAGCTTTTTTCTACTGTTTACCTGTTAGTCTTGTTATATAATAATTCTTGAAAGTATTGTTCAACTTCACATGCCAACATTGAATGGTTATATACCACAATATACTTTAGCGTGTATAACATTTCTTAATGTAAAAACATTCGATTTCGAAATGAGGAATTAGTTTTTTTTAAACTCACTTAAATTCATTTTATGAAGTTCTGTTCAGGCGTTTTGAGGTCAGACACTGTTTTTGTTTTACTTAACTTTCAAACATTTTCTATAGCTACCTATCATCTGAAACACCCAAGTATGATGCTGGAAGGCGGTCAAGAACTTGGAAAAATGAAATGAAATTCTAATTTACTGACAACAGTGTATATTTTACAGGTGACTCCATTGCAAGACCAATTTCCAACCGTGACCCCCGGCCGAAGTATAATGAAGCAACAGCGAGGCAGCAATGTTAATAGTAATAATAAAAATAATACTCATGAAAACAGAAAGTCCATCAAAATGGTACTATTTATGCAGTTCGATGACGACGCGACTGCTTCTGTTCTGTAATTAATGTGTTGGTGAATGGGATATAAAATATTATTGGGTTTGACAGTTGCAACAGTTTTGTTTCATTTATAAGTTTTTAACTGACATGGTCACCACAACAATTAATGATATTATCTAGTTTTTTTGTTATACAGTATTCCGACACAGAACATTCTAATGATTAATTAGCTACTTAAGGATTATTTATAAGCTGTGAATCAATTTATGTATTTATTTCAATGTAACTAAATTATTTACTCACAATCTTAATTGTATATGACTTAAATTAAAAATAAATGTAATTAACTGACAACAGGCGTTGTAATTTTTTTTCACCCTTTTCAATGACCTTTGCTACTCACGGGATCAATTGTTATTGTGTATGTGCATCGATGTCTTCAACCGCAACTATAATATTTTTGGTTATTGGAGGTTGAAGGTTATTGAAGTGTAACTCAACGACCCTTGTCCGATTTCGATGAAATTTAAATGGGTCTATCATGGAAGTATACACTATGAAACAAAAATATAATCATCAAAATCGGTTCATAAACGACGAAGTTGTCCGCGAATACACATTAAAAAAAACCATATATATGGTCGAATTGAGTAACCTCCTTTTTTGAAGGTTAAAAGTGTAAGTAAGTCTCAAGGACTGTTGCCTGAAGAGTCCTTGAGAGTCAGTAATCATTTAGGCTTAGTGTGAGTATACCTTCGGCCACATCATCACTGAACATCAAGTCGTCGATAGTAGTGAAAGTAAGTGTCCGTACGCGCCACCCCGTCTTCGTGTTTTATCTTTGATAATTACTGTGTTTTCAATTAATTACACATAACAATCACTAAAACAATATTTTAATTATCTTATCCAACTAATATTATAAAGGCGGAAGTTTGTAAGTGTGTATGTATGTTATTCCTTCACGCTCAAACGGCTGCACTGATATCGATGAGATTCGGCATGAAGATAGTTATGAGTCTAAAATAACACATAGGTTACTTTTATCCCAGAAAAAGTGTACTTGTCGTGGGATAGTAGCGGGAAAACCGTAATTCAAGCGGGTGAGACCGCGGCGCGCTGCAAGTCTATATACTATATAAAAATGAATCGCTATTTCCCTTGGTCATCACGCGTAAACGGCTTGACCAATTTAGACAAAGTTATAGAGAAGGATGGGACCTTGGAGAAGGACATAGGCTACTCTTTATCCTGGAAAAAGTATGGTCCCCGTGGGATAACTGAGTAAGCGGGAAAAACGTAGTGCACGCGGGTGAAACCGCGGGGCGCAGCTAGTAAGTATATGTAACAGATAACGTTACAAAGAGTCTTGGCTGAGAAGTTCGCTCGTCATGGTGCTGTTTGAGTATAAAGCCGTTGTAATAGAAACCAATGTCGCACAACGTCACCCGACCACTTGTCTTCCTGACACTCGTTTGCGAACTATTTTCGCTCGAGAGACCATCGGAAGCGCCTGAGTTCTCTGCCCGCCACGAGTGTTGCAAAAAACAAAAAAAAAATTGCGGAATTATCGCGGGGCCTGTGCTTGCTCTACACATTCCGTATTCGTGCGCCGTTCAGCACGCAGCCGCTCGCGCACCTTCTATTAAAAAAAAACACTACGCGCAGACAACAGTCAACGTGAGTCCAACTGATTTAATTTTATAATTCATATGAACGATAAAAAAATGTGTTTATTTGTTCATAAATATTGTATCTGTTTATTATTAGATATATTCCAATTGAACAGTTTTATCTTGTAAAATAATAGCTTCTGGTTTTCCAACTAAGTTTACTTGATGCAGCCCTATGCAAAGGTCTCTCTCTCAACTAATACAATTGAAATAACAATCCTAAAAATATTTTTAAGCCGCTACTCGTGGTCAATTGTAAAATGCTACTATAACGTCTAGTCTTTATTAAATGCGGTTATTTGGTCCCACGGCCAACGCGTTTCACTCACGATACAGTTCCTGCTACCAAAGTGACGGTATTTATGCCGTATGACACATATCTATACCATTGCGCGCCGCGGTAAAATAGTACGCGATGTTGAAGATTTTGGTGTCTTCCGGTAACCCCACGGACACAATATATATTGTCGGGATAAAAAGTAGCCTTTATGCTATGCCACGGAATAAGCGATCTTCATAACATGTTTCATGCAAACGTTGCGCTGTTATGGCTTAACGACCGTTTCAGCGCGAAAGAATAACAACCATCCATAAAATCTATCGTGTTTATAATATTACGTATGTTCAGCCGTGTCATCTCTACTTAAGTCTTCGTAATTCGAATTAGCATTTTAAAATAACTATTTTTATAATACATATATGCTATATTTTTTTTAAAGGGTAAATGCCTTTATTATAATAAAACACTAATAACTAATTACATGCTATATAAATACCAGTTTGCTATAAGGTGTGTACATACGAACATGATACAACACTTACGTGACGGTTACGCGTGATTCTCTAATAACTAAAGTAGTTCTCGTGGAATCGTATTATAACTATTAGCATTTAAGTTGGTAATTATTATTAACTTCTGTGTGTGTTTCTTACCCACCAGTATACGTAGAGCCCATACATAATTTGTACTATATTTTTCTATTTTTATTTTATTATATCTGTATATATAAAAATAAATCGCTATTTCACCTTGATCACGGCATCACGCGTGGACCAATCACTGCTGGACCAATTTAGATGAAATTTGGTATAAAGATAGATGTGCCATTGAGAAGGAAATAGGCTACTATTTGCCTTGGGTATGGTTCCTGTAGGTTAACTGTAATACAGCAAGCACATAAGCAGCTCGTAAATGGTCAGTAAGTAATCAAACAAACCGCTTTTTGAATAAGGTTTAATTATAGGTAACCCGTAAAGTAGCTCTAGTAGCTCTAGCGTAGCTCTAATTACAAAAATTGCCTACATTATTATTTAAATTGTACAATGTATTGCGTTTCTATGAATAAAGTTGTACCTATTTTTGCACATAACTATCATCTATTACAAATTAGTAATTATATGCAATATTCTAAGTAAAAGTCACCATTAGGATCAGTCAAGCTTTTTTATGGTCCGATGCCATTAATAAAATTAAATACTGAAATACTAACAGCTACTACAAAAACATTTGAGCAATCCATTAGCTATTGTCAGTCTATAGATAACTCAAATGCTCTATCCCGCTACCAGTTGGCAGCGTGCCCAGAATGCTAGCAACATTGCCACGTTGAATTGCAATGCTGAGCCGTTGAGCTAAATAAGTGCCAGCATTTTGGTCACGCGTCGCATCGAGCAAACGGTCTGATAAGTTTTGGAAAATCCGATGAGCTCCCAATGATGATGATGATGAAAAGTAGCGTATGTGTTATTTCGGGTAGGCTAGTAACAAATATTAACATTGTAACTAATAACTAGATACAATACTGCAGCTACTACAATAACATTTGAGCAATCCACTAGCTGTTCCTAACCTATAGATAGTTCAAATGCTCAAGCCCGCCCCTCTATTTAGTAATTTAAATAAAATATGTTATACTAAGTTATAATAAACAACTGAAACTACTTATAAGTTGTTTCGTAAACATTTAAAAAGTAGTATAATAATATTCCCCTTCTAAATTATTTACATATTGCCAATTACTTTAATTCTTTTGTGAAATTTACAGAAGTCTTTCATAATAAAATGCATTTATTCAGCCTTTTTAGCTCCTTAAGAATATAATTATTCATTATGTAAATAAATTATACATTAAACGATAATAAACCATGCGTTAAGGAAATAGTATGAGTTCAATTTTAACCCAATCGTTCCCATTCTTCAGGTACCTAATTTATCGTTTGAGCTGTGTTTTGACATTAATTATATATATATATATATATATATATACACTAGCTGCGCCCCGCGGTTTCACCGGCATGATGATGATTGATGATGATGAAAAAGCCTATATGTTATTCCGGCCCTAAAGTATCTTCATACCAAATTTCATCCAAATCCGTTCAACCGTTCTGGCGTGATTGAGTAACAAACATCCATCCATCCATCCATTCATCCAAACTTTGACATTTGTAATATTAGTGGGATTGAACATTAAAACGCACATACACATCACTCATACCCCCGCCCTCGCACTAGGAATCTATGCTCAATACAGAAATGTTTGTTCCGCCCGGGATCCAAACCCAGGGCCGCGTATTTGCATTGATCACTGAGCACGACGACCGTCAAAACATTATTTACATAACTTACGCTGGCACTTCGTATACCTAATTAATGTGTCATGAAAATTTACTAACCGAGTCCCATATGGTCAAAAAATCGCAAAATATTTAAATATAGCTAATACTACCTACTATATATTTGTTATTACTTGTATTATTCTGTTCTTTGTATTATTGTGTGTTTTAACTGTTGTGGTGTTGCCTATGTCATGAATAAGCGTATTTCTCTCAAATGACGAGTACGAGAAGGTCGAGTCGTCGTCGAGTTTGTGTCCCAAATTTTGCAACGCACATGCACCTATATTAAAATAAATCGTGTATGGCAAGTTACATAATTCAAAATAGGGTTCAGCGGGCGTAGATCGCGTCCATTCTGTTCCGTACTGAGTTCGACAAAGTGGCAAAACATTGCTCAAACAAGATTTCATCGATATTCCTCGATCCGAAAATCATATCAAATTTGAGCTAGTTGTTAGCTTTTGAGTTTGAGCTAGTTTAGTCGTGAATAATGAAATCCTAGGTGCAGAAGAAATACTTCGAAGCTGCACTGGCTCCGTTACTAATGTATGGAAGTTACATGTCTGAAAAAATGTGTGTGGTAATAATACCTTTGAGAAGTATGATTGGAAGCAAACTAGGTGACGGGCAAGGGAAAGATGCGATCTCTGTTTACCTCTATGAGAAAAAGGTTTGATTATATGTAGGTAGGTTTGTAAATTTCGCATATTAGAGGTCAGAGCAACATCAAAGGCACGAAGTCAAAGGCAGTCGCCCATTAGATTGAAGAGACTCTCTCGAACGCACCATTATGTCTGCGGGGGGCCAAGTTACCTTATCCGAAGTACCCATTACTTACTATTGAGCATTCTGTGACCACGGTCGTGGTCGCGGCATAGATATAATTCCACTTATAATTGAATTGCGAACTTATGGTAACTACTTCTCTGGCCTCTGAGTTCTCATTGGCTAATGATTGCTCACGCAGCGTTTGTTTACACACGCGCCCATTCTTTCTTAATATTATTATCGTTTTACACGTGTATTGCTATATTTCCCATAACCTTTGTACTGTTTTGCCTTCATGGAGTAACATAGCTACTTGTATAATAGCTAGTAATATAGCTAGTAATATAGCTACTTGTGTAATTTGATGACCTAAGAATTACCATACCACTACGAAATTTGTAGTTTTTGCATACTCCCTTTAGTAAACGTGTAAAGATTAATTCATATAGTACCCAGGGATGGTCCGAGGGAGGGGGGGGGGGGGCATAGAGGCCATTGTATTCATTGTTAAGGTAGGAACTTACTTAAAACTTATTAAACTTATTTAAAGCTTTAAAAATCATAATCAAAATTTGTTTACTTGAAGGAAGATATGGTCTTATAATAGAAGACGCTTAATAAATGTAAAAGACAAGAAAATTTAAATTAAACAGGTAAAGAAGCTCCTAGCTCCTAAACTAGGCTCAAAAAGGCCCGTACGATAGGTACCAGGACTCATTCGTCGGAGAACAGTATTTTTCATGAAAACAAATTGTATCAATTAATTATTTCTTACTATTTACACAATAAATTCCTTATTAATAATAGTACTAAATGGAGTTGTTGTAATTTTAGGTAGTACGAGGAAATTATTAGCTTTTAAGCCCTTGATGGAATTGGAAAAAAATAGTGGCGTGCTTTTTTATATTTAGTAATTTCATCTACTTTTAGAGGCCATATATTAACTCTAGGCGAAAAATTGAATGACGTTAATAAAAGGTTTTTTTTTTTTATTATTATTTAAGAACCGGCTAGAACTCACGTGATGTTTGCTGGAAAGTTACTCTTCGAATTGTAGTTCTTCATCTAGGAGTTATGATTATGCCAGGGTTAAAATTGTATATGGAATATGGATGTAACTTAAACTAAAATCTAATCATATTTTAGTTAGTATATGGTGTCTGAATATCTAGCTGTCACTTTATTTATTTTAGACTGCTTTCGATGTTTAGGATAATTATATATATTGTACACTATTGATGACGTCTCAGAATCACACAACTGTACTTCTATTATTCCGTATACTTAAGTATGATTCTAATTTCAAACGCCACCAAAAGCTTGCCTCTAATAATTGACCAACATCTTGAATATTATATTCACACGAAAAAGAGTTAAACCATATTATGTTAAAACAAACCTTGTTAACGTGCATATCTTTAATGTCAATGACCTGCATACCTAATTTTTATTATTGTAAAGTCAGATACTTATCTCACAGTCAGCAACAACACACTTTTTTTTATTTCACTTTAATATCTACTTTTATGAGGCATTGCAAAATGGCTGTATGATGATTATTTCAAATCTTACACTCTTACTTCCCAAATACGCAAAAACTAAAATTAGGAGCTAGACAAAAACGATTAACTATGGTAATTGTGAAAAATTTATAAAGATGGTAGCATGACCCAATATGACTTTCTGTTCGATCTTTTTTACACGCACCCCCAACAGAAACACGCACACAACTCACACACTTCTTTGTGTGAGTCACTCACACACTTACATAGACACAGAGAGAGCTGAAAAAAATACATGCTTGGCTTTGATGAAAATTGTAATTAATTACAAAATACTATCTCACATGTACTTAAAATACGGTACAAATTTATTATTTCCTTCAAATAGTTGTTGTTAATGCAATAAACCATAAAACTCTTAGTATGTAAGGACGTTCCATTCTTTTACCAGTAATTGCCATTAAAGGGGGCCATTAGTTTATCGTTTGGCAAAAGTACATTTCGCTGCGTCTTCGGCAATAACTTTAAGCAATAAATCTAGCAATATTTAAGTAGGTACTTTGCAATAAAAAAATAAATACTCTAAGTGCTATCCATTTAATTATTGTATGTTCATATTAGATAATATTAAGCGTAGAACTATTGTTGAGTTTTACTAAGCTACGTTTGAGTGTGACGAAGTAACAAACATACATACAAACTCTGCCTTTAGAATATTAATAGGATTATATTCGTTGATGCCAATAGGTGGCAACACGGTTAGCTATATTTATAAAAGCTGTTCCCAGCATTTCTTGTCTACTGTGATAACTTATCAATTTGATAAGTGGATTAAATTCCTGGAGAGATCGGAAAGTATTTAGTGGAGATCAAGGATAAGTAAGACCCAGGACATCCACCGACTGTACCATTTTATATTAAAGTACTACCCGTGATTTTATGTTCCAGGATTAGGTATACGATGCGTCGATATAGTTAGGTCACAGCGATCTCATACCGTCATACCATCCATAATTGTATTAAAATATGTGTTATATATACACATTGTATCCGAATGATTATTTTTTAATCTAAATGATGTACATTTTTGTACATGTACATCATTCAATTACGATCTAGCCATATGATAAGGCTAATGAGTCATTTGGTTTTGACTTAATTAGCTAAAACAAGTACCATTAAGAATGTGGCCATTAACACCTATCTTATTGTCTCTATTAAGGGGAAGACACCTTGTTCTTGTGTTCTTTAAGATAGCACTAACTAAGCTATTCACTTACACTTCACTACACTAACTCAAAAGGTTTTTTCCATTTAAGTCTTCTCACTATGTCCGTGTTGTCGAGGAGCTGGATAGCCTCGACATTCACATGGTGCTGAAGTCTTCGTTCATGAACTTCTGCATACTTCTTGATTATATCGACAACGACATCCATTCTTAGGTCACGACGGAGGTCGTCGTTAGTTAAGAGGCATCGTTAATGCACCCTGGTACATCAGAAACGATGTACCAGGGTGCATTAACGATGCCTCTAGCTATTCCCAGGTATTTGGCTGCATTGGCGTCCGGTATTGCATGGCCATTTATATATAGTGTATGATAGTTTGGTGCTTTATTTGTGAAATCTATGTGCACAGATTTCGTTTGATTAAGCATGCGCCATTTATTCGTCCACTTTGAGACAGTGTCGATCGCTTTGTGAACTTTTGCTGCTGCTTCCTTATAAGTAACACCAGTAGCAATGATGGCCGTGATGTATCCAAATGATAATCTAATATAATAATAATATCTTTATTCGAAAAAGGTTTACAATGGTTACTTAAAATATATTAGGCTATTTTAGATGCACAAATTTATTCTAGAGTATCTGTAACACCCGTGCTTCAGCATACAGCGCCGTCTGTATAATTTTATTCGTACTTTAATAATTTCTAATACTAATAATAAATGTTCACAAGAAGAATACTAATTTGCAAGCATGAGAGCACGCTCTTCCCACTGGTGTGTGTTGTGTGTGGTGAGTGTGTTTGTTAGTTTGTGTGTTTGCTTATCTACATGTTGGCCTAATATACATTAAAAGAACACAATCTATCTTATATTAATGACGATAATAATACATACATAAATTATTATTATACATAAATTATTGTTCATTGTTCGTTCAAAACAATTGCACAAAACTGTGAGCACGTAACATTTTAAAAATGGTTCACATAACACCTATGTTTGTTTAGTATATTATATTTACAAAATATGAAAAGACAGAAATATGAAAACTGAAAAACCAGAAAGTATGGAAAAATTTATCCCTTCGCTAATGAATATAAAAAGGCTAATAAAATTATAATCCTTTTCGTTCCTCAACCCTTATGGGACCACGTTGTTGTCTGTACGTCCGTCTGTCAAAACCCTTTGTCTTGGGTTGGCGTTAGGGTTGCCAGATCAGAAAATTGAAATATCTGGATAAATTATCCAAATGTCGGGATTTTGGGGTTGGGAAAACTATACATTTGTAATTAAATCATAAAAATGGTCTTTATGCCAGAAACGACGCGGCGGTCTAAATTTTGAATTGAGTTAACCGAGTTGAGTTAACTTGTGGTGTGTCGTATGAAAGGGCTTTATTGGCACACACATAAACATTGGTTTTTTGCTTGGTTTTTCATTATGTTTATGACGTGTAGTTTAAGATTTATAATAAAGAATAAAACAAACCTTTCTATTTAAGTACTTAAATCCATCTCAGCCATTGGGTGTCCACTGCTGGACATATGCCTCTCCCATATAGGGAGGATTTGCCAATACTCGCCACGCTTGGCAGGCGGGTTGGCGAGCACAGTATGATTTCCGATCGTCAGAAGGCGCTGCTGCCCACCTTCTGGTACGTGGTCCCTTAGCCGACTCTTACGGCACCCACGGGAAGAGATGGGGGAGTACTATTCTAGGCCGGTACCACCACGGCACAGTACTTAAATTAAAAGCTGTAAATAATATGTAACCTACAAATTATCATGGAACCTTTGGTGGGCAAGTCCGACTCGCATTTATTTTATCCAGTTTCTTTTATCATTTAAATCATTGGCTCTCGCACAGTTTGTTTGAAATCGCTCTTGTAAGCTCGCTCACGTAGCTTCTGGCCATATTAACACTAAACAAGTACATTTTAAATAAAAACAGTATGTAATTAATTATGGGAACAATCTCATGAGCAGTTTAACCGAATGGCAGACCTGTTCTGTTCTGTTGCACAAAATAATTTGACTAAGTTGTGCAAAAACTAAATGGTTTTGCCAATTTCAGAAGGTCAATTAACACGCGCAGGCGTATCGTCACGCTACAACAAAAGACTTCTAGATGGATAGATATTTAATTAACTTCTAGTGTCACTCAATATCGTAAAGGCTATCGGCCAGATTTATAAAGATCTAGCGTTTGACCGCTATCTCACTTGATGGTCAGTGACGTGCAAATTATCATTTAAACGTGTCACATTTGTAGTAGATAAATAACAGTGACTATGGGCCTTCTGATGAGGCTCAGAGTCGCACAACGCGCTATGGAGAGGGCTATGTTCAGGGTTTCTCTACGTGTTCGAATCAGAAATGAGGAGATCCGTAGAAGAACGCACTTGCCTTCGTGCTAGCATTTTAGTCATGCGCCGTATCGATAATGATTGAGACAATTCTGCTGCATGTTCTATGATCGATGCTACGCGTGACTAAAATACTAGCACATGTTTGACTCTACGAATGAGTCTAACAGCGGAACAATTGTGCTAGCATTTTTTTAGGTGTCTTGAAAATAATATACTTGATTAATTACTACACAGATACATAATACAGTCTATGTCTGAAATGACTTCATCGATATAGCCCAGTGGATTAGCAAGTTGAAGTGGCAGTGGGCAGGGCACATAGCTCGAAGAACTGATGGCCGTTGTGGTCGAAAAGTTCTCGAATGGAGACCACGGACTGGCAAGCGCATAATAGGACGGCCACCGACCAGATGGACAGACGACCTGCCTATGATCGCAGGCAATGGCTGGATGCGGGCCGCTTCCAAGAGGTCTTTGTGGAAATCAATGAGGGAGGCATATGTCTAGCTGTGGACGTCCTATGGCTGAGATGATAATGATGATGAAATAACAGTTAGTACTGAGTTCAATTTCGATAATGGATGCGTTTTTGCGCCGTAACACTCATTAAACAAAATAATCATAACAACTCTTTTGCCATGTAACAAATCGACTAGGACTCACGTGGTAAACACTGGAAAATTATAACGATAATAACTCCCAGACGAAGAACTGCAAATAAGTTCGAAACTGGTCGGAGAGTAATTTTCCAGTGTTTACCACGTGAGTCCTAGTCGATTTGTTACATTGCAATTATGGAAGAAGTTCGCGATAGTTTTTAGACTCAAACTCTTTTGCCTACCACAGTTATATTTGTACTATATTTCAATATGGAATAATAGTATGGGGAATACGTGTAGCTTCGAAAAATTTTTGAAATATATTTGCAAGAATACTCTTCTCCTAATAGTAACTAGCTCGAACACCTATACCAGTTTGAATGAATACATTTTCTTGATAATATAATGTATAATACTGACTATATAACGTAGTTCTTGTTGATCAATACATATGCTTTGATAATGACAATATCGGAGAGTACTTCGTGATGCAAACATCTAGAATTAAACAAATGTTTTCAACAAATTCATATCACGATCCCAAATAAATATACACGATACCTAATCGTGTATATTTGTATTACGTCGGTTTCAAGCTTCTCAAATATAGTTATGTCAATGTAAACAGTCCGTTACGAGGGCCGAGTCAAGATCTCCGCATCGCACCGTCAAGTCGTGGCCCCATTTAGACATGTTTTTTGGTGACAGTGGGTAATGGCTAACACGGAAGATACACTTGGCACAAATCTCGAGTTGCGTTACATAGATACCTAGATAGATAAGAAATGACAGATTGTCCATTGTTTTAATATGCCATTTGTAAAACGATTGAAGCGGAACGTCCTTTTGTGTTACATCAATTGGTTTCCATGGTGTAAAACTTTGTGGTTTTTTTCTCAATTTATTTTGTTCGCTTAGACTGAAAATCTATAGAGATCTGAGCTGTTATTTTCGTATCGCATATATATACTACAGTATACAGTTGCGATCGTAACCGACTTTGTGAGCTTAATCGGTCAACGGGTTAAGCAACGTATGCTGCGGTCACACGAGCGACTGCTAATAGTGGCAATTTTCATCTAAGCGGTTCCATGCTTCGGAGATAACGTTAGTTCTGTTGGTAGAGATAGTTCTTATATCATCATCATCTCAGCCATAAGACGTCCACAGCTGGACATATGCCTCCCCCATTGATTTTTGGGGCCTTATAGCTTTGTAAAATCAGGCTTAAATCGCTTACTGTAAAGTCATACCATCACCACGGCATTACGCTCCTTTAAGTTAAAGGTTCGAACATTGATATTCTCAAAGGTGAACGGTTATTGTTGTCTCTGGCATGCTCTGGTTTTAGAACTGCTCGGAACTTGAATGGATTTTACAAAGCTGATAGTAAGGCCCCTGGTCGGTGGCCGTCTTATACTGCGCTTGCCAGTCCGTTGTCTCCATTTGAGAACCTTTCGGCCCTAGTTTGTAGTGTCGTTACGTTATTTGGTGCACACTTCATCTACCCGCATCGCATCTAAATGAAGCTCCTCTAGTATCGTAAGTACTTTGAGTTGGCCAATAGCTAACCATTATATATCTGTTATATTAAATCATCATCATCTCGCCATAGGACGTCTGCTGGACATAGGCCTCGCCCATTGATCTATACAAGTACTGGCTAGAAGACGTCCGCATCCAGGCTCTTCGTGCGATGTGGGCAGATCATCTGTACACCTGGTAGATTGACGATTGGACGTTCTGCACTGCGCTGGCCTGTCCTTTGTCTCCTCTTGAGAACCTTTCTAACGTAACTAGCTGCGCCCGGCGGTTTCACCCGCATGGATTACGGTTTTCCCGTTACCTCAATTATCCCCCGGGAACTATACTTTTTCCGGGATAAAAGTAGCCTATGTGTTAATCCAGGGCTTAATCTATCTCCATACCAAATGTCATCGAAATCAGTGTAGCCGTTCGAGCTTGAAGAAATAACAAACATGCACACAAACTTTCGCATTTATAATATTAGTAGGATTTTTTGATAGGAGTCACGTTCCGGGGCAAACCTCTTTACCCTCTGTAAATTGTAACAAAAAAATATCATTGATTTCAGTCGCTGGAGTATGATGTATTTTAAGGCTAATAAGTTTTATATTGTTCCAAAAAAGTTTACGGGTATTGCAAATTATTGACTTTAAAGAACCACTACGCAAAAAAATACTGGCCGTTACGTTTGTAACTTTATACTTAGTGAAATAAAAAACTGGAAAAATTAGACCTACTAAATGATGTGTAAATTATATGGAAAAAGACCGAAATATATTCAAAGGTAGAAAATAATATTGTATGAACAAAACATATGTACGCGGTATATAATCCTCTTGACAGGTAAATATAGAGTATTCGTTATTTACGCATTGCCAAATAGAAATGCAGTCATGCTCCAGTTTGTAGTGGTATGCCTCACTTAAGTACTTGATAACAAATACCTACCTTACATAACTACACATTGTATCAAAACCATTTCCAAAATGGTTATCTTTTTACAACATTGCACAATCTATTGTTAACTTGCGTGATTTAATGAGGTTGTGTTTCGAGATAACTTTCTTTTTTACAAATGTGGCGACATCTAAAACGAAATTAAGTATCTCATATACTTACAACGCATGCGTGGTTGTATAATCCGTGGAAGCCTGATTACCTAAAGTCTCAAATATAATTAATACATTATCTTACTATTTGAACTGTCACGATTCTCACGAAACCACATTATGCGTAATTTTGCAACAATTTAAGAGTTAAATAACTAATAGTATGTGACGTGTGACGTCATCTTCAACGGTCACAGATTCAAATCTACACCCGGGTTTGTTGCGTCAGATATCTCTCGACGATATTTAGTTCTATGGCTGTTCATATCATCATCTCAGCCATAGAATGTTCACTGCTGGGCATATGCCTCCCCTATTGACATGCACAAAGACCGGTTGAAAGCGAGCCACATCCAGCTTCTTATTGCGATCTTGATCAGGTTGTCGGTCCTCCATATAATTATAAGATGTCCTACGTTGCGCTTACCATTCCACGGTCTCTTAGTATCTATCTCACTCATTAAATGATAAGAATGTGTATGATCATGGGAATTACTGTGATTGTTGAACTTTAACTTAACAAACACGCAATGTTGAGTAATTATGATATAGGAAGCGCTCGGGGAAGTTTACACCTGCGATTTTATGATATCAATTGTGTTGGGAAAACTACGGCGCGACCACACCTTGGGTGGGCTACAGAATGAGTTAGAGAATGTGGTACATTCTTGAAGGTTACAGGTGGTGTGTCTCCATGCTTCGGAGGGTAAATTAAACTGTCGGTCGCGGTTCTTGTGTTAGGTCATCATGTCAACAATCGTTAGAACGGGCTGACCATTATACCTTACTAGAAGCACCCCGCGGTTTCACCCGCGTAGATTACGGTTTTCCCACTACATCAATTATTCCACGAGAATCATACACTTTACTAGGATAAAGCCTATATGCTATTCCAGGTTATAATCTATCTCTGTGCGAAATTTCATCCAGATCCGTTCAGCCGTTCTGGCGGGATTGAGTAGCAAACATCCAAACATCCATCCATCCATCCAAACTTTCATATTCATAATATTAGTGGGATTGCCAAACTGGACTGGCCTGCGTGGTGGATTGTGAAAAATACTTTAAGGCTCATGTCCCAGCTGTGGGGTTGTAATGGGCTGCTGAGAATGATTTATCTACGGCTACGCCTCACGTGTCACAGTTGAATTATATAAGTATTTGAACACGCTTTCGCAATACATAAGGCAATGTATTACATATTATAATATAATCATAAGTAAACATTAAAAAATAAACGAGTTTGCCTTGCTACTTCCGTAAAAAACTTAGGTGTTTTAATTAGTCCATGTGTTAATTTTAAAATATATTTCTTAGATATATTTTGTTTGCGGTAAAATTAGTCTATTGACTAAAAAAAGTTAAATTAATCGTTTGACTATTTCAAACACTGAACTTGTGTTTGACCACTTTGTCACTTAATGGACAGTGAGGATGTGGTTGAAGGTGGGATCACTCTAGATTCTAGAATGGAATAGGAGAGGAATAATGAGTAGTAATCATTCTGTAGTATTCTGTACATTAGTGTTTCTTGGTCACACTTTCAATAGTTATGGTCCGGTAGCGTAATTTTGTTTTTTATTTTTGAAATTTCCAAAATTTTTAGTCTCTTTACTTTGTTTCCGGACCATTTGCTTTATCTTGTAGATTTGTGTCATCCTTGATTATTCCTTCGGTAGATAACTTACCCCGAACAGTATCAGTAGAAAAAATAAATTACTTAGTTTGTGAATTGTTAATCAAGCTTAAAGCGATGATAGCTCACCGGGAGGAGCATCGCCTGTCAAACTAACGGACACTGGTTCGATCCCCAATAACAGCTTGAAGGTAAAGGTTATTAAATTATTTAGAAAGAATATTGTAGTCTATGTTAATTATTTTGTAATTATGTAATTTATATCAATAATGCAATAGTTATTCAGATAAAGATACAAATATATTATCAGCATATTAACACTTTCGAAGAGTAAGCTTTGCTTGCACCGGTAGTTTTCGGCATTACTAATAAACCTAACATAAGAAAGACGTATATTAGATACTATTCTCTTTTTATTATTTAAGTACATACTATATTATTTAAGTCAGAATGATTAATTATAACTATTTTCAAACTATTGTGCGCATGGTATCGACTTCAATAAGTTATTTCACCATTTTTTGGTATTTTTTTAAAATATTAAAACACTCGATAGGATTTCTGACCGAAATCAAAGTATGTTATCCGCACGCATATCGTAACCACCACGATCAAAACAGAATAATATGTCAATATACGGTTTTGATTACAAATAGCCTTGTTGATTAGTACCAGTACCTTTCCAATCCCCATACAGTATAGTGATGGTTGCACACGTGTCGTGGGGGGATGTGGTGTAGTGTAGTGTAGTGAAGTGTAGTTTAGTGTAGTGTAGCGTAGCGTAGTGTAGCGTAGCGTAGCGTAGTGTAGCGTAGCGTAGCGTAGTGTAGCGTAGCGTAGTGTAGCGTAGTGTAGCGTAGCGTAGCGTAGTGTAGCGTAGCGTAGTGTAGCGTAGCGTAGCGTAGTGTAGCGTAGCGTTATTAAATTATATTAAATATTACACCGTTATCAAATTCCCAGCATGGTGGTAGGGTACTTTCGAATACCCGCCTGGCTAGCTACCACTTTCAAGTTTAAAAAACTGTCACCAAACACACCGTGTGTTCAGGCAGCAGTCCTTGAGAGCCAGTGAGCATTCTAGGTCTAGCGCGATAACATCTTCGACCACATCGTCACTGACCATCAAGTGAGATAGTGATCAAACGCTAGATCTATACAGTATAAAAAATAAAATAAAAAGTATTATAAAAAAGGTGTGGAAACATAAAAGGCGGTGGTCATATGGTCAGCTATATACTCGTGCTCGATGACCATGGCAGAATCAAGCCAATATCAAAATAACGAAATTTTTTTTTTTTTTTTTTACTATTATAAGTTTGCGTTTGACAACTGTCTCACCTGATGTTAAGTGATGACGCTGTCTAGGATTTAGCACGCAAACCTAGAAGGTACCTATGCCTGGTACCTATATGAAATATTTTCCTGCTTATATATTCTTATCGTGTACTTTAATCAAGTGATCACAAACATAATCATTATCAGTCTTTGCAAAGACTCTTTATACCTAAAGTGCGCTCGTTGAGAGAATGTAATTTGATAGTTCCTTTTATCAATATTTTCCAGTTCAAGGTGATATTATATGAAACCCTTACAAAAACGACAATAAGAGCATAAACTTATAAACGCATCTCTCCGCTGGATTTTAATTAACAGGGACGCAGAAGTGGCTGTTTTGGGACGATAACATCAAACAAATTTTTGTCATTATTTTCTTATTATAGTGTTTTTTGAAGCTTTCATGTAGGTATAAGGTGGCTTTTCTTATTTTCTATCTTGTAATTAACGTATTTCTTTCTTTATTTTCTTTCTTTAATTTGCCATCTATGTTTTTTTTTAATCTTTTTAATTTGATACCTCTTTCTGCAAAGCTTCTCGATCAACCGCTAACTCTCTGCATTCCAATATATTTCTATGTCATTGTCTATGACTTCTTCATGAAGTGCTGTGATGTTTTATTTCTTATTTTACAAGGCGCAACTACATTCGTAACGCGGTCTCCAAGTGATATTATATTCTCAGTTCTTCACAGTTAACATATTATTAATTACAAATATTTATTATATATATATTTGTATGATTTTTGTAAACAATCTCAAGGACATCGAATAGCTATGGGTAAAGCTATACAAGGGCTCTCTACAAAATCGAATCAGAAATGTAGAGTTCCATAGAAGAACAAAAGTATCAAGATTAGTTAGTAGTGGATCTCCAAAATGAAATGGCATTGGTCAGGGCACATATCTTGTAAAACTGATGGCCGTTAGGATTGAAGGGTTGCCACGGACTGGCAAGAGCACTGTGGGACGTCACCGTTAAGGTCCTGTCCAACACTATCCTCACGGGAAAGGGCTGGATGCGGGCTGCTTTTAACTTATCTTGGTGGAAATCTATGGAAGACACTATGGCCAGCGTGTAAAAATATTTTTTTGGTATGAAAAAGGGTTTTTCTTGCTTGGTTTGTTCTCTGAAGGTTCTTAACAATGGAACAAACCATAGTTTTATAAATAGAATATTTAATTTTTTAGTCTTCGTGTCAGATACACGACCATTGCTTAATAAATGAAGCCTTTATCGGTAAAGGAAATTGAGTCATGAATAAAGAAACAGGTACCTTCATGGCGCAAAGTTCACACAGCAGTTAAGTCATTGGTATCGCACTCCTAATGTCGGCAGCAAGTCGTTTCACTACATTAAAAACAAAACACTATCGTGTTTTCTGTCAATTGTGACACAGATAATATAGAGTTCGGACAATATATACTGGTTATTTTATTGAGACGATAAAAATACCGCGACGCAAGTTATTCGTGATTATATACTGTCCACACCAAAATGAACTACATTATTTTGACAATCATTTTCGGTAATCTTACAACTGTTTATTCCCTAACCTGTGCGGACGTTTTAGAGACATCATCAGATAAAAAATGGACGCTGTCCGAGTTACATACCATACAACCGCAAGATATAATCGAATGCCTAGCTCATCTGGGTAAAGAACAGCTGCCAGGTGAAGAAGCTGACTTTATTTGGCAAACTATTATACGCTACTATAACGGAATAGGAAACATTCCTGACACGGTTTTGATGATCTTACATTGGGTTACGACGGCGGTAACACCTGAGAACTATAAAAATATTACTCTGGACAGTATTGATGTTATAGAAAACTTTGGATTGAACTATAACCTGAACCATGATCAGCTCGCAGCAATCGCAGACAGGGTTCGTGAAGATTTCGCTGGGAAGGATCCCGAAGATTACTCTTACTACGACCTTATGGCGTTGAGACAGATCTTATGTGAATTCAATAGGAGTGAAATACAGAGGATCCATCCGGCAGCATACAGAGAAGCCGCATTAATGATCGGTAAATTACAAAACTGTGGGTCGGAACCAATGAACGGGTTTGCTACTCTGGCTATGCAGAAATCCGCTTTTGGTTCGCCTGGTGGATGGACGAAGAGTACTATACAGACGATGGGAAACGTGGCTAATTTCTTACCTCGTGACCTTATAGAACGATTTCAAGTTGGTATTGAACCCGATAACACGGGGAAGGGTCGCACTTTAACTGCAGCCTAAGCAGGAATCTGGCCGTGGTGGTACCGGCCTAGAATAGTACTCCCCCATCTCTTTCCGCGGGTGCCGTAAGAGTCGGCTAAGGAACCACGTACCAGGAGGTGGACAGCAGCGCCTTCTGAAGATCGGAAATCATACTGCGCTCGCCAACGCGCCTGCCAAGCGTGGCGAGAATTGGCCAATATATACCCCCCTATATGGGGAAGGCATGTGTCCAGCAGAGGATATCCTATTGCCGAGAAGAAGAAGAAGCAGGAATAAATATCGCATTCGTAACGCAGCCGTATGCAGCGGGAAACAATTGAACTCTGTACTTAACATTTTAATCTAGAACAACTGCGACACAGAAAAATGATGATAGTTTGTACGAATGGAACGTGAGTTATACAATAGTTTATACGGCTGCGATGCGATGATTGTGACGCAAGTTATTCCTGCATCAGGAACTGTTTCACTGGAAATGCAGAGGCGTAAAGTCTTTATTTTACGTTGACCTAATTAAATATAATCAAGGAAAAGACACATATAATAAATAATAAAATTAATTACTATTTGCAATACCAATGACATTACTACAGCTACTAATTATAAAACTAACAACAACTAAATAAAACTCAAAACAATAAAATAACTAATTACAGTACTACTACTGTTGTCAGATAACTCAATGTGTTTCTTAGTAAATAATAAGCAAAATGCTAGTCAGCAAATCAGCCTCGCTATCCAGCGTGCCAGTGCTAGTGGCCTTTTGGGCCCTTTGTCGAAAATGCTGGATTTTTTAAAACAAGCAATATAGTTTTGTTTCAAATATGACATGTATTCTAAATATTATCTATATTTATTATAGTTATATTAAATAGTTCTTCTAATGTTTTACTATGTCTTTTTAGGTCATGCTAGATTAAACATATTAAAATTCTAGTATATCACTGCAAATAAAATAAGTGATAGGCCATTGTATCAGTATGATTCTAAGAAATATTCTATGAAGCTTTATCAATAACGATACGCTTAGGATTTGTACAACTAATTACAGCTCACATAGATATCAATGCTAGCCCTTGGCACGGTTTGTACATTTTTTGTACATTATGAGACTCTTTTTTCGTTGTGGGTATTAAGCAAGCCTATTGCTATCTCAGCGTTCCCTCCAATCCCGCTATGCAACCGATAGAGACAATTGCTGCTCGTGAGATTTGTAGCTAAATATTCTGATAGAATTTACGTTCCGGGGCAAACCGATTTTCCCTCTCTAAATTGTAACAAAAAAAATGTTATTGATGTCAATCGCTTGAGTACGATGTATTTTAGGATTATACGTATTTTTTTTTAAAAAATGTAATGGATTTTGAAAAATATTGTCTTTAAATAGCCCCAGTGTTAGCGCGAAAATTGGCTGTTTGTGGTGCTTGTAACTTGAAACAGAAAAAAAACAACACGAATAAATAATGTATAGATTATATGAAAAACAAAACCGAAATCGTACAATAATGGAAAATACTCATCTAAGGTTTTTCTTTTTGTGTGGACAAGTACGCGGTATATTATCCTCTTAAGTCTAAGGACATGTTGGAATTGACTCCACGTGTCTCTTCTTCTCATTCGTATAAATTATAGCATTTAACATAGTTTTATCCTCATATAAGCACTTAAATTGCACTTACTGCAAACGCACGTATTTACTTACACATGAGTTCCAGCGACCACAATGATTTATAGAAGCGATGTAATAATAATTAACAGTCAAAGTCCGATGTGTATACTGTGCATTGGTAGCAGTTTCATAGACTTGTTTATTTAAGATAATTTTAATTGTAGATAAAATATAATATTTATTTATTTATTTATTTTCATAACAATGAGTAACTTAACAGTTGGTTTACCAAAGCGTTACAAATTGGTACTAATAGAGTAATATGGTATTACAGTCACATAAATTGCCAAAAAACAGGCCAATATGTTAAATTGCCATAACATAACTCAACATGTCAAATTCTAAAATTAAATATCTTTTAGTACTTTTGCTATTTTTACTAATGAACTTAATTTATCTTTATTGCATAAAATATTATGTGAATATGTTCATCGCCTATCTACTAAATGCTTGTGTAGCGCTTTTCTTTGCTAAATCATAGTATTTTTAGAAAATCAACATAAGAGTACTTTAAGAATTTTTTTCAAGCAATGGTGTCTTTTATAACTTCGAATGACATTATAGAGGCTCGCGGGTGTTTACAGGCAGAAAGGGAGAGACATATACTCATGCGCGTTGATTTAAAATATAAAAAATACTTTTATACCTTACAGATGACATTCGCACTTAAAAAAAACCTAATCACATGTTTAGATTTTTAATTTTCTTTGTTCCGCTGTGGGACACAGTTCAAGCGCAGCTGTTATTTTTTTAGATTTTAATAAAGGAAAAATTTGGTGACACAAAAATATATATTTCACTGGTAAATTAGCAAATAAGATTAAATTTTGTTCAATCAGAATTAACCTTTAAGCAATTCGTGAGTATTTTATCAAGTTATGTAAGCTGAAAAGATGACTAAGTGTCTATTTAGCAAATGGCCTTAAGGTATGTTAAAATATGTTTAATTCAAATGTAGTTATTTAATATTTAAATTTTTGGTGATATTATCTATACTAATATTATAAAGAGGAAAGATTTGATTGTTTGTTTGCATTGTATAGGCTCCGAAACTACTGAACCAATTTTCGGAAATTCTTTCACTGTTTGCTTGCTACACTATGCCTGAGGACATAAGCTATATTTTATATTTTTTTTAAATAGGGATCCATATAATTTTTAAAAATGAAACGTGCGAAGCCGTGGCGGACCGTTAGTCAAGTATTATTAACATCATCGCAGGTGGGAGGCCGTAACACCGCACGGTATGCATAGAAAAATCTACCTTATGTCATAGAAAATGAACTACAATTAAGAAATACAATAACAATTTGAGTCTGAAAACTATCGCGAGTTTCTTCCATAATTGTAATGTAACCGGGCCGTTTCCGGGCTATGAAAACATGAGGACGACACGACAAGCATGGTGTGTAAACCGGCCTCCTACCATCATCATCACCAAAGTGACAGTGACAATGAGACTTTCAGTGACAATGACTCAAGTGACAGTGCGCACCGGGACAATTTGACTGAAGCAGCGCAGCCGTGTCAACGCCAGTTACGTGCTGAGGCTCGCGCTCGCCGCCTGACACGATCATAACTCCCAGATGAAGAACTGCAAATAAGTTCGAAACTGGTCGGAGAGTAATTTTCCAGTGTTTACCACTTGAGTCCTAGTCGGTTTGTTACATTACAAATACAATAACAGTAGAGTAATCCTTATTTTCAGCGGTATAAAGTTGATAATGGTAGGAAATTAGAAATGAGTCTGTGTAGACAGATCAAAATGTTTAAACATATCTTAAGAAGGTAGTTTAACCGGTAAAATCTCAAGGGCGAGAACCTGCAAAAGCCGGTCTTACGCAGTAACTTATATAATCTGCAGCTATGCGATGATATAATTTTATTGCTGATATGTATTATTGTGAACCTCTCCTCTTTATAATATATGTATAGATAGGCGTTTGACCTCTATCTCACTTGATGGTTAGTGACGATGTGGCCGAAGATGTTATCATGGTTATTTATATTTATTTATGTTATATTATAATTATTAACCAAGAAGACTGTTTGTTTTACGAATGATTTTATTGCAATTAATTATTAATGATGATTTTCAGCTTCTGAATGTATAATTTTTAATGTTGTTTGATTATTATCTTTTAATTCGTGTTCAGTTTAACACATAATTCGATGTGACGATTTTAAACTTGTAAATGTATTTATTAAACGGAAATGAATATAATTAATTAAATAATATATAATTCTAATTATTAAAACACAGGCCTGTCAACCTAGTTTTATAGTTGCCACTATTGGACATGTGCTGTGAGAAAATAAATGATTTATGTATTATACGGATTTATATAATGAATGATTTCTTTTTTTAAATTTATTTGCTGCTGTTTTTTATTAATGTAATAGAATTTTTCACAGTCCATAGAATTTTTCTCATTTGTCACGTTCTTAACGGAGTGGGTATCGCCACAGTATCAATGTAATAAAAAATTTTTTTAACAAAAAATGGAACCGACTTCAACACTCAAAAGTGTGAACTTGTTCAAGTATACGGTCGAATTGAATAACCTCCTTTTTTGAAGTCAGTTAAAAACAGGGATGGACTCTGTACTGTAATCTTCGATCTTTATGTGATTTTACACAGAAATCCAATTTCGAAGCAATCAATGGCTAGTAAATAGAATGATTGTAGTACAGTGTGAATAATAATAGGTTTGCGTGCTAAATCCTAGACAACGTCATCACTTAACATCAGGTGAGACAGTTGTCAAACGCAAACTTATATGTACAAAAAAAAAAAATCCTCCAAAAAGGTAATGTAAATAAATCATGCGGCCGAATATTAAGACAAGTTTAAATTAAGCCATTTTCAAAGTGTTGGTAATTTTTTATAGTTATAAGCTAAATAAATTCACGCTTGTCACCAAGACACAAGGACAAAAAACACACATTTTCGTCGCTAGGTCATTTCGAGTTGCGTGCGCTCACTGTCTTATAATAATCGACTTTAACTTTACCGGCATATTTCCTCATTTTCTCCTTCGTAAGCCGGATATTTGGCATATACATATGTACATACTTTATTTATATACTACCAGCCCGCTCCCGCTTCGCATGGATATAAAATATATAGCCTATGTCTTTAATGGATGTTATTATATATATAAACCTTTCTCTTCAATCACTCTATTTAAAAAAAAAACGCATCAAAATCCGTTGCGTAGTTATAAAGATTTAAGCATACATAGGGATATAGGGACAGAGAAAGCGACTCTGTTTTATACTATGTAGTGATAGTGATGTATTAACTTGTTTGTACACTGATCATTATTAAGAAAATAGAATCCTTGATTAATTCGGCAACTTACGAAACGTATTGGTTATCACTTTAAACATTTACGCATTCAACAATCCTATGCCAATTGTATTAAATTCTATATGTAAATATGAATGTGAAAAATTCAAAACCCTAAAGGAGGTTCAAAGTTTTTGTAAATTAAATATATATAAATTCTGTGATTTCGGCAGGTATAACAGGAAAATGTTATGTGACGAAAACGAAACCGCGGGGTGGAGCTTGATAATAAATAAGATAATTAAGAATAAATATCTAAATAATGCCGTGGGGTACCGGCTAAGAACAGTACCCCCCCATCTCTTCCCGTGAGTGCCGTAAGAGGCGGCAAAGGGATCGCGTACTAGAAGGTGGGCAGCAGCACCTCCTGAGGATCTAAACTCATTCACCGCCCGCCTGCCAAGCGTTGCGAGTATTGGCAAATCCCCCCCCCCCCCCCCCCTATGAATGGGGGACGCAAATGTCCAGCAGTGGACGTCCTATGGCTGAGATGATAATGATTATGATGATCTAAATAATATTTAACATTAAACTAAGCAGCACTACCGATTAAATGGTTTTATCATTAATGTATCCATGATGCTTTATAATTACTTATTTTACTTGTAAATATCTAATATTTTGCATCATAAATTTATTCTTATTGGAATCGCTCAAGGAAAATAACATCAAATTTGCGATTTTAATATTTTTATTAAAAAACTTGGCGCTTATTTTAAGCGTGCGTGTAAGCGTGTAAGCGTTTTTACACATAATTATACAGACACGTTTCCTTCGTAAAAAAACAAAGCTCGAAACTAGCACCTACCCGTGCAAATAGCCCTTCAGTCTTACCTACCTGCGCCGTACCTAAATGCATAATATTGCGTAAAAATATTTTATCTTAATATATGTATATTGGACTGTCAGTATCTTCAGGATTAAAAGTCATGCAATCGAAAATCAGAACAAAAAAGGAGATAAAATCTTTTTTTTGATGGCGGCAGAGGAAATAATGAAGCATAAAATAACCGTTTTATTGCATTATCAACAATGAGCATGAATAACAATTTTACAAGCATAATCATGCTGTAAAATTTTTATTAACCGCTTATTGGTCAGCATTTTAAGGTCTCATTATATTTTTAATTAGGTGCTATATAAATATAATTCTTATTCTCTAGACACTAGGATTCCTCATTGTTTCACCATTTCCGTCTGCACTAACGTTAAACCATGGCTATATTCATAATGTAACACCAGGAGAGATAGTAGACAAACCCTTGCCTAATCTCAATAAATAAATTATTCAAAAGTCACTTATTAAATTTATATTGGGTTTTTTGTAATAGTGACTAAACAATAGCAACCGCTCAGCTACATGCAGTCAACTTCAGTTACAGAAACTTAAAATGTGGATACCTACTATATTTAGTTTGCTTATTTCATACACAAAAAATGATAAAAAAGTAAAATATTTTAATATGAAAGAAGCGTTGCTATTGAAATAACGTCAAATTAAAACAAAACGTACGCACTGATGCGTACAAATGTACGCATCGGTGCATACCGGTTACATGTACCGATGTATATATTTACATTTTAATATAATATAAAAGTCGTAATAAAGGAAATAATAAACTAAAAAGTATAAGTTCTACAGTCGCTAACTCCGAATTTAACACGAAAGGTAGCTTTTTTATGAGTTCCACTATATATAAAGAGTTGCGTTAGGTGCAGTAAGTTCCCCTCCGGTGAAGCTGTAAATGCCGGTAGAGGCAAACAGCATTAGTTCGTTAGCAACAAAAATAAATAAAAAAATGCAGTGAGTTTGAAAAATATGATTGAAATTCGGAATATAGGAAATACATAGATTATAATATATTTTTTTATACGCACTCAGACCCCCGCACTAGAATTCCCAGTGTCGCGGGAGGCATGGACACGCACAATCACAGCACACAATTGAGGTGACTTGCGCATTGTAAAGCAAAAGCTTTTGCGTTGACATGAAGTACTACATTTTCGCCTATTGTATGTATGTATGTATGTCATTAAGTCTTATACCGTCGTCACGCTTGAGATCATTCAGTGCATTAATGGCTGCAATATTGGCGACAGTAAACGCACGCTGTACGATAACGTTAATGTTAGCGTGTCAGGCAATGATGTTTTGTTTTACTAAAGATGACCTATATTCATACTGCGCGGTGCTCAGATTTTGTTCCTTTACGACATAAACATGCTTACTGCGTTTAGACTTGCGCTTGAAATACGCGTCGTAATGAAAATTACTACAATTGGCTTAATTTTGCCGCCTCAGTTTCCGCGCGCTTGTGCGAAATCTACCTCATATAAACATATAATATCATTGGGTGCACCTGTAAACAGATGAGAGACCTTATATGGGAAGGTCATGAGTATAATAGACGAGCTAATAGGTATAATATCATTGGAGTCAGGTAATGCAACTGAAAATTAAGAAATGGTTTAATTGTATTTATATGTTTGTGATGTAACTGTCAAGTCAGCAGCCAGTGGCATAACGGCACGCACCAGTCTGGTTGATACGGATCGCCAAAACATACTATTTGTGCAATTAATGAAACAAAATCGAGGCAAAAAAAGCTATTCAAGGCAAAATGAATAATTATCCAATAAACCAATCATAGTGAGTCTTATCAGTTTAGCAGATTTTCATGATTGATAGTTCTAGACTTTTACTATTATTTCACTAGCCCTAGTTAGTGAAATAAAAGCGACGATTATGAAGCGATGATAGCTCAGCGGTGGGAGCGTCGGCTGTTAAGCTGACGGACGCTGGTTAGATTCCCACCAACGGCTTGGGCTTCCGAGAAAGAAAACACCGTTATCAAATTCCCAGCATGCTGGTAGGTCCTTTCGAATACCCGCATGGCTATCTACCACCCTCAAGTTACAAAAACTGTCACCAAACACATAGTGTGTTCAGGCAGAGCACTCCTTGAGAGCCAGTGAGCATTCTAGGTCTAGCGTGATAACATCTTCGACCACATCGTCACTGACCGTTCAAGTGAGATAGTGGTCAAACGCTAGATTTATGCAGAATAAAAAAATAAAAAACAGCACATACTTAAACATAGTAGTAGTGACAGACAATTCAAATAGGAGTCAGGTAAAGGAAGCTCCTGGCTTAAAGTAACTTATTTGTATTATATTTATATTCCATTTTAAACTCTTGTAATAAAGTGTCCAAATGTAGAGCGATCTGATATCTATATATAATATGTGTGTAATATGATACCTAGGATGATCATTGGTAGCTGTAATAAGGTTCCCTGTGTCACAGCTATCACGATACCTGCCTCTGAGCAAAAGCAAGGTACTACAAAGGTATTAGTTGCACTTCTTGCTGAATATAATTAAAATGAATTTAAATAAATAAATACATATATAACTTTTGGCGAAAAGAAAAAAAATGCGAAAGTTTGTGTGTATATGTGTAAGGGTGTATGTTTGTTACCTGTTCACGCTCAAACGGCTACATCGATTTCGATGAAATTTGGTATGGAGTTAGCTTATACCTATTAACACATATGCTTATTTTCATTATCACCACTTTTCATCACCATGCGTGTACAATCGCGGGGCGCAGCTAGTAACATTATCAGCATTTATAACCTGAACAAATATCACCCCTCCAAAATTTCGTGCTGGATATACTACAAGTAGTAGAAATCTTTAATACCAAGGCCTGTTTCATAATATGGAAATGTAGTAAATTAACAAATGTCGACTTTCATAAAACGACAAATCGTTTTATGTAACTGTCGACATTTGTTAATTTTAGGCTCTAGAGTTAGTGATATGTGATTGAGAGCATAGCGTCGTTTGCGTATGTACCTTTACCAGCAATTATAATTTTCGTTCATATGCCATATCTATGCTATAATATTATAAAGAGAAAAGATTAAATTGTTTTTATGTTTGCATTGAATAGGCTCCAAAACTACTGAAGCGATTTACAAAATTCTTTCACTGTTGGGAAACTACACTATCCCCGGTAGATATAGGCTATATTATATTTTCTAAAAAGATTAAGGATTCTTATAATAATAAATTTTGGAAGCTGTAGCGGACTCTTAGTCGCTAATAAAATCCTATCTCTATTAACAGAAAAATGACGACAGCGAGTGTGCTGGTGACAGTAAGTACCAGTTGGAGCGTCACGGGAGACAAGATCGATAAGGAGGGATGCCTTACCAAAGCTTCCAAGAACTATGCTTCTGAAGCCGCTCAAGAAATCAGGGAAACTCCTGCGATCAGGGAACAAGCGTTACTTATCATGAGGGAGTGGATTCAGCAGAATAGTGACATAAAGAACATACGGCAAGGTAAGCCCTTAGCGATTTTATAATATCAGAAAACGTTTCTTGTTTCGAGTTTCGATTCTTAGATTTCTATGTTTGATGCATTCGATTTTTTCCACCCTGCACCACATAACTGATCTATCAAAGACCAGACAATGACCATATTACTTCAATAGAAAGTAATAGCATAGCTAAAAGGAAGGTGTCTCGTACTCTTTAGTTCAGGCCAAGCTCACTACTAGCTACGCTTACTTTGAAAAATTGTCACTCTGTCAATTGTGTGTTGAACACAGAATGTGTTCAAGCAGCTGTACTTAGGAGTCAGTAAACGTTCTGGGTCTAAAGCAATTCCACCTTCGAGATTCAATCGATTAATTCCGTCGTGGCTAGTTAGCCGATAAAATAAAAATCGGTAATTACCGACAATATCAACAAAATATACCTGAATCTCAATCTGAAGTTAAGTGTGAGGCATTATGGCCAAATATCTATAAATTTACTGATTTTTCTGACTTTTGATCCCAGGTCTCTGAGTTCGAATCCCAGCAGGGGTAAAAATGTATGTGATGAGCATGTATTTTTCTTCCGGGTCTCGGATGTT
Source organism: Apeira syringaria (assembly GCA_934044485.1). NCBI lineage: Eukaryota > Metazoa > Arthropoda > Insecta > Lepidoptera > Geometridae > Apeira > Apeira syringaria. The sequence goes on along the minus strand of OW203655.1, from coordinate 5,454,263 downwards.
TGTTGTGATGTTATTGTGTGTGTCCATCCAAACGACACAGGAAATCCTATTAGAGCGTGAGGAGTGGGTATAGGGAGGCTGAATAATGGCGACAATGAAAGTTATGATCAAAGCAAAATTGGAAAATTATGCAACTGAATAAACATAAGTTAAGTTTAAGTTAAAATATGATAAATGTTTAGGACGCCCTATAATATACCTAACCCTATACCTCACACAAGGTGGACAGATGACCTGGCTAAGACCGCAGATAAGGGATGGATGCTTCTATCCGGTCCCTATGGGGAAATCAATGGGGAAGGTGTATGTGAACGTCCTATAGCTGAGATGATAACAATAAAATGTGTAGAAATCCTAGCAGCCAGATCCAGGATTTACAATTGACAAAAGCGCAAAGCATGACATTGTTAAACACTTTAGAAATGATTGTTACGACCTCAGATAAAATAAGCAAGCGGAGGCTGTATACTCAAAAGTAGTTAGTTTTGTATTGCGCTAATTCTACGTGACTTAATTGTGACAGAAATAGATTTCGATATCATTAATGATTAAAAATTAGCAAAGCGTGACAATTTCAACTTTAACCAAAATGGTTACCCGCGTTTCGCGCATTCGCAAGATTTATGTGCAAATTTACAATAAAATTAAATATTTAATTAAAATATTTTGACATACTCTTGCAGCAAAAATGTAATTGGGATGGTCAAAATAACTCACTCTTGGTCCTCCCACGGTAGCAGAATCCTGAAATTTTGGCGACGCTTGTTAAGATCGATGAACTTCTTGTTGTAGTTCGCCCCATACTAATTAATTACAAAGAATACCTACATAGCACCATCTTTAAAAAATAATTACCTGCAAGGGATAATTGCCAGCAATAATAACCCCCGCACAGGGAATCCTAGCGCGGGGGTCTGTGTGATAAAGAAATAATTAAATTTATAAAGACAAATATAAAATTGTAACTATTAAATTTAAATAAATATTATACTTATGATACTTTTGTTTCAGATGATGCTTTTATACTACGATTTCTAAGACAAAAAAAATACAGCATTCCTATGGCACAGCAGACTCTGTTGAAATACCTTAGTCTTCGGAAGTACTATCCGGATATCTTCAGGAATCTGGACTGTGAAGACGCTAAATTACAAGACATTATTAATAGCGGGTAAGTAATTATAATTATTCCGGATATCCTTACGTAGACAACAAGTTATCACTTAAATACATTGTAAGTAATTGATGCATGAGCAATACTACAATAGTGTTGTAAAAGCGAAGTTTACGAAATTTTGCGCCTCACTTTGATTATATATCGATTGCCATTGAAGAATAGTTTAGATCATAACGTTTTTTATCAGATAGGTTTCATGGTCATACTATAATCTACTAAATTATGTTTGTAACCTATGATTGACCTTCTACAATTATAATCATGTGGTAGACACTAGCATGGCAAAGAGATACGCCTGCGTAAATTGGAAAGTTAATATAAAATTATTTGTTTTCTTATACTCGCACGATTTTGTGCATTCGCGGTTATAATCATTCCCGATTAACCAGTTACATGATGCGCTCTTAACACGGTCAGGTGAGCGTTAGGAGCATTTAATGAGCGTTTCCTTGCCTTGGAGAGCCCGTATCGGTTCTGCTAGCTTACTCTTGAACTCAGTTTCAATGTCAATTGCAAATTCGTTCCAATCTCATTCAACGTCAAACCTGTGGACGGTTTGAAACTCCGACATCTAGACTATTATGTTGTGAGACTGCCGACTCTACTGCTGACTGCCTATATTATGAGTGTTGTGAATCATGGTTCATGGCTAATCCTGCTATATCAGAGAGAAAGGTTCAGTGTCCCAGTATAAGTTATGTATTGTAATCAGGTTAGCATGAAGATTCGTTAGCTCACTGCAGTTTTTTGTATTTTTTTCATTTGAATCTTTGTACTTGAACAGACACGTTTTAATTACTAAAACCATTAATTATAAATGACTGCTGCCCTAGACATTTGTAAACTTTTCCTTATTCAGGGCACACCTGAGTTCTTCAGTGCTTGTAGCTCGTATCCGCCCCCGTATTTTCCAAAACGATGACAAATTTCGCATTCCGACCTTTTTTTTCCATCATTATTTATATGTAGCATTTGGTTACGCTCACGACTTGCCATGTCCAAGATATCCAACTTCTCTGTTTTGGTTGATTGGTGCAAACTCGTCAAATTTCACCCTTTAGAAACGTTTGAGACCGTCCGGATCTTTATACAATTTGGCACAGAGATACATTATAGAATATAGCACATTTTCTATCTCAATAAATATACTGTTCCCATGGGATAACTAAGTTAATTGTAAAACTGTAGGTGATGGAATCCCCGGGTGGATTTGGTTGTAGTTATAGCGGGTTATTCCTGAGAGCTCTAATTGAGTGAGTGTTCGTTTATTAACGTTTAAATGCCTAAATGTTACGAGCAATCAAATTAACGTCTACGATTTTCTTCGAGAAGAGATTTCAAAGTTTGTAATACCGAGAAAAGTCGCTACTTAACCTATTTTTAGTTGGAATAGTTCATTTTAGATTTTTAATTTTGTTTTTATATATTACAACCTTATTACAACCATTACGTCCTCGAGTTACAGAAATTGTTCCTTCTTCCCAATTCCATTAACTCATGGCCAGGAGGATACGGCAATACATGGGTACATCGCCATATCTAGTTGACATTCCACCTTCGAATAAGCGCTTCGCTGCCACATTCATAAGGGCAGCTGGGTTAACCCATAAACAGAATATGGGTTTGTTCACGAGTGAATAGAACACGTCGTTGGCGGGTGTGATACATCGTAGACCATCATTACTTAACATCCAGTGAGAAATTGTCTGCGTACCAAATATAAAAATAAGTAAGAGTATCACGTTTTTAAGTACGTTATGTGTTTCTCTTTTCTTATCTCATAGCGAGATCTAGATCATCTAGATCTCGATACGGTTAAGTTTCATTGAAGTCTCCGGCTGGTTTATAAGTCGATCGTACGCTTTTTGCGCTTTATATTGGAAATGCGCATATTTTATCGCAGCCCTGGCCTTTTTCTGCTAGAACACACTGATTTTGTTATGTAATGAATGTTTTCTACATTCACGCAATAATTAAAAAAGATGTAATATGTTTGTTTAACCTCGAAGTTTCGATCAAGTTTTGGCGGGCGTGGTTGTGAGTGGGTATAATTTAACTTAAATTATAATATCCGCTAAAACAGCAGATAGCGTGTGAGTGAGTAATATAAAACCCACAATTAAATGTGTGTACACTTAATTTGAGGAAGTATAAATTTGCATATTTTTGTCAGACATAAAAAAGGACAGAAATTCCTTTTTCGAACTTATTCACCTGAAAAAGACAATCCTGCTGTTTATCTTCAAGACGTTAGTATAAATTGTTGTATTTTCTAAGAATACAATAACTATATAACTAACATCTTGGCCAACATGTTTAGTCACTATTGTTTCTTTTTGATCTGTCTCAATAACGGTGAAACACACAAACACCAATTTGGAAAAGTGATTATCGTGTAGACTTTTAGGAATATCTTAACAAATATAATATAAACAGGCCAAAGACAGGTGTGGAGCTCGTACTACTAATTATATACTGAATAAGAATCCTGTCCTTTTTAACAGATACCTATACCATCAAAATTAAGCTTGTGATATTTTGTGTAGGTACGTAGCACAGTAGTATGGCAACTCGGAAGTGTATATTATTATGTAACATGAGAAAGTTAGGTCAGTGCAGTATCGAGTCGAATTATCTCTGAGTTACAAAAGTCATGGTCAAGCGTAACAGGTTACCCTCAGGTGAACGTAGTAATTCTTGGCTAAGCATATACTAAAAAAAACTATACAGCTGTATATCCTTATGCTATTCACTTCAGGAGACGAAGGCCTGGATCTGAGAGAGGCGCCATATCGCCGTGCTGCATACAATGTTTTTCAACACATTATAAAATAAATATAATTTAATATGATGATGATGAATATGCAACCCGTATTTTTTAGAGAGTATATGGACTTGAAAACCATTACTATATTTTAGACAATATAATACTTTACAGATATCTAGAAAATACACACATGCAATGAAATGAAGGTATAAGTTTTGTCAAGTTGAGGGTGGTAGGTAGTCAAGCTATAAGGAAGAAATCTTCTCGCTATACTAGTCAGGGGTCGGCACCACATGTTTTTCTCCTCAATTTTCTCTTCTATCATTAGTCATCTCAGTGCTCACACTTTTCATAAACATATCATTCTTTACGAAGGCTATATGGGAAAAACTAGACGATCCACCGAAGTCGCAAAACGATGTTTGGTTTTGTTTCTGTGAGTGTGACTGATATTCAATGCGGTACTCTCTCCAATTTTTCCCGCCATTTTCCCAGTCTGTTCTGGACCTCGGTTGGCAGTGAGAGCTTTTTTCCATCTTGATCGTTTGATCAAGATGGAGAAAAGCTCTCACAAAAAGCCCGTAGTGGGGTGCGATCCGACTTTCGTATGATTGATGATCATTACTCTCAAGTTACCATCAGTGTAGGTAGCGTAGAGCCATTCCACAAGTACTATACTGCTGTAAGTATTGCAATACGCCAAATGTGAAAGTTAACCTAAAATGCTATGACGATCATATAAATAACTACAAACCATTGTTTACACTATTAATAATACACATATCTGTGTTTTAGAAAGTTCCCACGCGTCCTTGAATTCTGTGAATGAAGTTGGTCTCAATCTCAAGAGCCGTAAACGTCTGTTACGTAACGCCCCAACGTCCTCAGTGATATAATTTCGTTAACATTTGTGTTTCATAACAATAATTTCCTAATTCTAAGGTACGTGGCAGTTTCACCGGTCCGCGACGGCAAGGGTCGACGGGTCATCATCTACAATATGGGTAAGACTTTACGTTATGTCATCTATTTGCAATGGAATCACAAATTATACACATGCGAGTCAGTATATCAATTATGGTCCGCTGTTGTTATTGACAGCACATCGACGTAACACTATTTCATAAATTAATGACAGGCTGAAGTCATTCGGCTCTGCACCACCCGAATGCTCTGCACAGCTTCCACTACCGTGCATGTACGGGCAGTTTCCACTACCATGGTAGTGGAGAACTACACAACTGACACGACCGACTCTCCCTTCCAACCACGTGGCCACTTATTGGACGATCCTGGCGACCACATCAGATTCGCTTCATTGACAGAGAGTTGGCCTGTTGACGGCTGGTACACCCAAGGTCACCCAGAGCAAAGCAACCTGGTTAGATTATATTCAAATCAGTCATCGAGCAAACATCATTCATCCTAAGACCATTTATTGGATGACTTTAAAAAACAAGATTCGCGGCTCTTATTAGATCAAGTCATATCAATAAGCCTAACCCAGTTCATACAGCTCAACACTGTGTCGAGGCATTCTCTGGTGGTAGAATTTGTTCCATTATTATTTAGTATGCTTGTTTATTTATTGTAGCCTGTCTCGTCGCACACAACAGCTACTAAAACACACCAAATCCACTTACCACAAAATATATACAATACTAGCGCCCCGTCCCTGCTTTCCAGGGGTGTCATTTAAAAAAAAGTTAAACACAAAAAAATGATGTTATCCTTCACTAATTAAAAGCTATTGTACAGTGTCACGAGTGTCAAGCTGATAAGCACCGCAACAAAGTGCTATGTTTGTTATTTTTGGTAACCATGGGTACGCGACAGGGAAATCTCATTGTCTATGGGCATAGAATAAGGGCATCATCTATCTACGTCTAAGGGTCATCCACAAATTACATAGTTTCGATAGTCACACCTATTCTATAGCTTTCGCACTTTTTAACAACCCCTGGCCCCACGTTAATATGCCAATAGGCACTAGTGTGATTAGCCGAATTAATATTATGTGCACAGTATCATCTTCTGTCTCACTCAAATAATGAGCAACATGCAGAAGGTTTCACGGTCCTGGATCAATAAGGTTGATAAAACTGTAAACTTAGTAGGAAGCTATTTTACAAAAATAATAACATATTCTCGGTATTGTATAAAGATAATTTGATTAAAATTAAATTAAATTGGTTATATGAAAAACGGTGACAAGTATGTAAAGATCGGCATCTTTGAGGTTTTTATTATATTTAACTTTAAAATACATATTTAACACTTAAATTAATATTATAACTAAAACATGAAAATAACTAATATTAAACATAATTTAAAACTCCAACTATGGAAGGTAAACGTCCCCAGAAAGCTGGTAATTAATTTTAATTTAAGCATATCATTTGACATACTGACTAGGTGGACAGACGACCTGATTAAGATCGCAGGCAAGGGCTGGATGCGGGCCGCTTCCAACCGGTCCTTGTGGAAATCAATGGGGGAGGCCTTTGTCCAGCAGTGGATGTCTTATGGCTGAGATGATGATGATGATGATGATGATGATTTGACATACTTCAAATCAAATCTAATCACTTTTATTAACATAGTACACAATAACTTAGTTGGTCACAAAAAAGGTTAAGCCTCATTACCTCATTTATTTACACCTTAGACGCTCTGAATGAGGAAAATCTTGCTATAGAACAGTTTTACTCAAAGTGAGCGATATAAGGTGCTGGAGGTCTAATGGGGGGTGTTAAGGGGCCCTGTATATATTATATAGGTATATATCACCCATTATAACTAATCGTAATGCGACATAGTCGCAATTTCGTCGCACGTCGCGTTTTATTTCCACTTTCATAGTGCGTAGAGCTAACGTGGAATTCATTGCCTAAATCTGTGTTTTCGCACACATAATTCATATTATGTGTGCGAAATCATATCATTTAGGCAAGCGTGTTTTATCGTTGACCGCATCATCACGCAACATCAGGCGAGTGAGATCAAAAGGATGCCTATTCTCAATAAAAAAAGGTAATTACTTAAAGTAACGTAACGTCATTATGTTTTTTAAGATGTGGCCAAGTAAAAATAAATAGACGGCGATGACACATAATTGATTTTTAAAGTGGGCGGTACACATAATAAGTTTGATATCCTCTGGTATATAATAATAAAATGCACTTTTTAATGCGTATGTTCATCCAACGGTTCATCCAACTTGATTAGCGTATTATTATTCTTTAAACAATAATTACTATATGTTCTGTTTTGTTAATTTTATTGTATTTTAAATGCTAACGAATTAGCGAATGCTTATTACAAATATTATTGAAATGCTAAAGTATGGACATCTAGAGAATGTGTTTGACAGCCGTGCTGGTGAAGTGGACTTTTGAATACACAGTAAAGAAGTAATGTATAATAACCATAAAATTTGTGCCTATATTACTCTGAACGATAAGGTAGGGGAGATTTATTAAAATGTAATGTCAAACACATTTTCTCAGTAGTCACACTATACATAATGTTTTGTTAAATACATATTATGATGCTTGACATTGAGGCGTGATTGTATTAAAATAGATTAAGAATATCCAAGGCTGTTGCGAACTCAAACTTTATGATCGTTGCGAAATAAAAATTAACTTAAATTTTTGGCTGTACTTTTATATTATTACTATAACTTCGTATATTATATAGTTCATTGTTTAAGTGGTGCCTCTAAGTCTAGGTCTGCGGCACATTCACGGTCCAGCTGTACATTGGTACTCCCACCATGTCGCGAATGATACAAACCTAAGAAATAATTCCTTAAAATTGTGATTCAATGTTGCCCTATAATGGTTTCTAGCCATTACATTCCCCTTGGAACTGAAACGTGGTCTTTGAATATGGGCCTTGTGAGCAGGCTCCAAACCGCAAAACGAGATATAGAGAAGGTTATGCTCGGGGTTTATATGTAAAAAAAAAACAGTCGGTACCATGAGCACAATATTTTGATAGTTACGTTTGAGCTATCATGGTACCGACTTCAACAAGTTCTATCACACTTTTGAGTATGTTGCAGTCGGTTTCATTTTATTGGCAATAATTTTTGTTCAGTTAAAATCATAATCATGTAAAACCAAGTGCTTCTTATCGTGCTCCAACGAACGTTAATTATTATGTTAATTGTTTTCTTTCGCGTGAACTCTACCGCTGCGTTCCATCATCTAGATGAAACTAGTATATCAAATTTAAATACCTACTGGAGAAATAGACTTTTTTAAGTAGACGCTTAATCCGCAGTACAAATAACGCCAAATGGTGATCGCTAACGGCACAAAAACACGCTGTTTTAAGTACCTGTCAGCTACAGATTACTTAGGAGTTATTTGTTTTTTGCAGTCTCCACACATATTATATCCGCATTGACTAATACATTTTTTATTGCGTATTCATGGAAATGTTTATTTTTTCCGCCTTAGTAATGATAAAAAAGCGTCTGTACTATTATTGGCGAAGACCAGTCAGTAGTATTCCTATCAAAGATTTGTAAAGAGGTTCATTGACATTTTACTGATTGGATTTAAACATTTATGTTAATATATAATAAGCCTAACGGTATCTGGAGCCAAACCATTGAATACGGTAATTATAAAATCAAAGTTCAATTAATAATGCAAAGGCTTACCATATAGCTAGAATATATATCAAATAAAAATATAATTATAATATTTTTAATAATTCGCTGCCTGGAACGAAATATCTCGTCGACAAAGGATATCCACGAAATATTTAGTTTCACTGTGCGTAATTCGGATCACCGTTTTTATTTGTAGTTTGTTGTGGTAACATAATTGTTACATTATCTTTCTAGATTTTTAAGCTATAATTGGTAACTTTCTACTAATTTATGCACAGTTTTTTGTTAAAGCGAAAGTTCGACTTCTATATGATCTTGAATCTACGACTACAGAATATCGTCCATGTCACTTTGCTGACTAAGCTTCAGGTCCCAAACTATACAGAGCCTGTACTATGGTAACCTGATGACTGATATACATACTTATATACAAATACACATCCAGACACAGGTCAAGCATACATGTTCATACACACAAATGTTTGACCTGACCGGGAATCAAACCGAAGTTTTCCTTTGAACGTAAGATAATAAACCAAAGAATGACTTTACGGTAGCTACTTTCGATCCTTGAATTGTGTCCATTCGCAGGATCCGAGGACCTACTTGATATACTCAATGTGTATGTCATTTATTGATTACATTTTATTTTATTTATTATTATGATACAATAACTACCTAACAGGCGCTAACTAGGTACCTCAGTAAATGGGTTAAAAAAAAATAAAAAAAAAGTTATCTATGCTTCGCTCGCTGTGTCAGAGCCAGACTAGCGTCAAAATCAGCACCACATGTTTTTACGACCAATATCCCGGGATATAGGGCGTAAAAAATACTGCTGCTGACGACGCATGGCACGCTTACAGTCGGGGGCGGATAGCGGAAGTGCACCCAATACCACCATTTGTTCACTCAATTGCGAAATACCTCGCAACTGTGTTGCAGTTCTGCAGATTCTCAATCCGGTGGGCAGCACCTAGCCAAACACTAAAACTTAACTTAGCACTAAGCGGATTCAATAACTATACCTTAACCGAAACCTAAAGCCTGTGCGTATATTTTCTGGCCTGCCTGTATAGATGTAATAACAATGATGAAATTAAATTGCCTTTTACACATTTTTTTACTTCTATTTTCAAAGTTTAGTTACATTTTGTAATGCATTGATTTGAAAGAAAAGTATTTCGACTCTATATTTATTCTCTATCAAGGTGAACGTAGTAATATCACGCCACGATAAAGTAGCGAGTGGATATCATTTTTAAGTGGTTGTCTGTGATTACACTCTTCATACTAAGAGGTCTTTACAATTACAACAATCTATAATAGTTACGTGCGTTATTAAAATAAAAGTTTTGTTATTTAAATATATTATGTGTCACTTCAGGACCATTAATCGATACAGTTTAATGACGTTTATCAACAGGTAAATTCAACGCGAGTAAATACGGGTGCTGGGATATGTGTCGAGCTCACGTTCTTATTTACGAGAGCTTGATGTGTGACCCTCTGGACCAGCTGTGCGGGTTTACTCACGTCGGCGACGGAACTGGCGTCACTACAGGACACATTACGACCTGGAATCCTACCGACTTCGCCAGACTTCTGAAATGGGGAGAGGTAAAAACCTGCTCACATGTTGATTTCTTTAAATAAAATGATATTATAATTATGTTTATTTAAATACACAAACAATGCATGTCTAGCTGTTGAAGCTGGCTGTTTGGCAATTGATTAACGTTGACGATGATAATGAAAAAATAAATCTTTATAATTAAACGAATGTATAAATAAACTACGAAAAGACACTTTACTTTTGCTGAGTTTGGGAAATGATCTATATCTATCAAATTTTGAAGCATTCGGCTCAGCCATAGAATGTCCTCTGCTGGACATATGCCTCCCCCATATAGGGGGATTTGCCGATACTCACCACGCTTGGCAGGCAGGTTGGCCAGCGCAGTATGATTTGTGATCCTCAGAAGGCGCTGCTGCCCACTTTCTGGTACGTGATCCCTTAGTCGACTCTTACGGCACCCACGGGAAGACATGGGGGAGTACTATTCTAGGGTATTTGAAGCATTAATGAGTTTCAAGTACTTCAGTTCGAAACAAAATCAAGATTTTCGATATTCTATTGCTGTAATTCACTTCAGGCATCGACGCACTTGCGCCAACCAAACTGATACTCATATAATACTATCACTAAATTTCTATCAGTTTGGAACAGATTTGCACACTCGCCATAATTGTTATTGTACTAGTTGTGTACTTTAAGACAATAGTAACTAACTTTCCAGAGGAAATCACGAGGACCAAAGAACTTACTCACCTCGCCAACAAAAAAGTCTGGCTATTTATCGAGGTAGTGCTGCCAGCTTTTTGGGAACTTTACATGCACACTGTAATTCATGTGCTGTTTTTAATTATTCAGTTTAATATATTAGCCTTTTTTATATCCTACTAATATTGAGAAAGTTTGTGTGTATGTTTGTTACTTCTTCACGCTCAAACGGCTACACCGATTTCGATGAAATTTGGTATGGAGATAGTTTAAACTCTGGATTAACACATAAGCTACTTTTATACGGGAAAAAGTATAGTTCCCGTGGGATAGTTTACGTAGTAGGAAAACCGTAACCCACGCGGGTGAAACCGCGGGGCGCTTCTAGTACTTGTATATATTTACTTGTCATAAATTGTATATTAGTTTTATCTTTTACATTTAGTGGTTGGATATATATTGTGGTGCGCTGAAATAATGAGTGCGCGTGTCTAATAAAATCCCCACTAATCATCTGTCGATAATTTTTGCTATATTTTTTTAAAATAATGAGTAGGTATTGTTTGATCGCTTGAAAAACGCATCGAACGTTTTTATGGCATCCCATCCCATTTAAATTTGATTTCATTTTCTTGTGTGTTTTTTTAAATCTGTTCATACATGTTCGAGCTATGAGACAACAAACTACTCAGCTGTAGAATGTTTATTAATATTTTCATTCTGTTAAAGAGAAACTCGAAAATTAATTTTCCATATGGGACCATTATATCCTTCAACTTCAAGAGCGGTATTTTTTTTCAACAATTGAAAGCTACGCACAATGGTTTTGTTAATTTAAATTTAACAACTAAAATAAACTTAATCACAATCAGCCTATTACATTCCCACTGCAGTGACACCACAGAATGCTACATATAATCTCTCTGGCCAGTACGGGTTGGCAGATAGGTAGGTTATTGTCAGCCCCAAAATCGGAGTTTCCTAACCGCTTAAGGGCTTCCAACACGGCTACATAACCATTATCCTAAAATAACAACCAGAACCGACAATGCGACACGGAAGCACTAGGCAGAATATCGGACTAGCACCCATCTAAATTATGACGGAGCAGTACATTGCTTAACCTGATTGGTCTAGCAAAATGGATGAACCGTATGAGTACAGTATGAGAACATCGGTCACGGAAGCAAAATAGATGAAAGACTTAATAAGCCTGATTAGTCATTTGATTTGTTCAATATCTATGTAGGTAAATATATTTGTACATAGTAATAAGTAAGAATGTAACATAATTATTGTATGTACTATTATTATTGTATGTATGTACATAGTAGTATATTATGCCTACTTCATATAAAAATTTAAGTTTATAATGGTAAGTGCAATAAATAATTATTGTATTGAATTGTTTTGTGCCTCCGTGCCGTGGCGGTACCGGCCTATAGAATAGTACTCCCCCATCTCTTCTAGCGGGTGCCGTAAGAGTCGACTAATGGACCACGTACCAGAAGGTGGGCAGCAGCGCCTTCTGAGGATTGAAAATCATACTGCGCTCGCCAACCCGCCTGCCAAGCGTGGCGAGTATTGGCAAATCCCCCCTATATGGGGGAGGCATATGTACAGCACTGGATGCCCCATGGCTGAGAGAGAGATTGTTTTGTAAGTACACACGCTTGGGGAAGATGACATAAAAGCGACTGCAGGGTAAACATGGAGAAAGATAGGATTAAGTAGAAAGGAATGGATGAGGCCTTTGCCAAAATTGGGCAAAGAGTCAACCAATACCGACACACCTGAGTCAAAATTGAATAAAGGCTTTTCTTATTATATGCACACACTTAATAATGAAATGATTTCCAACTTTTTGACCATATCATGAATTCTTTTCTGTGTTCCAGCAATCAATACCCATGAGACACAAGGAGATCCACCTGGTGAATGTTCCAGCAGCCGTGAAATACATCGTTGACTTCGCAATGAGCAAAGTTTCATCGAAGATGTCTGAACGCCTTAATGTAAGTAGCTTAGTGACTCCTTTTGTACATGCAACAGGGGGAAATAAGAACACTTTCAACACTGAAACAAGATGAATTATCTATTTCAGCACTCGGATAAAATCGTATGAATAGGTTTATAACTGACATACTTAATTAAAAAAGACAGTAAGGTGATTTATTTACCATCCCCGAGGCAGAGGCGTAAATTTGTTCGTTTTGAGCTGCGGTACCAACTCATTGATATTGCAAATATACAAAATTGATTTAGTTAGGACTAACTCCTAATCGATAAAAAAATGTATTTGTTGCATAAGGAACTCACATCTATTAATCAAATGTTGAATGGTAATGCCATGTATAAATTTAACAAGCTATGAATTGTGGTAAATACCGTTTGTAAATTATTTATAATAAACCCCCTTGGTGGCATTTCAGATTCACTGCAACCTCAAAACTCTGCACCAGACATTAGACCTTGGGTGTTTGCCTAAAGAGTTCGGTGGGAAAATACAATTCAGCGAAATGATCCAATTCACGAAGAAAATACTCAACGATAAAAGACAGGCGTTATTGGATTTGGACAAGATGGAACTTCTCAGTACTAGAGGGATCATTTCATCTCGGAAACCTACTGGGCTGAAGCCTGGGGAAGGCTCAGTCGAAGGCAGTTTCAGAAAACTAGAAATAGATTAATCGTACTTTTATTGCTTATAATTGATTGTGATATTTGTTTTGTACTGAATGATTTAGTTTCTTATGTAATAATAAGGTTAGGTGTATGTAGATAAATGAATAGACAGTCGGAGGTTGCAATTTCACCTTTATAATTTTACAAACTGATTTTATTTGGTAAATTATGCTACTACGTCTACACTGCAACCAGTGTAGACGCAGATCTAGATGATAGATCCCAATATTATAAGTTTTAAATGAGTTATATACATATTATTTACACCTTAATTACTTTGCAAGACCTCACTACCGCGCTCATACAATTAAGGTAGACGCTCTATGTGTGATATCGATAGGGTTGATGATAGTACAACTTAGAAAACGTATGCAGAATCGGTCTTTATAAATGAGTATACGCAGGATTACGTCAATAGCATTTTCAGCATAAATCAATTACGATAATAACTTCCGATCTTATCTCAAGCGAAGAATCGAAGGCCGCTGTTCTAGAAAGAAGCTTAGCAGACAATAATCTCAACTTAAGTAAGTTCTGAACGTATTTTGTGTTAAAGTTAATATAAAATCTACACCCAAGTAGATATTTACACTAATCTTTCTGGAATACTTATCTTTTGTCTTAAAAAAGCTATAATATAATATGTAAGTATTTTTATTGTCTGCAACCGAGATAGTTAGTTCAATTCTCAATCCACGTCCAAATAGTTTTCATTCGTGCAATTTTCATTTAATTTAGAAACTTTTTAAGAAAAACTTTTTGTATCTGAAAACTGTGGATGAACCGGAAAAAAGGGTACTGAAAGCTCTAGTATGTAGCTCGCTAGTACAAGCAAGGGTAATAGTTTATAGCAAGTAAGGCCTTCATAGTACCCTTGCTTTTTATGCTTAATAGAAATATTGGAAACGGAATAGAAATACTGGGAAGTATTTGAGGCACCGTTGTTCTTATTCCTAAGTAAAACATTTTATTTTATATTGATAACCCTAATGTCATCGTTTTATATATTTTTATGAAACAGTGGCTTTTGATTGTACCGCTATTAAAATGAAGGCTACTTGCCAAAGTCAAAATTATTTATTTGCTTGAACATGGGTGTCATAAGTTTTTATATACCTACTAGCGGACCCGACAGACGTTGTCCTGCATGCCGACAGCAGCGCCATCTGCCGGGCTGATTAGTGAATTGAAACCGTCTAGGGCGCCACCCAAACGCATATAAAAATATTCATTAAAATCGGTCCAGCCGATTAGGAGGAGTTCAGTGACATACACACGTACAGTAGAATTAAATATATTAAAAAGATTAAACATTTATAGAGCTCCACATTCCACCAAACTGGCATGCAAATTAAGCTAAAATGTTATATTTAAACAAATAATTAATATTTAAACAAATGTATAGGACTTCTTCACTATCTCATTCAAATTTCATATTATGTACCTGGATACCACACATTTGGAATGCATCATATTATTATTTAGGACGGCCACCGACCAGGTGGACAGACGACCTGACTAAGATCGCAGGCAAGGGCTGGATGCGGGCCGCTTCCAACAGGTCCTTGTGGAAATCAATGGGGAAGGCCTATGTCCAGCAGTGGACGTCCTATGGCTGAGATGATGATGATGATATTATTATTTGAACAACTCATACAAATTTATCATTTAAATGTATGACAGTATAATACCATTTAGTTACTAGACAATTGTACGATATATATTAGTGGTTGTGTATACCGAACACGACCCAAAGTAATCACATCTTGCATCCTTATGAGAAATAGTTGGCTTAGAATGTACCTGCCCACTTTGAATATTCAAGAAACTCGAACTATTAACATGGAGTGGCAGTACATTATGCAAATTGGTTTATTTGTCAAGGTAAACCCTTGTGATAAAACCGCTTTTATAGTGCTGGTAGAAACCTGAAATAATCGTACTTAAGAAAGATGAACCGGAACTTTTACAATCCAAGAAAAATCTGTGAAATTATGACAAAAACAGTTTTTTGATAAATTTTTTTATTTAAATACGCTTACGATTAAGTTGTGATAAATGCCTTATTTTTCATTGTTTCTTTGAAATCAAAATGTTTTTGATTTTAGGGAAACATGATATCAATTAGAAGACTAAAATTATGTTATGAGCAAATGTGGGTTGTCTTTTTTATGGACAATGTAATATTTTTTTTGTATGCCAACAATGGTGAAATCCGCTGAACTGTTTTTCAATATTTACCATTGTAAATATTAAACGTGATAGCCATACTTTGTACTATAGGTACCATGTTTCTAGAAAAATAAATTATGTATTTCATTACAACTAAGTATTTTCAAGTGCAGCACATTAGTGTGTATATGATAAAACCGCTAGCAGTCTAGTTTTGAGTCTTTGAGGATAATTAAATAAGAATCCTTGTTTCACCGATACTAGCGGTACAATCCAGCGTCACTGAGGATGTCATGAGTATTAGTGGAGGTCAATGATATTATGTTTATATGAGGTAGATGTCGCACAAGCGCGCGGAAACAGAGGCGGCAAAATTAAATCAATTGTAGTAATTTTCATTATGACGCGTATTTCAAGCGCAAGTCTAAACATATAGCTATCCTTTTTTATATTATTGGTGCCGTATTATCTGTCGCAGTAAGCATGTTAATGTCGTAAAGGAACAAAATCTGAGCACCGTGCAGTATGAATATACGTCATCTTTAGTAAAACATCATTGGTTGAGGTGGTTAGTACTTTGTATCGATTACCGCTGTCATATAATGTACGAGAGGTAAAATGAATAGGCTCAGCTGGAATCCTTGTGCCACAGGTACATCAGAATCATAATAAAATTATCAGGCAGACGTGCATTGCCAATTGAAAGTCTCTTAACCAGTAGACCAATTACTTAAGGTTAAGCAATGGGTCTACTATCTCACTTGTTGTTTGTCGTTTGTCGAAAAGTGCGCCTTCTGAATTCAAATTTGGGGATAGTAGGTATCTAAATAAGGCAGTACCTACAAATTCAATTCATGCCCAACCATGAATGTGAAATGCTAGAAGCTGGGAGGGCGTGTAATATGAATGAATGAATGAATGAAATGATTGCCAACACTTACCCCAAGCCTATTAAATATTGCAGAGCACCCGGCTTTGCTCCTGAATGAGAGAAGAGCTGCTGATCCTTTGAGATTATCTCTGGAGAACAAGATGATAAATGTTGGTCATCTTAATGATGACATCATACGCAATAATTGTGATTTGTGCACATAACTGTGTATGCTCTATTCCAATTATTCTACTTTGTGACAGTTTTCACCTCATTATACCTCTACCTAAAGCGTGGTCTCTGACTAAGGGCGTTGTGAGCATGCGTCAATGTCGCACAGCGAGCTATGGAGATGATCGGGTTTTCTCTACACGATCGAATCAAGAATGAGGAGATCCGTAGAAGAAAGTCAAGAACACATAACTGTTACTGACTGGCCGGTGAGGTCGAAAGGTTCTCGAAACCACGGACTGGCAAGCGCATCATACGACGGCCACCGACAAGGTGGACAGACGACCTGACTATGATCACAGGTAAGGGCAGGATGCGGGCCGCTTCCATCCGGTTCTTGTTTAAATCAATAGGGTAGGCCTATGTCCAGCGGTGGACGTCCTATGGCTGAGATAATATATACTTAAGTAAGTACCATTATCTCAGCCATAGGACTTATATGAAACTGTGGGTTTTAGGTACCTATACGTGTCTATAAAAGAAAGTTTGTAAGAAATGGTTTCTTATTAAAAAATAGCGCATATAATGCTCTTAGATCTGTATTTTACATACATTTAAATATAAAATAATGTAATGCTGGCTTAATACTTTATTTTACCATAGTAAATTAAAATAAATATTATTCACCTGACCTCTGTTTTAATACCCATTTTATCAACTCACTACTCACATCGCAAATAGATAAATAAAATTGAGGTGTCTGCATTGTTAAAATAACAGCTTTGAACTCAATTGGTTCATAATTTAAGAACTAAATTTGTGTTTTAGTAGTATCATAAATGCGTCATATTTGTCTGGGCCGGTTTTAATATCGTGCTGATGGCGCCGTGACCGATTTTATCGTGCTGATGGCGCCGTGAGCGATTTTATCGTGCTGATGGCGCCGTGAGCGATTTTATCATGATTCCTAATTTCCTGGAGTCTTCAGGTCACGCGTGAAAGCCTTCTAGGCTTCCGTGGTACATCTTAGACAACGTCATCAGTTAACATCAAGTGAATCAGGCAAACGCAAGCTCAGATTTATATTTAACTATATTTTTTTTAGTGACACAGATAATCGTTAGAGTGCACCTGAAATAGTTATATGTTAAAGAGGCACCTAAAATGTAAGATTACAATTTAGAAAAAAAATGCTGCTCCGTTGTTCATGCGACGCCAATACATACACGTGACATGCTAGGTGGAACTTAAGTTAAATTCGCATAAACAATTGAAGGGCCCAACATTTTTAACAGCTATTTACCTTCGGAATTCTCTGGGGGTGTCACTGACTGTCTAAACTTAGATTCCCGGGGCACCAGATTCATTGCGTCATCCGCCATCTTGAATTTAAGGATCATTGTTTTTTTATTGAATAATAACTCGTTTATTTTCAATTTTACACGAAAATTGTTAGAACAAAAGTTGTTTGAAATGGGGTATAAAAAGTGTGGTACCCCGAGAACTTTAATTTTGACTTTGAGTGATATTTTTGAAAGGGAGAGGCAACCAGGACTTTCTGGAAATGTATGGAGTAGTGCTCCCAGTTTTATTACAGATAACTATAGGAGACTTGGCGATTAGTTACCATCATGCGGCCCATATGCTTGTCACCTATTATAACAGGAAAATCAAAACATGAATCTTCGCCCACTGTTATTCATTATTCTCAGGTCTTTTTATACCCTTAGAAATGAAAATACAATCAGCAGTAATCATACAATATAATATTACATTCTCAATCAACACAACATTTCCCAATCTAATTTATAGTGCGGCCGTTGAGGTGATGCATTCGATAGATCGCGTTAGTTACATAATATTGTGTCAGTCAGGCATTAAAATAGCTATAAAAATATAGTGTAATTTTACATTTAAGCCACAATAATGTTTGAGCTCTCAAAAACATCCAATCGGGCCAGACTATACAATTGTAAAAATATATATATTTATAAAAACTCATAATAGAACACTAATAAAAATGCTGGCAGTCAAATAAATTTCATCCTTTTCATTCTTCAGGTGGTAAAAATATATCTTCAACATAAAAAAATATCAATTTATTTGTTTAATTATCAATAACTTTGGATAAGTGTTCGACCGAAGATCTACTTCGGTTCAGTTAAGGTCGCAGTGACTTGTGACTAGCCCTATCAGTAAACGCAGATAGATTCGATTTTCAATATAACCGATTATGTTTTAATTAGGGTGGTGTTCATGAAAGTTTAAAACGTCCGATTATCAATTTAACCGTCGGTCAAACAGTTTTTACCATACAGTTAACCGAGGGTTAATTGATAATCGGACGTTTAAATTTTGGTCGTCGCGATGGTCTTGTGGAGACTAGAATATCAAGTCTAATCGCGCATATTCAGATATCAAAATGTTATTTTATCTAATCTCATACTGAAATTTAAAAAATCAGAAATAGAACCTGAACGTTAATCTTTATAGACAGTTTATTGAAATAAATTAAAAAAGATGGACCAAGGAGGTTGCAATGCAGTTTTTCTACATTATAGTCTGTGAGCACGGCGCAACACACATGCGCCATCAGCAAATAAATTTTGGCGCTAAGCGTTCACGAATAAATGCAAACATATGCTGTGATTTTACGTAAATTTAATTATCTATTTTATGAGATTAGATTAGCTAACCTACGATGTTTCGACCAAGTTACGTTGTTCGTGGTCACGAGACGAGTTTCATAATTACCGTAGAAATTAAAAATGAAAACAAACGCATAACCAATTGTATAATAGATTATAGTAACGAAATATGTTCGCAACGAATCTTGTTAAAATTTATGAACGAAATCTAAAAAGAGCGATTCGAGTAAGTAACCTACAATTAAGCCTTTTTAAAACTCTGGAATAACTTTGGCATTCTAGGTATCTCTATCGATCTGTCTAGAACATAAGGTAAGCGAATTCCTTAACAATAGTTTGACCAATAACTATACAGTTAAATATAATTACTAATACCACTTAATTTAGACGTTCCATACTCAAAATACGGCTGAAAATGCTGCTTGCTATAATTACGTATTAAAAAACAACTAGAACGAAACAACTTCTCGAAATTCAAGAAACAACGTATTGTTGAATAAATAAGAACGCCATCACTGTAGTGGAAGACAAATATACATTATTAACAATAACTCAAAAAGTAGATACTGTAATATCTTGATAAAAAAATAATCATGAGCATTTAAAAAAATAATATCATCCATATAGGTTAGAAAAACGCTCTGAGGTAACACACAAAAAAATATCGTCGAATTGAGAACCTCCTCCTTTCGTAAAGTCGGTTAAAAACTACTGAAATCTATTATATAAATTATCCACCGATATGGAGATATGTTTCTTTTATCATTTAACCCCCTTACTTATAAACGTTGAATAAGCTGCGAATAGTAATTCAGTGTTTTGTTCCGTTCTTTCAACGTCAAACTGTCATATAAGCGACAAAGACAAAACACTGAATAACTATTCAGAGGTTATTCAACGTTTATAAGTAAGGGGGTTAGTGTATTAGACTATAATACGTATATTATATAATATATAATGTATGCTATAATAATAATGTCATCCACAGGTATGAGTTGCCTCAAGTAAATATACTTTTTGAGGTATTCGATCTCTTCTTCGTCCACCTCAATTTTGACTTCGGTCTTGTTTGTCATCAATTTGTTTTACTGATGTTCATCGTTAAACCTGTTTTTTTACTGTCAACTGTTAGTTGTTGTAACATTGTTCTTGGTGTGATGCGATCTTCTGCAAACAAAATGAGGTCATCTGCGAATCTCAGGTGATGTAGTTTTTCCCCGTTTCTTTGAATGCCGAAAATTTCCCAATTAAGTTGATTGAATATATTTTCTAAAACTGCATTAAATATTTTTGGTGACAGCGAGTTTCCCTGTCTTACGAAAAAAAATTAGAGGGAGAGAGAAAAAAAGATGGGAAGACGATCTGCCCAAAGGTTGGAGAAGGACAGCAATGGATAGGCAAAGGTGGAGGGACCTCGAGACCTGGTAACTGACATTAAATGTTAAGTTATTACATTAAAAAAAATTAGAAATAAGTATTGTTAGTATAATATAGTTAAAGTTAAGTATAGTTAGTATAGTTTGTTTTATTATACTACAAACTGTGTACAGGTCATAGTAAATAAAGGCTATTTTATTTATTTATAATAATAATAATATTATGTATGAATAATATATAAATAAGTAAATCGTTTCGATTAGTTGTCGAACGGTCTGAACTAGGGTGACAAGTTTGTCGTTAACCGGAGACCAATGGGAAGAGGAGCATCAGAATGAGAACTATTATGTATACTTCGGTCGATCCGCAGTTATTTCTTATAGTTACAGTCATACCGTATTATGGACATTCATGAATGTACATATATATGTACATTCTATAATTTAATAGAAAATCTTTGGACCTTGACAACTTAAACTAAGTCATGCAACTCGTAGACCGTGATATTGGTGATCATTCGCACGCTTGTCGACCACACTTGGACCAAAGATTTCAAAGAATCTTAAGTTCAAATGGGAAGACCACTGATGTCCCTTAATTATTATCTTGATACAATACCATCTTGTGTTACAAACGAATAAAATATTCAAGTAACATTTTTATGAATGTATAAAACACGGGAATTACACACGTAATAAGTCTGCTTACTACGTGTGTAATTCCCGTGTTTTAAACATTCATAATGTGTCAAAATCACGTCAGTTTTTAATAACATAACATTTTTACTATTATTTATTGGGTTCGCTTTAAAACTGGCGTGGTTTTTACACATTATGAATGTATAAAACACGGGAATTACACACGTAGTAAGCAGACTTATTACGTGAGTAATTCCGTAATTTCATAATTAATATGGTACAGTTTTCAGTCTCGGAACCAACTTCCACTAATAGGGAAAATATATTAATTGAAATTATTTTAAGGGCAAGCGTGACAATTGTACTTAAACTAATGGCAATTCTATACTTCCTAAGAGTTAAAAGGTTATAAGGGACAGCAATAATGAAATTCGTATTTAGGAGATTTTTGTGAGCGAATTAGAATAATATTAGGTCACAATTGAGTAGGAGGACCTTAAAATGATTTAATCACTCCCACACTACACTTTCAAATTCACGCAAACTTCACACGTATCTCAATCGTCGGACAGTTCAGTGCTCCATTGAGGTAGGCTCTTCAATGAACAAAACAAGGCTTTAGGGTCATAAAAGGCTCTCTTTCCAAATACGATGTAGGAAGGGTCCAAGTGTTGTTGACTCACTGATACATCAAAGAAGTTTTTAGATTCGTTTATCTGCTTGGTGGTCGGTGACACGTCCGTGAAGTTGCCTGAAATCAATCAAACTCAAAGTAAATATGATTTATTCAATTTAAGCATCAATGGCTAAGAGTTCATTAATATAGATACAGAAGAATTATCTCAGCAATATAAGTGCCCAATGTTAAAAGGATCATCATCATTTCAGTCATTGGACGTCCACTGCTGGACATATGCCTCCTCCATTGATTTCCACAAGGACCTGTTGGAAGCGGCCCGCATCCAGCGGGCAGCCGCATCCGCATCCCTTGTCTGCGATCTTAGTCAGGTCGTCTGTCCACCTGGTCAGTGGCTGTCCTATGCTGCGCTTGCCCATTGCGCGTGGTCTCCATTCGATAACTCTTCGACCCCAACGGCCATCAGTTTTTCGAGCTATGTGCCCTGCCCACTGCCACTTCAACTTACTAATCCGCTGGGCTATATCGGTGACTTTAGTTCTGCTACGGACCTCCTCATTTCTAATTCGATCGCGTAGAGAAACCCCGAGCATAGCCCTCTCCATAGCTCGTTGTGCGACTCTGAGCTTGATCAGAAGGCCCATAGTCAGAGACCACGTTTCAGTTGGAAGGATACCTTCAGTGATATCCAAGTAGATATACTCACCAATAAATGCCAACACTAGAGAGTCAGGGTACTGGGCGAACAGGGTCGAGGAACGATACCATCCCAGCGCTTCGTAAGTCTGTCCGTCGCTCGACACCAAGAAGTTGTATGGCAGCATTTTGCTGCCAGCAGATGTGGTGTTTGCCTGAAATTTACAAATATCCGTGATACAATGGCGAGTGCTTGTTCGTTTTGTTTTTTTTCACACTCAGATCCCCGCACTAGGAGTCCCTGTGTCGCAGGAGGCATTGACACACACAAACACCTAAGACCCGGGACAAACATCTACACTCATCGCACAAATGTTTTTCCCTGCCAGGATTCTAACCCAGGGTCCGGGAGACACAGAAGTCATGTCACTGACAGTAACCACTGCGCCACGGCGACCGTCGCGACTGCATTAACACTTTGTTTTGCATTATAAGCTATGACTTCTGTTATGAGACTATCACGTGCAGCGTAGGACGTTCATTTTACGGTTTATTTGGGTGGACTACAACCGGAAATGAACCACGGGAGAAGACTGTATGTGGGCAGCTTCAAACATTCTGATGTGGCGATCAATGGGGAAGACATATGTACGGAAATCTTCTGTTGCTTAAGCGATGATTATAATGATGAATAATGTACCGAAACATTTTCTTAATATTCGACGAATTCTGCATTCGAAGCAGCATTCTGAAGGGAAAGGTTTGTTATTCTGAAGTTGTTGGGTGGATTTCTAGAACATTTAAAATTGCGTATAATATTTTGTTCTCGCTGAGTTGGCTTGCCATTAGATTCGGACTGTTATTTCACAACCATCAGAGAAAATGTTGGCTCTCTTCTCATCAACGACTATAGCAGCAAGGAGCAACCCAGAAAAATTTGAATCTCGAACATCAATAACTAAGATCTATGGGGTATAAAAAGACAGCATTATATCCTAAAACACCAAAGGGAGCTAGCTGGTAGGGACGTTCTTCTACTCAATATATCTGTATGTTGCCGAATCCTAGGCGAAACAGAAAAAAGGTCAAACATCAAAGTTTTTGAAATGTCTTCGTCATCATCATTATCATCTCAGCCATAGGACGTTCACAGCTGGACATAGGCCTCCCCCATTGATTTTCACAAGGACCCTGGAAGCGGCCCGCATACATTTTGAAATTTGGCGTTGCACATCTATGCGGCGAGCTATAAGACCCCGCAACGCTGATCTACCGTGTTCAATATATATAGTTTAAAGTAACCATAAGGATCTATTATATGTATACAGCGATTACTTTAATAACGCCGCTATAATTCCCGCAGAGTTTGATGACGCTGTAATCATTGGCATTGATAAATCTCTAGCTGAGCCTAATGTTGATAATTTAAAGGGAGTATCTCATATCATTTATTAAAATGTTAAACGTAAAGCTAATTAAAGGATTGGTCGCCCATGTCTGAGATCTTTGATATAGATATTTTGCATATTATGATTTTATTATAAATACGCTTTCATCGATCTTCCGCAACAACACATCGATAAACATGATATCTAATTCTAAGTTTATTTATCCGTAGACCGCAAACCTCGGATTACTTAAAGCCTCAAACGATCTATTGACCGTAGAGATTTGCTTCACAAGCGAGGTCGGAGTAAACCTAACGATTTATCGATACAAATTAAGTAAAAAAGTACCGAAACACTTGCAATAACATTCTTCAAAAAGACGTTCATGACCGCTCACTTTTGGAAAGCGTGTCCTTAGATGAAAGTCGTCTCCTTAGACGACAGTAAAAAACCGTGGAAAGCCGTCAAAAACATTTGTAACATTAAAACGACTGATTCATGTAATTCTGTACTTCTCAAAACCTCATCTGCTCCTACTCAATCACTTGAAGAGGCTGACGTTTCTCTACTGTCAGTTCTTCCCTTGCTAGTAAAATTGTATTAAACCTTCAGGCGACTCATGAGGAACTTGCTCAAACTTTAGTTTATAGCAAAATCAATACAAACAGCTCTTTGTTTCTCTCACTAGTACTAAAAAAACCAAAATAAAAAAATACTCTTGTTGGTGAGTGTGACACCACCCTAAATCCTGTTTTGCAACTATGGGCGCACCGATCGTGCACGCATCGGTACCGTGATTCACAAACTATATAGATATACCTACGGCCGTGATCATTGGCGACAGGCGACGACGGCGGACGGACGGTATCTGTCAATCGTACACAATCGTAGGTACATGACTAACGTGACCATTTATTTTTTTTGCCAGTGCGGGACATTTGCAAAATTATATATTTTAAAAAAAGTTATTAGTTTTTTACAAGATTTTTATTATAAAAGACAGAATAACAGAAATCAATCAAAGGACTAAACACAAAATACCTAGTTAAATAAGCACGAATTTTTAAACCCCATTAGTGGCGTGAATTTATTTCCCTCAAAGTTGCAGTTCGTGTTGTCTCTTCGAGCGGGAAAAATACATTTTAAATAATCTTTTCAACTGTTTGCAAAAGCGGGACTATGTCGACCTCGCTGGGGACACCGGGACAGTCTGCCTGAAAGCGGGACTGTCCCGCTCAAAGCGGGACTGTCCCGCTCAAAGCGGGACGTATGGTCACGTTATACATGACTCACATAAAATAAGGCCGTGTAAGGCGCATCCAACAATAAAAAATAAGGTACTTTTTCTCCTCGCTAACTTATTATTATTAATTCGCACAGGGAATCTTAGGGTGGGTGCTAATGATTCAATTAATAAATAAAATAGCCTTTTCTTGGCCAAAACACTATGTTTACAGGGTTCGTTATTATAAAGATTAACAAATATTAATCGGGCACCCGTGAAAGGATGTATTATGCCTCCTCCATGTTAGTCTAGGTCCTTCGGTCTCTAGCTGATCTAGGTCAAGCTATTTCTGCGATCTCGACTATATCGTCTCGCCATCTTTCGTCTACATTTCTAGCTGTATTCATAAGTTTGATTTAAATACGGCCATAATTAAGTAATGTATAATTATATAATTTTGTATCTATTAGTTTTACTTTTTTGTATTGTGTATTGTACTTATGTTGTATTGTGCTAACAAATAAGATTTTGTATTTGTATATCGATACATAAATAAACAAAAAATATATAAGTAAATTAATAATTATTAGTAACAATGCCGGCCAGGTCAACGGGAAAAGAACACCAGTCACTTCAGATAACACGACATTCAAATATGGAGACGCCGAAAAAAAAGAGAAAAGTTTTATGCCCAGTAATTGTACATTATCAGTGCGAGAGTGGCGGCGGCGTGGCGGACCGATAACCTTGATCTCCATGAGAATTGGCGATTGGCAATCGAGAAATAACAGCTGTAAAAACTTTATGTTGTTAAAACTGACGTTTTTTGACACATTATGAATCGTGTGTTAAACATTCGTATAACACACGGGAATTACGTGGTATATATTAAAGGGTTCTGACCTTAAATGGGCGACCACGTCCGCGAGCGCCTCGTATTCTCCTTGAAAAAGACCTACCGAATGTGGTTAAACTATAGTCCGAAACCTCTGTCTAGCGTGATTACATCTTCGACTACCTACATCGTCACAAACCATCAAGTGAGATAGTGGTCAAACGGTAGACCTATAAAAAATGGATATTGTTCTATTGCTGACTGCAACTAGATCCCATCTAGATAATGTTACCATTGTCAGAGAAAGCCGAGAGTAACTCTCGGGTTTTCAGTACAGATAGAGTAGCGGTCAGAAGCTGATCTCATTTGA
Organism: Apeira syringaria; assembly: GCA_934044485.1. Lineage (NCBI taxonomy): Eukaryota > Metazoa > Arthropoda > Insecta > Lepidoptera > Geometridae > Apeira > Apeira syringaria. The sequence goes on along the minus strand of OW203655.1, from coordinate 5,427,755 downwards.
GTCGTAATGAAGATCGTAGGCACTAGCGCGACTGCCATGCGGCTTTACTGAAACTTGTCGGGTACTGACAGTCGGGAACAATTATAAGGACTTTAGGGACATATTTCAAGCTCTGTGAACCAAAGGGCTAAGACGGGACAAAGAAACACGTTAGGCGAGATCACAGAAGACAGAGATAAGAGCGAAATACTAGACTTTGCTAAGGTTCATAATCTTAGCAAATAATCAGCGATGGAGGTGAATGACTTAAAACTGCGTCACACTGAAAGAAGAAAATTATATTCTGCAACCCAACTACGGAAAAAATATCATAGTAGGTATCAGAACGTCACCAAGACCTGATAATTGTTGATAGTTTGTGGTCAAATGTATCTATAGAGTACATAAAAATGTAATTAAAAATCCATTTTAACAACAATCGGTTATAAAAGACGGCAAAATTTGCTTGGCGAAATAACGAATATGTAAGCAGGTAAATTCCATTTTTTCCAATTTTAAATAAAAACAACACAATTTGTAACAAATAACGTAGGAGTTGTACTTTTTTCTGCAATGAAGCTAAGGCTTTTGTCGCAAGAAAAACAACTTATTCCTGATGTCTGAAATCTCAGTAAGTCTAAATAGCCCGCATGAGGAATCTTGTGGCTCAAATATTTCAAAAAGAATTGTCAATTATATACAAGAGATCAAATAGGTTTACCTGTATACTGTGCAGTAGTGCAAAACAGGAGTTAATGTTATCGCACTGCTCTGTGTCAGTCTGAACGATGATCACTTGGTTTGCTTTGATCCGATACATCTTGAGTTCAGATAAACTCCCTCCCTCGGGGTACCATTGTTCTCTGCTGACTAGCTGAAGAGGGGTATCCACTGGAGGTAGAACATTCTCTGTAATAGCAATCATTCCGCACATCTTTATCGATAAAAGGGCAATTACATTAGTTTTATTACTATTATAGCAACTGTGGTCGGATGACAACAAAATTTAAAATAAAAAATCAGTCCATCCATTCAAACTTGCAATAGCTTGCTATAGTCTATAGATATGACATACATATTGGCTGATGTGACATTACATTATCATCGTTTTAAGAAGGCTGACATGTTTCTTGTTACTTGGGTTCTTATTGCAACCTTAATCCCTTTAGTAGTTAGGGCACTTCCAAACCGTATTTTATCATTTGTTGACGTTATTTTTGCAATGAGAAACTATAGCTTGCCTGCCTATATTACTTCATTTGAACGGTTTGCAGCACACTTAACAGTGGGCTAATGCAAGATTATCTAAGACATCATTTAACCATTCAAAAAACTCTGGACTGAGTTTGGGATTCAGCCAATCTTTACTGAATTTAATATTGCTTGAGCAGTCATTTTGCCAATATCTTCCAACATTAGCAGCATTCATTATCTCAGCCATAGGACGTCCACTGCCGGACATATGCCTTCTCTATTGATTTCCACAAGGACCGGTTGGTAGCGGCCCGCATCCAACCCTTCCCTGCAATCTTAGTCAGGTCGTCTGTCTACCTGGTTGGTGGCCGTCCCATGCTGCGCTTACCAGTCCGTGGTCTCCATACGAGAACCTTTTGACCTTTGACCCCAACGGCCATCGGTTCTATGAGCTATGTGGCCTCCCCACTGCACTTCAATTTGCTAATCCACTGGACTATGTCAGTGACTTTTATCGACTTTTTGCTGGAGAATTATGTTGAAGTTATACAATGTTGTTGTTATTATGATTGCTGATAAATACTTTTCTGAATAACCTAAATAGTTAAGAGTAATTGAAGGCGATTGTTAACTCCATGGAGTAACTCACTCTTATATAAACTCTATTTAACTTAATGGATAGTTTTATTTCAGAACTGGACAGCAACAAATACATTATCCGGCTTTGTGCAAGTCCTTTATCATCATCTTAGTCATAGGATGTTTACTGCTAGACATAGTTGTCCCTGCATTGATCAAGGCCACGAACCAGCTGTCTCTCTATAACCATGATGTTGTAAATGTCAGTTGTGAACGATTGTTCTAGTGTAATAAGGTGTTGACCATATATATATGTATCTTTCTGATTACCTAGTCTGTGGACTCAACACAAAAACCTTTCAAACCTATCAGAAATTAATCTTTGAGGTATGTGCTCTGCCTATCATGCTAATCTGATAGGATGTTGATGGATTTCCTCATTCCCAATTCCATCTCGTAGATAATCCAAGCGAGGGTTATCCCTCTCTATAGCTTGTATGATATTGAGCTTGCTTAGGAGGTCCATAGAGACCATGCTTTGGTTCCATATATTGCCATGCATTGTAGGAATTTAATTGATTTTATTAAGTACTAGCTGGTGCCAGCTGACATCGACTATGTGAGGGTTGCTTTAAATAACAATATTTATTCATCTCAATATCTATGCAATTTTAATAGTAAAATAATTAAGTAATATGCTCTAAGCCGAGCATCTACAATAAACTGCACTATTCAGAAGTATTGGAGATTAGAGTGAGTGCAAAGATCCATTTAAAAATGGAATAATGTTATAAGGGTTAGTTTTCTTTTTAAAAGTTTGAATACATATTTATTAACAGTTTCCAATGTTGTTTTAAATCGATACAGAAATGGTACTAACCAGAATTGTTCTGTATCATTAGAAGATAAATTCCAATCATAACACCAACAATTAGCACCATTAAAAGCAGGCTGACAGTGATTGTCATGAACAAACTTCTATTGGTCACACTTTCTGGGAATTGATACAGAAGGGGTGTATCTTCTCTTATAGGTTGTGAATGTTCCTCTAGTACATATGAGCTCTGACGAGTCTCATGATCTGTAAAAAATGCACAGTTCAGATTAAGCATTGTCAAACTTTACAATTCATTTGACACAGGACATTACATTGGAATAACATACTATGAATAAACCATAATAGGCAGAGAGTGATAACTGGACACACTGATAAATAATAGGCATACAGTAAGTACAATATTGATAACAAAATTATTACTGTTAATTCTGTAAAGCTGTATTTCCACCATGTCGATAAGCTTTTATACCTATTTACATTTGAAACTTCTTCATTAACTGTCCATACATAATTGTGTCTTGTGATTTATTTTGTGTATAACTAATGATTAGTAACTAACAGGATCTCAGCAATGAGTAATATGTTATCTATTGCTAGATGTGGTGTGTGACACAGTATCTCATGTATCAAATTACAAATGTTGGTTTTATGTAGATGTTATATTCAATGCTGTAATTGTGTGTTTAATTCTACTTTAATATTTAAATGTCTACCTAGTACTAGAAGTAGTAGCATGAGTTAAAACAAGAAAAATGTATGTTTATGGATCACCAAAATTTAATAGCATTGAAAGCCTTACTTGATAATACAGAACTCTGACATCATCTGAAAAATGGTGAGTGTGAAAATTTAGAAAGCAAAAGCAGTTATGCCAGCAACTCAGAGCTGTGCTCCGTTGTTTTATTAAGTTAAAAAGACTTGGGTAGTGGCTGGCGGAGGAATGCACAAAACACTTCAAGCAGGACATTATTGACATCTACAAGAATAGATTCATCAAAAGGAGAGTTAACAGATTTCTGGTAATGTAAAGATAGTAATTTCATCAAAATTGCATTATATCAAAAGGCATGTCACATTATTGATTACTTACTGTACACAGCTTTAAAAAAATATGGCATGCAAAACATACTAGGTACATCTATTTTGATAAAGCGATGAAAAGGTGAGGACTAAAAAATAAAAATGTACAATATTTCACATACTAAAATGACATATTTTGTTTGAGTATTGAAAGCAAGTAAAGATTGTTTACATAAATATACAGAGTTTAATAAAAATTAAATCTAGAAAAAATATGGTTAAAATTATTTGTCTTTGATGTCTGAACCACTTGATTTTGTAAAATGCAACCATAATTCATAACCAACAAAGGATGTGAAGCAGTTCTTCCCCGAAGTAGTTCTATAAGCCATAAGTGCCTGTTGTTACTGTAGAACAGTAGTCATCATCCCAATTTAAGACATATTCAGCTATTCTTAATTTTCAAATCTGGTCACTAGACTTAGATGCTATCTATTTTGTTCTACGTATTTATTCTACTCGCTTGTTGATTGTCACCTTGTTTTTTTCTTTACTATAAACCTACAGAGACTCCTAGTATCACGTAGAAGGAAAGCGGAGTAGAGGAAGATCCCCAACCAGGTGGCCTGACCCTGTCAAAGAAGCTACCAAGGTAAATATCCCAACAGCCATGAGATAAGTCAAATAATGCAACACCTGGAGAAGCTTCATACGAAAAACCATTCATGGTGCTCACAATTCTCACGCATGAGGAATCAATGAAGAAGAATATTCCTTTCACTCAAGGCAGACACATCAGCACTATTTAGAGGAATTACATCTCTAACCTATAATAGTGCAAATGAGTCTTAATAGTGTCAATGCTATGTTATAACTTTATGAGTCGTTCGCCAATAAGAGTCCTGAATAATTATAAGTATATAAATCATCATCATCTTGGCCATAAGTTGTCAATAGCTGGACATTGCAGTAAAATGTAAATCCGTTATTGGCCTTAGGTGTAAGCTACTTGTACAATAATTTGTTTATAAAGGGCTGTGGATTTTGTAAACAAATAAATAGACATAGACCTACCCATTGACCTCCACGAGGACAGGTTGAAAGCGGCCCGCATCCAGTCTCATCCTATGACCTTGGTCAGGTCACCTGACCAGCTTAATATAAAGTATCCAGCTATTAATGGGAGATTATCCTACTTATCAGTACATACTTACTTTTTGTACTAACTGCATTGAATATGATTAGTCAATTCAACACATTATTTGTAGTCATCTTAATATAGAAAAGGTGATTATGTCAGTTTTGTTATTGTATAATAAGGTTTACAAAAATGGGCAACAAAAGAGAGCACATGATATTATATACTTATCCTTATGAATCACAGAAGTATTTTATTTAATAATTAAAAGTAAAAAAATAAGTAGCTGTATAAGTTGTGTCTAAGTATTGTTGTAATGTAAGTGCGTTCAGTAAAGTTTGCACAAAGAAAATACATGGAAACTTACCAACGGAATAAAGAGGTTGCATTGTTATATTCTTGTAGGTACAATTTCCGTTTTGTTTTGAAGGGGACTTTTTAACGAGATCGTTTAATATGGGTATACATAAAAATGGTTATATTATGAGGTGACAGTCTTCATGGCAGTTTTTAAAAGTAAGGATATTTCCATTTCAGACAATAAGTAATTTTTTTACAGCTTCACTCTTATCACAACTTTACAACGTTTACAAACATAATCATCGTCGCACATTGCACAGCACAGCAATAAATCTATCCACAGCATAGTTAGTACTATATCATTAGCATCGTTGAATGATTTGTGAATATTGATTTCTGAGCAGTGCTTTAAACATTTATTCGATGGGATCCAGTTGTAGTCTTTGGATGGATCTGTCATTGTCATGTCATACCATACTATCTATCATGGCAGATCAGGGCTGCCAGCTTGGATTTTAAAATTTTAGAATTGTAATATTAATTGCAAGTGAAAAGTACGTAAATCTACGTTTTTATTTGTGTGAAACGATGACTGTTTTTTTGTATATCATCGTTATAATATTTTTCTTAATTTAAGAATCTTTATAGGTAAATACAACACAACACACAAATATACCTACACAATTTACTACCTTTCTCTTTTATTTAAACTTGGGGCCGACTATCAATCATACTGCAGAGTACATTCTTAAATTTGGTTACATGACTTCGAAAATAATAGCATTATTGAAGTCAACTATTTTGAGCAGGAAGTTTAATAATAAGTAAATGTAATGATGGGAAATATATGTACGAATACTTTCTATTTTTGTCTTGTAATGGGGCCAGGCAAGCCTGCGTTAGGATGAAATGGAACGGATTTTTTATGCCAATTTTGCCGCAATAAAATGCTATTTTATATATCTGTATAATTTTATGAAAAATACGTAGATTCTGGGACTGAAGTACGTAGGTTTGCAGGAAATGCCTAAAATACGTAGATTTATGGCAAACGGCGTAGACTTGGCAATGCTGTGGCAGATAGTACAAGTGGCCTGTGGCAGGCTAGGACCAGATTGGCTACAATTGGAGATACCCGTACATTATGGAAACGAAATTACGGATTTGACAATAAATGACCCGGTACGATAACATTATACCTCTATCCTCTCTTAGTAGGTAAATTGTTAAATTGAAAAAATACTGCTCTTCCTTTCCTAATACAACTTTTATTTTCCCACGCATTCTTTTTCATCCCATATTATATTTTGATAAAATTATTTCTCCAATTAACTGAAGTCACCATATTTAAAAAAAACAGGTAAAAAAAATAACGCTTTACACTCTGGGAGTGCCGGTAGAAGTGAAAACTTGAACATTAACGTTGTGCATTTTTGAATATTTTGCTATGTTATGGGAATAATTTCGCACGAATTGCTTTATTTATCAGTATGAAAGTACTATCATTGATGTGCTAAAATACAATATTCATTTATTGCGCTATCGTAGGTACTCAAACAAGTTTATTGATTTATGTACCTACACAATAACATTGTAAGAAACATTGTTACACACTCAATTGACCGTTGGTCAACTGTATGGCAAAAACTGTTTGACCAACGGTTAAGAATGGAGTTTACCATAATTTAAAAGTCCGATCATCAATTAACCATCGATTAAATGTAGGTATGGTAAAAACTGTTAATATATGAACCAAAATATAAAAGTCCGAATATATTATCAATTAACCGTATCGGACGTTATAAGGTGGTTTTAACGGTGGATACCCTTTAGATAATGAGACGTTTTTTCATACAATATTCATTTATTGCGCTATCGTACACAAACATGACAATTTATATTACACTAGCTGCGCCCCGCGGTTTCACCCGCGTGCACTACGTTTTTCCCGCTGACTCAGTTATCCCACGGGAACCATACTTCTTCGAGGACAAAAAGTAGCCTATGTCCTTCTCCAAAGTCCCATGTATCTTTATACCAAATTTTATCTAAATCGGTCAAGCCGTTTTCATGTTATGTCGTGACAACGGAAAACGGGTTTCATTTTTATATATATAGAAGATTATGTCTATTCTCCCTCCGTCTTCGTCGACTAAGTCGATGACGTACTAATTTTCGATCAGTGTCACTTGTCCTGACGCGAGTTTAATATTTTCAACTCTGGCATAGCAAACATAAATATTGTATGTGTTGTCCCCAGCCAACGGTGTTTTGAAAGCAGACATAATTATGTCTGGTCCCGCCTTCGCCTGGGTTACAATTGTTACAATGACGGAATAATTTGACGGTGTCGCTGTGAGTCAGTGGTCGGTGACATGACTTCTGTGTCTCCGGAACTCTGGGTTCAAATCCCGGCAGGAGAAAACATTTGTGCGATGAGTGTAGGTGTTTGTCCCGGGTTTTGGTTGTTTGTGTGTTCTGCGCGATGCCTCCCGCGGCACAGATAATCCAAGTGTGGGGGGTTTAAGCGTAAAAAAAAATATCTGAAATATTTTATCCCCGCAAATGGCTTGAGCTTCCATTGGAGATTTCTCCGATGCAACTATCGCACGTTAACCACTGCAATTAGACGTGGTGTTCTATAACAAAAGTCGTCTACAATCTTGGTTCGATTCCGAGTCCCGCAAGGAAGTATTCCGGGCCCGATGCTTGTTTTAATGTATATTAACAGTCTTGTTAAGTCTCCACCTTTCAATTCAGATATCATAACCTATGCAGATCATACGGTCATACTCTTTCATAGGAAAACGAGCGAAGTTTACCCCAATGCAGAGTCTGGCCTTTCTATTTTTGCGATTGTGCTCGACAAAAACATGCTCAGTCTTAACGCTAAACAACCAAATACGTAGCTTTTACCAAAACTTGTGCGGAAAGGCCTTTATTCCAAGACATTAAAATACACTCATAAAGCCACTAATTCTTTTTCTACTTGCTCATGTCCATCAATCTCCCGTACAACGTTTATTCGTAATTTAGCAGTTGTCATAGACGAGAACATGCTATATATATATACGTTTTACCGGGATAAACAATAGCCTATGTGCTATTTAAGGCTATAATCTATTTTTGTACCAAATTTCATCCTAATCGGTTCAGCAGTTTGAGCGTGATTGAGTAACAAACATCCACTCATCCATCCATACATCCAAACTTTCACATTTATAATATTAGTGGGATAGTGTCAATGGCAGTAATATATTAATTAAACTTCTTCCACGTACTTAGCTATTTGTATTTAAGAGTATCGACCCACATCGTGTTAATTGTTGTCCGTATCGTGAAAATCGTTTATGTAGCCCGAGATACAGTTATATTACAGATTAGGTTACATTAGAAAACAGGTCTAAAATATTAAAATTTTAGAAAATATGGGATTAGGTCGCCGTGGTGCTTCGCGGTGATCGATCAAAGCATGTTGGTTTTCGTGACAATGTAGGCCATCATGATGCTGGAAATGATTCACGAACATTATTTGGTAGTACTGAGTTGTCGTACCCATCAATTCATTGCACTGCATTCTCATGTAGACTCTTCTGTTACAACTGTGGCTGTTGTTGACTCTGTTGTATCAACGCTTTTCCCAAAACTATTTGTACAATTATTATTACCGCTTGGGTAACCTGAAACAAATAAGAACTGTGTTCAAAACACAAGTGATATATAGGTTCCACTAACTTAACTTAGGTACCATGTATTTATCTAATAGAAGAAATAAGCAAAAAAATAAATAAAGCCGCACCACATACGGTAGATAATGATTGCAATAACAGTATATGTTGAATAACACCGCACAATAATAGGTTATTGCAACCGCCTTTAAACATAATTTAATTCATTAACTATCATTAGGAACAATTATCAGTCACTTTGGCAATCAACTTTGGATGTTATCAAAGTTAAAAAAAAAAATTTGACTCCCATTACACCAACATTGGGGTAATGGACCCTGGGGGCAATCGGAGTCAAAGAAAATCCAGCATATATCGTAGACATAACCTTCAGCTGAGTCCACCCAGTGCATTTCGCGTAAGCCCACATGAGGCGCATCTGCTGGTGAGTGAACTTCTTTTGATATGCTACAAATAATGAGACAGTAAACAATCCACATCGGTAAGCTTATCGTTGTAGTTATCATGGCACGCATTTATAAAAAACAAAACATTACTTACCTACACCTTTTCTTTATCAAGAAGTATAATATTATATTTAATGTGAGTTCGTAACATAGATTACCTAAGGTTGCTTTAATGTGTGAATTACAAAAGTGAGATTCAAACAAGTGGTCCTAATTCTACTTCTATAATACCTCTCCACGGAGATAGCTTCTCTCTCGCTCCTCTCAGTTCCCTAGTTATCTATGTTAGATATTATTTTGTAACTGGAATCTGATGCCCTTGAGTGTAGATCTCCTGAGAACCCGTAACATACTACACATGGTAGCTGACGCCGTTCCCACCTTCACTTTCGTATACTGGGGATCGAACCAGTGTCCGTCAGTTTGACAGGCGACGCTCCCCCCGCTGAGCTATCATCGCTTCAAAATATCTTCTTGTTCATAGTGAAGCAGTAGAGAACAATTTTAGGTGATCAATGGACAATATTAGTTTTATTCATGTGTCAGGAACCAGCGGCAAGGGATGTATGGTTTATATTATATATATATATATTTGGATAGTGGAAATATATACAAATTCTTTTGAATGTATGTGAATGTCATTGTACTCCCAAATGGCTGGATTGATTTCGGTGAAATATTTGTTTGTATGTTTGAGCGGATCCCTGAATGATTTATGTAAAAGTCTGGTAAATGTTAGGAATACTCAATACCGTCAAACATACAAAATTGAAACTTCCTTGTATGGGGAAAATGGTAAACTCAGATTAACTGAATATTTCATTTTTCAATACGCACGAGTGTTGATCGGCAATAGTGCCGTGGTGGTACCGGCCTAGAATGGTACTCCTCCATAAAGAGATGTAACAGTCGGCTAAGGGATCACGTACCAGGAGGTGAGCAGCAGCGCCTTCAGAGGATAGAAAACCCCACTGCGCTCGCCAACCCGCCTACCAAGCGTGGCGAGAATTGGCAAATCCCCCTGTATGGGGTAGGCCCAGGTAGTAGATGTCCAATTGCTGAGAAGTTGGTCGACACTTCCAGCACTATCGTGGGACTATTGTAAGCTACAATGCACGCTACCGAACACGATCCTCACTTTCCAGCATCGGCTACAACCGACAACACCGTTATCAAATTCCCAGCATGGTGGTAGGGTATTTTCGAATACCCGCCTGGCTAGCTACCACCCTCAAGTTTTAAAAACTGTCACCAAGCACATAGTGTGTTCAGGCAGCAGTTGTTGAGAGCCAGTGAGCATTCTAGGTCTAGCGTGATAACATCTTCGACCACATCGTCACTGACCATCAAATGAGATAGTGGTCAAACGTTAGATCTATACAGTATATAAAAAAAGAAGCCTTGTCATCTCATCCATATAACATCCACTGCTAGAAATTGGCCTGCCCCATGGCTTATTTAGAGGTTTGCCACGTTTGGCAAGCGAGCACAGTATGTTGATTTTATCCTCAGAAGGTGCTGCTGCCCACCTTCTGGTACATGGTCCCTTAGCAGACTCTTGGCTCTCAGCCATGGGTAGAGACATAGATAATTATAAGCCAGTACCCCATGGCGAGAAGGCAGAAACCATCTTAAACCTATTCTATTCATTTACCACATATTAAATTCTATTCACATCACTGTAGTATAATCATCGGCTTCGTTGCCAGTAATTACTTTGTTTACTTGATGATCACTGTGATCAGTATTATTACCACTTTGCCCATTCCCGTGGTAGTGATGAGTAAAAAATGAGTAATTAATAAAAAACATTACAATATTATTAATCAATTAATTGCAAAAATGAGTGTTCATTTTAGAGTAACATTTTAAAGCAGAGCTTACTCATTTTGCCAATTGGCAATTGGCATGCAAAAACTTCCAACATGTAACAATTTAATAAATTTCAATAAGTTTATAATACAATAATGTTGTATTGAATAATGCCAAGAGTCTATCAAAATGTATATCATTATCGGTTAACAGGGTGTCGGCTAAGAATTTTATGAAGGAAACATATATAATAACCACACCAAACTTTTTACTAGGTTCAGCCAGTATGTAAACATAATCATAATTTGCAAACACTACCTAGATACTAAAATCATATCATTATGTTTTCTATATATTTAAAATTAATTCTGGTCCACTCATGTGTTTCTTAGCCTTAAAAGCTAGTCATTTTATTAGTATCATGACAACAAATATTATTTAGAAATATCCTAGACAAACAACAATAAGTATTAATGTTCAGTATACAATTTCATTGTGCGCCTAGAGACACTGTATCGCAAACCTTTATCCTATAGCTTTGAAACATACAAGTATTTATATAGAACTTTACATTAATGTGTATTTTCTTAATTAATGTAAGCATAATAAATTGCATATTTTCTTGATAATAACTATAATTCAAGTACGATATTTGAGGAAATATAATTATATTTACGAACACCTACACACCTAATTAGAAAATAAGAAAATCACTTCACTTGGGTTTCTAATTATACCGATATGAAAAACCTAGATATGAATTGTATTTAACCATTAATTAATGATTTTTAATTTAATATAATGAATAACAGTAAGTACTTATCATTAGAAAAAAATATAAATTCCTCAAACACAAAGAAAGTTGATTCTATAATAATAAAAGAAATCAGATTATAAGAAAACTAAGTATCCTGTTTTTATAAGTAACCACTGTATTACATATAACTATAGCATAATTCTATTATCAGTTTTAGCATGACACAACCAAAAAGATCTTTTAGGTCTACTTCTATATAAATGCAACAAATATTTCAACGTATTAACTTAAATATATCTAAAAATGCACAAGTAAACTATGGCAGATCTTAGCTAGATCTACCACTAGATAATTTTAAAAAACCATATCTCCTCAATATCTAATCATTAATAATCAGTGAATATTTCAGTTAACATTCTGTAAACCGTTGATACCTTAGGCAATTCTAAATAATCTATTTAGTTTACATATAGGCTATTGCCTTACTGCAATCATTCGAAAATATTAGTATTTAGGTACTTTCTAATAAGAATGATGTGATGCCAAAATAGAAAAGTATTTTTGGAGTAAAAACAATCGACAGTAAAATTTGAATCACAGAGACCAATACCTAATCACTCACTGATTTGGGTTGATTGTGCAAAATTGTATAAATAGGTATTTAATAATGAAACTAGTTTATTGATTATTTGAGTTATTGTGTGAATTTAATGTTATTACATATTACCAGCATCATCAAAACATCACAATGAGTTTCTTTGCTTACCAGCTTAACAAAATTAACTGAAATATTTCTTAAACCACATTAGACATTTATTTGACTGAAAACTTAATTTGATTTTGCTTATAATGAATTTACTTTAGTAATACTGGGGCTTTCCTGAATAGTGTCTGGAATTTAGGAAACTTCTTGAAATCTACACCTATGATACTAAATGAGGAGAAATCTGGGGAAACCCACAATGGCAGCCCTAGATCTATTATGGGCAAAACTGAGCTTTGTCAGATACTAAAACTTGATGTAAAATGCTTTGTAATAAAGCTTAACTAGTGAGTAAAATATAAAATCATAAAGCAAACTAATCAATAGCCAAATTAAAATGTCTACAGTAGGTATGAATTAGATAAATGTAGTATGTATCAGTGTCACACTAATTTTAGATTAAGAATATAATTAAGATCAATGTTCATATTTTAAGTGGCTTTACAATATTAATAATACCACTCTTAAGTATTAAGAGGTTAAATTTATATACAAGTTTAATAAGATTATCATTATATATATAAAGTAAGATAAGTAGGTACATGAAATTCACTTAAAGCTAGATAGTTCACAAAAGTAATTAATTTTAGCCTTAAATATTTACAAGATAAAATGCCTGCCACGCCCTACAGAAAATTAAAAAACATGAATTTTAAAATATGCCTCTGCAGATTACTTGGTAGGGTGGTCCCCCAGCCGTGAGATACCTGTAGAGACGAGCTTTTGATACTTATGAACACAAAAGCCCGGATCTACAGGGTAGATCACGAATGGGCCAATATGTTCTTATCTTGAATACTGTTCATGCTTCGTATTGCAGTCTTCTTTCTTGTTTCGGGGGATTCAATACGAGGCGGCGCCGCCGCGCCGTGCCGAGCCCTGGAGATCTGAAACAATAAGGAAATTAATTATAGGTGGAACTGAACATCGATCTTTTGTTCCTGTGCAAGATGTGGTGGCAGATGCAAGAAACAAAGCCATTGGGCTTAAATGACTTTCAAGCTGTTCTAATACTCACAATTCGCAGCAGCTCCGTCAAGCGCCACGCCACAGCCATTACTGCAAAGCGCAGCGCAGCCTTCTGGTAGGTTGCACAAACTGAATATGTACTACATATTCATAACGATTGGACAAAGTAAGGTGGGTCGTAGTATTGATTTTGTATTCCAGCCCAGACAGTGCTGCCAGTCAGGTACTAATCATCAAACAGGCTTGAGTGTAAAGCAGTGTTGCCAGATAACATATTTAATAATTTATTTTAAGTACGTATCAATTTCTTTACAAAATGTGCAACATAAATATTCACAAAAAAGAAGACGAAACTTTAACGTTAATTTGGCATCATATCTGTCCAATAATAGAACCCGCTAGTTAAGGTTTTTTTATCAAAATTGTTTTGGCTTCGTACATCCTGTGTATTTTTGAGTGACAAGTCTATAATTCCGGTGGTGTGTAGACAGACGATGGATTCGCTATTAGAATAATGTTAATAGAATTTAGTTTAGTTAATTGAGTATCCAGCCTATCGAGAGTAGTCACCAAAGGCGAACCCCGCTCGCTACAAACAATTGGGGTTCGCCTAGTACTGAGTATGATGATAAGTACTGAGTACTAGGCGACCGAGACCGCGTCCGCGAGCGCCCCGTATTCTCCTTGAAAAAGACCACCGAATATGGTTGAAAATATATTCAGAACCCTCTGACTTATTACGTGAGTAATTCCCGTGTTTTAAACATTCACTCAATTATTGTTTTACCCTTTCTTTTAAGATTTCCAAATGAACCCATTTTAAATAATAAATGGATTGTTTTATTAGTACTAAATACTATTATCCAAGTTTAGGCTAATCGTCGAATCCAACTCGGCCGGGCAGCGTTCAAGAAGCTACGAGACGTCTCCTTATCCAAAATACCGCAATGCCTGAAAACGAAGGTCTTCGAACAGTGTGTGTCACCAGTGATGACTTACGGAACGGAAACGTGGCCTCTGACTATGGGCCTTCTGAGAAGGCTCAGAGTCGCACAACGAGCTATAGAGAGGGCTATGCTCGGGGTTTCTCTACTCGAATCAGAAATGAGGAAATCCGTAGAAGAACGAAAGTCACACTTATAGCCCAGCGGATTAGCAAGTTGAAATGGCCGTGGGCAAGGCACATAGCTCGACGAACTGATGGCCGTTGGGGCCGAAAAGCTCTTGAATGGAGACCACGGACTGGCAAGAGCAGCATATGACGGCCACCAAACAGGTGGACAGACGACCTGACTAAGATCGCAGGCAAAGGCTGGATGCGGGCCGCTTCCAACAGGTTCTTCCGGAAATCAATGGGGGAGGCCTACGTCCAGCAATGGAAGTCCTATGGCTGAGATGATGATGATAAAATACTATTATTATATTATATAAGGTTGTGGTTTAAAATTCAGATTATTCACTATGTCTTAATTATTCACGCTACAAGTCGGATCAAAATGTGACTATGTCCGTACATGTTTATGGTGTGACGTCATTTGTAGCATTCTCATAGCGTGAATACGGTATTCAAGAAAACGAGGTAGTGCAGCGTGTGTGCTAACGTCAAATTCAATTGACCAATTACTTTAGTAATCCATTCTCTAGGTTGACTAATTGACTTTCACCATTTAAAGAAAGAAAGAAAGAAACCACATTTATTCAAGACACTCACAACACACATTACACCAGAGATACATACAAAAACAATACAGAACAGAATAATAATGATGTTGTGAGTGTCATGAATATGGGCCCCGACTCAGCATAAAACTAAGGTTTGATGGTGGTGTATCAAAACAAAATTTTCAACTTTAATGTTCAGGGAATAGATAGTTACGCAGTGTTTTGCTAAGTTGGACTTAGCGATTTAACCATATATCACGATTTTAAACTTCATCAAAATACTTATACTTAGCAAAAATTTACAATCAGCTGATTTCTCTGACATTAGCACACAAAAGCGTACAATTTGCGGTTTATTTTTCGTAGCGTGTATATAACGTTGTATCGGTGAGTACAATTTTAAACCGGGCGTATTCACTGTGAGCACTGTATTCAAATACTCCGAAAAATAAACTACCTTACACAATAATACAAATCCATTTATTTTTTTATTCATGCGCTAAATAAGCCACGGCACGCCGGGGCAGTTGCTTAATCTGTATCAAGCACAAGTCCGATCGTGCATGGAGTACTGTTCCCACCTTTGGGATGGGTCAGCCAAATACCAACTAGAAGCTCTGGAGTCAATCGAGAGGCGAGCCAAAAGAATCATCGGCTGTAACTCTTTGGTCGAACGTTGGCTTCAGGGCCTTGAACACCGACGTAGAGTAGCAAGCCTATCGGTTTTCTATCGGGTGCATTACGGAGAATGTGCACTGGAATTACACAATCTGATTCCACCATCCCCTTTCTATCATCGGTCGACTCGACGTACGGCAATTCGCCATCGCTATATGGTAGATATACCACCTATACGCACGAAGCGTTATGCTTCCACTTTCTTAATGCGTACTGCCAAGGAATGGAACTCGTTGCCCGAGTCTGTGTTTCCCGATATGTACAATCCTGGAGTCTTCAAGTCGCGAGTGAATAGGTACCTTCTAAGTTTGCGTGCTAAATCCTAGACAACGTCATCACTTAACATCAGGTGAGACAGTTGTCAAACGCAAACTTATAATATATAAAAAAAAAAAAAAAAAAAAAAAAAGATGTGTCTGAGTATAAATCGTTACAAATTAAACAGAGTAATTCATTATACTTACATAAATGATATAATGGGGGAATCTGAGGGAAACATTTAAATACGGGTATACCAATATCTTTCAGATATATGTATAGTTAAAATAAGTTCAATTAGAGAAATCAAAGATGAGTTCGACTAAGGGCCTCAAAATTGCAGAAATGTTCAAGCAAGCGGTTGCTACAACCAAATGCTTCGACCAGCACCTTCGACAGGTAAAATCACAAGTTTGTTGTAATTACGTTGTACCCAGTTAATACTCATCAGAAATCGTATCTATTAATACCCGTAACTATGAAAGAAATAGGACATTAGAGAAAACGTCTGGACTTTACATAACAACATCGAATTTTGGCGTCAAATTGTTTTTAAAGAAAGAAGAAAGAAATACATTTATTTACGATTATTACAAACTATTATAACACAAAAGATAGTATATTACTTAACATGTACGGACACATTATACTTAACGTAAGAAAAGAAAATAATAAGTTAGTAATGTAATAATCGCAAAGGGACAAAGGTTAGACCTATTACCTAATACGATTGTAAAGTTGGCTAAACTTTAGATTATAAAACATTCAGTTAGCGGTCCATTTCTGTTGAGTAGGTCATAATAAGGTAAGCCTCCACGTAACAGATTAACTTGCGGAATCAAATACTTTTCTAGAAATAATTAATTGAAATTCGTAACTATTTTCGAACTGCTTACAAATTCTGCCATAGAACGTTCCGTTTCACTTAGTATCACCCTAGTGCTCACTTTTTTTTGCTTTTCACCTCTATGTATTTAGGCACTGTCAAGTTTCTTTTACTTCAATGAAACTAGCTCAGACGAAATCGTGTTTTTTAATCTTGATAAACTAGCTCTGGATAATAATACTATACATACTTTTTTACATTAAAACTAAGATGAAAACCTGTAATTGGTATAGTTTTTAGTCTGTTTGTTCGAAATATGAAAATACGTCAATTTCATAAAACGAAACGTAATTGCTGACTTTTGCCTATGGTTATTTACAAAACCGGTAGTATTACATTCTCTAGGTACAAAACATTGACCTTCAACAAATGTAATCCAGGTAAGTTTAAACTCTTATTTAGTTGGTGATGAAAATGAAATCATTTTATTCAATATTAGATAATGTCACAACTGTCAAACTACAAATAAATTATTGAAAATACAAAAATAAATAAAAATATGAGTAAAGTAGTCAAATATTTGAGGAGGAGCTGCACTTCCTGCAGCGCCGGAGCAGTCACAAAATATAAACTGAGTTAATGCATATAACCTCAAAAAAAGTTACTAAATCTTAAAAACTAAGGCAGAAAAGGGGTGTTATCGTTCATAGGAGTTGAGAAAGCTGCATATTTCGAAGTGCCAACGCTCTCACAACTTAGTATTTGGCTAAACACTTGAAACCCCTTCCTTATGCAATGATCATTTCCATCATCATCACTTCTGCAGGGTGCAGAAAATACATGTTAATTAGACATAATTAACATGTATTTCCTGCGAATTATTAGTGAATTAAATATTTAATGCTATATGAGAAGGTTAACAAATTGGCCCTTCTGGTTTCTTACCTCATTACTGAAGGTCCCCTGTTGGTGTCCCTGTAAGGCCTTCATATCTTTATGTAGGTATGTATAATATACATGCTTTTAGGCTTAAGAACATTTGATTTTGTCATGATAATTCAATGTTTTCAGGTTAAAGTTGTTTCATGCAGCAATGGCAGAATGGTGACAGAGTTCCAAGTGCGCCCAGAGCATCTCAATCAACGCGGTACATTGCATGGTGGTTTCATTGCTCATCTTGTTGATGCCATATCAACATATGCACTGACATCAAATAATAATATAGAAACAAGAGGAGTGTCTATTGATCTAAGTATAAGGTAAAATGCCCTGCAGGGTTTAAATATATAACTTACAAACAAATTATGCATTCAACCAGTGTTTATGTTAAATAATCATCAATATAAGTTTTTAAACCAACAATGCTCTAAATTCTAACCACATAAAATAACTAACATTCTTTAAATTCAAAAGACTTGTTCTATTTTCAATAAAATTAATATTTGTTGTAATTCTTACCCTACTTATGACTCTCTAACCTTAGACAAGTTTTATTCAATTACAGTCCTATTTTAGGTAGCATTTGTACCAAATAAGGGGTGACTTATTTTACCTATAAGTAAAAGTGTGATTTAAGAAAATAGATCTGAGTTTCGAATTGTTATTAATAACTATAATACTAAGTTCACTTTAATGTAACTATCTTAGGTTGGTTGAACAAGGGAATCACTACGGTTTTATAAAACTTTAAATCAACTGATTGGATCAACTGTGTGCACCATGTTCACGAGTAATCTGATGGTACTAGATGGTCTATAAGGGCAGATACATAGGTGTACCCTCATTGTTTCACATCTTTTGCAAATACGGTGTTACCACTGACACTATAACAAATCACTAGAAACACAATTTTAGTGAAGATATATCATTCCAGTTGCAGTCTTTTTGGCAAAGTTGAATAAAATACATAAATACATGTTAAATATCTGAATAATAATGTTATAAATCTTCAAGTTTTGTTGCATCAAGTTAGCTGTCATATTATTTTATTAATAACATTGTACAAGCTACAAGTACAATAAAATTAAATATTAATTAAGGAAAACGCAATATAAAATAATTGATTATAATGTAATTATTTCAATTAATAATAAAAATAGGAAATAAAGTGAAAAATGATAATATAATAATCATAAAATAGGAATTTATATATCAACAACTTTGTACACAGTTCGAACATATTTTATAATAAACATTTCACAAATGTTTATTACTGATTACTGAAGTAATTAAACTTATAAAATATTTGCTCAATAAGCTGTTTTGAAATTCATAAGCTTATTGAGATTAGCTTAAGATTTCCCCATTAACTCAGTTATGTTAGATACCTTACTGGAATATTATGAAGAGACATAAAGAATAAAACATTTGTTATTTTGTTCCATTATTCTACAAAGAATTTAACAAACACTGTATCAATGAATAACAAGACTTTAACACAGCTATGTTATGGTATGGATACATAACTATAAGAATTTATCTTACACTAGCAACTATTGTATTATATCGGCAATGGTCTCTCGGAAATAGCAGTTTGAATATCTGTACATGTATAACATTATGCTAAAAACGTTTATACCTTTACCTAACCTTTTACCAGTTGAGAAACATAATACTATTTAGTATGTTCCTTGTAGATTGTAGATCGTTCGCTTAGATACTGGCTCATTTAAAAAAGCAAGTACTCCAGTTACTTACTTTTTAATGGAAGATAGGCCCTAGATATGCTTGTATTTGTTGTCAGATGTATCCAGATTAACTTCACTCTGTTGAAGTTGAAATTAAGATCAGATAGTAACATGAAGCAGACGAAATTGTAATAATATTATAAAAGCGAGTTTGTGGGTGTTAGTACATTTGTTACCACAAAAACAGTATGTTTTTGTTAAATATGTACAGAATCTATTTATTTTAGTTTATTGTAATATTTTAAGTATATAGGCAAACATTTGACTGATCTCAGTATTGGTTTAGAACTATATATTGATTTTAACTGTTTTATTCAGCTAAATGTTTCAAGAAGTTTTATACTCGTAGTATTTAAACAATGTATTTGTAAATGTTTTCTTGTTTACATTTTCAGTTATATGAGTGCAGCTCGAGAAGGTGACTGGATAGAAGTTGATGCGGTTACAAAGAAAACTGGTAAAAAAATTGCATTCTTAGAAGTGGAAGTTCGTAATAAAGATAAAAATGTTCTGTTAGCTACGGGCAGGCATACTAAATATATAGGAATTTAGTGATATGCACAAAGTGTACATAGCTAAAATGTGATGCTACTTAAGTAAATAGTTATAATTTATGTAAAATATAATGTGCTAAGTATAATATGCTAAATATAACTGTTTTATAGGTTTAATATCAAACATTTTCATATGCAGTCATGCCTCAATGTTCTATTTTTCACTAGAGTTTATGTACTAACCGGTTTCGTGACTTTGGTACTGGTGGCGCATCCAATGTATGCCCGAACGCGGCTGTGAGCGCACGCTTTATGTGATAAAGTGATTCACAAAGTAACGAAACCGATCGGGACCCCTATTCGGACAACATATGTAAGTTAAACCGTTGGTTGAAATAAATGTCTGATAGATACTTACGAAAGTTTTAACCATAATTTGTCACATATAGTTTATTGTAAGTTTGCTCGAAAGGTATGCAAAAAATTATAACACAACATACTGCTTTCTGACCCCCCATTTCGATTTGAACGAAATCAATTTTAGCGCGCTCACAATATGCAGGCGTTCCATTTGTAAAAAGCACGATTACTACCCTCACAATGCTCTCAGCGTCTAATGAATCGGAACGCTAATTTGGCGATTTCATAACCTCAAATACTCGCTACGCGTCGTGATTATAATTTTCTTTTTCTGTTTATATCACTTTAATGCTATATATTAGATAAAAAAATGATAATGCAATAAAAATGTAATATTTTTATATATGTTTTTAAACTTATAGATTTAGTTGTTTGACCACTATCTCATTTGATGGTCAGTAACGGTGTGGTCGAACATGTTATCACACTAAACCTAGACTGTTTACTGGCTCTCCAAGACTGCTGCCTAACGAAAGAAAAGAAGAAAGAAAATAATTTATTACTGACATAAACAACACTACATACAATAACGCACTATGTGTTGAAAGCTGAAGCCGTTCATAGTGATTGAACCAGCTTCGCCAGCTTAGCCCCCAGTTCGACAGCCAAGGCAAACCGCTGAGCCTTCATCTTTTCATATACTGCTGAGCATAATATTTCAAAAGTACCCACTCTTGGAAATTCAGGTTGTATTATTACCCGCAGTTCGCAAGTATCACATTTGACGTTAGGCTCACAGTGATATTGTAGGAGAGCAAAAGTTGTAAGTCCAATAACGCGTTGGTAATGACGTCACACTGCGAAAAGCGTGCCCACAGTGATTAGAAACGCATTTAGGCGCGCTAAAATCGATTTTGACGCGTACCTACCTATCAGAACAGGGGGTAAGTGTTGGTACGGTGTAGCAACTATGAGTATACAGCTACTATACAAGTCATTAATTTTAGCTTAGTATATTATTAATATTTACATGAATATGTAATTACATCATTTATTGCAAATAAAATAAGTACAATCTAAGATTTTTGTTATTATTTTCCAAAACTTCTCCATAGTTTGACCTTGAATTTATCCATCGAGGATGTCGAAGATCGTGCGAAATGGAGGAAACAGCCGATTGAAAATGCACGTGGGACACCACTTCAGACCTGACTTAAAAATCTTCCTGCGCTCACACATTCTTTTATATATATCTCTAGTGGTAAGACGCCCAAATAACACCCAGTTCTGAAGATTCGCCCTGGCCTCCCTGTGACACACTGACATGCCTATTCCGGCCCATATTTGGTTTAGACAAGCGCTTTCTCTGTCTTCGCTCGCTCCTCCTTATCCTCCCCCTTCCGCGGCATCTTGTGATAAAGCAAGCAGGATGTCAGATCGATGATGATAAGTAGCCTATGTGTAATTCCAGGATCTAAAGTATCTACGTACCAAATTTCATCCGAATCCGTCCAGCCGTTTCAGCGTGATTGAGTAACAAACAACCATCCATCCAAACTTTCACATTTATAATATTAGTAGGATTGAACAGTGAAGAGCTATTACAGTACCGATCCGCAAAGTTTACAAAATCAGTCGGAAAATTTGAGACGCTTATGACATCCAACTCTATATAATGAGATTTGTTCTGACGTTTTTTCCCCTAACCTCAATGATGTTTTACTAAAGATGACGTATATTAATACTGCGCGATGCTCAGATTTTGTTCCTTTACGACATACGACAATAAATGCGACAGATAATACGGTACAAATAATATAGAAAAGGATAGCTATGTTTAGACTTGCGCTTGAAATACGCGTCGTAATCAAAATTACGACAATTGTCTTGATTTTGCCGCCTCAGTTTACACGCGCTTGTGCGACATCTACCTCATATAAACATATAATACATTGCCCAACCTACTTTATTAACTCACATTAAATTTATCAAATATAAAATTTATTAATTAATTAAAATTTATTATAACATTATTAGTTTAACAATTTGTGATAAACAAATTTCAGCCAATGTTATATTTTTTTTCTGAAGCAGAAAAAAAACTGGTTAAAAAAAATCCAATAACACCGTATTCGAGCAAAGGAGTACGCTGAAAACCAGCTCTGAGTAATCGTCAAGGTTACGCAGATTACTCCTTAGAGACGTCATCACTAAATGTCAGGTGAAACAGCCAAACATAAGTTAATAATATTTATAATAAAACAAGCTTATTCCCTCAGATTATTACCGAGCAGTTACTAGTGATTATAGGTCACGGGTAGGAGCTTCAGCTGTCATTCTGAGGGATGCTGGTTCGGTACCCCCAACGGCTTAACCTTGGAGAAGACAACATAGTTATCAAGCTCATACGTTTAAAAAGCCCATCTTCAAGGCGCGAGTGAATAGGTTTCTTCTAAGTTTCCGTGCTACACCTTAGGCCGCGTCGTCACTTAACATCAGGTGAGACAGTGATCAAACATAAGCATATAATCTTAATTTAATAAGTTTGTAAAACCCAGACTAAGAAAAAAATCGTAGACTCTTACAAACAGCCTAGTGAAGACATAAAAATCATAACAAAATACGTATAAACGCGCTCGACCCACACAAAAAACAAAACCATTAAATATGTCAAAGTACGAGTACTACCAGAGTATAGAGTGGAGTCTCCTTGTGGAGACCAAGGGGGGAGGCATCCGGAGGCATGCGGAAGCGTCCAGCAGTGGACGTCTTATGATTGAGATGAGAGCTACCAGTGCATGATTTAAAATTTTATAGAAGCTTACTAGGAAACAGTTAGGTGCTACAGTAATTAACCTGGTATGTTCATTACAACGCCTTCGAGTTTCAACATTCATACTTCATCGTCATCGATGTTCGTTGTTGCAATTTGTACAAACTGCACGACGAAAACGCGACGCAGCCACTGAAAACTTATAATTGGTGCCAACATAACAAGATCGAGTTGAGTGCTCACTCAAACTGAACGTGATATGAATAAACTTATACTTCAGAACTTAAGGTGGCGCTTACATACGCTACGGTCCACCGGAGAGTTTACCTGTGCAGGCATGCCTGTGCCATGTCTTCAATCGATGCCGTCGCAAAAAGAACTGAAGACCGCACCGTCCCCATACACGCTGCTGACATGCGCAGGCAAACCTGAGCAGGTAACCTTTCGGGTAGACCGTAGTGTGTATGGCTCACTTTACACGTCATGTAGGTAAGAAAGGTAGCCTCTTCAACTCCGTTGGTAAATACAATATAGAAATGTTGAAGACATGAATTTTATTACGAAAAGCGGAAATAATCACGATAATAAGGTTTGCGGGAGTTTTCAAGTGGCGGTGAGACGCGGCCGATGATACTTCAACTGTAACATTGTGTTCCACAAGCCTTTAAATTTGATTGAATTGAAATGAAATTTGTTTCTTTGTGAACCTAGTTAACAAGATATTACAAAGAGTGTTTTCGCTATAGAAGTTCCAAAATTAAATTTAATGTGATTGCTTCTGATCCTAGTTTACAAGATTTGTTGATTTGTTTCAGTATAGAGTTTACGCTTGAGAATATTTACATGCTTTTAAAATAATAACCAAATTTAACGTATGGAAATATAGGGTGTATTTTAAGTTAAAGTGGATAAAATATGTAAACTCAGTAGGAACTAAACTATACATCATTCATTACACATTAACCACTATGTAGAGGAAAATCAAATAGAAATGTTTGAGTTTTTTTCGCTTTATTCGCCAGAAAATGGCATCATACTGCTTCGTTTCTATAGAAAAGGTCTTCATGGTGGTAGGGTACTTTCGAATACCCGCCTGGCTGGCTACCACTTTCAAGTTTGAAAAACTGTCACCAAACCCACCGTGTGTTCAGGCAGCAGTCCTTGAGAACCAGTGAGCATTCTAGATCTAGCGTGATAACATCTTCGACCACATCGTCACTGCCCATCAAGTGAGATAGTGGTGAAACGCCAGATCTATATAGTATAAAAAAAGGACAGAAAAATTCAATCGATTATGCCAGGATACCAGTAAGTCGCTTTTTCAACTAAAGCTATAGTAAAACCTCACAGACAGTCCGAATGTCTTAATTCGTATGAAGCTTCTATAAGGTAAGAAGAAACTTAAACAAAAGATGAATGAAATCTAGTTTTTATATACCTACGCTTTCATATACGAACTTCGCTTGAAACGCTGCCGCGTGTCTAGATTAATTTATATATTATTTATACATAAGTCTATACAGTGTTTAACCATTATTTTAATTACAAATCAACGATCACGGAATCCTTTCTTTCTGTGTTATAAAATGAAAACATTTTTTTTATGTATTTATGATATGTAGGCATACTAGACCATGCCCAAGATATTATACTACTAGATAATGAGATATGTGATAATAAGGTACTGGCACTATCTATCTTTACCCATACTGAAATGTAGATGTGACTTCAACTGCATTGTTAGGATAAAGTATTTATAATTCATAACTAATAATAATTACAATACTACAGCTATTACAATAAGATTTGAGCATTAGGTGGTAATGCTACGCGAGTCTTTCTACCCAATGAATTTCATCCATGAACAAAATTCATCTCCATTCATATTGTTAGTACGTGATTGAACTGCCAGTTAGAATGTAGGTGAAGTGTACAGTATATAGTCCTATAGTGAAGTGGCATTTAATTATGGACAAAGGCAAAGGTAGACGGCGTAGGAATAGTGATCGTCCCTCTACGTTTGACGGCTGCGTGCTGAACACAAAAAGTGCACAGTGACAGAGTTTCATGTCCCTTTGACTTTGATCTCTTTGACTTTAGCATATTTAACATTATTCAAAACCAGGTATATATTTAATATAAATTTAAAGTATTTAATCAATATGAAGATAAAGTAAATGTTCAAGGGTTCAAGTCCCACTAGCAGCCGAATTTTTTCCTTCAAATATTTGAACTAAAGTAAATGTTAAATTTTAGGCAATAGGTAATTAATTAAATATTATATACTTGCTTAAATAATGTCGTGTATCATAGTATGCTTTTTTCATAAAGTGAAAAACTAAAACCTATTTTACTGATATGATTTTCTCTTCTATGTTCTCTGTCAGAATTGTTGGTGTTTTTATAAAAACGATTACAACTTTAATTTATTCAGGTTATTTTAACCATTGCGCTCATTTTCATTACAATTTATTGTTTTGTTTCTTGTCTGAATGCACGGCTGTTGTGTGTAGCAGTCAATTATTTGCTACTTTTAGCTGATGGTAGTTCTTCACTATAGTCGCAATGATATAAACGAGAGAAGAAACAATCCCAAACCAATATCTCTGTTACTACGCACACGTACGATAAGAGGCCATGTCTCTTATCGTACGCTTCCAGGAATTGCGATAAGAAAATGAGCACCACTCTCAGTGAATAAAGATAACTCTTTAATTGTAATTTAACGGTAAAAACTTTATAAACTGGCTTCAGGCAACAAGCATCAGTAACTACATATAATTAGATGTATAGTTATATTATTATTATTTATGTCATCTATAGGCTACGAATAGCTAGCGGATTGCTCAAATGTTATTGTAGTAGAGCTGCAGTATTGTAATTAGTTATTAGTGTTTTCTTACAAGAAAGGCATCATTAGATGTATATGGATATAATATTATTATGCTGATCCTGTTGTCCACTTAATGTATTATCGTTATTTAAAAACAGACGTTCGTACATAATGTTGTAAAACTCAAAATTGTATAATATACCGCCCTGAACAATGCCACTTCTGTATTGAAATCAATTTTTTTTTTAAACGAATTACATGATGTCTAAATAATATATAATTGCCCGTCATTAAACCGTAAATATGCGGTTATTATCTATTTTGACTTAGATGGCAATTCTGCCATTTCATCCGACTAAGATATGTTGTAAAAGAAAAAAAAAAAAAAAATGGGAATGAAACGATATAACTTGGTACTGGCAGATGCGTCAGAAGCACGAAGTGATCATGCCCCAAATACAGGGAAAGCAAAACAAAAGTGACATATCCAGGTTAATCAATTTTATTAGATTTTGTCTCTCTCTGTTACTGTATCGTCAAGTTGAGGAATCTGTGGGCTAACTCTTGACACGCGATTCCGATCGTAAATTGTGATTTCACTCGATTGATACTCTTGAACGCAACCCTAGCGCACGATTGGAATTGAGTTCAATGGAATTTGACATAAATACAAAATGACGTTGAATGAGATTAGTACTGATTTGGATTACCATTGGATTGAGATTGATACTGAGTTCGAGAGTAGACCAGCTGATCTGAATCGTCCGTTGATACATGACGTCTTTCAGTGCTATGTAATATTCCAAATCTAGTAAGATGCCGTCTTCAACAACACCGTCAATAACCGCTAAGTGTCAGTCGCTGTCAATCACAACAATTCAGAAATAGAAAGAGCATTAACAGTTAAAGGACAGAACGAAAAAAAACATCAACTACAAATAGCACGGATGATAATGAATCGTTTCATATTACCGCCAGGAAAATAATTAAGTCATAACATGCAAGTTTCATGACTCATGAGAGGATCTAATGCAGTTTACCACGGGAGCGAACCGGCTTGGTTACTTCAATGATATTCTATTCGAGGACATGGGAAGCAGTTCTAGGCCTTCGATTACTTCCGTAGAGTCAGAAATCAAAAAGCTTGGTGTATCCGGTCTATGCTAAACAAACCTTGTAGCTGACACGGTTTAACTCCGATTGAAAATGCGGTTGTTGTATCCAGGGTGTATATTTGGCGAAAATTAAATGCTCAAACAAAACATTAGAATGTAAAATAAACACAGAGAGCGCGCGGATTTGCTTGTCGGCCGGCGAGGGCGTCCCGGTGACTGGTGTGCCAATTGCACACTTGTGACAGCTCCCGCGCGCCTCGCTCCGCTCCAGCCCCCTCTGGTGCGGACGGTTAATACAAATATGTACATGATAAATATTACAAACTAGTTTTTATAAAATACATTATTAAAATAAATTACGTGTCGCTTACACTCTCCCCCCTAGTGCTGCCCTGGCAGCACTCACTCTCCGTAGGTATCCTGGCGACACGACCAACAGATCTCTTAAAGGTACCGGTAGACGTGCGGACTGCAACAACGCGTACTCGACCATCTTTTCCGGGAAACGTTTGCTGTACGATGCCTCGCGGCCATACTCCTCTGGGGGTATCAGGATCTGCGATAAAAACTAAATCACCTTCAGCTAGCGGCCGTCGTTGTTCTATGTTCCATTTTTGACGAGGAATCATGTCTGGCAATATCTCTCGTACCCATCTCCTCCAGAACATATCTGCTAGCGCTTGAGATATGCGCCACTGCTTTCTTAGATAAAGGTCGGAATCGTCAAAAACTCCTAGAACGGGCAGGTTAGATGACGAACCGAGGAGAAAGTGATTTGGTGTCAATGATTCTCTGCTTCCAACTTCAACTGACACATGATTTAATGGCCTACTGTTTACCATATTTTCTACTTCAGCTAATAAGGTATTCAGAGTTTCGTCCCTGGGCGCGCGCTCTTTTAAAATTACTTTTAAAGTAATTTTGACACTTTTTATGAGCCTTTCCCATGCTCCTCCCCAATTCGGACTTTTGGGGGGGGAGAAAACCCAGTGAGTCCCGTAATTGCTAGCCGTTGTTTTGAGCATCTCTTCGTCTAGCTCTTGTATGGATTTTTTGATCTCCGCATCGGCACCACGAAGGTTAGTTCCATTGTCCGAGTAAAGGTAACCCGGCCACCCCCTTCTGGAGGCCATTCGGCGCAGTGCCATCAACAAAGAGTCAGTTGTGAGAGATTGCACAACTTCTATGTGAACTGCCCTTACAGTAAGGCAAGTAAATAATACACCATATCTTTTTTGTCGGTGTCTAGCGACGGTCACCTCCATAGGTCCGAATAGGTCCAGGCCGCAGTGGGTAAACGCCCTCTGGTGGTGAGCTACTCTCCCCGCAGGTAAGTCACCCATTTTAGGTACCTCAGGTTTAGCTTTCATAATTCTACACAACATACACTTCGATGCGACGTGCTTCACTGTAGGTCGTATCCTAAGTATGCAATATTTTTGCTTCAGTTCGTTTACTACCATCTCCTGATTACCGTGACCTGCTTTAATATGGTGATATCGAACAATCAACCTTGTAATATAATTTTTACCATCTAGTATTACAGGCTGCTTCACTTCCAGGGGAACGTCAGCGGCGGCGTCGATACGTCCACGGACACGAAGGACGCCGTGCTCATCAAAAAACGGTGACAACGTAAGTAATCTACTATTTTTAGGTAGACTTCGCTGAGCTTTCAAATCATCTATGTCGTTACTAAATGACTGAATTTGTGAAACCTTCAACAACAGGTTTTCAGCGCGGTACATTAGCGAGCAATCACTAGTAAGTACTTTACGCCTACATTTATCTATAAATTTCAGCATGACGACCGTGCTTCTCATCAGACGTAACCACGAAGAAAATCTACCTGGATCTGGCACAGGTAAACTTTCAATAACCTCTCGCACGGTAGATACACACTCTGCCTCACAATTAA
Organism: Apeira syringaria; assembly: GCA_934044485.1. NCBI lineage: Eukaryota > Metazoa > Arthropoda > Insecta > Lepidoptera > Geometridae > Apeira > Apeira syringaria. Next base: position 5,398,667 of record OW203655.1, on the reverse strand, counting down.
CTAATGCAGTGTTTGTGTGCGACATTATGTCCGCCGGCCACATATTTTCACAACAGTAAAGAAATTTCGGTCCAGTGAACCATTCATTTTGAAACACTGAATTATCATAGGACTCTCTTGTTCCGATATCAGCAACATTTAAATCCGTAGGACAAAATCTCCATTCATTTATATTCGTCAACTCGTCAATTTCGCCTAAGCGATGAGCGACGAATATCGGGTAATCGCGTTTATTATTACGTAACCACTGCAACACCGTCGTTGAGTCACACCAGAATACACGGCGCTTAGCTTTGATTCGGTGTTCCTTTTGTACAGTATCCGCCAGCCTAGCGGCCATCAAGGCTGCCTGTAGTTCTAACCTCGGAACTGTCATTGGTTTAACGGGTGCGACGCGACACTTACTAGATACAAACGCAACTCTAATTTCGTTATTTTCTATCCATCGCCAAAAGGCTACAGCGCACATAGCCTGAGTCGAAGCATCGCTCATTATATGTAACTGTAAGTCACCATAACCATCAGAGTTATCGCTATTATGAATACTATCGCTCGCAGCTAAAGTAGGTGAACAAGTATCTATGTTCGACACGCGTTGGTAGCATCGTGGTAAGCGTATGTCACTAACAGACTTTAACAACTTTAACCATTTTAACCATTTTTCATAGATTACATCATCAAGAGTTTCGTCCCAATCAATATTAGACTTCCAAGTTTGTTGCAAAATTATTTTACCGTTTATGGTAAAAGGCGATAAGAAACCATAAACATCAAATATAGACATTATAAGTCGTAATGCCTCCCTTTTAGTAGGTCGCTTTCCGTCCATTATTTCTGGAGGAATTCGTTTGAACGTGACATCAAACCCTAGGGTATCATCTCCGGGGTACCATATTAGTCCTAGGGTACGCTCACCATCTAGCTGTTGACCTATTTTTAATTTGTAGGCATTCGACGCTAGCGTTTCACTAGGCAAATTATTTAACACCTCAGTACTATTACTCAGCCAGTTACATACCACAAAGCCACCTTCTTTGTGAATGGTATCTACGTCATTAGCCAACTTAATACAAAATGAATCGGCCGGCTGACTATCTATATAGTCATCCATATAGTGCTGTTTGCTTATCGCTTCAACAGCTGACGGCATTGTTGAACTAAAACGTTGCGCGTTTTTATTTTTAATGAATTGAGCAATAAATGGGGAACAATTCGCACCAAATATTAAAGATGTCATCTTGTAGGTTTTTATGGGAGATTTCACGTTATCGCGCCACAGAAATCGTAACGAATCTTGATCCTCAGGCAAGATTTTAATCCTTAAAAACATATCCTTTATGTCTCCAGCTATCGCGATTTTATACTCACGAAATCGTAACATTATTCCGAACAAAGACGAAAGAAGATCTCGACCCTTAAATAAATAATCATTTAATGATAAGTTTTGCGATTTAGCAGCCGCGTCAAAGATTAAACGTAACTTTTTTTTATTCGGATTATCCACTCCGAAATGAGGTAGGTACCATATTTTCGAACCTAATTGGTTCTCCGTTACCTCCTTGGCAAAATCATTTTTGAAAAGATGATTGACCCTGTCCATATAACGCTGTGCGTAATCCTCGTTCAAGGTCATCTTCTTTTCCAGCCCTTTTAACCTTCTAAGCGCGGTAGGTTTGGAGTCAGGCATGACACACGATGGGTCACGCCATGGAAGTCCCACATGCCACCTATTATTAATTAAAGTGGCTGTTTTTTCGAGATGTTCGACTGCACGTAAATCATCAGCGTTCTGGCGTGGTTTTGCCGTTATTCCTAAAGAATCTATAGTAAATGATTTACGTACCTCATCATGCAGTTGTTGCAGCTCGAACCCCTCATCATCCCGCGGCGACTGAGCACCACCCTTGATGAAAAGCGTAGCGTGGGGATGACACATGCGTGATGACGTCACCGGTATCCTTCCATGAACGCACCAGCCCAAGGGAGTGAGTGTTGCACAGGGCTCATTCAGCTTACCTATCCTAGTTTCTAACGGCAATAACAAATGATAATTATCCTGCCCTATTAACATTTCGGGCTTAATGTTTCCTGTACATAAATTTAAGCTTATATCTTTCAAATGACTGTAGTAATTACAATTTACAGAACACAAATACTGATTAGGTAAATTAAGCTCTTTAACACTACGCGCATTAAGTTCATACGTATTTCCGTCGCAGGTCGACATCTCCAAACACACCACTTCAGTTTCGCATACGAGTTCGTTGTTCCACGCTCCGAGCGTACGTATTGTGTCGCGGCGACCGCGCAGCCCTAACCGTGACGTCAGAGCTGCACTTATAAAACTCAACGTCGACCCATCGTCGAGTAACGCATAAGCACTGATAATACCGTTAGGTCCATGAAGATTAACACGAACTACTTTTAGACACACTTTACATTCAGAAGTTGAATTCATGTTTATACTTTCAAGTTGCAGCTCCGCTTGACATTCGGAGACCAAGCGTTCGCTCGATCCTCGACCTTCGCTCCGTTCACATAAATTAGTGTCATCGCTTCTCGGTGCCGTAGGCTTCGATAATGTATAGTGCAGTAGACGATGATGCGCAAGTCCGCAGTTATCTATATCGCATGCAGCGGCCGGACAGGTGTCCCTTCCGTGTTTAGATAATAAACACTTGTAACAAAGTCTATGCCTCTTTACATAAGCCCATCTGTCTTTGCGTAATGACTTTATAAACTTTTTACATTCTGTGACTTTATGTTTCGATGTATGGCAGTAACTACAATTATTATCAATGCTTTTCTCATTATTTAATAAAGTAGTATGTAAACGGTTAGATGAAGACTCTGGATATTTCTTTTTATAACTGTAATTATATTCTAACGTACTGCGCGTATTTATTAACGCCATAGAATTAATTTTCAGAGCTTCTTCATTAAGAAATTCGGCTAATGTATGCAGTGTGGGTCGCTTACCTTGTTTGATGAGCGGATAGCTATAGTCAGCCCATTTCGATAGGAGAACGGTAGGTAACTTAGAAAGCACGCTCGTTATCACATTCGTTGCCACTAAATACTCATCGCGACCGATAACACTCACAGCTGCCACATAGTTTCGTATTTTCACAGAAAATGACACAATATCTTTATGATATTCTTGCGACACAGGATGCAGTTTTTTAATATCTAGCATTATTCTTGATAGGATTAGGTCTGGGTTGCCGAACTGCAGTTCCAATGTCGACATTACCATTTCAGGCGTACTAGCGCTAATCAGCAAAGCTGAGACAGCTTCGCGTGCCGGTCCTCGAAGACATTTTCGTAGTCGCCACAGGTTTTCCTTTGAGGTGAAATTACACACTTGTGACGACTCTTCGTAAGCCTGCTTGAATTGCAGAAATTCCATAGGGTCTCCCGAGAAGGTTGGTAAGTCCCGAGAAGTACTAATACGACTCAAGAGCGTCGAATTCATGCCATTGTTGGCAGAGGCGGTTGTCAAATCTTTCAGAGCGCTGGCCAGAAGTTGCACTGTTCCATTTTCGTTACCGACAATATTTGACGTCGGCGGTGGACACTGCGCGCCCGAGTTGTGACCATGATCGGGGGCGGGCTGAGTCCCAAGTTCTAAGTGCTGATGGCTACGTTCCAACCACTTTTGCACATCACTATGTGTATGAGACGACCGTTGGGACCGTACGCTGCATTGATCGTCAATGTCAGCCAGTTCCGCGGCCAATTTTTTGTCGATGAGCTCCATTTGAATTTTCGCCTTCGCTTCGGCTGCCTCTAATTCCAACTTCGCTTTACGTGCCGCAACAGATGACGAAATCGATTTCTTACAATTCGTCTTTACAGATCGAGGATGAGTTTCCATTTGCGAAACCATTTTTAAAGGCGGTTCCGATTTCGCGACGCTACCCGCTTTCGTATTCGTAACAATTGTGGGGTTAATTGTCGATAACTCATCACTTTTCTGTCCATTTGGTTCTGTTTCAGGCTGAAGATTTAGAGACTGTCCATCACGTTCTTCCTGTTCCCGTTGTTCGCGTTCTTTTCGAAGTAGCCGTCTTGTCGTAGCCATTTTTCTCGGCGGTGTTTGGAACATAACGATCCGGTTCGAAGGACCAGTGTAGCTGACACGGTTTAACTCCGATTGAAAATGCGGTTTGTTGTATCCAGGGTGTATATTTGGCGAAAATTAAATGCTCAAACAAAACATTAGAATGTAAAATAAACACAGAGAGCGCGCGGATTTGCTTGTCGGCCGGCGAGGGCGTCCCGGTGACTGGTGTGCCAATTGCACACTTGTGACAGCTCCCGCGCGCCTCGCTCCGCTCCAGCCCCCTCTGGTGCGGACGGTTAATACAAATATGTACATGATAAATATTACAAACTAGTTTTTATAAAATACATTATTAAAATAAATTACGTGTCGCTTACAAACCTCTCATGGAGAAATTTACCTAAGCATACAACTAAATTGTTTTGCGAAGAAGATACTGAATAAGCAGTAAGAAAAAAATATCCTCCCCTTTTTATTAGGATCTGAAGCCCCACTTCATGGATTTCGCTCGTATTGCATACACTATCAATAATAATTAATTAAAATAATAATTGTGCAACTTCGATCAAGAAACGTCGTTGTCCTTGACAAGCGCAAGAATATTGGGCATGTCCTTACGAAGTGGAGTAATATTTCTGTGATTGTAGTATTTTATGCTGGAATTTGCATGTGAATCCACGTGACTGACGCAGGTCGCTAGCTCTGGATAGGATTAGATTACCAAAGCAAATGTAGTATTGGATAAGTTGAGTATTCATTTTGGAACGTGGTTTAATGGAAGTATCTAATTACTTTCAGCTCGGCGGTTTCACTACGCGATCGAATTATAAATAAGAATATCCGTGACTGAAAGCAAGTATGATGATGATTCTTATCTATTTCGAAGCCGTGCTCATAATTATAATAATATAATGCATAACTGCAGTGAATTCATGTTCGTAGTAGATTTCGAAACTTGCCACTTTTCCGAGCTCAGCAACTGGTGAGCTCAGCACACACACTTGGCGCGAAGCACACTTTTCGAAACACTGCTCGAGATTAAACACTTGTTTCTGATCTGAATTAATTAAACATTTAATGAAATACATTCGCGTTATTCGAGAGAAATTTATATTTCTCCAGCAATCACATTGCATATTTTATCTCAAAAAGACGATACATTATTTAGTTAAGTCGAACTACCCTTTAAAAAATATAGTTATTATTTATTTCTTAAAATTTCGTAGAAACACTTCGATTCTCATACGTATAAGTATCTTTTTAGCACTATTTACAAAGAAAAGGCTCAATAGACCTTTAAGTTGATATATTCAGCAAATACCTAAACTCACTTAAACTAAACAGTGTCAGATAGACAGATAGCAGATACATAAAAGCTCGTCATATAACACGCTCTGCTCTTACTATGGGCCTTCTGAGCAGGATCAGAGTCGCACAACGAGCTATGGAGAGGGCTATGCTCGGGGTTACTCTAGGTGATCGAATCAGAAATGAGGAGATCCATAGAATAACGCAAGTCACCGATATAGCCCAGCGGATTAGCAAGTTGAAGTGGCAGTGGGCAGTGCATATAGTACGAAGAACCGATGGCCGTTGGGGCCGAAAGGTTTTCGAATGGAAACAAGGGACTAGCAGGACGGCCACCGATCAGGTGGACAGACCACCTGACTAAGATCGCAGGCATTGCTGAATGCGGGCCGCTCCCAACCGGTCTTTGTGGAAATCAATGGGGGGGGGGGGGGGCTCTATATCCAGCAGTGGACGTCCTACGGCTGAGATGATGATGATAATAACACGCTCTTCAAAACTCCGTAGCCGAAAAAGATCTATGCAGTATAATCTTACAGCACATGCTGTTTTATTAAAGGAATTCTTGTATTCAACTGGATTGTCTCTTTATTTGCAAACATGAGTGCAGTGAGTGAGGGTCTGTCCTTCAGAGGATCTGCGAAGCATTATACAAACGGCAGCGTTTAGTTACAAGTTCCACTAGACATATCTTTGGATATTGAGGAAATTTATAGAATTGGCCATTTTCCTACAATTAGCAGCGCTACATTTTTTATTTTCTTTGTTATTTCCTTATGTCCAAAACCGTCATCTCCAACTTGCTGTGCAGATGCTGCTAGGCTAGTGCAACTTTACGTGCATCACGATTCTTATAATTTTCGTTTTCAGAATCCCATATAGGTACACTCATGATTGTAATAAATCCTAATGAATTTGATTAAATCAGCAAAACTTAAGTTTAACACTTTTTGACTCATATTTTTAGTAAACAAGTGTTGATCGTTTTAGTATTTTAAAACGTTCAACACTTGAATGAATAATTCGCCAACGCAAATACGTGCGATACTTGAAAAGGTCCACGCACAATCGCAATTACAAACATGTGCTTAGACAAATCAAAACTTGTAAGCAATAATCACCTGGCCGGTTGGCGCAGTTGGCAGCACTCTGCCTTCTGAGCCGCTGGTCCCGGGTTCGATTCCCGGACAGGTCAAACATTTGTGTGTATGAACATGTCTGTTTATGTTATATGTATATAAGTTTATATATCAGCCATCAGGTTGTCATAGTGTGAATCTTAATAAACAAATAAATATGTGAGACGAATAAAGATTTAAAAATAAAAAAAGTTACATATCAAGTTAACCTATACTTCAACCTACTCTTCAACAATTGTAAGCAGTTGATTACAATTGTTGAAGATCAATTATTGCAAGCAATGTATTGCCTTAAATTATTGGCATCATGTAAATGTCCCTCTAGTCTACTGTTCAACGTGTCAACATGACATGTTGAGGAGACTTACAAAGGCTCGACTCACAAAAGCCAATTTAGACAGCTTTAGTAACCCTCTAACTTCAATTGGTCTATATTGATTCAATCGTGATTTCCCAGATTCATTGAATCTAGGGTTAAATCACGCACATAACATCATTTTCTGTACTCTGCTAGTCCATAATATAACAGATGTTTTGTTAAAACTGTAACGAGCGAACATTGCATATATTCAACGTAGATTTAGGGCACTACGAAATTATGAGACTTTTTGAAGCGATGATACCCTAGCGGTGGGAGCGTCGGCTCCAAATATCGGACGCTATTTCGATTTCCGCCAACGGATTGAGCTTCCGGTGAAGGTAACACCGTTATCATTCCCATGGTGCTAGAGTACTTTCGAATGCCTGTCTGGTAAGAGATCACCCGCAAGATTGAAAAACTACCACCAAACACGTATTGAGTTCAGGCAGCAGTCCTTGAGAGTCAGTAAACATTCTAGGTCGAACAATAAGCGAACTTAACATCAAAGAACACCTTTCTTGTATCGTACATGGTCGCTTTCTCAGTTTATTTGGATAAGTTTCGTGGCGGGGCCTATGGAACACTTTGTAGTTCAGGCAATAGTGGACAACACCAGAACTTGCAGCAGCTCTCCCATGCACTGCACAGACCAAGTGAAAACTGCCCTGGATGTTCCACTCCACGAATGTAATAGAAAGGCAGCGATACGAGACGAGTGGAGACTTCACTCCTAATGAGACGACCACGACCACTTTGTAAAGCGTGTAGCGACTAACATGAAAACTATTTTCCATAAGATATAATTAGAACAAAAGGTCATGTGAACTATGTTTCATCTATTTTCTCTCGGTAGCGGTATTGACAAAATAGTTTCATAACTAATCTTGCTACATCTGTATTAGCTGTCGTCTTCACAAAGGAAGCGTTTCGCTTTTGTTTGAAGCTAACTATTTGTAATATCTAGTTCGTAATGAGCCTTGAGATTTATACATTAATTTACACAATACATATAGCATTTAAAATTATAAGCACAATCAGCCCAATGCATTCCCACAGTTGGGAGACCTCCCTGAGAGGAGTTTTGGCTATAATCCACAACGCAGGCCAATATGGGTTGGCGGATAGCCCTCCCCCCCTGTTACCTCTTAAAATTTATGACTTTGAAGATATATGACCCCCAGTCCCCAAAAAACTTTAGCTTCGTTCGCACCTGGCTTCCTTGTACGAATGATATCGCATGACAATAACCGACCGTCAGTTTCCCGTGCCCTCCAAAGTATGAAAGCGCTCAGATGATAATCCCACTAGCGGTCACCCATCTAAGGCATCACCGAGTACGTTGCTTAACGCAGTTGATCGGTTATCGATTAAGATCGCTTACGTAAACTCAGTTACGAGAGCATTGTTAGAATTAAACAATTAACATTTTTACAAATCTTCTATTTTTAATAATAACCCATGGTTCATCACCAATAAAATATTAATTCAATTTGAGTTACTCGCATAAAATAATTTATTGGAACGATATCGAAATAGTAAATGAATGTAACATTAGAAATCCAGTTTTCGAAGATATATAGGATCCGCGAAAATGTATGTCATGGCCTAATAAAGGTAGTGTTATTTGAGGCTGCAACCTCTAATCGGCTGGTCATCATCATTATGTCAGCCATAGGACGTCCCCTGCTGGACATAGGCCTCCCCCAATCGCCGGTATATAAGGTTGCAACGCTTCGACTTACAGGACGGGCGAGAAGAGTAGCATTAAGGGTGCTCTCTCACCGAAGCACAGCACGGTGCCCAGTTGATGGGTGGAGTCTCAGAAGGGGGGTCTTAAAGTCTATGTATAGTAAAAGACATGTATTGTGTCAATCGTCAATGTGTCATACAAAATCTATTGTTTGTTTCCACCCTTGAGTATAGATAAGTGAACTGCAGCACGAGCGCTATGACCTCGACAGGAGATCTAACGGATATTTTTCCAAAAAGGGGGAAGGAAAAAACATAAGGCAGCTTCTTTAATTTTAAATCAACGCGAAGCCCCCGAAAATCGAGAAGGGTCTTATTTCGTTTGCATTTTTAAAATGTTTTGTTACGGCAGTACTCCGTCATTTGTATTTCGTCGACCAATTTAAAAGCTTTTTTTTATTCAATACGATAAACTTTGGATTCGCCTTATTTCTCTATTTTTAAGAAAATATTGCAAATGTGTAAGCAAAGTGTAAATTGTGGAAGTCAGTTTGTATAGTTTAACGTTACTCAGTTTAACTAATTCAAATCATAATGGCGAATATTTTTGTGTATCGTTTGTCGCTTGTATGTTCGTTACTCCTCCACGATGAAAAGGTGCAAATCCGCCCAGGATTTGCATGAAATTTTAAATGAAGTTAACTTAGATCCTGGGATAAAACGTAGGCTACTTTTCATCTAGGGAAAGGTATTATAGTTCTCGTGGGATAATTGAGGTAGTGGAAAACCGTAGCTCACGCGGGTGAAACCGCGCGGCGCAGGTAGTCGAACATACAACATTAAACAATATAATAGAAATATTCTTGCCAGCTCAAAAAAAATCGTTGCATAAAATACTTAAAGCTAAACTTCGTTTTTTACACTAAATAACATTGGTATATTTGCATAAGTAATAAATATTATTTGTCGGAAAAGAAAGAAAACGCCATAACATTTTGGACCATAATTTATTTATTTATTTACATAATATATAATTTTTAAAGCCATAGCCTAGCAGTAACGGTAATACGCATTAATATTTCCTATTCTAATAACGGTTTAAATCACACACAGCAGTGGTCCCACAGCTGGTACCTGATCTATCCTAGAGGAGCAAACTTGAAAACCCTGGGGCTTATGACCAAGCGGCGGTGGATTAAAGACACCTTCTACGTCGCGACAACGCTCTCCCCACTTCCGTTTCTTAAGTTCCTCCAGTTAAAGCACAAAAGAGACTACTCAAGATTATATACTTTCTAACAGTTATAAGGTATCACAATAGATTGCTCACAAATATTTTAATGCGTGTCCAACCCTCGTCTTTTACGTAAGTATCCCTGATAGCTTTTTTTTACTATTGACGTAGGTACGTCAATAGTAAAAAAAAAGCTACTAGCACATCCTGTCGGATCCGCTGCCACGCCTAGACTGTTAGCTGGCAAAAGTTGCTATAGTTGATGTGAACTAAAAAATACTACCTTCTATGTCATACTACGCTCACATATCGAATTCCACGTGATACCTACCTCCACTTAATGAAGAAATAGAGTACTAGCAAAGCCTAAGTAAAATTTATACTTTACATTTAACGCTAACTATAATTCTGGTCGAATATCTAATACGCTTCGACACGAAAAAAATATTTTAATTCCAGAGCAAACCAATTTCTAATTTTATTCTATCCTAATATTATAAAAAAATACGTTATCGCTATCTCCACAAAGTCAATTTTATGTAAGCTAAATATGCTCTCTTAGAATATCTTATTTTGTTCGACATATCCCCATGATTGCATACATTAACATACTAAGAAACAATATTTCTAAGTAGCGAAAGCCTGAACGTTATAAGAAACTATGATCAACACTGCATATGCATAATGCCCTAATTCTAGTTAATCTCTCGAACGACCTAAAACTCACTAAAATTCTTCAAGTGAATTGCGCGTATTCTATTCACTATAAAAACCAAGTTCGTAGTACTCCATACAACGCTATCTCTAATATTAGGCTAGTTTTATTTAAATGCTCGCCAATTGCGGTTAGTTTTAGTCGGCAACAAACAAGTAGCGACTTAATTTAGTTAAAAATACCCCTTAATTTTAGGAAAAAAGATCTAGTTTTAGTGATTTAATTAATAAGCGTCGTACTAATTTGGACGTTATCGTAACAAATAAGTACTTATCTTACTTATCTTATTTTTCAGAAATGTAGTTTTGTTTAGTTGAACAAGTGAATCACTACTATTTTTTTAGTGTGAGTTTAGTCCTAAATCAGCGCTCAGACTTCCCCGCGAATTAGAAAACCATAATAAAAGTGCCGTACAAAAAAATATTTTCCTTAATCCTTTAGAAAGCCGGCTATGACGCAAGTTCGTTTATGTCGCTGTATTATCTATTGCAAGGTTTCTCAAACTTGTTGACCTCCGTATTCTCTGATGATGTGATTGCATTGACAACATGCTATGTTGATCTCACGTAAATGTTTGAACAAAAAAATATAATGCCTACTAGTATTATAAATAGAAGTTTGGATGGATGTGTGTTCAATCACGCCAAAACGGCTGAACGGATTTGGATGAAATATGGTATGTAGATGCTTCAGGTCCTGGAATAACACCTATGCTACTTTTCATCATCATCATCATCTTAAATCATGTTCAAGTTTTCACTTCTGTCGGCACTCCCGGAACGCAATCGGGTGATTTTTTAAAACCAATGCCACGCATGTTTTCCACCATCCAAACTGTTAGATTTTTAATATTAGTGGACCATGATGACATGTTGAAACAATGAGATCTTTCCTCTTTATAACATCGGCGTTTTGATAACCGAACTCAATAATACTATTGACAAACGAATTTATCAAATAAAATAAAAAACACATACGAGAACCTCGTTTTTTTTTCGAAGTCGGTTAAAAATTAACAAACAGACGAAAATGTTTCTTATTCGTAAATTTCATTTAGGTTTAAATTTGAACGGCGGTCTACTCTCCCTCCGTCTTACGATCTGACGATCTGACGCGAGTTTAACATTTTTTCCTATACAAAAGTACACAACGCCGCTAAAGAAGTTTTCCCTTCAAAATGTGCTAGATGGACTTTTTTTGACTATCAATGCTGTTTTTGCGACCGCTGTAATGGTCGCATACAATGCGGTATACAATGTGTAACGAGATTCATATCGCCGCTCTATAATCATGTAAAACCTCGTACGCGCCAAAAATACGAATTTGCGTTTCTTATTGTTACATACGTCAATTTATTCTGAAATAGAGATCTCACATATAGAGCAACGATATGTCATATGAATCACCGCCGCCAGTACTGTGATTATGTCACGTAAGCCCTACTTACGTGCCCAAACTGACTACTTAAGGTTCACGATTATAAGCCAGCACCGGCGTCCCCTACTTTGAGAAACTCTGATCAATTGCACTCCCTCCTGCTCACAGGTAAGACCGGATTTACTAGCGCTAACTTCCTCCCTTACTCATTTTATCTCCTGCAACCGACAGACTGCTGGTAAATACGTACACCGTACGTATAAAATCGCGCAGGAATAAAACTAATGTACGTAACTTTTAACGTATTACTTTTTGGTGGGATATTGAGGTGTTGAGACTGAAGTTTTGATTTATTTACAGATTTTATTGTTTCTTTCTGTGTGAAATAGTAATTTAGGGATGAAAAATACTTTAAAATTACATCAACCTAAATAATATTTTTTTTTTTTTTTTTTAAAGTTTATAAGCTTGCGTTTGACCACTGTCTCACCTGATGTTAAGCGACGACGCGGTGGAGCACGCAAACTTAGAAGGAACCTATTCACTCGCGATATATAATATATATAAATCCTTATTAGTAATATGTGTAATTAATACGAATAAGAATGTTTTTAATTGCTAAATTTTCCTTGAGTAGGTAGAAACAACTCAAAAGTGACTACAAGGCTGTCATCCATCTGCCTTCAACGAATCCTTGAGTATTTCGGTCACATAGCTCGGAAAAAAGCCGACAACTTAGAAAAGCTTGTTGTCAGCGGTAAGATCGAGGGAAAAAGGCCACGAGGTCGCAGTCTACGTTGGTCGGATCAGATCCGCACCACTCTCAATACTAATATGCACGAAGCTATGCACACTTCCGAAGACAGGTCAAGATGGCGTAGTATCGTCCGCCGAAAAGTAATTCATGGAGGGGGTCACGACCCTCAGCACTGAGGAAAACGACGCGAGGAGGGAGGTAGAAACAGGACTTTTTTATAACATTTCTATTCAGAGTCTCTTATTCTTCATAATTCTTCTTCGATTCGGAATCTTCTCCTATTCTTTGGAAGTCGCTGCGCTATATACTCTCATCATACTATAAATTATATCCTACTAATATTATAAGTGCGAAAGTTTGTGTGTATGTGTGAATGTTTGTTACCTCTTAATACTCAAACTCTAACCGAGTCGAGTTTGAGTTAAAAATTATTTCGTGCGCGCAAACACTGCAGGCGAAGCCGTCGAAAAATTTCGCCGACTATTTTTCTATGAACAAGAGACGTTTTTCAAAAGTTTAGAAAGTTGCTTCACCCGTGTGCGCATAGGTATCGACGAGGAATATTTTGAAAAGCTTTAAACAAACTTGTTTTATATTAAAGCTATTTTTCATTTCACTATTTCAAAGCTTTCTCATTTTCATAGCTTTTTATTTGACACATATATGTAGTTTGCGGACCATTTGCCCTATCAAATCCATGAGTTTGAGCCATTCTACATCTTTGGTTAGATAGACGCAGGTATTTGTCTTTTCAAACAGCATCGGAAGAAAATAAATATTATAATTAATAAATTATGTGTCATGCGTTTCAGAGGGGATACTACTATATAATTATTATATAATAAATGATTAACACGATTCCATATTTATTTTAGATAAAAAATTGAGTGAATTTATGCGGCTAACATTTATGGCGCATCCGCGAGCATGCCGGATGCCAACTACATACAGTGTATTTTGTTCTTGTGCGATCTCGTAACTGAAGTCAACGATCGTTAGAGCGATTTTAACTTTAGAGAGTGTCTCCCGAAATATGGCCTAGTAACATTTAAACCCTGGTTACCCAACCCAAACCAGTCCTATAACATTTTTAGCCAGGAGGTGTGTCTGCGGCGAGGTGGTCTAAGGCCACCTTGCCACCGGCCACAGGTCTAAGGTTGTAAGAGGCTGTATTTCTCGTTCCGCATAGTGTGTTTAAGAGGTGCGATTCATTCTACGAAAAACTCTCTTGCATTTTGTAGGTTTTTTTATTATATATATTGTTAGGATCAGAAGTGGAAATATTTAAAAAAAATATACAACACGCGTTCTTCCCAACCTCAAAACATCTTTGGTTTATTAATTGACCATTAAATCACAATTGAAATAGGAAGGCACATGAAGTTGATCACAAAATAACAAATAACGAGTCTGACACAAATGAACCATATAAAACAATTAGAAATACGTATGTCACTCACTAATCGCACCGAACAACAAACCAGCAGAGCTTCCGCACGCAGCCGAGGCCGAAGGAAATATGCGTCACTGGTCTTTTTTTTTTTTTTTTTTTTTTTTTTTTTTTTTTTTTTTTTTCTAACGGACTAATGCTGTTTGCCTCTACCGGCATTTACAGCTTCACCGGAGGGGGGGCGAGCACAGATGGTGCTCAGCCCGGTATTTGTGCGGTCGCAGAAGGCGCACCGCCTAGTGAGGCTAGCGCTGACGGCGCTGTGCCACTAGGAGAGGACGAGGCGACTAGCTCAAGGGCACCACTGAGGTTCGGACCTCGGCTTGAGCTGTCGCCAGGACAGGGAGATATCGGATCGACTTGCCCCGGTACCAGAGTGGTCCGTAAGTGGGCCCTAAGGATGTTTGCTCTTTGACTATTTGGAGAGAATCTAACCAGGATGTTTTTGCCTCGAGCTCGCCGCCGAGCTCGGTGTCTGACTGAGTATACCAGGGACTCTCGACCTTGTATTCTACCGGGATGACCGTGGGACGACGCTAAAGCTAGCGACAAGGCGACAGCGATGGGGTCGTCCGGGTCATCCAATACGTGCCTAGGGCGGCGTCGTCGGGGGGGTTGCGTCACTGGTCCGGCCCGCACTGGCTTTTATAGAGACTGTGCCTCTCCACTACTTCTAGGTTATGTTGGCAGCTAACAATATATATATGCTTACTATTAGAAATAACGTCTATCTATATTTCTTGAATATTATGTAATAAACAAACATGTAATTAATTTATTTCTAATTGATACAAACATAATATAAAAATAATTTAGAATAACAATAAAATAATCTAACTTAAAATAAAAACCTTAAACATTTAATAATAACTAAATTAAATCTAAAACGGGCCCCTGCGGCATTGTACCCAAGATGCTGGCAGCGTTTCCTCTTTGTATTGCTAGTATATAACATGTAATTCAGGTGAAATCAAACAACAATTAACGACATAAATTATTCAAGCGACAAATATTAGATATACCTACGAACAGTATGAAATTTCCAAACAGTAGGTAGACAACCCTCTTTTACTATGTGCCAGACGATTGAACTTTCACGAATCTTATAAAAGTAATAATAGAAAGTACTCGTAATAATAGACTTCAACAAGTTATTTCACACTTTTGAGTGTGGAAGTCGGTTCAATATTTTTGGTGATAATTATTTTTTCACCCTTTAGTGACCTTTGCTACTCACGGGATCAATGGTCAGTGTGTATGTTCACCGATTTCTTTAACCGCAATTAGGAAGTCGTCCAAGTAGACGTAACACTTTTCAGTTATTAGAGTGTAACTCAAAAACCGCTTGTCCGATTTTGATTCAATTTAAATGGGACCACCTCGGAAGTACACTCTATCAAACAAAAAAAAATATATGGAGATCGAATTCACCGATATATAAAAAAAATACATACAGTCGAACATAATAACCTCCTCCTTTTTTGAAGTCGGTTAAAAAAGAACTCGATTAAAACTACGGCGGAAGAAATTTTCAGTGTCAAATGTCTGGATTTATGTTTATTAATTGTGCAGATGCTAGGCGTTGAATCTGAGCTGTAATGAATTGCTTTTATTACGTCTGCCTGCAGTTGTGTTCGGTTCGACTAATATTTTAAACGGGTTCTGGTACGGAGCGTTGCGTAGGTGCATAATGCATGCATAATCGAATGATATGGTAAAGCTATAAAGAGTGCAGCGAGTTCGTGACCGCTACTTGGGCGGTCCCGCGAGCGCTTATGGCTCGGGCCAGCTCCTCTCTCGGCCGCTCTGTGCGCAGGGCGCACCATCCGCCAGTCGTCTCGTAGCTGCTCGGCACTCGCATCCAGCCGCTCGCGCCAGCGGCACCCGCGATAAAACCGACTCAATCCGGAAGAATTCACAGTAAAGGAACTTCTCAGAACGAGCACAATGAAGTCGATGATACTCTTAAAAACTTTATTCCTTTTAACTATTTTGTATATTTCGGACGCCGTAAAGTTTTGTCCACCGAAATGTACGTGTGTGCGGAACAAAGTCGGGTGCCTCCACCAAGACCTGTTGACTGTTCCCTCAACGCCGGTGGACACGTATACCCTGTAAGTGGAAACTTATTATTAAGTTTTAAAACTTTAAAGTATGTACCGCAGCGCAGCTCGTGCCATAATTGTGAATTCCGTTGCCCAAGTTTAAAAATAAATATGCGTAGTAGAGTTCTTGTGAATTTGAGCGAGCTTGCCGACGATAGCGAGGTATGTTATTGTTGTAAAAGCGTCTGTTCGAGCATCTTGAATTTAATCACTACCAATATAATATATCGTTGATTTACGAACGATGCCTGATCCAATGATTTTTTAGATTTTCGATTTCATTATTATATATTATGTCTTAATGATTTTGATGTAACGATGATGAAAATTATGTCGAATGCCCATGTTGCGACCGCCCCCATATCAATTGGGAACTCGATTCTCAAAGTTGTTGACAATTACGTCTACCTAGGACATACTGTCCAATTAGGTAAGTCCAACTTTGAGAATGAGGCCAATCGTCGAATCCAACTTGACTGGGCAGCGTTCGGGAAGCTACGAAACGTCTTCTCGTCCAAAATACCGCAATGCCTGAAAACGAAGGTCTTCGAACATTGTGTGTTACCAGTGATGACTTAGGTACGGAACCGAAACTCGGTCTCTGACTATGGACCTTCTGAGCAGGCTCAGAGTCGCACAACGAGCTATGGAGAGGGCTACGCTCGGGGTTTCTCTACGCGATCGAATCAGAAATGAGAAGATCCGTAGCAGAACTAAAGTCACCGATATAGCCCAGCGGAATAGCAAGAAGAAGTGGCGGTGGGCAGGGCACATAGGTCGAAAAACTGATGGCCATTGGGGCCAAAAAGTTCTCGAATGGAGACCACGAACTGGCAAGCGCAGGATAGGACGGCCACCGACTAGGTGGCTAGATGACCTGACTAAGATCGCAAACAAGGGCCTGGATGAGGGCCGCTTCCAACAGGTTCTTTCGGAAATCAATGGGGGAGGCATATGTCCAGCAGTGGACGTCCTATGGCTGAGATGATGATGATAAACTAATACCGCAGATAAAAATATGTTTCCTACTTTTTTTCACAGACAAATTTCATCTAGTCTATCCGATACCACGATCATAGCAGTGTTTAAGACCATGGATCAAAAAACCTGATTAATCCGTCAAAAGAGGTGATAGTCTCAAGATCAATTGGATCACACAAAATATTACTGCCATAATTTTTTATCTCACATTAAATTGCGTTTCTATCCAGAAGCTATGGCACAAGTAGGTTAATTTTAACCAGAGCTACTCGCAAGTAGCACGATAGTTAAATATGACGGATTCCTCGGCGACGATATCTGGCATTATCACTGATTACGCTTTATAGGTCACTTAGGAGCAGTTTACAAATGTTTGCGTAACGGATAACCAGATAAGTAATTTAAGATCAAAGTAACAGCTATCTAAAATAAATATATAAATCTAATCTACAAATGGATGAAGCATAGCGGTGGGAGCGAATATGGCCTAGTGGTGGGAGCGAACATAGCTTAGCGGAGGGAGCGAACATAGCCTAGTGGTGGGAGCGAACATAGCTTAGCGGAGGGAGCGAACATAGCCTAGTGGTGGAAGCGAACATAGCCTAGTGGAGGGAGCGAACATAGCCTAGTGGAGGGAGAGAACATAGCCTAGCGGAGGGAGCGAACATAGCCTAGTGGTGGGAGCGAACATAGCCTAGTGGAGGGAGCGAACATAGCCTAGTGGAGGGAGAGAACGTAGCGGTAGGAGCGAACATAGCCTAGCGGTGAGAGCGCGGCTGTCAACCTGAGTGATGGTGTTTCAACCCCCACCAATTGCTTGAGCTTTTTGTGAAGGCAACACCGTCGCCGATTCCAGAGCATAGTGGTAGGATACTTTCCTGTACCTTTCTGGCTAGCTATCACCCTTAAGTTTGAAATACTGTCACCAAACGCGCGACACGTGTATTCAGGTAGCAGTTCTTGCGAGCCACTAAAAAGTATAGGTCGACCGTCATTATACTTGCGACCACTTCATCACTCACTGCCAAGTTAGATAAATAAAAAATGCATAGGGCACTGCCGATACAAGTAAGAACTACATGCTTTTCAAGCTAACATAACGCGTGCGGTGACGGTGTCGCGAGTTTCAAGCTTTTTGTTCACCCAAAAAGTGGTCAACTAGCCCAAAGAAGTTTTCACTTCAATAAAAAAATGGCGCATCGCTAAGTTTGTCTCACAATTCACTTTAATCGTTACTTGACAATTAGTTATATGTAGTCGTAGCACGCGTGTATGTTATGATTTGCGGTCTATAATGAGTTGAAGATAAGCGCGATGCCAGCTGGACGCTGCGATGACGTCGATGTGTCCCAGTTCGTTATATGTATACATTTCCCAGAACTTAGCATTGGTACGTTGTTACATACCTAGTTCTGTCTGCTTCGGTTTAAGTTTCATTCGAAGCTGAAGTTCAAAATACGGAGTAAGCGTTTTATTATGTTATTAGGTGCGCCCCGCACTTCTACCCATGTGGACTACAGGTTTTTTTTGTAACCTTAGTTATCCTACGAGAACCATACTTTATCCAGGACAAAGAGTAGCATATCCTTCTCAAAGGTCCGACCTCTCTCTTTAAGAACCAAAATTTGTCAACAATTATTTAACGTATTAGGCGTGAAAAAGTAACAGACCGACAGAGTTTCTTTAACATGGGTATAGATTATTATATTGTCTTTTTAAATATTATAAGCGTTTGACCACTGTTTTACCTGATGTTAAGTGACGAGGCGATCTAAGATGTAGCACGCAAGCCTAAAAGGTACCTATTCACTCTTGACTTAAAAACTCTAGGATTTTACGTACCGGGAAATACAGACTCGGGCAGCGAGTTGTTCCATTCCTTAGCAGTACCTATGCATTAAAAAGTGGAGGCAAAACACTTCGTATGTATAGGTGGTATATCTATATTATATAATATGGTTTGTGTTGTATCTCAGAGATAAAAATCAACATTTTCGGGATAAAAAGTAGCCTATGTGTTAGTCCAGGTTATAAAGTAGGTACCTACATTACAAACATACAAATTTTCACACTTCTTTCCCGTTGGGGTAGGCAGACACCACAGCCTTCCAAATACTACGATCCGACACACTTCCTTCGCTTCATCCACGCTCATCAGATCTTTCATACGAGAGTGCTATTCCTCACCTACTTACCAAATATAATCTATCAGGCCGTTATGGCGGAAAGAGATAACAACACACTTACATACGCACAAACTTTACTACTATTTATTTATTCTTAAGCACAAACTTAAACATATTGATGCACAATAAAAAAAAAAAAACTTTAGCATTAGTAATATTAGAGCGATAATTTTGACACCTCCCAAGATTATGATCTTCTTCTTCTCTTAAAAAATGGCCTCTGCAGCTACATGCCACAATTTTTCCAGTTCAATATGAATAGAATTTCTATGGGTAAAAAAAAGACAAACTCGGATTTGTAAAGGAAGAGTGAAAAGCCATATCTGTCATATTTACCAGAATAAATTACTATGGAAACTCATGAAACTGTCGCGTTGTTTAAAAATTGAACGAACTTTTCACTTTGGAACGTGACGACCAAGTCTTGCCACAAATTATTGTTTATATTCGAATCCCCTTGAGAATGGGAAAAGATGAGAGGAAAATTGTTACAGATCTCGGCATCTGTCCTATCGACACACATTAACGCAAGGGCGAGTTTTTTTTGTGGGCGACGGTTTTGAGGGACCAATATTGTCGTTCACAGGTGTCCACCACTTTTTTGAAAAATAACTAGAACTAAGGCTTTAAACCTTTATCTTTATGACTATTGTTTTGTTTGGTCCGGGCAGTTTATTCCCTTTTTTCCCAGTCCAGGCCAGAGAGGCAAGGTTCGTTCCACAGTGGTGCCTTTGAGCTAGTTGTCTCCTACTAGCTTACTCCTATCCTAAAGGCGCAGGGCCTTCTGCGTCTTCTGCGTACCTTTCTTACTCGCCCCCTGCCCGATGAAACTGTAGAGAAAAAAATCATTAATCCATTTTAAAAAGGTGAAGATAACACCGGTATCAAATTCCCATCATGGTAGAGTAGTTTGGAGTAGCCTGGCTACCACCCTCAAGCTTGAAAAACTGCCACCAAATAAATAGTGTGTGCAGCAGCAGTCCTTGAGAGCCAGTAAGCATTCTAGGTATGGCGCGATAACATCTTCACTGACCATCAAGTGAGATAGTGGTCAAACGTTAGATATTGCGTAATATAAAAAATATATGTTGCTTAATTTCGAAACATCCGATAAATTGGTCCATGTACCTTCCTCAAATGAAAGTAAATATTTAGAGAAAAGATTACTTAGGAATAATTTATCTAAGTTAGTTAAGAAACATGCATGATATTAACTTTTAACTAAGCGTATGAAGTTTTAAGGTCCACCCATGGTCCTTTCTCAAATTGAAGGTTAGATCTTGACGACCGTAAGCGTCGCACGGTTAAATTTAAGTTTTAGGCAATAACCGAATTTTTCGACTAATATATAAATAGCCTATGTAACTCAGGAATATTGTAGCATTCTAATGATATGATGGTCTATTTATAAATTTTTTTATATTTATCATTATTATATCATACAGTGTCTTCAAATTTTCGGCTTCAAAAACCGGCAATTATTCCATTTATTTATAATAATGTAAATCATTGCTGCTTGTATTTCTTATAATTAAAATGATAGCCCCAAGCGAACATGGTCAATTTCATTATTGCTTTAATTCGGCATATTAATCATTATTTGAGGTTAGGCAAAGGAGCCGAAATAACGAAAAAAAATGGCCATTAATAAATAAAAACCTAAAAAATAAATAAAGTAATAATTTTCGGTAATTAATAGTGAGAGTAAATCCTTACTTTTTCTTATTAGTTTTTGATTAGGTAATTATTTTTTCCGATGTACGTGCAGCTTATAAATCTCGATACACTAATTGGGGTATTTTTCCCTACACATTAGTATATTATTCATCCCCCGAGGTCCAACTTAATAATACATATCTAAATTTATTGCTCTATTTACTACATAAACTAACATTATTGACTCTTCCACCGGCTCTTCTACTATGTACCTATATACATATATATGTAATACCATTTATGTAGGTTTGTAAAGAATATTCAATATTCAATTCGAAACTCTCATAGGTTGCAGATTGCGGAACAAGCGACATAATAATAAATTCATCTTAACCGGTGGCTTTATTAAAATAAAATACTAATAACTAAATACAATACTGCAGCTGGGTATTACAATAATATTCGAGCGATCCACTAGCTATCAACAGCGTATAGATAACTCAAATGTTCCAACGCGCTACCAGTTGGCAGCGTGCCCAAAATGCGTAAAGTTGAAAGTTATGACCCGTGAAATCTTGGTGAGCAATAACAGCACATTTATAATGACAGTGTTAATTTTTAATAAGTTACCATAATATCCAAGAGACATCAAAGTTATTGATATTTTCAAATTTTGTAGTAATGTAAATATATAATATGATAAAGATCAATTTTCGATAAACGCTTCGTTGTTGTTTGTCAAGTAACTAAGCTCATCGAACGCTACTAATCCCGAGCTCCTGTATTCAGACAAAATTCCTTAACAGCCAGTCAACATTCCACATAGTCTGCGTAGCAGTTATCCTATTGTGTTTACTGGCGTGCGTTCAGCAGCTCCAACGGCCAAGCCATATCTTGCTCTGACAGCGGATGTGCGGCGTTCACGAACTCAACTAGAGCATTATTTGCTCCACCCATTTGATCATGACCGTTCACGTCAACCTGTCAGAGCAAATTATGCTCGACGAGACCATAATCTTTCTACCTCAAGAATCGATCAAATCTTGGTCGGCTGTCAAAAGTGGCATATGCAGTAGTAACTATCATGTGATCCATGAACAATGTAAATGACTTCTTCTCCTTCTTCTGTAACATGCTATGAAGTAGCCGTTCGTGAGACATCGATCAAATATTGGTGGATCAATATTTGGCCGACGAAGCTCCTGAACGCAGCCCTGAACATAGGCAGGCATTTGACCTCGCCTAACCTACCTTGGTAAGATATAGCTATCTGTTTTGTGATATAGTGGTCAACCGCCTGTCTAACGTGGTGGGGATATGCTCTACAATGGATTATGCCTGCCTAGGAGATGCCTTTAAACTCGTGACTTGAAGATACCCAGCTGCTATCTACGCGGTAGCACCGACTTAGGCAGTGAATTCCACTCGTTCGCTGGCCTCCGTGTGGACTCAGAGATTCGAGCTGGTACAACTAGCAAACTCTTTTCCAACCTAGCCAACCAAGCCGAGCCGCCCCTAAAAAGAAGACAGTACTCCATTCACGATCGAAGTTGTGCTTTATACATATACAAGTTGAGCTTCTTTTCCTATGAAGCTTCAGCTTTGAAAGGACGCTCCGATTTTATACTGCCAACTGTGCCTTAGAATTAATGTAGAACGGATACATCATATAAAGGGATCGGATTTTTTTTTTGTTTTTTTTAAAAATCACACTCAGACCTCCGCACTAGGATTCCCTGTATCGCGGGAGGCATGGACACACACAATAACAGCACACAAACATCTAAGACCCGAGACAAACATCTACACTCATCGCACAAATGTTTGCCCCTGCCGGGATTCGAACCCAGGGTCCAGGAGACAAGTAGTCATGTGGCTGACACTAACCACTGCGCCACGGCGACCGTCAAATTCAAATTCAACTTGACTGCGTTTCGCGGAAAGGGTATTTCCCTTTCCGCGAAACGCAGTCAATTTGAATTTTACTAGCTAAACTAACAAAGCCGGCATCACCCCAGTTGGATATTGCTTGACTTACTGACTAGACTCACATCTATGCATAAGAATGTGTCGATATGCAGCGCTGAAGACTTGATGATTGATTGATAAATATTGTCTAATAAATTTTAAAAAAATACAAATACCTCCTGTGAGAACAGTCTTCATATCCTTATACTACTAAAAGTTATACTATTCTTTTATTATTATTTTAATCAGTATTACATCATTTATTACAATTTATAGAAAATATATTTATTATATATGAATATTGATAATATACATGTGTAGATATTATTTATATGTATGTATGTATTGTGTGTATATATACTTTTATAGCATAGTTATGAAGATTCAATATGTATATATATATTATTAATATCATTATAATTTTTAACATTTATGAACACCGCCATCCTATTGCGTTTTCCTCTCTATCTAAAGGTTGTCTGGAAGAAATCGCTAATAGCGATAAGACCGCCTGTTGTTACACATCGCTATTTAATGTAATCTGTTTCTTTGTATTATTCTAAAATGTGTTCAATAAAGTGTATCTATCTATCCTTGATTACATTTGCAAATTTTTTATTGATAAATATTTCAGATGGAGTATATTTTTCTTCCAAAATTCTTAAGGAACGCCAAATGAACTGTGTCTTAGGCCAGAAGAAAGGAAATGAAAAGTGAGAAAATAGAGCCTTAAGAAAAACTTAGACCATACGTTACACACAAGGGTTATAAAAAAACACAACAGTGCCTTACACTTTCCAGATTCTGAGAAATGAGTTCGTGTAAAGAGGCTAAAAAACAGTCATTGCAAACTTATTTGTTTAGCGAATAAATTAGATTGAATTGACCATGATTTTTTTATGTCATGCAATGATTATGCACTACGTACAATGTAGTTCATATTATTTCGATGTTATGTAAACAATAGTTAATTCTGATGTCAAATTCCCCATTAATTACTGCAAGGCAATGGTAATATGGATGGCTATCGAATAGTATTGGTATATGGATTACCATCAATGTTCATTAACGGCTTGAATGCGCTTCTCTAATTGGAGATAAACTACCAATTAATTTGGTATAACACTGAAAATAAACAATGATTACGGAATATACTGATATATTTATAGCTTTGAAGTTAGAGACGGAAAAATATGCTGTCAATTGCGATGTATTACATACCACAGATCATATACCCTGATAGACACCCAATCAATGATATTAAATGTTTATATGAGGTAGAGGTCGCACAAGCGCGCGGAAACAGAGGCGGCAAAATTAAATCAATTGTAGTAATTTTCATTGCGACGCGCATTTCAAGCGCAAGTCTAAACATATGGTATCCTTTATCCTATATTTTCCTTTATCCTTTATCCTATAGGTATCCTTTTCTATATTATTTGTAACGTATTATCTGTCGCAGTAAGCATGTTTATATCGTAAAGGAACAAAATCTGAGCACCGCGCAGTATCTTTAGTGAAACATCATTGCACCCAATAGAGGCGATCGAAGAGAAATCAATTAATATGCTAATTAAAAAAATCAAATACCAAAAAATTGAACCGACTTCAACGCTCAAAAGTGTGAAATAACTTGTTGATGTCGGTACCATGATAGGTCAAAAGTAACTAATATCGAAATATTGTGCTCATGGCACCGACTTCGACAAATTATTTAACACTTTTGAGTGCCGAAGTCGGTTCAATTTTTTGGTAAACATTTTTTTTCACACTTTTAAGTGACCTTTGCTACTCATGGGATCAATTGTTATTGTGTATGTGCACCGATATCTTCACCTATAACTATAATATCGTCGAGGTATGAGTAGCATTTTTCAGTTATTGGAGTGTAACTCAAAAACAGCTTGTCCGATGTTGATGACATTTAAATGGGACCACCGCGAAAGTGTAGCCTATCAAAGAAACAAAGAATCATCAAAATCGATAAACGACAAAGTCATTCGCGAACACACATAAAAAGAAGAATATTTACTTAAAAAGATATAAGCAATATTATTTCTTTTTTATTGTTATTATGTAACTTTGAATCTCATATTACTACTTACACATATACAGAATGTGAAATTAAATGTATCTAATAGTTAGTTCTCTCTAAGGTTCTCTCTCTAGTCTAAGGAAACCAGGCTCCCGGTTAATCCGCTTATAAGGAACATGTTTCGTCTATACAAACATCGTAACGTAACATCTTTGTACACGATGGAATTTCATAGAATATGTATAGTGTATGTTTATATCTAGTTATTTACTTCAGAGAACTATGTTTATAAGTCCATAAGTTTCCCGTAAACATTAAATTTCATAGTGTCTTCTGATTGATGTTTGTATTTTTGAAGTACTCGTATTAATAAAACCTAGGTATGGTATATACATGTATACGTACTAGCTGCGCCCCGCGGTTTTACCCACGTGGTGATGATTGATGATGATGAAAGGTAGCCTATGTGTTATTCCGGGACCTGAAGTATCCCAAAAGACAAGACATATATACCAAATTTCATCCATTTCTGTCCTGCCGGTTGAGCGTGAAAGAGTAACAAACATACATCCATACTTACAAACTTTAGCATTTACTATTAGTAGGATAACTTTCCTACGAATTTATTTGAACATATTTCATGTATATATATAAATAATGTACTGAATAATTCAAAACCCCAAAACAAACCGACAAACTGACACTCACTTATTACTAACATAATGTATGTAAGTTGTGGTACTTAATTATATAGGATGTAAAATATTATTTTATATAATACATAAGTACTCGTTATGTATATTATATTCATTGCGCTATGTATTACCTAATGTGCAGTAAGAATGCAGTACCTACCTAAATAATCTTTAAATATTATATAGGTAAATATCCTGAACTGCTGCTAGTAGATAGTATATCTAGATCGAGAGCGAACTCCCGTGGATAATGTAATATCTATTACTAAAATACTAAATCAATTTATTTTAAACAGTTGATGTGAACGTACTACGTCTTCGGGTGCGTGATGTGTATCGTGATTTCAACTTACATCAGTATTCCGAAAACATTTTGTATTCAAGGTGGTGTACTAAATCATGAAAAATTACACGTAGGTATACTTAAGAAAAAAATCAATGTTTTTAGCTTACTATTCTATTTAACAAGTTAATGTGCTCAAAGCAGGCTTCCGTTTTTAGACACACTGACAGTCGAGACTAAATGAGCAATCCATTACGCAGACTTAACAGCAGCGCTGCCCTGTGTATAATAATAATATAAACTTTATTTACTTTCAATGGTTTACCACTAAAAGTCAATAAAGTTTTTATTGAAAACATTAAAAGTCAATAAAGTTGTTATTGACTTTTAATGTTGTGTTGTATGCAATGTTCATCATCATCGTCTCAGCAATAGGACGTCCACTGCTGGACATATGGCCATTGATTTCAACAAGGACCTGCTGGAAGCGGCCCGCATCCAGCCCTTGCCTGCGATCTTAGTCAGGTCGTCTGTCCACCTGGTCGGTGGCCGTCCTATGCCCCGCTTGCCAGTCCGATGTCCAGATCTATGCAATGTTAAATGTAGTAATTTTCAAATAGAAAAATTATAATATGACTAGCAATATAGCATTTGAGAGAGTTAGTTTTGTGTTTTTGAGCCCTTCTTACGTGGGTTTTCTTACGAGGAATTGTGGAAAACCCTCCGCAATACGGCAATATAATAAAATAGGGTGAAAAAAATGTTTTTATTAAAGAGTGGAACCGACATCAACACTAGCTAGTTATTAGTTTTATTATATTTTTTCAAAATAGTGCCCATTCACGACAATACATCGCTGCATCCGATGGAACCATTGAGAAAAGCACTTTGCCCACTCGTCCACAGCTTCCTCAGTGTCCATAAAACGTTTTCCTCGAAGTTTTTCTTTTATTTTCGGTAATAAATAAAAATCGCAAGGTGCAAGGTCGGGGTATACCTACAGCGGGTGAGCCAGTAATTCTACGTTTGACGTCGCCAAACAGTGGATAGTTCGCCTGGCGGTGTGCGACGAGGCGTTGTCAAATTCAAATTCAAATTCAAATAATGTATTCATCAAAAATTATTACTAATAGATATTACCCTAAGTTACAAAGTTTAGTAATAGTAAGTTACCCATATATATATACACCTAGGATGGTCGTTGGTAGCTGTACTAGGATTCCCTGTGTTACAGATACCACGTGACACTCAAAAGTGAAAAATAACTTGTTGAAGTCGGTACCATGAGAGTTCACAAAAGTATCTTTCGTAACAATATTGTGCTCATGGCACTGACTTCGACACGTTATTTCACACTTTTGAGTGTTGAAGTCGGTTCCAGTTTTTGGTATACATTTTTTTTCTCTCTTTTCAGTGACTTTTGCTACTCTCGGGATCAATTGTCATTGTGTATGTTCTCCGATGTCTTCAACCGCAACTATAATATCGTCGAGGTATTCGTAGCACTTTTCAGTTATTGGAGTGTAACTCAAAAACCGCTAGTCCGATTTTGATGAACCATGGCGTATATTCTATCAAATAAAAAAATAATTATCGAAATCGGTTCATAAATGACGAAGATATCCGCGGACACACATAAAAACATAATACCTTATTTTTTAAAGTCAGTTAAAAAAGAACCGGTTGTACTCTGGGAGTGCCGGCATAAGTGAAAACTTGAATGATGAAAATTAATATATATTCCGGGACCTGAAGTATCTACATACCAAATTTTATCCAAATCCGTTCAGCCGTTCTGGCGTGATTGAGTAACAAACATCCATCCAAATTTTCAATTTTCCAAAACTTATCAGAGCGTTTGATTGATACGACGCGTGACCAAAATGCTGGCACATATTTGACTCAACGAATCAGCTTTGCAATTAAAACGTGGCAATGCTGCTAGCATTCTGGGCACGCTGCCAGCTGGTAGCGGGTTAGATCATTTGAGTTTCTGGCTGCCAATAGCTAGTAGATTGAAATCATACATTTTTTTTTTTTTGACGTGACAACGTCTTATAAATTGGTTTGCCGGGTGACACTTCAAGAAACTGCGTTACGCTCCGCTCACGTTATGCGCTCACAATGAGAGCGAGTGAGAGGCACGCGTCCCTTCCACTCGGGCATGGTTAGCCCGCCTAAGAGCGAGAGAGACAGACATAAAAAGTGAAAGGCACTCAAAGTCGTTGTCACGTAAAACTTTCGCCCGTATACCGACTTTACAGGCAACCAATTTTTTTTTTTTAATCACACTTAGCTCCCGCACTAGGATTCCCTGTATCGCGGGAGGCATGGACACACACAATCACAGCATACAAACATCCAAGACCCGGGACAAACACCATCGACCTACACTCATCGCAAATGTTTGCCCCTGCCGGGATTCGAACCCAGGGTCCCAGGGACACAGAAATCATGTCAATGACACTAACCACTGCGCTACGGCGACCGTTACAATTGATATGCTGCTGAGCCTCGTGATTTTATCCATGCGATCAACTTTTTTAGTCTAATTTCTTTGTCCTTTTTAATGCCTACCTAATTGTTGGGTTTTTGCTACCGGGAAACGTATTGTATACACAAGACACACAAATCACAGAATCGTGTCACAGACAAAAATCATATAGTCAATGGATGCTGAGGATGAAATATCGTTCGCTACAAAGAATTTTATTTTGATGTCGCAATTTATAAGGGAGCTAGGAGTGGACCACTAGCTTAAAGCGTAATGGACTGCGCTGCAGATAAAAGTAATTTGAAATATAATATCAGCGTGGAGTGCGCTCTAGGGCAGGACTTCTACTTATTGAGTAGACTTTAGAGATTCAACTATATTAGTATCGAAATTGTACCTCCGAGTCTACACGATTTTGGAGTGCTCACTGAGGCTGCTTTACATAGCTGAATTATGTTTCTATAGCGTTTTGTTATTAAAACTGACGTGGTTTTGAGACATTATCAATGTATAAAACACGGGAGTTACTCACGTAATAAGTCAGAGGGTTCCGACTATAGTTTCAACCACATTCGGTGGTCTTTTTCAAGGAGAATACGGGGCGCTCGCGGACGCGGTCGCGATTCGCCTAGCACAAAAGACCACCGATTTTTTAACCACCTGCGATTTTTTAAAATTTACGTTTATCTCATAAACTCGGAAATCTTCCTAACTCGGTTAACTTTGAACTGAAGAAAAAAAGTCATAGAACCTTTTTAATGTAAAATTGTAAGTTTTATAAATGTTTTTCTCTCAAACTTTTTTCTATACCTTTTACTATTTTCGAGTAATTGCGAAAATAAATTTTAAATAATTTTTTTTCAACTTTTGCCGATGGTTGCGCACTGTAAATGATTTACACATTTTTTTTGCGCTCGATTAAAACTACATAATATCAAAAATGCAGCCTTTAGACTGAAATTTTGATTTAAAAGTTTATTTGACTGGACTATTAACGGAATGACCAACTCTGACTACTCCACCCCTAGTGGGTATAGTAGCGTTGGAGCCAGGGCCCTTACTGACTAAATCTACCACGCTTAGCAGACTGATGCCTCTCAAGGAGAGATGGGATGGCGTTACCATATTTCATTCCGCCCCGGCTTAAGGTCCGGTGTCTTCAACCAAGCCTCCGACCTGACGTGGTAACCTGGCTCTTCTTTTGTTATCCAAGGACAACAGTCGTTGTATCAAATCAGAGGTATAAGTTTGATTGAAAAATTAAGTACTGCTCAGGCCAAGCTTATCAGCTTGCTTTGACCCGGTTGAAAGATTATTGCTAATACTCTGAAGTATTCTTCTTCTTAAGAATTGTTGAGCGCTAATAAGTAAAGTTTGGTAATTTATTGATTGAAAATAAAAACTATTGTTCTTTATCTGTCCGTTCTTCTTTTAACAGTGTTTCAGAGCAAGCACTCTTTCTTTTTCAATTATGTATTGTATTATATACATGCTGTTGTAAAAATTAACGTATATTGCGGTAGGACCAAAGTGCTTGTGATAATTCTTCAATCAAGAGCAAAGACTTGCTTCAGTTCAAAATAAACCAATAACATCACATTTTCATGAAATTGGTTAAGCCATTTATCTAATATTCTTGCATTGTTTTCTAACAATGACGTACATTGGTGGTCTATTCTCCAAGTTGGTAACTTATTGTTATTCGATTATTAGAGGTAATTAATTTCAAGTGATCGAGTTATCGCATTCGCTATCATAGCATTTTTTTGTTCGAGAGTGGTACAGATATAAAGTTTTGGTTATTTGGGAATAATGTGCCGAAATGCCTTGTAGGGAATCGCTGATTATTCCATTACAGGGTTGGATTAATGGAGAAATGGAAGTTTTGGGAAAGGAACAAAGCAATTATTGACTTAATAATTTTACTAGGTATAATGTTACTACCCCCGTCTCTTTGCCGAAAGAGTCTTGATGCTTTTGATCATAGAAACGATAAAGTGTATGCAAAGCTATGTATTGTAACATTCGTGGAGCCATACAGCCTTACATAAGTACAAAGACCACTAAGTTAAAACGTGCCTCCTAGCTTCTCTCGGACATAACTGTGCTAACCTGTTCACCAGCCCGCGCTGGTCAGCATGGCGGATTGGTTAGTATCCTTCTCTAAGAGTTTCAGCTTTGGGCAAATGTTTGGCTAATTATCTGACTACCACGTTGTATATTGCCCTGTTTTGTACCTTATATAAGACTAGTAATGTCCCGCGGTTTCACCCGCGTGGATTGCGGTTTTCCCGCTACATCAATTATTCCACGGGGATCATGCATTTTTCCGAGATAAAAGTAGCCTATGTGCTATTCCAGACTAGAAAGAAAGAAAGAAAGAAAGAAAATTATTTATTACTGACAACAACACTACATATAAAACAAAAAGAAAAAACACATATTTAGGTCATACATACATTTAACTTATAAGTATAAAACATTATTGGAAGACGAAACAACATTTAAGAATGATAGATATAGATAATAGTAAGATTCGACCAAAAAAAAAAAAAACCTATCTAAGCTAAATACTAAATAGTTTTATTTGTAGTGTTGCATAATGCCAGAAATGAGTCCCTACTCAGCGTTATGCGAGGGTTTGACAACCTTCGCGCTGATTTTCAGTAGGAACTCATTGACTGGCATCACGAACGCACAAGTGATTTAGAAGAAAAGGAACAAACAATAAGAACAACAACAGAACTTAAATAACCTTAATAGTAATGTTTTTAAAATCATATTTAAGTGGTATACCTAGTCCTGCACGAACGCACAAGGAACCAAAACTCTATGGCCGAACATAATAAAAAAAATGTTCTGTGCACGTTGCCACACGTCAGAGAGTATATAACTATTTCCAATACCACGTGTTGACACGTCACAACGCTAAGCGCTCGACTATAATCTATCTCTTTGCTAAATTTCATTCAGAACCGCTCAGCCGTTCTGGCGTGATTGAGTAACAAACATCCATCCAACCATCTCTCCATCCAAACTTTCGGGATGAAAGGAGCCTATGTACTATTCCAGACTATAATCTATCTTTGTGCCAAATTTCATTGAGATTCGTTCAGCCGTTCTGGCGTGATTGAGTAACAAGCATCGATCCATCCATCCATCCAAACTTTCACATTTAGAATATTAGTGGGAAGTACCACGTTTGATATTCGCGCTCGCTGTAGCTGACAACGAGCTTTAGTCACGTTTCCCGCTGTAACCGCACCACGTAGACGTGTAGAGACAATGTCATAGAATAGATAATAGTAGACGGTCTATAAGGTACTTTAAGCTTCCATTTTCTGATAAAATCATTAAGAAGGATTATAAATTTGTAGGCAAGGGCTGGATGCGGGCCGCTTCCAACCAGTCCTTGTGGAAATCAATGGGGGAGGCCTATGTCCAGCACTGGATGTCCTATGGCTGAGTTGATGATGATGATTTACTTGTATGATATACTATCATGACATAATTCGTTGTTGGAAATATATGGGCTTTATTATTATTATTATTATTCATCAGTTATCTATACTCGTAAACCTGACCGATTAAATTTGCAATGAAACCACAGGCCGTTATTACAAATACCAATATTGTTGTTAATTAGGATCAGCATTCGGTTACGGAGTAGCAAAACTTATTGCTTTTTCTATTTCATTACCGGTGATGGTAGAATAGAATAGAACGGTGGTGCTAACCGATGATAGGCGATATTGCATAACTGTTATTTAACTTTACTATAGTAAATAGTAATATAATACTATAGTATTTATTTGGTCGTAATTGATACACTCATGTAGTGAAGGAAGAAGGCTGTTTAGATATTATTATATGTGGTATTCGGCAAACGAATCTCAAAATCGATTTTTGTGAAAAAAATATCAATAATAGTCTGAACACTGACTATCCATTTACTTGTTAACTTATTTTGAAAAATATTAGAAAATGATTTGTGAAAATTTGAAATTTATGGTAATAAACACGTGGAGAAAGGAGGTGGAAGTGAGAAGAACGAAAGTCACCGACATAGCCCAGCGGATTAGCGAGTTGAAGTGGCAGGGGGCAGGGTACATAGATCGAAGAACTGATGGCCGTTGGGGTCGAAAGGTTCTCGAATGGAGACCACGGACTGGCAAGCGCAGATCCTTTAGTGAGTAATATAATATTCAAAATAATACAATAGTCAAAATAGTTTAAAAGTTTAAAACTGTATATTTTGAGTAAACTTTTTGATGTGTCTAGTAGATGTAGATACAGATGCAATTCCCGTTAATTTACAATAGACGTAAAATAATTATTGATATAATGAGACATAAGGTTAACATTATAGTGTGTGAGTGCATGTTTTGGTGTGTATGTGTACTATGAGAACATGTGTGTGAGTGTTGATATGTAATAAATAAGCTAGAATAATGTTCATTTTATGTTTCATGTTATTAAACATAAAATTAAATTAGTTTATTTAAAGTAGCGCTTCCATTTCATCATAGTTTAATTAGCATCAGCCATTTCCCTACATGGTAGGCAGGCGACTTCATAGGGATCTCTAGAAAGAAGAACCTGAATAGCTTACAATAGTGTTTTATGGTGAATGTTTCTTTTCAGCAGTGGACGTTCTCCGCGTCCTATATCATGAATTTAACAGGCTGATGGGCAGTCGTGTCATGGGTAATAGTTACTAATATTACCTAAATGGCACAAATACAATAATATTACTTCTTAAATATATTCCAGTAATTTTATTGACTAAATTGGATAAGCAGTAAACCTAAACACATCACTAAAATCCTATAATATATGCTCTTCCCCTCTGTAATTTAGCTAGGTTTTCTTAGTAAGTAGTTTACTAACCAAGATGACGTATATTCATACTGCGCGGTGCTCAGATTTTGTTCCTTTACGACATAAACATGCTTACAGATAATACGGTACAAATAAGAAAGAAAAGGATAGCTATATGCTTAGACTTGCGCTTGAAATACGCGTCGCAATGAAAATTACTACAATTGACTTAATTTGCGTCTTCTTCATCTCATCTCATCGACTTGTGCGTCATCTACCTCATATAAACTTAAAATATCATTATTTCTAACCCAAAATTAACAGTCGTCACGGTTAATTGATTTGATATTCGGACGCTTAAATTTTGATGTAGGTACATAAATTATACTCTACCGTAAACATTATTATAACTTTCTAGCCGGTATGTATAGAGTACGCGGCTTTTCAAAACTTAACAGATACTTATAAAAGCTTTATTATATTCTCAATACCTAACATTAGCAATCCTTGAAGCCCAACAGTAAAATCGAAAACTTGCTTGCGTGTTTTAACGTTGTACAACTCCATCTAGCGACAAAACTAGTACTTTCGCATTTAAATCTGAAGAGTACCAGTAGATGGCGTTAACGCTCACATTTGACGAATCCTTATTTTTATTTATAAATGAAAATGAGCTTACAACTTCAATCAATCAATAGTATTTATTGCGAAAAATTGGTAATAATGTTGTCCTGATAGTTAGTTACATCTACATACATAAATTGAAATTGTTGATCCGATGCTGATCGCATTCGGTTACGGAGTAGCAAAACTTATTGCTTTTTCTATTTCATTACCGGTGATGGTAGAATAGAATAGAACGGTGGTGCTAACCGATGATAGGCGATATTGCATAACTGTTATTTAACTTTACTATAGTAAATAGTAATATAATACTATAGTATTTATTTGGTCGTAATTGATACACTCATGTAGTGAAGGAAGAAGGCTGTTTAGATATTATTATATGTGGTATTCGGCAAACGAATCTCAAAATCGATTTTTGTGAAAAAAATATCAATAATAGTCTGAACACTGACTATCCATTTACTTGTTAACTTATTTTGAAAAATATTAGAAAATGATTTGTGAAAATTTGAAATTTATGGTAATAAACACGTGGAGAAAGGAGGTGGAAGTGAGAAGAACGAAAGTCACCGACATAGCCCAGCGGATTAGCGAGTTGAAGTGGCAGGGGGCAGGGTACATAGATCGAAGAACTGATGGCCGTTGGGGTCGAAAGGTTCTCGAATGGAGACCACGGACTGGCAAGCGCAGATCCTTTAGTGAGTAATATAATATTCAAAATAATACAATAGTCAAAATAGTTTAAAAGTTTAAAACTGTATATTTTGAGTAAACTTTTTGATGTGTCTAGTAGATGTAGATACAGATGCAATTCCCGTTAATTTACAATAGACGTAAAATAATTATTGATATAATGAGACATAAGGTTAACATTATAGTGTGTGAGTGCATGTTTTGGTGTGTATGTGTACTATGAGAACATGTGTGTGAGTGTTGATATGTAATAAATAAGCTAGAATAATGTTCATTTTATGTTTCATGTTATTAAACATAAAATTAAATTAGTTTATTTAAAGTAGCGCTTCCATTTCATCATAGTTTAATTAGCATCAGCCATTTCCCTACATGGTAGGCAGGCGACTTCATAGGGATCTCTAGAAAGAAGAACCTGAATAGCTTACAATAGTGTTTTATGGTGAATGTTTCTTTTCAGCAGTGGACGTTCTCCGCGTCCTATATCATGAATTTAACAGGCTGATGGGCAGTCGTGTCATGGGTAATAGTTACTAATATTACCTAAATGGCACAAATACAATAATATTACTTCTTAAATATATTCCAGTAATTTTATTGACTAAATTGGATAAGCAGTAAACCTAAACACATCACTAAAATCCTATAATATATGCTCTTCCCCTCTGTAATTTAGCTAGGTTTTCTTAGTAAGTAGTTTACTAACCAAGATGACGTATATTCATACTGCGCGGTGCTCAGATTTTGTTCCTTTACGACATAAACATGCTTACAGATAATACGGTACAAATAAGAAAGAAAAGGATAGCTATATGCTTAGACTTGCGCTTGAAATACGCGTCGCAATGAAAATTACTACAATTGACTTAATTTGCGTCTTCTTCATCTCATCTCATCGACTTGTGCGTCATCTACCTCATATAAACTTAAAATATCATTATTTCTAACCCAAAATTAACAGTCGTCACGGTTAATTGATTTGATATTCGGACGCTTAAATTTTGATGTAGGTACATAAATTATACTCTACCGTAAACATTATTATAACTTTCTAGCCGGTATGTATAGAGTACGCGGCTTTTCAAAACTTAACAGATACTTATAAAAGCTTTATTATATTCTCAATACCTAACATTAGCAATCCTTGAAGCCCAACAGTAAAATCGAAAACTTGCTTGCGTGTTTTAACGTTGTACAACTCCATCTAGCGACAAAACTAGTACTTTCGCATTTAAATCTGAAGAGTACCAGTAGATGGCGTTAACGCTCACATTTGACGAATCCTTATTTTTATTTATAAATGAAAATGAGCTTACAACTTCAATCAATCAATAGTATTTATTGCGAAAAATTGGTAATAATGTTGTCCTGATAGTTAGTTACATCTACATACATAAATTGAAATTGTTCCGATACATACGTACTTATATGCATTATGTATTCATATTTGTCTGCAGGAAATTGTCCAACCACCAAGCCAACAAAAGAAGGTCCTTTTCCCGAAATAAGTTCATAACTTGTATTTCATATAACGAATAATAATAAAAGAAAATTATATATATATATATATATATATATATGTATATATATACATAAAGAAGACTACCTACACCAAGTGCTATCAAACTTAGAAAAAATGACATGTATATTTTTAAAAGTTGGCGTAAGTAACAGAAATATGTATTTGTATGCATTTGTATGTGTAATAACACGATTATGTTGTCATTGTTTTTTAAATAAAACCCCGATAAAATATAAAATGATATTAACGAGTATATAACCAACCACCCCCTGTTCCAAAATCTTAGATATTTATGTTAACAAAGAAATTTCATGCACAGTCAATGTGCACATAGTGTCATGCCAGTTGCCCAAAACATTTTACACAAGTGAAAAATATTTTTTGTCTCTATTTCATGTTTATTGGAGTCTAAGTAACTGTCTTGTTGTATTATTCTATGCTGCTATCTTAAAAGTTACAACGTTACTGATTAATAAAGAAACAGTTTATTAGACATAATATTCATTTAGTCTATAACCCTTCGAGTGGGCGCGCAAAATACCTAAAGTTTCTCCGAACGGGAGCCCAAAATGGCGGCCGCACCGCACAGCCGGCCGCGGGCGCGCGGATCAAAATATTTCACAGACTAAGTATTGGGCTTGAATGGGCTGCGTTTGCTAACTCCTTATTTAGTCTACCAATTTCAATCATAGACAAAGAAAAACGGTCAAATTCGAAGCTTTTTCGTAGAAAAAAATTGGTCAAAAAAGTGCATGTGTTGCAATTGAGGTTACTTTTTGAAAAAATTCTCAAAAATTTATTTTGATTTATTTCAAAGAGCATGATGTTGATTTAGACTGGCAATTAATATATTCTTGACGATCAGAAGTGTATTCAATTTTTAAACAGAAAATACAAAGCGAACTATCAACATTTTTCATTGAAATTAAATAACAAAACGCGATATCACCAAACATGACAACAATTCACGTAGACTCCTAAGCCACGTCTGATGTCTCCGAGTACCCAGGTAGAAGTGTTCAACAGTGGACTAATAAGGCACGTCCGCTCAGTACGATGTCCCGAAGTAGAATGACTCGTCCAAGCCAGCCGCGCCGGTGACGTAACGTCGGTCGCCCCTTCCACTTGCTACGTCATTGCGTCGACGTCCAATGCCGGCGAGCGCCCGAGTAAAAGTGTGCGCGCTTCGGTTCTGTCTGGCTTATATAGCTAGTCTGCCGCTCGCCCCACTATTACCACTAGGGGCATGTAAGACGGCCTCTCCTGACACCCTGACGTCCCCGTCAGGTTCTTCAGACTTTTTTCGTTAACACAATATACCACAACACATGTTTTGCTGAGAATCGTTCCGTCTGACACAAACTTGGCTTACTGACATCCTTATCCACACGCTGGCCCAGCAAATTACTAGGCATGTAGCCAATAATGCAGATGTTCATGTGGCGTGGCTCACAACTCGCGAAGAAGGCCGAACGAAGCACCCGGCAAAGTCCATCCGTCGCAGTAGCAGCAGCAGCTGCCAGAGCTCGTGTGCCACGAGACCCCGCCTTCAGCAAACAAGCAAAGAACAAACACCCAGCGCACATTCGCCGCGCCAAAACAGCATGTGTAGTTTTCTATTCTTTCAATTATCACACAATCACGGCCCTCTATCACCGATACACTCCAAGCTATATCTATGTCAACTAAATCTCTTCAATACATTCATCACACACAGCGTACTGCATCAGACACTTTTCAGACCGATTCTAATATGCATTACGAAGTGCCGTCAAACCCTACATAGCCACAATGTCGGGGCTGCGAGTACCACAATGTCGGGGCACGATATAGCCACAATGTCGGGGCTGCGAGTACCACAATGTCGGGGCACAATATAGCCACAATGTCGGGGCTGCGAGTACCACAATGTCGGGGCACGAAATAGCCACAATGCCGGGGCTGCGAGTACCATAATGTCGAGGTACGAATGAGTCACAATGTCGAGGTACGAAAGAGTCACAAAGTCAGTGCTGCGGGTACCACAATGTCTAGGTACGAAATAGTCACAAAGTCAGTGCTGCGGGTACCACAATGTCGAGGTACGAAATAGTCACAAAGTCGGTGCTGCGGGTACCACAATGTCGAGGTACGAAATAGTCACAAAGTCGGTGCTGCGGGTACCACAATGTCGAGGTACGAAATAGTCACAAAGTCGGTGCTGCGGGTACCACAATGTCGAGGTACGAAATAGTCACAAAGTCGGTGCCTACACCCAATAGGAATGCATCTCCCAGGCCGGAGCTCGCACAACAGGCATTCGTCTGCCAGGCCAGAACCCACACGTATCGAGGATGCGCCAGCTAAGCTAGAGCCCACACGTATCGGGAATTCGTCTGCCACGCCGAAATTCTGCGAATTATTTCAAACAAATAAACACAAATTGGTTTTTACATCAGTATTGGTAAAACGTCTGCCTTCCTAGGACTCGGCCTACCTGACCTTTACTTATAAGCCTTCCGAATTAGCAACTTTGATCGCTTGGAATGAAATTTAGATTTGTGGGTAAACACAAAAAAAACGTTAAAAAATGACTGAGTAAATAATAGTACTCGCTCAATAGAATGTCGTACAATTGTCTGCTCTAATGCCGCATCGGCAGATCTATGCTTTTCAGCTTCAAATGTCAGTAGCCAACAGGACAAACGCACTTATTAAAAATAGCACAAACATATACACCTACTAAACATTCTGAAAAACAATCACAGTTGTAACACTACAAGAGCGTTCTACTTCCTTGGTATCAATCTCACATATTAGGCGCTATGTGTAATTTTCACGGGAGCTTAAACCAACTTCATTTAACGGCGGTATAAAACTGTGGGTACTTTGAGAATTTATAAACGGTCACAAATTGCCCAAATTAATTACGCTGTTATTTCACATAACAATCGCATTTAGACAGACTACGCACTGGCTTCACCGTGATATTTCCACTGTAAAACACCCAAACAACAGAACAAAGAAAGTAATTAACACGTTGTGGTTTGTAATGCGAACAAAAGTTATTCGCAGCTAGAGAGATGGCGAACGATCAAGGTCGCGTGTTTTTAAGCGAATCCCACTTCTGATCTTGACGATCAGAAGTGTATTCAATTTTTAAACAGAAAATACAAAGCGAACTATCAACATTTTTCATTGAAATTAAATAACAAAACGCGATATCACCAAACATGACAACAATTCACGTAGACTCCTAAGCCACGTCTGATGTCTCCGAGTACCCAGGTAGAAGTGTTCAACAGTGGACTAATAAGGCACGTCCGCTCAGTACGATGTCCCGAAGTAGAATGACTCGTCCAAGCCAGCCGCGCCGGTGACGTAACGTCGGTCGCCCCTTCCACTTGCTACGTCATTGCGTCGACGTCCAATGCCGGCGAGCGCCCGAGTAAAAGTGTGCGCGCTTCGGTTCTGTCTGGCTTATATAGCTAGTCTGCCGCTCGCCCCACTACTACCACTAGGGGCATGTAAGAATATATACTCTTTGGTTAGAAGTAATGATCTATGTCTGTTCTGTACTGTCTGTTCTGTATGTCTGGCTGTTCGTAAGAGATTTCATGAGCTGTAAGACCGCTGCGCGCCGATTTTATAACCATAAGCTACAATGACTACGATATATACTTTTCATGTTTTTTTTTTTGCAATTAATAGTTAAGGTACTCTGTCTACTTATCTACATAATTTTTAGAATTGACTGTTCCGACAATTCTAAAAAACAAAGCAAAAGCAAACATTTGATCGGTATTCAGTTGGTTGTTTTGAAGTATAACTTTTTGTTGGTTTTAATAGATAGTTTTTACGTTTATTTTTGTTTCGTCGTGCACAAGGATATGACCGGATTACATATAATTCGACGAACCGTGCTCCGTATTTTATTTATTAAGTGTTCGGTTGAAAGATATATATTTCTCAAAAAGAAATCTTACATTTCACTTATGTGAGAAACTTATGATAAGTAGGTGTGTGTTATTAATGTTATAATTACAACTTATTTACCTATTTAGTTATTATAGTCCGCCCTAGGAGATAACGTAAGGTTAAGTAATAAAAAAAGGTTTCATTTATCGGTTGTGAATCATGCTGTATACCACGATTCGTATTTATGATATTGAAGTGCTTGTATCGAATATTTTATCGAGAATCCAGTTCTGGCGGTTAGCTGGCACTCGTTGAAATTTCATTTAGAATGCCAAATTTCAGTCCACAATATTAGTTAGTCCAATGTAAGTGTCTCATATTGCCATTATGAGTTGGGAACATATATACAATATTTTTTTAAGTAATAGTAGTAGATGTCTTTATTAAAATTAAATTTGAGTAGTACACATTTAAGTTGTTCATAAAAATGATTATAATAATATATAAATTTTTATGTTTATAATCATATCATATATCTATATGATCTATTATATCATATATCACATCATATATCATGTTTATATATTATAATAATATATAAACATGTCAATTCCACAAATTCAGCTTTTAGCGGGTTTAATGTGAAATATTAATTGATAATAATAATATTAATAATTGATAACAATAATAATAATGAATATATAGGAACTAGTGTGATTCAACCCAAGTTTTTAACTGATTTAAAAAAAGGAGGAGGTATTGGTACTGTTTCATTATTAAGTATGTATGTGTACGTTCTACTGTGTGGCAGTACCTTGAGTCGGAACAACTGCTAACTTTGTATCACACACAAGCGCGGTCATGTCTGTAGTCATGTAGGTACTGTTCAGTTTGCTAGATGCTTCGGCTGATAACCTTCTCAGAGTGGAAAAAAAACAACGGGTTGCACTCCGGGAGTGCCGGCAAAAGTGAAAACTAGAACATTAACGTTGTGCATGTTTGAATATTTTGGAATGGTTAGGGAATAATTTCGCACGAATTGCTTTATTTATCAGAATAAAAGTAGTATCATTTATATGGTAAAATACAATATTCATTTATTGCGCTGTCGTTTTTACACAACAAGTTACATAAGAAGTCTATTGATTTTGTGTACCTACACATAGAATTAACTCATGTTAATTCACTGACGTTTTTTTAATTATTATATATATAAATTATATTATTAAATATTATATTAATAATAATATTTTCGTTACGACTCCCTCCACAAACACATTTATCAAAAAAAAAGTTGCCTACAAATGGAACCGACTTCAACACTCAAAAGTATGAAATAACTTGTTGAAGTCGGTACCATGATAGTTCAAAGTAACTATTATCACAATATCGCATGGTACCGACTTTGACAAGTTATTTCACACTTTTGAGAGTTCCATTTTATAAAATTTTTTTTTCATCCTTTTCAGTGACCTTTGGTACTCACGGGATCAATTGTCATTGTGTAATTTCTACAACGAAAAGACAAGCACTCATACGACACTCGCGACAAGCACAAACTATCCCTAGTATTTCGGAGACTGAAGAAATCAGCGGGGCAACCCTATGTTATGGGCCCTCAGGTGTATAATCTATTGCCTTTATCTGTTACCAGCAAACCAAACGTAAAATTATTTAAAATCACTCTCAAGAGGTGGCTAGTCGAAAAAGCCAACTATTCTGTGGTCGATTTCTTGTTGGGTAAAGACTGACCAAATAGCAAGTTATATTGCGTATTGCTATCTTAATATATTATTAGGTTTTTATACATTTTTAATTAGAATATGTTACTCGTTACAACATAGTAATGCAATTTTGTAACTAGATTGATAATAAATTTAATCCTTATTAGTATATATTTAAAAAATTTTACTTTATGTTTCTACTGACATATTGCTTGACTTGTAATTGAATAATTATGAATAAAAATGTTTATCTGTATGTTCACCGATTTCTCCAACCGCAACTATAATATCGTCGTATGCTGTGGTGTCCGCACTCAACCTGTGAACGCAGCCCGGTTGAATGGGTTACCTGTGGTCACTCTACCTCGCTTCCCAGAATGGCGACGCGCCATCCGGAAGGTAGGTAGATCCCTTGATACGCCTTGGTTGAGTGCAGACACCATATATGCACTTTACAATTATTGGAGTGTAACTCAAAAATCGCTTGACCGATTTTAATCATATTTAAATGGGAACACATGCGCATGTGCACATGCTTTCGAATAAAATAAAAAACGATCAAAATCGGTTCTCCCAGTCGAAAGTAATGCGGTAACAAACATAAAAAATAACTAAATAAAAACTACGGGTAGAATTTAGAACGTCCTCCTTTTTTTGAAGTCGGTTGATATTATCATATCTCCGTATTCCGAATCGGCGTTTTGATAACCGAACTCAATACTACTTCTAACAAAACGACTTTATCAAATAAAACACTAAACATAAACAAATCGCACCTATTCGTTATTTGTTAAAAATATCACTTCACTTTTTATTTTGAATAAAAACATCACATACAGCAAACCATTAATTTAAACACAATAGT
Source organism: Apeira syringaria (assembly GCA_934044485.1). Lineage (NCBI taxonomy): Eukaryota > Metazoa > Arthropoda > Insecta > Lepidoptera > Geometridae > Apeira > Apeira syringaria. The sequence continues at coordinate 5,356,019 of OW203655.1, read as the reverse complement.
GAGGGCGATAGATCATACAATAGAATGATGTCAAAATCAACATGTAGAAATGTTAGCTCTGCGCGGCCGTGTACGAGCGCGTCTGACTGTAGACGGTCGTATTATACCTACCAACAAACGATAATGTTCCTTATTCGTAACACATTTAAGTTTAAATTTCTCTACGCTCCCTCCGTCTTACGAATTCGATGACGTCACGCGTCTGACGGATTTTGCGTCACGTGTCCTGGTGCGAGCTTAACATTTTGGCCCCATACAAATGTGCACAGCGCCGCTAAAGTAGTTTTCAGGTCATTCTAGCTTTCTTACAAAAAATTCACACAAAGACTTCGATCATTCTTGATCGAAGTCTTTGTGTGATTTTTTTTTGTTTGCACAAAGATATGAAGTCATTAAGTATAGTGTTAAAGAGGAAGTTCTTATCGCCTAAAGCAATTTCTGACAGGAAACTTAACAGGTTCTTTTTTATAAATTGCCACCAGTTATTTGTAACAAATTCTAAGTAACTACCACATCACTTGCATAGGGCTACATGGTACAAATGTAATTTAATCTTCTATACCAGTAATAGGCCACAGTGGTTCAGGGATAACAAACCTTGTGCCAGCAAGGTTAAATTTGATGGGCCATAAATCCAGGAGAGGCTGGCGCGCCTTATCATTGTTGAAAAGTCACAATGAGTTCGGATTGTTGACATTGATTGGATACGTTTCATTTGCTCGCCGTCCTATTGGTTATGATAATAATGTAATCGAGTCGGAAGCGATATATTTATGGCTTCTTCTATACCTACCTTTGTACAGTCAAGGTACTACAGCCCAATATGAGCAGATTACACTTTAAATTAACTTTAATAATGGGTTTTATTGGAAGTGAATACAAATATTTGCCGAATTCCTCTTAGTAATTTAATTAAGATATATGTTTGATACATATACAATTATTATAATAATTTCTTAATTTATCATATTGTATCATTTTTTTATGTGACATTAAAATACATTTAAATTATTAACAATATAAATTATAAATTATAATATGCCGTGGGGTACCGGCTTAGAATAGTACCCCCCCCATGTCTTCCCGTGGGTGTCGTAAAAGTCGGCTAAGGGATAACGTACCAGGAGGTGGGCAGCAGCGCCTTCTGAGGATCGGAAATCATACTGCGCTCGCCAACCCGCCTGCCAAGCGTGGCGAGTATTGGCAAATACCCCCTATATGGGGAGGCATACGTCCAGCAGTGGACATACATGGCTGAAAAAGAAAGAAGAAAAATTATAAAGTAAAAATAGAATAGACTAAAACAATCAAAAGCGTGAAATAACTTGTCGAAGTCGATACCGTGATAGGTCAAATGTAAATGTTATCAAAATATTTTGCCCATGTTACCGACTTCGACAAGTTCTTTCACTTTTACGTGTTTTAGTCGGTTTCATTTCTCGTAAAAAAATCATTTCCACCCTTTTCAGTGAACTCTGGTACTCACGGGTAATTTTATGATATAAACTGTTAGTATTGTCAAATTAACAGCTTTATATACCTACATACTTACTGGGTGACACTTATGTCCAGCACCGGACGTCCAATCACTGAGATGATGATGGTGATAATGCGTGCGTGAGTACCGTATGTCACGGGAGGTATGACACAGAACATGAGACATCACAACGAACATCCAAGACCCGGAACAGGCATCGCACAAAATAATCACGCATCACACATCGTTATCGCCCCTGCCGGGATTTATTTATACTGTGTTATAGATCTAGCAAAAAATTCATTTATCGCAATCTGTCTTCTCCGGGTAACAGGTCCCTGCAGGACGGGGTCCCTCAGGCACTTACTCCAAAAAAGAGCATTAAGATATAAATTGAAAATAGAAAATCGCATCGATTTTTAACATTAGCTATCTTTTTTTTTTTTTTTTTTTTTAATATATTATAAGTTTGCGTTTGACAACTGTCTCACCTGATGTTAAGTGATGACGTTGTCTAGGATTTAGCACGCAAACCTAGAAGGTACCTATTCACTCGCGACTTGAAGACTCCAGGATTGTACATATCGGGAAACACAGACTCGGGCAACGAGTTCCATTCCATTTCCATTTTTTATCTGGCAGTGAAACTTCCGTCAATATCAATTTAGTCGTTTCGGCGTTACCTAGTCAGACTCTTCTCTTTGACCACCTTCCACATCGACTCTGACCATCACGGTAGAGAAGATAAAGCTGAAACGCTTGATCTATAAATAATTAAGATGAAAAAAAAAAGAAAAAAATAAGCTTTGTATTTTCACCGTGTAAATATATGCTCCATACCCATACATACGCATTCATACACATGTGTGTATGTTGTAAGTATGTAAGTAGTGATAATTATGTGTGATGAGGATGGTCACTGTTCCGGGTCTTGGATGTTCGTTGTGATGTCAGTGAGTGTGTCTTGCCTCCCCTGACACAGGGTATTCACGCACGATGCAATTCTAGTGCGGAGGTATGATATGATAAAAAGTAAGGATAGTTAAAAAAAACTACTGTTTTTATTACTTTACAGCTGCTGATTTTATTAATGAATAAAATGAATTTATATACAAACATTTGACCAAACTATAAGTTGTAGCGAGCCTACAGGCAGCTGAAATGTTGCGACTAGCTATCTGTTGATAGCAAAATGTATGAAGTGTAATTATTTTTACAAACGTGCCTCTCCGACGTGTATCCCTATTTCGATGACGTGTTCAAATATACTCGTAACTCGAAATTCTGATAACATTTCATGTCAAAGGTTAAATTACCTGGGAATATCGACAAACTAATTGCATTTCGCCGAAACACTCGCGTGAAACAAATTATGTGAAATATTGCGGCTTTCTGGATGTCGCGTTATTTTTGGGATTTCGTGATTATCTGTATGGACTGTTTAACTACTACGTAAAGAAAAGGCTCGTCTACTTGGTGTTAAGTGCCACGCCAGCCTGTAACAGTTGAAGCGGAAAGGAGGTTCCGCGTCTTCTCGGTATACAATACGGCTCCCAATGTGGTGGACATTCACAGACATAGGAGTAGGTGAGACGTAGGTTGTGTGAGTAGATAGACTTACTAATTTTTGAAAAGTTGCTTTGTAGTTTTTAAACTACTTTGCTAATTGGATATGAGCGAGTCTGTGAGGATAGCGTGATTCAAATTATATTTTGATTAATTACGGAAACTTTTAATTAACCCTACTCCATAGGCCGCGAGTGCAGCTAGCATGAAAGTTGAAACTTTAATAACGCTGAGTAAAAGTACTTACAACGAGTTAGTCTTAGCTTATTACATACCTTTAAAAGTAATTAGTTTCAAATGTGAGATTATCTATTGACTCGCGACGCCCCTGTTCGGGCGATTTCGCCACTCTCCGTGACAGCCCGGGAGGATAAAAAAGGACGAAATGTGTCTCCTCTCGCAACATCTTCGCACACTGAGTCTGTTGGACTCGTGCCTACCGAGGCCACCCGAAGTTCGCCGAATCACAGTGCGCCTCCTACTCCGACAGTCCCGACGGCTGTACCGTCGGGACTGTCGGACCTTTGGCTACTGGGAGAATGACACATACTTGTTCGGATAAACTAAATGTACACAATGGAGCCGAATGGACCGAAGTAAAATATCGCCGGTCCCATCGCTCGCCGCCAGTAAATGCAACGTCACGGTAGTATTCCATTGTTTAGGTGCACCGCGCGGCCACACCGGGTTCATGTGCTTGTTTGTTGTCCGCTGTTGAGCGCAAGCCTTACTTCGTCATGTAACAATTGGGACTACTGCAGATCAAATGGTGGATCACCTAAACACTATCTGTCCGAATGATAAATGACGAGGCAACGCTGAAGTGTTAATGCCTCCTTTGAACTTACCGTTCTAAGAATGTGAATGAATATCTCTCTCCGGCGCGGCGCACTGACACTGAAGATGTTTTATCAAGCCCTGGCGCAGTGGATTGCGCAAACCACTGCAAGCTTTATCAAAATATACTTACGAGGCCTACGCACTAAGCTCGATGTTTGCAAAAACGAAATTCTTGTACCATCACTGATTCTCTCTGATCTGATCTGATTTATTTGCATTCACTGAAACATTTTTAGTAAGTAGTACTAATGACGCGGAGCTGGTTAGGTTAGACCTAGATTAGGTCTGATCTCGATATCTTCCATACTAAACTTAATATATTTTAGACCTATGTATTGATTTTGTAGGCTATAGGATAATGTGAATATGTAAATGTGTCGATGTGTGTGACTTGTGCGATTTGGTGAACAACTGAAAGTATTTTATCACAAACAAATAAATGGATTTTGGGTAATGTGTAATTTGAAAACAAAAAGTATCATTATTATATTATATTTCTCGTATCAATAAAAAAAATTAAACGTAAAAATTCATATCAGTGCAAAAATCATTTCATTATCAATAACATTGTCTCAGTTCATTCGCATAAGTCACGAATATATTCAAATGTCTATTCAGTCAACGTAAAGGTAACGTGTCACAATAATGTCGTTGTAACAGTGCTAAATATTTTTTTTTTTTTTATAGGGCAAATGCCCAAAAAGAGTAAAAGAGTCGAGTCAAACACTAATAATTACACCATGACAATGAAAAACACCAAGTATTTGCATAAATATTAATAAAAAAATGATTCTTTAAACTTGTTAGTAAAACACTCAATGATTACCTAATTAATGTCCTTGATTTGTCTTAGTCTGAGTTAAGCTGAGATATGAGCCCGATGCATCTATGAAAGCCCTAGCTTCGGGCTCATTTGTTCTGTTTTGCGCTAAACTGATTACACTATCAAGTACATATTTGTCACTCGTTTAGTACTTTTATTTTTACTATATTTTACATTTTATGATATTTTTTTCCTATTTTCTCATGCATTTATTTCATACAAGCCAATTTATCTAAACTTTAATTCATGTGCGCGTGTTGAATGGCTAAAATAATTTTTTCACTGGTTTCATACGGAGGGCCGCCAAAGAAATCCATAAGTGCTTTGCAAGTGTATGACAGATCTACCATGGTGAGGACTGCAGCTCTAAATGTGGAAATGACGGAAGCCATTCTAGTGGTCTTCTTTACAATATTTCTGTACCTGAAAAGAGAAAAGCATGTATCTCTCACCTGCAACTTTTATTTAACATTATAGGCTCGTATTTGACCACTGTTTCACCAAATGTTAAGTGATGACCTGGTCAACAAGATAGCCAAGAAGGCAACTGTTCACTCGTATTTTGAAGATGATGATGATAAATCGACTCGATAGATACTAGAGATATCTATCTTATCATCATCATCATCATCATCATCTCAGCCATAAGACGTCCAGCCTGCGATCCTAGTCAGGTCGTCTGTCCACCTGGTCGGTGGCCGTCTTATGCTGCGCTTGCCAGTCCGTGGCCTCCATTCGAGAACCTTTGGACCCCACCGGTCGGTGGAGCCGAAACCTCTTTATCAAAGTTGGACTTACCTAATTGGACTGTATGTCCTAGGTAGACGTAATGGTCAACAACTTTGAGAATCGAGTTCCTAATTGATATGGGGGCGGGCGCAACATGGGCATTCGACATAATTTTCGTCTTGTCCATGTTCATTTTAAGTCCCACCTTAGTCTGTTGAGGCATTTGAGTATCGTGCTGAGGTCTTCCATCGATTCTGCCATGACCACAATATCGTCGGCAAACCGAAGGTTAGTGATGTACTTGCCGTTGATGTTGGTGCCGAAGTCCTTGCGTAACGATAACGTCTCCCTGTCTCACGCCTATTTGCAATGGAATCGCCTTCGAAATTTGCTCTTGTACTCGGACCGACATGGTGGCGTTATTGTACAAACACTTCGACACTTCGATATACCGATAGTCAATACGGTACCGCTGGAGAGACTCTAGCACCGCCCACGTCTCGATCGAATCAAAGGCTTTCTCATAGTCCTCAAACGCTAAACATAAGGGCAAGTTATACTCTTCTGTATTTCTGTATTCTATTCTGTATAACTTCCCGCAGCGTATGGATGTGGTCTATGGTGCTGTAGCCTTTCCGGAAACCGGCTTGTTCGGGAGGCTGGGAGTCATCGAACCTACGTTTAAGGCGATTCGCGATGACTCTTGAAAACAGCTTGGAAACATGGCTCAGAAGCAAAATGGGTCTGTAGTTCTTAAGCAAAGTGTTGTCACCCTTCTTAAAGAACAACACCGTTACGCTTCTGTTCCATGCTTCTGGCGTTGACCCTTCTAGGATAATGGAATTAAAGGGCTTCTGAAGGACTTTCATCTTCGGTGAGTGACCCGCTTTCAGAAGCTCTGATGTGATTCCGTCATCACCAGGCGCCTTGTTGTTCTTAAGCTACTTCAGAGCCATCCTAATACAGGCTGATGTTCGGGATGTCTTCGGTATAGTGTCGGGTTAGCTTAGTTCTTGGATCTTTGGCCAAGCTACCAACAGGTTTAGCGACCGAAGTGTATTGGCCATAGAACCTCTCAATCACTCCAATATCTCTCAAGTATCTATTTTATGTACACAGATACATGCAATAAATACATTATGTATTCTAGAATTATACGTATCTGGAAACAAAGATTCAGGCAACGAGTTCCATTTCTGGGCAGTACGCATTAAGAAATTGGAGGAAAAATTCTTCGTACGTATAGGTGGTATCTATTAAATAGCGCATTGCCGTATGCCTGGTCAACCCATGATGGAAAGGATATGCAGTCTAAAAGGATCTATACGCAGTCTATAATAATTTGGTTTTGAAGCGAGCTCCTCCTCAGCGGGAGGAGCGTCGCCTATAAAACTGATGGACACTGTATCGATCCCCAACAACATCTTGAGATTCCGGTGAAGGTTATCCTTTATCAAATTCCTAGCATGGTGGTAGGGTACTATCGAATACCCGCCTGGCTAGCTACCACCCTCAAGTTTGAAAAACTGTCACCAAACACATAGTGTGTTCAGGCAGCAGTCGTTGAGAGCCAGTGAGCATTCTAGATCTAGCGTGATAATATCTTCGACCACATCGTCACTGACGATGTGAGTATCGAGTAAGAGGTCAAACTCTAGATCTAATATAAAAAATCTAATATAAAGTAATATACAGTATACAATAAATATAAAAAAATGGTTCGTTTCATTTGTACTGAATATTACTGGATTATTTCATTAAGGGGTACGGCCTAAGCCACATTACCCTACTAGAATTATACTTACAAGGGGCAAATCTGAAGGACCGGTAGCTGATCGACCATCCCCAAGAGTTGAAGTGCGTCCTTTACGGCAGCACCAGCTAGGACAGATGGATACTCTTCACACAACTTCTCATCAACCATCAAACCGGTCATGCAGATAAAGTTCGCAGCATGCTCTATCTGACGGAAGTCGTCGCAGTCGCACCACAATGCTAGGTAGGCGATGAAGTCTTGTGGAATAACTGGTCGCGGCATATAGCCCTGCAATGATAAACATAAAAGATAAGAGAGTTTTAAAATCACCTACCTGTGTCATCATCTATTATTTGGAAAGCTTTGGGCTAGTTTCGGCCGTGGGGTCTTACAGTTTCTCGAGTTTATGGGCTGACAATAGCTAGTGGGATACCCAAATGTTTGGTATTTTTTGTAGTAAATGTATCGAATTGCATCGTTTTATTTTAAGTTTAATAGTATACTTATTATTTATTTACCATATATTATACTAAAATATATCAGGTATCTCCACTAAAACTTCAATAAGAGAACTCGAGGTTTAAAAATATCAAAAGAATCCTTACATCTATACGCTGCGCAAACTATCGATGATAGAAATACATATATCGAAGTAAAACAAAATAATATTCTACTACGGGTACTGTTTGTAGATCACTAATGGAGTTTATTTATTTATTTAATTTATTTACAAAATCCACAGCCCTTTATAATCAGGAGTGTTCTAAGCATTGAAAATCTGCAAGTGTGTACACACTAGTTGTGTCACAAAGTGTGTACACACTAGTTGTGTCACAAAGTGTGTACACACTAGTTGTGTCACAAAGTGTGTACAAGTGGGCAGGGATAATGTAGCATTCTGATGTTGAAAGAATTTTTAAAATCAGTCCCGTGATTATTGTGTTATTTTTTATAAACATACCTACAAAATACAATACTACAAATCTTTCCTCTTTAGAATATTTGTGTACTTAACATGAATTTGGATGGATATAGGCCGAAGAAGGCATGGAGAGACTGTGTGTAGAATGATATATATGTTTATGCAAGGTGTGAGCACTGAGACGACTAATGATAGAAGAGAATGCAAGTGTAAAACATGCGGTTCCGACCCCACCTAGTGTGGGATAAGGACAAGAAGAAGAATATTAGTGTGATTGATATAATATGTATGATGAAAAATACGTACAATATACCTCTTATATCTCGGACATACATGTATAATGCGATATTAGCAACTTTACGAAATTGGCACAATCAAAAGTAGATTGCACGGAACAAGCGTCTCGTCGACATTCCATAACCAGGAACTGAGAAATCTGCCACATGCTCTCAGCGCACGCCCCAACTATCGTCAGAGCTCCTTCTTCACGCGCTCAACGATAGCTCTCAACAATACTCTAAAGCTACATAAATCCAACCATTGACACACATAGTTGCGTGTGGGTTTGCCTCAGTGAACACAGCATTAACCAAGACTCTTATTGTAGCTTGTTGTTAGATTCTATGTAAAGAAAATTTTATTTTTTTTTTAATTAAGAAATAATATGTCTCTCTATGTGCAGGTTTGTAAATGGCTATTTTATACATTTTAAAGTTAGGTACATTGTAATTATAGCTGTAAGCCACTCGAAGTAAATAAAATAAAATAAATCAGCGGCCTGCGAGACATCGCTCAAATTCCCGGTGGTCAGAGCTACAGCGTGAGAAATTTTCTGATAAAACGTACTTTGTCATATAAAGGTGGTAATAATGGTCACGCTGCAAAAACCAACATAACAAAAAAAGGGGAGTACAAACCAGCTTTATAACAACATTTCTCTTTTCGTCTGCCAGTTGACGGAGGTTGAAGGCTTTGCGTGAGAGTGTGACTAGTTTTTTAGCTGACATAGTATCGTGACCGCATTCCTTCTGAGCGATCCAACATACAACAGCAGCGGTTACTTTGAGTTTTTCGATTGGAATGTTACACTGGTTGAGGAGATAATCCAAGTACCAGACAGCAGTCTGTACGATTTCAGGTTCGCCAAGCTCCTCCTAAAACATACAAAGATTTTTTTAAGGTTATAAGCTTACGTTTGACGGCTGTCTCACCTGATGTTAAGTGACGACGCGATCTAAGGTGTAGCACACAAACTTAGAAGATACCTAGTCACTCGCGACTTGAACACTCCGGAGTTGTACCTATCGGGAAATACAGACGCAGGCGGTATTTATTTGTAAGATTAATGGATTATTTTTTGTAATTTTTAATTGATTGTAAGAACTGAATATGGGACTGCCCGTTTTTTATGTAATAAATAGAACTAGTGTCTTTAAATACCTTGTGGCGTTTGGTCACTATCTCTTCATTATCTCTTAATTGTTAGTGACGATGTGGTCGAAGATGTAATCACCTAGACCTAGGTTGTTTACTGGCTCTCAGGGACTGCTGCCTGCTAATTATGTGTTTAATGACAGTTTTTCAAAATTGACGATGGTAGATAGCCAGTCGGGTGCTCGGTAGTAGGTACCCTATCACCAAGCTAAACCGTCGAAGTTTTAAAAAATATGTATGCCATATAAAATTTAGTTAAAAATGGGACGGACTTCAAAACACAAAAAAAATTTTACCAAAAAAAGGAACCGACTTCAACACTCAAAAGTGTGAAATAACTTGTTGAAGTCGGTACCATGATAATTCCCAAAAGTAACTATCATTACAATATTGTGCTCATGGCACCGACTTCGATAAGTTATTTCACACTTTTGAGTGTTGAATTCGGTTCCATTTTTAACAGACTTCAAAAAAAGGAGGAGGTTCTCAATCGACCCGTATGTTTCTTTTTTATCTTTTTTTTTATCTTTGTTACCGCGTAACTTCCGACTGGTAAACCCGATTTTGATCGTTCTTTTTTTATTTGAAAGACAAAGAAGTCTTATTATACACAGTTATATTATAGTAACAGTCTAATTAATAATATATAAATTCGATTCTTAATTTAAAAATATATATTTGATGATTTCGGCAACATAAACAGCCTGTGGCCTAACTAAATTTTTACAAAAAGTGATAGTGAGAAATTTAAACATAAAACTTACATGTGCTCTAATGATCCAGTTGATAACACGAGCTCTGGCCATTTCTCCAAGCTCTGGCTTTGGCACATATTTTATGCTCTTCTCACTCGATAGTAGATGCAATAATGTTTTGCCTAAGCCCGAGGATTGAGTTTCACCTGAAATTTATATAATAAAAAGAAATCCATGTTTTTGAATATATTTTTTCCACCCTTTTCAGTGACCTTGCTTCTTACGATCAATTGTCATTGTGTGTGTTCACCGAATTCTTCACCCGCAATTAGGAAGTCGTCCAAGTAGACGTAACACTTTTACGTTGTTGGAGTCTAATTAAAAAACAGCTTGTCTTATTTTGATGAAATTTGAATGGGACCACCTCGGAGGTGCACTCATCAAACAAAAAAAAAATACCAAAAATGGAACCGACTTCAACACTCAAAAGTATGAAATAAATTGTTGAATTCGGTACCATGATAGTTCAAAAGTAACTGATATCAAAATAATGTGCTCATGGTACAAGTAAAAATTCTTGAAGTTGGTTAATAAATGGAAGCGATTGTAAAAATATACTGCTAAGGGCCGCCATTATATCCTAATCCGTCTAGCCGTTTAAACGTGAAAAAGTAAGAAACATACATACATCCATACAAATTTCGCGTTTATAACATAAGTAGGATGAAACAGATGAAAGATTTGTATTATTGTATGCTTTTAACAATTAAACTGGTGGAGTACACCGAAACGCATGGAAATAATAGTTAAATGCTTACACGTGACTGATTCCTCCGATTGACGATCGGGACGCAGAGTGAAATGCTTCCAATCACCGACACGTTTTGTCAGGTCGGATTGTCCCGTTGAGGATGAAGCCTGCGAGGGTATTTGATAAAGGGTCATTAGAGGTGGTCTTCTCGTCACAGGTGATGGAGTGGATACATTGGAGTTAATCGGTAAGGGTTCCGGTTCGGGCACTTTAGTGACGCTCGCCGTATTGATATTTTCTTTATCCATCGTTTCAGCTTTCACGCACCGTGGTTCGACGAGAACTCGACCGGTCCAGATCTCAAAGTATCTAACTACAATAATAATTTATATTTATAATCTGAAACACAATAATTCGATGATCAAGTAAAGACACGAACGAGCACAACGACACGACCAGCGCGACTGTAGCGATGTGGTTCTACGACTGCCTTTTTATTGTATATATCAACCTACCCTCAATTTTTAAGATTTTAAGTCTTGGCACAGAATGAACAATAGTAGTAGCACCTTTTTATTTCTATAATTTTCTAACTACCCACAGATTTATTAGCAACAGTATGTACCTAAATAGTGCGATTGTGGTGATCAAAACTTTCGCACCAGTCTTTAGTTTTGAAATATGTAAAAAAGTAATAATTTTTATTTATCCAGATAGATGTAAGATGTTTTTGTGCTGGAGTAATTGCTATGTATGTATTGGAGGCAAAAAAAATGGCAAATCGCACAACTTGGTAGTTGTGCGATTTGCCATTTTTGGCGGGTTTGGTAACCCGTAGCAGAGGTAAACTGGCAACGATAGAACGGTCACGGGCCAAGTCAGATAGATTGACACACGTCATGGGTCCTACTGTGTATAATAAGCTCCCCGAAGACATAACTGGAGCTACAAATTTTATCATATGACATATGGGGATGCGGCTATGGACAGCTTAGGGCTATCTTCGAGGTTTCTTTACGAGTTAAAATCTAAGAAAGAGATGAAGAGATCCGTAGAAGAACAAAAGTCACTGACATAGCCCAGCGGTTTAGCAAGTTGAAGTGGCAGTCGACAGGGCACATATGTAGGAGAATTGATGGCCCATGATGAAGAATGGAGAACATGGACTGGCAAGCGCAGCATAGGCCGGCCACCGACCAGGTGGACACGACCTGACTAAGATCGCACGCGAGGGCTGGATGCGGGCCGCTTCCAACAGGTCCTTGTGGAAATCGATGGGGGAGGCATATGTCCTACCTGTCTATGAGTGGACGTCCTATGGCTGAGATGATGATGATGTAATTACGTAAGTTATTTATTTATTGTAACACTTCCCAATAAAATGAAGTACAGAAATAGATTCAGAATAAGACAGAATTAAAAAATTAAAATTACATTGTAAAAATATGAAGAAAAACTATACAGAAAAATAAAATAGACAACAGGTGAAATGTCAAATCAATAATTACATTTGATCGCTGAAAATATTTAATTGTCATTAGAATTATATTTTAAAACCCAAACAGCTGTTAAGCGATTCCCAAACTTACTCAAATCACACAAAAAATATTATCCCAGGTGGGTCTCGAACCTCGTGCTATGGATTGGCGATGCACATATTTTTATTTATCAGGTAAGGATACAGCTTGAGTAATGCGTTACAACTTGTTCCGTATGTGACGTCACTCCGATGACAGCTGTTTGGATGACGTCATATACCTGATGGATGGTACTGGTTTGCTGGTTGTAAAACACAAATAACAATTATTATTATTTTTACATATTATAAGTTTGCGTTTGACAACTGTCTCGCCTGATGTTAAGTGATGACGTTGTCTAGGATTTAGCACGCAAACCTAGAAGGTTTGCGTGCGCGACTTAAAGACTCTTAAAGATGACTTTTAAGACAAAATACTACATGCGGGATCAGTAGCTATACATAATTCTCATTCTCGTACACGCCCGTCTTTTCTTTTACTCTGAATGTCTGCAATTTGGTTCGACTAACATATATATTATACCAAACCATTTGTGCTGCCTCAACTAATGTCACTTCATCGTCATTTATTCCTCATGTTTTTATTTATTAAGTTTTATATTTCGTTTATTAAAAAGCTTACACTTATATTCTGCTTGAACTAGAATTTCACACCATTGTGAACTTCGAATCGAATCGAAGGTCATAATAAATGTTTCTTAGTTACGCTGCTAAATCGTCGACTCGGTGACCACGACGGGTGTCGTGACTCAGTGATCTGAGCTTCTCACTGACTGAAACCGCGACCCGGGGTCGAATCCCGGCTGGGGCAATTGTGATGAGTATAGATGTTTGTTCGCTTATCTTAAATGTTTGTATAACGTGATTCTATGTTTCCATACAGCATTGAACCTCATCCAAATAAGGTTTTTTTTTAAAAAAAATTTATACTGAATAGATCTAGCGTTTGACCACTATCTCACTTGATGATCGGTGAAGATGTGGTCGAAGATGTTTCACGCTAGACCTAAAATGCTCACTGGCTCTCAAGGACTGCTGCCTGAACACACTATGTGATTGATGCCAGTTTTTCAAACTTGAGGGTGGTAGCTAGCCAGGCGGGTATTCGAAAGTACCCTACCACCATGCACCAAGTGCCTTAAATACATTGTGCATATAGTATAGATCAGTATGGCCTTTTACAGCATGTAATTGTAATGAATGTTATCGAAGATATTACAGATTCAAATGCAGGGACATAGCGGTTGCTGCGGTACCGGCCGCGGCGAGGCGCCGCCGGCGCGTGTATATAAATAGCGCGTCGAAGACCTCGCTTCGCCTTATAGCATTTTTTTAAAATCTAAATGATGTACATCTTTGTACATGTACATCATTCAATGACGATCTAGCCTAAAGGCTAATGAGTAATTTGGTTTTGACTTAATTTGCTAAAACGAGTACCATTAAGAATGTGTCCATTAACACATATCTTATTGTTTCTATTAAGGGGAAAATACCTTGTTCTTGTGCTCTTTAAGATAGCACTAACTTGGCTATTCACTGATACTTCACTACACTAACTCAACAGGTTTTTCCGTTTGAGTCTTAGCATTTTATGATTAGCAGCGTTTTATTTGTTTTATATTATTATTCTTTTTTTTCGGGTCGCTAGAATATATACAATGTGTCCCAAAATTCAACGATAAGCTGGTCCCTGTGTATGATCAGGTATCTACTATCGTTATATAGTATATTATACTATACTAGTAATTTTTTTTCAATGTTTGTGATTTGATAGCCTAAAGCTACACCATATGAACACTGTGGCACAAATAAATACGGCAATGAATAGCTATGTTACTTAGGTAGCTTATACAAAAAAAATGCAGGGATATGTTTAAATTTGCAGCCACAGTGTCTTATCATATGGCTAGGCTCAGATAAGTGAACCAACCCTGGATACTCAAAGTGTTCAAGGTATCAAATTAGTGATATTTAAAAAAAGTTAATGTACCATTAATTATAAATAAATTACCTTTATTTTTTTAAACAACTTCAAAAAAGGAGGTTACTCAATTCGACCACACATAAGTTTTTTATTTTTTTATGTGTGTTCGGGGATAACTTCTTCTTTTATGAACCTATTATGATGATTCTTTTTTGTTTGTTAAAATAAACTTCCGTGGTGGTCCCATTTAAATTTTAACAAAATCGGACGAGCGGTTTTTGAGTTTAACTCCAATAACTAAAAAGTGCTACTCATACCTCGACGGTATTATAGTTGCGGTTGAAGACATCAGAGAACATACACAATGAGAATTAATCCCGTAAGTAGCAAAGGTCACTGAAAGGAGTGAAAAAAAAATATTTTTACCATAAAATGGAACAGACTTCAACACCCAAAAGTAAGAAATAACTTGTCGAAGTCGGTAGTCGGTAGGTACCATGATTGTTAAAAAGTAGCTTTTATCAAAATATTGTGCTCACGTCGCAGTTTAGGACCGCCAACCGGACGCTTCGCATCTTGTCTAAGAGTATCATTCTGGGCAAGCGACTAGGTTTCATTCTGTACTCCTGCCCCACGCAATGTAGCCGTATCTGCTTCAGCAAAGTAGTTATGCTAGCTATAGCTCAGCTAAATGAAACACAATTTCGTTGGTCACTTTGTCTCTCCAAGATATTCCGAAGGCAGCGCATGAGGAACGAGTTCAGTAGTCTTTCCTGCGTCGCGTAAGAAGTCCAGATTCAGCTCCGTATAGCAGCATGGTCAGGACACAGGTTTGGTATACGATCATCTTGGTTCTGACAGTGAGATATTTGTTTTCCATAGTACGGAGCCTTCCAAACTTGATGCAAATATTTTAACCCTAAAGATGCGAAATGATCCCCATCATTAACAGCGTTATAATAAATAAATATGAATACTTATTGATAAAAAGCTAAATGAAGTCAGGATTTTTAAGCAGGCACAGAGTATGTTTTTTTGAGTTTTTTTGTGTATGCTCCTTGATTGTGGGTATTTTTGACCTGGCCCTTGTATAAAACGTCATCGATTGGTCGTGATTATGGAGCGTTGATACGAGTATCTCAGCAGTCTCGGCTGACCAACTGACGGGCGCTGGTTCGATCCCCACCAAAGGCTTCAGTTCCCGGTGAAGGTAAAATCTTCAACAGGCCTGTTTCAGCAGAAACACACTGCTTATCCTGTTTTTTAACCTTCTTCAAAAAAAAGGAGGAGG
The DNA here is from genome assembly GCA_934044485.1 of Apeira syringaria. Lineage (NCBI taxonomy): Eukaryota > Metazoa > Arthropoda > Insecta > Lepidoptera > Geometridae > Apeira > Apeira syringaria. Next base: position 5,340,271 of record OW203655.1, on the reverse strand, counting down.
TTCTCAATTCGACCCGTATGTTATTTTTTATATATTTGTCACTGCATAACTTCCGACTGGGTGAACCGATTTTGATCGTTCTATTTTAACTTCAAAGCTGGTGCTTCCCGTGTGGTCCCATTTCAATTTCATCAAAATGAGACAAGCAGTTTTTGAGTTACACTTCAAAAACTCAAAAACGCGTGATTATACCTAGACGATATTATAGTATTGGGTGAAGACATCGGTGAACATACCTACACCACAATGACAATTGATCCCATGAGCAACAAAGGTCACTAAAAAGAGTGAAAAGAAATGACTGACAAAAAATGTAACCGACTTCAACACTCAAGTGTGAAATAATTTGTCGAAGTCGGTACCATGAGTACATTATTTTGATATCAGTTACTTTTGAACTATCATGGTACCGACTTCAACAAGTTATTTCACACTTTTGAGTGATGAAGTCGGTTCCATTGTTTGGTAATTATTTTTTTTGTTACTAATGCATTTGCCGCTTGAACGACAGTCATAATATTGTTCTCATCCAGATTATAGATGGGTCCTGTGGCGACATCTGCCCGTTTCGGAACTGTCTCGACATTGTCACAAAACTGTGTCACGTTATGTATATTGAAACTTGTAGATCTAGATAGGCCTATATTTTCGGGTTTCCTCAAAGAAAGTTTCTTATGTCTTTATATTTCATTCATTATTCTATCTTAACGTCTTCTAGCACACCGAAATGTTTCGTTATCTCACGATTCACTCCATTCCCAACAAGTACTTTACACTCCCAGTTATACATCTCATCTCTACAGCCAGCTTTAATTCCACTAATAAGCTATAAGTAGCATTCATTACTATGCATTAGTGTAATGAGCAGTACCTTTGTCTCCCCTCTTTAGATAAGTTCTGGCTTCTCACTAATTTGTGAAAAGCTGCATTCACTTTAGTTACTTAACTTTCGATCAGAAACATACTTTTTTATTGAGAATAGGCAAGCGCTTGATCGCTATTTCATCCTGTGTCAATGTTATTATTGTATGATGTTATCTAAAGTCGCTGTGGTGCAGTGGTTAGAGCCATTGACATGACTTCTGTGTCTCCGGGACCATGGGTTTGAAACCCGGCAGGGGCAAAAATTTGTGCGATGAGTGTAGATGTTTGTCCCGGGTCTTATATGTTTGTGTGCTGCGATTGTGTATGCCCATGCCTCCCGCGATACAGGGAATCCTAGTGCGGGGGTTACAAAGTGACAAAAAAAAAGAAACTACATAATTATTTGTTGGGTAATTAATTCTCATTTAAGAGTTTTTTGGTTTATTGCATTAACAACATGCTAGGCGCAACTTCCCACTAGCAGCCGAATTTTTGAAATTATTTGAACGTATCGTATCTCTTATCTCTCTCTCTCTCTCTTCTCAAGGGAGTATGACGATGCCGAAAGACTAATAAATGACCGATATCACATTGAGGACCATGGAGGCAATATCACGCAGTACGAGCAATAAACATAAGAACAATAACACTGTAACGAAGCTTCGAGTTTTTCGGCTATAGCGCAAATGAGATTTAAGAGGACCAACAAAAAATATATAAAACCGAATTATGAGAACCTCATACCTCGCCTCACCTCAACCAGAGAATAGAACATATAAATCCATGTCTACCAGATGTTTTATCATAATTAAAATTTGTAAAAATGACAGCAACAAGCAGTCAACACTCAGACACTGGATCCCGCGACGCCGATTGTCATAGCGCGAGATTTTGGGTTATATTATAATACTGTTTAGGAAATAATAACCTTTATACACATATGCCCGAAGGTGGTAGTGATTCTGCTGTTCGATTAAACTAAATGTTAAATAAAGTTTTTATTTGGTTACGATAAAGTCCAAATTAGTACGACAAACGACAATACTATATTTAGTTCTTTTTATTGAAATGCTGGTAGTTTTAAATAAAATACATCGTCACGTTATTTGGTTCCGACGAAAACCACCCTTATTGCATTTACACTCGTCTAATATTAGAGATAGCATTGTTAAGGTAAAGGGCTATACGAATTTGAAACTTCGCATTAACAGAATAAGGGCTGTTTCTTTTTAAGTATCAGAGAATTTTAGCTAGTTTGAGTGATTAACAGAACTGCGGCTAGTAAATATGTTTAGAACCACATATACAGCACAGAAACCACATATACTACGCTTGCCAGCCCATGGTCTCCATTAGAGAACATTTAGGCCGCAACGGCCATCAGTTCCCCACGATATGTGCCCTGCCACTTTAACTTGCTGATCTCTTGGGCTATGTCGGTGACTTTAATTCTTCGAAGGCTTAAAGGACTAAGTTAGTTGCATAGCCAGAGCCATAAGCCTCAAAGGACTGTGCTCGGGGTTTCTCTATGTGAAAAAAAATGCTGCGATTAATCCGCATGCACAATAATTCCATAAAGCTCAGGGACGTATTACGTGACTGGTGGAGTTTCTACGAAACCTCCTTGCAGTTTTCACAGTTCGAAGAGAATTTAATTAAGCCCATTGATTAGAAATGGAACCGGAATCCAGACTAATGCAAAGCAAACTACTACAAAGGGCAGTCCGCTTGTTCGTGTCAAAGTCATGCGAAAGATGAAAACGCCCGGTGCTTCAAAGGGATGCCTTGTTTTTGTTGGTATGTATGTAGGTATGCTCATTTCCCCACTGTGTTTTTGTCGATATAAATAGACTAAGTCTGATTTCGCATCCCTTTTTTGTCGATTTGTGGTTGGGAAAATTTCAGATACGATGTAATATAGTACAAATATATCATGCTAAGCTTGCTTTCTTGCACGTGGTGGTCCCTAAAAGCTTTCAAAGTAATGCGAAGTTACAGGAAACGAATAGATTTATTATATATATATATAGCATATATATACCTAGATATCTATCTCAAATTTGGAGTATAATTTGGTGAAATTCAAATAACAAATTCTATGCACTGCGGAGCCATTGCCCAAATTTCCTTAAATCTGTAATGTAAATGTAATGTGTAAATAATTTATTTAATCTTAATTAAACCCTTGAACAAGTGATGCCGCTTTCAACCGGCCCTTGTGGAGATCAATGGAAGAAACCTATGTCCAGCTGTGGACGTCTTATAGCTGAGATGATGATGATGATGATTTAAACTTTATACGTACCTTTTTTTTTTTTTACATATAAGTTTGCGTTTGACAACTGTCTCACCTGATGTTAAGTGATGTCGCTATCTACCTACATGCATAGGGTCTGTCAGAAGGATATATTTTTTTACTGACTCACCTTGCTAAGTGCTCTGGCACTTGACAACATGTGTTCTTTTTACCATTCTGCTCTGTCCCCCATAATTTGCATAAGTCTATTAGAAAGCAGTACCTACTTAAGAAACGCACATCACATCTCAACTGTGGCTTAAAATTGAGCATGAGAGCAATAAGAGCATTCGGAGAACCTTCTGAAACACAACTGGACGTAGGCCTCCCCCACTAGGTACAAAAATAAATTGAGCAACACGTTATATTTAGTTACTTGCAGTGCCCACACTAAGATAGAATATTGTGCCGTGGGATCTATCGATGACAAGGCCCAACGACTGTTATCTTATGGGTCAACGTTTTTTTTTTTTGTTTTTGTTATTGGGAATAGGCAAGCGTTTGACCACTATCTCACCTAATGTTAAGTGATGATGCGGTCTACGGTGGAGCACGCCTGCCTAGAAGATACCTATTCACTCGTGACTTGAAGATACCCAGGTGATTGATGAAGATACCCACATTGAACGTGCCCTTCCAAGCACTGAAGTGATCAGACAAAAATGTCAGCAAGCACCCATCCAAGGTTAGGAGGAGTTTACTCCTGCTTCCTACAGGAAAGTTAGTGGCCGAACTCTAATCTATACAGTATTTAAAAAATTGACAGTAACTAAAATTTATATTTTAATAATTTTATTTTGCTCACCGCTACCTTTTTAACATACGAAAAAAAAACGGAGGAGGACCATGCACAACTTTTTACAAAGTAGTCCAATATTGTTGTATGTATTGCTTCCGGGCTGTTTGGCCGTGGTCTATGTGAAACTTTTGTTCCAGACGTTTCGTTGATCACTGCGGTCGACATCAGAGTATCAGTACCTGATACTATACTGATATCTGATACTGACCTGCATCAGTATCAGAGAAGACACCGAGAAGGAGAGTTCTACGGTCTTGTCGCCGCTCGGACCTGAACCACTGAAGATGTCGACCGCAGTGATCGACGAAACGTCTGGAACAAAAGTTTCACATAGACCACGGCCAAACAGCCCGGAAGCAATACATACAACATGCAACGCCGGCCGTAAAAGCCTTAGAGTTTACATTAGTCCAATATTGTTTTTTTTTTTAAATTGGATATAGTGATTACAATGTCCCATAGAAATTTGGAAAAAAAACCAACGTAGGAAATGGGATGATTGATTTTTCACCACTGATTGTAGTGTATGATGTATGTCACGCAAAACTTTCTTACGGAGTAGTCAGATTTTGATAATTCTTTTTTTGTTAGATGAGTAGGTATACCTCGATGTTAGTCCCATATAAAGTTGGAAAAAAAATTCCACCCTAAGGGTGGGAAAATAAGGAAGAAGGATTATAATAACAATTAATAGCTAAAGTAAGGTATAAGTAATAGGCACTGACTCAAAATTACTTAGGTACTTACATTAGATTCAGACGTAGTTAAAGATTTAAAAAAAAAATTGCGTTTCAGGTTTTTCGGCGGTTATTTTTTTGTTAAAAGTTTTTATTATTTTTACCTACATGTACAAAATGAGAAGATCCGTAGAAGAACGCAAGTCACCGATATAGCCCAGCGGATTAGCAAGTTGAAGTGGCAGTGGGCAGGGCACATAGCTCGAAGAACTGATGGCCGTTGGGGCCGAAAAGTCCTAGAATGGAGACCACGGACTGGCAAGCGCAGCATAGGACGGCCTCCGACCAGGTGGACAGACGACCTGACTAAGATCGCAGGCAAGGGCTGGATGCGGGCCGCTTCCAACAGGTCCTTGTGGAAATCAATGGGGGAGGCTTATGTTCAGCAGTGGACGTCCTATGGCTGAGATGATGATGATGATGACATGTACAATGCCCATAAGTTTAAAAGAATAAATGTGTTCTTTGCAGAGATCTGCGCTTCAATAAGATCCGCGAGCTGGTGCCCGAGGGGCTAGGCCACCTGCACCAGCTGCGGTCCTTGCTGCTCAACGACAATCACTTGAAGTCCTTGCATTCGGGCGTCTTCGAAGGCTTGCGTAGGCTCAAGTACCTTTACCTCTATCGGAACCGCATCCGTCATATCGACTCCGATGTCTTCAGAGATCTCGTCCATTTGGAGCAATTGTGAGTATCAGCACAAAACTAATTATTGTAACGATTTAACAGATTTGCGCGGCTGTTGTACAGTCGAAATTAAACTATACTGGGCTGCAAAGTAGAAGATTGGTTATATAAAAAACTCGATAAATTTTAATATACTCGTATTATGTAATTCAGTAGTAAACTCTTAATTAAAGTTTACTTTATTCTACTTATAAATATAAGAATTTGTAAGTTTGCATGTTTTTTGCTCAATCTCACGTTTGGCACAAAGGTAGATTATAATAGTTTGGAGTAGTACATGAAATATGTTAGTCCGCGCACGAGCTCCGAGGAGTCGTAAATAATGTTCACGTATATAGTATATACTAACACTATAGTGACGTATATACTAACACAACCTCGGCGCGAGTGTAAATTATGAAATTACTTTTACTTTTGCTTTCAAGGTGTTAGATGTTAGGAAGTTAAAGTAAAAAGTAATTATAATTTTTAGACTTTTGCAATTCGAACACACGTGGTGTGACGACGACTCGTGGTCACGAGAAGACTGAAGTCTTCTGGTGACCACGACCAATGCAACTTGGTTGAAACGTCGAGGTAAATAAATTACTAAATGTTTTTCTCGCGATCAAGCCCCGATTGATTTATTAACAATGTGGTTAAACGTAAACAATTTATTAACAATCCTGGAGGCTTCAAGTCGCGAATGAATAGGTGTAGGTAGTGAATAGGAACCTAAAAGGTTTGCGTGCAAAATTATAAGTTTGCGAGGTTTGCGTGCTAAATCCTAGACAACGTCATCACTTAACATCAGGTGAGACAGTTGTCAAACGCAAACTTATAATATGTAAAAAAAAAACAAAAAAAACGTAAGCCGTGCGGGTTAAGCCGTGGGGCACGGCTACTTACAAAAATAGAAAGAAAGAAATATTTTATTAATTTATAGTGATAATATTAAAACCCATAATCAAACAGATGATTTCATAAATGTGATATAAGTCTAAATCTTTTTTTTATCTCGTTTACTATTTTTGTGTGATGTAAATCACTATCCCCTAAATTTATACGATGGGTGTACCAGAATTCCGACATTACATGATTTTATTCATAAGCAATTTATTATTTCAATTAAGGCTTTACGCACTTGTGAACGTCAACAAAAAGACGCCACTACCGGGAAGAAGCGGGAATAAACACTGGGCCATTCTGTTCAAAAAGATTAAAAATGTGTATATTAAAGTAAATAAAAATTTTAAAAAAATTAATTAGTATTAATAATATTAATTAGTCAAATTAATCCTATATTTGAATTGAACAGTATATTATTTTTTATTAATCCATTTTTTATAACCGATTTCTACTTTCCTTTTGTGGGCTCTATTATGCTTTTTAGGGTTTTATTATAAAAACGAATACAGTTACTAAGGACTTATTCATCTATGCTAATATAAAAATTCAATGAGGTATAACGGATAGTCGAAGACTATTCAACGACAATCCGATGCCGCGGTTTCCTTTGAACTTCCTGTTCACTTCCCGCGGGCATTAAGATAAAATAGGAAATTTGAAACGCTCATGACAGAAATCAGGTGGTCATCCGCCTAAGAATATTGCTTTGACTATTGCTATAGCTATCGACTTTTTTCCTTCTTTTCGAACCGAAGAAAGCTAAGTAATAGCAAAGCAATATTTTTAGGCGGATGACCCCAGAACATCCTTGTGGGACAAGGTGGAACTTGAACTATCTACAGGTGACGCATGCGTTGCGTCATTCTTAGATGGAAAGTGGAAGGATGAATCAAATTACTAGTATGTAACACCTAAAAATACTTCTCGAATCGTATCCGGTAGAAACCATAACTGGATCGGCTAAATAGCTTGGCTCTATGATGTATGGTGCCAAAATGTTCTGTGCTCTGGAGACTTATGATTGGAGATGGCTAGAATAGCCATCATGGCTCGTGGATCTATCCCTCCTGTTTCTCCCGGTTTCGAGACCCAAGCAAAATATTGAGATCCGTAATGGGACGATGGTCACCGATAAATCCCAGCTGATTAGCATGTTGAAACGTTAGTAAGTATAGCATCGAGAAGAATGGCTGGTGTGGCTAAAACGTGCTGGTAAAAACATTGCGGACCGTCAAGCACAGCTTAGAAAGTAGGGAGTCTATAAACAAAGCTGACAGATAATTCAATTAATAATGTTCAAGAATACGTGGAAGAAAGATAGATTAAAAAAAATAATTAAAAGCCTACTATTATTCTTTCTATAAAATGTCTTATGCAACCTTCCGTTGTATTCTTGATCGAAGCATGCGTCTGTTTATATTTCGTTTTGTTTAGCAGTTTACGAACAAAATTTTGTCATGGCAATTCAAATAGCGTATTTACTTTTGTACTGTCTGTACTTATTTATACACTACTACATTATTTTATATAATGCTATATCTACATACATCATGTCACAAGATGGTAGCACGTCACAGATGATTATTAAACATTTTTTGTAATCAAATTAACAATGTTCGCTTTTGTTAGTTCCAGCGCACTTAGATAAAAAGGTCTTCGCTCCGCATTTGATACGGATAAGAAATAGGTGACTTACGTTAAATAACCCACAGGGGTCACTCATGTAAGGTACTAAGTACATAATAGTTGTAGATATGTAAATTACGTACGGACGTTTACACATAGTGTAGGTAGACTCTTCGAGAGTCATCTTTGTCTCCAATACCGTTTTGTAGTGTTTCTATAATACTGTGGTAAATAAAAAAATCAGCAGTACAACTCAACTTAACCTGAGATAAGATTAACAAGAGAAAATAATCGGTGGAATGACCATGTTATGCAAAAAATCGACCAATACGGCTACCTAGGACAGTGGTTCCGCAACCTTTTGAGTCGGAAGATTCAAAAGTAAATTAATAAAATATATTTTATTAATTTACTTTTGAATCTTAATAATAAAAAAATATAAAATAATAAAAAGTAAATTAATAAAATATATTTTATTAATTTACTTTTGAATCTTCCGACTAAATAAATGTTTAGTGGTTCTTTAAATACTAGATATATCTAGTGTTTAAAGAGCCACTAAACACTTATTTATTCACTGTGCATTCGTGGATTTGGAAAAAACCTATGACAGAATTAGGAGGAATCAGCTGTGATCAGCAATGTCTATGTATGGTGTGAACGGTGACCTGATTCAAGCGCTGAAATCTCTATGTGATGATTCCAGTGCTTGCGTTAGAATAAACCGAACATATACTGAATGGTTAAGCATCGAAAAAGGTGTCAGGGATGTGTAGCGTCACCGTGGCTGTTCAATTTATTCATGGATAATTGCCTAAGCAAATTGAAAGAGAGTGAATGTGAAATGCAATTTAATGAGTTACTTATCATCTTCTCTGCGCCGATGACCAATTTATACTTGCATCATCAGCAAAGGAGTTACAGGAGATGGTGATGCTAGTGCATGAAGATTTAGAGAAAAAAAGGAATGAAAATAAATGTAAGCAAGACTGCTCATAAAAAATTGAGCCAGGGGTAGGAGGGTGAGAAGTCCTTTACGACCTATTCTTAGACGTACCAAATATACACAAAAAACCATAAAAATCAACTAAGCCGTTTCTGAGGAGTTCGATAACACACACTGTGACACGAGATTTTTGTATATCACAATCACTACTTAGTATAAAACAAAGACGCTTTCTCTGTCCCTGAATCCCTATGTATGCTTAAATCTTTAAAACTACGCAACGGATTTTGATGCGGTTTTTTTAATAGATAGAGTGATTGAAGAGAAACGTTTATATGTATAATAACATCCATTAATGACATAGGCTATATATTTTATACCCATGCGAAGCGGGAGCAGGCCGCTAGTTAAATAGATAAAGAACCTGTTTCAAATGATTATGCAATAAATTAAAACCTAAGGGCTCCACACTCGTGCACTTACGACAAATATAGATCTGCATATATAGATATACATATATATTCCTATTTATTTCATTTTCAGATACTTGCACGTGAACGAAATACAACACATCGAAGCTGACATGTTTTCTCACTTGCCTCGCCTTGGACGATTGTGAGTTACTTGGTATACATTTAGTTTATTTTAATACATTTAGTTTTCATGCTCATTATTTTACTTAACTCACTCACCAAACTAGTATCATTGAAAAGTATTTTAATGTGCAATATGTGCAAATAAATACGAAACACCATTATATTCCATTATGTAAGCAGCATAATTTTCTTCATTATACAATACGATACAAGACAAAATGTTATTTCACACCGGTCACAAACAACATTGTAATAAAAATTAAACATATACTTACGTAACAAAGTAACAACAAGAGGTTCAATTGACGGTCTTGTCGCTTAAAGCGATTTGTTCTAGACAACCATTCGACAGAAATAATATATTAGGAGTCTGGAAGGTCGATGATGGAAAGAACAGCATGTCTACTATAATAAACATAATATTACATTTAATATTCTGAATATTAAATGTAATGTTATATTTCATATACATAATATTACATTTAATATTCACAACGATATTCAATAACGAATCAGCATTGCAATTCAACGTGGCAATGCTGCTAGCATTCTGGGCACGCTGCCGCCGGTAGCGGGTTAGCCGGGTTAACCGGCCGTGGTCTAATTAATTGCTTTAGATAGAACAGTACACTATTGTGAAAACGGCATACCTATTTACGCATATAGCTCACTTCACAATGATTAAATTAGACTCGTGAAGTTGGGTGGCATAGCAATTAATTAATTTCAAAAGCATGTGGTTCATTAATCAAAGGCTACCAATAGGCATTACAGCAGATCTTTAAGTTTCTAGAGAGTATATTAATACTCTCTAGAAACTTAAAGATCTGCTGGCTGTTTCTGGTTCTTAAAAATTGATTGATTAACGAAAAATGTGTTTATTTCAGATATCTCCACAACAACAAGATCCGAAAGATTCCAAGCGGCTCCTTCTCTGGACTGCCAAAGCTTCAGAAACTGCGGCTGGACAGTAATGCGCTGGTCTGCGACTGTTCAATGCTGTGGGTGGTGCGGATGCTAGCTGAGCACGATCACATGAACGTAGCTGCTACCTGTTACGAACCCGCTTCTCTTACTGGCACCTCCCTCGCTTCCATGACGGAGAACGACTTTGACTGCCGTAAGTTAAAATGATCACAGCATCAGGCTATTACGTTGTCACTGCTGGGACCCAGTCTACCTGTTAGACAAGAAATATTGAAATAATCAGGGAGCTACCGATGATATGATAGCCTGGCGGTGGGAGCGTTGGCTGCCAAACTGACGGCTGCTGTTTCGATTCCCATCAACGGCTTAGGCTTCCGGCAACACCGTTATCTCGTTATAAGTCCTAGCAACCCAGTAGGGTTGTCCAGTTTTTGTTTACGTGGCTTTAGAGCGTACGCTATCTTTCTTTTATAATAATATCATTGGGTATTTACCATACATGTAAATAAACTGATAGCCTTTTTAAACATTAGTTGCCATAAGTATACATTAAAAATCAGCCCTAAGTATTAAAAGAAACCTCATAAAACTCGTTCGATACATTTTTGTAAAATTTTTCACTTTTTGGTATTACTTGCGTGTATGTATAATTTTATTACCAAATTGTTTTATGTACCAAGAAATGCAGCCAAATGTATTTACTTCAGTTGAACTTTCAAACTAGATTGTAAGTAAAACTACCTACCCTCTCTGCCAAACACCACAAGCCTTTGTAATGTCATCGGCATCTTCTTCTTAAATTACGGCTTCTATGGTACGATTCATTTGCCACAATTGCTTTTATGACGTCACAGCCGGTAAGCCATTATGTGACCCAAGACGAAAAACGAAAACTTAGTATTATTTATTATATTATATTATTATTTTATCTCAGAAAATAAGGAAAACCTTAAATTGCCAAAAATATGTATTACTTTCTTCCAAATTTGATCTGAGAATGTCAATATATTAATTTAATCAATTCTACACTTAGCATAATATATGACGTCAAACCAGGGAGGAAGGGTTCTCACATACGTGTCCACTAGTGACAAGGAGGAAGAAGGGGTCAAAAAGTCATGAGATTCAAGTGAAGTAATTTATCATCTCATTGAGTACCTACATAATTAATCCATCATGTAAGTATATATTCAGTTTTAGGCTAGGTATATAACTGCAGGAAAACTAGGCAGGTCTATAACTGAATATATTTAAATAGTGTTACTAATATTATTTATTTATTCATGTTTCAGAATATCCTGAATTTGCAACCCAACCCGAAGATGTCGTAGTAAACTTTGGAGAAGATGCAATGTTCACATGTGTGGCTACAGGAGAGCCTGCTCCGGAAATAGTATGGTTGCGTGATTCCGCTGAAATATCTATTGATGCCAACCGCTATGAGGTTCTACAGAACGGAACCCTGATGGTACATGACGCTGATGAAACTGATATTGGTGTGTTCGAGTGTATGGCGAAGAATGAAGCTGGCCAGACCCATTCTAAACCTGCGAAGATGATTGTCAACAAACCAGAGGAATATGGTAATGTTAATTTGAGTTAAAATTGTATATCATTGTATATTGTCATACATACCTCATGTTAACCTTAAATTTTTACTTTTAGCTGCTCCAGTTTTCACTGCACTGCCTACAATAAAATCCGCAAAACACCACCAAGAGTCGGTGCATTTTGATTGTGTTGCTATAGGAAATCCGAAGCCTCACATCGCTTGGCTATTCAATGGAGAAAGGATTTTACTGACAGAACGCTTATCTATTCAACATAACGGATCCCTCTTTATAAAAAATATAGAAGAAACTGATGCCGGAGAATACCTCTGCCAAGCTGAAAATATTCATGGGAAAATCACGGCATCCGCTCCTCTTGAAGTTAATGGTATACTCATATTTATAAAAAATACTCCAAACTAAACAAGTAACAATCGATTTTTTAAAAAATATGTTTGTCTCTTTTTCAGTGCCACCCACCTTCACTGTTATTCCAAAGAGCCTAACAAAAGCAGTAGGCGACAACGCCATCTTCATCTGTAAGGCGAAAGGAGTTCCGAAACCATCTATATCTTGGTTTATAAACACATTGTCTTTGCAGCTCGATGACAATATAATTCTCAGCGACGATAACCATAACTTAACTATTATTGAAGTTTCTGATGAGGATGACGCTTTATATCACTGTAAAGCTCAAAATAGTGAAGGTTCTATTGAAACATCTGTGATTCTAAAGGTTGATGAAGCTGAAATTATACCCCCTCGTATAGTTTTAAAGCCAGAAGATACTGATGCTTTTAGAGAAACAACAGTTCAAATGCCCTGTGAAGTAGAAAGCGAACCACCTGCTCTTATCGAATGGAGAAAAGATGGATCCCGCATAACTGATAATAAGAGATTTTCGATCACTGTTATTGGTAGTCTTATCATCAAGAATGTTTCGGTTACGGACACTGGACGCTATGAATGTACAGTTTTTAATGACTACGGACGAGATACAGCTTCTGTATTCTTAACTGTGAAGGACCACACCCTCCCTGGCGATGTCTACGTTAATATCGCGATAACTCAAGCTACGCGTGATGTTGATCTAGCCATCGAGAGGACTGTTACCGACTTGTTCAATAATAAGAGTACTAAAGTTGACATTCACGATCTGTACAAGCTCGCGCGTTTTCCTAATGCACCAGCTAGAGAGGTAGCACGCGCAGCCGAAATATATGAAAGAACATTGGATAAAATTAAAGGGTTCGTGGAAGCAGGACACGTAGCAACTGCTGAGCCTTTTAGTTACCAAAACATTTTATCTAATAAACATTTGGACGTGATTGCTCGTCTATCAGGTTGCGTTGCACATAGAGAACCAGACGATTGTTCAGATATGTGCTTTCATTCTAAATATCGCACATTCGATGGCACTTGCAATAATTTTGCACAACCTACCTGGGGTTCATCGTTGAGTGGATTCCGACGTATTCTATACCCTGTATATGAAAATGGGTTTAGTCAGCCTGTAGGTTGGAACAAAGATGTTAAATATAATGGTTACCATTTGCCAAGCTCAAGACTCGTTTCAACAACGATTATAACGACCACTGAAATATCGGAAGACGTTAAAATAACACATATGGTGATGCAATGGGGCCAATGGTTGGATCACGATTTAGATCATGCTTTGCCATCAGTAAGCTCTCAAACATGGGATGGCGTTGACTGTAAAAAGACTTGTGATTATGCAGCACCTTGTTTCCCTATCGAAGTCCCGCAAAATGACAGTCGTGTCAAAAATCGCAGGTGCATTGACTTCATCAGGACAAGCTCCGTGTGTGGTTCAGGTATGACATCCGTTCTCTTCGGCGCTTTACAACCCAGAGAGCAAATAAATCAGCTCACTTCTTTTATTGATGCTTCACAAGTTTATGGATTTGAGGAAGCCGTAGCAACAGATTTAAGAGATTTAACAAATAATAATGGATTATTGCGAGTTGGTGCGGTTTTTCCGGGTAAAAAACCTTTGTTGCCAACGACTGGTATTAATGGAATGGATTGCAGGCGCAATCTCGAAGAGAGCACGCGGAATTGTTTCGTAGCCGGCGATATAAGGGCTAACGAGCAGGTCGGCTTAGTAGCATTTCATGCCATTTGGATGAGGGAACATAACCGTGTTGCACTTCAGCTTAAGATTCTGAACCCGGATTGGGATGGTGATAAGGTATACCACGAAGCGCGAAAAATAGTTGGAGCCCAAATACAACACATAACATACGAGCACTGGTTGCCGATTATTCTCGGGCCAGCTGGATACAATGAATTGGGAAAATACAAAGAATATAATTCGAATTTAAATCCATCCGTGTCTAACGTTTTCGCTACTGCTGCCTTGAGATTCGGCCATTCCTTGATTAATCCTATACTGCACCGTTATGATGAAAACTTTGAAACAATTCCCCAAGGTCATTTGCTTCTTCGTAATGCATTTTTCTCTCCGTGGCGGCTTGTAGACGAAGGTGGAGTCGATCCCCTTTTGAGAGGAATGTTCACAACTCCAGCTAAGCTCAAAACTCCCAAGCAGAATTTGAACTCTGAATTGACAGAACAGCTGTTCCACAGCACGCATGCTGTTGCTCTTGACTTGGCCGCCATTAACATTCAGAGAGGCCGCGATCACGCCATTCCCTCTTACACTAAGTTTCGACAGTTCTGCAACATGACTGAAGTTAATGAATTTGATGACTTGGCTGGGGAAATATCCGATAAGGAAGTAAGAGATAAGCTCAAGGAGCTCTATGGATCGGTCCACAATGTAGATGTTTGGGTCGGCGGCATTCTGGAAGACCAAGTGGAGGGTGGAAAAGTTGGACCACTATTTAGATGTCTGCTAGTAGAACAGTTTCAACGCCTACGAGATGGCGACAGATTGTGGTATGAGAACCCATCTGTGTTCAAACCCGATCAAATACGGCAAATTAAACGGACCAGTTTGGCCCGCATTTTATGCGATAACGGCGACAACATCGATACAATAGGCGAAAACGTATTCATACTGCCGGAGGAGCAAGATGGAATGGTTTCTTGTGATTACTTGCCTTCAATTGATTTCCGATACTGGGCTGAATGTGAAACTTGCGGCGACGATAACAGCATTAGTTATTACCGTGGCAATCAGCGCGCAAGACGTGATGCCTCCACCAGACGGGATATAGATCGCCTCATGGCTTTAGAAACCTCACAGGAAGACACCCAACACACTATTAAGATACTAAAAAAACGCATTGAGTTTCTGGAAGAAAATTGCAAGTCGCCTACCGACAAACCCTAATTTTTAATTACGGTAATCGTAACTCCTTTCTTCCGAACCGTCTAATAGACCTTATTACCTATGTGGTCCAAATATTTTTAATTCTTAATTTCAACAATCTACTTTTACATAGTCATTGTATTAGGTTTTGTACCTATTCCCCTACATATAATTAACACCTATTTTTAGACGGTGTATTCTACTAATTAGGTAGATACCTATTAACGATAATATGGTGTATCGTATGTCTTTGCTATTTATCAATACAGACAGTAGTAAAAACTCTACTCTAGTCGAAAACAATACCTACCTACCTACAATAATGTAATCATAGCTTTAAGAACTTTGCGAATAGATACTTGCTTATTGAAGAAGATGTTAGACGGGAAACATGAGTAGGTATAAGAACAGGGTGTCAATAAATGCGAGTATACGGTCAGGAGAACTGGATGGGTTTTATTCTGAATAATGCGAATTAATTGTGTGCGAGCAGGCCAGTCCCCAACATGGGTGATACACAGACGATATTTTCAGTTCTACGTTTATCTTCACTTTGGTGAGGACTAATCTTTATCTTTTTATATTATCTACGTCACTTTTTATATTAAGCACATTCGTGACCGCCAGTCCAGAAGCTGGACGTTTTTTTTTTACTTATTATAAGCTTGCGTTCGACAACTGTCTCACCTGATGTTACGTGATGACGTTTTCTAGGATTTAGCACGCAAGCCTAAAAGGTACCTATTCACTCGTGATCAGCTGAACTTCTCCAACATCGCTTGCATTTTATACAATATTTTTTAAATATATCTAAAGCGTAGGCACTTGCAAAAAGTACTGGGACAGGTGCTATAGTTATCAACCAGAAAGGTGATAAGGATTTTGATGAGCTCTTATAAGATAAAAAACAAGAACATTATAATGGCCTACATTTTGGTCATTTAGATCAGTGGCTTTAATTCTAAGAAATTAATTTTGTACGTACTGATCGTAGTAGTTCGTCATGAACTGTCTGAACTGATGATAAAAATAACAACCTACCAGTGAAGAACTTGTTGAAAACAGAAAAGAAATACAGAACGCGAAAGAAATGAAAAAGTGACATGAAATAATTATGTGAATTAACTATAAGGAAATCAGTAACACTTCAAATGCGGAAGTCCTTATTATTCTCGTATTCTGACAACCACTTCACATTACAATCTGAAGTTAAATGTTGTTAAGGGTTCAGTGTGTATGTATCCGAAATCGAATCATAACTTTAGATAAAATATCTGTAGCTTATAACATTTCCAATTTAAGAATAAAAATATCCTTACAATAGTTTTGACGAACTTTGTTCATGTGTCTAAAATAAGACATAACTAAAAATTAAAATGAACAATGACAAAATCAATTATTTCAGAACCACGATCGGTGTTTACTCTATCAACTAAATTCCATGTTTAATCAAATATTGTTTTAACATTAAAAATTAAATATTCTACTAACTAATAAGATTTAGATATTATAGTCCACCTAAAACTAGAGATAATTAAATGGGTACGAAGAATGTTGGGTATGCAAGATCTGTAAAGTTAGAAAAAGGATATTTGCAATGTATGTTTTCTTCGTTTTGAACTTTGTTTTTCACTACACTACAGTAATAAACTGAAAGTCTCGTCTGAATAAAATGTTATTATTAAGACAGATTGGTTCAAGTTCCCCTATTTACATTTTTTTTAACTCATATTCGATCACATCGTCACTGACCATCAAGTGAGATAGTGGTCAAAAGATAGACCTATACAGTATAAAAAAAAAACCTCGTGTGACGCGACTGAACATTGCGCGAATGGCGCTGTGTTAGACTATCTTTTGTAATGTAACAAACCGACTAGGACTCACGTGGTAAACACTGAAAAATTACTCTCCGACCAGTTTCGAACTTATTTGCAGTTCTTCATCTGGGAGTTATGATCGTGCCAGGCGGCGAGCGCGAGCCTCAGCACGTAACTTTGTTACATTACAATTATGAAAGAAACTCGCGATAGTTTTCAGACTATCTTTTGTTTACTAGTCACGCAACAAACACACTTCCTATCCTCCGTCTTTGAATCTAAGTCAATTCGTGCGGATATATTAAGATCTAAGCATAAATATAATATAATTGTACCACAGATTAATAATAAAACCTTTTGGAACAGTTTTCATATGTTATGGCTCTTTATGTTTACAATAGATTACCTACTGAATAGAGGTATTAGACAATGAGCTGTTCCGGCGTAATTTAAAATCGTGGCTGGTCTCCAAAACCTTTTATAACATGAAATAATACTTCAATTATTATTCTCGATGCAACTTTAATTTATTAATAATTGCCATTAAGTATTAATTTTTTAATGTAAGTATGTAAAATTTGTAACATTTATAATATATGTAAGTATGAAATATAATACTTACATACCACTATTGAATGCTCAAACTGGGCAGGCTGTTGAAACTATTTTAAATTGTAACATCTGTATTATATTATCACACAGTTCAATAAATATTTCTGATTTCTGCCCCGGGCTTCGTCTTGCCCCTAATTATAATTCTACTATCGGCCAGTGAACTAATTAAATATTAATTTTAAATAGATGATAAGTTACCGGATACTGTTTGTTATCAAAAAATACTGTTCGTTCCACTAATCAGATTTTAATTTACTTTTCGCATATTCAATCATTAAAAGCACAGTATTTACCTTGGGAGAAAAACATGTAAAGGTACTTGAACTATTGGCGTCCTCGCTACGCGCGTGTTTCAAATTTGATCGTCTCGATAGGGATTTTTCCCTTGAGTAATAATCTTCGTTAGAACTGGCGGATAGTACAATTATAAGTAGGGGAGACCTTTTTTTTTATTTTTATTCACAATAGGCAGGCGTTTGACCACTATCTCACCTGATGTTAAGTGATGATGCAGTCTAGGATGATTCACGCCTGCCTAGAAGATACCTGTTCACTCGTGACTTGAAGATGCCCAGATTGTATTCATGTGGAAACACAGACTTAGGCAATGAGTTCCACTCGTTAGCTGTACGCACTATGAATGGGGAAGCAAAACGCTTGGTGCGACAGGGTGGAACGTCTACCATGTATGGATGTCGCATTAATTTAGGAAGATTAATTAATAATTAATTCATTACAGACCGGGGCAAAACGAAGCCCTGGACAGGACGAGAAGTGTGCTTGTGTGCCTGACTGGTTTTTGCGAAAATTAATAAACTAAGTGATTTCCGCGCTCTCTTGCATTTTTATGTTTCATTTTCTATGACCATTATACCAGCCTATATAATCTTATGGTTTATAGTAAGAAATCTACGTAAATGAAATAAATCATTTTATATGTATTATTTTACGACAATAAAATTAGTTTATACTCTTTGAATTGTAAATTATCGCCGCTATCGAGAGAGTGGCTCCATAAAGAAGAGATTTGATAAGGGTAGTTTTTGTTACAGCATGAAAATATGTTTCACGAATGACGAGAGCTGATATTTTGTTTTCATCAGATTTTAATTGAACTTATTACTTATTTTTTAATTGAATAATAATTTTGAAATCTGTTAATGTTAAAAGTGCAAAAAGTGCAATCTATACATAGGTAAGAAAGAAAATCGAAGGCCCAACTTTTTGAAAGGGTAGGTAATTGTGAAGTACGTACACACAGAAGATAAGCTAAGTAGACATGGCAACGATTAAAGATCGTTGAGATATGATGAACTAAGTATACGTATTACTCATGTACCGTGGTGGTACCGGCCTAGAATAGTACTCCCCCATTTCTTCCCGTGGGTGCCGTAAGAGTCGGCTAAGGGATCATGTACCAGAAGGTGGGCAGCAGCGCCTTCTGAGGATTGGAATACATACTGCGTTCGCCAACCCGTCTGCCAAGCGTGGCGAATATTGGCAAATCCCCCCTATATGGGGAGGCATATACGTCCAGCAGTGGACGTTCTATTGCTGCGATGAAAAAAAAAATAATGAAAAAGTATACGTAAAATGTGGCAACATTAATTGACATGGTAATCAAAAAATGTATTTACCACGCCTTAAAAAAACATAATTAAAAATTAGACTCCATACAAAATATATAATAAAGTTGTGCATTGTGTGAAAATTCATATTATAAAAATATGTACAACATACAGCAAATTAGGTGCATAGACCTAATTTGCGGTCCATTTCCCTTTTTTAATATCATTGTTTACTTCCTCTCTCTATTATCCAACAAAATACAAATTGTCCAAAATACAATTTACCTGAAATGTCTCTGAGCTATTCTGCCCATATTACCTACTCATTCACTGTATTCACTGGATTTATGTAAGTATACATAAATATTAAATAAGTACTAATTAATGTTGTATCGCAAGGTGTTAGACCTTTTTTTAATCTTGGTGTCTATTACAATTAAACATTAAGTTATAACAGTAGGATGTATTGTTAATACCCAGTTAACCCAGTGGGCCCTTTGTATTTATCGATTAGAATTAACATGTCACACTTGAGGCAATCGCTCTTTTACAACTTTTAACTACGTTGAGTGTACTTACGTAATATGTGGTTAAGTTACGGGACGCTAAAGAAATTTAATTTTATTTGAATTCGGTCATAAAAGAATACTCACACTAGGTTAGGTTAGGTTTAAACTGCGAGAGAACAACGCTGAACGCACGAGCAGAACGAGCGAAGCGAGCGTGTCGCGGCAGCGACCGGCGAAAAAATGTTATGTAACGCAGATCAGTAGAGTTACCAACACCTCCCCTACACGATTCATCAATCAACCCTCGGATCCCAAATGTGTTATTCGATATTATATTTTACAACAAAAATGTTTAAGTCCTTTTTCGCATAGCCTCCCGTAAAGCACACACTGACGACATACATACTAATATATCCTAAGCTCGATGTATTAAGGTTTTTTAGTGTTTTAACAATATTTAAGTATAACTTTACCGTTGATGTTGTTTAAACACGCAATAAAGAAAATAAATAAAATGGTCTTTCATTCATTTTCTGTTAAAACATTGTGATTTTTATTCTCAAGATTTCGAAGAAGTTACTTATAAACTAAACTCACCCGTCCTCTTTTCTTTCGTCTCACTTGATGTTCAGTGATGATGCAAAGAATTAAAGAATATCAAGATTGTTCGAAAATAAGTATAAGTAATGTGCCTGACCTCGTTATCGTCTGTATACGGCGTGGGGAGATAAGACTCAAATTATCCCGTCGAGCCTAGCTTCCCGAGATGTTCTGATAAAAAGAAACTACAGACTATTGATTTGATCCTCCTGGTCCTGTAGACTTTGAAGTTTTGTCTCACCTGGTGTCATAATAATGATATTTTATTTTAAAATATACGTTTGCGTACCGCGCCCCTACCACGGCCGTCCGTTTCCGGACCCTTCCAGGGGGAGGATAGCCCTCCCCTCGCGACCGCGCCTGTACCCAGAGCACGGCCGCACCACCCCAGGGATCACACAGTGCAATGAACGCCAGACTTCCCACATCCGACGCTCGTGGTCCCCTGCGATAGGCCAAATGGAGCAGCCCAATCGTCAGCCGCTTCGGCCGCCACCCTCCGACGGCGGCCCCATCGGCGCCACAGCAGGTGACGAACTGAATCACTTCCGCCGCAGCGCCGCCTCAGCTGCAGCGCCGTCCAGCACGGCGCCGCTGCCCCCCTCAGTTGCAGTGCCTTGCAGCATCGCAACCTACCGTCTGATGGACCGCTCCTCGTCAGCTTGGCGAACAAAGCCTGTCGGGAGCAGTCCCGGCCAAAATACTGTAAACATAAATAAATGGATATAAATAAACTTACATAGATATATATGACACGCGGACGATGTTTCGTTACGTCTATTTCAGAGGGAATTAGACCAATAACAGGCAGCACCGCGATAAGGTAATCGATCAACACGACCTGCGCTTCCCCCAAGACCGTAGCCTCCCTACCCATCACGGGATGAGTAAGGAAGGCCTGGGCTTAACCAAAACAAGCAGCGCGAGCGCTGCAAGCATAGACATAGCAACTATCAGACCCGCCCAGTTATACCGCTACCTCAGTTATAGCACGTTATCTATCTGTAAGATACATTTCATTAAAATCTGTTTTACCGTTTTGTCGTGTTTGAGTAACACATCCTTCCATTACGACACAAACTTTATCGTTTAAAATGATTTTATTTTATTTATTTACATAATCCAACAGCGTCACGTTAAACACGTATGTAGTAAATCTAAGCTTAAGTATGGCCAAAATAATGATTAATTATGATTATAACTCGTATGAGTAGTGATATAGAACGGGTCATAGTCTCTGAGTATCACATTACACAATCGTGGCCAGACATTCACAATATTTCTTTTAATTCAACTTCAATCAATGTCACTTTATATTTTGTTCGGCGTACATATGTAATATTCTATAAACGACTTGTATTGAATTTTATTATCATTTTTGGTAGATAGGTTAATATTTCTATATCATTAGTACGGTGTGGCAAAATTGTACATTATTGTGTTATTTATGTGCCTGTGCACAATAATAAATAAATAAACGGGCAGAATACAGAATATATTTATTGCATATAACTGTGTACATAAGATGGTCAAGGTTACAATGTAAGTTTCAACAGTTTTCCCATTTCGGACGTACAATTTTTGTAGTTTGCAGATAACGTTTGCAGACGTTAATGCTAATATACATTATTATAACGCCGGTTAAATCAGCGTCATATTAATATGAACTATTATAGGTATGCTACAACTTAATAAAATTAATCTTCTTGCGCTTGAGCTGCTGCAGCTGTGCTTGACCTGCTACCCAACGGATTGCGAAGTTGTGACGCAAGGCACGACCCGCCACGACGACGCGACGCGACTTTGCATGTTCGAGCCCAACGAACTATATGACTAACTAGCTGCGCCCCGCGGATTCAACCGCGTGGCGAGGATTGATAATGATTATGATGATGTGTGCCGTGGTGGTATGGTACCGGCCTAAAATAGTACTTCCCTTATCTTCCCGCCGATGCCGTATGAGTCGGCTAAGGGATTATGTACCAGAAGGTGGGCAGCAGCGCCTTCTGATGATCAGAAATCGTACTGCGCTCCAACCCGCCTGCCAAGCGTGGTGAGTATTGGCAAATCTCCCCTACATGGGGGAGGCATATGTCTAGCTGTGGACCTCCTATAGGCTATTTGTGTTACAAATTTCATACAAATCCGTCGTGGTGATGAATGATGATGATGATGATGATAATGAAAGAAGCATATGTTTTATTCCCGGACCTGAAATATCTACTCACAAAATTTTCACCCAAATCCGTTCAAGGTCCGGTGATGAAAGACGGTGATTTTGTTGATGATGATGGTGATGAAAATACCTATAGCCTATGTGTTAATCCACGGTATAAACTATCTGTGTTCCAAATTTCATCAAAATCCGTTCAGTAGTTTTTGCGTGAATGAGGTACAAACTTATATACCTTTGTTCCTACATATTATGTATATCTGTTAATCAGACTAGTATGCCCATAACAGTTATAAAGTCACCCAGAACTATATCAAACCTAACCAACATAGGCGCGCAAACAATACAATGCACACAATCTAACGTTTCATTTATCTGAGAATATAACACAATCATACTACAAAAGAAGAAGTTTATTATACATTCCTATATTCATCACAAACCAAGTATTATTTATAAGTAAGTTCTGCAAACTAAACATCCCAAATAGATGAACCGATTCGAAGGATGTGGATCGAAAGGTCAACTGACCTTTAAAATCTAATGCATAAAGTACAAATTTCGATAGAAAATTAAACGACAATATGCCTCTCAAAGGTTATGATCGCCTGATACCTCTACGATCTCAGGCTAGAAAAGCCTCTAGTAACTATTACTTAATATGTGAAAACGGGATTGAATACGACCATTTTTACCAAAGCTACCAGGAATGCATAAGTTATTAGGAGATCGATCGTAAAAATGGGGCTCTTTATACGACGCGACACGATATCGTAATTGATATTTTATATTTGCATTTCATGCCTCATTTTTTAAGTGCCATCTCAAACCCCCGGATTTACTCCCTTAGAGAATTTAAACAACGCTAAATTTTATTAACAACATAACTATAACGTATAATTATTATGCTAAAAAAACTTATGTGAACACAACGAAAGCATATTACAAAGAACTTTGGCCAGTTTGTATGAAATAATTACTAATAATAACTGAATGCCCACCATCCATAACACTGGCAGCATTAGGTACCACGCTTCGAGGCAATTTTTTATTAATATCAAATACATTCCATGGCATGAAAGTTTACATAACCAGTCATATCCTTTTCACCACACAAGCTGTTAATCCCTAGTTTTATTCATCGATTTAAGTTAGGAAAATGATATTTTATTCACAAGTAAGTAAATAATGTTTTTACAATTTGAGCTCTTCCAAAAACAGTAGGTATATACGCACGTTCTGAAACGTGATTTGACATTAGAATATCCGTTTGTGTTTTTTTATTGTTATCCTTAATACTATTAAATAAATAATATTACTGTTTTCTCAGATTTATTTATAACTATAATAGATCAAATCTTATACATACAGCAAGAGGCAATATAAATAAAATGCTTTTTTTTATTAAAATACTAGCTCACCTGACAGACGTTCGCCTGTCATTAAATTCAAACTAGAATACTAATAAATATGGAATAATTATTTATATTGTTGTATATTTTCATGTCATATTTGTAAATAATATTGGCGGTGTAGCACCAAACAACTGACAAGTTATTTTTAACGTGCTCAGCAAAGTGTATAGAGTGAAGTACCTACGCGCGTGTTAGATTCTAATAAATGTGGGCAGTTAGAAAATACAATATTAAACTCATTCTATAATCTTATTTTTAATCAAACAAATATAATTACCAATAGTTTTGAATACTGTAATTAGATACTCGACATATCGAGGCACAACTCAGCCGAGGTACCAGGATTTACTGCTATGTTAGGAGTCACTGTGATTTATCTACCTAATCAGGAACTAAACAGGTAATATTGGAATGAAACATAACATCCATCGGGTTGACTTGCTTTTAATAATTATTGTAATCAAGTTTGGAGGGTAGGTATAGCTACGTCTGTTCGCAAGGGACTACCACTATGAGGAGAACAGACAAGAAACTCATAGGGCTTGATTCTTTTCAATAGCCACTCCTTAACACTATCTCACATCACATTTTACAATAAATTTAAGACAAGTTAAATATACATAATACACCAAATACATAATACACCAAATACATAATACACCAACTACACAGAATTTATATAATAAGAACAGTTATCGTACCTGAATTGTTCACTCGAAGCTTGCCAAGGCGAGACTGGCTATGAGACTGACACTGAGACTGAGACTGAGAGACTGAGAGAGACTGGCTTGCTGTGCCAAGCGGCCCTTTTTATATTACAATTGTGTTAGTCTATGTCAACGCCAGTACTTTCAAACTATTACAAAAATACCAAATAATTGAATAAAAATAGAATAAAAGGTACACTTAAATAACTTTGTTAATTTTCAATAATTATTACATTAATAATATGATCGATTACTAACAATGTGATACTAAGTAAATCAAATGACTAATATTACGAATGTCAAATATAGTATTCTGTGGCAAACTTTATGAAGGTACTTAATGTTTACAAATTACATTATAAGGTAGTCAATTCTATTTCACAATTATATCTACTTTAAGATTTAAATAAATCTTCTTACTGACGACTAAAATCTTAGGATTAGGTAATACTTTCATAACCTGACACGCGTAACAAAGCTATTGTCAACTTGTTGACCAATCAGAGAACAGCGCTTTTTTTTAATTCTTTGCTGTTTGTTTTATTTTCAGTATGCCGAATGATATACTAATATACTTCTTGTGTTCGTACATTTTCACGTTTAATACAAAAAGAGGAAACTTTTACCCGTTTAATGATCGACAAGACAAAGTTTAAAATGCGCTCTGAAAGAATCCTGTGAAAGAATCCTTCTCACCACGCGCCTTGAAAGTTCGTGGCTAGTTAGTATGGTGAAAATTGTTGTGTTTCACTCATGGATAAAGTTTTTTAGTGTTGTTTCGTGTTTTGAACCCTTCGCTCGTGTTTCAATCCTAGATCCCTTCCCTTGCTCAGGTTTCAATCCAAGCAATCACGCCAAAAATCAACTTTTAATAAACTATTTATCACTGTATGAAGTAGAGATTTAGTCTGTAAACACTAAATATACATATTATATTCGACAATGCATTTTACTATTTATCGTCAATCGTATCGAGTTGTGTAAAGAGCTCAAAAAACAAGTAACCCTGTGATTGGTAGGTAAATGTTTACTTCCTTTAAACTAACCAATCACAGGGTTATTTGTGTGTGTGCACACCTTTCAGTTTGTCTCTTTCTATCACCTACCCTTATGTATACTGTGTTGCACGTCTCCAGCGGTAGTGGTGGGGCGAGCGGCAGACTGGCTATAATAAGCCAATAGCCAGACAGGACCGCGCGCACCTTCCATCCGATATCTACCTGTTATATTAAAAACGGAGTCAAAGATTGTTGTGTACATTGACTGATATTATTGCATAAAAATAACAAATATTGTAACATGTTATAACTTCTGTGTGTGTATCTGTTTCTGGGTCTGTTGCCCCATCATAGCTCTCAAACGAATGAACATTTTTGTTTTGTTGAAAAGCTGACTTGATCGAGCGTTATCATTATGGAATTCCTTAGGCTGGATAACCTATTGCTAATTATGAGATGGGGCATTAGTAGAAAGCCTAGAGGGACGATCACTGTAGCGGCAAACAAGGACCTCAGTAAAGGACGTTTTGGTGCCAAATAGTAATAACAATGAAAATAATGACTGCGTAAATATGATGGCACTATTTAATTTTATATGTAGCATGAAAAAGTTGAATGAGTTTCTTTTCTTTAGTGCGCTAGACAGGATAGGTTTCTCATCAGTATAAATAGTGTCTTATCTATGGGTAGGTGAACGAAGATAGTGAAATCGTTTAGCATTCTGTACCTTCGTGCTTATGTGACAACTGTGACAAGCTCGTGTATTAATCGTTATGTCGATATCAGAACTTATGCAGTCTGCGCTTTGCAATAGGATTCTGCTTGCTGTTCGTAGTAGGTACCTTCTTGGCTTGATGATAAGATAATGAAGTTAGTCATTTTTATAATGTTTTGTATGCAAAGTAGGTATTCTTGATCACCCACATTTATCATCACTTAGGTAAACAAGTTAGAGGATACTTTTAAAAGAAAATAAATAAGTATATCTACTGATGGAACACATTTTATTTTACTTTCCTAAGCAATGGATCGGGACTACGTAGGTAGGTAGGTACTCAAGACAATTCCAGTGGATACTTGACGACGCTAGTCTCCTCGTTTCTTAGTTGGTAATATTAATAGTCAAATTATGATAAAAGTTACGCAGTCAACTAGTTGACTAAGATATAGTATATATTCATATTTTTTTTTTCTTATACAATCCTGATGAAAATCGTCGCACCTGCCCATTGAATTATATTGCGGAAGTCGCAACAAAATACATATATATATATATATATATTATATATACATATGTGTATATATATAAGTTTCCTTCACTGCACTCCCGTATAACTCCGTGTTTTGAATATTATCGTACCAATGACACTAATTAACTTTGAGTATACAGCCTTCGCTCCTTGGTTATTTTATCTGAGCTAATTAATGACACCATACGTGCTTCGATCAAGAATACAACATACATACGTGCTTACTGCTCACTGTATCATTTGCGTTGAAGAGACATACCAGTGTGCCAGCATAACCACAGTAGGTGTAATCAGCTGGTTCAGTTGCCACTGCCGGGGGAGACGCGCTTTCTCCTAATGGATGAGAGATTGGCCATAACTTCACCATATCTTGCAATCGAGACCTATGATGACTTAACGAGCTCTCCGAAGCCAGTAGTATTGTATCTACTTTCTCTGTGTCCAAAACAGAAAAACGCTCAGCTGAAAATGCCGCTAGCGGCGACCCATCCAAGGCTAGTAAGTTTAAAGTATTTTTTTATACTGTACAGATCTAGCGTTTGACCACTATCTCACTTGATGGTCAGTGACGATGTGGTCGAATATGTTATCACGCTAGATCTAGAATGCTCACAAGTCATTTTTGTATTTTGTGGCTCTCAAGGACTGTAATAAACAGTAGATGTCAGTAGATAAAGCTGCTGCGGACGCGGTTTGTGTTTTTTTTTCGTCCGAAATGTCCCATGCATTTACTCCTATGGTACCAGGGAAACATAACTCATAAAATGATTGTTACAAAACGTTTGTACAATGCAACATAGTTTACAAAAGCATCGTATACTATTATCTTTCATGACCCTATTATCTTTAGGTATAGGTAAACAAATCTTGTAAGTACTTAGATATCATTCTGCCGCATTACAAAATTACTATTTGACCCGACATCCTCCCCGATCGTCGACGACATCTAAGCTATCGGATGTATACATGCACCCTAGTCCCCGGGGTTCGAATCCCGACAGAAGCAAACATTGATGTGATGAGCACGGACGTTTGTCCCGGGTCTTGGGTATTTGTTATAATGTCATTATGTGTGTCCATGCCTCCCGCCTCTCGCACAGAGAACCCTAGGCAATGCGGGGCTGTACGTATGATTTAAAAAATGTCTAGAAGACAGAGACATTTATAGTTTTTCTGTGGTTCGAACTGTCCGAAACGAAAGCAACACAAGTTTAAATATTACTAGTTTTCTACATCTATCCAAATCCAAAGGGCAGTACCCGTATAAGCGACCTTTTCACATTGCACTACTCTGCCACTAAAAGGGTCTCTCACCTTGAGAACCAGATAATTGTAGGTTCCGAGTACTAGGCACGAAGCACTTAGCAAGAGACAATATTATTATATTCAGCTTCAGTTCATTGTGGAATCGGTTGGATTACAAAACGTGTAATCATCGCCCAACAACAAAGTGTATTTGTATACATTACTAGCAGCGCCCCGAGGTTTTACCCGCGTGGTGATGATTGATTATGATGAAAAGTAGCCTATGTGTTATTCCGGGACCAGAAGTATCTACATACCACATTTCATCCAAATCCGTCCTGCCGTTTGAGCGTGATTTAGTTACAAACATCCATCCAAACTTTCACATTTATAATATTAGTGAGATTCATTAAGTTATTTTTTTTTTATCTTCATGGATGACTAACAGTTACACAAAATTTTATAGTATCTATTAATAACTAGATACATAAAGCCAATTACAGGTCATCGCGTCCAAAGAATTATTATATTTAATTTTTTTAATATTTATTGTTTTATGAAATAAGTGATCAGTAAATGTTTAAAATTCACGAAAGTAATGCCGATTTTAACCGGCACATACCTCTACCTGTCTATTTAATCTCCGTTCCAAACTCAAATTTAGTCAATACCTACTACGCGATAAAGAGCAAGTGTACAGAAACCCACCCATAAATTATAACAGTACACATATATGTCACTTGTCACTTGACAAATAGACCCAACGACTCCTTCTGAAGATCGTTGGGAGAGGGGTATGACGTCCTACGGCTGCGATGATGATGATGTGAAGTGGGGGTCTAGTTTATAGAATATGTACCTACCTATATCCAAATATAAATATTATATGTTTATATGAGGTAGATGTCGCACAAGCGGGCGGAAACTGAGGCGGCAAAATTAAGTCAATTGTAGTAATTTTGATTACGACGCGTATTTCAAGCGCAAGTCTAAACATATAGCTATCCTTTTCTATATTATTTGTACCGTATTATCTGTCGCAGTAAGCATGTTTATGTCGTAAAGGAACAAAATCTGAGCACCGCGAAGTATGAATATACGTCATCTTTAGTAAAACATCATTGCCTATATATAAAAAAAAATATTGATGTTCCTTTATAGTATGTACCTATACGAGTATAATGTGACATACGAAATAGAACATGATCGACAATTATTTCGGCGTCTTCCGGAGAGTTTCACCAGCGCGATACATGTAAGTTATAAATGGTAATTAACTTTATTAATATAAAATAAACTATAAGCTTTTTCATAATATATATCTAAATTATTATAAGGCACAGAGTAGGTACGTGATACACAGTTTAACGACTTAATCAATATAACATAAAAACAAATACATAACATAACAACAAAGTGAACTACTTATGTTTTCTAACTAGGTCTAGGTAGGTTAAAAGTATTATTGAGTTCAGTTATCAAAACGCCGATATTAAAAAGAGAAAAGATTTCATCATTTCAAAAAACCGTCTCTATGTGTCCAGCTAATAGGTATTATAAATCTGAGTTTGAATGGATGGATGTTTGTGACTCAATCACGCCAGAACGGCTGATCAGATTTGGTTGAAATTTGGTATCCGGAATAACACATAGGCTACTTTTCATCATCACCACGCGGGTAAAACAGCGGGGCGCAGCTAGTCCTACTAATAATATAAACGCGAGTTTGTTACTTCTCCACGCTCAAACGGCTACACCGATTTCGATGAGATTTGGTATGGATATAGTTTAAGCCCTGGATTAACACGTAGGCTACTTTTATCCCGGAAAAAGTATAGCTCCCGTGGGATAATTGAGGTAGCGGAAAAACCATAATCCACGCGGATGAAACCGCGGGGCGCTACTAGGCATTCATAAATACCTTGGATTAGACCAAATTTAACAAACGACGAAGCCATGAGATTATGCCTCTCCGACGTTAATTATGTCAACATAATTTCATGTTTATTTATTACCTACACGGATTGTCGCGAAGAGTAAGCGAGACAGCTAATTGTAAGATGGTAACGCCGCACGACGTGTCCATTTTTGACCGACGTACTACGCCATAATAATTGAAGTGGCGTGAATACCGTAATCAACGCGGGGAAAAATCGGAGCGTAATGTAATAAAAAACCTTTTTTTTTACATATTATAAGTTTGCGTTTGACAACTGTCTCACCTGATGTTAAGTGATGACGTTGTCTAGGATTTAGCACGCAAACCTAGAAGGTACCTATTCACTTGCTTATAAAAATTTATAAAGCTAACCTATACTTACTTTAATCATTTTGAAGCGATGATAGCTCAGCGGGGTAGCGTCGCCTGTCAAACTGACTGAGACTGGTTCGATCGCCGACAACAGCTTGAGCTTCCGGTGAAGGTAACACCGTTGTCAAATTCCCAGCATGGTGGTAGGGTACTTTCGAATACCCGCCTGGCTAGCTACCACCCTCAACTTTAAAAACTGTCACCAAACACATGGTGTGTTCAGGCAGCAGTCCTTGAGAGGCATTGAGCATTCTAGATCTAGCGTGATAACATCTTCGACCACATCGTCACTGACCACCAAATGAGATAGTGGTCAAACGCTGTATCTATACAGTATATAAAAAAAAACACTAAGTAGAGAAAGATTTATAGATAAATAGGCTAGGAAAAGGGTACATGAAAACAAAATCTGTCCAGAAATACGATGCGAATGGTAACATTTGACTAATTATTGAATGAAGCTAAAATTACTGTCACTAAAAGATCACGGACAGCTAGGCAGTAAAAGTCTACCCTATGACTAATTATGTGTGTATTAAACTAGGCAAATGCATTATGTTATGATTAAATGTTGCCCGTCGCAGCGTATTCCGTCACAGATACACATTATTGTAGATTATATACTTTAATGACGACAGAATATTACACTGAAATCCTTATAAACATTACATATTTTGAAACTGAAGTATCAGTTGGTACGACATTTATATGGCGACTTAACTACTTGGATTATATATTTGTATGAATATATCGATACAATAATTGAAAATCACGAATTACACCGACTGAAATAGAAATAATACAACACATATTTGCTTAAAAGTAAAAGTTTTATATCTATCAACATAAGGGGAAATACTTATAACTACAATACGGTAGGTATGTTACGTCACAATAGCTCTAACTTACAAGTGGAGTGGAAAATTGAATGCTGAACGCACAAATCATAAATAACTACACGTTCGCATCGCTTAAAGACAATATAAGAAACGGTCACAACGCCAGCCCCCCGTAAGGAGAACGTCTATGGACGTACGTCCATTCGGCTGTTTGGTGAGTTTTCTAATCCAAACTCAATCCGAATTATTCCAAATTTATACTAATCTAAGAATTTTATTAATTCTATTTATTTGTTCGATAAATTGTATACTTATTGCATACACGGACCACTTGAAGATATAATTACGCTATTTACGAATATTGTTACTTCAACAAGGGCAGCACTGAAACAGGCTTCACTACGGGATGGTCGGTTTCGATAGCCTCTTTCCGCAAATACCTTGCCCCTATGCGGTATAATATAACCAGCATTGGATGAATGCTGCATATGCGAACTATATATTCCAATTCTTAACTTATTAACATTTCCCTAACATTAACTTTATCTGGCAGTGATAGAGCGGTTGTCGCTAGCGACAGCGCCTCGCCGTAAGCACGCTGACCTTGTCGGGTCACAACACAACCAAACCTACGCCAACACACAGACAAACCACCGAGTGTAGCGTGAGAACAACAATTCAACATTTTAATATTTATTTTATATATTGGTGATATATTGTGCAGTGAGGAGTGATTATTGCATGTTCGTTTTTGTAACTTACAAAAATATACAGTTAGGAAATAATTGATTAACTTGAAACGATACGAATAAACCAAATCTTGATTATTTTTCAAACCATTGAAAACATACTAAATTAAATTGTTTCTAGAATTTAAAAAAAAAAACACAAAAAGTCTTAACTATAGAGGCGCCACAAAACAGGCCTCTTCAATAATCACTCACTCTGTTGAATTATGTCATAATACTCTGTCAACGATATTGTCATGGTTTAGCAGCACAGCCATCGGCAAGTTCAGCGTGCACACAGTTTGGCAGTCGTCTAGCTAAAAACATTAACTGAAAACATACGTCGAACCCAAATTTTGTTCTACACCTTACATTACAATATCTATATCAACTAAGAGGTCAGCAGACTCGTGTCTGGACGCTCACACTAATCTAACTCTAACGTCCTTTACCGATATCATGTATCCATTTATGTAGCCTATGTTCCACAGCGACACGATACATACTTATACTAACAATATCGTAATGAGATATCGAAACGCTACAAGATTTTCAAGAAATTTCAGTAGTTCCCAAATCCAACGTATTTAAAACGCGACATGAACAAACTGTGCCAGTAGCACGAATCACTTCAATCGTGTCGCCATCGTGTGAAGATTTGAATACCGCACTTCTTGCGTTTACAAACTATCCGTTATCGGCGCCTAAGTTGTTCTAGATAATAATTATTTTTCCACGCTGCTATAATAACAGGTTATTATATTGATAGAGATTCGTGATCGCGCTACTGGCATGTATTACGAGCTTTGTATGTAAGTAAACACTAAGCCTGTTTCAGTGACGAACGCCGCTGTAAGCTTTCAACTTTGTGCAGACGTCACAAACGTGTTCGAGGTAACATTGAACGAACGCTCCAAGTGTCGGTTTGTATGTAGTGTCACATTCACTGGAGACTGGTACAGTACCCTACAGATCAACTAAGTTATACATAATAATTAGGAATGACGAATAAGAATGTATATTTTTCCCTAAGGAAGCTCGACAGGCACTCTGGGCGCCGCGGTGAGTACTCTGCCCCCACCAAAATGTAATTTATATAATATATAAATGGACACAATAATACATACATAATAAACTTCGAATAATTTTGAGTCATTTCATTCCTAAACCTTAACAATAAATACAATATTTTTATTATGGACTATGAATTTATCAATAACATGAAAAAACAGTCTTCCTGGCTTTTTCGACTATCAAAAACTTGTAAAATGTAAATTTTCTTTTGTAAACCAATAAAGTACATGTATCTCAAAACAGTCTAATATTATCATCAGTTCTAAACACTTAGAATGCGAATGAGCTGCAATTGAGACGACACATTATAATTGAAGACGTTTTTGGTATAATTCAATAAATATTTAGTTACTTCATTCGTCGTATAGTATAATTTATATAACTAGAAGAAGGGTGTGTTACTTTAATATACCATTACAAGTATATTTGTTCGATTAATCGCGCTAAACTTATATATATTTAAATATATGTTTCACACACTACAGCAAGCGTTATCTGGGAACTCAAGAGGCTCAAATTGATTTAATTGTAGTGCGTAGTCATGGAGGACCAGTCAAGCTGTGTTGGAAGCTGCGTGTGAAATCAATCTAGACCTTTAATTTTGATCAAACTGTTTTCGAATGCTTCGATCCCAAATTCGCCTTACCGCCTGCGCATGAATAGATAGGTACTAAACAAGTAGAGAGCTAGAACTTAAACTTAAATTAGTTTTGAGGGGCGTGTCCTTATGTACGCGTTAAACGTTAAATGCTATTGCGATCGTCCGTTTTCTTTAGAAACAATATCAGAATGGATTCGAGCCGAGACGGAGGGAGGTTAAGTTTATTTTAGTAATAAAAACTACACAAATCTTGAGCGTTACATCTCTCGAATAAGGAATGTTATCAATGTCACTTATTACTTATATATGAAAGTCAACATTATGTAGAACACGCCTATTCTATTTGTTAGATTATAAATATAACCTACATACTTCAACATTTAATTGAATAATCAAACATCCAACTACACTTATGTATGTGAATAAATCGTGATATCTAAAAATATTAATTATTGGATAACAATAATCATATTCGGATAACTCAATATACGGAAACTATACTGAGAAGCTTCTAAACTATACTTTCCACGTATTTTAATGAGGAAGAAATCGCAAAGCTCTATTCAGGTGGCACTGGTGTTCGTTTGACTATAGTCAACTAGTCTGGCAAATAGTCTCGGGCCCAAGCAACTAATCCAAAGTCTTATTCGATATATCGGCACAGTTGCATGTGGCGCAGTATCGTTCAATAACAAATAGAAGACACTTGGATAGTAATATCAAATCTCAATATTAAGTCTCACATGATGTTTACCTTTATTTTATTGAATACATTAAATTATCGGAAGCAAATATTAATATTGTGTATATTGTGCAATCATTCCGAAATGACTATTTCCTATCATCATTATACTGTATTTCAATATGTGAGTAGCCTTAAAATAAAAAAAATGTGTACGGCACAGACACATTGCTTCGATCAGTCGACACCAGCGACATTTGTAGTGAACACTTTGTGAAGCCAAGATTTCTTCCTCATTATAACAGTTCCTTATAAAAAATCAACTTGAGATTAAATCGAGAAAATCTATATCAATAATTGTCATGGAATAATCAACATAATATCAAATTATCTTATAATTATGACGCATTGGCGTCTCCTCAACAGAAAGTAACGGGAAAGACAAATGGATTTACTCGATTATGCTACGTATGATACATAGTATTACGGTTGACTCGTAGAGTGCGTCGCTCGGCGAGTCGAGCGTCATCCGACTTTCGTTTACTTTTCTTTTTCAATCTCTTTCTCCGGTTTGTCCTCCGGCTCTTTCTCCTGTTCCTTTTCTTTCTCATCGCCCTGAAAATAAAATATATAGGTATGGTTAGTACAACGCACGTTTCCCATAAATGTGATAAGGGATATACACTTGCTACGATGCTAACGTCAGGTATGACAGTCATGTCTTCTTGCACTTTTATCAGAGTTTCAAACACGCCGGTACATTAGAGAGTTCTCCTCAACTGGCCTCTTTCCAGAACCACTTCAATCTGGTTGAAACACGTTCGCCGAGGTAATCACCTTTATTCACACTCGCCTGTAAACTTGCTATGTCACTCTCCTATCGTCTATCCTTTCTACATGACCAAACCATTTTAGCAAACCTTTTTCGACAACTGTCATTACATCTTCATTCATTCCGCATTGTTCTCATAACTAACTCTCACTGAACGTCACATTTGTAATAAATTAAGATATGTATATTCTTATCAATTTTGAAAAATGGAGTTTTATGGTTTATTGCATTAACAACATGCTAGGCTGATATTACGTTCAAAAATCAAAATTAAAAATCAAATCAAAAATGTTCATTATTGTTTGTATCAATCCAAATTATTGTTGATTAAAAAAAATAAAACTATTTAGAAAACCGTATTCTAGTATGTTGCTAATTATTTGAATTTAAATTTATTCGACATTCAACTCGATTACATACTAGACTCCATAGAATATAAGAGATTATAACAACAAAAAAAATTGAAGTGTGTCTAAGTAGGTTTCTCTAGTTACGTATTGACCTTGGATCCGTTACTTTTCACTCCACTCATACTACCGCTCGCTTCTAGTGGAATCAAATACAGAGCTAATACAGAAGTATCACACCAGAGCTATTTAAACAAGTTGAGTGCACCATCACCTTTCCCTTCTCCGGTTCGTCAGCGAGCGGCTGTTTGTCCGGGACAGCGGCGCCCTCCTTGTCCTTGCTCTCCTTGTTCTCTTTGTCCTTGAGTTCCTTGTCCTTGGCGGGTTTGGGCGCGGGCGCGGGCGGCTGCGGCGCGGCGCACACCTCCTCCCAGTCGGGGAAGGCGCGTTCCTTCACCCGCGTCACGAAACCGACCAGGTTCGGGAACGAATCGGTCATCACGTCTCGCAGCGGATGCTCGACTTCTTTGGCGATGAAGTGCAGCTGAGCGAGATTTGCGAACGCGACCACGTCAAGCTGCAACAATAAGGAGCTTATTGTATCCGGACTAGATTTTAGCTTTCAATTATTGACTTCATAAGAACCACTCGATCCTCTATTTTTTAAAGATAGGGCGGCACGGGCACCAAGGACAGAGCAAATGTGCACAAAACACCCAAAGCGGGAAGTCAGTGCAGAACTTATCCTCCCCAACCAGAATAAGAATAACAATAGTAAATTAAGATGCAACGATTTTCATACTCCTTAGCGTTTTTCTAGTTTCTTTTTGAAAACAATATGAATTAACACAATGTTTATAAACGTTTACACAATTTCTTAGTAATTACCACGTATTCAACAACTTACCAGTGTGGGCTCGTTCCCGAAGAAGAACGGCTTGTCGCAAAGGAGGTCGGAGAGGACGCGGAGATCGGCCGTGCCCATCTCGATGATTTCATCCTGAGAGTGTACTCCGATGCCGTGGGCCTTCGCTTTCTTCATCCCCTGGAAAACACAATATTTTACATTACAACCGACAATGGTCAATGGGGCGACTGGGCAACGGTATCTTCACAACTTACATCGTAGCTTAGCCTAAACCTCTGAAGCTACAAACTCGACATTTTGTACAAGGGTTCCATAACTAATCAACTTAGCACTCAAAATATTTAATTGGAAATTCATCCCCTTATTATCAACCCAATAGATTCTCCTGCTGGGATTTAATCGATATTAACCGATCAACTGAGTTAAGCAACGTAGTAGTTTCATTATAACAGTTGTAGGGAAAAACTCAACAAAAAACCAAACTCCGACATTGGGCTGGCCGTTAGCCTATACGCCAACACGAATTGGCCATCGTGGTGAATTATGGCCAATACTCCTTTATAAGAGAATGGAGTTACCAGTAATGCACTGATTTTTATGCTTGTATAGTGATTTCCTAGACTGTGGGTGATTTGAATGGGTCAATATGGACAGGTCTGAATCTATAAGATATACAAATATATGTTCTTAGGCATCATATCAGTAATTTTCGTGACAAGCAACACTGCGTTCATAGGTTTAACACAAGTTTTTAAAGTGTTTTTAAAACATGCTTATATAAACATAAATATGCCCACCATCATCCTTTCAGAAAACCCTTTTCGATGAGCACAAACTCGATGGGTTCATCTGTTTTAGTTTAGAAGTTCCTATGGCCACCTTCCAGCTCCATCATCAGACCCTGGTTACCATTGAAAGACAAGTTACTCGTCAAGACGTCTCAAATGAGCCCGATGAGGTTGTGTCGTTTCATTGCGAATTTCCTTCGGCCACCTTCCAGCTCCATCATCAAATCAGCAGCGCGTGTCATAATATTACATTGTCACACGATTTACACATGTATGCAAAATTTCAGATCAATAGGTAACCGGGAAGTGGATGAAATTTAATGTGCAAGATTTGATGACAAACATCGGGACAGGTGAAACTAAATAAAAGCTTGTAAAAAAACCTTGTACTCAGTTCAGAATTTGTACCCGGTCGTATTGAAAAATAAAACTTACATTCTTTTTATTTAGATGTCGATCATGTAGATCATATGAGTGAATATTTCTATGAAACATTATGTCTAAAATGATTAAAATGCAATATATTTTCAGCCATGCCCATACACGCCCAACTTAATGGCGTGAGCCATTTAACCTGTATTAAAAAATGGGAAATAATAGTAGAATGAACATACCTTGCGTCCAGAAGTGAGCTTGTAGCAGAAGTTCAGTATCGGATTCGGCAAGCGAGTGTTGAGAGCGTTCTGCAGGTTTACATGGTAGCCCTTGATCACGCTATCTGGGTACTTGGCGCGCCACCACAGCACCACCCACGATAGGTGGTTCTCAATCATAGAAGACATAGCGTAAGCGAGAACACGCTGCTCCGCCGTCAGAGCTGCAACAATAATAAATTTCGTTTAAGAATCGCGATGCCCGGGATAGTTCCAGATGCACATGCGCAAATACTAATAGTATTAGGGCACCTAGATACAGGTCATTTACTCCACGAGTACTTTTTAATTATCTATAGATCGTTTGACCACTATATCGCTTTGAACACCCTTTGTGCTATTGACAAATTTTCAAACTCGCTTATCGTAGTAAGCGAGGCGGCAATTAGAAATCATCCTACCGCCACGCGAAACCAATCCAGTGTACATATTTTATTGGGAACTGTTTGACAAACTAGCGTTCTACTTTACGAGGATCTACGACCTGGATTATTGAAAGCACCCGTATTTTACAGCAACGACCTTATTAATCTTGATACTAATCTGGAACATGAGCCACCCAGGTGATTTCGGAGCTGTCGTGTCAACCTTGATCCTAATTTTGGTCACGACTTATTGATGTTAGGGCGATGACATCAATAAGTATATTAAAAATGAGTATAATTAGATGATAGTCAATAACTATTCTATTTTATTGATAATATCAGACCTAATCTAGATGGCATACAATTTAATAATAATAGTAAAGGAACCATTCAGCTTCAGACCTGGACCACATCAGATCAGTATTTTGCGGATTAGATCACTTGTGCCCAGAGAAGAGTAATGATTTATATGCCAAGCCAAGTTTTATGCATCTTTGCATCGCGATTGACCATTTTTTATTGGGAATAGGCAGGCGTTTGACCACTATCTGACCTGATGTTAAGTGATGATGATTCCATTGCAACTGGAAGCGTAAAAATATGCGAAATATAGAAAACAGTATAAAATATGCATAACTAACAATGATGGCCAACCCTTGTACAACATCCAGTTTTATCGGTCTCCAATTATGGACTACCATAATCAACCAGAGATCAATTTTAATATCCGTCGGACCCTTTGAATCCAGTTTCAAATAAGACCAAGCCAGATATCAAATGGCTGTTCATAAATGCAGCATGCAATGTTTTTCTACACGTATACATCATAGATCTCATGAAACGAAACTTCATACCAGCTATAAATGTTTCATGCTCTGCGGTTGGTGGTATGATGTCTTGAAGTAGTTACTTACATGCATCAAGTTCTTTATCGAACTTTTCAGAGAGCTCTTTGATGATAATAGTGCTGTCGGCAATCTCCTCGCCATTCACTTCTACGAACGGCAGCTGCCCCTTCTTGGAGCGGAACTTAGCTTTGTGGTCCACATTCTGTAACAATAGAGATCACACGTCATTGTTTGTGTTCAGTATGCTCACTTCACCTGCTAAAACAAAGAGCCCTATCACAACAATCGCACCACACACAGTCGAATAAACCATCAAGAGCGATGAAGCCTAGCGACGCAGTCGCTTGTTAATCAATTTCAAAAATCTATAATTACAATTGAAAATAGTCAACAAAAAATAAGCTGCTTTATTTGGTTTCAATATTTTTTTTTAAATACGCATAAACATCCAATCATAAAATAAAAATAACCATCGAGCAAGTTTATTTTTAATTTAGAATAAGCCACAACGCGCGAAATTTTAGTATAAATATATATATATATTTTATTATTATTTCAAATAATGATTAAGATATTACGTGGACGGCGACTATTGCAGTTAGATATACAAAAAAGCCAAACAAGTAAAACAAAGGGTTAACAAATTAAGAAAAAAAACGCGTAGCGTCATTATCGATTCTCTTGTATTTTGTCGAGAAGATAAATAGTCTTAGCCCAGTCGACTAAAGGAAAAAATATACGTAACAAATCCATTACGAAATCCATTCGCTAATAAAATTAACAGGCATTCGCATTTGCAGAGCTTGTATTAAGCAGCTATTTCAACCTTTGTAACAGTAAAATGAACTTTCCAATATGATTCCCGATAAGCCCCATAAGTTTCACATTCGTGATGATGATAATACATCCTCTTAAATTGCGTTTCATGCATCTTAGAGCGCACTGAAAAAGCATAAAATGTTGACAAGCGTACTTTTAGACACCAGACTTTATACACAAGTCTAAAACGTACCTAGCGTAAGGAAATATCATTTTGAAGTTTGTTGTAGCGGACGAACGTTTAGATATAGTCTTTAATTTTATGTGATTACCCAACATTCTGACGGGAGCAGCATACAAGTAAGAATTATATTTAATAACGTACATGCAAGACGCAAAGACCTTACCGAATGAAATATTTTTCGTGCATGTTTGTGCAGCGCAAGAATGATTTGTAACCACTCCACTCGAAGCTTCGATCGAATCATTGAATGGTCATGTTTGTCATCTATACGACTTAACTTTTTTTTCGCTGCATTCGTCATTGTTGTGCATCAGGTGTTTGAGTAGATCTATTAAAATTCACGTAACAATGTAAAATCTCAGTAATCCAGCACAGCACCGATTTTGATCTAAAAATACATCTTTGTGTAAATAAAAAGAAATATCCAAGAATAGAGGCAGATGAACCCTAGCAAGAAGTCAGAAGAACGTGACGCAAATCAGGTTAGGTTTGAATACTATCGCGAGTTTCGTCTATTATTATTATCTAAGAACTAATCTATGGACTCACGTCTCATATTAGCTGGAATTTGCAGTAAGAAAACTGATCGGAGAGTAATTTTCCAGCAAATATCACGTGAACCCCGGGCTGTTTCTTAGATAATATTAAGACACCTTTTCGAAGCAGCGTCATGTTTTGATGTTACTCAGCAACAAAGCATACCAGCATAAGTAAGCTATCAAATGATCAACATGTTACATTACAATGAAATCCACACATTCGTGTAATTTAAATACATGACATTTCCAGGAAGAGTAAAAAGTTTCATTACACATGTTCGATACCGATGCTAACTAAAGTGTCGGAAATAAAGTCGAATTCCCACGTTTTTGTCACAGAAAGCAGAATTCAGAATTTAGCAATTAATGTGCATAAGAAGTGGTGAAACAAGTTAGAAAGAAAACTCGAGACAACTCAATAACGAGTTCATAAGGACATGGTATCACAAGGTACACAACAGTGGTTAATAGGTAATAGGCAATGATGTTTTACTAAAGATGACGTATATTCATACTGCGCGGTGCTCAGATTTTGTTCCTTTACGACATAAACATGCTTACTGCGACAGATAATACGGTACAAATAATATAGAAAAGGATAGGTATATGTTTAGACTTGCGCTTGAAATATGCGTCATAATGAAAATTACTACAATTGACTTAATTTTGCCGCCTCAGTTTCCGCGCGCTTGTGCGACATCTACCTCATATAAACATATAATATCATTGGTAATAGGTATGTAATAGTAGTGCGATTAGGCTTGAATACAAACGTCTTATATTGTTTAAGTAAATAAGTACATCTAAGCACATCATATATATATACTCGTATATATATAATATGTATATTTAGCTCGTAGTATCATTGTTTTAGGTAAAAACACTTAAAATGTGATATGCTATCCCATCAATATTATAAAGACATTTTGGTTTAAAAATGAGTCATGCAGTCGATTTTGATACTGTTGGTGCGCGGAAACAACAGGTTATCCGCAATGAGCAAGTTAGCAACAAAGAAAGAATAAGGGATGAGCGCTTTGGGTGTAATCGAGGCCAGGCCGCGGCGGCGGTCGTGAGACGCGTGGGGGAGGCGGTGCGACGGCGGCGTCCCGGCACCCGGCTTAGAATATCTGCTCGCGTTGCTATAGCAACGGGATCCAGACGAGCGCAGGCTCGGAGCAGCTGTATCGATTTCGACGGAGAGGTTCACCGGCCGACCATCGTGTCCGCCGCCCCGCTTCCCCGTCCGCCTTCCGTACGGACCCGACGATCGTCTCTCATTTTTCAACGCGACATTGCTATACTATATCATATGTTATATATTATATACATATACAACGTGTCCCAATATTCAACGATAAGCCGGTAACGGTGTATGGTCCCGGCAAACGTTCTTCTTCCTCTTCTTCTTCTTCAATTTATGGCTTTTAAACGCCATGTAGCGTTTCTCTGCCAGTGTCAAAGTATGGCCAGTGTACGGTATACGAATAAATACGAAAAACATAAGTATTACAATAAATGGTTTAGATTAAAAGCAATAGATTTAGTTATTGTATCTACAAACGAATATTACTTAGACTTAATAAAATCCGGCGAACGTTGTTCTGTCATAAAAATTATAGAAATCTCAAAATGACACGGCACTTCATTTAAGCTACTTCACGTCAATGTATTTGTTTAAACAAACATACTATAAATAAAAATGATTTGTGGGAGTAGGAGGGTGAAAAATACTTTACAACCTATGCTTAGACCTACCGAATATCGGAATATAATTTTTTTAATCAAATCTGTCTAGCTGTTTCCGAGGAGTTTCAGTTATACTGTGATACGAGTATTGTATATATTATAAGATGTCTCCTTTCATATGCCATTACGCAAGAGCTGAAACTTGGTGGTTTTATATAGTAATGGAACAGAACAATTAGGGCAAAATATTGATCATCCACGGGGTCCTCATATGAAAGATACATATTGAGACTATGGGTCCCTTTTATAATGATCTGTCTAGGCGACTGACATTCGTTTCTTTAGTCAAAAAGGCGCATTTAGTCTACATCATTTTATGGCTCCACTTTATTAGGATAGTTATTTATTATCTTTGCCTATTATCAATCACATTGTCAAGTTATAATAAAAACTACTTACATATACGAGTACATACAGGGAATATAATATACAGTGAAGCCTTTATACATATTAATGAGAGCTTATGAATGTGATGGCTATTTTTATTTGTGCTCATAAAATTCTCTTATCTTTATGGCATTATTATGCTTAATCCGAACTGATATAATATTAGACAAAGAACTTAATTATATTTGCACACAAGCCGTTTAATTATATGTTGACAAAATAAGAGATAATGCAACACTGTTGATTGATACAATACATCAAAGTAACCTCAGATATAAAAGTTTGGTTTAGGCCAAAATTTTATATTTTTTTTTTAATCACACTTAAACCCCCGCACTAGGATTCCCTGTATCGCGGGAGGCTTGGACACACACATTCACAGCACACAAACATCCAAGACCCGGGACGAACACCTACACTCATCGCACAAATGTTTGCCTCTGCCGGGAGTCGAACCCAGGGTCACGGAGACACAGTAGTCATGTCACTGACACTAACCATTGCGCCACGGTGACCTCGATCTGAGGTTACTTTGTTGTGTATTTATCTTAGCTGCTTCATTCTTATGTTACACAGTAAAGTACAAAGCATTATTTTAATGTGTCTCAAACCGTACTAGCAGAAATCGCTTAAAAGCTCATCAATATATCATTGACACAATATGGGATTCACACACTGTGCGATTCAACCGATCGCTTTTGCAATATACCTACAAAATGTGGAACGAGCTTTCTCCCGCGATTTTCCCGAACAGCTACGATATGGGATTCTTCAAAAGGAGAGTTAACAGTCTTAAAAAGGATTGGTAACGTTATCACTATCAGTACATAGTATAAAACAAAGTCGCTTTCTTTGTCCCTATATCCCTATGTATGCTGAAAACTTAAAACTACGCAACGGATTTTGATGTGGTTTTGTTTAGTAGATAGCGTGATCGAAGAGGAAGGGTAGTGAAGAAAGTAGTGATACCGTGCGAAGCCGGAGCGGGCCGCTAGTATCTTAATAAGTGTTACAAATTTCCGTAGGCGACGGTGATCGCTTACCATCAGGTGGCCCGTCTGCTTGTTCGTCACCTATCTCATGAAAAAAAAACAACTTTAATATCTTCTATCTCGGTCTTGAGTACACACCAAGACACACAGATGCAGAAGAGTCAACACCATTCAATATGTGACTGTAGATGACTTGTCACTTTACAAAGTGTCAAGTGTCGCGTCATGTTATTATAAGGACAAAGTACCTAGGGCGGCCGAACTTCTTTAGTGTTTATCCTAGATACACATATACCGATGCACTTGTTAAGCAAACTTTATCTATGCACACGTTTTCATCTAAATCGTTAGAGCCGTTTCTGAGCTAGCATGGAGATACATATATCTCTGACAGCAGTACTTCTATATATAAAAGAACTGCTGTCAGAAAAGCCGATATTTTTATTGAGTTTTGAGATAATCGTATGTCGTCAATTTGTCGATAGTGTGTCATAAAGTCACGGATCAATAGGAAGTCGAAAACAATTCCAACCACGCAACGATCGTTTGCTGAACGTAGCTTAATAAGTAGATCTATACGATGGTGGCATTGCGCCCATTTTTCTGTCTACAAGTTTGAAAACTTGAAAACGCCTTGCCAGTTCTAATTCTAGATCTGCGGTTTGACACCGCCTCCAAATAAAAAGCTGTCAAACGGAGGGATAATATTATTATAATATATATTATTATCAAGTAGAAAACAAAATGAAGCAATATAGGTGTAGGACGGAGAGGCGGCGAGAGAGGACGTCTGGCGCGTGGATGGC
Source organism: Apeira syringaria (assembly GCA_934044485.1). NCBI lineage: Eukaryota > Metazoa > Arthropoda > Insecta > Lepidoptera > Geometridae > Apeira > Apeira syringaria. The sequence goes on along the minus strand of OW203655.1, from coordinate 5,295,745 downwards.
GGCGATGGTGGCGGGCGCACCCCTTGTCTCGAGGGGTGCGGGGTTGGTCGATGGCGGGCGCGGCCGCGCAGGCGCTCCCACGACGCAGGTCGAAGCCCTCTCGGTTGCCGACCCCCGTCCTCTAGGCGTTACCAATAATCTTCTGTTCACATCCAATAATAGATCATTAGGCCCCCGAAATGATTTTATTGAGATATAATTTAAGGCCCGCATCGACCCGCCTCATTACATTTTCATACAATACTCGTGTCTTAGTACACAGTTCTATATATTTTGAATAGTATGTCATTTAATGTCTTATATGTCACTGAAAGTTATTGAAATGGAGTGTAAACATAAGAATACATCGTGTTGTCTTTTTGTCCGACGACAACCTCTAACAAAAGATTTGACTACTGCCCGTACGTCCGCGCCTAAATCTCGTCATTTGTGTCATTTTCGACATTCGCTACAATAAATATTATAAATCACACCGTAAAATTGAAATGACGTCATCTGGGGTACGGAAGCTTCTTTTATTATTCAAACTTATCTAAAATATATAAAGTGCATTGCAATGCAACAGGGCAATGCTGTTTGCATTATTGGTACGCTGTCAACTAATAGTGGGGTGGAATATATATCAGCCGTTGCATTGCACAAATGTTATTGCAGTAGCTGTAGTATTGTAAGTAGCAGTTTAGATTAGTTGATTAGTTGGTTTGATTAGAACTTCAGAATAATATAAAAAGGTGTGGAAATAAATTATGGATTAGTGCTTTCAGTGGAATGAGAGGTCACGATCTATGAGCTCACATAAGGCACCTAGAAGCGGAGCTTTGTTCCGCCTACTTAGCATAGTTCAGCTAAATATACGGAGTACTTACCTCTCCAGGTTGAAGGGAAACGTTCATCGAATCGTACCTAATTTTAACAATGTGTGTTGTTACTGTTAAATCGTACGTTGAGTAAACAACGCAACATTACACAATGTGCGGCCGTTAGCTAACAGCAGTTTTCGAGGAATTTTAAACATTGTGTTAAATTTCTGATGTTGAGATTATTGATGTAATCACGTTGCAAGCGAACTGCATTGTTAATGAACTCCTCAAATATAAATAAGCATATATGACATGCAGCTGTCTTGGATGCATCACGAGGTCAGGTTACAAAGCTGGCGCTATCGGGAGTAATAAGGCAATGACATTATGTATCTTGCTACAAAGCGAACTAAGACCGAGACGAGTACTTTATCGTTTGAGAGTTCCGTAACGAAACAATATTAACGAAACCCGTGCATAAATATTGTAAAAAGTTATTACATTGTATACTACTTATACGGATATAGCGTGACGCGTATTCGACATCACGATCGTCAATTGTTTCTATTTTTTCCAGAAGCCTTCATGAAGATCCTCAGTGCGAGAGATATAAATGTACATTTTTGTATGTAGTGTTAGTGTTAGACCATGCGGTCAAAGTTGCGAGCGGGTTATGTCAAAAAAAAGTCAATTTCCTTTCAAAACATGATTACTCATAACAATAAACATAGGGTCAATTTAGTTGCTTACCGAAAACTGGCTGCTGATATAGAAACAAAATGTGTGGAAATTAGCTGGTTGATTATCCGAAGAGATCGTGTGAATACTATTTGCACACAAAACAAGTTATACAAGCCCACCAGCGAGATGTATTGATGACCTGTGTGCCTGTGGCTTTTACCCAGCAAATGACTTATACAAACTATTGAAGATACTGCAATATGATTTCAAAAAATATCTATTTGTATACTACAATATCTAATTCAGGAATGATAAAATGAAAAATATTAGTCATATTATTTCTGGAAAGACTACAAACTAGGTAGTTTGTATGATAAAATAATAACAATAACCGCTTGAGCTTCCAAATTATGGTACGATCACGTTATGACTAAAAATAATGACATACACAATCCAAGCCAATCGTCTTATCTTCCTCCTTGTCCATTATATCCTCGGTATTTAAAACGGTCCAGCTTACAACAACGCTTTCAATTAATCTTGATGACTCTAATTCCAGAAGCATTCGTCAGAGGTTGAATCACACTTCAACCGCAAGACTATAGTGTAAATAACACACGCGCCATACGTCATAATTAGTGAATGTCGATCTATTTATTGTCCTTTGTACAGTAAATACCAATCAATCGGTGACTTCTCGTCAGTCCATGTTTAACTAGCAGCGCCCCGCGGTTTTACCAGCGTGGTGATGAAAAACGGTGATGATGAAAATAAGCCTATGTGTTAATTCAGCTATTTCCATACCGAATTTCATCCAAGTCCATTCATCCGTTTAGGCGTGAAAGAGTAACAAACATCCATACAATACTGTACAAACTCTCGCGTTCATATGATGCAATTAGCTAATCGAAACGTATTGTCATAAAAATAAGATCAAATTAGGGTTGACTACGGTTGATTTTAATATTTTTGTTTAAACAGACGTGAAGTAATTTAAATGAAGTCGCGTGGCACTTCGAGATTTTTTATACTGTATAGATCTAGCGGTTGACCACTATTTCACTTGATGGTCAGTGACGAAAGTCGAAGATGTTATCACGATAAACCTAGAATGATGCTTACTGGCTCTCAAGGACTGCTCCTTGAACACACTATGTGTTTGAGACAGTTTTTCAAACTTGACGGAAGTAGCTATACAAGCGGGACTAATATTATTTATATTATATACTAGCTGACCCGGCGAACTTCGTACCGCTTAACAGTCGGCAATCAATTGTTTTGCCTTCCCGGAACCCCTCCATTAACAAATAAACTTTACGGTATGGTATTAAAGTTCAAATTCACTTTTAAGTATTATTACGAATAAATAATAGTATATTACGAACCATTCTCGTACTTCAAGTATTTAAAAAAAAATTAGCGAAATCGGTTCAGCTGCTCTCGAGATTTGAGCTTAGCAACACATTCAGCGATTTATTTTTATATTATAGATTTTATATTGCTAGTAGTTAATAAAAACGTAGACATGCGCTTAGAACGGATCTTTAAAAAGTCAACACGTCAAGATGTAACGGGAAAATGCTAGCTCATGCCAGCGAAACCGCCGGGTGCCGTTAGTGAAAAAGAAAATAAATGTAGGTATATCACAGATCCAGTGTTAAATCATTTGCTTCCTGCCAATACTAAGTAAAGGCATTCGATATAGAAATTTTAAAAAAATATTCGATTTGGATGTGACTCTTAATCGTATCTAGTGGGTTGTAATTACCTTTATACTTTGAACTTATTTTATTATAGTGTACGCAATGATATTATATGTTTATATGAGGTAGATGTCGCACAAGCGCGCGGAAACTGAGGCGGCAAAATTAAGTCAATTGTAGTAATTTTCATTAAGACGCGTATTTCAAGCGCAAGTCTAAACATATAGCTATCCTTTTCTATATTATTTGTACCGTATTATCTGTCGCAGTAAGCATGTTTATGTCGTAAAGGAACAAAATCTGAGCACCGCGCAGTATGAATATACGTCATCTTTAGTAAAACATCATTGTAGTGTACGAGTAATGTAATAAATAACAATAAACATAAGTAATTTGTAGCTATCTCCTATTATATAACATTATAGGATATCGTATGTTACATGTAGACCGTGGTGGTACCGGCCTAGAATAGTACTCCCCCATCTCTTCCCACGGGTGCCGTAAGAGTCGGCTAAGGGATCACGTACCAGGAGGTGGGCAGCAGCGCTTTCTAAGGATAGGAAACCATACTGCGCTCGCCAACCCGCCTGCCAAGCGTGGCGAGTATTGGTAAATCCCTCCTATATGGGGATGCATATGTCCAGCAGTGGACATACTATGGCTGCGATGAATGAATGTATGAATGATGTTACATACGTTAAAGTATTATAGGAAATTCAACAGGTAAGTAAATCATTGTTTAAGAATCCGCAGATCCACTTGTGCGGTATGTGTTCTTTATCATAAGTCATAACATAAGCATTATAAAGAATGCAGATAAGCAGATCGCAGAGTTATATGACGTGATGGTTATCTATTCAAATTGTTTCAATAAAAATAGCAACGGCAAAGATCCGAGACAAGATTTCAGGAGCTAATTTGAATTAGAATACCGTCTCTCGCACATAGTCAAAACTTTCCGGCTAAATTTTCACCCTGGCAACAATACAGGTCATTCGTTACGTGACTGATGTGGCCCCCACAACATCGTATTTTGAAACGAATGCGGCATTAGAATAAACACACTGGAGGGATACCAATTTACATAGCTTAAGATATATTTAACTGTTAGCAGAAACACCATGAACGCCAACTTATAACAATACACTAGTTTATTTGCAACACCAAACTATTAAACATTAAATAATAAGTCGTGTATTTTATACAATAAGAAGACCAGCTAGGCGTTCGCCTGGTCGTAAGCCAGATTTGAAAACGATGTGCATTATGACACTTCCTGCTCTCGTCGGTTTGGAACTAAAGCCATTTAATTTGATACCCAATTCGACGCAATTACTTGTCTTCGGTAATTTCATCCCCTGTTATACTCGTAATGGATCTTTTATTAAACCCAATATAACCAAAACCCCCAACCGTATAATGGATATATTATTATTAAGCCCAATAACATCAAAATTCACAAAATATATGGTTCAAACAGCAACACTGTTGTAACATAATTTATCTTTACATTTTTAAATCCAATCGTAGTGCAGTTAAGCATTTAAGCCTACTCCAAAGGACCCGGGACAGAGGTACTGTGCAACATTCACCCTTATAAACCGACATGCGAAGGGACACCGCTTCGCTCGAACTGCCAACGAGACCTTCGCTTAACTCGCTTGGAACGTACTCGACGCCCTTCCCTAGACTATCTGATCTACTACACAATTAAAAACCACCATACAATTTGTACAAAACTATACGTTTCGACTAAGCTATTAGATTGAGACCTTGGCCATACGGGTCTTTTTAACTATACGATCTTGGGAACTCGATTTGGCCAAATCACTTGCTGATAGTACTGTAGGTTTAGATGAATAATAATTATAATTATTTCAGTCAGCTTCTAATTTTATTTTTTAATTAATCAACACATTTCTAAAACACTTTGCAAGTAATTATTCTAATAGATACACGTATTCAATGTTAACAGAACAAGATACCGACTTCTCGTGAAGTAGTTCCAGTTGCCCGGAACTCGAGAAAGTGCAGTCGGCATACCGTGGCCGCATGATTTCATAGCTCAGTGGCCAACTCGCTGCTGCGGTTTCTCGATCACATTGCAACATACGTACCTATTACCAAAGTGTGTTAACCTAATTTGCAAAAAAACATTACATCGTAGAAAATTAATCTATGTACTACTACGCATCGACACGGAACCAGAAAGATATAGAGAATCAGTCGTTGATTATATATTATATATTTTAAAAAAACTACAGCCAAAACTACAGTTGGCAGTTTCTCTTTTCTTCGCCTATGAATATCAATCAGTCATTACATTACATGCGATTGACGCCTGGTAATAAGGTCATCGTATAGAAATGGCGTGGTCCTAACCTGGCTAACGTTACGATATCGCTAATGGAGGACAGCGTAACGGCGCGGGTGCTGATTACTTTATTGATATTCTGAGGAGTTAATCGGAATACGAGCTCAACGGTTCTGCAAAGGAAGGTTGAAGGAGTATCGACTTCCGTCGTTCACCTCTGTGCTCAAGACAACAATTAGGTAGCAGTGGACGCTCGAAGCGCACGCCATACTGATCTAAGCTTCCTTCCAAGCCAAGGTTGTGAAACTGCGGTATATTGATTCGCTAAGCACTGTTAAATAAAGACGAAATCAAACTATCAGACCTCCGCTTATTAGAAGTGGATTATCCAAGACACATACAAATCATCATCATCATCTCAGCCATAGGACGTCCACTGCGTGACATAGGCCTCCCCCATTGATTTCCATATAAGGACCTGTTAGAAGCGGCCCGCATCTAGCCCTTGCCTGCGATCTTAGTCAGGTCGTGTGTCCACATGGACATTCATATAATTTTAGCTAAATCAATTTCAATAATATTGGCTAATTCTAGTAAGCTACGTTTCCCCACGATTCTAGATACTTTGGCATAGCTGAAACTTTCAATGACTACCCAAATAATTTTTCTGGTAGTCTTTTGACAGGTACCTATGTGAACTAAGCATTGGTAAGTTAACTTAGATCGCACTGTCTGCTGCTATCAATCAGGCGCATCATAACATCGAGGGCAGACTGAGTGCTCGGCCCGCGCCTCACATTCCACTACCATATACGTTGCGCAAAACATGAGCCCAGTGAATTAAAAAACACATTGTTGTTGATGCCCCGAGACGGCGGTAAATCACATTAGACTTTATTTTATAACGCAGAAGTCGTCCCCGTCAATATGAATGGTTTTTAATAGGCATTGCTCATGTGAGTTAGACACTCACAGCAGCACTTACAGCAGTAAAGACAAAACCAGTTAAATTCACTTTTCATCCCTTATATTCGTAAAACAATGATTGGTTCATCTATAAATGCGGGCAAAGAGGTTTTTAAAGCGTGTTCAAACACTTTTACTTAGTACAGCTGCGAAGTACAGCGGGGTGGAAAAAGTTTTTCATCCCGTCTATTCCTAAAAAAAACAGTGATTTGTTCGTCTATAAGTGCGAGCAAAGTAGGTCTTTTCTGTTAGAATTTTAAAGGCGCGTAAAAGTGTTTTTACGCCCGCTCCGTTATGTATTACAACAGTACACCATAGAGTAGTATCACTCTATACTACTCTATGGTCACGGGCTGATAGGTAAATCTAGAAAAAGTATTGTATTGGACGGTTATAAAAGAGGCGCGAAAATAAAAACAAATGAAAAACGCGCGAACGCGAACTGTTCGAGGCAGCGCTGTAAAAGTTCAAGTGCAGAAATGTTTCAAATCAAACATAATATTGTTAACGCGAAAGTTTGTACATATTTTTATCTGTATGTTATCACTTTACCTTCTCTGTATAAGTTTTGTTAATAATTAATTATGTTAACTAAGCCTTTAATGTATGCAAAGTTAATAATTTAAATAGTAACTTTTGAATAACAATGATATTCTATTTGAGGTTGGAGGATTCAAGACAATAAGTCTTGAATAAGATATAATAGAGAATAATAACTAAGCGTTATCACAGAATATATAATAAACAGTCATATACCCATGGCTATGGAACATTACCGAGCTATTATTGGTTTCCTAGGTACCTACTCTTAATACTACACACTTTTCTCAAGCGACGTCACTACACCCACCCTATTTTTTTTATCATGCTCTTTCTCACTCTGTTATTCAAGGTGAAGGACTATATAAACCTTATCTCATGCACTGGCGCATGGAGCATTATAATTTTCATTCCTGTTTTCTTTTCTAGATTTATATTTAAAATCAAATTATTCTGAATACAAAATGACTACCACAGTAAAATGAGACATAACATTTGTCTAGTAACAATAATAATAACAAGCTCTCGCTAGACGGTTGTATCAAGGGTGAAATGTAGGAGGCGGTACTCCTAGAAACGAAGCGAATTGTTCGGAGGTTTCTCTCTTTGCAGCCTTAACGGTCAGTAGCTTGGGCCCTGTCCTGCTGCCGACGGCACTATCAAACTCACACACTCAAAACGAAAAAATATATTACAATTACTTATACTCGTACTGACAGCGAGAAACTCGTTTTATTTATGGCGCGCGGCAGCGGTACTGATAGCCAACCGAAGCATACCCTTGCAAACCTTATCTTTCAGTGCAGTGTATTTTCGGTCGGGCATATCAATCTGCTCGGTATAAAACATCCAAGCATTTGTAAAACTTTAGGTTACTGGAACAAAATATCCTAGTAAATCTTAAGCAATGTGTTAACGAACACACGCGCTCATCTCCGGATTAAAAAGAGAGTTTAACATCTATGTAAGGTGTTAAGTATTTCATCTGTTTTGGGTTAATTTTCAAATCCTTTTTTTCCTTTGGTAATCTAATCCTTACCATGGTTACGAGACAGAGAAATTTGGTTTGACCTCTTTGGTAAAGGTTTATGTAAATTTAATTATTGGCGAATTGGTGGCAAAAATGTGTTCCTCTACCGTCATAAGGCTTTATTTAACAATATTCTTAAACATTCTGTGAAAAAATATTTAAGTAATATTGAAAAGCGCATCGTAATCCGTTTTGTGGATATTAAAAGGAGTTGGCGGATAATCAGACGCGGAGTGCGACTTTATATTATGTATAGCATTAACATTTCTAAAAGCATTTTTACGCTTAGTAATCTATGTGTTCAATATCATCTGTGGCCGTGCGGAAGGTGATCTATGTTCATTATGTTCCAAATTGCAGTTCCCGTTTACGTTACGTATTTAAGTTTTTAAACTGAGATGTAGTTGTGTGTCTAAAATGAGATGGTCAATACAAGTAGTACTGTTATTATCAGGATAGTCCCGATAATAATATTAAATTTGGTAGTGTAGATTGGTGTACACAATCCTAAGCCCTCCCCGCTCCCTACACCTAATTTGCGTTCAATAACATAGTTAACATTCCAGCACGCCTTCGCGTGACAATATAAATGGAGACAGCCCATAAAAGGAAATGAAAGCTCTCCTCAGTCCCGAAGGAGTCTTTGGTATTCCTAAACACGCAACTCCAATGAACAATATTCGGGGCCAGCGCCCCTGAGAATAAAGAATAGGTACATTTTTATTAGACATTGGTCTAATTGCTTTGTGATAAGCCATTTATAATGTTATTATTAGAATACATTATATCACTACATTTTTCATTATTAAACAGCTTTTGATGTATGGAATTTAATTATTAAGCTACAAACTAGATTTTCTAATGGACTTAAAGTGGTTATACATATGTATATCGTTTATTATTAAAGACAGACCGCTCAAGATGTGCGGAGTCAAGGGCCGATGCAGAGGGGGAGTCATGACCCTCACCCTGGACTGGCTCAAGGTCCACTGGTTGTAGGACTCAATGCTTAAACAAAAAGGCCTCTTTTCCACCGCGAACATAAGATTTTGTGGAACTCTTTTACTGGCGCATGTCATTAGTACCTAGATTTTATAACGACCGCATGAGTTCAAAGCTGGATTGGCCCTTGTGAAGAGTTACGAGTACCTATTAATTTTTGAAGAACATTATCATGGTAACTGTTTTCATGCAGTTAAACCTACACAAGTCCAAGAAATAATAACATGTGTAGTACCGAAGTACCGTATAACCGAAGAGTACTTTTAAAACCAGTGCCTCGTAAAAAGCACCGCTTTTCCAATTTAACTTTCTTAGAACAGATCTTAGACGAACGATCAAATGAAAAGTATGTTATTAGTAAAGTGACCATACGTCCCGTTTTGAAAGGGACTGTCCCTTTTTTCGGTCACCTGTCCAGTTGTACTCAAACAAATCTCTGGGACACAAAATAGTCCCGTTTTCCGAAACAGGCGAATTTTAAAAACAATAGAACAGACGCGAGCCGTGCGAGACCAGGTCGCCGTCGTCGCTTTTTGATTTTATTTTTAAAATCTGGTCCTAATGAAAATAAGTAGAGTATAAATGAATATAATTACAATTATAGTGAACACTAATTGTATAATAACACAATTTCTCTAAATAAAGAACATTAAAATGTTGTGTTTATTTTCATTGATAACCTGCTAACTATCATATAAAAATCCATATCCCGTTCTGAGTTAAAAAAATAATGGTCAGTTTACTTGTAGGCGCATATAGCATATTATACAACCGTTTATGAGAAGGTTTATGTTCAGTGATGCAATACAAAAACGACATTATTGTATGCAATAATACTCATACAAACACGCCACTTGAATATAAAACATGACACAAAGGGAGGACATATCGCTGGAAACGATATCTTCCAATCAATCTAGAATCGTAATTTAGTATTAGATTAAAAATTAAATTTGATATTATACTAAGAATTCAATACAATTATTAGTATAAGAATTTCGTAATCGCTTAATCTCCTGAAGCAAACACTTTCCGACTCACTGAGCTCTCCACAAGAAAGTAGTCAATTATGACAATTCCTATATTCTTGCCTTCCTCCGAAAGGAAGGAAGAAATTCGAACGCTAGTGGAGTGGCTGTTATAGCTTAGATAGACAAAGCGACAGGACGGTATTCTGTAGTCGTTGGTTCACGTCCCATTAGCAGCCGATTTTTTTTTCTTTCACATACTTTGAACGTAAGTTCCGCCTAGCATGTATTAAGCAATAAACCATAAAATATCTTTAAAATAACATAAATTATGTATACTATTAATATTCCTAAGTACTAAGCACTGCTAGAAACTATAGACTAGACGAACCTTCTTGAACTAGTCTCATCAGTGGTACTTTTAAGTATGTAACAAAATAAGCTGAAAAATCTATGGTCGATCCTGAACAGTAAACAAATGACGGTATTTACTGACGGACTCACAGCATTTACTGCATGACAGCCAAGTATCGCATGCTGCTTTGTGCTGCTGGAATATAAATCAGGTTACGTATGATCTATGCGTAATTGAATTGCATGCATGCCAACTGGGTTTCCAGAGATGCACATAAAATAACTAAAACATAATTAATATATACAATATGTAAATGGTAAGTATGCATGGTAAACCTTTTACTCTTTTTTTCTAAAATGTAATAGGTACTTTTTACTTTGTATTCATTAAACTATGTTGAAATGACTGTATTTGGTAACACGTTAAGGAAATAAAACTAAAGAGTACCTCCCTACGAAAACACAAATATTATAATGTCACCCACTGCGCATTAAGGTAATATTGAAAAGATGACATCCACGAAACAGGCCTCGAGCCTAGTGTGGATTGTTATTAGAAACGACCAAGGGTTTTAACTAAATTATGGTACAATGTTAAGAGGAGTACATATTATTATTATTAATGTACTTATAAGTTAAAATAGTAATTAGCCATGTATGTACCTAACCTTTTCGTTGTGAAATATATAAATAAATAAATAATATATTTTTTTAAACATTCCTTTATTTTCATACCTATATTATACAATAAATATATATGTTTGATTATAATGAACTTGTCTAGTACACTGCTAACAGCCAGCGTGCGAAGTCCTCAACCTGCTGGCAGGCTACTTTGAACATTTATTTTGTACATGATTATTTGGGTCCGCATTTTGGTCATATATTGTTGTGATTGAACGGGCGATAGATTTTGATTTAAGAGTTAAATCTGTTGTGATGTATTTTAAAAAATAAGTTTATATTATTACTAGTTGCGCCCCGCGGTTTTACCCGCCTTGGATGATGGTTTTCCCGCTACCTCAACTATCCTACGGGAACTATACTTTTCCGGGATTAAAGGAGCCTAAATGTTAATCTAGGGTATAAGCTATCTCCATACTCATTTCATCGAAATTGGTGTAGCCGTTTGAGCGTGAAGAGATAACAAATATACACACTTACACAAATACACGCAACTTTCGCATTATAATATTAGTAGGATTGTGTATTTTATTACGCATCGCACATTGTCAGTTACACTGTCTGCTGATGGCTCCTTTGGTTTTGAATTCATCATGGAAAAATACAGATAATAACAAAAATCTTGCTACTCTGTGTATCCTTTGTGTATTAAACTGACTAGTGATTTTACAGTTATTTAATCCAGTACTTAAAAAATGCACTACGAGACTCAAACTGAAAGTTCTTAAAACAGGCAACTTGTATAATAAAAAATCCAAAAAAATTAAAATGTAACACTTTGTCAATATTATTGAGTATTATCTCATTCATATGTCATTTGTTTTACGATTCGGCGGCAAATTGAAAATTGGCCGTGTCACGTCGGCATGACTTAAACGCGAAAAATTCTTCTTCTTTGTTCCACATCTCCACTGACCATCAAGTGAGATTGGGGTCAAACGCTAGATCTATACAGTATAAAAAAAAATCTTCTTAACATATGGCTTCTGTGGCTACTTGTCACAATTTTCGTCCAATGATTTTTTATGTCATTTAAGTTAACAAGAAAGGTATGATAGAGTACTGTTTACAACTGGTTTAATGAGTTCAAACGGGGTCGCATCTCACCGATAATCTGCGTGAGGTACAGCCTTCTACGGCGACGACTGAAGATAACATCTATTTTGTGCGGCGTATGATAAGAACTGACAAAAGTGTAAGCTATCAGCAGATTCGGATAAGATTAGGCATCGGTATGAGTTAAATGCACAAAGTCTTCCATGAACATTTGGCGGTCAGGAAGCTTTGTGCCCGGTGGATACCTCATAAATTAACCGAGGCCCAAAAACTCCTCCGCGTTGATTGGTGCCGTGAAATTTAGTATATTTTCTAAGAACTTTCAGTTTGACCCTCGTAGTAGAAATAATATTCGAGCCTCGTAAGTTTGGAAAGAGATATGTAAACGGAATTGACAGAATTGTAAATATGTAATACATATATCTGGCGCGTTAAAAAAAACTTTTTAACCAACCAATGATGTTTTTCTAAAGCTGACGTATATTCATACTGCGCGGTGCTCAGATTTTGTTCCTTTACGACATTAACATGCTTACTGCGACAGATAATACGGAACAAATAATATAGAAAAGGATAGCTATATGTTTAGACTTGCGCTTGAAATACGCGTCGTAATGAAAATTACTACAATTGACTTAATTTTGCCGCCTTAGTTTCTGCGCGCTTGAGCGACATCTACCTCATATAAACATGCAATATCATTGTTTTTAACAGTTACATTTTAAATATTAAAATAAATAACACTATTCATCATTTCAACGTTCACACATTTCGTTGTTTAGGAGAAAATGTAATCCAAGGACATTTATTCTGTTAAATGTATTAGTTACATAATGAAAGAACATATCCGGTGCGTTTGAGTTAAAGAAACTTTTGAACAGGTACATTTTTAAATATAACATAGAAAAAAGATTTTAATGATAATTTCAACGTTCAAGCATTTATTGTTTTAAGGGGAAAATGTAACACAAAGATATTTATTCTGCAAAATATATTAGTTCCATAAAGAAAGAAAACATTAGAAGCACTAAATGTAAAAGATAAAACAAATAGTAAATTTAAAAGCCCCAATAATAAAAATAGTCTAAACGGTTTTATTGAAATTTGTTATAGTGTATAGTATTCTACTACTCAAGCCCATTCATTCGATATCCATATTGACAGAGTTGTGAAAAAATATGTAAACCACCATTTTGTAGTGGCGGCCATCTTGGACAGATTTTCATCAAACAAAGCTAAAAACACTCCCAACTAATTCGCTTTTCAAGCAATAATCAAAACCGGTTTATCCGTTCGGGAGCTACGATGCCACAAACAGACACACACACACACCCGTAGTTTTTGCGTCGGGGGTTAAAAATAGAATGCATAAAAATATATATCTATATATACAAAAAACAGGTCAATATAAAATAAAAACGGTATTTAAATTACTTTCTCAGGTACAGTACCCAAAAAGCTGGCAACATTACTTCGTTAAATAGCCAAACTTTGGCTCAAATGTTATTTGTGATCGATTTAGTTCAAATCTACTATATGATGCGCAGTGTTATATTTAAAACATAAGTAATGCCTGTAGATTTACTTAATTAAAGATTTAAATAAATAAACAGAATATAAAAGCTTATTTTTGTAAGCTGTACATCGTAGTGCATCTAAACGAATATACGTTACCTAACAAGCCGCTACATACCGCTACATAGTTTGCACACTGAGTTCATGCTACAAACTCCTGCGAAGCTTTTTACTGGCGCACTGGTTAGCCATTCATGTACTTGCAATGCGGGTGTTCATTGAGGCATCAGCTTGTTTTTAATATATGCTAAGCGGTGGAAACTGCGTCAAAGGGGACTACCACATTTTACGCTCGATAAAGTGTCATCTGTCAGTATCAATTATAAATGTCTACTGAAAAAAATATAATACTTTTTGCTTAGTTGTAAAGGCAAGTTATTTCGGGCAATACTTAAACATTTTACTCGATTAAAATATAGTAAATGAAGTTAATTTTATGAAAATAACCTTCAATGCGTAGAACTGTTAAATTAAACCCTTGAAATACATTAAAATAATACCAACGATTACTACCGTTTATACATCACATAAAACAGATGTAGCACGCAACCCCAGTGGGTTCTTTCGTGACTTGCCTCAAGACTGGGGCAACGAGTTCCATTCCTCGGCAGGACGCATTATGGAAGTCGAAGCAAAATGTTATTAATAATATGCTGTTTTATACAAATGGAATCATCACATTTATACTTAATCTCATAAATAAAACCCATACGAAATGTCTTCAGGGTGAGCCCCGGAAATGTATCTTTTTATTTATCTACTAGCGGTCTGGTTCGGTTTCTCACCGGTAAAAAAAAATTAAAAACTATGTGGTTTTCCAAATTTTTTTTAATATATAATATCACCTGGGGATAGTGTAGCTTCCCAACATTGAAATTGAATTGAAAATCAGCACAGTAGTTTCGGCGCCTACTGCAATGCAACCAATCAAATCTTTCCTCTTTATAATATTAGACTTAGTATAGATGTACCTATCATTCAAAGCCGCATTGATGGATCTGAAATCACTATTAAGGGGTTCAGAGGTGACATTACCTGTAGAAGCTCGCGGGTGTCTACAGGTAGAAGGGGCGGGACTAATCCTAATGTGTGTTGATTCAAACGATTACAAAAATGTACTTTACAGCTGACTACGGACTCAAAAAAAATTACTAATTACATTTTCAGAATAAGTATATAATTTTCTATCTTCTGGTGTAAGACCAGTTCATGCGCATTTGTCGTCACTGCGAGAATCGTTGATAAAGGTAAAATATGGTCACGTCAAATATATTATTTCATTAAAAATTTAACAAATGAAATACAATTTCGTTTAATCGGAATTGACATTCTTGAACTGTTCTCAAAAGTGGTATTGTTTTTTAATTTATTAGGCATAGGACTTTCAATAAAATAAGCGAAGAAGACTATTGTCTATTTAGCAAATGGTAGTATTATATTGGCATTTATCTACCAACTTGCTTCGAGCTCATTGTCATCGGCACAATATGAACAAAAAGTAATCAAAATGATGTGAGAAACACATGAGAGAAGAAACATAATGGCCACAAGAGCGGGTTTAAATGTGTAGCAGCTCAAAGTATCTTGGAAATTAATGATTGTAAGCCGGCAGCTACTATTTGTTAAATTACCGACCATCGGAGCTCAGAGGTCGTCGACCGACGTGGTGGTATCCAAGTGCGGGTTGGTACAGAGCGTCGCAGTCACAACTGATCCACTAGCTATCTTATGGTTCATAATGGCTCTTCGAACAAGAGGCGTTTATACATCACAGTTTACAGTATCACTAGCCGGAATAGCCGGTCAAGTACCACATCACCTACGCTGATCGGCGGTGGCGGCGGCGCGGCGCGGGGCGGCACGCGACCAGTTGCGTCTTGCAGTGATGTTCGAATCGGGAGGCGCAATATAAGTAGGTACCCACGCTATGCAAGCTCTAGTCGGATTCAAGCATCAATTGATGAAAGATCCAGACTAGAGATTATGTCAGCATACAGAATAACAAAAGAGTTCAATAAACTTTGCCCGCTACGTACTTAATCCAAAGCAATACTGACTACTGTGACTTGTCAGTCTAGAGCAGCGTTCAATTTACAATGCAGTGAAGGGATAAAGCAGTGCAATGCATGTGATAATATTTTTATTGTTGTATGTATGACATCGATATGGTCAATTTCACCATCCGCAATTCAATTAAATGGTCCACGACAATTTGTATAATTTTAGGGCTCCGTAACTACCTACCTACAGTGATCTCATTGTTTAACATCTCTATCGGTTTGTTGTGTGTCTAAATAAATAGCAGCTATATTTTCATTATTCAATGTGTTCGCATGAGTGAATAAATATAGCAAAAGTTTACAGATTCTGATATTTACCTGATTTCTAGTGCAGTCACTAGACGATTCTTAAGTGAACATAAAAACTTTATTTGATTCTTCAACGCACAAATTCGTGAAACAAAAGAAACCATATACGGTCGAATTGAGTAACCTCCTTTTTTTGAAGTCGGTTAAAAAAGGGTACTAGGTACCTATATTGTGTAAAAAAATTCTGTACTTAAAACTAAATTTATACCCTACACAGAACGCTGCACTAGAAACAAAATTTATAGTTTATCCCTTATCAGATATTTTCATCTATTCACAGTAGTTTATTGACCAAACCTTCCATACTTATGTAAATTAAATATAAATAATAATC
Organism: Apeira syringaria; assembly: GCA_934044485.1. Taxonomy (NCBI): domain Eukaryota; kingdom Metazoa; phylum Arthropoda; class Insecta; order Lepidoptera; family Geometridae; genus Apeira; species Apeira syringaria. The sequence continues at coordinate 5,279,369 of OW203655.1, read as the reverse complement.
ACCCGAGTGAAGTACCTAATTATTCAATCGAGAATATGAACGTGTGTATTTATCAACACGCTTGAGAGACATTTTTTTTTTATAAGCAAAGATCTGACGTTTGAATAGTGTCATACACAAGTTAAAAGTGTTATACACTATAAACACAACTAAATATTCACAAACACACATGTTTAAATTGTCAAAAGGGAAACATTACATCTTCGAAGTAATAAGTACTTACGTACAACGAGTACTTATTATTTCTATATAATACATATATATGTATAAGATTTCGTAGAATTGCTTATCTGACAAACAGATGTCAACGATAACGTAATGTGTTAACATATAAAAGAGTAATAATAGCTTGAAGGAGAATTAACTAATGATACGTAGTTATGTAGTAATTGTGAATGTGAGACAGTTCACCAATAGTATAAGCTTCAATGTTCAACGAAGGGCAATGACCTTTGAAGGATAGCTCACGGTTCTATACTAAACCTTTAATCATTCTAAACCATCCCTAGGGAACGTGGTCGGATGGCAACATAATATGGGAAATGATTATCGCCGAAGTAAGTTTGAGTTAACTTTAAATAAATAGTTAACTACTCGTATACCACATATATAATATATATGTGGATGTAACAATGGGTCGACCATTGTCAATGCATGTTAGTTAGGTAACGTTTAGTGCTACGAGGCTTTGCCTCATCCAAGGGCCTGTTCAGTTATCCTAATGATCGATTGTGTTACGAGGCTTTGCCTCATCTAAGGACCTGTTCAGTTACCCCAATGATCGACTATGGCTCCAGTCTAAGTGCAGTACACTGCACCGCTGCAAGGATGTCTTCCCTCCGCATAAGATACAGGTTATCTCTCGTGTTGGGTTCCTGGTCAGTACAGTTTACCCCAGGAAGGTCACCCGCTGGACATGGGGCTTTCACCTCACGAGGAATTCCTCCTTCCCCATAGTCCTGCCCATGCTTCAACTTACATAGTTGATCATTCCGCAATCCCTGTTGAAGTTACACCCGGGTAACTACTCAGGGGTCCGTTCGATAGGAGCTCTGCTTGTCCAATTTCCTTGACTACCCGTCAATGTACATTGTACGCAATGATTGCATTCCGCCTAACCGTAAGCTATGCTGTGTAGGTGCAGTGCATAGGATCCGGAAAAATATTTAAAGCATCCCACTTGCCAAAATAAAAATATATTTTTATCTTTACAACAATGGACGTGGCGTATAATAATGACGTGGTCCCTGCCTTCTGAGCAGGCTCAGAGCAGGCGCACAACGAGCTATGAAGAGGGCGTGGTTGAGGGCGAAAAGTTCTCGAATGTTTGGAAGCCAACCCGTAGACCACGGACTGGCAAGAGCAGCGTAGGGCGGCCACCGACCAGGTGGACAGACGACTTGATTGCAGGCAAGGGCTGGATGCGAGCCTCTTCCAACCGGTCCTTGTGGAAATCAATAGGGGAAGTCTAGGTCTATGTCCAGCAGTGGACATCCTGTGGCTGAGATGATGATGATAATGATGAATAATGGATGACGATGCAGCTCTCTTAAAATGTAAGAGAGAGAAAGAGACTATTTTGAAAAATGGGTGGTAATTAGACTTAGGATCTGCAACTGTTTGCTAGCTACACCCTGTGCGATCTACCTATAATATAATCAATGTTTTCTTTATCAATTTTAATGACCTAAAAATCATTAATATAGATCTGCTTATAGATTCAGCCGTAACTTAGCGGAAGTCCATGAATATTGTTAATTCTGTGAGATGAAGTTATTCCAGGCTATGCAGAAATTTTATTGCTACAATTAACATTTTCGATCGGTATCATAAAAACAACGATATATCACAATTCGCCAGTTTTCTGCCTAGCATTGAAGCAGTATATATTAAAAAAAAACAATTTAACTGGAGATTTACTATCTGTGTAATTGATTGAGGCTGACTACTTGTAATGATTTTAAATAATCTTTCATCCTAATTTCCCAAACATTTGACTTTTCACGCAATCCAAACCTAAAGTTAAGCATCATTAGCTTGCTCCAGATAAAATAAAAGTTCGATGAACATCAGCTTACATAAACACGCAACGCTTCTTGCTACCATTTCAGTAAGTAGTAAAGAATCAGCAAATTTCGCGATTAAATTCAACTTTTAAACTAATTTTGAGTCATTACAGTTACTTTCTGAGAAATATTACTGTCTGTAGAAGATGCTATTCAAACGACTAATATACCACACAATGGGTGGTCATAATAACACACCATATTTATGTAAAAATATACGATTACCCTCACATTGGATTGGTATTGTACCCTTTATACTTGGCATAAGATTTAAAAACGGGAGAAAGTTCTCAATTTTTAAAGTATCAATTTTTAAGGTATTTTCTCCGGTTACACGGGCTGCCTGGGCCAATTGGGAAAATTCTTGCGTTGTTGGATACTTGAGCGATTTGGGTATTTCTTTTCAATAAAATGTTCCGCGGATATGTGGTTGAAATCGGTTAGTATAGTTTTTAAAGTATGTGATTATTAATATTGTAATATAATAATATGTTATACATTATTTGGAGAAAGTATTTATTTGAAAATTCTAGTTCAGGTTACAAGGATCAGTGATGGGATCCAAGAGTAGTAAGTTCAATCTTTTTTTTAAATTTTATCACACTAGGCTTAGAATGCTTACTGGGTCTCAAGTACTGCTGGCTGAACACACTATGTGTTTTGGGACAATTTTTCAAACTTGAGGGTTGTAGATTTTTTAAACATGTGTTACTCTTTTGTTTAGGTACCTACAAACATTAATATTTATTCGGAGACATAAACAAGAGTTTTGTCTGCAGAGCATCTTGTCATCTTTGCTGATAAGCTTTTTGGAACTCCACCGGTAGGTATGCGTTTAAGTTCCCACTGCTGGAACATGAGATTTCCTCTAAGAGAGGAAAACCACCATACGCTGGCTTACCTAATGCGAGTAGGCGGACAGGCTACCAAATATAATAGTGCCTATATACACGTACATATTTACAAATTGTGTATAGACAATGGTAGTTATAGGGGCCTGCACAATGCCAGTTTTCAGTTCACCCATAGGCCTCCGAAGTGCCCTAGGTCAAGTAAGTCTAAGTATTCGCGTCCTTGATATAAGATGCACAAATTGAATAAATCATTTTGACAGACATCCTAAGACTACGACGGTCCTCAATCACACATAATATAGTTACAAAGAAAAAACATATTCCGTTAGAGTTTTTGTATATATATATGATATTGTATTTGTTCACATAATCGACGGCGTAGTTAATTGTAGCCTTAAGTCACAATTCCCTATCATTACAATACTCCGTGTACCGTTCTCGAAGTTCCACCCTGCAAGTTGATTAAATCAATGTATACTTAATTGCTTTGCTTCCAATTTTATAAATTCATAAACCATTGTATGCTTTCGAATATTTAAATTAGCGATTCGCCAAAGTCGCATCATCATTGTTATACTCGTTGTTTCGATCGGTGGGTAATAAAGGTTACAATGTTGTTTAATGTTTACATTCAAATATTGCAACAACGTAATTCCTCCCAAACAGAAACGTCCGGCCAAACATCTTTAAATGTTATGCCAACGAATATTTAAATTACCGATTCGACAAAGTCGCTTTACATTGCTATAGTCATCATAACATCCTCCAAATCAAAAGTAGGAGAATAACCATTAACACCTAGAAAACATTTTAATTACTCCACCGTTGCCGCAAACAAATATTTTCTCGGAAAATCATTGTCTAATAACTACGTACATGAGGGCAATAATACGAATATCCTCATTAAACAAAAGTTTCTAATGAATCCTGTTTTAAACAATAACAATTTCGTATTCGGTCTTTCTTTACCTCGTGTTCGGCGGACGTCGTACCGTCCCGTCCGATCTTCAGATCAGATCAAGTTAAAAGGGTCCATCTTTTTATCGATAAAGCGTAAGTTCACGATAATCCCGTTTTATGCCGCAAACAAGATTTGGTGGAAATCTATTCTCTAAAATATACCATGAGCATTGTTACGGATCGTCAAATTAAATTATCAATAATGGACATATTTGAGTTTTGAATTGTTCTACTATCGAAAACGAAAGATTTCTCAAAAACACATAACCATTTAATTGTATGCATCGACACCCGCGTGCTCCGTAATTTATAAAATTATAAAGGTAATATTCCAACACACGATACGGTCTTAGCACAGATTTCGGGGTGACTTAATCTCTTGAACGAACCCTTGTACATTCATGAACAATTAAATCGCTAAACGAATTTGATTACTTACATCTCTGCTCGTGTTTTTACACCTTCTTTGAATTCTGTTTTTGAAATTCAGTCATTTTACAGGATCTGTTTTAAAATTGGAGATACTACGACTACACAAAGAAAAACTCGTTTAATAATTCAGGGTAGAGCCAATACCATGTCAACGAGTCATCATTAAAGTATGTCTCGTACAAATATGTATACTAATGTGTTTTAAGTGGACCTTATTGATTAACAGTGCGTTGTATTTGCACGTTAGCCACGTGCCTCAAATATTTAATGAGAAAAGCCCTTGATGGCGCAATTGAATCGCTTCAAGAATACATGCATTCAATGTTCCATAAAGCCAAGCATTCATTAGTAGCCAAGCCAGTCAGTTGTCTTCCACAGTTTGATTGCATTTTGTACCAACAATTTATGAATTATTGAGTTGTGAGCTTCAATACCGAGAGGCCCAAATGAGTATCATATGTATGTATGTACAAGTTACGCCCTGCGGTTTCACCCACGTGCACTACGTTTTTCCCGCTAACTCAGTTATCCCACGGGAACCATACTTTTTCCAAGACAAAAAGTAGCCTATGTCATTCTCCAAGGTCCCATCTATCTATATACCAAATTTTATTTAAATTCAGTCAAGCCGTTCACGCGTGATGCCGTGACTAAGAGAAATAGCGATTCATTTTTATAGTATACATAATACAGATTTTTAGGTATTCTTCGATAAGATTTTTTTCAGCCGATACTATATTTTTACATTCACAACGTGATATTTCTATAGTTTAAAAGACACAAAACTTGTTAACTAACTTATGTACGTGTTTTTGATGACATTTCCTAAAGGTGCAACGTTTTTCATACCATAATGTTTTTTTTATATTACTGAGCTTTCTATGAAGTTTTTGTTGTACTGGACATGAATTTGACTGACTGAGCAAGTTTTAGAGTACCCGTGAAAGTGTGTGCGAAGTAATATTTAGGATTCAGCTGATGAAAATAAAAATAAGAAGACCATATGTTTTTGACATTATTGGATAGCGTTCCGGCCATAGAAACGGTCAGAGTGGCTCTGCTGGCGGTCTTGATGCACTTACGCCTCAACACCTTAAAGACCTGATCGGTGGTGGTAATGGTGAGGCTGGTGAAAGACTCATTTCGGCTTTAACAGATTTAGTAAATCTTATGTTTGTAGGTGGTGTTAACGACAATATTAATTATATTTTTTACGAGGACAATCTGTGTGCACTCACAAAAAAAGACGGCGTCATTCGCCCTATTGCTGTTGGCACCACGTACCGCCGCCTCACGGCTAAAATTTCCTGCAGACTTAAGTAGTGACGTACTCTCGCAGCAATTCCAACCCGTCCAGTTGGGTTTTCGCTCACAAGGAGGTTGTAAAGCGGCAGTACACGCGCTACGAACTTTTTTATTAAACAACGGAGGAGATGTAGTTCTGAAAGTGGACGTTAAAAACGCTTTCAATTCCAATATAGAGGTACCCTGTTGTCGGAGGTGAAGGATAAATTCCCTGACTTATACCCTTTTCTTTGGCAATGCTATGGCAAAAATTCAAAATTAATTTATCGCAATGACCTCCTTTCGTCAGAAGTAGGTTGTCAACAGGGAGATCCTCTAGGGCTCGCTATTTTCAGTCTCGCGATTCACCCTATTATACGTCTAGAGTCAAAATTTAACGTATGATATTTGGATGACGGAACATTAAGAGGTGACGCTGACACAGTTTTAAAAGATTTAAAAGTACTCATCTCTGAATTTCAAACAATTGGATTGGAACTAAGTTTTTCTAAATGTGAACTATATGTTTCGGAATCTTGCCAATCAAAAAACTTTTTGACTCAGTCACTTCAAATATTAAAATTATAAACAATAGGTCACTTCGCCTCCTAGGTTCACCTATCCTCAATGAATCCATGAATGATTTTATTGAGGAAAAAATAAACATTTTCGTTTGGTTCCGGAAAAACTTTTAAAAATTATTTCACCATGGCTTTTATCATTATAAAATATTGCTTGTTTGTGCCAAAATTTACATGTACCTTGAGATGTTGTCAACTTTGGAACCACCCACATATGTTTCAACAGTTAGACAACATCGTAAAGGATGCGATATTTTAAATATATCTCTAGATGATCGTACTTGGTGCCAGGCAAAGAGATACTCGAAATTTTCGAACTTCCAAAACGGATTGGTAACGAGTTACCAATCCGTTTTGGAAGTTCTAAAATTTCGAGTATCTCTTTGCCAGCTTCCATATCCTCAGTTTTTAGTACTAAAAATGTAGGCTTCAAGTTTTGATGATTTTAATATTTCTTTTTTAGCCGAAGCTATGAATGCTTGTAAATAGACTGCCCAAAGAACCATCTTCGCAGTGGCAATGGGACGGGCCAATCTGTGAGCTTGAACGGAATCAATTATTAGTAACGTCCGGCAACCTCACAGAGCGTACACGTCTTCTTGCTGCTTCCCGCTGGGAATCAGATCTTTGGTTGCAGGTACTTCCATCTCTAAATTTAGGGACACTTTTAGACAACAACACATCCCAGATAGCCATATCGCTACATATTGGTGCTCATTGCGTCATTCCACACCGTTGCATATGCTCAGAGAAAGTAGATGGTCTCGGTCATCATGGCCTCTCCTGTAGTAGGAGTGCTGGTCGTATAGCTCGCCACAGTGCATTAAATGATTTTATCCGCCGGGCTTTCGGTAGCTCAAACATCGCAGCTGTATTAGAACCCAACAGTTTAATGCGCGATGATGGCAAAAGACCCGACGGTATGACTCTCATACCTTGGACGTTGGGACGGCCTTTAGTTTGGGATGTTACTTGTGTAGACACATTGGCGCTGTCACATCTTCCAGAGACATCACAAAGAGTGAGTGGCGCAGCTACTACGGCGGAACAGCTTTAAGGGCGCAAATATTCTAACCTTGACAGGGGTTACATGTTGGTGCCGTTTGGGGTGGAGACTCTAGGGCCTTGGGGACCGGGAGCCTTACAAATTTTTAAAGATTTATCGGGTAGGCAGGACTTGACACGTGACCAAAATGCTGGCCTATATTTTGCACAACGCATAAGTCTAGCTATTAATATTTGTAACAATTGTGCAACTGAACTTTTATTTTGCTGCCTCGAACAGGACGATGATTATCTATCTCCGTTGCAATCAAACGCTTATATTTACGCTATAAACGATAATAGTTATAAACATCCGTTTTCAGCACCGCAATGCGAGAGAATCCCTAAGAAATCCCCATTGATGACAATTTTGTGACTTTTAGTCTCATAATTCCCATTGGATCTGCAAATTGAAGCTAATGAGGGATTTTGACACTAAAAGTCTCAAATTCCCCATAAGGGGAAAACTATGAGTTCTACGAAAAATGAGATTGATTTCTTCATGACCACCAGTAAACAAAAAATTTTCAATGAGGTCTCTGTGATTAACATGGTAAAAGCAGTAGTGATCACCACATTATAAGAGGCACATGGAATATGAAATGTTAAACTTGAATGGTACCGTTGGATGAAATCCTTGTTCCGACCTCAAAATGTCCATATTCAGGACCCAAGAGTTTTCAACTTGAGATATCCAATCGCTTTGCTTGCCTTGAGAACTTTGCGTTGGTGGACAAGACCAACAACAAATTTGTAAAAATTTTGAAACTGTCCACGCAGAGGGGTCTATGTTCTTTCTTACCCAGACTCACAAATGGACCTCAAAAACCCTCCAGCCCTTGATCTCATGGCTGAACAATGTTTGTTGCAACTGCAATAAATGTATTAAAGATATGATAAAATGGAGAAAAGGCTCCAAGGTGTTTAAGAGACAGGTCTATTGGCCATAGCCAGATGACTAAGCTCATGAGAGCTGAGGCAGTATAGTGTTAACCAAAGCCGAGGTGTTTGAAGAGATCGGGAGGTTCTATGGACAGCTATACTCTGCGATTGCAAAATCTGAGGACAGCTTGGCCAAAGACCCAAGAGCCAAGCTAACGCAACAATATACCAAAGTGATCCCAGAAATCAGCCTGTATGAAATTAGGATGGCTCTGAAGCAGCTTAAGAACTACAAAGCTACAACTACAAGGTGATGATGGTATTACATCAGAGTGTCTAAAAGGGCATGGCTCTTCAATACTGAAAGTCCTTCAGAAGCTCTTTAATTCCGTTGTCTTCGAAGAGTCAATGGAGGAAGCATGGCATGGTGATGTTATTCTTTAAGCAAAGTGACAACACTTTGTCAAAAACAACAGATTCATTTTCTGATACAGGGAGACGTTATCTCTCCGAAAATTTCACTGCCACATTTGAAGACTCCTTTAAGCTCTTTGAATGGCAAGGATCTGGCATCAACATCAACGGTGCGTACATAACTCGCCTTCAGTTTGCCAACTATATTGTGGTTACATCAGAATTGATGGAAGACCGCAACAGAGTTTCCCAAAGGGTGGGCCCTAAAATGAACATGGACAAGAGGAAAATTATGTCGAATACCCATGTCGCGCCAGCTTCAGTATTAATTGGATAATGCAGGTTAGATGAAATGAAGACAGGTCTCAGATCCATCATATGACCCACAAATGCCTATGAAACTCAAGGGCACGGGCAAGACAATTATGGTACTGAGCATAAACATGGATGGATACGCAAGTAAAGGCTAGTCATGAAATGGATGGCCTGTGTGCAAATAATATGTTGATCAAAGATGCAAGCACTGAAATCACTAAGGATAGACTAGAGGCAACATATTTAATATTTATTTTTTAATTTTCACTTATCTTGTTTAAAAACTATCAAAAATATGACACGATAACCAAATATCCAGCTCTTCAACTGATCATAAATTACTACATATTAATGTGCACATTATTATATATATTTTATTTTATGATAGAGAACCAATTAGAGACCAGCGTAGCATGATGTGATTTATAAATGCATATTATAAATTTCAGTGAATTAAAGTTATATATTATTAAAAATATGTACAGTATATCACATAAGATTAAAATAAATACACATGCACACGCGCGATATTTGCAGTTGCCATTTGCGTACATACAAAATTCGCGAAATTTTTAAATGACTTAAAATAAATGAATTTATTTATTGAAGCATAAATGTTGATTACAAACATAGGTAAGTACTTAATTTTTAAACTTTTTTTTGTAAGTGAAAGTAGGTACATTTCTGTACTGGGCTAATAACGCGGAAAAGCGACGCGCGACGCTTAGTGGTTCGAATTTCGAAAGGTACGAATATTTTTGCAGGAACTATATCAAATTAGTAGGTTGTACACATCTCATTACAAAATGATTAATGAACGCAAGCATTTATCTTCATTATGAGGAGCATAACAGATCAAACTTACCTCGTATTTGATGCCAGCAAGACGGAGCCATGTTTCTACTTTCAGACAATACGGCGAAGTCGATGGCAACAAAGGCGTCCGCGAGAACTGGTACATATAAACGACATCTTTCTCATAATTGGTTTTATGGACGATCGGCTTCGGCACTGGCGTTTCTAGTTTTTTCTCCTCGCCCTTCTCTTCGGTTTTTTCGCCGGTAGCCGGCACCTCTTCTTTAGTCTGACCATTGTCGGCTGGCGGGTCCTCTTTCATTTCTTTTTCCTTCTCCGCGTTTTCAGGCACGTTATTCTTTTCGTCAGTTGTCATTTTAGCAAAGTCTTATAGATGTGATACTCACACACAAAAGCACTCAAAATCTATTAGTCAGTCAAGATTTTTTTCACTGCAACGCCGCTTGGGTTTACCTAGCGCGCGATAACGAAGCGCAACTTAACCGTCACCACAGGGCGCAATCCGCAGAATAAAATACCGAGCAACCAAGTCAGTCAAGTCAACCAAACAACTAAAAGTGTTGCCATGTTAATGAAACAAAAAGTTGCTAACCAACTTCTAAGAGTTGCCGGAAAGCTCAAGAAGTTACACGTAGATTTGTAGATGTCAAGGTTGTTATTCATTAAAACGCATATTTTTAGGTATTCACTACCACGAACGTAGGTTTAAATTGGTTTTTAATGTAATAAATCAGTAATTTAGGAATTTGCATTTAAGGAAAAGGCAATTAATTATATGGAATCCAATTATACTATAGTTCTTCTGAATTATAACAAGACATCGGTCATCAATCTGTTCTACTGACTGAGCTCGACACGATGAAGATTTAGTTAAGAAATTACAACCATACCTGGACTGGATACCATGGGTCTGCGAACCCAGAATCATAGCACAGTACACACGACACCCTGTCGAATTAACATATTACGTGCGTTCACGTCACTCCGTAATAATTTATCGCGCGTCGTAACATGCACTTGACTTTCGCCGCGGTAATTGTGTCATTGAATGCCAAAAGGGCCACTCGCGTGGCCTCTAGAAGTAAAAACCAGTTCGCAGAACCACGCGTGCCATTATGACTTATTTATTCTAAACAGCATCATATAACCATTTCTGTAAAAAAATATTTACTGATCTTGAATAATTACATACTTACAATTAAATATGTGATACGAATCGACTTCCACAAGCATTTTCACAATTTTCTTACAATTGAAGAGAAACACTAAACGGATTTCAATAAAATTTGTATGGGTAGTCCAATACAAAAATTTGTTGCATTCACGGAATAAAGAGCTATAGAAATTGGTATAAAACGGTGTAATGCCTACATAAATATAAAAATCCGAATAATATATTCGGTTTATTATACCTCCTGCTTTTATATGTCGATTAAAAATATGTATTATTAAAAGTTATTTTTCCTCTTTAAGTGCGCTATACCTAAAATAAAGAAATCCTAAAATATGGTAACTACATGGCATGATCCACCTGTTTCTTTGGTTGCCATGCCAATTTTTTCAGGAACTTGTTGAAGAGTCTACTTGCAATTAATATAAAACACTCATTCTTGGAGTTACAATGTAAACATGTAATTTTAAATAATAATAAAATACCGCCGTTGACGCTGCGTATTTTAACAAAGTGTGAAAAAAATTGATACTTTACTGTATTTTTTGGCATTTGCTTTCGGTAAGGAACTCTCGACACGCACGATATGAGTATTTAAAAAAGTTATATAACTTTTTTTAACGTTTAATGTTATGCTTTATGCATTATGCAAGTATATAATTATAATAATTGCAAACATTAAGCCATACGTTATTTTATTATAAGTCCAAGGGGTGTCCTTATTTATTTATTTATTAATGTACTACCTTTACTAAGGATGAAATCTATTCTTTTTATCAACTAGTTAAGTGGGTGACTAGACAGGAGCACAGTACTTGTTGCGGTCTAACTATTGAAGTTTGTGTCTTGTGTGAAAATTTGCGTCTCTGTCGCGTCTAAAAACTCGATACAGATCATCAAACAACTCAGAGGCACACATCGAATCATCCGTTTCGCACAAATATACTCGTATTATACAGAGTTGGAAATGTCTACACATTTGGATTTCATGACTAATATTTTGTGAATAGACTTTTAAATCCATAAATTCCTGTAAAGTAAACTAAAAATACATTACGATATGAAAAAGAAACGTAAACCTTTTTTTGCCTAAAAATTGGATGTTCTTGATATGTATGTATCTCGAGCTTTCATCTTTTTATATGTAGATATGCCTATCTCGAACCCAGACAAACTTATATTTCATCTCCTTTGCCTTCAGTCGAGTAGCAGCATGAAGAGCTTTGTTTGAAGGCGGTAAATGTTCCGCAACAAAAATGGGAGATCTATCGCCTGGAACGCCCACAAGGCCAGTGTTGATTTTGTTGGTGTGGTTAGACTTATTGTAGTGGGCTTCTTATAGTAGCGGAGACAAAATTCATCACGACGCCTGAAGTTAACTAACTTAGTGACTATTGTTCATATTTTCTGATTTTCCTTCTTGAATTTTGCTGCTCTGGTGACCTTTACAAGATCGTTATCGTCGAGTTTAAGTGAAACAGTATCAGCAATCTGTTTCATGATGTTACATAAATTCTCATTTTTAAAGTTGTTCAGGCCATGTACTTCTATGCTACAGTCTTGCAACTGTTGTTTAAGTATATGAATCTTTTCGTTCAAGTTGTTTATACCCTCGATTACACCAGCTTCTGGCCATGGAGTTGATTGTCTTGCAATAGCTTATCTGTATTCGCACCTGACAGAACTCATCGTACTTATCACCTAGCGACGCGACAGAGTTCTGCAATTCTTTGAGACGATCTTCTAAGGGTGAAAGAACGATAGCCATTTGCTTACGAATTATCTTAGGTAGTTCATTCGTAAGTGCGCTAATGATGTCATTTTTGAGAGTAGTCATATTTTGTAAGTGTAATGGTTCGTAAGATTCCTTGACTTCAGACATTTTTTTCCCCCTCAACTGACATTCTGCAGTTGATGTCAGTTTGACAGGTGTGCTCGAGTTGTCCCCTCCTCGTTTCAACTTCGCAGAACAGTCTGGGCAAGTCCATACCTTCGCAATTCGCGAGGATGGAAGTGCCTTATTGCTGAAGTAATTGACACAACTTTGGTGAAAGCAGTTTTTGAATTTCAGGCATTTAATCCAGGTAGCTCCACGTTTTATTTCATCATTACAGCCAGCGCAGGTGAGTGCCATTGTTATATAACAATTCAAAACAATATATACTGCATAAACTGCATGTACTGTTAAGTACTGTTTCATATCCAACTGTTCTAGGCGGCTAAAGGAAAATGCGCCTTGTGATAAACTTCTCAAACTAAGGGTGCGTTTCTTTTTTGATTAATATATGCCCAGTTAAATTATTTTTATTATGGTAACATTGCCTACTTTTATTTTGATTAGTATGTCTTGCCTATGTTTAGAATAATGATTTACGTAGAATTTCTCATCCTTATTTCGGTTTATTATGAATAGCAAGAATTCGGCACGTTGAGCTATACTGAAAACATATACAAATACCAAGCTTTAAGCTATTTTTATTACACTGCAATAAAAAAGGAGCTAGATCTAGCAAAAAGAGGTAACTTGGCAACACTTGCCGACGTACCAACCATTAGAAAATATGCAGCCAAGTTTAAATTTCCTGAACATAAATGTTACATTAAATTTAGTAGGTACATTAAACGTTATAAATACACCTAACCTACCATTACACTAAATCCGCCATGCACCAACCAATTTATCTGAACATCTCACCAGAACTCGGATTAAATTTTTAAATTTGTGACACAGCCTGAGATTTAGGTGAAGTACTCGGATAAATACTCGTAGCATAGATCAGATAGAATACATACACTCGTAGTAGGTTGGCACAAGTGATATTGTAAGAAAGCAAAAGTAAAGTCTAACGCGCTCCCGATATCTAGATATTATTCCTGATGGAAGGCTGCTAATGACGTGAAACACTGCGAAAAGCATGCTCACAGTGATTAGAAACGCATTTCAGCCAGAGGTTTTATTACTACATTCTTGATCGAAGATTACTACGTATAGAGGAGCTAAAATAAGCTAATCCCATGCCCCATTTTGCAAGAGTGAACTAAAGTCCGCTCTAGCGCTTATAAACAATACTTAGTCGTCCAACTAGACAGTACAAACAAAAAGCTATCTAGAACGCTTTTAATTGTTAAATGTAACACAAATCTGCTGCAGCGCTAAGACAATTATCAGTCGCCTAAGTAGACAGTACCAGCACGCAGCGCTAGAATGCTTTCTGTTCAACTGACATAGTTTAAAAAAACACTATGCTGTTGAAGAATATTTAAAAACATACCTAATTAAATTGAATTCAGTATTCAAAGATAAGACAGGGCAGTCCGCGGGTCAGTCAGTTAGTTATTATATATTTATACAAATATTTGATAGGAAGGTAGGTGACCTTCGTGAACTAGGCTAGTACCCACGTGACCTGTTCCCTGTTCCGGTAACTTCATCCAAAATAAGTGTTAATGTGCCAGAGTCCCTATAGTACCCAGATTTGGTTGTTACAAGTCAGGCCATGCGAGGAGTTCTGTTCTCACCTTCGGAATGGACCACCCAAATATCAGCTTGAGATTCAGAGTGCATCGGAGCTGTCACAATTCTGTGAAACCTGTGCGAACTAGCTGAATATCTAGAGCCACTCATTTACAGCAGATACGTTACAATCCTAGAACTGTACCCCCTATATCCTTAGGGTAAGAGTCGGCCAAAGGGATCACGTATAAGGTATATGCGTATGAAATGAACATACTGCACTCTCAGATCCGCCTGCCAAGCGTGGCGTGTACTGGACACCCTCCTAAAACAAAGCCATGAGAAGGGTTATGTCCAGCAGTGGGTGCACACCCACTGCTAAATGTGGTAAAAAGCAACAGGAAAATATCAATATAAATTCTTATAATTTCAATTTCCTACTTGTTCAATATTTGCGCTATTTGTTTTTCTTCTCAAAAAGCCGTAACAATAGAAAATCTATAGAAGTTCCACGTTGGAACTGACACGCGTTACCACGAATAATATGTTACTAAAGTACAGTAAAACTAACTAAATTTTATTAACATATCGAAACAAATATTCAAATTTAGTACATACAGAGATAACTGTTTATTTACTTTGTTGTACTAAACACTTCTATACCTATGATATACTATACATTGTACTCCATGCGAACAGAACTGTTGTAGAATGTTTTACACTGCAGGAATAAAACACATGTTAATGAATAAAAATATTTACTTCTGATTATTGCATATTAATTACATGAGATGAGGTCTTATTATAATTATTAACATTTATCTTTAAAGTTTACCATTTTATTTATTTATTTATCAACATTAACACAAGGTCTTCAGGTCCCAAACTAGGCAGAGCCTGTGCTATGGTAACCTGATGACTGATATATATATACTTATATATTATACATATACACACCCAGACACAGGTCAAACAGACATGTTCATGCACACAAATGTCTGACCTGTCCGGGAATCGAACCCGGGACCAGCGGCTCAGAAGGCAGAGTGCTACCAACTGCGCCAACCGGCCAGTCATTGCCACAATTATCTCAGTAGGTCTTAAATTAATGACACAAGGGTGATCTGGCATACATTATTATCATCATCTCAACTATATGTAGATCGCCCACAGCTGGACATAGATGTCGCAAAGACCCGTTTGAAAGCGGCCAGTAACTGCAGCTACGCTTGCCAGCCAGTGGTTTCTACTCGAGAACCTTTCAACCCTGACCGCCGTCATTTCTAAATCTGATATAACAACTAGTATTAGGTTTTCACATTTCTTATAATTTGCTTATTTAAACTTATATCGGACTTAACAAATGTAAATTCACAAATCTAGGTGATAGCTAGTACGGTATACATGGAAAAATCTTTGATAGCCGTATTGGCTGTGGTTCGGAATTTGAAATTTAATGAAGCAAAAGAGGTATGCCATCATGATATAATATTAAAAAAAATGGCAGGCTTGTAGCAAGTATAAGTGTACAATCACAACTCGACCATTCCTAATTGTGCTCACGACAAATTAAAGTCAGACGGTTATCATGAATTCGATTAAGGAAATTATTAAAAAAATAATCAAATTTATTAATTAAAGCTGTTAATAATAAAAGCTTGTTAAAATAACACTTTCAAGGATAGCGTCAATAGTCAATACAATTACGGTTACACAATACTTGACACTTTGATCATTTACAATAACATGTATGTCTAAAAAAATATGAATATAAGCTTACTAATATATAAAAAACAGTTTAGTATGAAGAAGTTAAGAAGTTAGTATGTTGCACCTTAATGATGATGCATATTAATGAAGTGAATACGGGCATTAAATCGCCGTTAGAATACCAAACTTGACTTGTATATTTGAATATTTTAGATTAAGGTACTTAGTTTAATTTTAAGTGATTGTGTTAGAATCACAGTATATAACCTACTTATTAATTTAACTCTTGTTCAAATTTAGCTGACTAAGCTCGTATCGAACAGAGATTTGGTTACATTAATTAAACTAGTGATACATAAAACAGTTCAAACACTATTCGTATACTCATATAATATAATCAAACTAAATTTTCATATTTAGAAACATTGTACTAATTTTATAATAAAAACTTTTAAAATTCATTATATATATAAAATAAAAAAGCATGCAAACTAATGTCCACTGAACCTCCATTTAACAATTCGTATTACAATAATGCCATTGTGGATTTTAAATCCACACTAATATTATAATGAGGAAAGATTTGTTTCTTTGTTTGTTTGCATTGAATAGGCTCCGAAACTACTGACCCTTTCTGAAAAATTCTTTCACTGTTAGGAAGGTACACTATACCCGGGTGACATAGGCTATATTATATTTTCAAAAACATTTGGGATCCTTATAATTTTTAATTTTGCCCGTGCGAAGCCGGGGCGGATCGCTAGTATAATATTTATACGATATAAATAACTTATTATAATTTCTGACTGAGATATGTTATCAGACTGTATTGAACAAAATATTGATAGAACGAACTGTAGCGTGTCTGAAGAGTGAACGCATTTAGCGTTTACTCTTCAGACACGCTATAGTAGAATGCGGTTGACAACCGATTAACATTGTTCACTCATTATTACAGGTATATTGTTAGTTCATTAGCATAGCACACATGGAAACCTGCCTGTAGAAAAACCATCACCGGAGGACGAATGTTCCCTGACACGGGAGCGCTAAGTCGAATACGTCCAGTGTTCCCCCATAACAATTGCAGATATCGTTGCTCAACCTGCTTAATCGGTTTAGATGGAATACGCAAGCCAAATACGAGCGCTTTCATAATATGATTCGATTTAACTAATAAATAATGTAGTATTCGTCGCACCATCGACACAATGGCGTCCGTATATGGGCCGGCTACGTTTTAAATCGTAAGGCTATGGGTTCGAGAACGTTTCGTGTCAAGTTTGGTCATCGAAGGTAACGCATCGGGCGCGTGTAAATTTAAATAATTAAAACAAACGCTACGTTATGTTTATACCATACGCCTTCCGTGAACCCAACCAATTAATATAATTAATTATAAAATATCATTCTTTACTTGAGCGTTTAGACATAAACATTTTCGTTGTCACCAATGTAGTATTTGTTAGCGGGTAGTATCTAAACGTTTGACAATTTGTACGGACCTTACTATATTTTATTCAATAAAATTCACCCATAAGTCGATTACTTAATGGTAATTCTAGGTATTCACGCGATCCCGGCAAAAGTTTGACCAAAGAAAACGTCTTCATATATGTGAAAATCTTCATGGTTTCATTACATACCTGTGGTCATGTCATGACACTTTTAAATTATTACGATGCTGCATTATTATATAATCGGTATAAATTATTTAATCAATAAGAATATATTATTCTTAATATACTGTCATATAATTATAGGAATATACATTTATTTAACACAACAGGAAAAAAAATTCAACAAGAAGCTACTTTATTAGTTCAACTATCTGACAATAGATGGTGCTAGTCGTCGTCTGCACAATTCCTGAATCGCGCAAGCAGTTCATTCGTAGGACAAATAACACATATTAGAAACGTGAAAAGGTCATAAGTGCATGAATTTAATTTAAAAGTGGAAAAGTCATAACAGCATAAGTTTAGAGTTCAAATTAAAGTTTAATGTGAACTATACAAGTTGTGTGTTAAAAATAGTGATTTCATTTGTACGGTTCCTCAGTAGTGCGACCAATCATGATACGCCAACAGTGTACATATCATATACATCAATATATCATTAATTCTAAAATTATGATGGAAATCATAAGTATAAGTATCATTCTGATATAGTACACCTCATCTATTACAGGCATATACAGCTTACACAAAAATATTTATCATTTTTTATACTACATATAGTAGTGTAAAATTGAAACGGTCAGAACCGCCAAAAGTATTCCAAATTATTTCTCGAGATGTATTTGAATTTATTGATCCGTTCGGAGGTATTTTGTTCAACATACATTAGAGTGAAGCACTAACATATCAATATATTACTACTTCTGTCACCATGACAGTAATATATAATTACAAATAACAATATATACACGCGCTTACTTTTAAACTCAGTCAAATTCGTCGATCATAAAAATAGAAACACAAGTACACAGAAACTTTAACCGATGTCGAGGTGGGACTCGACGCGCCATATTAATCGTTTTGTTAAAATATGTTGATCGATTCTGCGTACAGATAAGTGAAGCGCATATAAATAAATCTAACACTGGTAGTGATCCGCTTATTAAACTAAACTAAAATTCTGCAAAATTAGATAACTAAGATAAGTTCTTATATGGTTACGCTAAAATCTAAATTAAAATGACTTATATCAATAACATCACTAAAATTAAATGTGTTTATTAAATATGCGGGTGGTTTTAGGTAAATAAAGTCACTACTTGGTGCGTACTAAAACTAACCGCAACTGGCCAGCAATTGAATAAAACTCGTCTAATGTTAGTGAGAGCGTTGTATGGGGTTACACAAATTTCAATTTAAGCGTTAATGGAATAGAATCTATTCCAGCTTAAAGAATTTTAGCTAGTCCGTGTGATTAACAGAATTAGGGCCAATGTCGTACTTAACATAATGCAATAAATACATTAACACATATATGCTTCATTGTGAAGCCCCTGCATAGTCTATTTCACAAAAGATGTCCCTCGGGGGTGGCGCTAGTTTCTTTGCTAACAGATTAAAGCGCTATCGTCACACTCTATATTCCAGTTAGTTCCACTGATTGCCGCGGTACTCCTTTTGTGAAACGAACTCTACACTATACGCGATAAAATATATGGTACAAACGCAATGATATTATAAGTTTATATGAGGTAAATGTCGCACAAGCGCGCGGAAACTGAGGCGACAAAATTAAGTCAATTGTAGTAATTTTCATTGCGACGCGTATTTCAAGCGCAAGTCTTAACATATAGCTATCCTTTTCTATATTATTTGTACCGTATTATCTGTCGCAGTTAGCATGTTTATGTCGTAAAGGAACAAAATCTGAGCACAGCGCAGTATGAATATACGTTATCTTTAGTAAAACATCATTGGTACAAACGTATCAGAAAAGTGCTAATGAAAGTGAAAATTTAATAACAACTGTTCAGCACTTATTCAAAACTCGGCGAAGAACGAAAAACCTTTATAAATGTAAATACTACAGCTACTTAGCATTCTTATTCCGAGCTAGAGCAGGAACTCGACGGGGTATAGCTGTAGTAGTCGTTCTGCTAGGCGGTGTTGATCTGCTCCACGTTCAGGTGCGTGATGAACCGAAGACGCATCTGCAACGCTGGCCGCAACTTCCTGATCACGCATTCGACTTCGTTCTTCATAGTGTCTCCGACGAACATGTACTTTATGTGGTAACTGGTGCTCGTTGAGGAAACTAAATAGGTTAACGTCAAACAGAAGTCAACGAATTCATTTGTGAAACGTTCTCAAGCAATACGAACGGAAGGTAAAGTTGGCTATGTTTTTTTTTTACAATGGAATTGAATGGCGTGTAAAAGTAATGCATCAAAACATGAGGTATTGTAGAATCTGCTCTGATAACGAAACAATAAATATATCTATAAATATTAGTGATTGTTACAAACTTTAGTAAGGTTGTTGTTAAGCAGAATACAATAACAAGATATTAACTTCGGCAGACATGCGTGTCGGAACGAGCATTAATATGGGACAACATTCACACAAGGTCTTCAGGTCCCAAACTAGGCAGAGCCTGTACTATGGTAACCTGATGACTGATATATATACTTATATACATATACACACCCAGTGATAGGTCAAACAGACATGTTCATACACACAAATGTTTGACCTGTCCGGGAATCGAACCCGGGACCAGCGGCTCAGAAGGCAGAGTGCTACCAACTGCGCCAACCGACCATTGACTAGAACAATTTTTTTATCACACGCCTTAAGCTTCATTATCATCAATATCTCGTCCACCGCTGGACACATTGATTTACACAAGAACCGGTTAGAAGCGGGCCGCATCCAACCCTTACCTGCGATCTTAGTCAGGTCGTCTGTCCACCATGTCAGTGGGCATCCTATACTGCGCTTGCCAGTCCGTGGTCTCCTTCGAGAACTTTTCGACCACAACGGCCATCAGTTCTTCGAGCTATGTACCCTGCCCACTGCCACTTCAACTTGCTGATCCGCTGGGCTATATCGGTGAATTTCGTTCTTCTACAGATCTCCTCATTCTGATTCGATCGCTTACAGAAACCCCGAGCATAGCATAAAGGGGTGAAAATCACGTTCATATATTCTGTTCTTCTTCTTCTTTGTCGTTACACTCTTGGCAGAGTGGTCATGGTCGTCATGACAGGGGTGGTGGCGAGCTTCACAATTCGTCGCCATTCCTCTCGCACTGTCGCTTGCCTCGTGCATTCGTGGAGTGGACCATTAAATGCAGTTTTGAATTGGTCCGTCCAGCGCATTGGTGATCTACCGCGCGCTCTCTTGCCCTCAATTTTGCCCTGAACCGCTAGTCGCTCCACAGACGTGTCCTCTCGTCTGTCGGTTCGGTCATATTCTGTTACTTACTTGATAACGTTATAGGCGAAGCTAACATGAGTGTGTTAAAAAAGAAACCTTCAATATGGAAAGGATACAGCAAGTCGCATATCGGATCGATGTACTGCAGATGCGGCTGGGACTTGTCTATATGGGCGAGTAGCTCATATAGCGAGATGGTTATGTCCATGACAGCTCGAGACAGGTCAGAGTTGAACCGCTGCAGGAATGGCCCAACCAGGTGACAGAGGAAGAGCAGCTGGGTCTCCGTGTGAATCTCTGCAGCCAACTTGTCTTTGACAAACCTGCACATTGAACAACAAATTATGTAATACAGCGTTGCTTGTGTCACATATTATGTACTATGGTATCATATAGTAAGACAATATACATTTCTTTTATTAAAACACGAGCAGTATATATTAACAGTTTAGTGATCTAAATCATCTAGTCTAGACCTATAAAAGCGAACAAAAGTTTCAGAGAAGCGTCTGGGTAATGCAAGTCATTTCATATTGTCATGATATATAATTAATTAATTAAGCTTCCACTACTGAGACAAGGCACTCGTTTAAAATAGACCAGCATTGGCCATATGCCACAATAGACGAGACAGACAGATTACTGATTGACAAAATTACCCGGAGTTTAAAACAGCCTAAGATTCGATGCTTCTTAATAGTTTCATATGAGGCCAACAACCTGTGAGCATGATAATAAAATCACCGGAAAAAATATCTTAAAAATGAATACCACTTACACAGGAACTTGCATGATCTGTCCTGCGCCTGCATGGTACCAAACCGCATGCGCCAAAGCCAACGTCAAGCTGTACTTATTCTCCAACATCACTTCATTTGTCAAATTAAAATTGAAAAGTTGGAACGGCGTGTAGGGGTACGACCATTCCGTCATTTCGGGGCACGAAATCATCTCCAATATCCTATCGTGTAGCACCGTCCAGTATGGATCGGGCAATGCTGCCATTATCAACCCTATAGCGTTGATCCAGAGTTGTATCTTCAGTGGGGGTATGACGACGAAGCCTTTCGCGATTACGTCTAGCAAGCTGTTGCCAACTGCGGTCGGCGACATCGGTAGCGCCATTAACTCAACGCAGGTCACGTAGAGAGAGTGCGCTGACGGGTTTGGGTACTCGTTGAAACGCCAGTCGGTGTTAGGGAAGGTGACGTTGCCCGCCATAGCTAGGAAATGGTGCTAAGGAAAACATAGCGTTATACTTCATTTGATATAAACCTAGAAGCCCCGTTACAATTTCTGTTTTTTGCATTCATATAAGGGGGTGTCCATTAATTACGTGAGGTAGTTTTAGCAATTTTTCAACCCCCCCTCACCCCTTGGTGAGATGTCGTGAGATTTTGCTGGATCCCCACCCACGTGAGACTTTTGAAAATACATATTTTTAATGTAAATAAATGAATATGTGCTTGATTTACTTGGATTTAATCAGGATTTGTTATTTGAGATTACTAATATCGTGGTATAGAACCACACAAAAAATATTTTTACCTAATTTATCCCAGTTTTCTCGCTACATTACAATGTTCCTTGCGGAAAAAAAAAACCCCCTCCCCCATGTGAGTTTTTCGTGAGATTCGGCTTGACCCCCTCTCCCGCGTAAACACCTCACTTAATTATTTTATTATTTTTGTACAATTGATAAAAAAAATGTGGCTATTTACAGTGTCTACATCATATACAATTGCAGCAAAGACAGCATTTATGAATATATTTATCGTATAGTGATTTGGACAAAATATTGTACTCTGATAATGTAACATTGTGTCTATATAGGCCAAAGCACCATTACCAAAAATAATCACACTTACTCACAGTGCAATCTCATTAACACTTAACATAGCTCGCATGGTGATTTTTGCTTTGTCAAAGGATACTGTCCACCATTCTGTTAACCAAGCTGACGTAATAGTTGATATCGGGAGTCCAGGCCGGTGCATCAAATTCAGTCTTATTCAGATACGTCTGGAAAGGTTCCGTGGTGGCCCACCCGGGGGGCCGCACGTCCTTCAGGGACCCCAGAACAGCGTTCACGAGCTTCCGCTTAAGTAGAGACTTGTCTCGCAGTTTGGATTCATAGTAGTGCAGCGTATTGTAAAGGAACGTAATGGGTCGATCTAGAAATAATAAATGAATACTAATGATACCACTGACGAGTTTGTATATACATAAAAACGAAAGCGTAGAATATATAATCCTGAAAGGATCATTTTTGGCAATAGTCAATATTACCATCTGGCGTCCTTCATGAAAACTGTTCACATTTTATAAAATACAAGTTGCGCCTCGCCGTTTCACACGCGTAGATTACTATTTTCCCGGTACCATACATAGTCCCGGAATTTTCCGATTTGCTGCGAGATTTTTTTCACTTTTCTACGATTAAGAACCTTACGAAAGGAAATAGGGATTCATTTTTTATATATAAATAATATGAGATCTGATTTGCGGCGGCTTCTGCGGGTGGTTTTTCTATTGAATGTCTAGGTCTGTTAAAATTGGTGACTGTATTTTATGACAGGCGTTGAGGCACAACACATGCCGACCCCAGAAATACCATTCAGTTAAAGTTATATAATTGCCCAATAGACAAATACACCAATTTACTTTGAGGCTTATTCGCTCAACACTAAAGAATAAGATCGGAGAGATTTTTTTTTATTCCGTTCTGACGAAAGCGTTAACAAGATTGCAAGCAAACTGACATAACAATAGAATGAATGCTATACAAACGCTTTAGAAGGAAATAATATTGTTTAAATATACATAGTAAAACGAAAAAAGGATTCCCAAATATTCTCTATATAAAAAGTTAGCGGAACCCAGTTCAAACTTGCTAACTACAGAGAACTATAAATATGTATTAAAAAATATTGACATTCTTGGTGACCTGTTGGTACTCCAAAAACCTAAGCACGACTCTGGAATTAAGCGCAACCAATAAGGCATTTGCTCAGGTAGTAAATATTGGCCTTAATTATGTTACACATTCAAATTAGGTAAATTATCTACAACTTTTTAATAAGAAATAGATATTATTCTGTTTGCGGTAAAATTCTAATTCGTAGAATTTCTTACATCGTTATCTCTAATATTAGACGAGCTTAATTCAAATGCGGGTAATTTTAGACGGCACCAAATAACGTGACGACTTATTTTACCTAAAACTACCAGCATTCATGAGTGTCGTTCTAAATTGGCCTTTATCGTAACCGTATAAAATCTAAGATAGATTTAACAGCACTTCAGTTGTTTTGACTGAACAACAAAATCACTGCCAATAACTCACTGTGGAGCTTGTGAGGTAGCCGAGATGTTACAAGCACGAGCGCAGGTCAGCAAGAATGCTTACTGAATGAAAGTTTGTAAGTATGGTTGGATGTTTGTTACTCTTTCACGCAAAAACAACTGAAAGGATTTGGATGAAATTTGGTATGGAGATAGCTTATACCCTGGATTGACACATAGGCTTATTTTCATCATCACCATCATCACCGCTTTTCATCACCACGTAGGTAAAACGCATGTTGATGAAATTTGGTATGTAGATACTTCAGGTCCCGGAATAACACATAGTTTACTTTTGTCATCATCCATCATCACCACGCGGGTTAAACCGCAGGGCGCAGCTAGTATATAATATACCCACAAACAGTGTTCAGAATGGACATGAACGCAACCACACTGGTGATACGGGTATATTATATCAACTCACCATGGAACTTGTACAGGTATCCGAGATGCTCCAAAAGTTGTTCCAAGTTCTTGCTGACCTGTGGGATCTCCAAGTATCTATGCACGACAATGTCCAGAACGGGAATGAACCGCAAACACACGTTGCTTAGGTAAACAGGGATTGGGCCTCCGTAAGCACTACTCGCTTCTTCTGGTGCAAACTTTTCCGGATATTTACGATGGAACGCCATATGTTTGTCGTAGCTAAAACAAAAACAAGAATCAAATATTTTGCTCATGAAGAGACTTGACGAAGTGATTATGATTATTCCTATTTTGAACCGCCTGATTCAGGACTTTTCAATAACTAACGGAATCGATTCGGTTTTAGATAAATCGCTTATTAAAAACTTTCTACAGAACTATTTAAAACATTCTTTAGACAATTTCGTCAACGATATAAATATATTACATTCATAATTTCATAATTCACTCACGTTTATAATTACTTTACACTGTTTCTACGGGTATATGTTGTTCAAAGCGAGACGGGGCGTTGCGACGAACGCACCGCACTCAAGATC
The DNA here is from genome assembly GCA_934044485.1 of Apeira syringaria. NCBI lineage: Eukaryota > Metazoa > Arthropoda > Insecta > Lepidoptera > Geometridae > Apeira > Apeira syringaria. The sequence continues at coordinate 5,254,172 of OW203655.1, read as the reverse complement.
CTAATGAAGGCTTCCGGAAGAAGCCGAAACAACTGTCGATCGTGATATCGACTACGCCTTAGTGCCATGTTATATCCGTCAAAACAGTAAAGATAGAAATATAGATGAGAATATTCCATTCCATTTACGGAATATATAGGAAATAAAACGATCAAAATATATGAAAAATATCGCATGGAACTTCTTGAATGAACTTTCGAATGGATTCGGTTACTTATCGATGGTTCTGAACAGAGAGCTGACCCACAGACAAACGTCCGGGCCGTCCCGGCTTCGCACGGGTACAAAATTTTAAAATTAAAAATTATAAGTAGCCCTATTTTAAAAAAAAAATTTATAGCTTTTATTAAAAATTAAAAAATCGATTCCCATTATAATATTAGTATAAATGACATATCTTTATCTATATATCGTAGAACTCCCAGATTTACATGCAATGCGAAACGAGCGTATATATATATATAATTTAAAAAGACTGTGCTATGGCATATAGTATGTCTAGATGTTATTCGCCTCACAGTATTTCGCCAACACTCTATTGGAAGATAGTCTACTGCTATATATACTATAATTTAAATGTACCAATGTATCAACCAGACAATGACAAATATCATACTCGCTTATAAACGCATATCATAAATACAAAAATATATATTAGACTGTTACAAAACACAAGAGGCTGCGTGGTCTAAAAACGCTTAGTGGTACAATAATATTTTCTTTACGTCATATTTCAGTGAAAGCTAAGGAAAAATTGCGGTTGTATGTAATGTTTGTATGTATATGCATTTTATTATAATATGTTTTTGTATATTCGACGTTAGCTCACAAACGATTCTTAGTGAGATTTGGTAAAACGGTAGCTTGTTTTAATAGTAGATTATATGTAATTGATAAAAACACTCCAATTATAATTAAGTGAAACTTGTGATCTCTGACAGGCACACACATTGAAAGGGTTTGCTTGCGCATTTCCAATCATTGTGTAGTCCAGCAGTGGCTAACTTGATGTTTCACAAACTTAGAGACAAAATATTAATGGATGCCATACCAATTGGTCTGTTTCCAATGCTCGGGCGAGTTTTCCTTTACGAAGTCTTGAGCTCGGTTTCTCAGTTCCGAGCCTTTGAGCAGCAACAGCTGTATTATGTAAAGGCACACTTGGCTCTCGTTGCCGTCCGGGTTAGGGCGTAGCACCTAAAAGGGGGAGCACAGGAATTATCTTAATCTCTCCATTTCAACTAACGAAAAATCTAAGAAATACTTTTTCTTTTAGCAAACTTAACGTGGGAGTGTATGGTCGCCTTCCTCTTTTATACCAATAAAAATGGCTTGTTAATATTATTGCTTATACATCATACTGTTTGAATGGTAGACCGTGAAAAGGATGGATTAAAGAAATTATAATGTTAAGATGTAGAATGAATATTTCATCGGTGATAGAAAAATTAAACAGAATTTGTTTGGCTTGGTATAGGCATTTTATGAGGATTGATTAAAATGTTACTAGGTGAGTGGTAAATATGAAGATTAATGGATGGAAAGAAAGAGAGCGAACAGAAAAAGATCGATTGTAATAGATGATGCGAGCAAAAAAGGTGCGACTGTTGTTCACAGCTAATAGAGGGGAGTTGAAGACGTTCTGCGTCGACCTCAAATGAACCGGGACCAGGGCAAGAAGATCTATACCTACGTACAAATACGACTGAATATACGGCGAAACAAAGCATCCCAGCTGTCAATTCTGAGAATTGATTTGACTGAAAATGACCCAAGTTTTATGCAAGTAAACATAGATTGTGAAAAAAATTAAACAGATGTACATATATGGTTGCTTAATGCTAAAATCACACAAAATTCACAAGTGTGAGCAAACGTTTGCATCGTAAGACAATCGGGCGACGAGTTATTTTAGAATTATATTATTTAGTTTATATTATCTTTAATGTACACAAACAGGTCTGTGTAAGTGTGGGTATACTCTATGAAGAATAACGAAAATATTTTGTTGAAAATATAACAACGCACACGATTCAAATTTCAAGTCTTTTTTATAGCAGAAAATTGCAAGAAATTTTGTGATAAATTAACTTAAGAATGTTATACGTTCATATAAATAAATTCCAGGAACGCCTACAAAAATCAAGACCATTCAGATTTTATGCTTGTTGTCGGTGAAGTCGACAACCACACAATAATTATCATAATATCCTAATTGGCTCCCATTTCCACATTTAAGTCTATGGTGGGATCAAATATTAGTCGTCCGATTAGTTTATGAACGCAGCCTCGGAACAACAGGCGGTCGAACGGACGTAGCTTCCACAAAAATAGAGTACCGTTAGGATTCGGAATTCAAAAAAATAAAGCTACTTACTAAACATAAGACTAGCTTGTCTATGGTAACGATGTTGTATTTCCATATGATGTCGTTGATCGCTTCTACACACTTGTTTATGTGCGGACTGCCGGCGGGGTTTGTCACCTCTAATACAAGGAAGTCGCAAAACTTGCGCAGGTGTGCCGATAGTGCGCGTGCGCCTATTCGTTCCAGTATCCTGAAATGTGAGCAGTTTATCCATTTATATCTATACCAACGTAAATACCTAGAGTCAACCGAATAGACAATTTATAAATTGTTGGCAGCAACTTTCTGACGTCTCGAATATTAGCTTCAGATCATTTAACGCAGGCGTACATGCGTTAAATGATCCTTGCCTAAAATTTTTTTATCGGATACATTTTGGATAATGTTTATGAATACTTTAATCAGATATACGGCGATACGTCTCCGTTAAGTGGTAGATATAGCTTCACTCTCGAAGAGTTCAGCCTCCAGTTTCAATATGCGCATTGCTAAGATTTCATTACAATCCTCTCCGAAAATTCAAGCCGTCCCGCAACACAGAGAATACTATTGCAGAGGTTTAAGTGTGAAAAAAAATGATATTAGGTTGAAACTAATTAAATAGTTGAAAATATTTACGATATTGTTCCACTAACACACCTTAGACCGCGTCGTCGCTTAGCATCAGGCGAGACAGTGGTCAAACGTAAGCTTATAATCTTAAAAAAAAAGTTTTGCCTCAACCAAAAGCTCCCTAAGAGTTTTATAAAATCAGGTGATAAATATACAATTCGTAAAGAACAGCACTGCACCCGTCCCCCTGAAACATAAAGTTGGTAAGTCACGTGCCTGTAATTTCACCGGAAACCATCTTCACGCCATAACACGGTAATGCGAACACTACTGCCTGGCGATGGAAATAGGTATGGTGGCATCCCCGGGCGAACTGTCACAGAGTGTTACTGCTCTTTTCCACATGCAAAATTCTAATGTTTCAAAATGAAACGGTCACCATCAACATTGTCCAAATAATCCATAAGTGATTACTGCAAAAGTGAGTTTGTACGTCTGCTTTGTGGCTTTGCAAACTGCGAAAACTTTGCCTTAAAAATATGTGCATAAAAGTGTCACTAAGCAGTAATATTTCGTATATTTTTAAAATACTTAGTAGTACACTACACAGACACAAATTTATATTTTATACATAGTTAATCGCGATGGTGGGCATCGTCCGTGAAAGTATATTCACTACTACTAGCAGTAATCGGTCAAATAAGAAACCATATCCAGACCCGCAGGCTTACCGTCCATCTTTACATATAGTTAAACGTTACTTCATCTTCATTTAATTGCATGAAATTCATTGGAAGAACCAATAAGGATGCAGATAAAGTGACATTTTAGGTAAAATTAAAGAAAGACGGTTAGCCTACCGGCATGAATAATTGCGCATTCTCAGTCTATGATGCACACTTCGTTCATAATCTCACACATAGGACGTCCTGGACACATGCCTCTCCCATTCATCTCCACAAGGACCAGTTGGAAGCATCCAGCTCCTGGATGAATCCAACTGGTATGACCACCTCGTCGGTGGACGTCCTACGCTGCGCTTGCCAGTTCGTGGTCTCCATTCGAGAACCATTCGACCCCATCGACCATCAGTTCTGGGAGGTATGTGCCCTGCCCCCTGCCACTTCAACTGGTGACTTACGTTCTTCTAAGATCTCTTTATTTCTGATTCGATCACGGAGAAAAATCCTGAGCACACCTTCTTGTGCGACGTTGAGCTTGCCTACAAGGTCCACGTTAGACGTTTCCAATCTACTGAGGTTATATTACTACGTATAGAGAGGAGCTATCAAAATCTAATGTCATATTGCATATTACAAGAGTTTGAACTAAAGCCCGCTGCAGCGCTTATAAACAATACTTAGTCGTCCAACTAGACAGTACAAATACAATTCGCTGGAACGCTTTTAATTGTTAAATGTAACACAAATCTGCTGCAGCGCTAAGACAATAATTAGTCGCCTAGCTAGACAGTACCAGCACGCAGCGCTAGAACGCTTTCGGTTCAAAGTCTACTTGATGCTCGCAGACTAAACTGCGGACTCAGTACAGAAGTGACAAAGTTTTGTAGGTACCTACTTAACAAGCAGCATTAAAATTTAAAATTGGTTGCATGACTTATTATAAGTTCTATAAATTAAAGTTATTATAGATTATATATTAATTAAAGAATTTACTAATTTTTCATCTAATCTACACAACAATAAATCACATATATTATTGATATCGGTAAACAGAACACAAAAAAAATGTAGGTAAAAGTGATGTTTTCTATCTGCGTCTTATGTTTTCATTATTCTATTATTTATTATTATTATTTTTATTTATTCACACAAGGTCTTCAGGTCCCAAACTAGGCAGAGCCTGTACTATGGTAACCTGATGACTGATATACATACTTATATACATATATTATTTATTTATTTGTATTGCAATCTGGCACCTTGCAGTTCGATTCTTGTGAGTGTTGCGAAATAGTTAAAAATATTGAATTAGAGAGTTTTATCTGTTTTTACGTCTACTTACCGGTGAAACGTTAAACCATCACTTTTTTTCATGTTCTGAAGTGTTTTGAGCAGTCTATAAGCAGAACCTGGCATTTTTATACGTATTGTATGTGAGTAAACACGACTTAGCGCGACGGGCGTTGGTTACTCACTGAATAGTTGCGGTACAGCGTACCGCAACTCGTGGCGCAAAACCATGGTATATGTCGTCATCTCTATACGTAGTAGTAACTCAGTGTTCCGATCCATAATTATGTAATTACTAATCTTCAACATTCACATTCATCACCAATGACTTTAGTATCTAACCTAGTATCAAACCCCGACCTTAAAGTTAAGTTTTACAGAAGCTATCAAATAGAAATGCTTACTTAAACGCAATCGGATTAATCCTGTTAGTTTCGAAGATCATTTTCCACAGTAGACAGAGAAACAGCGGCGTGCCCGGCACGGAGAAGTGGGATATAATATCGTTGTCGTTGGCCATCGACGTCCACTTGCGGTACTCTTCCTCAACAGACTTCTTCAACACCTGCTTGTTCTCCTGCGGCGACGTGTTCTGGAAGTTTCCATACTGAATCTTGAAATTATGACGTGTCCTACATCGACATTGCAGACGCTATTCTAACATGCATCTGCCGACGAAAAGTCGGAAATCTCAATCCCATACCACTATATAATATCATAAATGTGAAAGTTTGGATGGATGTTTGTTACTCAATCACACCAGGACGGATCTGGATGAAATTTGGCACAGAGATAGATTATAGTATGGAATAGCACATAGGCTACTTTTTATTCTGGTAAAATGTATATAATATCATAAATGTGAAAGTTTGGATGGATGTTTGTTACTCAATCACGCCAGAACGGCTGAACGGATCTGGATGAAATTTGGCACGGAGATAGATTTATTTTTATCCCCGTAAAATGTATGATTCCCGTGGAATAACTGATGTAACGGGAAAACCGTAATCCACGCGGGTGAAACCGCGGCGCGCTACTAGTAATATTGTAAATGTGAAAGTTTGGATGCATGGATGTTTGTTTCTCAATCACGCCAGAACGGCTGAACGGATCTGGATGAAATTTGGCACAAAGATAGGTTATAGACTGGAATAGCACAAAGGCTACTGTTATCCCGGTAAAATGTATGATCCCCGTGGAATAACTGATGTAACGGGAAAACCGTAATCCACGCGGGTGAAACCGCGGGGCGCTACTAGTATACAATATAATTGCCAATTAGCTGGCGGTACTTGCGGTATTAGTATCGGTAACAAAACCTAATAAAAACATAACAATAAAACGTTATTTTATTTGTATTTTTAATGATATTTGAATATTATAACGCATGTAATAATGCATAATAACACTAATAAGCAATAATATTGTACAGCAAAGGCAAGGAAGTTGGCGATTGCAAAGATCTTTCGATGACTATTTATAGTAACTTTCTATTTCCGTATCCTATTAAAGCTTAAAGTGATTGCCGTGGTGGTACCGGCTTAGAATTGTACCCCCCATCTCTTCCCATGAGTGCCGTAAGAGTCAGCTAAGGGATCACGTACCAGATGGATGGGCAGCAGCGCCTTCGGAGGGTCACAAAATATACTGCACTCGCCAACCCGCCAGCCAAGCGTGGCGAGTATTGGCAAAACCCCCCAATGGGGGAGGCATATGGTCAGTAGTGGACGTATTATGGCTGCCATGATGATGATCCTATTAAACGAGCAATTGTTTTCTCCACGATCTCCGAAACGGTTTGGTGCGATGGCCGAAAATATTTTGGTAAAAATGATTAATTATAGAAGTGCTGCACCTGAGAGAACGCCGTGAGAGTCGCGTTCGCTTCGCTTCGGTACTACTTATATTCAAAAGCATCACATCTGACCTTGGAAGGGTGTGCAACAGGGATTGGAACGAACCCATCATTCTCTTCTACCTTCAAATACAAGAGTGGTCATTATCATTGGGTTTATTTTACCATGCAATAAGTATTTTATGAGAAAGTGTAACAAAATATGTAATTTGTAAAGCGGAAGGGGGAAGAAAGATTATAGTCATAATTTGACGGTGAGGAGAAAATTAAATATAATTGTCTTATTTTGAACAAGGATTCATTTTTCGAAAATGAGAGCTTTGCAGTGAATTTCATTTTTTAATCAAATATTTTACTTATAACTCATATTGTCGGTAAATCTATTTATAAGAGTTTATAGTTATGTGCTTATGTGAAAACCTTCAAAATATGTCAAGACAATATGTCATCACTCTAAACATTTTTAATAAAGAGGTCAAAGTCGCACTATGACCTTTTTTACAATATTGTTTTTTCTATTTATATTGCTGCTTACTAGAGTACATAAACACAGAAGTAGTTATTATTGTTTAGCATGAATAATTCGTTCGTAAAAATACTAAAATGCATAAAAGGATCATATAGTATTGACTTCGATCTTTTTACCACATTTGATTAGGAGCTCTAGCGATAGCCACACAGGTCGGGATGCAAATGAGCATGTCGTAACAAGATAACCATGGATGTTTGAACATATTTCAAAACTATTAAATAGTTTTGAAATATGTTCAAACATACATGGCTGACAATCAATGACCTGGAAGGGCATTGGATTAGAATGTGCTCTGTGAATTAGTGACAACCAGTCGTTTGGAACTGGTAATGGCGTTTATTGGTTGATCAAGGCTATATTTTTGTCGCCCTTCATAAAGAGTGTCCCCTGATTGGAAATACAATAGATACCACTATTGAATCTCAAACGATATAGATGATTTATTCTAGGTCTAGCGTGATAACATCGTCGACTACATCGTCACTGACCATCAAGTGAGATAGTGGTCAAAAGCTAGATCTATACAGTATATAAAAAAAAAATGATCAAAGTCCACAGACATGCTCTTTCTTTAAAGTATGGATTGCACTATGATCCTTGTTAAAAAGTTTCATGTTTTTTAAGAATTAATTTTTCGTGGACAATGTACTCTTTCTATTTTGTTTTTACTAGATCAAAGTACACCTAAATGAACTAGATGGCGTACTTATGTCAAATTGAGAAAAGCGACTCTGATCCTTCATAGCCCTTACATACTTCATGCGTGAGAGGGATCTGCAGGCTGGTGGTTTAATCACAAACCAACAGTGGAAATATAGATACATTATTGAATAACACCACCAATGTGAATGAGATGTAAACAAGAAGAGAGTCCGAGGAATATGAAGACATACGAAGGGCGGAGTGGTGTGTATATGGTGCAATATTGGTAAAGGTTTTTTTAAAAAATTAATTCTACTTAAGTTTTGGAAGACAAACAGTTACTTGTATGACGCGAGTATTTCATCATCCTAGACCACCATTATTTGTTTTGCTCGCTACTTTGGCACAGTTGCGTGCGCCATGGTCTTTCTTTATTTGGTTTTTATGTGTCAAATTATTTTTATGTTTTCCAGTAAACACATACAATGTAAAGTGGGAGTCTGTAGGTTTAAGTGTCTATGTATGTATGTGCCGTGGTGGTACCGGCCTAGAATAGTACTCCTCCATCTCTTCCCGCGGGTGCCGTAAGAGTCGGCTAAGGGATCACGTACCAGAAGGTGGGCAGCAGCGCCTTCTGAGGATTGGAAATCATACTGCGCTCGCCAACCCGCCTGCCAAGCGTGGCGAGTATTGGCAAATCCCCCCTATATGGGGGAGGCTTCTGTCCAGCAGTGGACGCACATGGCTGAGAGAAATATGTATGTGTATTGTAGTGTTGCGTTTTGTCAGAAATAAATGTGTTTTCTTTCTTTCTTTCTTAAATAAACTAGATGGTAAACATCGCGAAATTGAGACACCGAAAGTGTAATATTTCTGTATCAGAAGGTCGGAGTTAACAAACCTGTGAAAAGAACTCGACGAGCACCGGCGGGAAGCACTGCAGTGTATGCTGCGACCACATGTGGGGCGTGTTTGTCATTATTGTAGTCAGTAATTCTTTCACTGATGCACCGTCACTTCCTGAAAATACGTAAAAACGCGATTATTTAATATTGTCCTTTTTATAGATTTATAATAAGGGCTTCAACATTACTGAAGAGTTTGCTGACCCCAAATTGATTAGGGCAGACTTGAGTGTGTGTTCGCACATCTTGTCTGTTCCTCTGTACGTACAATCTTGTTGTTTTATGTCAAATGATCTCCAATCGTGGGGTGCTATACGACATATTTTACCGTCCACATACAACATGGTCCACTAGTTTTACAGAGGTTTCTGTGTAAGCGATAAGGTTTTTTTTTTTTATTTACATTCACACCAGGTCTTCAGGTCCCAAACTAGGCAGAGCCTGTACTATGGTAACCTGATGACTGATATATATACATATACACACCCAGACACAGGTCAAACAGACATGTTCATACACACAAATGTTTGACCTGTCCGAAAATCGAACCCGGGACCAGCGGCTCAGAAGGCAGAGTGCTACCAACTGCGCCAACCGGCCAGTCAAATGGTTTAAAATAATTTTTAACAGTTAAAAAGAAAACTACTTATAATAATAAGTGGTTCTAAAAATACGGGGCTCTGAGTGTGAATGCATTTATTATCTATTGATAATTGAATATAGCTCAAAAAAAAATTTTTTAGCAAAAATTGCAACCGACTTCGACACTCAAAAGTGTGAAATAACTTGTTGAAGTCGGTACCATGATAGTTCACACAAAAGTTTTTGTTCACACCTTGTTGTTTTATGATGTCAAACGGACTTCAACGGTATATTTGGCCGGCTGTACTCACCAGCTCCAGTCATGTATATCCCACGTGCGAGAGTTAGAACGAGCACTCGGTTGAGCTCTTCGCTTTCGGAGGAGACAAGCGACTTGGGATCGGAGACGACACGAGACATTTGCAGCTGGACTCCCGAACTGCCCAAGCTTGTGATTAGTCGCAGCGCAGTGCTTTCGAAACTGAAAACAGGAACAACGAACAGCGATTGAAATTATATTGGCATCCAAGTCCCAGGTGGAAATATAACATGTTAATAATTTACGCTTTTACGGACTTCACCGAAAGTTGGCGTGCCGGGTGTGTCTACTAAACTACCAACATTTATAATAAATTTTATTTATACAATAAGATATGATTAATTTATTTTTTTCAACTGGCATGCCTTTATTGAAATAAAACACTAATAACTAATTACAATACTGCAGCTACTACACTAACACCCGCTACCGGCTGGCAGCGAGCCCGGAATTCTAGCAGCATTGCCACGTTGCATTTTTTTTTTTTTTTAAACATTCACACAAGGTCTTCTGGTCCCAAACTAGGCAGAGCCTGTGCTATGGTAACCTGATGACTGATATATATATACTTATATACATATACACACCCAGACACAGGTCAAACAGACATGTTCATGCACACAAATGTTTGACCTGTCCGGGAATCGAACCCGGGACCAGTGGCTCAGAAGGCAGAGTGCTACCAACTGCGCCAACCGGCCAGTCCTTGCAATGCAATCAGCATTGCAAGGACTGGCCGGTTGAGCCGGCATGTGCCAGCATTTTGGTCACGCATCGCGTCGCTCTGATAAGTTTTGGAAAAAAAAATACTAACTTAGTCGCGGTAAATGTTAATGTTGTTAATCAAAATGTTCATGACAGTATAAGGACGGACAACTTTTGATATAGTAATGTAACTTAAGTTCTACATAATGAAGTTTCCAAGCTTCATACTGTTATGTCCACCTTGTTTTGTGCAATTGTGAATAAACCATGCCTGATAAAAATCATATGCCTGTAATTACAACACATTTGTGTAATATTTTACTTATCATATATAGAAATATCGATAAGTATATCGTAGGATAACATGCCTATGGACAGGCTTATAATTCTGACAGCCGACGAATAAAGCTATTATTTTAAAGACTAAAATCAAACGCACTTTCAAAAATTTTTTTTTTTTCTTAAACACACTCAGACCCCCGCACTAGAATTCCCTGTGTCGCGGGAGGCATGGACACACACAAACAACCAAGACCCGGGACAAACACCTATACTCATCGCACAAATGTTTGCCCCTGCCGGGATTCGAACCCAGGGTCCCGGAGACACAGAAGTCATGTCACTGACACTGACCACTGCGCCACGGCGACCGTCAATGACCGTCAATGACCGTCAATTAATGAAGGACAAACTTGAAAGTGATAGCATGTTGCAAATGAAAAACCGAAAAAAAGATAACTAATAGTTATAGTTTCGTTTCTCTGTTCCGAGTCATCGCCGGATGTGGAATGTTTATTGTATAACTATTGTTGTTTTTGTTTGACATCTGCTTCAATAACTTGTGGTAGCTGTTTTGAAATCGTTCATTGATTGGTACCTACTAATTACTTGCATTAAAAATATGGTTATGAAAATAGGATTGATTATTACCTGACAATTTTAAAATTTAGTCGGCAATTTCTTTGTACCTACATATTAAGTTGTAGTTAATGAACCTATCGTAGCTTTTTTATTGTATTATGTTGGTCTTAATAATATCTTTATTAAGTTATGTCATGTCATGATGCTCATTGCGTATTATGTTTTTCTAAGGATTACAAGAAGTAACACAGGTGACCCTAGCACGGCTGCTAAAGGCCTTTTATATTGTACTTACACACATATATATCGTTAACCATGTGTTCTAGTAATATTACTGTATTGAAAGTGTTTTGTGCAAATAAATATATTCGATTTGATTGGATTTGAAATTAAAACAGCCCAGTCCAGTGACCATTCACTTACCACAATTGTAGTTGAGTTTGGTTCGCTTGCGGGTAGGCCGCTAGCGAGTGTATGTTAGACAACAGGGTCACCCGGTAGTGCGGCTGGATGTGGTGGATCCGATACGAGAACATGTCCAGCAAGTTGTGGAGTATACCCCAAGCGTGGGACTTGAACACATTGGGCAGTAGTTGATCTGTTCGTATAACAAAAAGTTACGAATAATTAACAGCGAATGGTTGTCCTTGTTTATTTTTTACTACAATAGCATTCGTGTCAGCTTCTTGCGATGGCAAATTATTTAATAAGCAAAATTGGATGTGCTGTGCTTCCAATATTTACAGTAGTGGTATTTAATAAAAGGTAGTGACAATAAAACTTTTAATAGATATTATTATTATTAATGGAAAGTAGTTATTTACTAATTTACTACATATTTGGCATTTCCTTTCTTTAACTGAAGGGCTAATAATTTTACATAGTGCTTTTTCATAATCAATATGCTAAGTAAAGCATTTGTCCACACTAGATGTTCAAGTACCGATGTGGTTTAAGGAGGTAGTATGTCAGACAAAGGAAGACGGCTTGCTTGATGATAACTTTCTAAATCTAAAGGGTGTCGCGGTGGAGCGTGAATAGCTCCCAGTCGTAAAGCTAACAGGTAGCCTCTAAAGTATCCTATGCTTCATATATTAAAGTACTTCTTTCACACAACAGTCATGAATATAATATATAAAAAAGTGTACTCACTGATGAATCCTTTAATACCCAGCGCTTCGATCTCGGTGTAAACCAGTATTCGACTGTAAGTCTCTACCAATGCCGGCGCCATCATACTACTCCCCGGTATGTTTGTTTTATTCTGTGCAAGCTTGGCCACATGCGTCACTATCGAGTGGATCAAGGACATCTTGCAGTGCAACGTCAAACTGTCCAGTATGCACATGGATAGAGGAGCGGTGGGTAACGGCGTACCCGGACTGCCGTTCGGTATCGCTTTATGGCTCCCAAATAGAGTTTCGATAATGATACCCATGGGCCGTGCGTAAAATTCTTGATTAGTCGAATACGCATTACAAAGCAACGCGATTCTAAAATCTGTGCCCATCAGGGTTGGAGTGTTGTTCGATGTCATGAGATGTTGCAAGTATCTGTTGAAAATTTTATGAAAATAAACATATATAAAAAGAATGCAGAGCAACTAAATTGTACCACATGATAAAGATGTCGTGCCTCGCGGCAGAACCAACTAGTTATATTTATGTAATAGTTAATAGCATTAAATGTACATTATATGTTGATATTTGTAGCTAAATAGAGAAAATCGTATATGAGTACTATTTTGGTAATAGATTATAGGTGGTTCTGCCACAGAACCTGCTCTTTAGCAAAACCTTTAAATAATAGCAAGTGTGTCATTCAGTCAGTGTAAAATCACAGGTGAAATCAGATTAAAAATTAAAGTACAAAATGAAAATAAATTGAAAGTAGCAATTATTTCCATGTCCAGTAGATATTAAAGAAAATGGTTAGTTACTTACTCATACTGCACTTTCAAATTTGCCGGCATTGTCATAGCCTTATGTTCAGATTCCGCTTTCTTTATCAGATGCATCCAAATGCAAAGAACAGCCATCTGATGCGTACTATGCGACTTCATGCAGTCGGGTACGGGCAGCGGCTCTTTCTCAGGATACAAAAGGTCATGCAGCTTAATTATGGGCAGGAAATTCGACAGCGGATTCCTTTGAATACTACCCGATATAAACTGCAAAAGCACCCACATCAAATGGTCTCTACCTTTCTTCATATCGTGACCAATCAATTTATTGTGAAGACCCATCACAATGTTGGGAAATGAGGCGAATCCAATCAGTATCAAATAAATAGCTTGCGACGATAAGTGTAGCCAACACCAGTGGCTCGAGGACATTTCATCTTCCTCTGTTTCCTGTTCACTTCTCTCCATAGGCAGTATCATCAACTCCACGAGTTGGTCTTCTAACGCTATGCATCTTTGCTTGTGTTGTTTTTGCAATCCGAGCATAGAGCACATCATATCACGTGAGTATGATTGCTGTAGAACATGCTTCAACAACGATATTTGTGGTTTCAACAAGTCGTCATCATAGGGCAAGTTGCCTTTAAGCGAAAACTTTAGTGTAGTTGGATCTAACCTCCAAGGATTCACCAGATGATCAGCATATCCAGAGAACTCCACAACAGGCAGCATTTGTGAATGTCCAATAATGGATACCATTTGAGCGCACGGTTTGAAACTTTCGACGAAACTTGTCAACAGTTTTGACAATTGCTGTAAATTAGAGTAAGATGTATATGTAGAGCTCATGCATAAATAAGAATATTACAATGTAGAAAACGTAGTCCTAACTAAGTGTAACATTTAATTAAACAACGTACATAACCTATGTATGCTGACATACACGAAACTACAAATTAATAAGAGTTTGCATGCACAGTACACCCGAAGCGGGACGTCAGTGCAGGACTTATTGTCCCCAGTCCGAATAAGAATAATAATAAGGGTTTGAAAGAAATCGTCATCAAAACAGATTGAAGAAAAATATGTGAGCCGATGTTGTTTTCTAAAAAGCTCGACCAAATAAAGTTTATTAAATGTATGATGAAAATCCTTTAATTGAGCCGAAGTAAGAACTCAGCGATGAAATGAGTCTTAGACTCGAGAAGAAGTTAATTTGGATGTTTAAACATTACATTTGGAAGTTATGACAGGCCACCGGGCAAAATAGAACTCACAAAAAAAGCAACTGTTACCAAATATTCTTATATAGATTATTCTCGAAGACCGATTTTAATTTTTCTTGTGTTGTAATCGAAATGAAGACTAATGTTGTATTAAAATACAACTTTATGTTCTTAGTATCTATATTTATATACAAACCAACTGTGAAAACGCAATCAAGTTTTAATAACCCATTTCTGAATAACTGTAGTATTAATTGTTCATAGGTAATATGCCTGTTAAAGATTTCCAACAATTTTCAGCAGTTTTATAGAAGGTAACAACAGATAGAATTACAAAAATAAGGGGCATATTCTTGTTTGGTTAGTGATCCTTAACCTCTGATACATTGTTTGCAACCTAATTTACAGACTTTTATGCCTTTACAGGGTGACCACTATTAACTACAACCAATGTTCTCTGACATTTCCCGGTTTTCCAGGCGTTTTTTCAAGATTTTCCCTGCCAGTGACCATCAAAGCCACACTTTCACTAGACAGTTTCGTCTATAGATCCAATCGCGTAGTGAATAGGAATAAATCAAATTTACCTATTGCAATGGACGCGCGCAAGGCGGTAAATAGAACTGATACCTACCATAACCTTTGACACAAAACAGATAGGTACAGAAGTCAATCTACATACAAAGTGCGCTCGAGCAACGCACACATAGACACCTCTCACGGACACAACATTAGAAATCAGTGCGAGCGCGATATTTCAGTTATTATTGGTTTATATTTCCGTACTTCCTGTTTAATTGTCAACAATAAATCAAGCAACTCTATACGAGTGCCACTATAGCTTTTGTGCATAAGCCAAAGTTGGCAACCTTAGCGCGACCCCCGGCGGTAGGTATAAAAAGTGAAGTACATACATTGACATAAGTGATTGACCTCTCTACGTATCTGGGGCCTTACTATCTCAGTCAGGGTATATCGCTAGTCATGGAAAAGTCAGGGAAATTTAATGGACGGCAGAGATTATATCTGCTAATAATACTATCAGCTTTGTAAAAACCATGCAAGTTCCGAGCAGTCCTAAAACCTGGCTAAAACATGTCAGAGAGAACAATAACCGTTCACCTTCACACCATCATCAATGTTCACACCGTTCACCTAAAGGAGCGTGATTCCGTAGTGATGGTATGATTTCACACTAAGCGGTTTAGGCCAAGTTTTAGAACTGCTCGGAACTTGCATGGTTTTTACAAAGCTGATAGTATTATTAGCAGATATAATCTCTGCCGTCCATTAAATCTCCCTGACTTTTCCATGACTAGCGATATACCCTGACTTTTCCCGTTTTTTCAGAAACTGGCCGCCCTGCTTTTTAGTTTTATTATAATATAGATATAGGTAAATGGCTATGTAATACTTACCCAATGCGGCCAGTGATTATTATCTGGGTAATCTTTTTGTATTTCAGTGACTATGAAATATGCAGGCAACAATGAAGCGTTACGATCAAAAATATATTCAATAACATTGTATAGGGCTTTCAGTTGGGGCATTGTACCAGAATTTAATTTTACAGGCAGTGTGTGGGCTTTTTCTCTGCATCCCTGAGAACAAAACAAGACATTTTGAATAAGGAAAGTCGAGGCTAGATTCAAGGCTTCGCTTGCGTGTCTTAGCTCTAAATAACCTATGAAATTACACATGTAGTTTTTGTTAACAAAGGGAATAACATCGTCTGTCGCAAAATACAGTCTATTTGTTAAGGTTCTGTAATAAAAAACGGGGCATTCCACCTATACAACAAAACCACTTGAAACAGATGCATCAACACTAGTATAATTTTTTAACACAGTTTTTAACGCAATTTACAATAACTTATTAGCAATTGTTCATTCTTTCGCTTTTTGTTTCAATGTTCAAACTACAGAGAATACAAGTAAAGTTTTAAAAAAATTAGGAGCACCTTTCAGAAGGAACTTTGGCTCCTAATTTTTCAGAAGAAACTTTAACATGTCATGTCCATATGTTTATTAATAATACCCTTAGAGCAATGCTCTAAACTAAGATAATACCTGATTTTAACGTTACTTATTTTTGCATCTTAGCTTAGAAGCTTCCACCGATTTAATTGACATTTCAAAACTCTAGAACTGTACTTGTAGAGAAACACAAAATCAGCCTAGTAAAGGATAAGCAGTATATATTATATTACATATTATAAAATTTTGAGCAAAACTATTTATGCAACAAAATACATTAAATAAATATAGATATAGCTACAATACACTGAAAACATTTGAACTTTCTGATTTCCCTGAAGTAAATGTTCAAATGTTGCGTTTATCAATAAACTTACTTTCATGATTTCTCTGACGCCTTTGTAATCAACACCTCCTATGACTCTTCTGATTAAATTGAAAGATTCTATCCAGAAATCTGCATTTTCATATGAGAGTTTTTCATTGGTGAGGATGGAATCACACAGCATTCTGGAAAATTAATGAAATAGTTTTAATTATAAAAGCGAGACTTTGGATGGATTTTTGTTACACAATCATGCCAGAACAGATGTAAGATGAAGTTTGGATGAAGTTTGGCACAAAAATAGGGTATTGAATTTCTGTCATCAACATCCAAGACCCGAGAACTTACATATACAGACATGTAAGTTCTCGGGTCATGGATGTTTGTTGTGTCAGGTGATTGTGTGTCTATACCTCCTTCGACACAGGGTATCCTAGTGCAGGGTGTGAGCGAGTATAAAAAATACCTTTTCTTTTTCGACCATCATGAGTTGCAGTATTGGTAAATTGAGATTTGAATGAATGTTTAGTGACAACTTACACATTTGATCAAATATTTATAAATATAAGAAAAAATTGTTGGCATATTGTTAAAATCCTTCATGTTAAGTGACATATCCACATTCTTAACATGAATGTGGATGGATATAGAGGAAGATGAAGGCCGATGAAGGTATGGATGGACTGTTGAGGAATGATATGTTTATGAAAGATGTGAGCACTGAGGCGACTGATGATAGAAAAGAATGGAAGAGGAAACCATGTTGCGCCTAACCACCTAGTATGGGATAAGGACAGGAAGAAGAAGAAGAAGTTGTTAAAAGCATTGTATAAATAATTCTCAGCAAAGATATTTAAGTAAAAGGTAAATTAGTAGTCTAAAACATATTATGATTAAAAATAGTGCCATCTATATGACTAAATGTTTTGCCAGTGCAAAATTTTTTAATTTTTTTTTTAATTAGATTAATTACATGGTGTTACAAACAATTACAATAATTAAGCAAAACTTATTTAAAGTTAATGGTTTATATAATTACACAATAACCTGTCAATAAAAATGTCAAGATTAATACAACTTATGATTGTTACTTAACTAAAAACAAGATGTCAAGATTTAAACACTGTATCTAATATAGTTAATCATACATCACTTTTGTTAAACTTTTTACATACCCCTAATAAATTCTTCCATCCATAAACAAGCCACAACTAATATTGTATTCAAGTAATATGTAATCCTGTTTGTTCATTCCTCAAGCATATAGAATGCTATTTATCACTTAAATAACATTATTGTTTTCATAATGTTGAAAATTATTTATGTCTGTATAATTCAAATGAATACACACTTTTAAGGGTTATTTGCTAGTAGTAACTAGCAACTAGTAGCACCCCGCCTTTATTCTCACGTGGTGATGATTGATGATGATGATGAAAAGTAGCCTATGCATTAATCCAGGGCCTAAACTATCCCCATACTAAGTTTCATCGAAAATGGTGTAGCCGTTTGAGCTTGAAGAGGTAATAAATAAGGCACTTTGTATATACTGGAAAATTTGTTTCTATAAGCATAATAATTGAACTGTTTTTTTTTCTACCATTTAGAGGCCCAAATCAGGATATGGAATCAATAGTCTGTATTTGCTACAATTGCAATACTAAGCTGTAACAAGAGTTATTTCTGCTACAGATGTGTTTGTTTGGTGACGCATTTTACATTATTATATTAATAAATATATGGATACTACACCTGGTTATAGGTACAACAAGGCTATTTATTATTATACTGCATACTATATTTATTAATATAAATAACATCATAAAAGACAATGTAATGGAGTCAACATTATATATAACCAATAAAATGACTATGATTATGGCTATTTATATTACCTCGCTTGTAATATGTTTGTGTTGACCAAATTTTCTAAAAGAGTGAGAAGTTGTCTCATCTTATATCTGTTGGTGAGTATAGCTGTTAACGTTAGGTACTGTCGAATGGCAGAATCCTGCAGTTCCACATTCAAAGTGCTCATGATGGCAGATAGCTTCTTCTGATACATTGCCAATCTTTCATCTTCTTGTTCTGGTTTATAAACCAGGAAACAGCTGAATGCTTCTTCTACTGCTTCTACTCTCTGGAAACAATAATGTTGCTTTACAGTAGAGCCTCCATAATCTGAATCGCTGATAATCTGTTTATACACAGGCAGGCAAACACTGGAATGTACCATGCCATTATGCAATTAACTTTCATTTATATTTTTATGGCCAAGCCAAGATTACTTATGACTTTAATGAAATACTTTATTATACTTGACTAAATATTGTTGTGTGAGAGGTGAGTAAAATTTAGCTTTTTGTCTTATTTAGTTTATGTTACATACTTCCTACAGGCAAGGACAACTGTAGAGTTCCATACTGAAAGGTTATCACAGTAGACCTAGGATATTTAATATTAATGGCTGCTGGCTGAACACTTTTACAAATTTGAGGGTGGTAGCTAGTTAGGTAGGTACCACCATGCTGTGGATTTGATAATGGTATTGCCTACACCACAAGCTCATGCTATTGGTGGATATTTCACCGCGGCCCCAGCCAACAATCCGATGCCCCACCATTATCACTACCTGCCTTTTTTATATGTATATTGCACCAACAACTGTGCCTGTAAGAGTCAAGTTCATCCTCTATACAAGGTTCTTAGTGTAAAGGCTGTACAGTCATTATAACTAGAAAAGATTAAGTGCATACAGAACACAAAACTACAACAATAACATAAGGTTTTACCGGTTGTCACCTGCTTCGAACAATTATATTGGTATTATTTAGATACATTTAACTTACCAAAATTTCGTGAACAATATTGGGGACTTGCGAGTCACCCATTTTTTTATAATTATTTGTGTAACGCTTAGCAACAATATATATTGTTTAGTATTTATCCAACACTATACGTGTTAAACCAATTTATAATTAGGTTATTTATTACCGTGCTAAGTCCAAATTATGTTTAAGTGTATGTAGTTAATATTTTTGTATTACTTATTTGAACATTTTTTAAAACATTAATGTCTTTTTAAGTATCTTTCCGAATACGGAAAGATATTAAACTACACAGTATTTACTGTATTCATTGTAACTTTTTATTATTTTCAAGTTTCCATTCCAATCATTCTTCACCACAAACCACAAACTAAATAGCCCTACGTAGTATTGAATTCTCTTTGCTAAATAGAGTAGGTACTAAGCGCATTGTACACATAGTAAACCATAGAGCACATAGAACAAAGACTACAATATTATACTGGGAAACCGTAGAATACTTATGTAAACCACCCGCAAACTTTTCTTGTGTAGAGTATTGCTGTCTGCCGTAAACAGCTTCACACCAAAGTGCTTAGAATAATAATTACTATGTAAGAAGCGATGGGACAAAATTCCTTACGAGAGACAAAAATATTAAAAAGAACTTAAGTATAACTCGTCTAAATAGAAATTACATGGAACTGCTATAGCAAGAACACTAGTAAGGGTAATTCAACCAAGTCACGTAATATCGACAAAATTGTAGTGTTGCTCGAGCAACCCGATGATAGCTACCGTAACTTTTACTGTCGCAATGTGATACGTAATACGAATAGTACCCTAATCTCGGTTGACATCACAGTTCAGTGTACAACCGGGGTCAGTTTGCCTCTTCAAATACTAAAAATACTAGTAGTAAGTAATAGCTCCGCAGGATAGTGTCAGGGTGGGTAATCTGCCATCCAAATGCTATGGTCCTTATAGTTTAACCTAGGACGATAAGAATCTAACCGCCACGGATTGACGAAATTATTAAATCGTATACTAAAGGGATAAGGCTGATTCTTGTTCGAAGACTTAGTGCAGCTTTTGAAAATATTTATCTTTTTTTTTTTTTACTACTCGTTTTTTCACAGATCATTACATACATCTTACATTTATATACTCCAAGCATTCAACGAACGGCAGATATTAAAAACTCATTCCAATAAATACTCGGGAATCTTTGACATTTGGCTTTCACGTAAAATAGAAATTTTAATAAATTTTTTCATTAATCAGAAAGCGAAATTTGTTTCGTCTTCGTGATACTATTTTATATTATTGAACAGCTGAAACCTTAATTTCATCGTAAGTAGCTAATGTACTATTACTAATCTAAGTCCTAACCTATGCCTAAATTTGTAATACAGGATTTATACGTCCAAAAATTAAATACATTTATTAATTATATATCAAGTTAGCTGCGTCCCGCGGTTACACCCGCGTGGTGATGATGATGATGATGATCCTACGTTGCCTTCTATTGATTAAAGTATCGGTTCAGATATCGGTAGATACATAGTTTAACACCTACAACCCAATGATATTATATGTATAAATGAGGTAGATGTCGCACAAGCGCGCGGAAACTGAGGCGGCATAATGAAGTCAGTTGTAGTAATTTTCATTGCGATGCGTATTTCAACCGCAAGTCTAAACATATAGCTATCCTTTTCTATATTATTTGTACCGTATTATCTGTCGCAGTAAACATGTTTATGTCGTAAAGGAACAAAATCTGAGCACCACGCAGTATAAATAGGTCATCTTTAGTAAAACATCATTGCTACAACCTCATAAACATTACCTACTTATAATATTAGTATCAATAGATACATAATGATATTAAAAAAACTAAGGAAGTAATTAAAAACTGGACTACATACAACCACAGGCAATGTCACAACCAATTGTTTTAAGGAGAGCTAGAGCTCCATGTTTTGAAAGCAAATATCTCTCTACGTGTCTGAATGTCCCATTATATTTGCCTGATTATATGAATATTTGATCCTTGCATTTGCTGCACAACTGCTGGCCCGATTGAGAAAAACAAAAAGGGAGCATGAAACTTATTTATGAGATCTACACTCGATAACCTAATGCTCCTTTAATAAATTATAATAGTTTAATATAAGGCATAAGGTTATCGTTAATACTACGTGTTTAAAAATGGCTAGTGTCGCATTTTACGGCTTAGAGCATCTCGGATTGTAAGATTGACAATAATCTTCAGTCATTATTTTAAGTGCCAAAAAATGAGCATATGAGTTGAAATAGCACAGTTATCTGAAGACTTAGATAAATTGTATAATTGCCTCACAAGTATCATAAATGCAATACACTGTATATATTACCTATTTTCAGCATATATATTTGTATTTAATGAGATGTACCTCTATAGTATTTTTCTATTTCAGGTAAAATATTTGCGGTTTTGTAACAGACAGATTCCAGTTCGATGCAGTCAAATTTAAAATAATGAATTTCTATTTGTTTAAAAAACATTAACTTTAGTATGTTTATGCATTATGTATACTCACTTATAGATATACACATATTAAGCAAATTGTACCGCTACATTTACATATTTTTTTAAACAATTAAAAGTTATTTTAGAAATACTTGACTTTTTATTGCCATGCAATGTGGCATTGAGTAGGTGTATATATATTATAGCTATGAGGATATCTTATGCTAGAGCAAAAAGCCTGAATAAAGATTTTCCCATCCCTATAAATATCGATATCGATACTCCTGCATAATACACTAGAGAACAACACTAAAATCTGTCAAATATCGTGTCAGTGATCGCTACGGCAAAGTCCATAAGGACCGGTCCGTTCTTCGTGTGATTATTATCTATTTCTCTTTCTAATCAGTGGATAGTGTGTGTGACAACAGTATAACAATTATTCAGTTGTACCAACATACTGAATGTCATAGGGATGTCCGTCTTAATATTTAAAATCTAAATATTGCGATAATCGACCTCACTACGGGTACGACGTAGTACGATTCACCAAATTGTGAGGAGTAGAGTACCTACAGATGTAGAGTTACCATGTCATCGTGGAATGTGTCCAGAACGAGGCCGAGAGAAGAGCACTATTGATGGTACATCATATAGATCTTAAGCAACTTGGTATATGTAACAGCATTCTCGCCTTTTCTTTATCAAATGGGGTGAGAAGGCTACACAACCTTGATAACAAAGCTGTAAGGTGTCGCAATTAGTCCGAGTTTTTGTAGGTATACTATGGGAGTGGCATGATCATGATCAAACTTCTTTTCCTACTAATATTATATATGTGAAAGTTTGTGTGTAAGTGTATGTGTGTTTGTGTGTACCTCTTCAAGCTCAAACGGCTACACCAACTTCGATGAAATTTGATATGGTGATAGTGTAGACCCTGGATTACCACATAGGCTTATCATCATCATCATCATCGATCATCACCACGCAGGTGAAACCGCGGGGTGCACCTAGTAATAAATAAAGATTAAAATATGAATATTGATACTCGATGAAAATTCTGGTATATATTGGTGGATTGATTGTTCAATACAGAGCCCACAACATTTTGCTGGTAGCCAGCGTGCAAATATTAGTAGATATATTGTAATATTTCATTAGAACTCGATAAAACAATATATCATTTAAATCGATGTTGTCAATGTCAATGATTATTTATACATTGTTAAAACTAAGCTTAATTACAATATATCAATTTAATCATTGAGATGTCCGTATTTACTTTTTTATTTAATTTGTCTAAAATAAATGTTAAACCTTAAACCTTATTTTAGTCATTTATTATATGAGATGTCTGCCTTAGATTTGTTCATCCAACTAATATTATAAATACGAAAGTTTGTGAGTATGAGTGTATGTTTGTTACTCTTTCACGCTTGAACGACTGGATGGATTTGGAAGACATTTGGTATGTAGATGTTTCAGGGCCCTGAATTACACATAGGCAATTTTTCATCATCAACATCATCATTATCAATGGGGGTAAAACCGTAGGGCACAGCTAGTTCTCTATAAAAACTCTGCATTATTGAAATGATAAGCCGCTAAACACGTTTGTGTTTGATAGTCTTGGCTTCTCGCATTACATAATCAAATAATATTCAATATAATATCAAATAGTATTTCTTCAGCTCCTGATATCCTAACTGATACTTTAGGAAATGTGGAATGACCTGTAAATACAGACGAACACTGACTGGTGCAAATGTTTTACCAGTAGAATATACTATAAAAGTCCGTACAAGTGAAGATTAATCAAGTACAGCGTAATGGCTTAATACCGATTTATTAAGAATTGCCATTTTAATAGGGTACTGATCTATTTAACTCGTTTCGCGAACTCATACTGTTCCTAAAATTGGAGCTGCAGCAAAAATCGTTACTATAAAAGTTGTTTTTGATTGGGTACGGTAACGAATTTAAGAGTAGGTAGGTAATTAAATACATGTTTTATAATATATTAGATAGATTTTAAATATTAAGCAGCGCTTCCCTATTTTTACAGTTGTCATGTTGCTGCCTAAATGGTAGCCCTGTTTTGACGTTTAGTAATTCATTTTTAGTCTACGTAGTCTCGTCCCTTTCGTAGTATTAAAAATTGTAATCTCTGGTATTGGTAATTTGGAGTTACGATGTGTTGTCTTCGTTTTTTAACAAAATAATTTTATTCTCGTTCTTTCTATGTTGTTAATGAGTTTTATTTAATATTGTGTGACTGGGGTAATGGAGTCTCCGCCTTTTTCAACACATTCTGAAGCGCCTCCGTTGAGTGAAGACAGCGGCTTACTGATAACAAGTGGATCTTTCTCAAGTGATTCCGCAAGTGGATGGCATCACGTCGCATCAGAGGTAAGTACCTATGTTTCTTCGGATATAACGTACGATTGAGAAACATGAAAACAGTAGTTCTGGTATAAATATATCACATTTCTACTAAATTCAAACTCTATATGTTCCCATATAACAATCACACGCGGCTAGAGATAGTAGGTGCTAGTGCCTATGTGCTCGAGAAAGTAAGGAGTAACTTCGTCTCTGTGTGTATAATTTCTATGTAAATACTAGAATTGTCTGTAAATACTAGAATTGCCGATAAATTGTACTATGGATGACATGTTAGACAGGGTATGCAGTTTTCAAGTATTTCTTGATAAATTACCTATATCTAAAGTTTGAAGCATAATTATAGGTTTTTATACCATACTATAATAGCTACTTAATGTCCGCGAGTCCTGCTAATCTTTCCTACACAGATGTGTTTGTACTTTTCCCTTATAATATTAACATTACATTGATATAATGGTGATAATTCTAAAATGCTATAATTCTAAAAAGAAGATATTAAAACAAATGCAAATGTTGGCTTTGAAGTATTGTATTCACTATTGTTGTATAATGCATTAAACTACACAGTATGAGATATTGTATAAAACTTGGTCTCTTTCATTCTTTTCTTCCGAAGAATTTGTTACTTTCTATAAATCTAGATTTAAAATACATTGTGGAGTGTTCTGATATGGCTGGCAACACTTCTGAGATCCCTGTGTTGTACTATTTCCGAATATAGAATTAGAAAATTATTGCCTATAAAAAACTATGTAGGCTAAGTGGGTGGGCAAATGATTGGAAGAACTTTCTTTTTCAAAATGAAGTTTCAGTGATGTTTTCGAGACAACATTCCATGCTTTGACATGAGCTAGGGAACAGTTAAAAATGCCCAAAACACTCTCGTTCCACATTTGTTTTTGCTCAGGTGGCATTTGAACTGTTTCCCTTCACCATTCGAAAATGCATGAAAAGTGTTAATGTGAACTGCCACTTTTGACCCACCTCTGAGGTCGGTCTTATGTGAGCATTTTGAGATAGCTGAGAGATTGACAGTTACAGCTGATTTGAATAGATAAACTTTATAGATTTACTTTTTTTATAGATAAACAGTTTTCTTTACAGTTTTTTCAGTTTTAGTTACAAGTGCCACATTCCCAAATCGAACTATCATATTTTTATCATATTGAACTATCATCAAATACACAACTTGACCCACCCATGCATTCATGATATGTGTTACTGTATTTAATTGCCATGCTAGTTTTTATGTGAACTCGTGAGTCAATATATGAATAGGGTATATTTTTTTTTTTTTTTTTTTTTTAAAGATTATAAGCTTGCATTTGACTACTGTCTCAATGGGTATGCTAATTTGTGACATGTTCTGATGTCAGAAACCTTAATATCACCAAAGCAATAAAACCAATTAAACAAGCATATATTCTCCAATAATGAAACCCTTTTTATAGTTACAAGAAAGCGACTTCGATGAAAGATCCCTGTCACTTTGCGAATCGACTGAAGCTTCAGAACGCATGTGTGGTGATTTTTTCAATACAGTAAAGAAGGGACCGGGGAAAATCATTTTAACTACAATTGAACCACCTCCAGAGTTCCAAGTATGTAACCCATTGCCTATATATATTGTTCATCACATCATCATGTCAGCCAAAAGACATTGTAGACCGCATCATCACTTAACATCAGGTGAGATAGTGGTCAAACACCTGCCTATTCCCAATTAAAAAAAAAAAATCCACTGCTGAACATAAGCCCCCATGAGGAGGGTTTTGCCAATACTCGCTACACTTGGCAGGCGGGTTGGCGAGCGCAGTATATTTTGTGACCCTCAGAAGGCACTGCTGCCTACCTTCTGGGATGTGATCCCTTAGACGACTCATACGGCACCCACGGGAAGGGGTGGAAGGGTACAATTCTGAGCTGGTACCACCACTACAATAAAATATATTTTATAATAAAATATATAGTGTTATCTTAATTTATTATCAGTACCACTACTGTTAGAGCAATTGATACATTTGCTGCATCAATTGCTCAAACTGCCAAATTGCTGCAATTGATTTAAAAAAGGATTGAGAATGGGTTAATAGTTTCTCTCTTGCTATCAATGCATTAGTATAAGTCAAATGTTGCGTTTCTCGATTAGTAATATTTATTCAAGAATCTTTATGTAAGTTCATCAATTTCAATACCTGTATTATTCAATATTTGTTTAAAAAATACAATTATGAAAGTGAAACACTACATAGAAAACAACATTATACAGAAAAAAGTTAGAATTTGTCGTTAGACGATAAACCAATGTACAGTGAAATTAAGCAATTGTGATGCTGTCTTTCTATCGTAATGGAGGATGGCAGAACCAGCCTTGCTTCCGAAAATCGAAATGACAACTCGTTCATGTATTCTTTATATATGAAAATTTAGATTATATTTTTGTGGATTCGGTGAATAATTGGCATTATTTATAAAGTTGGGAATCAGAAGTACTTTTATTATATTTATTTATGTGGTGCTTGTAGTTTTCGAACGCACCCTATACTCTCAATATGTTTGTTGCGTTCGAATACTTACGCTCTGACATTAATTGTTATTATTACTCTATAATCTGTAGTCAGCTGCTCTGTAGACCCGGACAGCGTTCATAAACACACCCATGCCTAGTTTATTCCAGAATATATGTAATCTGTATCTGTAGCGCGATCCATGCAATATTGCTTTCTCTGTCTACGATGCTATCGATGGATAGCGATCCATTAAATGGTTCGCATGTGGACCTGTACTTAGCATACTGATACAGATGATTTTCCATGATAACTTTTTACTCCCAACTTCTAGGAAAACGATTGAATATACAATGTATTTATTGCTCTATCGATACGTATAAGTTTCATTTATGAACGCGGTTTTTTTCTTCTAGGCTGCATATGTATGGGAGTCTGCCATCCTCCTTTCTACTTAATTCAAAGATGAAAGTTTTTCAAGGCAACAAAATATGTTTCTCTTTAAGGACTTTCTAGTAATTGATCTCTCCAAGTGACAATGAAAAATTTAATTGCAGGACAATCCTACCCCTGGAACTACAGACATCTGTGTGAATCTGATTGTTCCTCCGACGGTGATTTTAACAGATGACTCTCCTTTAATTGAGACCAAGACTTCAAGCTTGGATGTGTTAACGATCAACAAGCACCATGTGTCTCCTTTGTACCCTAGAAAATTGAAACCAGAATCATTGTACGAACGCCGACAGTGTTTAAACCATAGATTCGCAAGTCCGCGATTGCTGCATCTGAGCCCGTGTCGTGCGAATAGGCCATCGTCGTGCAATTCATTGTCTTCGCGACTATCCAGCAGCCACAACTCACTCGTCACGCAGTTCCAAGCTGATGACTCAAACTTCATCACGCAAGCGATATCGCACGACACTCTCACTGCAAAAACGTCTGACATTAGCGACATGTATAATGTACCTTTCGACAGCGACATTTACGCTGTTCCTATCGACATGGTACGTCCTAACCACTTGAACATTAGAAACAAAGGAAAGAAACCAGCCCGAAGCAAGAAACGCGCGAAGAGTTCGCAACAAACAAGTTGTACGAACTCTATTCCGTCTGATAAAATCCACAAGCCAAAGGAAATAAATAGATATAAAGACGCTAAAACCAAGAGACTTAGCTTGCCCAGTTCTTCCAGTAAGAAAACAGCCGATTCTGATACAGACTCCCTTCATTTGACATTACGTGAAATGAGAAAATATCTACAGACACTTTATTCTAGTTCTAGTGATTCAGAATGCAAAGCTACCGTTAAGAAAAATAGTACTATAGTGACAAGTGTCAGTGTTCACCCCAGACAGACGAGCAAGGACGGTACCAATACTACTGTGTTTCTAAAAGACAGCGATGAAAATTCGAAATCTGTTGAGACTAATAATAACCATAAGAAATCTAGCAAGAACTCTTTCGGGATGAATGCGAAGAATAAAAAGCATAAAGAGAACATACCCAAGGAGAGCACAGAGGTAGATAAAAGTGAGAAGAGTGTAAAGAAAGGTAACCAGAGCCAGAGGCCTAAGATGTCACCCGTACGGATCTTGTCGAATAACTTAAAGCAGAGTTTTTGTAATCTGTTCCGTTGGAAGCGACAATCTGCGGCAGAGAACGCGTCAGAGGAAAGATTTTCTGGGAAGGAGTCTCCACCAGCTGCCGTACGGCGGGCTCTCCCGCCCCTACCTCAGTCACCACACGCGGTCCACGCTGGAAGGAGAGTCACTAGCGAAGACGATAATGTCACTGACTTCGCAACTTCCATACAGAAAGTCAAGGATGTAAGTTAAATAACATTTGTTTAACCCTAAATCTTTTACTTTTTTTCTTTGGAATTTTATATATCTAGCTTTTGACCACTCTCACACACCAAATCTCACTTGATGATCAGTGACGATGTGGTCAAAGAGGTAATCATGCTAGACTTAGAATATTTATTGGGTCTCAAGCACTGCTGCCTGAATACAATATGTGTTTGGCGATAGTTTTGCAAACTAGAGGATGGTGGCTATCCAGGCAGGTACCTGAAAGTACCGTACTAACATACTGGGTATTTGATAACAGTATTAACTTTAGGGGAAGCTCAACCCTTTGGTGGGGATTAAACAAGTGTATGTCAATTTGGCAACTGCGCTAACCTCTGAGCTATCATCACTTCAAACAACCTAATCTTTATGTTATGATAATATACAAAATTATTAAGACCTGCGTTATACAATACATTCTTCTCTCAGCCATGTGCGTCCACTGCTGGACATATGCCTCCCCCATGTAGGGGGGATTTGCCAATACTCGCCACGCTTGGCATGCGGGTTGGCGAGTGCAATATGATTTACAATCCTCAGAAGGCGCTGCTGCCCACCTTCTGGTACGTGATCCCTTAGCCGACTCTTACGGCACCCATGGAAGAGATGGGGGAGTACTATTCTAGGCCGGTACCACCACGGCCGAATATATATTATACAATACATAATTATACAGAAACTCCTCAGACTTATCTCGAATGTTGTTGATTGTTTCAGTACGGGTGGTATTGGGGTCCCATTTCCGTAGAAGCCGCAGAAAAGATTCTATCCAATGAACCTGATGGCTCATTTATAGTCCGTGACAGCAGTGACGACCACTACATTTTTACACTTACATTTAAATTGAATGGGCTTAGACATGTTAGAATAGAACACGATCAGGGTGAGTTATTTAACTATATTAAGTACAATTAATTACTAATTATAAAGAAGTGGTGTACTGATTACTATTTGATGTGACTATTATTTGATAAAAAAATACCTTATCCATCAATTTTATAACCTCTTTCTTTTTTGGAATCCTGTCAAAAGTTGAATGAACACCAAAACTCTGTTTTCATACTTTATGGAGAATACACACTAGGTATATTAAAATAAAACAAGGGCATGTAACAGTAAAACTAGCAAAGCTGATGTTATAGGAAGTGGTTTAGTATGGTATGTTAGTGTCCAGGCATTTTTTTGCCACGGCCAAGAACGTGATCCCCTTGCCTCTGCGAAGATAGAGTCGGAATACAATCATCTAAAACGTACTATAGGCACTCATGCGAATCCACACCATATGTATATATTATTATATATATTTGATATCCGCCCTTACTCACGTTTATAGTCGAAGTTTCGACCTAGGTTTCGAGCATGTCCGATGCTTATCCTCAGGTGAGTTTAAGCTGCCAGATCGCGGCGACGGTGGTCGCCGCGGTCGAGCCTAGTCGAAACTTCGACTATAAACGTGAGTAAAGCCGGATACCAAATATACATATGTATATACCTTAACTTCCATACACACCTTCTATACTTTATTGAATGTGTAAATCACATTAAGTAAGGCCACCTCCAAAGTTATAAATCAATGAAACTATTATGTATACATACACACACACATATATATATATATATATATATATATATATATATATATATATATATATATATATATATATATATATATATATATATTTCAGTTAACATGTATGTATATCTCCAAACTAATAATTTAACTGCCTAGAAACGGCACTGTTTTTATGGTGTTTTTGCCATATGAAATCGTATTTAAAAATTATGAGAAATTGTTTATTAAGTAATACCTATCTATAATTGTAGTTTCCTATGTTTTTAGATCTTTTTTTGTATGTTCAGGTAACTTTTGCTTCGGAGGATGCACAATGTTCAAAGCGCAGACGATAGTGGAGTTCATTGAAAATGCTGTGGAGACATCACGCAGCGGCCGATACCTGTTCTTTCTAAACTTGCGTCCAGTGCTGGGCCCAGTGCGAGTTCAGCTACTGTACCCCGTGTCGAGGTTCAAGCGGGTGCAGAGCTTGCAGCATATGTGCAGGTGTGCAGCTTATATTATTAGTGACTACTAGCTGATATTGTCACAGTGTTACCAGCTTCCTCCTTCTTTAAACTTACATTCAAAACGAATTTATCTTCTTTTCTCAGCCCTGTGCGTCCACTGCTGGGCATATGCTTCCCCCATATAGGGGGGATGAATAGTCTATAGCATAATTAAAACGACGTTTTCTAAAATTGAATCCTGACTAGATCAATTTATCACCTCCGTAAACCCCTGTATACTAAATTGCATGAAAATTGTTGCAGCCGTTTTCCCAAATTTTATTATGTATACAAGAATTGCTCGGTTAAAGGTATTAGAATAAATTTGCGCCAATATCAGATATATTTAAATGGTTTTTTTTTAGTAGACGTATCTAAATTGCCACGTTTATGTATTTGTAGCTAGATCTTTTATATAATTACAACTAAATTTAATGATTTTATCGCTAGAAAACCTTGAGTTACGTATTTTTTCTATATGCATCGCTGGTTTCACAGCCGGTTGCGCTCTTTTAACATATCAAGGCGCGTTACTTCTCATTGACTACAAAGACAGTGTTTTACTGGAGAAGGCTATTTTATTTTAACAGTGGATACGAAGAATTTGGAAGAAATATGTATTACTTTTTCTAAGCAGAGTGCTACTGTCTATTAACTGGCTGTTGCTATCCTATAGCATTTTTCTCATATCATTCACCGTTTTATTTGCTTTACCGAATTAGTCGAGCTTGCCTACACAGATGACCGTGTCTCCAGAAAATGGGACGACACGGTAGAGTGGCATAATTATTATGTGGTATTACAAAATAAATTTAATGGTTTGCAAGTGCTGTGTCTTGCTAATCTGGTATTATACTCAAGAGTTAAGCGAGACTATTGCCATCATTATTCATATTGTTTTCGTAAGACATAGAAAAGTTATTTTTTTCTTACTTATACGTTCAGATCAGATGTATTAAATTATTGAAAGGTCGCGACACAAATTTTCACAAATTAAGCTTATTCTTTTGACTCAGTGGTCTCTAACTAATGTCCTTCAAGTCCTTAGTAGAAGATGCAAGCCCAGTGTCGCACAAAGACAGATGGGGAGAGCTGTGCTCGCGTTTTTTTTTTTCGAGATCGAATAGAGGAACTAAAGGAAGTCGTGTCAAACTGGTACGGGGCAGGGGCGTAGCTCGTAGTACAAATGGTCGATAGGGGGGAAACGTTCTCGAGTGGCCATGAACTGGCAAGCGCAGCGTGAGGCCGACAAGGTGGACAGACTACCTCAAATGAAGACCAGTCGTAGCTTGATGCGAGCCCGCTTCCAATTGTTCCTTGCGTAGATCAATGATGGAGGTATATGTCCATTAGTGTGAACGTCCTACGATCCTCACATGACGATGGTATTTTTAACGGCCATTTTTTACATGTTTTTCAGATTTGTGATATTGAAACATGTACGACGAGACCTCATCAGCGGCCTACCTTTACCCAGACGTCTTGTCGACTACCTGAGCGCGACGCATTACTATTCTGAACTACTTGCCGATACATAGAAACACACACTTGCCCCATTAGCTAACTTATTTATAACTTGGCCTTATACACGTGCACAACTACTGGCAGCTTGGTTATGCGTTATTAGATACTACACTATCATTTTCAATCGTTTGAGTAATACATAAGCCTTTGAGAAGGTAGAGAAAACCATAACCGGTTTCTCCCAAACAGCTGCGCGGATCCTTATAGAATGGGGTAGATTACTAAAACACTTTTTCATAGCAATAAAAATGTTAGTATTTGTATTTAATTGGTCGTGCGCTGTTTGCCATTATACAATTTTTCAAGGCATCCATAAATGTTTTCGACATGGAATATTGTGCAATCTCACTGTTCCATATTTTCATAGTACACTTTTTGCTCCCCTCTACTGTATAAGTATATAGGAACGTGATTTTGGGCCATTAGGTCTTCCTAACAAATTGATTGTATTTAAAAATGTTTGTATGGAATAGTTTATTATTTGTTTTATATTTATTATGTTGCTGTTAAGTGGTGTTAATAGTATGCTCATATACTGTCAATGTTTATGTAGGTAGGTGTGCACATTCGTTGGCGATTAAGAAGGTACTCGATTTATTAGACAATCTATGCGTGAAATTTATTGGAAATTTTAAGAAGTAGTCGCGGGATCTTAATGAAATTATTATTTATATATTTTGTTGAAAAAGTGTCATGTATAATAAATTTAGAAAAATACCACTTATGTAAACAGTTCATGAAGATTCTGACAAAATTCGATTTCATTTGCTAATTTATTCGAGAAAAAATATTTTCAAGCCGCTATATTTTTCCTTTACTATATAATTCACGCGGTAACTATAAATTACCTTGGACTTTGTCTTACATCAGAAGAAAGTTGATTAAAATGTCTGAAAACGTGATTAATAATTATTTTGGGACCATAGGTCATCTTTATAATATATTTTTGTAAAATATTAATTTAAATAAACACGCATCAGGATTTTTCCCTTCTGCCTGTAAACACCCGCGAGCCTCTGTAATGTCATCGGCAAAACCACTTATCAGTATTTTTTATGTTTATAAATAGACTGCGTCATGCGTCTTAAATTAATGAGAATTCGAGCGGCTGTCTATTTGACGTTTAGAGTGATTATTGTATAACTTTAAGAGCGTACTATTACAACCACATACATTGAACTGAAGCCAGGAAGTGTATATTTTTTGCTATGATCTTATAATATTTTTTTGTAACTTGCATAATGTCTGTGATCCCTATTTATGTAAGAGTTAAGGAGCGTTTTCTTTGCTACACTCATGTACGGACTTTTTTGATCATATTTATCATAGATAATTGGTAGTTTGTGGGTGTGATAGGTGTGTTTATAAGACATTTTGATATTAGCTAAACAGGACAGGAATTCCAGGCTCAGAGCAAGTATCACTCTATGAACCGTTTCGCCTTGCAGTTGAACTCTATGTACAAACTGTCATTTTGTAGTATAATCTATCACAGAGACTTGCAGACACTCTCTGCACTGCCCACGTGCAATATTCAATAGTTAACACGATACGATCATAACAACAATTCGACGCAAGTTACCCGTGTGTCCCAATCGATCAATACAATCCTGTTTCACATAAATACTATTAAGGTTGCTTCAACTTTACAAAACAATGAATTATATTAAAACGCGTATTGTGAATTAGATGTTTACTTATATTATTTTTTATATTACTTTTACTGCGTGAGATCAATTTTTTTA
This sequence comes from Apeira syringaria, assembly GCA_934044485.1. NCBI lineage: Eukaryota > Metazoa > Arthropoda > Insecta > Lepidoptera > Geometridae > Apeira > Apeira syringaria. Next base: position 5,220,027 of record OW203655.1, on the reverse strand, counting down.
CAATCCCAACCAGCAAAAGTACGTTGTATAGAAGACCATAGAACGTTGTGTATAAACTAATGTGTTGTCAAATAAGGCCAAAGACCAGCAAGAACCTACAGTAATAATAATAATAATATGGAACAACATTCACACAAGGTCTTCAGGTCCCAAACTAGGCAGAGCCTGTACTATGGTAACCTGATGACTGATATATATACTTAAATACATACTTATATATATACTTTTTTTATACATATACATACCCAGACACAGGTCGAACAGACATGTTCATACACACAAATGTTTGACCTGTCCGGGAATCGAACCCGGGACCAGCGGCTCAGAAGGCAGAGTGCTACCAACTGCGCCAACCGGCCAGTAAAAGTGGCTCAATTATATCTCCATTCAGTTGTAAAGTACAACTGTAATCGAATCAGGCATGACAATTTTGGCCTATTACAGTTGATGTAACAGCAATCTCCGATTAATAACTTACAAGAGTTACCAGCCACTCCAACGCTACTAAAGTAAACCTTTTTGTACTGCAAAAAGTTCATGATTCAATTCACTAATATTCATCGTTCATTCATTTTTCATTCGTTCACGCCGCTGCAGTGACGTGTCTCAGAGCAGCAGAGCAGGCGAATACGGAGGTTATCTTGGTTAGCTAGATATTATTTTGTAATTAAATTATTTCTCTTTTACGGGGAAAATGTATTCGATCGCTTATTAGAACATTCAAACTTTTTATTGTTTCATCCGAAATATTATAATTAACAGTCCAATACTTCACACCATCCCGTAGTTGCTGGTTCTGTTGAATTCTGTTGAATGCTTAAACAATCCGAAATACCATGTCTATAAATATAATTATTATTATCTATATTTAAATAATTCTCCATTTCTTCGTTAACGTTAAATGTATTTTGTACGGAACCATTTTCTATAATTGGGTCTTCAATTTGGTTTTTACTACCATTAATAATTTCAATGCTTCTTGACCAGACGTTGCTGTATCCTCTCATATGGTCTTTTCACTTCTCGTCTATTCCACTGCGTTTTAATCTTTTCCAAACTTCTAAATCCATTTAATTTTTATAATTATTGGTTGTCGCGTTAATAACTTGTAGTAGAAGAGCGATAGAAATGTCTTTACCCAACCGAAATATCCTTTTAAACCATTGCTAGCCTACCTTTATATACTGTAATTATGTTTTCAAAGACAAACTATCTCAGTTATTGTACTATTGTATAATAGAGTGACTATAACAGTTTTAACAAACAATCATGTTCTAAACACGTGTATTTGTGATAAGTTTGTCACTGCATGTGTCACTCATTGTCACTTTGTTAATGCTCCTTATAGTCATAAGGAGCATTAACAAAAGTTAATATAACAATTTAAGCTACATAAATGTAACTTGAAACTCAGCTATGTCACCAAATCACTCTGTTGTAGACTTTGTGTGCCCACTTTATGTACTGAAACGACCCACAATACCGCTCTACTATTGAATTTTCATCTCTATAATAACGAAACACCTATGATTGTTCGTTGAAAACCCTTTAACGCGTAAATCAGGCACATTAGGGCGACAGTAAACACTGTTATAAAGTTCTATCGTTGTATACTAGTCTCATTGAAGGCTGGTATAACGCCTGACTAACAGTTAACAAAGTCGCGAGTTAACCTTTACATCAATTCCTAATAGGTCGTTTTATGTATAAACGTATAGATCCATAATGTATTGTCAAACGTTTTTATACAACAATCAAACACCGCCGAAACCTTTATACATTGTTTAACATTTGGTTATAGGGTAAAATTGCCGGTTGGGAATGTTTCAAGGAAAATGTTACTCGAGCTTTCAGCGACCTTTACATTGAGTAAATAGTAAATACCAGTAATGTATACACAATATACTTATAAAAACGTCCGTGCATGTGTGTTAAGATGTAGATTTAAGACCAAATCTACTTATATAATAAGAAAATAGCAGTAATGAAGTAATACAACTAAAACGATGGATTGTTTCGTGAGTGAATAAAATAGGGATGATCAATTTGCTGTACAAATTTTGAAACTATGTTGTGACTTTAGCAGCGATATATCATGTACAAAATAATGTAAGTGCAGACAATTTATATCGTATACATTTTGTTGAATGTTTTCTCGTGAAATTTATCTGTTTTTAGCGAAGTTTGTTAATTGGTTGTTATGGTTATTATTAAGGGCTATTAACAAATGTAACGCCACTGGATATGTATTTTTACCGAGTGCTGATATCGAGTATTGTAAATGATTTGAATTAGTCGGCATACAATTATATTTAGAACAATATGCCGAAGTGTTGGCACACTCTTGAAATAATAATTTCGGATACATAAACATTTATATGGATTTAAAGTTGCCTTATTTATTTCTAGTAAATTGTTGATGTTGTAGTCACATTTATTCAAGCAATATAAGTAAAAGTGTTCTTAGCTTTATACATTATTTGTTTTTGTCGTGATTAAACGTTATGATAATCGAGTAGGTGTTAAACGGAGAGATCGCATTCGTTCATTCATTTATATAAATTATCCACTTCGACTATGTTATGTATTGACACGTAAACAAATAAAGTGATTATCTATATAATGATATATATAAATAATCTAAAAAACAGCTTAAGTTTTAAACTAAAAACAAGCTGTTACATTTATCGTATTTATATTTGTACTATTTATTGTATAATATTTATATTTTCACGATTAAGTTAATATGTAGTAATATAATGACCCTAATTCTCTTAATCACACGAAATAGCTAAAATTCACTAAAATTCTTCAAATTGAAATAGCTCGTATTCTATTTACGCTATACAATTCAACTTCGTATAACTCCATGCAACGCTCTCACTAATATTAGATGAGTGTTATTCCTTTGCTGGCCAATTGCGGGTAGTTTTCGTAGGCATCAAATAAGTGGCGACTTAATTTCACTAAAAGTACCCGCAATTATATATATATATAATGATATATATACAATAAAATGCATCTGAATCTGAATATATTTCAATTATAGCCAGCTTATGATTTAAGCTACTATTATTGATTAAATTCATATATACCATAATTTATAAATTATTTTCTATGCTTATTTTAATCATTTCCATCTCACCAAAGATAAGTAAGCAAGCATAATAAAATAACACATAAGCATAATTTAAGTTATTGTTTAGAGAGTAAACCTTGTATGTGTAAACAGGGCGCGGTCTTTCGTTAACATCTTTCACAATCCCTTTCAAAAGCATACATGCAAAGGGTCAGTATATAAATATATTTTGATAACTGTAGAGTGCTTTAAATGTAGATCGTTTGCAAAGCGATCGCGATTGATGATAGAGTTAGGTGATAGCCACCCCCATGCAACAACACAATAGTGATGTGGTTAGAAATGGGAGAACTATTATAAAGGTTTCATTAATTATACGTGTTGAAGCGTTTTTATATGCTATCAGTAACGCACTCGAAAACAGCTTAAGTTGTAAACTAAAAACAAGCTGTTACATTTATCGTATTTATATTTGTACTATTTATTGTATAATATTTATATTTTCACGATTAAGTTAGTATGTAGTAATATAATGACCCTAATTCGGTTAATCACACGAAATAGCTAAAATTCACTAAAATTCTTCAAATTGAAATGGCTCATATTCTATTTACGCTACAATTCAAATTCGTATAACTCCATGCAACGCTCTCACTAATATTAGATGAGTTTTATTCCTTTGCTGGCCAATTGCGGGTAGTTTTCGTAGGCATCAAATAAGTGGCGACTTAATTTCACTAAAACTACCCGCACTTTTTATAAATACATTTAATTTCAGTGTTATGTTATTGATAAGTCTCATACTCATTTACACATTATCGTAACTGGTCTAGTTTTCTAAAATTTTAATTTAGTTCAGTCGCATAAGCGAATCACTTCCAATGTCAATTTATGACAAGATATCATATTAAAAAATAATGTTAAAATCACATCAGTCACATCACTTTAATTCGATGAGCCTTATTAACAACAATGGGCAATCCGCATTAGCACCAATCAATTTGTCTTCATTTCTGGATAAGGCCCGAATGTACTCTGATAAATTCACTTTGTTCTGTAGATACGAGCTGAAACTAATAATTAATATATAATTAAATATGTATTCTATGCAGTGATTATACTTTTTTAAATTGTATTTGCTCCCTTGATAATTATGTACTTTGATATGTAAAAATCATCGTCATTTTAGCTAGTCGAAAATCCAGTGTCGGACATATGCTAGTAGCAACTTTATTTTCTCAATCAATGAATAGAGGAATCCGTTGATTGATGAATAAAAGAAAGTATTTTTTGCCGATAGGTACTGATGCCGTGTAATTGAGTGTTTCTCAGTGTTTTTATATATTATCTAGAAAGGTATTTTTCCTTGTGTTATCCCATTCTGCGCTATATCACTATGATCTACCGCGATTATGTATTATTATTTATATTAAGAACTTAACAAATAAATAACATATCAACAGTTTATAGCAATACTAGTTTAAGTATTTATTTGAAAACGTAATTATGAACTGTAATATATTTATTATAAAATTTGTGATTATATGTTTTAATACGCTTATTTTGATTTTGATTTTATTTTTTATCATACGAAATATAAGTTTGAGTGATCGATTTATTATTTAATGCTTTGCTCATTCGTATTTTTATAGCTTATTATTTATTTAATTTAGTTATTTGTCGTTATAGTCAGGCGAACTAAAGGAGATAAATTTGAAATTAATTCCACTAAGTTCTTCAAAAATATGTTTCTTTTTCAACTACAAATGCTAGTTGTTTCTAGGGTTGTTTCTAAAAAGTATATTTTGTATATTTAAATACTTTTTACTTTCACTCGGGGTCGAGCACGTGTAATTGCTATCATGACTGCAGGCTTACTCTTGACAATCAATTCTAATCGTAAATTGGAATTCTCCGGGAAGTCCATTAAGTTTAAAAACGGTCATTTCATCTTGTACCTACTATATAACAATAAATGACAAAACTTTAACGCTTACATAAAGTATGGCTAAAAGTTCTATAATACTTAAATCCTTTAGTTGGATTACGAATACCAAACAATCGTTTATTGAAAGGTTGAGTCACGGTATGGTTAAGAAAACCCAATGATTTCTAATAGTGATAAGTGGTGTTTTGGTTTGGATGGATGAAGCGACCATGGAGGATTCGTCTAGTGTAAACCGAACGTAACAAAGGGTGTGTTTCATATTGAGCTTTGAACACAGAGAATGTGCTTAAAGTCATTCCAAAATACACTGACAGCTGCACACAAAATGTATATGACGTCATCATCCTGTGCTTAGAACGCTCACGAGTACGACGTAGAGCAGTGATAGCGCTGTCAAACACATAGATAAATAACTATGCACTGAGAGTCAAACATGTTAAATTGGTAGTTCGTCCACAAAAAATTAAAAACGTTATTTTATATATCAGAAAAAATGACCCATGTAGTGCCCATGAAGTACGTAAGTGAATGATTTAATATGAATTTAATGGGAACTGACATTTAAAGAATTCGCGCGCATTCACACACAAAAAGCCGTTCCGATTTGCATTGTCTACTCTCGAACTCAAACACCTATAAAAACTATTTTGGGGAGCTTGCATCAAGATGCACGTTGAAATATATAATAATGGCTCTTGTGCTTAATTCTGAATAGCATTACATACTCAGTGTATCACGTTCACATAAATTCTGTTTTCCTCGGAGGGTTAACGCCAGAAGCATGGAACAGAAGCGTAGTGGTGTTGTTCTTTAAGAAAAATGACAACACATTGGTCAAGAACTACAGACCTATTTCGCTAATGAGCCATGTTTACAAGCTGTTTTCAGGAGTCATTGCGAATCGTCTCGAATGTAGGCTTGACAACTTCCAGCTTCCCGAACAAGCCGGTTTCCGAAAAGGCTCCAGTAACATAGCATCCATACGTAGAGTATAACTTGTCCTTATGTTTAGCGTTTGTGGACTATGAGAAAGCCTTTGATTTGATCGAGACGTGGGCGGCGCCAAAGTCTCTCCAGCGGTGCCGTATTGACCATCGGTATATCGAATTGTTAAAGTGTTGTGTGTACAACTGCGCTGCGGGCCGCTTCCAACCGGTCGAGCGGTCCTTGTAGAAATCGATGGGGGAGGCATATGTCCAACAGTGGACGACCTATGGTTGAGATGATGATGATAATATCACGTAATTTTAATCGGATATGTTATTGTTCGCATCGCATCTAATGTTTTAAAATGGTAAAAATAAAAACACTAAAGAAGTTCTTTCATCATATTACCTGTCTTTAAAATTGCCTGACTGCACAGGCACCTGACTGTATAGTGATGGCATGCAGGCGTCCGCTGTCAAATGCGTACCGTTTAACCTTAAACGCTCTTATTCCCAATAGCTACAAAACATGTTTCAGTTACTCGGCGGCCAAGATTCAGTCGGTGTCCACGACTTAGGATTTTTAAAATAACGGAAATTATACAACCGATTCAAAATAATCCTAAATTTATTGTAACTGTAATCAGATCTCCGCCGGCCGTTTTACACAATTATCACATTGTTTGAATAATAAAAAAACACCATCGGTCATAGTTAAAGTAATCCCCCATTAATATATATTTCAAACGAATTTTACGTCAGTGTAAAAAAAACTATAAACTTCAACAAAATAGATTATAATTAATTTAATTTATCACTAGCACTAAATACATTCGTGTCTATAAATATCACAACCGCCTCAGCCTTTGTAGTTGAAAGCCTTTTACTAGTTAATAAAGACAAAATACAAATTCAGGTAGGTCTTGTCGTCTTGAATTTGTTTTTCATTCTAGCAGTTAGCAAATTTATGGCCTTTTCACATATATTCTAAATAATTATGGTTGCTATAATAAGTACTTCAGTAGATCGTAGATACCCCGATATACAAACATATAGACTGTTACATATATAATAAACCACTAGGGTGTGAGATATAGTTAGGTACTCACGAAGCTAAGACGGCATTTCAGACTCGATATAGGTACATATATAATACGTAGTTATATAACTATATTCATAAACAACGTGTCAGACTTTACATATAAGTATATAATACACATGTTTCTTTGTATAGAAACCGTTGTTCGCGCTTGATGAGTGCCTACATTTTGACTACAACATTCTAAATACCAAAATGACTTAGACGCCGACATGAATTTATTCTAATACCTACTCGTATTGTAACAAATAACGCGATGTGATGTTATAATAACTTGTGAAAATATAGTAGAAATTATGTATGTCTGTAGCGGCTGTGGATATGTGTAATATAATATTTTAATATTAAAATCAATTGCCGTTATTAAGGAATATATTATATATATAAAATACGACACGAATTACATTATTTGACTTATTGTGCTAGCATCGTGTATATATGTATATGTAATGGTCTGGTAGAAATCCGAGCATAAGGCCGCCCATTGTCGCACTCTATGTATACTATAAATTATATATAATTCGTATGTACCATTTTTTTGTAATTGGATCTGTATTATAGTATTATGATAGTATGTTATGATAATGATATGTCGGATTATCGTGTTTCCTATGAAGATAAGAACCTCTCCTTGCTGCTGTCATGCAACAATTTAGCATTTCTTTTGAAAAAAACTTTAAAAAGTAACACCAAATCAAAATTGTATACAATGTTAAAAATAGTGACATAATATGCTATCGTAGTGAGAATGAGAATAAGAAAAATAAAAATACAAAAAAATATGTGAGCAATTATATCGAATTCCAGTGCAAAATATATTTAAAGTAGATTACAAATAGTGATAAGTATATTTATGTGATATATTGCGCCAATTTTTATTCTTATAAATTACACCATGTAACCACGCCTTCTATTTGAGAATAACACCCAATCTAATTTTAATGGACAATTCTGGAATGCAGCCCTCGTGAATGTGGTATTATCGTGTTAACTGCACATAGAAAGTATTTATTTTTTCCAATGATCTTTGTGTATATAAGGTCATTGATTTTTGCATATCGAAAAACTTTAATTCCCCCACCGTTTTAGCATATTAGTATGATATTTGTTTTCAAGGGGTTGCTGCACCATTTTTCGCGTCGAAGCGTTAGCGTAAGTTTTGTGTCATACGAATAAGTTTTATAGTTAATAAGAAGTTAATTATAAATTATATTTCAGCAATAATACACTCGTGTAGGTACAGATTTTTATGATTTATCTAAATATACTGGATGTTGCTGTTCAAATAAAATATTTCTTGTTTAATCTCTTGTTAAAAAATATAAGCATTATAAATGCATGGGGTACAGGGTGGGCTACTTAGTGGGGTCAGTATGGGTAAGGCTGAAACTATCAGACATACAAAGATCTGTTCTGAGGAATCATTTCATCCATTTTGATGAAAAACTGCATTTAAGCATATAAAAAAACTTGTGCTCTGCTCGAGAAGTAAATCAGGTTGACAAAAACTGATTACTTCTATTTCGAATTCCAACGCATTTTATATATTTAACATTGCTTCATACATTTATTCCTTAGGATCTACACGATCGACATTGTAGATTTTTTCTTCAATATGACTGGGGTCGATTCCCGAACTACGTGTAAGGTTTTTTTAAATCTACAAATGCCGTTTTGCTTGTCTCTAAAATCGAAGACATGCTTCCTAAGCACAGGTCTTTGTATGTCTTATAGTTTCAGACTTGTCTTTACTAACCTATCTAAACGGTCCACCCGATATATTAAATAAGGTCAAAGTATTATTGTGTCAAATCAACGATTTCAATCCAACGGGATGTTTGAAAGATACATGTCTTTCTTAAAAAAAAATGAAAGCATGGTTCATCATCCCTGCGGGACATAACCCCTCTCATTGATTTCCACAAGGACCTGTTGGAAGCGGCACGCATCCAGCCCTTGCCTGCGATCTTAATCAGGTCCTCTGTCCACGTGGTCGGTGGCCGTCCTATGTTGCGCTTGCCAATCCGAGGTCGAGAGACTCGAGAACTTTTCGACCCCAATAGTTCTTCGAGCTATGTGCCCTGCCCACTGCCACTTCAACTTGCTTATCCGCTGGGCTATGTCAGTGACTTTAGTTCTGTTACGGATCTCCTTATTTCTGATTCAATCACGTTGGAAGCATGGTTAGATCTGACCGTATCATAACACTTGCGCATATGTCTATAATCCTAGGTATTATACATACTAAGCCTACAAAATTAAACTTTAAATTGTAGTCATATTCATAAATACCGTATATTGTGCGATCACATAGATGTAAGAGGGCTGTATGTTAGAATAAGGTGTAGTGTTGAATACAGGGGCGCCAGATCGCGTTACGACTGATTAGTATCGTATCTAATATCAGGATTGAATAGTATAGGGCAGAGAATAGAACCCTGTTCTAAGGGCAGTAGGTGTACCGAGCGATATGCGAGCAAGAGGTGACCATGAAAAAGTATTATAAAGTATTGATATAGGGCATCAATGTTGTAAATTGCCTCTCATGTGAAGTGACTAACATTACCATCGAGTGATAGGTAGGGTTGTCACAGTTAGAAATTCTCGACAAAAAATGAAAATCCCCAGAAATTTGAGCAATAATAACCCTTCACACTATTCCTAATAAATATATGTAAATCGACATGCTTTCGAATCACACTATGTACAGACAGAATTCCAATAAAAGTTTGCTAACTAAATGAATAATTTTGTAGTCTTGATTTAAAAACTAGGTACTGATTTTATATTTTAAGCATTTTTTAAAGTAATGTTGAGGATGCGTAATTATGTAATCTATATCGTACTTAATCTGTATATAATTATGTCAGCCCATTCTCATAGGTAACGTATTATTTATGGCACAAAAGTTACCTCCAAAGTGTAATGTACTGAATATAAGTTATTATTACATCGATTATGCTAAGTAATAACGCTGGTATGCATATAGGCATGTACCTATGTATAATACTCTTAAATATAGTAGCAGATAGGTATTATATAGGTATCACATATCTTTCGACGCAATAGTTCGGTGGTTCCATTTTACAAAACTCAAACGACTTTACTATTCACACTTTCGATTACGCCTGGGCTGCGTTCGTCATCACATATATCAAATTGGTGAACTAATATTTCCGACGGACGTCGGGACCTACGTAGGTAATTGTTCGGTTGTAAATGTCACTTTTGACTTCCATACAAAATTATTGTATGGAATAGATACGGAGAGAGACACGGTAGATGAAGATACAAGAAACAGTTGAAGTTGAGGTAGTTCGATGGTCTCGTCAAGCTTAATTAGATCTGAGGCCTAAGGCTACTATCCAATATGGCAGTACCAATCATATCAATCGCTCACAATGGGCGATAATAACCGCTTTGGTAGTCCGCTATTTTTAATTAGTACTAACATATAGAATCAATCTTAGTTGAATTCTAGAGTCAGTGACGTAGTACGTAATTTTTCATAGTCTGTTAGCTTCCAACTTGTCAATTTCATAAAACCGACACAGGCCGAGCATAGGTTCAACATAGATTCAGGCCGCCATAAACTTGCAGACTACGTTTTTTTGACGTTGTCTTATTGGCATTGAGTCGGCCTCGTACAGGACTGAATATGAACATGAAATTAGTAGACTTTACACACTGACAGTTTGATGTTAACGGGCATGAGCATATAATGAGCATTATGTGTTCTGCCCTCCTTTGTGGGCTCTTTCTATACTCTCTAATAATGCTCGAATGGAGTGCGTAAACACCGCACATCCGAAGTCAAAGCTAAGTATGGGTGCGCTGATGAAATTGGCATACGCAGCCCGGGTGACGTGAATCACCGTGCTATTGCTGCCATATATAGGATGGGCCATTTAGTTGGGTCAGTATGGGAAAATCGGAAACTATACGACATATAAAGATCACATTTTTAATAAATCAATCGGGGCTTGATCGCGAGAAAAAACTTTAGTAATTGATTTACCTTACCCGTTTTTATTTACCCTTAGAGTCTTCTCGTGACCACGACCAATGCAACTTGGTCGAAACGTCGAGGTAAATAAATTACTAAATGTTTTTCTCGCGATCAGGCACCGATTGATTTATTAACAATGTGTTCGAATCGCGAAAGTCTAAAAATTACAAATACAAAGATCAGTTCTTAGGAACCATGTCGTCGATTTTAGTAAAGAACTCTTTTTTCTTTTTTCATTTCAGACTTCCCCATACTTACTGATATGAATGGCCCACCATGTATATCTATATATAATAGTAGAATTGATAACGCCAAGCAATAACCAAATTCTAAACTAAGTTCTAAGATAAATTAGAGAATATTCAGGTCAGGAAGGCTGCATACTCTTCGACCGACACAATACTTATGACTCTGATCTTGCCTTCATACATTTCTGTCAGCGGAATGCTATTGTCCGCTCAGCTAGCGTGTGGCTTATTTTGATAGTACAAACATATTATATCGAACATGGTAACGTTCGGGAATGTAATATGTATACTTACGTATGTTTTTGATGAATCTAATTCATGTTTTCCAATTGCATGCTTAGCGTTTACAGCCGTGTAGCCTAACCAATATTGTGCAGTGATATGTTTCTATAATGATGGTAGGCATTTATTATCATGATAAGATACATACCGAGCACATTAAGTAAAAATATTCATATTGTATCAGTGGTAGGTACCCGTATGATATTTTGTATAAACGTATTTTTAATAATTACATACGATATAAACAATTATGTTTGCGTATATGAGCACGATTTTGTATTTATACAATTATTATAGTATATATATATATTATATAGGTGCATTAGAATTTATTGTATATAGGATATAAATGTCAATCGCGCTTTTTCTTTATGTGCTGTTTTCGAAGCACAGCTTTCATTGATGTTAAAATTGGTTTCTTCTATACTTGTTTATTAAAGTTTATATTGAACTGAACTCGTATGTATATGTTTTGTTATATTAATACTTTTAATGTTATCGATAAATAAAAGCATGTAATGCACTTTTGTGTAAATCTAAATATAAGTTAGTGCATTTGTTTTTATAAAATCTGGGAATAAATAGATTCCAATAATTGAGCGTGTTTTTTTTATGTCAACATATCTGTTCTCAGCACTGACGCGTCAGGTCTGGGGAAGTTCCGCGTTACGTAAAATATAGAGACCGAGATGTAGCAAAGGTCCGCACTAGACGACCAACTTGAAAGCTCATTCACAGAATGATTCATGAGTCATGGGAGTCATCATACTGTGCTATTCTACCGATTGTTTTTTTCCATATACCTCATCTCAGCCACTGGGTGTCCACTGGTGGACTAATGCCTCCCACACATAGGGGGATTTACCAATACTCGCCACGCTTGGCAGGCGGGTTGGCGAGCGCAGTGTGATTTCCGATCTTCTGAAGGCGCTGCTGCCCACCTCCTGGTACGTGATCCTTTAGCCGACTCTTACGGCACCCACGAGAAGAGATGGGGGAGTACTATTCTAGGCCGGTACCACCACGGTACGGCAGTTACAATATGGGATTCTTTAAAAGGAGAATTAACATAGTATTAAAAAGGATTGGCATCGTGCCCCAAGTATTACAGATATCATTAGATGACGGTGATTGCTTACCATCAGGTGGACGCATATGTAAAAGTGTGGAGTCTGGTCACAATCCACCGCACTGGTCTATGTGAACTAGGCGATTATCCTATCTAAAGCAATGTGATGTTGCCAGGTCATAATAACGTAGGTAGGATAATAAAAAATAATATAAATATATATATAAGAAGTTCAACAACATATATTTTAGGTTTAAAGGCTGCAACATACAGTTTAAAAGGATTAACGAATTTACACTGAAAATATTTAAGAATTGGAAAGTATAATCTATGCCGCCAAAGGTACTGAAATGTATTTATTTTACCTTCTGGTGCTAAAGCAATGCAGCTACTTCGGTAAAAGAACAATATTCGTCCATCTATGTGACATAAAACATCCGAATTGCACCCGTAGAACTCTATCGATGTCAGCGCTCACCACTGAAACATTTCTGCTACGTCTAGTTGCGCTACGCAACGCACTCTACGATACGGTTACGAGATACATGATCGATGGCAATGATAATACCCCAGTGTGACCGTGGCTGTATTATCATTGATCAATGGTCATGGACGCGCCGCCGCGCCCGGCAGCGTCGTCTTAATTTTATTTCCCAATCAAGGGGCTGCATGTCTTGCAAGTACTCCCGTTTGCTACCTCTACATTTAGAAATAAATATAATACGTAAGAAAGAAAATATTATAGTTTTATTTTCATCAAATAATAATGTGTAATTTTTAATTATATTTTAATAGTCTGTAGGTTGAGATGAACTAGAACGCATATGCTCAAATTACACAAAACAAGAATAAAGATAAACCGTGCGAGACGAATGCTTTTTAATGGCGTGGGCAGAAAATACGACCTCGTCCAAATCACCACTGACCATTAAGTGAGATAGAGGTCAAAATCAAGATTTGTAAAGCATATAACTTGCTTTAGCAATTATATGCAATAACCAAATTAATTTAAATAACTGTTGGTTTGTCGTGAAGTTAATATTAGTCATTTTCTTTCGACCATGCAAACAAGATACTTCCATAAAACTCGTAATGTAATAATATCGATAGACATGCGAGGCGACAGCTGATTTAGATATGTTCATGTGAAGTGTAGTGATGATAGCTGTGATATTATGTATGTCGGTTGGCAATCTGACATTCACCGGATCGATACTCACTTCGGGGATTAAGCTTTCGGTGCAAGTAACAAAAACCGTTATTAGCTTTAATCCTCAAATTTTAAAATTTGTGGTCAAATCTGTGTATTCCTTACAAAACTGAAGCCAAATATATCTCTCTCAAGTGATCTCGACAAGTTATTTCAAACTTTTGAGTGTTGAAGTCGGTTCCACTTTTTGGTATTTTTTTTTCACCCTTTTCAGTGACCAATTTTTTTTTAACTACTCACAGGAACAATTTTCTCATTGTGTATGTACACCGATGTCTTCACCCGCAACTATGTCGTCGAGGTATGAGTAGCACTTTTCAGTTATTGGAATGTCACTCAGAAACCGCTTGTCTGATTTTGATGAAATTTGAATGGGACCACACGGAAAGCACCAGGTTTCAAATAAACATCATCAAAATCGATTCACCCAGTCGAAACTTCTGAGGTAACAAACATAAAAATAAAAGTGTGGCACTCGGGGACTGCCGCGGTAAAGCTATTGCATAGCATTTTTTATCAACTTATGCAATTAATATATTAATAACTTATTAACTATTTTCGTTACGGAATTTCTGGATTTGGTCTCCACGCTCAAGGCCCGCGATAGAAGCTATGCAATAGCTTAAAAACATAACGGTCTTCCTTTTTTGAAGGCGATTAAAAATAAATTAGCCATGCAGTAGTAAAATATGTATTGTGAGAATCTACGCAGGGTTAGATTACAGGTTAAAGATACAGGGGTACATTTACCTTCTATACATACAATGCCGATGAAGGGTAGGCATAATAAAGTCACCGCCATTAGTAAGTAAATTATTGATCATAGACTCAGCCACGTCGCTAACCCCCTCTTTTATGTAGAAAACATCGTCTCTCTTTTATATTATTAGTGTCAGTTTGTTGGTACGAACAAAAGATACAAACTTGTTCCATTTATGCGTTCATTAAAGGCCGATTTTTTATAAATATTAGTATTTTATAATAATACTTACATAAAAGGGGATGTTTTAATTTGAATATTTTTATGTGGCAACATTCCAGTGGCGATTGTGAATAAATCCGATACTCGGAGAGTTATAATGTGTCCGTACTTATATCTTTAATTACCATTTTGCTTAGCTTAAAAAACGCTTTATATATTTGGCGACTTCTAATCACCTTTTATAAAAAGGTTCTCATGAAATCAATACCTTGCGGAAGGGAAAGGTTAATAACCAACACACCCCTAAAACTTACCAAGTAATTTCTTACTTGAAGAACATGCCGCACACAGTGGCATTATCCAAGTATCCACGTCGTCAGAACACTTGTTCTGAAATAAATAATGAAGTGGGTGTTCCCGACTAGCGCCAGGCGTCCAATCGGGACCAAAGCTGCAAGGGCTACGTGCCACGCCTGACGCCCACCCTCCCCAAACCTTACTAAACTTGGACTATCTGATCATTTACTGTTGACAACTTGTGGTGCGAAGGGACGTGCCTGCTGAACATTGAGAGGTCAGTGCCTTTTTTATTATATTTTAATAATCGCTGGCGTTGTTAATGTAAGCGTTCATTTGAAAAAAAACGTGATTGGACTTATTTTTTATAAATGCAATTTTTTTTTTAATATAAGAGCTGTCGATTTTAAATCGATGATCAGTTTGCGCATACATGCACATCGAAATGATTAAAGAGCTTTTCTGTGCTAATCATTTATGTATTAAGAATCGGCGAAAAGCGTTTACTTATGTTTTATTTATGTGTATCACAGAGATTCTATAGTTTCTCTGTGATGTATATAGTCTATTGTAGGTTTTGAAGCAATGACAGAGTAGAGATTATTAGAAAATGCCGGCGGTCAATCTGTCGGTCACATGTTTGTTTCCTACCATTGGCTTGAGCTTTCGGTGAATGTACCATCGTTGCTAAATCTACAATGTGGCGGTAGGGTAGGTACTTTCCGTTACCCGCGTAGCTAGCTACTATCCTCAAGTTTTCAATACTGCCACCTAACAACCAATGGGCTTAGGTTGTAGAGATTCAAAGTCAATTAACATTATACCTGGATCTAGCGTGATTACACCTTAGAACACATCGCCACTGACCAGTAAGTAAGCAAACTTGTGTAAAGAAAAACATATTTTTTATCTTTCGATTATATAGATTATTTGTTAAAAAAATGATTAAATATATTACATAGTTCATAATATTTTTATTTTTGTGTTAAGTACAGCCATAATTAGTTTGTTAATAAAATCAAATCATTTATGAAGCATTTTACTTTTTACAATAATCTGTGTTGCACTATAAACTACATAGTTGATACAAAGTATAACATTGTTTCTGAACACACTTGGTTAATAATTTTATTCGTCAAGGGTGGAGTTCACCAAAATTTAAAACATCCGATTATCAATTTAACCGTCGGTCAAAACAGTTTTTACCAACCAGTTAAACTGTTTGACCGACGGTGAAATTAATAATCGGTCGTAAACTCTAAGGCTTTCACGGCCGGCGTTGCATGTTGTATGTTTTGCTTCCGGGCTGTTTGGCCGTGGTCTGTGTGAAACTTTTGTTCCAGATGTTTCGTCGATCACTGCGGTCGACATCTTCAGTGGTTCAGGTCCGAGCGCCGACAAGAGCGTAGAACTCTCCTCCGCGGCGTCTTCTCTGATACTGATCCGAGAAGACGCCGCGGAGGAGAGTTCTCTATGTAAAAGGTCTTATGTCTATGTGAAAAGTTTCACATAGACCACGGCCAAACAGCCCGGAAGCAATACATTAACATAATAATCGGTCGTTTACATTTTGGTAAACTCCACCCAAAATACAAGTTAGTCCAACCTTTACTTACCAGACTTAATCATGGTCGGAAGAGAGGGATCCTCTAACACAAGTATTTCAATACTTCAAAGAGGGTCCCAAATAAATTGAATGTAAATTACATTAAGTTGTTTGAATAAATGATTTGTATACTTAGGCTGCTGGTCACCAAAATTAAAAACGTCCCATTATCAATTTAACCATCGCGTCGATCAAAAAGTTTTTCCCATACAGTTAACCGACGGTGAATTAATAATCGGAGGTTTAAATTTTTGTGGACTCCACCCTAAATGTCTCCAATATGACCGCATCGATCGCGACATTTTCGCTATATATAAAATTATATATTATACACACATAATATACAGGTGAATTTTTGAGACGGGCCAGTAAGGGCAGGTACCTTAACCGTTATAGTTACAGGAAGACGTTTTTAGGAGAGTGTCCATAAATTATGAAGATATTCTGAACTGCATTTACAGATTGGAAAGAATTTAGAGTCAGGAAGAAAATGATCATTATACACAAAAACTTTTTTTTGATGCCTATCGATCCTGTTTTTTAGTTAGACCTGTAGTAATGTATGGATCTGAATGTTGGGCAGCAAAAGAGGTGGATGAAAGAAAAGTGCATGTGGCAGAGATGTGAATGTTAAGATGGATGTGTGGTGTGACTAGAATGGATAAAATAAGGAATGAGTTATCAGAGGAAGCTTGAAAGTAGCACTAGTGAATGATAACTTGAATGCAAATAGATTGGCTTGGATATGGGCATGTCGTGAGGAGGAATGAAAAACA
This sequence comes from Apeira syringaria, assembly GCA_934044485.1. Taxonomy (NCBI): domain Eukaryota; kingdom Metazoa; phylum Arthropoda; class Insecta; order Lepidoptera; family Geometridae; genus Apeira; species Apeira syringaria. Next base: position 5,202,556 of record OW203655.1, on the reverse strand, counting down.
TATATAACAAAAAGAGTACTTAACATGAATGTGGATGGATATAGAGGTAGAGGAAGGCCGAAGAAGGTATGGATGGACTGTGTGAAGAATGATATGTTTATGAAAGGTGTGAGCACTGATACGACCAATGATAGAAGAGAATGGAAGAAGAAAATATGTTGTGCCAACCCCACCTAGTGTGGGATAAGGACAAGAAGGAGAAGAATCGATCCTGTTTCTTATAAGGATCAAAAGTATCTACTGGACAGGCTGAGGTTTTGGTACTTAAAAATAATATGATAAAAATTTCATATGTACCTACTAGTATTTGTATTTTTTCTGCTTCGGAACAAGCTCTTTGTGACTTAGTGTTGGCTAATAAGACAATGCAAATAGTAGCGGTATTATAACTAGCTGCATGCGCCCCGCGGTGTTACCCGCGGTGAAATGGTACGTGGTATTGACGATTTTTGTGTCTCCCCGTCATCCCACGGGAACAGTCTATATTTTCGCTATAAAAAGTAGGCTACATGTTATTACCTACTCCCTGCCTATACTACAGAGCGCCGTCTCCCAAATATTTTCCATCACAAATTTGATCCTGATTTCACGTATCACTAAAGGATAACACTAATTGATGCTGGCCTCGCTCTGGGATCTAGTGCTCTAACTCCCATTTTTTATTATTAATACTTTAAACATCCCAAATCCCAATCTTACCCATAGTCTCAAATTCAAATTTTAACTCAGAAATGTATTTCTTAACCTTCTGCTATTATTCATAGATCTAAGATTTGACCACTATCCGATTCGTTAATCAATAACGAGTCGTAGACCTGATACATTGGTTGGCTCTCTAAGACAGCTGCTTGAACATAGTATTTGCTCCATGACAGATATTCAATATTAAAGTGGAACCTACTTTTTAAAATTGCATGGCCAGACATTTGACCACAATCCCAACTGATGGTAAGTCAGGGTGGTATCTTATGGCAGCATGCACCGTAGGTGGTGGGGACGATTCGAGCTTCAAGCTGAATGCTTTATAATAAAACAGTGCCAAGATTGTCTTGAAAAATTACAAGAATTTTCAGCTTACATCTTGTTTTCGAACAATACTATCTCAATAACTGTAATAGAATACCTGACGATTTTCTTAATTCAAATTTGTTTATTATAATAAGATTGATGTCAAAACATATTATTTATTATGCCCTTGATACTCCTACGATACTACTTGATGCCTACCTGATACTCAAGGGCATAATGTATAACACCATAGTGAGACCTGTCGTAATGTATGGATCTGAATGTGGGGCAGCAAACGGAAATGAAAGAAAACGTCATGTGGCAGAGATGCGAATGATGACATGCATGTGAGGTGTGAATAGAATGGACAACAAGGAATGAGTATATCAGAGGATGCTTGAAAGTAGCACCAGTGAATGACAACTGAGTTGAAAGGGAATAGACTGGGCATGTCATTAAGAGGGATGGAAATCATGTAACGTAAAGAATACTTAAGGTGAATATGTAGATGGATATAGAGGTATAGGAAGGCGATTTGGATGGGCTATGTAAAGAATGTGTTTTTATTTGTTTTGTTTTTTTATCAGACTCAGGCACTAGGATTCACTGTATCGCGGGAGGTATGGACACACAATCACAGCACACAAACAACCAAGACCCGGGACAAACATCTACACTCATAGCACAAATGTTTGCCCCCGCCGGGATTCGAACCCAGGGTCCCGGAGACGCAGAAGTCATGTTTATGACACTAACCACTGCGTCACGGCGACCGTCGAAGAATGTTTTGTTTATGAAAGGTGTGAGCACTGAGATGACTAATGGAACAGAAGAGAATGGAAGAGAAAAACATGTTGTCCTGACCCCACCTAGTGTGCGATAAGGACAAGAAGTAAAGTAGGGTAGTCACGTTTTTTAGGGTTCCGTACCACAAAAGGAAAAAGCGGAACCCTTATAGGATCACTTTGTTGTCCGTCTGTTTGTCAAGACTATTTCTCAGGAACGTGTGGGGGTATCAAGCTGAAATTCATATCAAATGCTCAAGTCTACTGTTCCTTAGAGCTGTCATAAAATCAAACTATTTAGTCAACGCAAGCAAAAGATACTGCTGTTTTTTCTGCAAGCTTTTGACACTCGCAAGGGAGTCAAAACTTACGGGGTACCTCCCGTGAACTCAGAATCTTGAAATTTGGTACGAAGATACCTCTTATAGCACGGATAATGAAAATTGACGAAAAGCATAACTTTTTTGTTACATCATAATAATAAAAATATTTTGAATAATTTTAAAGTAAGTTTAAAATTATTCAAAATATTTTTTCCACAATGACGCGTAGAGGTCTCAATTTGAAATTTTTATGAAATATTTAGGTCTAATTGCCTTTAAGCTATGAAAAAAAAACAAATTTCTAAGTCAACGCAAAAACGCAAAGGTGCAACCATTTATAATAATAAAAATACCATAACTTTTACTTGTATACCCACAGGTTTGTACGGAACCCTTGGTGCGCTAGTCCGACTCGCACTTGACCGGTTTATTGTTTTAAACTAATGTCGCATAGTTCTGGTACCGTGATTTCTATCAATAAAGTGTAACATCCTGCGGTGTTTTGTAGATAGGTATAGCGCAATATCAAAGCCACCACAAAGCACAGGGTCGGTTCAAACTTCAAGTATCAAAAGCGCCCCTATAAGGCACACGCAACAAATCCGGGGCGTAATTACATCATTTAATAATAACTACAATATGGTTGTTCGCCGCACGCGCCTGACTCCGCACCCTCCATTGGGAATTCGATCCATATACCCTTCAGATACATTTATGCCTGTCATATGTTATGAATTGTAAATGAATTTATGTTAAAGTATTCGAAAAAGGTGCGGTAGATAATGAATTTAAAAAAAAAGAAAAAAATAATAATTCATCAAATTTGATAAACTTTCAGCAAATACACACCGAGATCATGCAGCTGCAAAATCACAATATCACATCAATTAGAGTCAGTGATCCCGAAGGTATTCGTCTAACTGCATTTGGGCAGGCTATTTTCCGTTGGTACTTTAGAAGTGACATAAGTTGGAAATTAAACTGAGGTGACATATTTGAACCGCTTGGGGTCGAGACATTGGGCCCGTGGGGACCTGGAGCTCATCAGATGTTCCAAAACTTATCAGAGCTTTTGATCGATGCGACGCGTGACAAAAATGGTGCAATTCAGCGTGGCAATGCTGCTAGCATTCTGGGCACGCTGCCAGCCGGTAGCGACTTAGAACATTTGAGTTATTTATACGCTACCAATAGCTAGTGGATTGCTCAAATGTTATTGTAGTAGCTGCAGTATTGTAATTAGTTATTCGTGTTTTATTTTAATAAACGTGACATTAACTTTATTGATGTTATATTATGTCTGTTTTACATATTGCACGCCCTGGTTTAACTAACTAACTGGTTAAGCTAAATAAAACTTGTTTAAAGATACAGATTTCTGTTCTCCTAACATGTTTATTGTCATTATTAAGTAAATAATTACGTGAAACGGATCGTTTATCGATCGTTTTATATGTTCGCAATGTCAAATGGTTCCCGAAAGTATATTATGTTACCTTAAATGTCACTAAAGCGTTAACTTTTCAAACATTTCTGTATTAATCTATTTGAATTTAAGTACGGCTTAATTTACGTATACCTATTAGTTAAATCTAAATAATGTCTAATACTTACGAAACGTTCATTCAAGTTATTTCTGTATTAAGTTAATATAATACTGATTGCATACATAAAATTTTGAGCATGAAAGAATACTTACCTAATAAAAACATAGTTCATCCAATACATCAATTTTTCAGTACCTATCCATATATCTGAGAAACGCGTTCAAAGTTACCTTAATTGACTATATTTCACTCATTCGAAAAAAAGTAATCAATAACACCTTTTGAAAGTCAATCGTTTTGACTCTAACACAGCAATTAGAGCACAGGCCACAATCGAAACCTGTATCGCTTACCATTAATATATAATTGCACTCGGTGTGTCGAACCCCTGTTATCGACGCATACGGTCTAATTGTAACCGTGGCCTGCCACGATTACGAAAACATGTCAGTGTTTTGCCTGTAATTAGAGGAATGTTCGATTTTATTGTCATATTGCCTATAAGTTGATAACTGGTATTAGAAGCAATGATAGCCTAGCGATCGGAGCGTCGGTTATCAAGCTGACGGATGCTGGTTTGATGCCCACCAGAACCATCCAAGGAATTGTGCAAACATCGAAAGAATTTGGTCGTTTTAACCCCCAACCCAAAATAGGGTGTTATAAAATTGACCATTATCTGGGTGTCTTTGTCTCTGGGAACGTAGCTCTTAATAGCGTGAACATATTTCGATGGGCTTTATTTGAAAGCAGGTTGTCCGGCGGTGGATCTTATGCAAAATTGATTTAGCCGTTTTTAATTTCTAATTTTTTTTTAATAAAAGACGGGTTATTTATTAGAAGGGCTTAGTATTTGTGGTGTGTCTGTGGCATCATGACTCCTGGACTGATAAACCGATTTTAATTAGGTTTTTTTGTGAAAGTCATCACTACTATTTAAAGTTATTATCTATTAGTCACGATTTGCACACGCCTGCTACATTCTTGTTCTGTTAGTCATCCTTAACCTTTTTTTAATAGGGCCGATGCCTTTATTAAAATAAAACTTAATAACTTATTACAATACTACAGCTACTACAAAAACATTTGAGCAATCCACTAGTTATTGTCAGCCTATCGATCATTCAAATGCTCTAACCCGCTACCAGTTGGGAGCCTGCCCAAAATGCTAGCAGCATGGCCACGTTAAATTGCAATGCTCATCCGTTGTGCCAAATATGTGCCAGCATTTTGGTCATGCGTCGCATCGATCAAACGCTCAGATAAGTTTTGGAAAATCCAATGAGCTCTCCACGGGCCCAACGTCTCGACCTGGTTTTTCTGTATTAGGTATATGGTCTACCTACAGACAACTTAACCTTTACAGTTTTATCATACTTAATATAGATTAGCCAATGATATAAGTTTTCAACTTGTACAGAGGTAGGTACAGGTAAGAGATAGCCTGATGACAACGCGAGCGTGTCAGTAAGTTTTTTTTTTATTGGGTATAGGCAAGCGTTTGAGTCTAAAGAAATATAAACAGTAGTAGTAGAACACAGTGATAGTTAATATATGTATATTACAATATATATTATGTTAACTAAATTAGACATACTGTTTTTGTATCACCGAACTTCCAGACTCCTAATATATTATTTCCGTCGATGGCTGTCTGGAAGAGATCGCTTTAAGCGATAAGGCCGCCAATGTACTTTGGTTAGGTATATATTTTATTTTTATTTTTGTTTTTTGGGACCGGTATGCAATAAAGTGTATTAATATGCAATTGTATTAATATAGAAATAGTAACCTAAAGTATAAAATGTTCATAAACAAAGTGCCGATACAGCATGAGCTGAATAAAAGAAGGAAATGATGATAATAGTGAGTTAATCATACTTAAACGGTCGATGTCGATGTTGCCTAAAGAAGTATGGAAGTGAACCATAGTTTCCCGATTCCCTAAAGCCTTTCCGGGGCGGTTGTGGGGAAGTCACCCTTCAGCCGAGCCTCGTGGGAACACCGCCAGCCGCTCAGACACCAATTATCGAGCTGATAGACCAGTATGTCGACTGCGTACTCACACTTATATGATACGAAAACAAAAATGTAGTATGTTTATAGGTACTTATACTTATATATATTACCTATTCGTCAGCCTTATAGCATAGCAAGGTGAACTGGAAGTATTTGTCTAGGCTGCCTTGCGCATATAATCAGCCTCATATGTTTCCATTGCCAGATACACTGGCATTCTTCTTGGAGAGTAGTGATAGCGACTCTGATAATCTACAAATAGCTAAATCCTAGACAACGTCATCACTTAACATCAGGTGAGACAGTTGTCAAACGCAAACTTATAATATGTAAAAAAAAAAACTATGCTGGCCAATTTTTCATCATTTTGGCATCTAAGCTATTGATGAGCACAGTCGGAGTTTTCTGGACATTTCGCGTATTAGGGGGATAGTAGGTATAATGGTGGTAGCGTGCTTTCGAATTGCTGCCTGGCTAGCTTGAAAAACTGTCACCAAACATAATTTGTTCAGGTCAGCAGTCGTTGAGAGCCAGTAAAATACTCTAGGTCTAGCGTGATTACATTTTCGATTACATTGTCACTGACCATCAAGTGAGATAGTGGTCAAACGCTAGAACTCATCATCATCTCAGCCATAGGACGTCGAATGCTGGGCATAGGCCTCCGCCATTGATATCCACAAGGACCGGTTCGAAGCGACCGGCATCCAGCTCTTGCCTGCATCTTAGTAAGGACGTCTGTCCACCTGGTCGGTGGCCGCCCTATGCTGCTAAATCTAGCTAGGCTAGATCTAAAACGTATAAAATAAAGGATATTTATACATGGATAAAATGGACTTTCAGGTGTTTGAACGATGAATTAAAACTGCTTTCAAAAATCAAGTGATCGGGTTATCTCTAATGTATTTTTTTATGTTTTTTTCGTATGGCAGTGTGATATGAGACGAGGGCGAGGGGTGAATCTTTGGGTAGGATCTTATTTGAATAATCAATCGATTATTAATGCCGTGTCGATGACGCGGCAACATCTCAATATCTCAATGACATGGTAACATCGGGCTTTGACGAAGCGACTACCATATAATCTATGCTTAGGTGACATTTTGATTGCCCTATTGTAAAAATACGCGACCCATAGATTGTACTTTATGCATTATACTGTTGTTAGATAATTTACGCATTCATCTGTGTCCTGTACCCTTGTGCCAACAAACTTTCCAATATCTTTCGATCGCCTTCACATCTACCTATATTTCGCTTCTAATTGGCCGGTTGGCGCAGTTGGTAGCACTCTGCCTTCTGAGCCGCTGGTCCCGGGTTTGATTCCCGGACAGGTCAAACATTTGTGTGTATGAACATGTCTGTTTGACCTGTGTCTGGGTGTGTATATGTATGTAAGTATATATATATCAGTCATAAGGTTACCATAATACAGGCTCTGCCTAATTTGGGATCTGAAGACCTTGTGTGAATGTTACAAAAAAAAAATACCAATTTAACAAAATGATGTTAAGTAGTATAACCAAATGACTTGATACTTAAATTACGCACATATTACAAGTTCCTTACATACAACTGTAAAAAAAGTTCTTTCATGACTAATAATTGCGAAGGTTTTTAATAAGAGATTCAACATTCTAACATGTCAATGTCACTATATGCCATTGGCAAAGTAACAGTTCAGAGGTCATAAACATTTTTCTTACGGAAGCTTAACCACTAGCAGACTCACACATTTCAAGTTTCTGAAACAATAATGAACTAACAGAGATTCAGTGGCTTAGTGGGGTGTGCCAATTGTCACAAATTTCATTAAGCTCAAATGTCGATGACCCCAGAACTGTGGCTGTACCAAAGTTTAACAAATATTCACATTTTTAAATATGCATGTGCAAATGTTCATGCTTATTCAAGCCTCAACTTAAATGAAGAATTCCACAATCCTTTCAATCGTATCGATATGTATAGGTACATTTTAATCTCTCGCACGTTTTTTTATACATACACTGTATGTAAATTATTACACATATACACGTATATTTGGTAACCTATTTTTTTCGTTTGCATCATGAACCAGTTTCTCTCTTGATGGTCAGTGACGATGTGGTCGAATATGTCATCACGCTAGACCTACAATGCTTAATGACTCTAAAGGACTGGCTGCCTGCCTGCCATTTTCCAAACTTGAGGGTACTCGAAAGTACCCTACCACCAGATGGTCTGTCGGATGGTTAATCCATGTAATATATGTTTTCTACTAGGAAACCATGGAGGCTCTGAAGCCTGAGTCTTTATGCCGAGTGTGTGGAGACAAGGCTTCAGGGAAACACTACGGGGTGCCGTCGTGCGATGGATGTCGAGGATTCTTCAAACGGAGCATTCGACGGTAAACGCTAACGTTTTTGGCTGCTTACTAGACATTACAACCCGACTAAAATCCCAAGTCATTGATATTCATTTCATAGCAGTATTATTATTATTATTTGTAAGCTTTCATCCAGCTGCGAGCGGCAAGAGCAGCTGGAGCAAACATACTACCAGACATCTGGCTGTGTGGAAGTGTGTGGCCTTTGAATCCTAAAGATCCAAAGGCCTTGAATTAATCGAAAGAGTTGGGAGCTCCGAACCCAATGTCTCAGGGAGTGATTTAAAGACCGATAAAATATTTAAAATCGGATATTGAATTAACTAAACATAATAATAATATGCAATATGCAATATACACACACATAATACTATTTCGTCTATTTATGTAAAATTCTAAGACTGGGAAGGACCTGCAACCCTGTAACACAGTCAATACTAGTACAGGGTTCAGGGCTATCCGATAGTGAGAAGTATAGTCATTCTATGAACCTTTTATTGTTAGATTTAAGAATTTGTATATGTGAATGATTGTACACTGTATTTAGTTGAAATAAATTATCATTATCATCATCATCATCATTTAAAGAGTGCCACATTTCTAATCTAATACGTGTACTTAATGTACATACATATATAAATATCGATTCATAGTGTTTCTTAAAGAATCTCCTCCGAAATTGCTTGCCTGATTTTTATGTATTTTTTGTGTATATTCTGAAGGTCTGAGAATATATCGTTAAGTATTTTTCAACATCTCATTTTTTATTGGGATTTTAGCCCAATAAAAAAAAATCAAATATCCAAATACTTTAACTGTCGATCATTGTCGTGTAAGCGCGCCGCGGGGCGCTACTAGTATTATTATATATATATATATGTATATGCGAAAGTTTGTGAGTATGGATGTATGTTTGTTACTCTTTCACACCTAAACGGCCGGATAGATTTGAATGAAATTAAGTATGGAGATAGCTTATACCCTGGATTAACACATAGGCTTATTTTCATCATCACTATCATCACCCCTTTTTATCACCACGCGGGCAAAACTGATTTGGATTAAATTTGGTATGTAGATACACACAGAACACATAGGCTTCTTTTTAAATGACTTCTAAAAAGAAGTAGGTGACTCAATTCGACCGTATATATGTTTTTTTTTAAAGTGTTTTCGCGGATAACTTCGTCATTTATGAAGCGATTTTGATGATTCTTTTTTTGTTAGATAGAATATACTTTCGTGGTCGTTGTGGTCCCATTCAACTTTCATCAAAATCGGACAAGCGGTTTTTGAGTTATACTCCAATAACTGAAAAGTGCTACGCGTATCTTGATGATATTATTGTCGCGGTTGAAGACATCGACATCCCGTGAGTAGCACAGGTCACTGAAAAGGGTGAAAAAAAATTTTTTTAACTAAAAATGCAACCGACTGCAACACTCAAAAGTGTGAAATAACTTGTCGAAGTCGGTACCATGAGCACATGATATGTGATGACAGTTACTTTTGTGTCAACTATCATGGTACCGACTTCAACAAGTTATTTCACACTTTTGAGTGTTGAAGTCGTTGCATTTTTTGTTAAAAGTTTTTTTCATCATCATCATCAATAATCACTACGCGGGTAAAACCGTGGGGCGCAGCTAATTATAATAATTGCGTTATTGTTACGTTACACTACAATTCTGTTATGTCATTTAAAACCAAAGCGCATCTAGTGCAAAGGTAACGGCTTACAAGCTTACGTAGCTGAAGATGTGTCTAAAGCATTATAGATTATAGATCAGAGAGTAACTATAGTCAGCGGAGCTCTTACTATCCGGCGAAGTATTGATCGTCTCGTCACTTATATATAATAACTTAATTATTTATCAGCTGCGTCCCGCGGTTTCGCCCGCTTGAACTATGAATTAATTATTACCGTACATTTTAACAGGAATTTTAAATTGTGTGTTTTTGAAATGGACGGAAAATAAATGGGGGATATCGGTTTTTCTAGTTCGTTAACTTCGACTAACTAATAAAGTATATTAATTGTAAATACATACAAATGAACCTCTAATATGTACAAATGTTATATTTCTGTGTATGAAATATACAAAAGATGCAATTGTCTGCGACATCTTCTATAAATTATTGGAAAACTTAAAAAGAAAGAATAATATATATTTACTAGATATATTTATGTCGTGACCATGGGAAATGGGGATGCATTTTTGTATGTAACGATAGATATATAAGCAAACCGGGCTTTCGGTAAACGTACAGAAAACTGCGCGATGTCTTCTCGCACAAAATACCGCAAAGTATTAAAACGAAGGTCTTCGAACAGACTTACGGGATTGACATGTGACTGTGGGCCTTCTGAATTAGCTCAGAGTCATATGACGAGCTATTGACAATGCTATGCACAAGGTTTCTCTACGCGATCGAATCAGAAATGTGGAGATGCGTAGAAGAACGAAAGTCACCGACATAACCCAGCGGATTATCAAGTTGAAGTGGCAGTGGGCAGGGCACATAGCTCGAAGAACTGATGGCCGTTGGGGTCGAAAGGTTCTCGAATGTAGACCGTGGACTGGCAAGCGCAGCATAGGACGGTCACTGACATGGTGGACAGACGCCCTGAGATACGGACTGCTTTCATCCAGGCCTCGTGGAAATTATGGGAGAGGCATATGTCCAGCTGTGGACGTCTTATGACTGAGATAATAATGATAAGCAAACCATTCGTTACAAATTAATAACTATATGATACAAATAGTGTCACACAGTAATTATAGGTATGAGTTCGCTGAATTCACTCTTTTTACACCTCTCAATCTTTCCAATGTATAATATAAAACTTTGATTTCTTGTTAAGAAATTTAGACTACGTGTGCAAAGAGAACGGCCGATGTGTGGTCGATGTCACCAGGAGGAACCAGTGCCAGGCGTGCCGATTTTCCAAGTGTCTAAGAGTCAACATGAAGAAAGATGGTGAGCACCCAACTCATAATTATAAGTATGTCGGAAACGAACGAAAATGTGTTGGTTGATTTTCACAAAATGAGACACTCAACATCATTTAGGACGCGTTTCACTCGCATTAGTCTATACTAATATTGAAAGATTTCATTGGTTTTTTTTTAACCGACTTCAAAAAAGGAGGTTACTCAATTCGACCGTATACATGTTTTTTTTATTTTATTATATGTGTGTTCGTGGATTACTTGTTTGATAGTGTGGATTTTTTGTTTGATAGTGGTGGTCCCATCAAATTTCATCACAATCAGACGAGCTGTTGACGACACTTATCAAGTTGTCGGTCTACCTGGTCGGTGAACGTCCTATGCTGAGCTCATTAGCCCGTGCTCATCACTCGAGAACCTTTTATAAATGGCAATAGGGTCACCCATTGCCCCTCAGTTATACGTAGCATTTGACTGCTGCCACTGCTATTTCAACTTGCAATCAGCAAGTTGAAATAGCAGTGGCAGCAGTCAAGTCAGTGGCTGGGCTTCATCAGTGGCATTCATCCTTATACGAATTTCCTCATTTCTGTTTCGATCTAGCTCGCGGACCCCGCTCGACAAGCTATGGCTCTCCATAGTTATACGACATATTTGATGTTAAAAACCAATTGGTTATAATTAGTTATACCTATTGCCAAGAACGTATAACCAATTTTAATAGTAACTATTTCACTATTCCCTATCGATACAGATAAAGGTCAACGTTATGGACAAACGACATGACTAAGATCGCAGGTAAGGGCTTGATGCGGGGCCTTTCCTTCCAGTCCTTGTGGAAATTAATGGACGAGGTGTATGTCCATCAGTGAACGTCCAATGGCTGAGATGATGATGATAAAAGGTCAACGTGGAAAGTAGAATACCCCAATCCCACTAATATTATAAATGTCAAAGTTTGGAAGGATAGATGTTTGTTACTCAATTTGTATGTTGTTGTCACGGATTTGTATGAAATTTGGTATGTAGATACACTTCCGGTTCCGGAAGAACACATAGGCTGCTTTTCATCATCATCATTGCATCAATCATGTTCAAGTTTTCACTTCTGCCGGCACTCGCGGAGTGCAACTGGATGATTTTTTTTTCTTATTTTATGCTTGTGTTTGACAACTGTTCCTCCTGATGTTATGTGATGACGTTTGTCTAGAATGTATGTACATGTCTTAAACGTACACGGCTAGCTATCAGACACTGTTTTTCAATATCTTAAAGGAAGTCTTGTAATATTGATGATAAAGTACTTCAGAACTTATCTATCCGGAATATAATACAGAGGCCGGAGCACTACAGTAACTTTTCAAAATTAACTATCGATTTTTCAAACTTTGAAGGAAAATGTTACAAAATAATACCTCTAAACGGCAATCAATAGAGAACACGGCTGGGCACTTGTATCAATAAAGTATTTATTCTGCTCCTCCGCGCAGCATGTCTTTTCCATTAGAGACAACTCAAGTATTTGCGGTATACAAGTGTCACTAAGTGGTGGATAAAAACGCAAGGGCGATATTCGGGAGATTCCCTTTATGACATCCTCCAATTCTCACAGAACTTATGATGTAAGGATCAATCTGTTTCATCTATCTAACAGTACAAGTAAAATTCAGCTTATACTCGAGAAACATACATTACAATACCGCTCGCATATCTGCGCCGATAAATAGTCGACATACGTTATTTTAAAAGGGTTTTAAAAAAAAATCTTAATTAAAGGGCTTTGTCGCCATTGCGAGTATGCCGCCCTGATTATAACTATGTATTCCAATGTACTTAACAATATATAAACTAATTGCGTTTTGACACAAGTGAGTACAGCCATCTAGCCGCATCTGAAGGTGGGTCTGCTAGAATACTGTCAGATCTAACTATACCAGACAGGGTATCAATTCTACTAACACATTGATCATAGATTGTCAATGAATCGTCGTTGTGTCTAGTTTTGCTATTCTACTTGGAGTATAATTGTAATGGCTACATAGATCTAATTTCTACCGCAATTCAATTGTCTACAATACAATCGAATGTAAAAATAACAATTTTAGCGGAATATCAAGTTTATATAAGATCATATTTGATCGAATATTGCATTGTTTATGAATGGATTGTCTTAATAAATAAGAGAATTGGCACCCTGCTCACAAGAACTTCTATTCTAGTATTGGCATTCCCGACACATTCCATCAATACATGGTATATATCAACAACACTAACACAGCTCTCGCAGTCAGGTGATGTCGTTATGCGCTTTAAATATAAAAATGTATTATTGCCTGGAATGTGTGTCGAGAGGGTGTCATTTATTATATAGGTCTACTATTATTCCCTAAAAATTAAAGGGCACCATGGCAATGATGTTTTACTAAAGATGACGTATATTCATACTGCGCGGTGCTCAGATTTTGTCCCTTTACGACATAAACATGCTTACTGCGACAGATAATACGGTACAAATAATATAGAAAAGGATAGCTATATGTTTAGACTTGCGCTTAAAATACGCGCCATGATGAAAATTACTACAATTGACTTAATTTCGCCGCCTCAGTTTCCGCGCGCTTGTGCCACATCTACCTCATATAAACATATGATAAACATATAATATCATTGGCACCATGATATAAAAGATAAAAGTTGTTTAGAGTTGTGGGCTGGATGATAGGCCAACCTCGATGGTCCGGTGGAAAATAACACCTCGCACTCGTACTTGTGACTCGCGTATTTTTTGCAAGTTTTGAGGGAGGCGCGCGCGGCCTTCCGACTTCAGTATCGAGTATGCACTGGCCAGCAGGGCACGCTGCTCTTTGACACGTGATACAGAATACTTAATATGACTAGATATGCACACACTACAAGTTTTACTCCCAAAAGGGTTTCGATGATATGTGGTGCTTATGTGACCTATGTAGAAAATAGTTCATACATTTATCAATTACTAGCTGCGCCATCGCGTGGACTACAGTTTTCCCACTACCTTAACATTATTCGACGGGAAGTATACTTTTTCGGAATATAAAGTAGCCTGCATGCTATGTGTAACGCAGGGTTATCTTCATTCCAAAGGGCAATGCCCACTTGTATGGGCATTTCGGCCTGGAGTGGACAGTAACTTTAGGTATAATTGTGATATAGCTTTGTTAGATTATATCATTAGGTAACATAATATTAGGATAACTTTGTATCAAAATGTTTGGTAACACTATTTTCCTACATGTGATGTAGATGATTGCCGTTGGGTTATTTAAAATAAAACTAATGCAGTTTCAATACTTTTTATATTTATTCTGAATCATATGTCATCCAAGTCCGTTCAACCGCTTCATCGTGAAGGAGTAACAAAATCTTTATTAGTGTGATATTATGATATAAACAAACTAGCTGCGCCCTGCGGTTTCATCCACGCGAGTTACGGTTTTACACTACCTCAGTATCAAAAAGACGTTTTTTTTGGAATATAAAGTAGCCTTAATGTTATTTCAGACTGTACTATTTAATTCGAAATAGATCGTGCATGGTGGTAGGGTACTCTCGAGTACCCGCCTGGCTAGCTACCACCCTCTAGTTTGAAAAACTGTCACCAAACACATAGTGTGTTCAGGCAGCAGTCCTTGAGAGCCAGTGAGCATTCTAGGTCTAGCTTGATAACATCTTGGACCACATCGTCACTGACCATCAAGTGAGATAGGGGTTAAACGCTAAATCTATACAGTATAATAAAAAGATCGCAGATTATAGATTCTTTTTACTTACTTATATCATCTATCATTATTTATAGTGTGTGGTGATACGGTATAGATGTACTACGTGTGCACCAAGCTATCCGTTTGCTTAGACTTTTTAAGGCCCTTGGCCGGTAAAGTAAGTAGTGATAACAAACAAGACACTTTACCACACGAACCCCGTTGACTGTCATAAACAGCCGCGACCCGCGCTTCGATATTTGTTTACATTATAAAATTGATTGAACCCCAGTTGGGGTACTATTACCAAAACTGTGTCCCAGCTCTTGGATTTTCTCCTCCGCCTCTGACACTCGACGCGGCGTCTATTATATCTCACTTACCCGCCCTAATGTGTTATGTACTTAACGCGCAGTTGTTTGTCGACCGCCTGTCATTTTATCCACGGAACATTTGAGATTGAGATAACTTGGGTGTCAATATCACAATGTAAATAATACGTATGTAAGAAAATTAAAGATACTTTATTAATATATTTTTTATGCTGTATAGATCTTTGACCACTATCTCACTTGATGGTCAGTGACGATGTGGTCGAAGATGTTATCACGCTAGATCTAGAATGCTCAATGCCTCTCAAGGACTGCTGCCTGAACACACCATGTGTTTGTTAACAGTTTTTCAAACTTGAGGGTGGTAGCTAGCCAGGCGGGTATTCGAAAGTACCCTACCACCATGCTGAGAATTCGATAACGGTGTTACCTTCACCGGAAGCTCAAGCTGTTGTTGGGGATCGAACCAGTACTATATAATATTAAGTACTAGGTGCGTCCCGCGGTTTCTTTCGCGTGGTTTACGGATTTCCCATTACCGACGCAGTTGTCGTAAGGGAACTGCAATTGTTTCCAGTATAGAACGCTAAGTGATAAAAACATATGTACCATGTTTAGGGATCGGGACAAGAGTACTTTTATTAAGTTATTAATACTGTGTATGAGAATGTCCTTCACCAAGTTCAACAAAGGCTCTACTCTTTTCCCAAGATTTCTTGCCATTATCGTCCAAAGTCTGTGTTTCTGCATCGCTGCTGCTCTCCGGTCCTATATTGAAGCGATCCTATTTTGATGCGATGATAGCTCAGTGGGAGAGGCAGCGGCTGTCAAAATGATGGACACTGGTTCGATCCCCAACAGCAGCTTGAGCTTAACACCGTTATCTAATCCCCAGCATGGTGGTAGGGTACTTTCGAGTACCCGCCTGGCTAGCTACCACCCTGAAGTTTGAAACAGTCACCAAACACACAGTGTGTTCAGGCAGCTGGAGAGCCAGTGAGCATTCTAGGTCTAGCGTGATAACATGTTCGACCACATCGTCATTGACCATCAAGTGAGATAGTGGTCAAACGCTAGACGTATATTTATAATAAATATTTCATTTTCCTTTTCTTTTCACATAACATAAACAAGATAAAGTTGAATATATTTAGTTGACTAAAACGATTTCAAACAAGTTCTTTTTCCATTGCAGCGGTACAACATGAGCGCGCCGCCCGCCCCTCGGTAACTGCTCAACATCAATTAGCGCTACAAAAACTCGGCTACAGCTTTTCGAGACAGCAGGCTTTCATACCCTCTCCCACGCCCCTCGCTTTTTCCACACTACCTCCTTTACACACTTACAGTGGATTAGTTCCCTCATTCACAGATTCTTTTCCACATAGCACGTTTCTCGATAGAGCTGGCACATTTCAAGAGTTTCCTTCTTCCAGACGTCCCGAGGTACCTGAGCCTCAATTGAACCCTCTTATCGGCTCCCACTCCAGCTCGCTAGGCGCCCTGAGCTCCTTCAAGATACCTCTATTCTCGACGTCACTACACTATCCCGTGCCGCATCCCGGATATTTTCCCACAAATATTTTCTACCCTCCCGTAATATCAAACAGCACTCCTACCTCGACATTGGACAGTGAGTATGCTCTAACGCAAATACCATTTTCATTCATTGATACTGTCCGCATGTTTATTAAAGATACGTGAATGAATTCTAGAGTCGAGAACTACCGGGCTAAGTGATGCGCAAATAATTTCTCCGTTACAAAATCCCGATGTGCCAGAAAAGCCTGACTCACAACTGTCGGATAAAATCAAAGAAGACGAAGTGTCCAGTTCTGAAGAAGCTTTTAAAACGGAGTCCGCAGTTCATAACAATGCAATGGAAGGTACAGTTAGTTATTAATGATTCCGCGAGTAATTATTAGATTATTTTTTATTGGTATATGAACAAAAGTGATGGCCTACTATTATTTTATGGCCCTCGCCGTGGACATCATGGGTCCAGACTGAAGAGCTTGGTGCTGAAACTGGAAGTAGGCGAACTGAAAGGTAAACAAATCCACGCTCCAGTCCGTTCCTGCCCGGAAAGGGAACTTCCTGGTTTCCAGATTTATAGCTGCCATCCAACGTGTCAGTTGAGAACGTTATGGGCACTTATACACCAATCACTGTAAGAAATTAATTAGGTACTTTAGTTGTTAAGTGTGTGACGTTATATTTTACAATATTGACATAATTATTTAATGTAATGAATTACATAAACATGTGTTAAACAGTTTAGTATAATGCATAATGCCAGAAATATCAACCTAGCGATTTTCATTTAATCCCTGCTTGCTGCGAAATGTGGGTTGCTATGTATTCATTGTTTATTTATAATTATAATTTAATTGTTTATAAAGCACCTAATTAAGGCTTTGTTACGATACCTTATGGTCGACAATATGGTAAACCTTAGCTGTACTGGTATATCCTACCGTATACCTACCGTTTAGTCTCAGAAGAGTTACCATATTATCGTCATTTTCACTTCTTTAAACTATGTTAATATGTCTGAGAAGTTTAATAATTGTTTATCAGGTACTATTGTTGACAATTGTTATGTTAATAATACAAAAATGTTACCAATCAACATATAGTTAAAAAGTATATTTTACTCTGCACCAGATTCAACGTGTAACCGACCACACTCTGCCGTGAACTTCGAGCCTCCCGTACATTTCGTCCCGAAACATTTGGAACCCAGACCTCCCCCGCTGATTGACACTAACGAACTCCAGAAAGCTCACAGAGGGGACAAACACAAAATTTTAGATGAAAATTCATACGAGATGAAATTTAAGAAATATTACGATCATTGGAGGATAACAGGAGATGGGATCTACGACCCAGCGGCCAAGCTTTTAGTGGCGTCTATCCGATGGCTGCATGGTGTCGGATATTTTGTGCAAATGAAATCTTCGGAACAAGCAGCCCTTCTGCACTGCAACTGGAAGGAACTCTTCGTCCTTACTGCAGTGCAGTACTCCTATTACTTTGATGAAGGTAATGATTGCTTAATAGTGCCTTTTCACTATACAAACCTTTTAGTATTTTTTTATACTGTATAGATCTCACTATCTCACTTGACGGTCAGTGACGATGTGGTCGAAGATGCTATCACGCTAGACCCAGAATACTCACTGCGTCTCAAGGACTGCTGCCTGAACACACTATGTGTTTGGTGGCAGTTTTTCAAACTTGAGGGTGGTAGCTAGCCAGACGGGTAGGTACTCGATAGTACCCTACCACCATGCTGGGGATAACGGCGTTATCTTCAGCGGAAGCTCAAGCTGTCGGCTGTTTGACAGCCGACGCTCCTCCCGCTGAGCTATTATCGCTTCGAAATAGCTAATATACGAGTCTTCTTAAGCTATATAGCTCTATGGAAACTTAAACCAGGCCAGACCAGGACTTAAAGCCACATTAGGCCATAATATTATAATTATGCGACTACCGATAGTGTTGTAGTGTGTTACTTTCGATATAAAATGGCACTGTTAGGGAGAAGTTCACCCATATTTAAAAGTCCGATTATCAATTAACCGTCGGTGAACTGTATGGTAAAAACTTTTTAACCGACGGTTAAATTAATAATCGGACGTTTTAAATGTTGGTGCACTCCACGCTTAGTGTCTAGTATCGCCGATCGTATATAACCATGCGTTAAAATTACCACTATATTTATATACTTGTCATATATGGTACAAAATATGCAGTAATAAGTTACTGTATATGTCCCATATTATACAATTATTGTTATAAATTGTATTGTATGTGTCTGCCAACAAGTTAAACTTTTCTATGGGAATGTTTTCATTCAGCCATAAAATGTTAACCTAAACAAAGATAACTACAATCACCAGAAATATACAAAACATTTGTATATTTCTCATAGTGAGATACAAAACATTTGTACATTTCTCGTGATAGATAGTATGCAGGTTTAAATCAAAATGGCCACCAATTTTGAAAGTTATAAAAGATGCGATTTAACGATGCTATTAAGTACATCTATATTCATCTAGTATCTCTTAAATAGCCATTGTGATGTTATGAATGTATCCTAGGTTTAGTTTTATCTTCAACTAAAACATCATTGAATGATTTTTCCAGATCATGCAACTTCAGTGATATCTGCGAAACGGCCAAACTTCAAAGACGAGCTGACAAAGATAACGTACATTTTGAAAAGAATATCTCAATGTAAACTGGAAAAATCTGAATATGACTGGATCAAGACTGCATTATTGTTTCGCACAGGTGAGGCACGTACCTACCTAAAGAAGGTGGTTCAGATATATTTTAGTATGAATAGGTAAAATAAATATTTTTTTAATTACACGGAGTAAAATTTTCCGTTACCTCTCCAAAACTATGACCCCTTTTACTTCCTCTTGAGGGGTTTATCATCATCATCACATCCACAGGATATCTGAACTTAAAAATTAAATAAATTTAAATTTCATTTAGTTTAAGTTACATTTAATTTCTAAAAAAAATGTCTTGCGACTACCGAACATATGCCTCTCTCCCAAGGACTGATTGAAAGCGGTCTGCATATTCCTAAGATGTTGAGCAGGTCGTCTGTCCACCTTTCATGTGGATATTCTATACGCTACGCTCGCCAATACGTGGTCTATACTCTAGAAACTTTCGACCCCACCGGGCATTAGTTCTACGAGAAATGTGCCCTGCCCACTGTCAATTCAACTTGATAATCCGTTGTGCTAAGTTGGTGATTTCCTCATTTCTGATTGGAACGCGTAGATAAACCTCGAACATAGCTCTCTCCATATGCCACCTTGAACTTATTTCCAAGGCTTTTATAGGTTCTTTAGGGTTTGAGGGATTTTAGCGGGTGACTAAGTCATAATTTTCTAGTGGCAAATTTCAGCCTAATCCATTGACGGATTCGAGCTACTTATAGATATGTCAAACGTTTGACGTTTGACTTAAACGTCGGACGCGCAGAAGGAGTGATCCTCCCTCGGTACTTGTGTCTCGTAAATAGAAGCCTATCTACGCCATGTATACATGTAAATGATGGTGACATATAAATGACAATAATCATGTTATTTCCAGACTCGCCCACATCTTCACATATCGAGACATTTCAAGACCATGCGATAGCAAACCTGCAAGAGCATTCCTTATCGACAGACCTGACTCGGTTTACCAGGGTAATGTTGCTGGTCGCCAGTCTGTGCTGCTTGACCAATCAAGGAGTGTTGGAGCATATGCTGTTTCCGAACTTCACTGCTGGAGATATCAACAACACACTTACTCGTATACTTATGTTTTCATCCTCATTATAAAATATTTCGATACCTGTACCTACCTAACTTAAGTAATATGCTTTAAACCAAGACGATACTTAGTCATCTCTAGTCGTAAAATATATTTTTAAAAAACAATTCAGACGTCCTCCTGTAATTTTGATGCCTGGGGTAGGTAAGGTAAAAACTATATGCCAACTGACACATTTGATTATATTAGTTTTCTTTATTTTTAATATTCGTTCAGATACTTCAGTCAATAACTGTTACCCAATCAGGGTCAGGCCAACCAGGTGCTACGAATATTATATTAATATTGGTATTGGAACAAAATGGCGTCAAATAGCATAAATGTTTAACAGGCTATGAGTGTTAGTGCCGGCCAACAGTCATAGCTCAGAGGCTGTTAAAAATTTCTCGTGTTGACGCTATTTTGTTCCAATATTCGTAGCTCTGACGTATGATGAATCGATCCCTAACCCGCTTTCGATGTAATAGCATCATTCTAAAATCGTTATGTAATCACAGTAATTTAATAACAACTAGGGTCCTTCAGATCACCCTCAAGTTTGAAAAACGGTTACCAAAACAAAACACAGAATGTGTTCTAGAAGTCCTAGAATATTGATTGGCTAGACAGGCCAGGACAGCTAGAGACCCAGCCAACAGTCCAGGTCCAGCGTGATTCTTCCAATTTTAATCACTGAACTTCAAGTATATAAGAAGAACATTCTTGAGTTAACAAAGCCATAAAAGGATTGGCCACGTATCGTTATTCCCCACAGTGCTACTGATAATATATCCATAGGTATGTCAATCGTACCACTATTTGTATCCTTAGCGCGATGTAGTAAACGTTCCTTAATTATCATATGTGAGAGTAAAGTGAGGGCGAGTTAAAACAAAATACTCTCGGAATTTAATGTATGTCAGTCGTAACACTATTTGTATGCTTAGTGCGATGTAGTTAACGTTCCTCGATTATCATATGTGAGAGTAAAGTGAGGGCGAGTTAAAACAAAATACTCTCTGAATTTAATGTATGTCAGAACACTATTTGTATCCTTAGTGCGATGTAGTAAACGTTCCTCGATTATCATAAGTGAGAGTAAAATGAGGGCGAGTTAAAACAAAATACTCTCTGAATTTAATGTATGTCAGTCGTAACACTATTTGTATCCTTAGTGCGATGTAGTTAACGTTCCTCGATTATCATATGTGAGAGTAAAGTGAGGGCGAGTTAAACAATATACTATCTGAATTTAATGTATGTCAATCGTACCACTATTTGTATCCTTAGTGCGATGTAGTAAACGTTCCTCGATTATCATAAGTGAGAGTAAAATGAGGGCGAGTTAAAACAAAATACTCTCTGAATTTAATGTATGTCAGTCGTAACACTATTTGTATCCTTAGTGCGATGTAGTTAACGTTCCTCGATTATCATAAGTGAGAGTAAAATGAGGGCGAGTTAAAACAAAATACTCTCTGAATTTAATGTATGTCAATCGTACCACTATTTGTATCCTTAGTGCGATGTAGTAAACGTTCCTCGATTATCATAAGTGAGAGTAAAATGAGGGCGAGTTAAAACAAAATACTCTCTGAATTTAATGTATGTCAGTCGTAACACTATTTGTATCCTTAGTGCGATGTAGTTAACGTTCCTCGATTATCATATGTGAGAGTAAAGTGAGGGCGAGTTAAACAATATACTATCTGAATTTAATGTATGTCAATCGTACCACTATTTGTATCCTTAGTGCGATGTAGTAAACGTTCCTCGATTATCATAAGTGAGAGTAAAATGAGGGCGAGTTAAAACAAAATACTCTCTGAATTTAATGTATGTCAGTCGTAACACTATTTGTATCCTTAGTGCGATGTAGTAAACGTTCCTCAATTATCATATGTGAGAGTAAAGTGAGGGCGAGTTAAAACAAAATATGTTGTATGTATTGCTTCCGGGCTGTTTGGCCGTGGTCTATGTGAAACTTTTGTTCCAGACGTTTCGTCGATCACTGCGGTCGACATCTTCAGTGGTTCAGGTCCGTACTTGTATCCTTAGCGCGATGTAGTAACGTTCCTCAATAATTATCATAAGTGAGAGTAGAGTGAGGGCGAGGTAAAACAAAATACTCTTTGAATTTAATGTAGGTGTGTCAATCGTACCACAATTTGTATGAGGATTCCTCGATCATCATAAGTGAGAGTAAAGTGAGGGGGGGTTAGAACAAATCACGCTGTCAATTTGACGTATCATCCTTTATATTACGACACTGCATTTTCCTAAATTTACAGGAGACACAAAAACCATTTATTATTTTTTTAAATAATAAAATTGAATGTAAACTCTAAGGCTTTCACGGCCGGCGCTGCATGTTGTATGTATTGCTTTTGGGCTGTTTGGCCGTGGTCTATGTGAAACTTGTGTTCCAGACGTTTCGTCGATCACTGCGGTCGACATCTTCACCTGAACCACTGAAGATGTCGACCGCAGTGATCGACGAAACGTCTGGAACACAAGTTTCACATAGACCACGGCCAAACAGCCCGAAAGCAATACATACAACAATAAAATTGAAGTTAATTTTTATTTTATGTTCGTTTATTTCTTATTCGACAAATAATTAAATGCTCAATATAATTTTCCCTATCTAATAACATTTTCTCAACCGAAACGTGGTCTCTGACTATGGGCCTTCTGAGCAGGCTCAGAGTCGCACAACGAGCTATGGAGAGGGCTATGCTCGGGGTTTCTCTACGTGATCGAATCAGAAATGAGGAGATCCGTAGAAGAACGCAAGTCACCGATATAGCCCAGCGGATCAGCAAGTTGAAGTGGCAATGGGCAGGGCACATAGCTCGAAGAACCGATGGCCGTTGGGGCCGAAAAGTTCTAGAATGGAGACCACGGACTGGCAAGCGCAGCATAGGACGGCCACCGACCAGGTGGACAGACGACCTGACTAAGATCGCAGGCAAGGGCTGGATGCGGGCCGCTTCCAACCGGTCCTTGTGGAAATCAATGGGGGAGGCCTATGTCCAGCAGTGGACGTCCTATGGCTGAGATGATGATGATGATGATGATGAATAACATTTAAATAAAATAGAGATCAAGCATATCGGCGGTACTGTCATATAAAGGACGGTATGTAAATACGATAGGATAGGTAAATAGTTAGGCGAGACATGAAACTGTACATATACTTTGGACTATTACTATTTGTATACCATATATATTTATATAAATATGTCTATACCATGAAGTTCTGGGTAAAGCTTATAATGATTTATACTTTGTAAATATTTATAAATAGGTGTGATAAAAAATAGCTAATTGTATAGATAAATATGTTTACATTGAGTAAGAATACCAGTATTATAAGTTACCTGCATGACTTATGTATATATGAGATATAGAGGCTGGATATTTTCGTCGAACCTATAAAAAGTTAAGTATAATAATTTTGTGACGTTAGTAATGACTGAAACGAATTCGCAATCAGATGGACGTGACTCCAAGGGCTTAAAACCTGTACCTAAAGCTGATACATCTGTCCCAGCATCCTGAGGTCACATCCCCTAATGTGAGGATTAAAGATAGCTGCGACAGCTGGCAGATGAAATGTAGATATCCCAAGGTCGTATACCACGCACCATCAGTGCAGATTTCACTGATTTCCAAAAGCCCTCAATAACATTATGAAAAGAAAGTAAGCGTGCAACAACTAAGTCATATCTAAATATAAATGGCATAAAACGTACGCCAAGTAAACTTATATTCAAGTCGTTTTACGGTTCATAAACAAATATATATTTGAATAATTAATGTGTCGTTTGGTGGTAAAAATAATTAATTACGTATGTATAAAAATAAAAAATAAATGCATTGAAACAAAATGTTCATGTAAACATTATTACAATTGTCTGTATATTTCTCCTGAAGCCATTCACGACAGGCAAAACAAATAAATACAAAAACACCCAATAGCAACATTGACATAGGAAAAATACGCATCCAAACAGGACATTGCCTGTAAATATAGCTGTGATTGATATAATTAAAACTAGAAGGACATCAATGCACACGTATACAATGCATACCCACTGATACATAAGGATTAAGTTTTCATTGTAGGTAAGTGCTGCCACTAAAAGAACTACGTTAATTCCACACAATAAGATTCCCAATATCGCATAGATGTGTACTATTATGTCTGCAATAGCGGCGTGAATACCTTGTTTCTGTAGGAATGTATTTCCCATCCCGTAAAACAAAACCAATATAATGCTCGGCACTAAGCCTGCTAAAGCTATGATCACGGTTCCAACCTTCAATGATATGCAATGACAACATGTTTTTGATACAGGGCAGGAGTTCAACATGGATTGAGACATTGATGTTCTAAAATATCTGAAAAAGAAAAGAAATATGTGTATAATGTTGTTTCAGAAAAAAAAGTCGGTAAAATGCGAGTCGAACCTGCGCCCCGTACTTACATACAAGATACTAGTTGCCCCTCGCGGTTTCACTTGCGTGGTGATTAAAAAGGGATAGTGATGATGATAATGATGAAAAATTAAAAAAAACTAAAAGCCAAATGTGACGTGTAACGTGGTTTTCTATTGGTAAAAGAATTTTCAAAATTGGTTTGGTAGATCCAGAGATTGATCACAAACTCACAATCTCACAATCTTTGCCACTTTATAATATATCAATATAGATAATAAATGTAAAGTAATAGATGAAATCCAGAACGGAGCACAGCTGTAACGAAATTATAAACTATTTGTATATATATTATAAAGGCGAAAGTTTGTTTGTCGTTTGTATGTTTGTACTGACGACCTGACTAAGATCACAGACCAAGGCTGGATGCAGGCCGCTTCCAACCGCTCCTTGTGGAAAACAATGGGGGAGGCGTACGTCCAGCTGTGGACGTCCTGTGGCTGAGGTGATGATGATGATGATTGTTACTCTTTTACGCAGAAGCAGCTGAATGTATTTGCATGAAATTGGCAATTAAAATAGCTTACACCCTGAGCACATAGGCTACTATTACCCCGAAAATATTCAATGTTCCCAAGGGATGACGGGAAGACACAAAATGCGTCAATACCACGTTATATTTCACAGCAGGTAACGCCGCGGATCGCAGCTAGTAAAGTATAAACTTCACTTTGCTATTGAAAACTTACGAGATCTTATAGTGGTTTATTACAGTTTCGGATAATTGTTTCTTTACTTGTGCTATTACGGTATGGCATCTTTCATGATTCCAGGTTTTAATTCCCTTGCGAATTTCAATGTATACGGCATATACGACCGTTAAAAAACTACGGTCTTTTATTGAAAAAAAAAGATTCACTTAGAAGTTTGATTTGTTCACAGTTCTAGGAGATTGCGGACCTCAGCATTTGATAGTAATTACAACTCGATTACTCGACCTGAGAAAAGTCTCGACAGATGGACAGACAGACAGACGGAGGAAGTAAAGCACGCCGAAGGCACTGAGGCGTTAGATTAGACACTTTCATTTGTTTGGTTTGACACTTCAGCTGAGCGTACTTCAGCATGCCTATAGCTACTATGGTAAATAATCCACTCTAACTGGCACTCTAGCTGTAACTGTGCTTGACGCAACGAAAATGAATAATATGTATTACTATCTAGTAGCGCCCCGCGGTTTCACCCGTGTGGATTACGGTTTGCCCGTTACCTCAATTATCCGACGAGAACTATACTTTTTCCGGGATGAAAGTAGCCTATGTGTATATCCAGGGTTTAAACTATCTCCATACCAAATTTAATCGAAATCAGAGTAGCCGTTTGAGCGTGAAGAAGTAATAAACAAACACACAAACTTTCGCATTTTATTAATAGGATAGGATCTTGAGTTCAAATGCGCCTTTAGTAGGTACCTACATAACTTGTGATTATGCGACGCCAAAATTTAAGCGGATGATATTCTGTAATATTAACGGTTTCCTGCTTATAGGTGGTATTGTTATTGATTTTTAATATTTGTTTTTTACACTTTCTGGTCAGAAGGCGCTGCTGCCAACCTCCTGGTACGTGATCCCTTAGCCAGTCGGCTAAGGGATCACGTACCAGGCACTCACCTTACGGCACCCACGGGAAGAGATGGGGGAGTTCTTGTCTAGGCCGGTACCACCACGACACAGCAGACACATAACTTGATTAATTCAGTGACGATGTGGACAAATACGACCGAAGCGTTTGACTTCCTTAGGTATTCATAGTGAGTACGGCAAAGTGAAATTCATTGCTCGATTTTGCGCTTTCGCACAATGACTTAGCTACCTACTCTAGTGATGTGTCGGATAGATTTCACACCGATACCACAAAACAAACTGTTTTGTGCCAGGCGTTCCAACTTATCGAACGTTGGATATATAAGTATCAGGGTAATAATTCTTCTAAACACATTGCTCAACGTTTGTTTATGAATTATCGTTTTTGCTAGTTTTTCTATTCTACTTTGAGAAGGTACAATAATTGTAATAGTTGCACAGATCTAATTTCTACCGCTATGCAATTACCTACAAGTATTTAACCATGATTAAGCTTATGTTAAGGTAATCGGAGCTCTGAAGGAAGCTCTCATGAAGCGCATCTAACATGAAAAGGTATCTTCTGGTAAGGCGTGATCCACAGAAGACTAGAATATCAACTCATCACTTATCATCAGGTGAATCACCAAATGACTAAATACCCAAACTGAAAAAAAAACGCTGTATGTCCAATGTCCAGTCGTCTAGGCGCTTCGCAGCTCACCAGTATGTACCTACTTACCTATATCCAAGCGAGTAGACCGAGTGCCCAAAGAAAATACCTATAACTTAGCGCGGTATCATCCAAATTACCTACCTATTTTATGCAGGAGTACCTACATAAATCAGCTAATGATCTTGAGTCTTGGCGATTTCTTGATTTATGAGTTCTGATTTAATATACGGATATGTCGAGGTTTCGGGTTTCTTCTGATCTGATCAGTAGCTTTTTCTCACAAGCTCACAAACTATGCTAAGATCATAGATAAGTAACTATAAACTGGTTAAGATGTGCTTCTTCTTCTTCTTCCATTGCTTTGATCTAGGCTAGGGCTTTGATGTTTGGCATTTATCGTTTAGTTGACGATAATCTGCCAGTGACACTGCAGTGTCAGAGTGAGACCAATATACCAACCTTAAATACCTACCTACTCTAAGCTAAGGACCAACCAGTCTAGGCTTCTTGGTTCATGTTTTCAAGTTTTTGCTACACATGATCGATCTTGTACCTTCCAATATTGTACTTAAAAGGAGAAGGGCATCATATGACGTACCGTAGTCTGTGCGCGAGCTCCGAGACATATCTATATAATTTGTGGCTCCGAGGAATCATGAGGAATGTTTGCGTAATAAGCTAGGGTCGAGTTAGTCGATATTACCACATCTGAAGCTACTAACACATAGGTAACCTATCTGTTTCGTGTCTGAAGCCTTTCTGTCCGCGCGTGAGTAAATAAATGAAATTAGCCTATAGAAGTATTATGTAGTAGTAATAAAATAAATTAATTGTGTCATGTATGTATTTAATTTAATTAACTTTTTAAAGAAAATGAACGTAAAATCTAATTAATCACTATGGCAGTCAGAAGAATCCGAACTTGAAGAATTAATGTCCCTAATATCGTCACTCTCCATGAGTACTACTCTCTACTACAATAATAAATGAGTCCACAACATGCTCCAACCTTTTGCCAGTGGTAATACTCTCATGCAAGACATGCACATATCCACAACAATCTTTCTTTGAGACTTGCGTGATAGCATTTCCGGCAAACTACTTTAGCCTCGTTAGAGAAAAATCAGAAGTAACTTTATGTTCCTACTTACCTATTTGCGCACACAAAAACCTGATATCATCATCATCACCAAGAAGAGGTAATGGTCAACAATTTTGAGAGTCGAGTTCCCAATTGATATATGGGGGCGGGCGCACACTGGGCATTTGACATAATTTTCGTCTTGTCCATGTTCATTTTAAGGCCCACCCTTAGGGAAACTCAGTTGAGGCCTTCGAGCTTCGTGCTGAAGTCTTCCATCGATTCTGCCATGACCACAATATCGTCAGCGAACCGAAGGCGAGTGATGTAGGTACTCACCATCGATGTTGATGCCGAATCCTTGCCATTCCAAGAGCTTGAATGCGTCTCCGATGCGGTAGTGAACAGTTTCGGAGAGATAACGTCTCCCTGTCTTACGCCTCTTTGCAATGGAATCGCCTTCGACATTTATTCTTGTCCTCTCTGTATAACTTGCCACAGCGTATGGATGTGGTCTATGGTGCTGTAGCCTTTTCAAAAACCGGTTTGTTCGGAAGGCTGGAAGTCATCAAACCTACGTTCGAGACGATCCGCGATGACTCTTGAAAACAGCTTGTAAACATGGCTCTGAAGCGAAATGGGTCTGTAGTTCTTAAGCAATGGGTTCTCACCCTTCTTAAAGAACAACACCACTACGCTTTTGTTCCATGCTTCCGGCGTGGCGAGAACTAGATATGTGTAGTAGGTACTATTTATTGTACAATTTTTTTTAATTTTTTATTATTAAAACATTTATTGCTTATGTTGTTATGCTTATATGCTTAAATTACACTGCTATTGCAAAATTACGAACAATGATGGTTCGTTAAGCGTGCTCTCACAATAAGGTTGATAGTGTTGACACTAGTACTAGGGGAGGGAGAGACATGAAGCAACGGTAGGGCGTTGCGCACACCCACTCGCTTCCTCAGTCCCTGATTCCTAGCAGCTAGCTTTAAAAACATTTTCCGTTTTTAATATTATCTTCTAAATATTTGGAATATTTAGGGACAAAAGGATTTTGATTAATTCTACCCCCAAGGGGATAAAATAGGGAATAAAAGTTTGTATGAAACTTTGACAATTTTAAGCCGATCGGGCTTGACTTTGCATGCATAAAGCTACGATGACGTAGGCATACCCTAAGAATGGATTTTGAGATTTCCCCTGAGAAAGTTTGGTTCCCGTGGGATATTTGAGGTAGCGGCAAAACCGTAATCCACGCGGGTGAAACCGCGGGGCACAGCTAGTATTATATATTAACATAACACTGCGATTTAAAATAGGACATTGAGTGTTGCAATATTACTGTAAAACAATATAAAGCGTTCACTCCCGACAAGATTAATCAGTCGAAGTAATAAAAGCCATAAATTGAAGAAGAAGAAGATATTTTTCTCTGACAGGTTGAGCGAACGGTCATGATCAATTAAGAAGTTGAGCTCTTATTGAGTTCGTGAACGCCACATATCCGCTGTCAGAGCAAGATATGGCTTAGCCGAAGCCGTTCCTGAACGCAGCCCTTGATAATGGTTTATAGTTACTTATCTATGGTTTGTGTTCGTAATTCATATTTTTTCTATGTATCACTGTTACTATTTAGTATTGTAATCTCTTTGGTTTGTGTGGTGGTGTCACCTGTGGCGGCGCGGCAAGTCTGAAGGAGCACGTGAGCTGTTGAAGTTTCAAAAAAGCTAAAACCAAATGGAATTTAATTATAATTGAGCTTTTAAGTTTTAGATAAATAGAAGTAATACCTCCACTTGGGTAGCTTCGTAGGTCCTAACAATGGAAACTGATACACTTCCAAAAGTAGACAAGGTAAACACAGTTTTGAGTAAGTTTTAGCATTCCTATAAAAAATAATTAATATTGTTGAGTGGTTATAGTGGCTTGCATTAATTCATAAAACTCACAAGAATTTCAGCCCTCGAGGCGGCGTATATTTGCAAAAGTTTTTGGTTATAAGTTAGATGTTTAAGTATGTTGATTTTACTTACATATAACTTTCGTGTAATAAATGTTGGTACCTATTATACTAAATTAATTTTAAATAAACATTTATTTAATAATATATTTGCACAAACGCTATTGTGTTAAAATTATTTTCTGGGAAGATAATTTACCTATAATTGCATAAGAAGAAACTGTCTGAATCTGCTACCATTGTGTCTATTACAGATCAAAAATTGAATTACATTGATTATATAATTAAAAAAATAACTTGTGTATTTTTTTGTGTAGGTTGTTTTTGTTTAAACTAAAATTGTGTGTAAAGTCAATAGTCTTTTATATTATATCTGTGCTAAAATTCAAATTTGTATCACTCTTGACAACAATATCTCTAAAATTGTAATTTCTTTATTGTGGATCTTTGAACTGAGGTACCTAAAATCAGAGCAAGATCCACCAAAGTAAATACACATGTTTGGTTTTGCTTCTACTGATCTTCAGTCTAGCAGTCTCCAATTATTCCTGCCATTTCCCCAGTCTCGTCTGGACCTTGATTGCATCTTCTCCAACAACTCCTCCTCCATATGATTGGTAATGAAAAGGAATGGATGTATGAGTAAAAGGAACAGTTAAGTGCTCTAATCGGACCCCTGGTGTAAGCCTACAGCCACATTGAACATGTTGGCGACACCAGTCATGGACCTCCTTTTAAATCTTTTAAATTGTTATGTTTCAGTATAAAAGCAATACACCATGGTACAAACTTATAACAGTAGAGCCAACAATGTTCTTTTACATGATGGCATTTATGATAACTAATGTGACAGAACAGACATTTTACGTATTTCATACGTGCAGAGTTAACCATGGGTACAGCGAAGAGATTTGTTACAATATCAGTGATTATGAAGATATAAATAGAGAAGTTCAGGTAAGAATTGAATAATTATTCACCTTTTTCTTTCAAAGTCTATAATATCACTATGTTAACTACTGATGAGTGATGATTTATTTTATGAAAGTCATGTCTAGTAAATCCCTTCTTACTCATAATAGACGTTGGAGACACTCAGATTGTTGTGATGCAAAAAACATAGACTTGTGCAATGATTTCCACATCTTAGCTTCTTTGGCTTGGCTAACTAGGTTACTTCAACTTCACCGAAAACTCTTGTCCGAAATTCCATTCGTCCGTCCGAGGTTACATTTGCTGCTGTACAGATTATCCTCCCATAGGGAGCAGTAATTAAATGAAAAAGGCATTAAAAAGAAACATTCAGCTGCATTATGCCAATTATGACATTATGTCAATAAATTGAAAGACAAGAATATTATGTTACCTGTTGTTACATAACATTGTTATCAAGTGCAAATATGGAGTCTGTTATGTACAAAACTATGGTTAATGATAATAACAAATCGTAAAATAAATAAGATGAACCTAGATTTGCTCTGAATCTAAATCTAAATCTTCAATCCAACACTGTACAATCCAACAGCACTGTATAGACTTGTGGTATCACAACTAACTTTAGTTCGTTCTGGCATAAACATTACAATGTTCTCAGACAATTAAAACTTTAAGCACTAAAAGTTTTTACCTATTTCTTTGTGAATCTTTTTGGTAAACATTTTTGCATATGTTTGTAGATATGTTCTTTTTATTTTTTTTATTTTAAAACTAAATAAACACTGCTACTAAGCACTTCATTATTTATATATAACTAACGATTCTCAATGAAGTGGCTCAGGAGGAAAAGCTCTAAGACATTCAGTGCACTATTCTTAAAACCATCTTTCATAATGTTGCCATGACATTTGATTAAGTGTCTAATTGGGAAAAGTGATATAGCTTGGATTATTTTGTTTTCCAGATATTATCTTTCTTTATAGTACGTCTGTTTTGTTCCCTTACAGATAACAGTTTCCACATTTCACCAATGGAACGGTATAGCTAGCCACATTGTGCCGCTACTGCTTGCGTTCTTCATAGGATCATATAGTGACAAGAGAGGAAGAAAATTCATATTACTTGCGGGTCTCATCGGCAAATTATATTTCTCCTTTATGATAACCATAAATGCTATGAATGGTAAATAATAGACATTTTTATCATTGCTATAATTTTAACTGTCGATAGATGTTCCATTCAATGAATTTGAAGCATTCTGAATTTAACATCACATCCTGTGCCTTTATCAGATTGTCTATATAGTTTGTTGGTGGATGTCGTAGGCTATGGTTCAGGTCCGTGTCTTGCTTGAGGACATTTCTCTTTTCAGTGGCCAATTCTGCTACTGTCCCCACTTTTATTGATATTTTCCTGGGCTTTATGTCAGAAACTTTAATGCTGCTATGGTATTCATTTCTTCCATCTACTGAGCTATTACATAACTACTAAATTGCATTCTATAATAGACAGAGTAAAATTTAAAAACCTGTGGATTAGTAATATATTTATGGAATCTTGCCGAGACGGTCAATGGATAAGCAACAGAAAAAGAATCAACAGTATTGTTTTCAAAATAATGTTTGCTTGTCTTTGTCTTCACCGTATGTCTAGTGTCTACAAACAAACCAAAGTTATGAGGCACAATTGATCGCAAGGTGCAGGATCTAATAACGATGGAAAAGTTGAGAAAATGTTATGTTTTGATAGTTGCTCATTATAAAGCATCTTCACTTAACGCGAAAACAAGGGCATGCTTTGACTCAAAGAATCTTAGCTGTGAAATTGCATGCTTGGACCAATCTGGCAAGCACAATTTTCAGAGTTTAAGCTGCAGCCGAACATCACAAGAAGCTTCAGCGTCATCTGATGTTGAGCTGTTAACATTGAGCACACTTTCAGTTACAGTGGGTAGTAATTGCTCACTGAGCTATGTGCGAAAGTCTAGGGCGTCGTAATATTAAATATCTGAAGAGATATTGATATTAACATCACCAATACTAATTTGAGTGGACGAACAAAAAGTCGTTGAGTACGATTCATAGGAATCCGAAGCGATATCTACCGGAGTAGCTTTGTCCACGATGGCTAAGATTTCGTATTTATACTAGGCTCATGATTAAGGTAAGCTCGTTCACTGATCAGTGAGTAAAATATCACGATATTGCAACCTGCTTATTCCGGAGACCTGTTCAATTTATTGAATTTAAAATGTACGTGGACAAAGGCTTTCATTGATTTTAATTAGAATAACGCAAACATATCTTATTTCACGCATTTCCTGCCTCCTGCATATAGCGATATAATTGTGGAAAATTTGAGGAATACCCACCAAAACAACACAGTATCAGCTTTGGGTGGCACTGCTACTGTGAATAGAAACCGTGAACTTTATCACAAAATTTGTGAGCTGTCCCGATATTCTCTGGAACAAAAATACACAAACATATTTTGTCGCATCAAAAACCTAGAAAAATCATAGCCAAAAATCAGATTGCCAACTAGCTTCTGAAATTCATTACAACTTTACTTTACAATTCATTACAACAAGCAAATTGCATCTACGTATCCAAATACGTTAATTAATTGATACATAATCGTATGCATACAGTCTTAATTAGTTTTGTTATCTTTGTGTTGTTTACCCAAAAATATAACGTGCATGCATTAAATTGTGGTATAAATTATAACAACGCTGTGAACATATCGGAAGTATAAACTGTACGGTCGGCAAATAAAGTAATTGATGTCCCAAACACAATGATAATAGATAGATAAACAATTTAAACATATGCGACAACACGAACAATCACAAATAACAGATAAGTTCTATATAAATCTTGTAGAATTTTTATCACGTTTTTCATCCGCACCGTTCATCATTGTACTAAATGTATCTTATTTTTAATCTCGATATTATCTGAATTTTCGGTCTCGTCTTTGTCTTATCCTTGAAATGTGAATGATATGATGAGCTAATAATTCGTACGGCGTTTGTTTCTCTGTTGCAAATAGATTTTTTTTTAAAAATACCACAAAATGGAACCGACTTCAACACTCCATAGTGTGAAATAACTTGTCGAAGTCGGTACCATGATAGTGCAAAAGTGACTATTATCAAAATATTGTGCTTGTGGTACCGACTTTGACAAGTTATTTCACACTTTTGAGTGTTGAAGTTGGTTCCATTTTTGATAAAAACACAATTTCATTCTTTTCAGTGACCTTTGCTACTCACGGTATCAATTGTCATTGTGTATGTTCGCCGATGTCTTCACCCGCAACTATAATGTTATCGAGGTATGAGTAGCACTTTTCAGTTATTGGACTGTAAGTCAAAAACTGCTTGTCCGATTTTGATGAAATTAATGGGACCACACGGGAACCACCAGCTTTCAAATAAAAAAAGAATCATCAAAATCGATTCACCCCGAAAGTTCTGGAGTAACAAACATAAAAAAATAAAACATACGGGTGAAATTGAGAACCTCCTCCTTTTTTGAAGGAAAAAGGTCAAAAGGTGGTGTGACGATCACGACGATGATGGTATGACGATGGTGGTGTTTCATCTTGTTCTCCTCTCAGCCATGTGCGTCCCACTGCTGGACATATACCTTTGAATTAGAATTGCCAATACTCGCCACGCTTGGCAGGCGGGTTAGCGAGCGCAGTATGGTTTCCTATCATCAGAAGGCGCTGCTGCCCACCTCCTGGTACGTGATCCCTTAGCCGACTCTTACAGCGCCCACGGGAAGGTATGGGAGAGTACGATTCTAGGCTGGTACCACCACGGCACCGGTACCACCACGGAAAATTTCATCTACTTAATGTTAAATGTGTAAGAGCTGTGGTTTTTTTTTATAAATAAATATATATAGCATTCTATCACTACAGAGTAGTAGGAATGCTACAAAATAGAACACTAATTAAGTTAATTCCAGAAATCTATTAACTATAGGTAACTACGAGCACGCGTCTGCACAATTAAAGTATTTTTTTATATTTATAGTAATTTATGTAATGAACACGTATTATGATAGTGTCAATGTACTAAAGTGATCATTTTTGTTGCAGCATGGCCGATAGAATATGTGATATACACGGCCGCTTTCCCGAGCGCTCTCACCGGGGCTGATTTGGCAATTTTCGCTGCTTGCTTCTCGTATATCGCTGACGTGTCTTCTATCAAAAATCGAACACTGCGCGTCGGAATTCTTGATGTGGTCTATCTCAGCGCCATGCCCTTGGGAATTGCAATCGGTAAACTTATCTATTTTTATTAACTGACTTCAAAAAACGAGGAGGTTTTCAATTCGACCCGTAAGTTTCTATGTTTGGTACCTCATAACTTTCGACTGGGTGAGCCGATATTGTCGTTATTTTTTTTATTTGAAAGCTAGTGCTTCCCGTGTTGTGCCATTTAAATTTCATCATTATCGGTCAAACGGTTTTTGAGTTACACCCCAATAACTAAAAAGTGCAACGCATACGTCGATGATATTATAGTCGCGGGTGGAGAAATCGGTTAACATACACAATGACAATTGATCCCGTGAGTAGCAAAGATCACTGAAATGGGAAAAAAGTGTTTTTTCTATAAATTGGAACCGACTTCAACACTCAAAAGTATGTCAAATGTAAAAGTATGTGTACGAAGTCCATTCCATTTCCAAAAAATATTTACCAAAGTCAATATTTTTTTTTAATAATATCATGTGATGGCACGTTGATGTGTGCTCAATGGTGGTGACGTCACAATATTTTATAATTCACATGTTTAACATTAATATATTAAATGCTGGCTTTTGACCTCTTTATCTCCCTTGGTTAGTGACGTACTTCTATTGGTTGTTATGATCGGGCCTGAGAACCGATGTCTGGCTCTCAAGACGGCCGGAACATTTTATGGTGTTTGTAGGTTTTTCAACTTGTTTTAGGTTAAGTTCTAAATTTTTTTTTTGAGTAGCTGCGCCCCACGACGTTACCCGCGGTGAAATGATACGTGTTGACGATTTTTGTGTCTGCCTGTCATTGGGAACAGTCTATATTTTCGGGATATAAAATAGAATATTTCCAAATTTCATGCAAATCCGTCCAGCCGTTTCACCGTGAAACAGTAACAAACATCCATACATACAAACTTTCGCGTTTATAATATTAGTAGGATTTTAGTCTAGTGTTCAGTATATCTTTAAAGATCCACGTAGGTACAATGTATGTATAATATTTTCATAAACCAACCGATTCACACATAAATCTACAGTTACCTACCTATTGTTCTCTTACCTATATCGCCGGTAACAGAGAGTTTACATCTGTAAAGGAGACCGTATGTAACAATAAAATCACGGTTAATAAAATAAATAAAATAGAAGTAATTGAGGCATTGTAGGCATCAGACCCAGAGTATACTATACACTTTACTAAAGATATAATACACCTTTCTTACATATAATTCTCCTTGAAAAAGACCACCGAATGTGGTTGAAACTATAGTCGGAACCCTCTGACTTATTACGTGAGTAACTCCCGTGTTTTATACATTGATAATATAATACACCAGTTGTTTTTTATCACTTTGTTAATGTATATGATGTTAATGCACAAATTTTAAAGCCGATTAATTTTATATACAAATGCAAGTGTTTATGATAAATGTGAGCTGAGCAGAGCTCACAAGTTAATACGACGTTTTTCAACCCATTTGCGGGCAAAAGTCAAACGTGCATTTCTAATATCGTTCAATTATTATATTGAGACGCTCGATTTACTCGCATATTACTTGCAGTAAGGTACTAATATAACTTTGTTGGGAGAATTCTTCGTACACGTGTATACTGTTATTACGAACGTGTAACACACAGCTCTGTTTATATGGCCCTAACATCGATGTTAAGGCTTTACGAGCAAGTGTGTTGAAAATATTTTTATTACTCTAAAACATCTTTAAAGACAAATTATTACATAATAATATAGTCATATTTAAAACAACAAGCAGGAAGAAAATAATATACAAATCAATAGATTACTAATACTTATACAAACCATAATACTCTATAAAAATATTATAAAAGGTAACGTTCTTATTACTGCTTAGGCCTCAAATGCGCCAACCAAGTTATCCGAGATTCTCGATTAAATCACAACTGTTGCCTACAAATTTGTGATTTAATTATCTATGCTATAGATTTATATATTACATCGGATGCAACGAGTCAGTACTCATTGAGTTATGTGAATAAGTCACATCATCATTGGAGAATTAAAATAGAATGGCAAAGTACGTGAGTGTATAATCCGTAAGCCGCAGCTGGTTTCCTATAATTGTTACTTAAAATATTACGCGTTTTATCGCAAGTAGCGCAAGTAGGTACTCACGATAAGTTTCTTCGATAACAGTTTCATGACATGCTTTATCACATCTTCGGATTACGTCTGCCACTTTCATCTCAATTGCACTTCAATCGCTTATCGTATATCATAAAATAACGCCTATTGCGTCATTTTACGACAGATTAAATAGACAGTGTGTTGTCATTTCTATTGAGCTAGGTACATGAATAGCATATTTGAATTATTTTTTTTACACCTAAACCCCCGCACTAGGATAGCGGCCCCCGCTGTATAGCTAGAATAAAGGAAAAAATTACACCGAGTATTCAATTCATTGTTGTGAATTCTGTGTTGTCTATTCTACTATTTTCTAAATATATACGTTTGTATGGAAATCGAACCAGCTTAAAACAAATATGTAATTTATGTATGTACTATAAGATGGGCCTTGTAAAGCAGGCTCAAAGTGGCACAACGCGCTATGGAGAGGGCTATGCTCGGGGTTTCTCTACGTGATCGAATCAGAAATGAGGAGATCCGTATAAGAACGAAAGTCACCGACATAGTGCAGCGGATTTGCAAGTTGAAGTGGCAGTGGGCAAGGCACATAGCTCGAAGAACTTATTTCCGCTTGGGTCGAAAGGTTCTCAAATAGAGACCACGGACTGGCAAGCGCAGCATAGGACGGCCACTGATAAGGTGGACAGACGTTCTGACTAATATCGCCTGCAAGGGCTTGATGCGGGCCGTTTCCAACCGGCCCTCGTGGTAATCAGTGGGGGAGGCGTACGTCCAGCTGAGGATGTCCTATGGCTGAGATGATGATATGAAGTATCTACAACAGTAGTGCAGTTGTTTTTGGTTTAAATGCGGAACAAACACTTACTGTTGAATTTTATCGAGTTGTCGATCCATGCTCGCAGCCCTGATTCGTTGGGACGAACAGAATATTGGCCACGTATTGCATCTTGTGCGAGCAGAATAGAATATAATTAAAAAAAATTGTGATTGTAAACTCTAAGGCTTTCACGGCCGGCGTTGCATGTTTTATGTATTGCTTCCGGGCTGTTTGGCCGTGGTCTATGTGAATCTTTTGGTCCAGACCTTTCGTCGATCACTGCGGTCGACATCTTCAGTGGTTCAGGTCCGAGCGGCGACAAGAGCGTAGAACTCTCCTTCGCGGCGTCTTCTCTGATACTGAACACGTTATGTACACACACAAGTTTCACATAGACCACGGCCAAACAGCTCGGAAGCATTACATACAACAACAATTTTTGTGATTGTTATCCAAAAGCAGCCTTGTACCATATAGCAATCGCGACTCTATGTTAGATGAAATATTATGTTATGAGCCTAATTCAATTGTTCTACGATACTGTATGTGTTCGATAGTGATCCATGCTTGGGCTTTACTTCTAGAATCAAAGACTAGTGCGTCGTGCTAACTTATGTGTTTTTTTTATTCCAGGAAACGTGTTATTCAACAAGGTGGTCAATCGATCTTTCGCCGCTATGTTTGCCATCAACACATCGCTCATGATCGTTTCCACACTGTACTCCTTCATATTCCTGAAATGGCAGACCAGACCCGAGCAGAAGACGTTGAAACAAGCCGGTGTAAAAAATCCCATCACTGACTTTCTAGACGTTAAGAATATCGTTGCAACATTGACTACGCTGACTAAGAAGAGATCGAGTAATCGAAGATTGTTTTTGTGGCTGTTGCTCATTTCTATGGCGTTCTACACTTTTCAGAGAGGTATGCTGTGTTTTCACATCCTTTAAAATTATTCAGTACTAGCGGCGCCCCGCTTTTGTACCCGCGTGGTGATGATGAAAATAAGCCTATTTAATCCAGGGTATAAGCTATCTCCTTACCAAATTTCACCGAAATCTGTTGAGCCGTTTGACCGTGAAGAGGTAAGAAACATGCACACTTACACACAAACTTTCGCATTTATAATATTAGTAGGATAATCAGCTGATTAATAATAAGTTTTTTATACGGTGTAGATCTAGCGTTTGACCACTATCTGACACCTGATGGTCAGTGATGATGTGATCGGAGATGTTATCACGCTAGACCCAGTATGATATTTTTTATAGTTTTATAGTTACGCCTCTGGCTACCGTAAAGCGCAGAGATAATGCCTTGGAAAAAATGACATGGAACAAGGTACTTTACGTAACGCATGCGCAGTTTTATCTATAATACGTACGCTGCTACCGCAAGAATGTTGGTAATCAAAAAAATACTGAGACCATATTTTAAACGTAGGTATTTCCGCTAGAACTAACTTCATAATGAAAACTGACTTAAAACCAGCGCTAAGGTATACTTTAGCATATGATGCTTAGTCGGACTCATTGACATCACGCAAAATGTCAGTAAATATATTTATATCTTTTCTTTTTATTACTCATGTTTTTTTTTTGTCCGGTAAGCTTATTGTAATGTTGTGTGTTATGAATAAATGTATTTTCTTTCTCATGATCGTTCCGTTAATTATTTATCCAGTTCGCGGATACCTAATCAAATACACCGTATCCGTAAGTTACGTACTCGATAACAAAACAAAATAGTCCACGGATATAAATGAACTGTAACTAATACAGTTGTAGCGCTCTAAGCACATTACAAGCAATACGCGTGACCAAAATGCTGGAACATATTTGGCTCAACGAATCAGCATTGCAATTCAGCGTGGCAACAGTGCTAGCATTCTGGGCCGGTAGCGGGTTAGAACATTTGAGTTATCTATAGGCTACCAATAGCTAGTGGATTGCTCAAATGTTATTGTAGTAGCTGCAGTATTGTAATTAGTTATTAGTGTTTTATTTTAATAAAGGCATTTTCCCTTACACAAAAAAACGTACGTAACGTTGTGAGCAAGCTACGTACGTTGTAGACATAATATACGTATGTAGTGTCTGTTATTACGTTTGTACATACATTATTTTTGTCTCGGTGTAATATGTAAGGGGTATTAGTAATTTATACAAGGAGCAAGGTCGAATTCTGTATGGGAGCTTTAGAGTTGTGTATTGATACTTTGCAAGACAATGAAGCACGTCGTGTAAGGAGAGCAATATAGTGTGAATGTATACTGAGATTAGTTGAGTAAGGTCAACTAGGATAAACAAAGTTATACTGACAGGAATGCTTTCAAAAATAAACTGATTGAATTGAATTTACTGCTGATGTGTATTTCTTTATAGGATAGATCAGCGGTTATTTTAGCAAAGTTAGATGATGCATAGTTCAGTTCATTGGGTAGGTTGAAATATTTAGTCAAATAACTCAAATTTAGGCGACTCATCATTGGTGTCGCTACCGATCCAGAGGTGGACTAAGAGGCTTAAGGGCAAAAAATGTCCTCTATTGAAAACAATGTTATCTTCATATTTAATATAAAAATGTATTTACATAATACACAATCAGAGCCTTCCGCAAAGCCCCCGTCCCAAAAAGTAACATATAATCTTATGGTCAGCTGCCTCAAGCCCCCCAATCGACAATCCTAGGTCCACCACTGATATGTATGAGTCTCTGAATTTTATTATTTTTCACCGCGGATATAATTTGCATAATAATTACTGATATTTTAAAAGAAAACGTGTTTAGTCTATGTTTACACAACGAGTTTAGGTAATTTACGTAATGACAGATTATTTTAAGAGCCAAATGACAATGCCATTAGAATAGCATATCTTAAAGACTTTCCGTGTGTGTATATTTTATTATGTTTAGTTATGTCTTGTGAGAGATAACATTCAAGGACTCCTTACCAAATTACCATATCAGAGCTCGGATAGATACTACCCGATTCGGAATATTGAGGTTTCGTTGTATTTGTAAAAATACAGGTATTATAGAATGGGGTGAATAAATATTGTCACCGTTACTATTTGATTTTATCTGTTACTATTATTATAAAGAGGTGAAGTTTATGAGTTGTAGCGGGTCATACGGATATAATGAACCGTTTTTAAAATTAAAAAAATAAGAAAGAATTCCCGAAATATTTTATCTATTTGCGATCGACACTCGTGTGAATCCGCGTATCACTACTAAAAACGTTACATAATTTCATGATTCTAAAAAGGGACATATATTATGTATACAGACTGGTCCATTTATATGGGTCAGTATGGGCAAGTCTGCAACTACAATATAAGACAGACAGATCTATTCTTAGGAAGCATGTCATCGATTTCAGTGAATAGAAAAACGTCATTAATAATAAATCAATCGGGGCTTGATCGATGCATTGGTCGTGGCCACGAGAAGTCTCCTCGTTACCACGACCAATACAACTTGGTCGAAACGTCGAGGTAAATAAATTACCAAATGCTTTTCACGCGTCAAGCCCCGATTGATTTATTAACAATGTATACGAATCGCGGAAGCTTAAATATTACAGAAAAACTTCATTCTTTTATTTTATAATACCTTGTAGCCTGTTCGGGAATCAAACCCGGTCGTGTTGAAGAGAAGAAGTAATAATACCTTCTCGATGTCGATCGTGTAGGTCACAAAAACATCTCATACTGACCCATCTAAATGGCCTATTACCAAACAACTATTGTTTGTGCTTGCAGTTTGTCATTGCGGGTTCATGCATTCCCATTTATGAGAAACAACATAGAATGCGAGTGGGTAGACACATTCGTTTTTGTTTGGTAAAGCGTTCGTAAATGCTGTTTTGTTGAGCTGTGGTTTTTGTTTTTAAATTGTTTGATTACACTATGTGTAAGGCATCTGAAGTATTTCATTATTCCTTTTGTTTCGGTAAGGTACATTTTTTAAGACTGTCATGTTCATGTGTTCCTTTTTTCCCTTTTTGGCTCCTCATTTCATGTGTGTTTAGCTAGTGTCAATGTTATCTTTGTTTAGTTGCGTCAAGTTAGTGGAATAGGCTCAAATATTTGTCCGAAATTTAATCTCCGTTTCCCCCATTCGTGGAAGACTTAACATTTTGACAGAGAACATTTAAGTTCGTTTATATTTACTTGAATGAATTTTCTTAGGATGTAAGTACGTACTATACAGGCTGGGGCAAATTTTTGGCCCCTTCGGGGTAGCTACCTTTTCTTTTGTAGTTAGAAGGTTTTGTTCTTAAGAACCTTCTATTTTATTTTGAAGAAAAATATATTGCCGTTTTAAGTTTTTTGAAAATAAGTAAGGTTCGCCTAAAAAATGACATTTGTCAAAAAAAACAAGTTGGTCTTAATCGACTCTATTTTCAACCAGGAACACTTTTCCCAAAATAACATACCAAATCAAATTGTAAGTTTTGGCAATAATTAAAAAAAAAATTCCCATACATATTCTATGAAAAAACGAGTAAGTGAAAACAATAATGCCACTCATTCAATGGTTCATAATTTAAATTCGTATGTAACTACTTTTTTAAGTTGGTATGCTAATTTTGAAGGCTTATAGGCGCCGAAATAAGATAAGGGAACGCATGTGGGGGAGCCACATGCGTTCCCTTATCTTATTTCGGCGATTCGGTAGATTGTCCACGGTACATTTTAAATCTGACTACGGGCCTTCTGAGCAGGCTCAGAATCGCACAACGAGCTATGGCTGTGCTTGGGGTTTCTCAACTTGATCGAATCAGAAATGAGGAGATCCGTAGAAGAACGCAAGTCACTGATATAGCCCAGCGGATTAGGAAGTGGCAGTAGGCAGGGCACATAAATCGAAAACCAGATGGCCGTTGGGGTCGAAAAGTTCTCGAATGGAGACCACGGACTGGCAAGCGCAGCATATGACGGCCACCGACCAGGTAGACAGACGACCTGGCAGGCAAGGGCTGGATGCGGGCCGCTTCCAAGCGGTCGTTGTGGAAATCGATGGGGGAGGCCTATGTCCAGCATTGGACGTCCTATGGCTGAGATGATGATGATGATGATGATATTTTAGATAATAGTTTTTCGTGTCCTCACTCGCATCATTTCTGCCAGCGGAGAGGTTAACCTGTGTTTTTGCACGTGTTTCAGACGAGCGTCCAGTGATGTATATGTACACCACGGCTGTGTTCAGATGGGACCAGACCACTTTCAGCAATTTCCGGACGTATCTGAGTATTCTCTACGTGTTCGCGATGCTCCTGGGAATACCGGTGATGACGAAACTGCTGCATTGGAGGGATACAGTTAGTACCATCATTGTTTATTAACAATTGTAAGTTCCGAGTTCATTCCGGACATATCTACGTATAGTTTCTGTACAAGAGCAGTTACAAAGTTTTCGCTTGTATATTATTGGTATTCATCTTCGACCACATCGTCACTGACCATCAAATGCGATAGTGGTCAAACGCTAGATCTATGCAGTAAAAAAACGTAATAAACAATAACAAACAAGTCCTTCCCAAAGAGGAGTGTTAGTCACAATTCACCACGCTGACCAATGCGGGTTGGCGCATAGGCTAACGGCCAGCCCATGTCGGAGTTTTGAGGACGTCCAAGGGCCTTCGACGACATGACCTAATGACAGTTACCATACGACAACAACCAGAACCGCCGGGTTGCTGCTCTCCAAAGCCCAAAAGCGATCTGTTGAAAATGCCACTATGGCTCACCTATACAAGGTGTGACGACATAGGCTTATTCCACTACGACCGTTTTCCCTTATATGTGAGTCGGTAAAAATAATTCGGTAGGTTAAATTGAATCCAATTATTTATCCGTAAAAACATTTTTATCATCCTTTTTTTTACTCATAAGTTTGCGTTAGACAACTGTACCTTTAATAAAAATAAAAAATCAATTCCGCCGTTCTGGCTTTTGTATTAAAGAAACATTACAAATTTTTGTCATATCACTACATAGTATAAAACAAAGTCGCTTTCTCT
The DNA here is from genome assembly GCA_934044485.1 of Apeira syringaria. Lineage (NCBI taxonomy): Eukaryota > Metazoa > Arthropoda > Insecta > Lepidoptera > Geometridae > Apeira > Apeira syringaria. Next base: position 5,158,187 of record OW203655.1, on the reverse strand, counting down.
GTCCCTATATCCCTATGTATGCTTAAATCTTTAAAACTACGCAACGGATTTTGATGCGTTTTTTTTTAATAGATAGAGTGATTGAAGAGGAAGGTTTATATGTATAATAACATCCATTAATGACATAGGCTATATATTTTATACCCATGCGAAGCCGGAGCGGGCCGCTAGTTTATAACAAAAGTAATATTTGTCATGGATATATATCTATGATAATCTATGTGTATTATATATATCTATAATCCAAACAAAGCCCCAATGTTTTAAGTACCTAGAAGCTTCGCATAGTTAAGGCCCAATCCACACGTATAAATTAAAATTACCAGCCCACACGAAATGGAAAGCTACGAAATCGTATATAGTGGGTACTACAATAAAATTTACAATCACCTGCCCTAGTAGATAGAAAATGAACTTTCAACAAGTATATTAAGCAGCGACTACAGATACTGCTCTTGAGTAAATAGAAATACAATTTAATATAGCATACGAATTTAAATAATTACTAAATTATTTCACAAAAAAATTATACACAAGTTAATTTGTGAACCCAGGGTCAGGATTCAAGGTTCGGCGCTCTGTTTCAAGATACAATGGCGTCGGCCTTAATAATATAATAAAAACTTAATTACAATAACATCAAAGGCTTAATAATAAAAATCAGAGCTTATTAATTCAAACATATATGTATAATAGCGGATCAGACAGACGTTGTCCTGCATGCAGGGCCAGGCATTTTTTTTTTGTGAATCTAAACCATCCAGGGTGCCACCCAAACGCATACAAAAAAAAAACATTCAAATCGGTTCAGCCGTTGAGGAGCATTTCACTGACATACACACGTACAGTAGAATTATATATATAAAGAAGATATAAAACTAGCTGCGCCTTGCGGTAATATGGTATGTGGTATTGACGATATTTTCGTGTCTTCCCACGGGAACTGTCTATATTTTCGGAATCAAAAGTAGCCTGTATGCTAGTAGCTATCCTTATTCCAAATTTCATACAAATCCGTACAGCCGTTTCAGCATAATAATGTAAAAAACATCTATACATACAAACTTTCGCGTTTATAGTATTTGAAGGATTAGTATAATTTATTAACTAGATTAAGAACCATGTGTAGTTATAAAAGACATACAATCTTGACTATGTACCATGAAAATATTAATTAATTCATAAATAGTCTAATGTCTATGTTATTGGACTGTTCCATATTGTTATGTGTATCCCACTAATATTATAAATAACAAAGTTACGATGGATGGATGGATGTTTGTTACTCCATCACGCCAGAACGGCTGAACGGATCTGGATGAAATTTGGTATGGAGATAGCTTATATCCTGGATTAACACATAGGCTTATTTTCATCATCACCATCATCACCACGCGGCTAAAACCGCGGGGCGCAGCTAGTGTATAATATGGGACGTTTCTTGTTTGCAGCTAATCGTGATGCTCGGCTCCACAGCGCACATGACCGGTCATCTGATCTACGCTCAAGCCACTGACGACAAAATGATGTACGTTGGGGCCACTGCCGCTTCGCTGGGACCGTGTGTGGCCCCCCTTATACGCTCCATGACCTCCAAAGTGCTACCACCTAGTGAAAGAGGTACTATCATTTTTTCTACACGAATCAAAAGTGGTCAAATGTAAGCTTATAATATTTAAAAAAACATTTTAAAAAAATAGGGAAATCAAGGCTGTTAAATACAGACTTCTTATAGCCAGGTGTGGTTAAAATTAGGGACAATGGTTGTCTGAGAACGGATCAACCGGCTCGATCAACGGATCAAAGCGCTCCCCAACCCGCCTGCCAAGCGTGGCGAGTATTGGCAAGTCCCCCCTTATATGGGGGAGGTATATGTGCAGCAGTGGCCGCACATGGCTCAGAGAAGAGAATAATTATATCGTTATGTGTTGTTGGCAGGTGTTGCGTACGCATTTCTATCCGTGATGGAGAACGCGGTGGCGATGTTCGCGTCCGTCATATACTCCCAACTGTACAAGGCGACAATCAACACGAGCTTCATCAACGCCATCTTCTACCTCACCATATCCACGCAGGTCATCGTCTTCCTCTCCGCGCTGTGAGTACCCATCTCAAACTCGTGTTTCAATTATTGAAGGAAGAAAATCGTCTGCTTGCGGGACTTGAAACCACGACTGCTGAATACCGTCCCTATCGCTTTGCCATGTCAGCTATCCACACTAGCAGTGCGTATTTGTTCCTTCATTACTGATACATCCAGTCCAGTGAGTCCAGTGCGCATCCCAGATGTTTGTTAAAGTTATGCGTTTGCGCACTAATTTGTGGGTACCGAAAGTTTACCGGTAAAACAGTTTGGTCATCGAGGAGATTAAGTTTAATTAAACACATCCCCTATGACTAAGATTTAAAAAAATGTGTTTCTACTATACTGTATTGTACTATGGGCCTTGTCTTTAGATACGTCTATGCTCGGAAATTCTCTACATGGTCGAATTATAAATAGGGAGATCCATGAAACAGCAGAAATCTTAGCCCAAGCCCAAACATAGCCCAGCAGATTAGCACGTAGAACTCACGGCCGATGGGGACGAAAGGTTGTTGAGTAAAGTCTGCGAAAAGCAAGCGCAGCTTAGGACATCCACCGACAACTTGGGCAGAAGACGTGACCAAGATCTTAGGCAAAATCTGGATGCAGGCCGTTTTGGACCGATTCTTTTGTTGGATGATGGCATGGAATCTATGACAAAATCTATGTTGTCGGGCTGTCAAAATGACTGTCGCCTACCGCCACCTCCGGCTTAGGCTATTGGCCTAGGTCATTAACATCATTAACACCACAGCATGGTGGTAGGATATTTTCTTGTACCCGCTGAGCTAGCTTGGAGTAATCCCACCAGTAGACTCTATATTCAGGCAAGCCACGAGACAGTCTAGGTCTAGTGCAAATCCACCTTCGACCACATCATCACTAACACTGGATATAATTTTGAATTATTTTCAAAATACTAATGATGGTAATGATATTTCCGGTCCTCCACCGGTGGACATAGGCCTTCCCAGTACGCGCTATTGAGTTTCATCAGTTCGCAAGGGCTGTAGCGATTTTTAATATTCCCTTAATTGTTACAGGACAATGGAAATCTTGCTCAAAGGTCGGAAGTTGGAAGCGATAACTGAAAAGGACGAAAAGTCTATACCGATGTGATATTATATAATAATAAGAAATTCCTTAAAAGTACTTAATATATTAAGGATATGAAATTAAATGCCGTGGCGGTACCGGCCTAGAATAGTACTCCCCCATCACTTCCCGTGGGTGCCGTAAGAGTCGGCTAAGGGACCACGTACCAGAAGGTGGGCAGCAGCGCCTCCTGAGGATCGGAAATCATACTGCGCTCGCCAACCCGCCTGCCAAGCGTGGCGAGAATTGGCAAATCCCCCCTATATGGGGGAGGCATATGTCCAGCAGTGGATTACTAATTGCTGAGAAGAAGAAGAAGAAGATGAAATTAAACTCGAATTGTTATATACACATTTATATTTAATACGGAAATATAATTTCTAGTATATTTATTATATTGTACTTTTTGTGTAAATGGTCTAGAATAAGATATTTAGTTTGAACGATTAGCAACACAATATTTAATACAAACAAACGTTAAAAACGTAATTTGTATAAAACAACGTTCACTGGCATGAAACATAATAATTATAGAATAAAATGTTTCATTTAATCAATTTACATATACAATTATTATTATGTTAATATGTTGTTTTATTTCACATTTCTACAATCGTTCAAATTTTGTAGGAAATAATCGACTACCGGTCCTGTCGCTTTGCCACCTAAGCTATAGCATCGCTCAACATTTCCTTCCAAAACTTAAGCGTTAGTTCCCGCCTCGCGTGTGCCAATACAATTGATATATAAAATCGATGTAAACATTTATTGTCGTCTTAACTTCTAACCTAATAAAAAGTAAATAAAAAAGTTTTTTAAAGATTTCTAAAATAGATTGACTACTTGCACATCGTTCTACGATAACGCTAAACAAAATTATTATCCCACTTGAATGTTGGTGACAACTTAGTGATCCACGTTAGTTATGTGTTGTGTTTACGATTAAGGAAGTTCATATCGGAAGCCCTTGGATCTCATGTTGGCCACAAGATTATCTGAACTCTCTGATTGGCCGGCGTAGTAGACTTCGATACAAAACACTCCGCTCTAAGAGGACGGCTCGTGATCCATACGCAATAAGTCTTCTAACAAGAATCAGCTTTATCCCTTTAGCATACGATGTAATTATTTCGTCAATCCGTGACGGTTAGATTCTTATCGTCCTAGGTTAAACTATAAAGACCACAGCAAATAAATGGCAGATTAACAGGGCTGACTAATATATCGAAGGCTAAAAACAAAGACTTAACAAATAGAACGACATAAACAATATATATTATATAATATATATTGTATTTTATACATATATATAGTAATTAAAAAGACCTCCACAATTCCAGCGAGATCTAGGATTGGGTGCATTTCGGAGAATGTGCACTGGAATTACACAATCTGATTCCACCACCCCCATTCTATCATCGGTCTACTCGACGTGCGGCAATTCGCCATCGCCATATGGTAGATATACCATACCACCTATACGTACGAAGCGTTTTGCTTCCACTTAATGCGTACTGCCAAGGAATGGAACTCGTTGCCCGAGTCTGTTTCCCGATATGTACAATCCTGGAGTCTTCAAGTCGCGAGTGAATAGGTACCTTCTAGGTTTGCGTGCTAAATCCTAGACAACGTCATCACTTAACATCAGGTAAGACAGTTGTCAAACGCAAACTTATAATAAGTAAAAAAAAAGGATTCGGTGTCTACGTCATGATCTGTCTACCCTTCACAAAATCAAACTACCATCGGTTGAGATCACGTAGTCGTGTAAAGCGTATCTTATTACGTTGTGCAAGTGAGAGTTTATGACTTAAGACCTATCAGTATCACATACAATAATTCGGACACATTTCCATTGTATACCAATGTAACATAGGAACTTAAAAGTATAATTATCAATCCAATTTGAGCCTCATTGACATTTCAACTATAAGGAACTATTACAAAAGTTTCGTTATTTGTCGGTTGCTATCATTTAAAAGTACAGTCGCGCATATATGATAGATGCTGATCATTATAGCTCTGAAGAAAAAAGCTCTGCAAACTAATGCGCAGGTGCCGAAAGTACAGACAAAAGTGTATATTCACCATCGCGCGGAGTAAGCGAAATAGAAAGATGCGATAAACATAAACGAGTGAGCGAGACAGATAAATAATAAGCCAAATTACTAACATCTCCGCAGGTACATGAAGGCAACATCAGAGATACAAGCTTACGTTGTGCATGTTATAAATATGTTGCATCCTGCGTGAACACGAGTCATTTGCCTTTGTGCAAGCAGGACGCAGGACGAGAGGTTATTGTACAAAATTCTTTGTGGGCCGCGACTGTACTTCTACTGACGTGCGATGTTCGTACTTAAAATAATACGCTTGCATTTAAACTGGTGCTAAGCTAGTTACAGAATATGTTTCGTAAACTGGCGGGATATACACAATGCACGTACGTTCAATCTCCTGTGTATAGTCCAAAACTTGCTATTTCATCTCTAGTACGTCTGTTAAGCACGAAACAAGAAAGAAAACGTTTGTGTACAAACATACATTGTTCTTATTACAATGTTGAATAAGCACTGGCCTTAGTACCGTGAAAAAATTTAATGTACTCTCATATGTATGGTCTGAGTAAAAGTTCTATTTTTTCCCTCTCAGTGAGATCACAGAAGATATAAATATACTTAGAATAATCATATAAGCTGTATTATTAAAAATTATAATGTAGGCTCTTTGATCGTGGTATGTGAAAGCTTCAATTGTCATGAGTGTTGTGGTGCGAGTTGTGGACTTGAGTGTCGTTCAGGTCGTCAGCCATGTTTGCAGAATGTGGACAATCCGTTTGCGGGCCGCGCGCAGTTCCGCCGAGTCCTCGGGACTGGGCGGGTACATGTTTGCGCAGTGAGCCGTCCCTGTTCATAATTTATTTGTTAAAATCTAACTTTTACCAATTACGTGCCAGGATTCGAACCCGGATCGCGATTCTTAAGTAATTGATCACTGATCCACGGAAACCGTCAAAAGAAACGCATCTTTGAAGCGATGATAGCGCAGCGCGGTGAGCGAACGCTTGTGGATGGATTTCACATCTCAATATCGTTGGTGGCGTGATGTGGAATCCATCGAACCAGCGTCCGTGTGAGATGTGATGATGTAAAGTGGCCAGGGTAGTAGGATAATTTCGAGTACCTGTCTGGCCAGCTACCATCGTCAAGTGCAGTGGTCTCAAACCTACCAAACCGATTTTTCGGTAAGTCAATTTCAACAATTCAATTCAAGATAAATAAACAAACTTGATTGAATATTGTATTTTTTTCATGTGCCGATTTTGGGTACGAATATACCGAATTTAGTGGGTAATCTCTACCGATTACGTACCATGACGTTCGAAACCACTGCTAAAGTGTGAAAAACTGTCACCAGCACACAGCGTGTTCAGGATGCAGTCCTGTAGTCTGTAAGCATTCCAGTTGCACCGTGATTACTCTTTCGACCACATCTTCCCTGACTATTGCCTGAGATAGTGGTATAGTCAACCAGACGTACGACTATGCGCCACCGCTACATGGTATATATACCACCGTTACGCACGAAGCTTTGTGCTTCCACGTTTATAATGCGTACTGCCAGGGAGTGGAACTCACTGCCGGAGTGTGTTCCCCGATAGGTACAACCCCGGAGTCTTCAAATCGCGAGTGAATTGATTCCTTCTAAGTTTACGTGCAACATCTTAGACCGCGTCGTCACTTAACATCAGGTGAAACAGTAGTCAAACGTAAGCTTATAATCAGTAAAAAAAAACAGATAGTTGGCTTGCACTTTACCTTTGATAAGAATGGCCTGAACGTCATCACTCTGTTTGATATTGTCGACCTTAGTGATACCGAGAGCATGCCAGGGGTCGACAGTGCCGTGGACATAGACCACGCGACTCGCTAATATGTTCAACCCGCCGTAATTGGCATTAGTCCATCGGGCCGCGTTGTTTACGAAGGCATTGCTGAATCTGTACATAAAATAAATAAATTTGAAATAAACTATGTATCGTTTTCATAAGTCGTCCCAAATTCGACGAATGGGAATCCATTTTCTGAGCGATCGTATGAGGCACTTGTACTTTAGGTTAACTAAGGAACTGAAGGACAAGTGCGATGATAAGCACCAGCAGGCTTCCTGGGGGAGCAATGCGACTCCAGAAGTCAACCGCGATATCTAATAGTATCGACTGCAATACATGCACGCACGATGTTCGTTGCTACCGCCGCTTCACCCGCTAACCTTGACCGACATCGGACGAAGTGCAGTGCAATGTAATATAGACTTCAAATACTAAATGTGACGTGTTGTGACCCTTAATAGACATTCCTCGAGGAACTACATACCACGGGTGGGACATATTTAGGTAAGTCTGCTTGTATTGTCTAAATTCCTAGTTTAACCGAATTTACGTGTGCCTCTCTTCATCACTTTGTGAGTGGATCCCATGCTCACATCCCCATAGTTGCGACACCCTGTTTTTCTTAACTGATTTCGCAACAACGAAATTTTAGTAGCACAACTTTGGGTTCACAGCATAGTTATCGAAATATGAATTCAAACACGTACAGGGTGCCTCAGTAAGAGTGCACTGTTTCATTATTAAATAAAAACACATATCTATCGAGAGAGTTGTGATTTTTTTTTGGATTGTAAAGAGAACAAGTTCAGCGTAAGCTGCGTAGTGCTTCTTGAAAATTGAAGTTGTTGCGAACGATGCCGAATCGATGTTTTCGGCGACACTCGTTTACAGCAGCAATGTTTTCAAGAGGCCGATCGGTACGTTACGTACAGGAGTCTCACAGTCCATAACCGACCAAGTTTCTTAAAATTTTTTGACTACTCTTTAAGTGGTTGACACATTAGGTGCACTTTCTCGATTCAAACTTTTTCGAAGTTTGCATAAATTTCCAAATTTTTGTAATAACTTTACACAATTATAACGCGTTGTTGTTTCGTAAAGCGCTTCATTTTTAATAATCGAAATAATCATATTATAGTGATCTGTCACTATATAGTATATGATTATTTCGATTAATAAAAAAAAACGAAATTTTTAATAAATATTCGAACAGTTTAATTTTCGATCAATTAAGTATCGTGTCACTTTGACATTTATATGGCAGAACAACGTTTGCTAGTTTATTTATAAAAATAAGGAGGTATTTAAGTACATATTATATACGGCATGACTCATTATTAATATTTTAACGAATATTAATAATATTAACTGCTTTGTTTCAGGTCACGAGGCATGTCGTCTATACAGAGGGTCATGAGAGGTACAGATAGAGGATTTATGAGAGTCCGCTAATGCGATTACGTTAGATTTAGAGTTTTACATACTTAGATCCAAAAATATCTTGGCATTGCTGGATGAAGAAGTCCAGCGGGAACTCGTTGCCAAACGCATCAACTTCAGCTGAGGACGTCTGGTAGAATCCAAACTCGGTGCAGGTTTGGTATATCCACTGGCGGCCTGAAAACATACAATAATTACATAAATTGTACGCAAATTAATAACACGTTTTAGATTAAACAATCGGGTCTATAAAACAAGAATTTGAATATAATATAATAAAATATATTTGAATATAAAAATAATATTGTAATTAACTATTTTATTGCTACTACCTGCGTACAATTGCAAACGGATCCGTAAATAAAAATAAAAACAAATACATACCCAAATTTAATTATATGTATATGGGACCAATGCACCAATACACTTGTGGAAATTAATGATAAATATTTTTTCAAATCAGTTAACAATAATCGGGGTCATTGTTTACAATTATATACACTTATTTAAATCCCACTAATATTATAAATGTGAAAGTTTGGATGGATGGATGGATGTTTGTTATCCAATCACGCCAGAACGGATTTGGATGAAATATGGTATGTAGATACTTCAGGCCCCGGAATAACACATAGGCTACTTTTCATCATCATCACCACCAATCATCACCATGCGGGTAAAACCGCGGGGCGCAGCTATAATGAATAAAATCCCCACCAATTAAATGAATAAATTATACAGTATATAGATTTTTGTGGGAAAATCAAGTTATCCATGAATAGATCTTCGACCACATCATCACTGACCATCAAATCGTCAAAATGCTACATCTATAGAGTACAGACGGTCACGGTCACGACCCTCAGACATGAGGAGTACGACTTAAGGAGGAGAGTACAGAAAAATAAGTAAATAAAAACATATAATGAAAGGTCTACGATTTACCAACATGTACGAGTACATATTGTATAAAAACCGCTCATTTTAGGTTATACTTATTATATAATGTCACAAGTTCAGATGAACAAACTTTTGAAAAATACAACCAAATTACGAACCTCCTATTTTTTAATATAATATTGCATAAATTATACATAAATGGTGTCATATTACATTAGTTCAATGGTAAATAGAATTTAGAAAATACAACCAAATAAATAACCTTCTCCTATTATTGATCTCTATGATATTTTTAGTTGTAATTAAGATGCAATTTAGCAAAGAAATATCAATCGTCGAAGTTATGTTAAATAACGCGGGCAACAATTTGAGTTGTTTCGTGACCACAGTCAACGTAATTTGATCGAAATGTCGAGGTTTATCATAATTATATTTCAATGTGTAATTAGTGTAATTGGCGCAAGCCGTACCTACTAATGAACTCAAAATAAATAAATAAAATATGCGCAACTAGAATAAGGAAGACATCTTTAAACAGTTATTAATAACATTATAGCATTGTCTACTTCTACATATAGGTATGTATAATTAAACAATAATGTACGCGTGTACACTCAGACAAGGCGACTGCCTTGTCTGAGTGTACACGCTACTAGTCATGACACGCGTGTTGCACAAGAATCAAATGATTTACTGCGAGCCAACTGTTCAGTATCATTATAATAGAGTTGACCACACTACTGTTTAATTAAATATAAAGTAATCATTAAATTGAACTCGACCTGACAACGAACAAACAGACAAGAGACGAGACAGAGGCAGCATAATTAGTAATGCGGGTGATTTAGAAACCACCTGCAAATTAAAAAAAAATCCCAACAAATCAAATTTAACAACCGGGCTTATAAGTAACTATCGCGATTTACGCATTTGCGCTAACATTATATAGGCTAATAACTCATATTTTTTCAATACTTAAACTACTGATAACTAACAGAGTTAGTACCAAAACTACGTGCGTCGTTCAACTAATGCTACGCACCACCGTACTACTTGAGATGTCGTCTAATAGTTTGTGCAATAAAAAGTTTTTAACAGACAATTTTCTCTCTCCCATACGTAACCCATCTCGGAGGTAGGTACAGTCGACAAAGAAAATAGTCTACAGTTTTAGCAATTCTGTGTGATCACAATAGCGATTAGGTCAAACGTTTTTAACATTGAAAGAGATGCAAAAGAAATTCGACCTTGTTATTTTACGATTTCAAATGATCTTCAACCGAAAGATAGAAGACGATATTTTTGACCAACTGCAATTACCCTATCACGTGTATAAACATATTATATACATAAATACCACTGTTTGAAGCGGTCCAGGAAGTATTTTTCAGATCATTGATCATTTTGGAGTAGCTATAGTCCAGGCAACCCTCGCGGTTCTTATCTAGAATCAGGGAGTTAAATTTCGCAAGCCTTTTAAATGAAGAATCTGTGCCAGGTTCAGTCAGCATATCGCACACCTAAAACAACCAATACACAAATTGAAAATATGGATCAAATATTTGAAAAATATAAAAATATGTTCTGTTTGATAACTATGAAACCAGCAATCATCAGATGACATTGAAAATGTATTTTAATTATTTATATAAAGATAACTAAGCGTTGTAATTGAAAATAATTTAAAAATACAAAACCAAAGACAAAAACATATTTTCTCAAGTATTGTTTTAAACTTTCGTGGCTTTTTATTATAAATATATTGTTTAACACGGGATACGCACCGTGATTTCGTTTTTGATTGAGTTCCCGATATTTCGGCGCGGTTCTACGCACCATGATCACGAGATGAGAGATGATCAGACTCTCCGTCTCATCAGTCTCATGGTGCGTGGAACCGCGCCGAAATATCGGGAACTCAATCAAAAACGAAATCATGGTGCGTATCCCGTGTTAAACAATATTTTTACATATTTTCTCTTTATAATATATACAGGTGAGTGTGCAATAAATGACTTCTGATTTTCACATCTTTACGCAGGATTATCACGCTTCACGCTCTGTCAAGAAAAATATAACGACGATGAATATTAATGTAATCTGGTACTTGTATATATAAACTTTATGATTATATTATATTACGATAAGTGAAAAATTTAATAATCCCCATTAGTCACCACACCATGAAACCTAATTACAAAATAACGTTTGTTAAAGTCGCAACCAATGAAGCGATGATTTTTTTTAAATTGTAATAAGCTTACGTTTGACCGCTGTGTCATCTGATGTTAAGTGACGATGCAGTCTAAGGTGTAGCACGCAAACTTACAATGTTCACCTATTCACTCGCGATTTGAAAACTCTCGGGGTTGCAAATGTCTATCATCGATGTCTTTATCTGACGGTCGCTGGTTTTATCATTATCAAATATATACAATTACATGTATGTATACCCGACTGGCTAGTTACCATACTCAATATTGCTCATCCATTACAAACAGAAAAAAAATATCAAAATCGGTCTACAATTAAATTATATCATAATAAGCCCATTACGTTCCCACTCTAAAGGAATGACCCATCTTTGAGGGAGAGAAGTACACATAATTGATCACACTGACCAGTACGAGTAAGTAAGTAATAATAATAGTTTAAAAAAACATACTTTAATAGATGAACTAAAAAAAGTAAAATCCTGGATATCCCATTATGGATAGTGGGACAAACTATTTAAATTCCATTGTCATCAATCCTAGATAAGTGTGCAAAGTATCAAATGAAACCAATAACGTTTCGAAGGGGGTGTAAATCACGTTCTAAGATCCCGTTACATAATATACAGATACGTCACAAGACGCTAATAAAAACATGTCAAACATGATCTAATCAAAGGCTTTCTCATAGTCCACAAACGCTAAACATAAGGGCAAGTTATATTCTACGGTCTTCTGTATAACTTGCCGCGGTGTATGGATGTGGTCTATGGTGCTGTAGCCTTTTCGGCAACCGGTTCTATCCTAGTATTGAAGTAACCTGAGACCCACATATCGGTCTCATTTTTGGTTGATATTAATTACTGTCGATTTAGGTAACTTGGAACACTTTTCTCAGTTTTAGGGATCTTGAAATATACCTAAATGTATTTTTGAGACTGTGATTTAATACGCAAAATATTATTGATATAACCAATATACTGAACTAATACAGAAATTTAAAATCTAAGGCTTTGTATGTATTGTTTCCGGGCTGTTTGGCCGTGGTCTAAGTGAAACTTGTGTTCCAGACGTTTCGTCGATCACTGCGGTCGACATCTTCAGTGGTTCAGGTCCGAGCGGCGACAAGAGCGTAGAACTCTCCTTCGCGGCGTCTTCTCTGTTCCTGATCTCTGATACTGATAATACAGAAATGTTTGAGAAATAAGTGTAAAACAAATATATTATATCGCCTCGCTTGGGCGATCTCGCATGGAACTATGTACTAATGTTTAACTTACGGTGTTGATGTTTATATTAGAGACCTCATTGGTGCTCTGTCTATTATCCTCGTTGTATTGGACCACGTCGGCAAAGTCGTCAGCTATCGAGTTCCAGAAGTTCTGCATGTCTTTAGGTGATGCCTCGGAAAATGGCATGCAAAGTCTAAAAAGAAACAGGTAAATAAAGTCATAATGTCAGTATAAATTTAGTTATTCCTATGAGGATATTAAGTATTACCATTTTTAGAGAAACATGAGCTTGTCAATTCTATTGTATATTTATTAATAGCTGCGGTCTCTGCCTACCGCTACTTAAAAGAGGCGTGAATATAGTATAATATGTATGTATATATGTGAATCCTTGTTTCCCTTGCTCACGCTCGCTATAACTTACTTCTTACCGATGTCATCAAAGTTTTTTACGATTCACAATTTTTTTTGTACGAATACAATAATTTTCTTTACTCTAAACCCAAATTGCCCTTAAGTTTTGTCCCATATATAACACTAAAAAGGTCACATAAGGGTTCTTACCTAAACTCCGTTTCTACGAGTTTTGGTTCGCTTTCTACATAGGTTTGGAGCTCTTTGTGCCCCTGTTTCACTTGGTTGACGCAATCATCGGAACCAGTCTTCTCTTTCAAAGCATCCAGGACTACACCAAAATACCCTTAAAACAAACAAAAACACAAAACGTAATAACATAAATACGAAAGTTTTAAATGTGTGTAAGCATGTGTATATTGTCAGCACACAGAGAAAACGGCGAGACAGGTTCTCATAAAATTTGGTATCAATATTCCGTACCCAGTGGAATAGCAGTAAAATAATTAGATTCATTTCTCATGAATATAACGGAAAAAATATTTCCAGCGCGGGGAAAACCGCGGCTCCCAGCTATATAATATTCTAAAGTATTAAGGTTGCTAAAGATTCGGCTGCGATATGGTTTCGGGTGATCTACTACCTAGCACACACTGTTCGAAAATCGTTGTTCTCAGGTGTATTGTGGTATTTAGCATGAGAAGACGTAGAAGAGTTTCATGTTAAGTACCACACCTTATTTAACTACAGAACACGGAGTATCATATACAAATGATATTCGTTCTTAATTGAAGAAACTTCTACCCCTATAATTCAATTTAGACGATAATTATCGTTTATAATCAATCACTCACAGTTGTTATGAATATTACGAATTAAGTTATAGCCTTCTCCGAACTAATAAGATTCACAAAGTCACTAACAAGGAAGTATTGATTTAATTGTAAGTTTGTAGATTAAAGTACTACTAACAAAAAAGGGATGTTTTTGTTGTCTGTTCATAAATCATATTATTATTATTGAAATGTGTACGTAAGTCCCGTCCTCTTATGGTTACCGTGAAGAGATGGAAAATATGTTTTCTTGGCCATAGCTCCGGCACGATCGGCAGCCCCTCCTTCGAACCCTAGTTATAGAAAAATAAGAATGGAAGCCATTTTTGACGGAAAAGGAAGTCGTGTATCGTCAGTGTCCGAGAGTGGACATGCGCAGAATACTATTTTCTCTGGAAAAACAGAGGGCAATATTCGGTAACACACAAAGCCAACCTACAATAATTGAGAGACACCGATAGAAGTAGAACGCTTAATACTAGTGACATTGACTTTTACCATGCGCTTTCTTATATCCGTTTTCATTGTTACCCCACACTCCAATACTATACAAGAAAACAGGTCTTACGACAGTTGCATAGAATTTTACGTTAGTATCATGCTGTTTTTGATAATTAATATAAACTTACTATCAAAGTCGACTTTGGCAAGCAAGGGCCCGCTGGAAGACACCGCCCCGTGGACCAGGTGTGGGTATTTGTACCGCATCCATGCTGCTAAGGATCCCGGGTAAGAGCCCCCAAATACGATCCATTTAGATCCCGGCCGTACATGATTCTCATTCACATAATTGATAAAGTTAGCAAGATCTGCCAGGGCTTGCTCAGATGACAAATATGCCAAATTTTTCACAGACATATCACTGAAACATTTTGATAGCAAAACATTAGTATTGTATTGTAAGGATAGCGAAAAAAACATGTATAGAGAATATGATTATGCTATGGCATCATGTCGCGCCCTCAATTAGGGAATTGAGGGCGCCCACCAATCTGGCCACAAGTCATGTCATGACCTGGTAAGTGGATTCCAAAGACACGAATAGGGATGTTAGGTACATGTTACAAATTCATGTAAAGTTAGGTTTTACATATTAAAGACATTTAAAAAAAAACTTTCAAAAACACTTTTAGAACCTAATTATAACTCTTATATAATTACACGTCTCAAATTAAGTAAATTATCACCCAGTTCCCCGTGACTGCGAACCGGAGCGCGGTGACGTCACTGACCGATGCACAAGCTGATTTATCTGTCATAACTAAGTTACAAGAATTATCGGTGAATTGTATCTCCTGATAATTCGACAGAAGCCAGCAGGGCGGTTCTCTATCTCTCTTGGAATCAACTGTTTGTCAGCAACAAGATTATGAGCCTATAGATGGATACGTAATAAAAAACTGACATTTTATTGACATTTCATGAATTTATTTCGTTTAAGAAATAATATAATACCGCCTAAAATTATCGGTCAGTGACGTAGTCATGTTCACATGACAGCTTGGAGCATTTTAGCTGGAATGTTAAATCTATTCTTATTTACGCTAATATACGGTCTATCTATAAGATTAAATCAATTACAAAAATTGCTCAACATTCCTATTTCAATCATTAAGTCGTTTTTTTTCATCGACTCAGGCTTGTACTCCAGTTATTTACCTTGTGGGGTAACTTTGTCCATAATATCGATGCTCCAACATTACACACAGAGCGCCAAAAACTTTTGCATAGTTTATCCAAGCACCTTTGACCATCCACTTGGCATCAGCTGGTCCCTCCCCCCCTATCATTAGAAATACAGGTCCTCCGGAGGCACTGTTGTAGAATGATTTGTTGACATAATAACGCTGTAAACATTCATAATGTTATTAATTATCAGGTATTGAAGACAAATAATCTATGGGCACGTAACTGTAAACAACAATTGTGACTGAAAATTATACACGCACAGGCATAAGGCCAGGTGGTAGCTAAGAGATTCGTCAGAAAATGTGTTTCAAAAATTATATTTTATACAGTACATATTAAACTGAGTGAAAAAAAAACGAATAAAGAGGACTCGCATAAAGCACAATATGAAAAAAGAAGTAACATATAGTATTAATATCACAAAATCCGTTGAACGTCCAAAACGTCATAAATACGATAAAAAACGTTAGCCGGTTTTCTACTTATGATAATTATAAATTATATCTTGTGTCAATAATGGTTATACCACATACAATTCAAAAGAACACTCATACACTGATTTTTATGTAATATACCAGCGAATCGGTCGTGGGTGTAATTTAGAAAAACATGTTGTGAAGTTACGCCTTACAAATCCAAAGGTTTGATACATAAGCTGTGGTTTAAAACTAAAATTATTCGCTATATTCGAATTATTCACGCTACGAGTCGGTTCAAAATATGACAATCTCTGTACATGTTTGTGGTGTGCCGTCATTTGTAACATTCTTGTAGCGTGAATACGATGTTCAACAGAACGAAGTAGTGCAGCGTGTGGGCTAACGTCAAATTCAATTGGCATAAAATATTTGATGGTGGTGTAAGAAAACAAAGGTTTCAACTTTTAATGTTCAGGGAATAGATAGTTACTCAGTGTTTTGCTAACTTTTACTTCGCGATTTAACCATAAATTACGACTTCAAGCTTCAAGAGAATACTTATATTTAGTAAGAATTTACAATCAGCTGATTTCTCTGACATTAGCACACAAAAGCGTACAATATGCAGTTTATTTTTGGTAGCGTGTATAAAACGTTTTGTCGGTGAATACAACTTTAAACCGGGCGTATTCACTGTGAGCACCTGTATTCGAAAACTCCAAAAAATAAACCACACTATCACTGATCAGAAAGTGAAAACCACTATATTCACGCTGAATGCATCAAAACTATACTCAGGGGGTGGTAATCATCGACAAAAATGTTTCGACCGTACAACACGCGATTATAGTCTATGTACAATCCATTACATGAAGTTTATCGCCCCCCGCCCTCGACCCCTATTTCCCCTCTTCTTTCAAATAGTATTTTAACTCTATGTCCTCATCACTATTTAGCTTGTGGTCCTCATTTTGACATAAACATAGAAACAAATCAATTTAGTTTGTGATTTAATATTTACCGATTTTCGAACTAATGCTAATCTGAATTAGATTCTACGTTGGCTTTAGTGTTTTTTAAAT
Organism: Apeira syringaria; assembly: GCA_934044485.1. Classification (NCBI taxonomy): domain Eukaryota; kingdom Metazoa; phylum Arthropoda; class Insecta; order Lepidoptera; family Geometridae; genus Apeira; species Apeira syringaria. The sequence continues at coordinate 5,140,952 of OW203655.1, read as the reverse complement.
GGGAGTTTATGTGTTTGGTGTTGTTGTCACAACTTGAATTATCGAAGATTGAATTATTTGATGATTGAAAAGAACAGAATTTGACATTGAAGACAACATCAAAAACTCCTCCACCACATAGTCCTCGACCGCGTCAAGATTTGCATCAGGGTTAGAACCGGTGGTGCTACATTGCTGGTAGTGTGCCTCCGGTTTTTTCACAAGTCCACCTAGTTCTTTAAAGTAAAGTCCGCCGGTAAAGTCCCGCTAACTAACTAAATAGAGTACTGCGCACAGACGAACATGTCTTGAACATGGTTTTCGACCATAGAAACAACTGAACAATCTAGACCAAGACAGTTCTCGTTTTTAATAATTTTGGTGCGATGCTCAGGCAAAAGAAGTACGGTCTAATAGTCCTATAATATTTTTGAACCCCGATATAAAATGTCTGTTAGCATTTTATATGGGTTAAATAATTTTATTAAATAATATATTTTTGTTGGCGTGTGCTACAGGGAATGTCTTAACTGAGTACTTATACCAGAAATAAAAGTTATTATTTAAAAGCTGGTGCTTCCCGTGTGGTCCCATTTAAATTTCATCAAAATCGGACGAGCACTTTTTGCGTTACAAGTCATAAACTGAAAAATGCGTGCTTATACTACACGATATTATAGTAGCGGGTGAAGACATCGGTAAACATACCTACACCACAATGACAATTGATCCCATGAGTAACAAAGGAAAGAGCTCGACGACAAGTCGAGCAGTCGAGCAACAACGAAATCACTAAAAAGAGCGAAAAAAAAAATTTTTTACCAAAAAATGGAACCGACTTCAACACTCAAAACTATGAAATAACTTGTCGATTTCGGTACCATGAGCACAATATTTTGATATCAGTTACTTTTGAACTCATGGTACCGACTTCAACAAGTTTTTTCATACTTTTGAGTGTTGAAGTCGGTTCCATTTTATGGTAAAATTTTTTTTTACAACAAACGTTACTATTAAACATAGTTAAATATATGTATAAATCAGCAAGTAAAAAAAATATAATAAAATTGTAATCTCTAAGTATAATTTCGCTTATTATTACTTATTAATAAATCAATCAGACTTAGGAACTCTATAAAGAATCACAGATCAGGGTTTGTTGGAAATGATTTTTACAACAAACGTCAAACAACTATTAAACATAGCTAAATATATGTATAAATCAGCAAATAAAAAAAACATTACATATAACAATATTACACTACCTACTTTGTTTACAAAAAAATCTAAGATTTTGGAACAACATAATGGAATGTAATGTAACAAACCGACTAGGACTCACGTGGTAAATTTGTTACATTATAATTATGGAAGAAACTCGCGATAGTTTTCAGACTCAAATAATGTAATGTGTCTTAATGTCTGAAAATTAGCGCTGGGAATTATCAACCCAGCATGCTGAGTTGGTAACCTATTTGACCTTGGCTCGCTTGAAAATAGTGTAATCCGTTTCTATTCGACTGTACTTCAATAGTATGCGCGAGTTGACGACAAAAAACATAGGTGAAATCGGAAGGTGTCAACTTGCGCGCGCTCGCGAGTTTGACGCTCGCCAGTTGAGGAACAACTCGTTCTGCCACAAGCACACCAAACGACGGGGACGACGACGATAAACTTCATGTAATGGATTGTTAACAGACTATAATTGCGTGTTGTACGGCCGAAAAATTTTTGTCGATGATTACCGACCGTGTTGAAAACCATTTAAAACTCATCGAATGCAGGGATGAGTTTTCGGATTCGATTAACAAATATAAAACGTACCACGCGAATAATAATCCATGCATGTGAAGAAGTCAGTGAAGTGAAGAAATATAAGAGTATGAGTATGAGAAATATAAATATAACGAGTGGGCTAGAATCGCCTTGAAAACGAAAACTGCGTGGGGCTGCTCTCTCATTTCTTGAAAATTTATCAATGGAGGGCTTCGTACCACAGATTAGACAATAGTAGGAACGCAGTACATTAAGTTTATTTGAAAAATAAGCAGCTCAATCTTTAAGAAGCTCACAGTTGGTTGCCATAAAATTAAGAGTACGTACGAGTACTCGTTCCGATAACCAACCGACAGGAGCTTCTTGGAGTGTTCTACACTGAACTTTGGAAGCTATATCAACGTAACTCAAAAACCCCTTGTCCTATTTTGATGAAATTAATTAAATAAATTAATATAATAATATATGGGACCACCACGGAAGTATACTCTATCAAACAAGAAAAGAATCATTAAAATCGGTTCATAAACGACGAAGTTATCCGCGAACACACGTAAAAATAAAAATAATCGGTCGGATTGCGTAACCTACTAGCATAAACGGACATTTTGGCAAGTAGGTGCAGAGGCCATAATTTGAGAAGAAGAACCTCCTTCTTTTTATGAAGTCGGTTAAAAAGGCAACACACAGTCCAAACGGCTGGCCTTAGGGATATGAAATTTAAAAGGTGTTTTTTGTTTTAGTGCATAATTATGTAGACGTGTACTAAGAACGGATTTTGGGAACAACTTACGTATTTTCAAAAAACATAATTATTATTAATACGAGTATTTCTGTTGTAAACATGCACAGGTGGCGTTTTTTTCACCGTTCGAGATGCATGAAAAGTGTTGAAAACGCTACCGTGAACTGCCACTTTTGACCCACCTCCGAGGCTGGGTCTTTCGTGAGCGTTTTTTGACAGCTGAGAGATTGACAGCTACAGCTGATTTGAGTAGATAAACAAACTTGAAATAATGAGCCAGTTTAATGTTTTCTTTCTATTTCCAATACGAAAATGTAATTCTCTTTATGATTCAAGCTAATATTATAGGTATTGAAACATTTTTAAATCATGAATATTCAAATGAATCGTCGCACTTGACAGTGTGTCGTTCAAGTTGGGAAAGATCGTTTTTACCACCAATGCCACATTCCCAAATCGAACGGTTGTTCAGTTGTACGCTCCTAAAAACTCCACTTCTTCATCTCGTCTTTCGTAGCATGATCTGCATAACATTTCCAGATTGCGATAGAATGACGTTTGTTTCTAATTATCTATAACACTTCCTTTTCTGAACGGTTTACCGCACAGTGAGGACTAGAGTAATTTGATTATTATTCAAACTTCCATCCATTACTTCGACGAGCATAATTCGAGTATTAATCCATAAAAATGGATAGAGATGAGGAAATGTTAATAATGTGAGTAGCTAAGTGTTATTCTACCTCATGAAGTGTTTTATATCATGAATAGTAGGTGTGCGTATACGTCGACAGCACGTGGTTTGAGTAATTTAATGAAACAAACATCTTTTTCGTAGATCAGCTGCATACACATTGTTGGCGATGAGAAGGTGGTTCCAGAGCTATCGAGCGGTTCAGCAGCGGCTTTCCGAAACAAACACGTGGAAGTGCCGGTTTGGTTCCGATCACTGCCACCAAGAAGATTGTCCGCGATTACAATGCCGTAATCGTAAATGCGTAAGAAGACGCCTTAATTTTTAACTTGTTATTATTTTATTTGGTAACAAATAAATAAGTGTTCATGTTTATCTATTGTTTAAAATTTAACTGCTATGCTAGGAATAATCCCTATGTCAGAATTATACTTCCGAACACTTTTACCTAGACAAATATACGTACATTTTTCTAAATTCAGAGTTATACCTACATTAGAATGTTATCATCATCATCATCTTAGGCATAGAACGTCCACAGCAGGCCCTATGCCTCCCCCATTGATGAAACTATGGCATTCTATAAGCAAGAACAGTAAGAGAATCATAATCATGGCCCTTGAGAATAATTTAACTACCTATATTAAACAGCATTTTTAAAAAAAGACCTGCTACAAAATTTACTTGGATATCCCCCGACGGGACTTACTGTAATGAAATAGACTTTATAACTAGTAATCAACTCTTTTTTTCAAGATGTTAGCATACTAAATAATCTCAACTTTAATAGTGCCTAATCACAGCATGGTCAGAGCAACACTAGCTCATAAACAACAAAAGAAACAAAGGAAACACTTGCTTTATGGAAAAACAAATGATCGGGCAACTGACATAGTGAATATCTATTAGGATTTACAACAATTGAAAAATGGGGGGGTCCGATTCTGTAGGCCACATGATGAGGGTAAGTTGCAACAACCACACCCCCTTTCTGCCTTAGTTTTTGAGATATAGAATATATTAATGTACAATATATATATATATAATTTTGTGATTTCTCCAGCACTGCGGGAAGTGCTGGAGAAATCACAAAGGGCCCCTCCACCCTTGCATAACACAACACAAATTAATTTAAATCCACAAATATAATCCAGGTAAATATGATAACATTACTAGATCTGCCAACCCAGAATCTACCTGGTACTTGTGCACTCCACCAGGCCGGAGCAAGAGGCATGTAGGGAGAGCAGCCTAAGGTCACCGTAACAAAACGCAGACATCAAGTCAGCTGTAGCGGCTAAGCCTGATCGCCGAAGGCAACAAAAAAGTTGATTGAAAAAATGCTATATCGCAAAAACTAAGGCAGAAATGGGGTATTGTGGCTATTTACCTTACATAGGAGGGGTCCCTCTTACCCCTCGCCCCTCTAAATTTACCAAATCATATTTCAGAAAGGTGATGTTCCACAAGTTCTCCTTAACACGGGGAAGGGGGGGGGGGGGGGGGGGGGGCTACCCATCCCCTCTCCCCCGAAGCCGAAACAATTGTCGATCGTGATATGCGTAAGTACCATGTTATACGTTATAGAAACAGTGTACAGTTGAACCATATTATTGTTTAGTAAAAGTTAAGGTAATAGTATGAAGGTATACACAAAACCAGACACAAATATTTGGCCCCCCCCCCCCCACTATTATTAACAAAGTAAAGTGTACAACAGAGAAAGTTTACAGGCTCAACTTTAGATTATAAAACATCAAGTTGGAGGTCCCTTTTTAGTTTATGAGTAATAATGTGAGCCTCTACGTAAAATATTCACTTGTGGAAATAATTACTTTTCTAGAAATAATTAATTGAAATTGGTAAATAATGTCGAACTGATGAAATTACACGTAGGCATGTTTTTCAACATTGAAACACTACCTCTCGGAAATCAACTATACATGGTTTTTTACATTAAAACTTTGTTGGAAACTTGTATAATTGGTATAGTTTTTAGTCTGTTTCAAATATGTAAATACGTCAATTTCATAAAACAAAACATAATTGCTGACTTTTCTCTATGGTTGTTTACAAAGCAATGTGTATATCAACAAATTTAATCCAGGTAATCATGATATTCAGTACTCTATTTAGTTTGTGATGATATTTTAACTAAATCTGCCAACCCCGACTCTACCTGGTACTTGTCTGCCCTACCCCGACTCTACTTGGTACTTGTCTACCCTACGCCGACTCAACCTGGTACTCGTCTGCCCTACCCCTAGAAATAAAAAGCCGGAGGCGCGGATGGAGAGCAGCGCAGCAGCACAAAATATAAACTCAACGCATATAGGAGGGGTCAAACCTTCTCACCCCCTCCCACCTCCACCCTTTTCCCATCCCAAAATCAATGATAGAAAGTAGTGCGATTAGAAGTTTAAAAAAATCATCTCAGAAAGCTCCCCCACACCACCTTTCTGAGAATCCGAACTTTTCCTTCACAGGGGGGAAGTCTACCTCTCTCCACCGCCCCTCCCCCCTTTAAAATCGAAGTTTTATAAACTAAACTTAAACCAGTTAACATGCAAGGGTGACAATTTAATAAAATACTTGCCTAGTAGAGTGTGGTAATGATTAGGAGGATCAATGAACAATTATTAATGATAGATTATAGACGAATATCACATAAGATTGCAAAAAATAGTCCACCGACCTGCTTCCATGAGCGCAAATCTGCACTATTTGAATGATCCAGTTTTTGTTGGAACCATTGGGGCAAGGGTGTTTTATCGAAGGCATCATCTCCACCAGGGACACCCAAATTTCCTCCTTGACTTCGACCAAGTCGAAATTGCACACAATTCACAGAAACGAATAAAGAAAAAATTAATGTTATATTTAAAATCATTTTGTTATCATGTAATACACGACGCTTCCTCTGCGAGTTCAACTATTTTAGTTAATAAAACAACTAACCACATCAGTCCGCTGGTCAGTGAACGACCACAAACTAAATAGAGTACTGGTGAAATACATAGATATTTTTTTTTTTTTTTTTCTAACGAACTAATGCTGTTTGCCTCTACCGGCATTTACAGCTTCACCGGAGGGGGGGCGAGCACAGATGGTGAGATGGTGCTCAGCCCGGTATTTGTGCGGGCGCAGAAGGCGCACCGCCTAGTGAGGGTAGCGCTGACGGCGCTGTGCCACTAGGAGAGGACGAGGCGACTAGCTCAAGGGCACCACTGAGGTTCGGACCTCGGCTTGAGCTGTCTCCAGGACAGGAAGTTATCGGATCGACTTGCCCCGGTACCAGAGTGGTCCGTAAGTGGGCCCTAAGGATGTTTGCTCTTTGACTATTTGGAGAGAATCAAACCAGGATGTTTTTGCCTCGAGCTCGCCGTCGAGCTCGGTGTCGGACTGTGTATACCAGGGACTCTCGACCTTGTATTCTACCGGGATGACCGTGGGACGACGCTAAAGCTAGCGACAAGGCGACAGCGATGGGGTCGTCCGGGTCATCCAATACATGCCTAGGGCGGCGTCGTCGGGGGGGTTGAAGGTGCGGGTGTGTCGGGGTGGTGGAATACTTGGCAGCTTGCACTACCAGAGGATTGGGATGGTGGGGAGCCGCGTCAAAGTAGCGACGGGAGCAGGTCTTGATGAATTGGGTGATGGACTCTAATTTGAGGTCGCAATGCAGGTCGGTGTTCCGCATATACCACGGAGCGCCGACCGCCTTGCGAGCGAACCGATTCTAAATTACTTGGAGACGGTGGAGATCGCGAGGGCGGCAATGAGCAAACGCTACGGAGGCGTAGGTCATGATTGGGTGGACGCAGAGTTTATACAAGGTGATTTTATTTCTAAGTGAAAGTTTACTGTCTTTGCAAACAAGGGGACCGAGGCGACCCAATACGAAAGCCGCCCTGTTTCGAACTTTAGTAATGTGCTGCTTGAAAGTGAGTTTCCGATCAAGGATCACACCTAAGTATTTGAAAGACTACATAGATATAATGTACATACTGAGCTTTATGTTGGGTATGTTTAGCAGTGTTGCCAGTGGCAGATAATGAAAAGTAACATTTTAATTAGAAAAGTAACATCACTTTATTTTTTTGCAAAATAGGCACTAATGCTAGAATTGAGAGCACAACTTGATATGTGTATTCAATTTCGTTCAAGGATCGATTTTTGTCTTATCCCCGTATTGCAAGATAAAACCACCCTTGAAATTACCTCCTCGAATCGACAGATATTCACGTCAATTTGTGTTTAGTCAAGTCGACTACACGATGAATGAAAACCGCTTTGTCGTATCTTATTTGATTTTATTAGTTCTTAGTGGCTTCAACTATGGTCTCAAATATTCTCAAAAGTAACATATAAGTAACATTCTGAGTCATGTAACATGGAGGTAACATGAAAGGGTGAAAAGTAACGTAAAATGTTACAGTAACATTTTGGCGATGCTGATATTTAGGTTGTGTTCCAAGTTCAAGGTTCGCGTTCTTCTTTGTCTTCTTCTTCTTCTTCAATTTATGGCTTTTAAGCATCATGTAGCGTTTCTCTGCCAGTGTCAAATGGTGAGTATGGTATGAAAAAAAAAAAAAGATCTAAATAATTTTTAGTTACTTTACAAACGAATAATAATAGGCTTAATAAAATTACACAAAATGGAAACAAATGGAGTGAAATTGAAGGAGATATTATAAATGTATAAAACACGGGAGTTACTCACGTAATAAGTCAGAGGGTTCCGACAGTACTAGGCGAATCGCGACAGCATCCACGAGCGCCCCGTATTCTCCTTGAAAAAGACCACCGAATGTGGTTGAAACTATAGTCGGAACCCTCTGACTTATTACGTGAGTAACTCCCGTGTTTTATACATTTATAATGTGTCAAAACCACGTCAGTTTTAATAACAAAATTGAAGGAGATATTTAATAATTGATAATTAAATAATTGACTTTATCAGGACGAAGGATTTCAGGACTTATAGCATTATTTAAAGAATAGAATAACTAGGGACAGCAGAAGAAAATATGATCTAATGTTCCATTATCTAAGCCACATTAACTAAGAGAATTATCCCTGCTTGACCCTGATCTTGGCTAGAAAAACTAGATAACAAACATGTTCTAGACGGGAAGGAATTGTAGTGGAGCATACCCATTTATCAGATTTATTATATTTGAAAATCCATGGATTAACTGGGATATCTAGTTGAATTTCCCCATAATATTGTTACTCTTTGTCGAGCAATGAATGTCGAGTAAATTTGAGTTTTGGAACGGCCGCTTGTCAATGTCACGTTTTTATTTTTATTTTATTTTTTGATGCTGCTTACGTATTGACACGTACCTACCGCCAGCAACGATAAGTTGCGTAAATGGCATCAAAAGCTGGCCCATCTTAATGAAAACGATTTAAAGTTATCATCATCATCATCATCTCAGACATAAACCTCCCCCATTGATTTCCTCAAGAACCTGTTGGAAACGGCCCGCATCCAGCTCTTGCCTGCGATCTTAGTCAGGTCGTCTGTCCACCTGGTACCGACCAGGACCTGGGCCATCCTATGTTGCGCTTGCCAGTCCGTGGTCTCCACTCGAGAACCTTTCGACCCCAACGGCCAGCGGTTCTTCGATCTATGTGCCCTGCCCACTGCCACTTCAACTTGCTAAACCGCTGGGCTATATCGGTGACTTTTGTTCTTCTATGGATCTCCTCATTTCTGATTCGATCGCGTAAAGAAACTCGAAAGAGAGTTTTACAATACCTAAAAAGAACAAAGACGGTAGGGATATGTTTCGAAAAAATAGAAGGAAAAGAAATGACTGGCTATCCTGATGCAGACTGGGCGGCATGTACGATAGATAGAAAATCGTATACAGGATTCTGTTCCATACAAGCAAACGGAGTTGTTAGCTGGGAATCGAGAAGACAGAGGGCAATAGCTATGTCAACTGCTGAAGCCGAATACATGGCGATATCGGACGCAGTAAAAGAAGCTCTTCATTTGACAACTGCTTCAAGATATTACTGCACGAAAACAAGACAGCGTAACTATCTTCAACGATAAGCAAGCAGCGCTGTAAGAATGACATTATAGGCAGTAAAACGAAGCATATCGATCAGAATCCATTTTTTTTAAAGATCATATTCGGAGTAAAGATATAGAAGTCAGCTATAAAGAAACAAGTAAGATGTTGGCTGATTTGTTGACTAAGGGTCCACACTTACCAGGAGGGACTTACCAGGACCTAGACACCTAGAACTACGGAAACTCATAAGCTTGTAATTGTGAGCAGGAGTGTTGGTATGAAACTCTTTGGCACAATTTCGACCTTTGAACCGTTGAAAATATGTCAGTCTGGTGTCAATGATAATACATATAACTGTTTTGTCAATGTGATTTTTTTTATAATGTCGAAATTATTTATATTTTATAATTTCTGAAAACAAATCCTACCCGCCAAGTTCGAAGGTTTCCCGCGCTTTTTTGAGATTAATAAATTAATCCTGATTTTTTCTGGTTCGTTGGTTGGTGGTGGTTTCGCGCTCTATTACTTCTGCTAACCCACGGCGCGTAATAATTTAATCAGCAAAAACCATATGATGTAGGTACGTTCAGTTCAAATATCTCGACAATTTGTTTGCTGATTCAAACAAGGCGAAGGCAATTTAATTGATTTTTACAAAGAAAACAATGATCCAGTTACCTTCTATTTATATTCTATTTCTTGAACTTACCAGCCGTGTTCAACTGAGCTATTCGAATAAGTATACTTAATATATTCCTATTATTGTAAACAAATCTTAACTTTATAACTTACACACTAAATAAATATTGGTAGGAATTATATTGCTCAATTAAACTGATTGAAATTGTGAGAAATACCGCAGTTTTATACAGTTTCTATACAAAATTATGATATAATGTGATGAAAACACTTTTTTTTTTGTATTTATGCGGGTTTTTTCCCGAGTGAATGACTTAGACCACAACCACCTTACACCACGTCATCTCTTAACATCAGGTGACACAGCGGTCAAAAGTAAGCTTAAGCTAAATTACTAATTTACCACAGTAGTTCGTTCCTACTATATAATAACCGAGATTCAATAAAACTCATTAGAATGAAATTAAAAAACATTGATACTGTATACCTATGTTCGCATTACAAATGAAATAGTTTTTGATCGCAAAGGCTTATTGCAACGTAAAAGAACATCTTGAGGACAAATTTTATGTAATTTTCGTTGTGTTTAAATCATAAGTAGGTACTATTTTTAGTTATGTACCTAATTGTTTGAAAAATATTTTTAGTGATTTGTTTATATGGTAAAGATGTTAAGGTTTGTAGTTATTTTCATGCTAATGCTTTTATGTTGCGTGCCTAAAAGATAGAGTATAACTGAACAATTTATTTTTCATTTTAACATCTCTGTGTTACCAATATTGTTTTTTAAGAAGTAGTGCCCAAGAAGAAAAAAACCCTAATTTGGGGCTTCTGGTTCCACACATTAGTGATTATTTCTCCGGAAATATATCCAACGTAATTAAGTTAGCACACAAAAGAGAAGCCGTTACAGACAAGCCGTGTACTGCGACGCCCGCGGCGATTGAGTATTTATTACTTCAACGGGTGGGAGATAACGCGTGCGAAGTCGCATTTTATGCCCTTAAAAAGAAAGATTTCACGTTTCGTTAATTAAGAGTCTAACTAGTTGGGGTGAAACCTTCTCGAATTTACGCCTCGCCTTCCGGTGTTTTTTTTTTTATTGGGAATAGGCAAGCGTTTGACCACTATCTCACCTGATGTTAAGTGATGATGCGGTCTACGGTGGAGCACGTTAGTACTTATAGCATCTTCTCAAACGTCTCAGAAAGGTGGGTATCGGGGTGTAGCTGACGCAGTAAACAGAAAACAGTAAAACACTTAGCGGTCTGTTATTGAGTACCTATTCTAAATTTCTTCGTAATGCGTTAGAATAGCTTGTGATTGCGAGTTTGTGATCAATACATTATTATAATTTCCACACTGGCTTAATATAAATGAAGCGCGAAGCCAAACAGTATGAGAACTAAAAAATATTCGCGTTTAAAATGTTGCCATACATGCAGGCTTGTCCTACTATCGTGCCTTAATAAAAACAATACAGTTGACTTTGAAAACATAAACAGACTGCGTAATAAAATATTGTTATGTTTATTAATTTTGTATATAAATGTATTGTATATGTATTAACCGACAATTGTTTAAGGCTCACTCGTGCTAACCAAATTATTCGAAATTTGCCGATATCTTGGTTAAATAAAATTACAGGCAAAATTCTAAAAAATTACGCAAAGCAACCCATAGTATGATTATAACAAAATTGTAATCAAAACACATTCAACAAATGTTTTTAATTAAGATACACATGAAATCATATCGGTAAATGATAAATTGAATTTTTTGCAAGACCTTATCTAGTAGTCTGATCATGGCAGTACTGCATTAATCTAGTCAGTATTAAGAGACATTATTAATGAGCAATTAATGTGCAATTATGTACTTATATGTGCAGTTGGTGCTGTGATAATGGCTGTTATGATACCAATATCCATCTTTAAGTACTCTAGGAGTGTATTCATAATTAGGCGCGTTGAATTCGAGGGTACTGCCTTATTACTTTTTGTGTAGCTCCTTACACAGAATAGACTGGTTAAGTTATAATACGTCCATTGGTGATTTTAAGGCCAACTTGCACCAACCAATTATCCAAGATATTCGCATAAATCTAGGATTGAGTAACAAGTTTGCAGGCAAAAATAGTGTGATCTGAGATTCTCGAAAAAATGATGTTGATGCAAGTTGCAATGTTGATGCAAGACAGTGAAGTGAGAGTTACGGTAAACAATTTCTTATCCAATACAAGTAGCTAAAAATGAATAATATAGTTCAATTTTCGTTACAATTTGGGCATATCAATCAACTTGATATGCTTCTAGTTCACAAAATTTACCCACAAATAACAAAGTTATTAATGGATCTTTCGGGTAGGTAGATAACGCTTCAGATAAATTTTTATTCGGGAAACCATGTATTCAACTCTTGAATTTATTAGAATTTAAGGTAGTTAAGTGAATAACTGAATAACTTCCAATGTCTTTTAAGATAGAGTTGTAAGAGTAGCTGCTTTTACATATCATAAATACATATGAATGATCGCATTTGCATCAATGTATGTAATGTATAGGGCATTCTTCAAAATTTGTAATATCGATATTGTATGTACATAATATGTAGTTTCTATATGGCAGCACTGGTCCCTTTATAGATCACTTCAATTCACTTCAACTCACTTGCAAATACGATCGATCGCAAGCAGGGTGTGTTGTGTATGGTAGTTTGCGCTCCGTGAAAAATGGCTCTATTCAGGATTACATCAACCAAATTAGTGGAAGTGCAGGTAAATATATAGTCACTAAGTTTTTAGTTGGTACTTATGTTAGAAGCAATACATTCCGCGTTTATTAAAGAACCTTTATAAATAACCTACTTGCCAGCATTTTGAGTGAAGTTATGTAACATCGAATAACATTAATTTTAGGGAAAATGCACCTGATTATGCAACTAATAATAACATAATAGCAGTATTTAGTTAATTGAAGATAAGAATTTAGGTGCTTTTTCTCACTTCTTACGCTTGAATTCGCATGGTACGGAACTCAGCGGAAGCTCGTGTTCCTACAGACGGATTAATAATGTTTCATTTTTATTATATTGATATATTGTTTAGATGTAAAAGGAATGGCTGCCCTAGCCACATATTTAGATGATTAAGCACTTAAATAGGTTAATCATCTTTTCTGTCACAAATTATATCATCTAGTTAACCTTGCAGTGTTCGATTTTCCTTAACGAAAGTGGTTTAGGCTGGACATTACGTGAAATCAAATTTTTGATTAAAAGTTATGACAATGGTTCAACTTTAGTTTATAAAACATTAATTTTAAGGAGGAGAAGGGGTGGGGGATATGGTGTGGTAGAGCTGATTGACTAGCTTTGACAGAGGCTGGTCTAAGATTTTTAACACAACAGACATGAATGTCTGAGCTTTCTTATGGCGGGCGGGTGCTGCTCTCCCTCCACGCCTCAAGCTTTTATATACACTCTACGGGTAGGGCAGACAAGTACCAGGTAGATGCGGGTTGGCAGATTTAGTTCTGTTATCATATTTACCTGGATTATATATGTGGATAATATATAATGTCTGCATTTTGTAAACAACCATAGACAAAAGTTAGCAATTATGTTTTGTTTTATGAAATTGACATATTTTGTTATTTCGAGCATACAGACTAAAAACTATGCCAGTTTTCAACAGTTATAATTTAAAAAGGTATATATAGTACTAGCTGCGCCTAACGGTTGTACCCGCGTGGTGATGTAAAACGGTGATGATGGTGATGATGAAAATAAGCCTATTTGGTAATCCAGGGTATAAGCTATCTCCATACCAAAGTTCATCGAAATCAGTGTTGGTGTTTGAGCGTGAAGAGATAACAAATATAAAGACATACACACACACACACACACTTACACACATACACTTACGCAAATACACAAACTTTCGCATTTATAATATTAGTGGGATTATTTTCGAGAACTAGTGTATCTAGTGTGACTAGTGTTGAAAAACACAACTTTATGTGATTTCGTCTGAGCTAGCTCATTGAAGTCCAAGAAACTTGACAATGCCTAAATAAATAGATGTGAGAAGCCATTAAAATAAGAGAGTGGTATGGTGATACTAAGTGAAACTGAGCAGAAATTGGTAAATGGTGCAAAATTACTTACGAATTTCAATTAATGATTTCTGGAAAAGTATTTGGTTCCGCTAGTTAATATTTTACGTGGAGGGTTAACATTATTATGATTTACCCATAAACAAAAAACTTACCGCTAACTAGATGTACTATAACCTAAAGCTAAACCATTACAATTTCCATGTGTATAGAAAAGTGTGGAAAATATGAGTAGTATATTTTTAAATTTGGGAAAACACTTAAGAGTGCTGTTACATTTTGACTCCACGCTAAGTTAGGTTTTTTCAACAGCCAACTACTATTATTTGTTCTATGTGTAGCAGCAAAGCGGGGGTATAGCTACATGTCGACTAAATAGTTGTCATCCGTGATATCCTTTTACTATACCATAGGAACTTTGGATTTATTTGATTAAATGTTTCTATGAAGCGATGTGGAAAATTTTGAATTTTATTTTGGTATCGTTATTTTAGAAATCAGGACAGACGATCTGACTAAGATCGCAGGCAAGGGCTGGATGCGGGCTGCTTCCAACAGGTCCTTGTGGAAATCAATGGGGGAAGCCAATGTCCAGCCGTGGACGTCCTATAGCTGAGATGATGATTTTAGAAATATGAAGTAAATCTCCGGAGATATGCCGACTTTTTTCGAAGTGTTTTTGCGCGAAAGTTTCTTTTTTTATTAAATCTATTCTGACATTATGGAAGTATAGGATGTTATTTGTGTCATTATATTTTTATTAGTGGTTTATATTCAGTAGAATTCGCAAATTAGAGCTCTCAAATAAGGTCTCTGTGTGTTTTACCGAAACATATACCAGAAGAATGAGGATTACTAAATAAATAAGTAAAGTACCCAAATTTGGCTCTGACATTATTGAAGGAAATAAAATGAACTATATTTTTCATGTAATGGTTATGTATAAGCATAAAGGCAATGTATCATATTTCAACGTTGAAAATCTTGAAAACAAGCATGTTTTGTAATACCCCTCTTAAATGTACTCAATTGATCTTGGGTTCATGCGCTGTAGTGGAGATGGAAAGAAGTAAGTGAGAGCCATTTTTAGGTTGCGTATTCTCGCTAGGTTTTGTCGAAAAGAGTTCCACTCAATCATTTTCATGTTTCATTTTGTTTTTATAATATTTTTTTGTTCTTTTAGAGGACCTTTGTACTTGATAATTTTAGACACAAGTAACTAGGTATCTGAAATTTGCTCGTCCCTTCCTAGGCACTACACCTATATATTGAAAAACATGTTAAGCATAAGATTATCCATGTAACCCTACCTTTTAAAAAAATCCATTCCTGACCTACATATCACAATATAGTATGAAGATGTATACTAGAATTGGCTGTTTAACTTTTGTGGTATAACATTTGTGAAGTCTATCTCTTGGAAGACAGCTCCTACAATATGACAACAATGACAATGATAACAATGAGCATAATCATCATCACCATTATCATGGACATCTACTGCTCTGCTGGACATATGCCTCCTCCAAGGTATTAATATGTTGTATGAAATCTAATGCCAATATTTATAGCAATAAAATTCCAGGCTAGACCCTCAACCTGGAGAAAAATATTAATGATTAGAAAAAATGTGGTGTATTCTCCACCAATAGATTTTTTAAGCGATGCTTGCCTAGCTGTGGTAGTGACAGCTGTGAAACTGACAGATGCTGGTTTGACAATAGCTTTAATTTCTGGCAAATGCAACACTGTTATTAAATTGTCAGCAGGTAGAATGGTAGGGTACTTTGAAGTACCCGCCTAGCTACCACCATCAAGATTGATGAACCAAATGTGTGTTCAGGCAGTAGTCCCTGAGTGCTGGTAACATCTGGGCCTAGTGTGAGTAATCACACTGGTACAAACTGGTTCTACATGGTTTCATGGTTTGGTTGGCTTGGCTTGGTCATTCACAGTTGTTTGAATCAAAGATTATTGACTATAACTGTTAACTCTTTGCAGATAATTTTCCTTTGTAAATTTAGCATTGATTCAGTTGTATGTTTAACTGACTCCTAAAAAAAGAGGGATTTATTTTACATAATATTTTTTATGTATTTTCGACCAAATATGACATTGTTTGTCGTTTGTCATTTGATAGAAACAACTATGAGTTGTCTCATAAAAATTGGTTCAGTATCATTCTTCCATTTCATGTTTTTTTTCTCATACTACTGATTAGGGAACTTACTTGGTTTTTGTGTTTTCATGAAAATGGGTCAAATAAATCTTGCTATTTTTAAGAAAATGTTGATATGTAGTGGAAGTCAGTTTGTATAGTGTTTGAACTATGTCATTATTTGGTAGCAATTCCTCCATTTTTAACCCTTAAATCTAAGGGAAACTAGACTGAGTCATAGCTATGTCAAAAAGCTGGTAAGTTATCCAGATTAACAGTCCTCAAATGCAAATAAAAACTCCACAAGGAGCCAAAATAACATGTGGACTCCCACGTCACATTTATCCATGAAACAAATCAATGGACCAAGCCCAAATAAAAACAATGGACCAAAAAAAACCAGACTTGGGATTGTGACGCTCTTCGCAAATTACTAAGACTAATATTCTTCATCATAAGAGATTCCTATACGTTCTTCGAAAGGCTTTGTGTTTTATACCACTGGTGACATATGGAAACGAAATTTAGTATCTAACTATGGGCTTTGTAAGCAAACCAAGGTAATACACAAGGGCTATGAAGAGAGCTTTCTCTAAGAAATGGAATCAGAAATGAGGAGACCTGTAGAGCCGTAGCCAGAGCCTAGCTGTTTAGTGATATATAAGGTTAGGGCACATAAATGTAGAACTGATGACCGATAAGTTCGGAAAGTTCTTGAGTGGAGACATCAAACTGGCAAGCATGCTGTAGGACATCCATCGACATAGTGGATAGAAGACATCTATATCGCTTGGGTTTACTCACAGCCTTACATAATACACCTGCAATGCAGAAAAAAATGAAAAAGAATGTTACACAACATTTTACATTTAATCCAAGATAAATCTTATCTTATCACGGATACCGTCACTCAAATTTTGACTAAAGCGATCGATCATTACGGCGCTATGTGGTCATGTGAGATTTGAATATGGCATTCGTATTGACCTTGAGTCGGTGAGTATGATGGTGGCGCTTGGATCGCACTTACAGACTACATTCGGCGGGATCATCAGCTTTCGAACAATGAACGCTAAGGAGACTCCATAATCACCCACTGACCCTGGACATGATCTAAATCAGTGACCATGCGCATAACGAGTGCAGGTGAGCTTCACGAACATCATATGAAATTCCTGCGCGAACAATGACGCTGTTACTGATTTATGTAACGGGCGAACGTGTTGAGTTACCATGCCTTCTGTTGCCAATATGTTCGCGTTTCCAATGGCAAACGCCAAAAACGTGCTAGATACATGGTGCCATTTCGTTATCGGTCACTGTAACGTACAAATCCTTGCAATGACATTCACGAATCACGATGCGTGCCCTCTGCTACGCCCCTCGCTAAAGATAACACACAGGTCAAATTATCGTTGTCATCGCCGGGCACACGCCCAAATGTCCAAGACGCGTGTGATCCCGACTTTTATAGAATACAACCAAGTGGCATAATTTGTTTAAAACTGATTAATAATGGCGCGATTAGCCGGATATCAATTGGGTAACGTAGGTTTTATTTAAATATGGAAGCATTCTGTTGAGAATTTAAATTTACCGATGTTGGCATGTTATGTAGTGTGTGACGCACTCGCTCAGGGTCGCGGCCGCAGCCGGTTACGGAATCTCATGGTATATCGCGATATGATTGCGACCATTAGAACATTATGCTCTATCTTACAAGCGCGGTTACAATAACTGTACGTTATAATGGTTAGCTAATGTAACATTAATTATATCATCATTTTCATGGAAAGCACCTTCATTTGCAATTAAATTGCAAATCTACAACTTTCAGATGTCTATATATATTACTGACTGAGTGTTGGTTTGTACGCCAATTTGTTTACCCTATCTGTACCCACTTGCGTGAAATGTGTGAACTGATTGTAGACCTCGAAATCTTCAGTACCTACTTTGTCTTGCGTCTCTATGTGTTCAATCATTTATTGCTTTCCGGTGCGCGCACCATATTGAATTGTAAGTATAGATAATTTTTGTTCACCTAGCCATTATGCATACATATGAGTAGGTCACAATATTAATGGATTTTTTTAAATTTTTATTATTGATTAAAAGTTTATACAATTGAAGTTAGATGGGGCCAAGAAAAGCATCGCCTCAGATGTAAATAAGGACGAATAAATTCGAATGGCTAGCGGAGTGCTAGTATAGCTTAGATAATTTTCCTAAACGGAACAATTCATAATTGGTTGCTTCAGCATGTTCAATTTCCATATTCAAAAATTTGAACGCAAGTTCCGCTTAGCATGATGTCAATGCAACAAACCATAAACTCTTAATATTAAGGTTTTCGTAAGGATTCCTAGCATTCTTAAAATATAGCCTATGCTCCTGATTATTTAGCATTCTAATGGCAAAATAATTTAAATCAAAATGATAAAAATAAACGAACATGCAAAGATTCAAAATTTTTTTTTTATAATATGTAGATTAAATGATTAGAGTATTACAAAAATATTTTTTTTAGCATATAAATCTTATAAACTTGACGTCAACGCTGATAAGATAGTTGGCAAATAATTGTATTTTATCAGTTTTGAAATAGTAGAAACCTTGAAAGTTGAATTCTCCGTTGTCTCTAGTGCCAACAACTGCTTATCTCTCCACTTACATAATTACGTATGTAGGTGAATCGAGTGAATCGAAATCTACCCACATATACTATAAACTTCGGTAATACCTACAACGAACAAATCAAGTTTTAATTATATACAAATGACAATCAAACAAACGCAGTCACACTCACACCCCCGCACTAGGATACCATGTGTCGCGGGAGGCATGGACACATACATATTCGCACAATACACAAACATCCAAGACCCGATAACGAATACCTATGCTCATCACAGAAATGCTTACACCAGCCGGGACTCAGATCCAAGGTCGCAGTTCTAAATACACTGTCTTTCATGGTCACGAGCGACGAGGACCGTCAATATTTTTTTTCTATTTACAAAACAGCACTTGCAATTAGACTTATAAATTTATTTACTTAATAAATACTTAAAATACTATTTTAAGTGCAAATTAAAGATTTGGTGGAAAACTGTTAATGTAATCGTGCCAATATGCTCCCATATGAATCGTCGATTTAAAATAGATACTGTAGTACGTGAATACGTCCCCAAAATACTAATTTGTGCACATCGTGATAGTGTAGCTGTTGTTCTCGTTTCATAATCTAATATAGATGAACGTCAGCGCTGCCCAACGTTATTTAAACGATGATTTTCCTTTTGTGCCGACGTTTCCTGATATCCACCTCGAGTTGAAGCCACAGCTATACGTACCTTTTAAAGAATACATGTATACACGTATGTACATGTGCTGTGGTGGTACCGGCGCAGAATAGTACTCCCCCATCTCTTACCGCGGGTGCCGTAAGAGTCGGCTAAGGGATCACGTACCAGGAGGTGGGCAGCAGCGCCTTCTGAGGATAGCAAAACCATACCGCGCTAGCCAACCCGCCGCCAAGCGTGGCGAGTATTGGTAAATCCCCCCTATATGGGGTGGCATATGTCCAACAGTGGATATCCTATGGCTGCGATGAATAAAAAAGGATACATTTTTATAGAGTGCTGGTAAAATATAATGTTCGTCGTAAACTACTCAACGCGAGGATTTGACACTTGGTTGGATATAGGCATCCTTCTTCAACCATCAACGTTCGGTTAGAAACAAACTGCATCTAGCTTTTCAGCTGTGCGATAAGCACGCTCAGTCGCTTCTCTGAAAAAATTCAGTCATTTGTTTCATATGCCTATCTGATGTTGAACGTACGAGTAAAGTCAAAGATATATCTAAAGAGAGTATCCACGGGCGTTACACTGTTTTGTAGAAGTATTTCGATTGTTGAATGGGAAAAGGTCTGAAATATTTTTTGACCTTATTCCACATTGTATGTCCGAACGTTGTACGAGTTTGCGGGCTCCGCGTCTTACGTTTCAACCTGTCTTTTTTGATACAGACTTTCAATTACAAACAAGAGCTTTTTTGTGTTTCAAAGTGGCCTATTGTAACGTTACGTTCACGTAGCTGTGATCGTAAGTCTATAGTTATATATGAGTGAAGCATTACCTATCTAATCGATACCTAGGGAATCCTAAAGGTTCAAAGGAGACATAGAAATAATAATAATTACAGTATAATACATACATTTCTAAAACACACAACACATATAGTATCATTTAAAAGTTCAGGAGGGAAGAAGGGACAGACTGACGTTCAGGAGCACAGGAACTGGGCGATGTTTATAGTAGGTACACAGATTCACAAGGGGGACTTTAAAAGTATCAGGATTGTAGGTAGGCAGCTTCTCCAGGGACATGTTCAAGTAAGCCCAACAGTGGAAGGCGACTCACCGCTCCGAGATAGAATTACTCCCGTAATTTTTTGGGTATTCTCCTTGTATTGAAGAGGCAATCCTCCTTTGGATTTTATTAGGGAACCGGTAGTACTTGCACTTATCACTTTGCATATATAGACTGGACTGTATGGCCTGGGAATGACCTTTCCTCCATAGTAATAGTTCTTCTAGAGATGATTCGAAACTGAGTTTTTCTTTTCTTGGTGTGTTCCCCTTTTATACTCTTGGAGCAGTATTCCACTTACAATTAATTAATTTAAATAAAGAAGTAAAATAAAATAGTTTTTGTTAGTTTTATATGCAACCTTTAAGAAAAGTTTATAAAAAAGCAGAATAGTGACAATTTCAAGTTTGTCAATGAATGACGTTTTAAAATCAAAATAACAAAATCATAAGAATTATTGGATACATTTCTATATTTCCAGCTAAATATTACTAAATAATGTAAAAGATGCATATATTTACAAAGAGGAATTTATAAAACTATAGGTATTAAAATAATTAAAAACAATTAAACTTAAAGGTAATCTGTACAAAACTATAAATATTTACAAATAATGCATTATTATACGTAATAAAGATATTACACTATGTATTTCTCCAAGGTCGCATTTACCTCTATACCAAAATTCTTCAAAATTGGTTTTGCAGTTTCGGCGTAAAAACGTAACAGATAGACAGAGGGACACATTTATAATATTACCAGCTGTGCCCCGCGGTTTTACCCGCGTAGTGACGAAAAACGGTGATGATGGTGATGATTAAAAAAAGCTTGTGTTAATCCAAGGTATAAGCTATCTTTATACCAAATTTAATCGAAATCGATGTAGCCGTTTGAGCGTGGAGAAGTAACAAATATACACACATACACACACAAACTTTCGCATTTATAATATTAGTAGGATTAGGTATTTTACTTAATTTGTACTGAATTTAGCACTATTGCATATTCTTTAACAAGGCACACGTATTTGATGAGATCTGTTGCCTATATTTAGTGCCTAATTGGTCATGAGGACTAGTAAGTATTTTAAGAAAAAACCGGCTACACTCACGTTTTTATCGCATCGGGTCAAGGACGGCGCGGACGACACGTTTGGAACGCGTAAGACCGACCAGACGGATGGTAATGCGATATCCATATTGGTAGCCCGTTCTAGTCAGTTGCACGAAGCGTTGGGGTCCCAAATTCATAGTGCGTAAAACTAACGGGAATGTTTGCCTAAGTTTGCCTTTCCACATGATATCAATTATTTTGGTGTCTTTAAGTCACGACTCAATAGATATCTTCGAGGCAGACGTGATCCACCATCGTAGATCGCACCATCACTTAATGTCAGGGACAATGATATATGTTTATATGAGGTAGATGTCGCACAAGCGCGCGGAAACTGAGGCGGCAAAATTAAGTCAATTGTAGTAATTTCGATTATCACGCGTATTTCAAGCGCAAGTCTAAGTTTTCCTTTTCTATATTACACTATTATTTAAAATTTAGAGCTGATTGATACAGATTAAAATATAGTTAGTATGTAGCTTGCTATGTAGATTCCAAAAGTTTCTTTGCATTTTCTGAGAAGATTTACTATGGTATCATATTTTTTCACCATCGGAAAGTAGAGATTTCAACGAACAGAAAACATACCAACTTTTTGAAAAAAGCTGATATTTTGACGGGTGAATTTTCGATTGAAAATTAGGGTGCTTTTTTGATATTAATTCAAAATAAGGTGAAAAAATAAATATTTTTAATCAAATAAATTACAGCGCATTTGGGACATAAAAAGGTAAATTTTCACCAAATTTCGTGAAAAAGAAACATTTTTAATAAAGATAAAAATTAAAAACGAAAAAACTTGGATTTTTGAATTTTTCACATAAATTTTGAGGTTATGTGAAAAAAGTGTATATACAAAAGTTTTAGATCTTTTTATTACCTACAACTTTGCCATCTGATTTTTTTCCATAGGACTTTTAGTTTTGCCGGAAATCGAGAAAAACCGTTTTTTACCCTTAAAAACTCACCCCCATCCCCTTCCCGACCTCAGATCGCCCGTAAATTATTTTTCCTGTCATTTTTATAATATTCTCCTCCTTTTCTAATGGGTTTCATCCTACTATTGTTTTCTTTTACTTTTTATTATTTTTAAATGCTTCTACCCTGGTCTAATAAGGGTATGTGGCGATTTGACCATGGGGTGATTGTGGTCTTCTCTTTGTTGGTGAAAAGCCCATTTCCCACTGTTATAGGAACTTAACAGACTATAGTTATGCATATGAGCTGATGGCTGCAAATTGAGGACCAAATATGCATATTAAATATATATAAAGGCTTTAAATACCAATTGCACCATTTTCAAACTTCTACTTTATAGTACCTACTAATATATACGAGTACTAAGCTGAAAGAAACATGTGTAACAACACCGTCATGGCGCATACAATTATTTCTGAATTAAAACTTGATGGCTGAGGCAAATATTATGTCATATATATTTTCTTGATTCATTGACGCATGTTCTGGCATTCCCGTGAACTTACAGTTTCCTGGCGCATACAATTATTTCTGAATTAAAACTTGATGGCTGAGGCAAATATTATGTCATATATATTTTCTTGATTCATTGACGCATGTTCTGGCATTCCCGTGAACTTACAAGACATCTGTCAGTTTCCTGGCGCATACAATTATTTCTGAATTAAAACTTGATGGCTGCGGCAAATATTATGTCATATATATTTTCTTGATTCATTGACGCATGTTCTGGCATTCCCGTGAACTTACATCTGTCAGTTTCCTGGCGCATACAATTATTTCTGAATTAAAACTTGATGGCTGAGGCAAATATTATGTCATATATATTTTCTTGATTCATTGACGCATGTTCTGGCATTCCCGTGAACTTACAAGACATCTGTCAGTTTCCTGAGTTTGCAAGAAAATTATTTGAATCTTTAAATGTATTACTTACCTACACTTCAACCTTGCTAAAATGCTAACACAAATTGAGCGTTAGGTTTTTACGTTAATGTAAAACATCTCAAGGAAAACTTAAAACGGGTATCTGGTTTTTACATAAACGAGTAACTCGGCCTTATTTCCAATGACCTTACGGAGCATGCGCCATGTCCTCGTTTCGAATGACATCGTTGCTGACGCTCCAGAGGAAAAAGACCTTTGTTTATATCAAAGACCTAAAAGAACTGAGAATATATAAGAAAGACCAAATCTTCATGCAGTGAAGATTTTGAATTAGTAATTTGGAATTGCAGTAAAATGAAGGTCTTTGCACTTCTCGAAGATAATTTTCAAAATGTTTAACAGTTTCACAATTATACGGGGAGAAATCTGAGCAGTGCGGTTCGACTTCGATACTCTACATACATTAAATGAGTCACCGTTCAATACCATTTTTCCAGAAATTGCTACAATGAATGACTGCACAATCAATATTCTGCATATAATTTTATGAGGATGATTGACCGTAAAATGTAGTGTACAGCCATTTCATTTATGCAAATAAATTATGTTAATGTTCGGGATTACATTTGATGAAAACAACAAAAAAGAAGTAGTATTGATTACAGCTTTTGTTTTTGAACGGACCAATATCTTCATTAAAACCAAATACTAATTACAATACTATAATATTTGCAAATGCTATAAACCGCTGACACAGCTAGTTGGCACAGCGTACACAGAATCCTAGCAGCTCCAGGATATCATAAATATGCTATTCCAGACCATAATCTGTCTGAGCCAAATGTTATCCAAGTCCGTTTAGGCGTGATTGAGTAATAAACATCTGACCATCCAAACATTCGAATTTCGAAGCGATAATAGCTCAGCGGAGGGAGCGTAGGCTGTCAATCAAACTGACGAACGCTGGTTCGACCTCCCACGAACGGCTTGAGCTTCCGGTGAAGGTAACGCCGTTATCATATTCCTAGCATGTTGCTACCCGGTCACGCGCGGTCCACGCGGGAAATAAGCATTTTTTTTTACTTAATATATGTTAGCGTTTGCCAACTGTCTCACCTGATGTTAAGTGACGTCCAGGATTTAGCTCGCAAACCTAGAAGGTACCTATTCACTCGCGACTTGAAGACTCCAGGATTGTACATATCGTGAAACACAGACTCGGGCAACGAATTCCATTCCTTGGCAGTACGCATTAAGAAAGTGGAAGCAAAACGCTTCGTACGTATAGGTGGTACATCTACCATATAGCGATAAGCATCTTCATAATAATTTAAGAAATCCTACTAGAATTCTAGACGGGTCCACAGACACATCAAACCAATCACTTGCGTTAACAATGGGTCGAATCGACACCAATTTCTATTGGAAGATGTCTTGATTGAAACGATCGCCTCCTCCGTACTGATTAAATTACTTTTGCACTCATCGGGCTTACTAGAACAAATATAATACAACGCGTGACTTTTTTTATCTGATTGTATGCGCGGAATCTAGGATTCTCTTTAAATAATAATAATAATCTTTTCTATCGTTTCATCCATTGATGGACATAGGTCTTTCCCCATTGATTTCCATGAAGACCGGTTGGAAGCGGCCAGCATCAATCGCGCAGCCTCTTTCTGCTATCTTGGTCAGGTCGTATTCGAATTGTCAGTCATCAGTTCCACGTGATATGTGTACTGCCTACTGATATTTCAACTTGACAATCCGCTCGGCTATTTTGTTAACTACCATTTTTCTACGAATCTCCCCGTTTCCGATTCCATCTCGTACAGAAAATATATTTTTTTAAATCTGATTAATAATTATTATTAATCAGATTATTATCTGATTAATAATTTACGGACAATTACCGAAACATTTGCCGATCGCGATGTTGAACACACTCATGTGTCACGCTAAACCCGTGTAAATATTAATGTAGTAATCAGCGGAAGTTTTATAATAAATTAATAATATTATGGATACCAATGGATTGGGTGACTTTTATCTTCCATCATATTTAACGTGCCTCGTTAAATACTAATGAACTGTTTAGAAATAGGCCGCATTTTGCCTTCAAAATTGTATTTATTAACTATATCTGTGCCTCTCGGTTTTACCCGCGTGGTGATGATTGATGATGATGATGAAAAGTATCATATATGTTAATCCAGGGTCTAAACTATCTCCATACCAAATTTCATCGAAATTGGTGTAGCCGTTTGAGTGTGAAGAGGTAACAAACATACACACATACTTTCTCATTTATAATAATTACAAGTAGTATTCACTTGTTACATTATTGATTCTGCGGTTATAAAAATTTAAATTAGAACATTCATGTCTAGTTCAAAAACATAGAAGCTAAGGAATAATAAAAGAGTTTAGTATTAATAAGGTAGCACCATAAATTAGACACCGAGATAAATAATATACAGAGCACGTAGGCTAAATTTGATGACAGAAAGGTATACGATGCCGGGCCCGTGGGAAAGTTCAAGTTACCGCAATACCACACGGGTATAACCGTGGGACGCAGTTACTTACTCAGACTCAGTGATGTCACGGACGTCGTACCGTACACGCGTGTGACGTACCTTTCTCGTTAATAAAATATACAGAGTTAGTTTTTGGAGTGAAATTGGTGATTATTCTGTAGTCGAGAGTATAAAAAGTGTGAAGCTATAATCTAGTCCGGTTCTATTGTGCAAGTGGATAATTATCATTGAAGTTTATTTTGAGTTGTGGTTGATAAACATATATTTTTTTTTTTTTCAACTACCCGCATTTTAATAATCGTAAATAATTGTTGTGAATCTTCGATTAACATGCCTCAGTGCGCAGCTTGTGGGAAATTTATGGGTTCTAAAGTCGGTGTTACCTGCCCTAAATGCAGCTCCAGAAGTCATCATGAGTGTGTTAGAATCCCTTCTGGCGTCACAGTAGCCGAAACTTGGAGGTGTGGTGAATGCCAATCGAAAACACCGAAAGGTCGGGACCCATCTACTCCTATCCGAAGTATGCAGGATACCTATTTAACACAAATACCACCCGGTGTTGAAACCACCACAAGTATCTCGGCCATGGCATCGGCCCCAGTCATACATTCCGTTGACGTTGATATTGTTCGCTTATTGAGAGAAGAGATGAGGTCAGAATTCGAAAAAATTCGTAATCTTGTTACCTCCGAATTTAAATTGTCTCAAGATAATATGTTTACGGTTTCTGAGGAAGTACGTGAGCTCAAGAGGGAGATTAGTGCTACACGCTCCATTTTCAATGAACGACTGGACACGTTCGAGGCCCGTATCGCGTCTTTAGAACTTGCTCGGGAAACCGCACTTAACCCTCCCAACGTAAGTTTATTAGAGCAGACCCTGGCCGATGTTAAAATGCAGCTAAATGATCGAGAGCAAGATTATTTACTCAACGATGTAGTCATAACTGGAATTCCAGAAAGTAAAGGAGAAAATCCAACTCATCTCACGTTACTATTGTCTAAAAAAATGGGAATGGAAATTGATGAGCGTGACATTGTTATGGCTGAGAGGGAGGGAGCCCCTCGCCGCCCTAAGGATGAGTCGACAGCGCCGCTGCGCTCGCGTCGCATCGCGGTTCGATTCTCGCGGCGCTCGACTCGTGATGCTTATCTCCAAGCAGCGCGCGTCCGCCGCGGCCTGACTACTACTGAGCTCAACATAGAAAGCGCTCCTGCCCGCATTTATGTAAATGAACGCCTCACTAGACTGAATAGCCAGCTTTTCGCAAAGGCCAGGGAAGAGTGCCGCAGGCATTTATGGAAATACTGCTGGTCACGGGAGGGACGCATCTACGTTCGAAGGGAACACGGTGAATCCTATTCGCGAATCAGGGGTGAAACAGATATAATGCGAATTTTTGGAGTTGGTTCTGTTTGATGATACTAAAATTTTGCATAACTAGCACCCTCTGTACTGAGACCTATATTCTAGGTACACATTTGTTTATATATGTATATTATGATCGTGTTAAAATCTACTTTTTTTATTTACTGTTTTTTACTACGTTTTCAAGTTTGATTTTCAAAACCTCTGACGATATTGACAATGTTTGCAGAATTCTATCATATTATATTAATCGAATACAACCTATGATATGTTTACGTTTCAGTTTTAAAATGTTTAACCATCAAACTGCAATACCTAGATCTTTATTTAGGTTGTACAATACTGCTAAAAATATGAATTATTCAAAAAGGATTCTGATTACCCTATATAACTACTTTCGAAATATAAGAAATGTATCATATTATATAGTTTCACATCTTTTGTGTTATGCTGTTATTGTTATTTCAATTTACCTTACCATAGAACATACTTTATTTATGTACATTGAATCGTATCGAAACATATGGTATTATTTCAATTTTAACCTATCTCAGATATTACAAAATATACTGTGCTTTGTATCACGTCGATATCGTTTTCTTCTCGAACATTTTAGTAACAGTATTCAGTGCACAAAAATAATAGTAGCAACCATAGGGATAGTACGTAAAATATGTGATTATAAGTTATGCCACAGAGTAGTGAATGTTCATTTATTTTTAGATACTATTTCGCATGTCGCTTATTGTATTCTGATTTGTCTTTGCTTGTGCTGGGGTAGCCTCTGCTGTCCTGATTGGGTTTGCGAGGGATCTATTTTTTATTCCTTTTACTTACATATTATTTATACAGGTATTTTATATTTTTACACACATTTAAGTACGCCTGGTACAACCGTATGTGTTGCGCGAGTTTATAATACAGTGATGGGTGTATATCTAGCAAGAATATATTTTATTATTAATATTTTTATTATCATATTATTATTTTTTACTGGCATTATTTGGGTAAATGTGTTTTATAGGCATTTCTTTATTAAACAGCTTTATATTTTGTTTTATAATGATTAACAGCAAATATCTTAAAGTTGGTCTTCATAATGCCGGTTCATTAGGTACAGATCATGACAACTTCATTGCGGCTATGGAAATTTATTCTGTGGATATAATGGCAATAAATGAGACATGGTTAAGAGCAGGTGAAGACAATCGCGCTCCTTTTGTCCCTCAATACAGACTTCGACATAAGCCACGCCCTCTCCATATTCGCAACGGCCTTGGCGGGGGTATTGGTTTCTACGTAAAGAAAGGTATCAATGTGCGTTCTCTTTCTCACCCAGTTAATCCCAATGTGGAACAAATGTGGCTTAAACTAAAGATACAATCTTCACAGTTAGTTATAGGAACGGCCTATCGTCCTCAGTGGCTGGATGTAAACATTTTTTTTGAGGGTTTAATGGACTCTATAGCCTCATTTTCATACTTTGACAACGTCATTCTTTTGGGTGATTTTAATATAAATGTTAAGGACATAACAGATAGTAAGACAAAAAAACTAATGGATTTTTTAACATTTACAGGATTGAATCAAATTATAGACAAACCTACTCATTTCACTGATGACAGTAGTACATTGATTGATTTGGTTTGTTCGAATGTACGAGCACGTAATATATGTGTAAATCTTGTTGGTTCACATATAGGCCATGCATTTATTTCATGTGAATTTGTATTCAAAAAGCCAAAAGTTTTTCCTAGGTTGATAACATATAGGCCAATTAGAGATATATGTTTAGATGCATTTACAAATGATCTTGAATCCATTAGGTGGGACCTTATAATTTTAGAAGAACATGTTGACAGTATGGTAAATTATTTCAATTATGCAGTTACATTATTATTTGACCTACATGCACCAAAAAAAAGTAGAGTTATCAAGGATCTTCCCAGCCCGTGGATAACAGAAAATGTCAAGCTGATAATGCGTCTTCGGGACATGGCACTTGCACGATATCATGCGACTAAAATTGACAGTCATAAACAATTTTACAAAGACATGAAAAATCAAGTCTCTGTGGCAGTACATAATGAAAAAAAATCATTTTTTAAACTAAATATTAACCAACACATTAACAATTCTAAGAAGCTATGGAAGAATCTAAAAATGAAAGTATTGCCACCTAAATCTATGGAACTGCCGTCGCATTTTGATAATCCAAATGGAATCAATGACTATTTTTTAAACAATATACCAGGTAATTTTACACTAACAATTTCCAGTTTGACATATTTTGAATTCCATAGATTTAACTCTAGTGTATTTTCCTTTAAGCCTGTAAATACTGTATCAGTTTTAAAAATTCTGAAGGAACTTACATCGAACGCCCTTGGTATTGATGGGATTTCTCTGGATATGATCAATTTGACTCTGCCTCAAAGCTTGGATACTATTACAAGTATAATAAATGCTTCTCTAGTAAGCGCGGCATTTCCCACAGCTTGGAAAACTGCAATTATTAAGCCAATTGCCAAAATATCTAACCCCCTTGAAATCAAAGATTTACGTCCAATCAGTATTCTGCCGTGTCTATCTAAGATATTAGAAAAAGCTGTCTGCTTACAAATGACTAAATACTTAGAAGATCTTAATATCTTGCCTAATATGCAGTCTGGATTTAGAAAAAATAGAGGAACCAACACTGCATTGCTTGATGTTACTGATAATATCATTGCGGCGCAAGATGTAGGCATGGGTACAGTTCTTGTTTTGTTGGACTTTTCGAGGGCATTTGACTCTATAAATACAGCCCTTTTACTTGCCAAGCTCAGCTACTATGGGTTTGACCCCCATGTAGTTCAATGGTTCAGTACATATTTGACCCAACGCACTCAATTTGTAGAAATAAGAAAAGATAATGGAGAGGTTCTTCGTTCTGAATTGCGTAATGTAACTAGAGGTGTTCCACAAGGCTCTATATTAGGACCGTTACTATTCATTTTGTATAGTGCAGACATTACAAATATTATCCAGCACTGCAAATTTCATATATATGCTGATGATATACAAATATATTTATCATTCAAACCTGAAGACACGCGATCTGCAGAGATTAAACTGAATCAGGATCTCAAAAATATACAAGACTGGGCAGAGTCTAATTCCTTATATCTAAATCCAAATAAAACGAAGTTCATGATTGTAGGCACAAAACTTCAAATTCGAAAAATTTCTCAGGCGAATCCAGTGGTACTGGTTAATGGCGATGAAATAGAAAGAGTTTCTGAAGCTCGTAACCTTGGGCTTATTATGGATGAACAGTTACGTTATGAGCATTATATATCTGAGACTGTTAAAAACTGTTTTTATCGCCTAAAGGTGCTATATAAAATTAGAAATTATATTAGTACTGACGTCCGCATATTGCTTATGGATTCGCTAGTCCTTTCCAAATTCAACTATGTTGATTCGGTATATGGGCCTCGTCTTTTGGCTAAAACGTCTCACCATATTCAGAGGGTGCAAAACGCATGTGCACGTTTCTGTTTCAATGTACCACCGCGTAGCCATATCACGCCGTTTTTAAACAAACATGGTATTTTAAATATGAAACATAGAAGGGACCTACATTTGGCTTCTCTATTGTTTGAAGTAGTCAAAACTCAAAAACCCACCTATCTTTTCACAAAATTATTATGGGCGTCAAATGACAACAGATATGCTACCAGGGCGGCCACATATATGTTGCGTACTCCGCGACACGGTACTGCAGCATTTCGTGGCAGTTTTCGATTTTGTGCCACGAAGTGTTGGAATTCTCTCCCTCCACCGTGTCGTACTCTAACGAGTATTTTTAGTTTTAAACTTAAGCTCAAGCATCATTTTCTCAGTATCCAGAGGGCAGTTGCAATGCAGGGACATTTCTGAAAATAATTTGCCTGCAACTGAATTATTTATTTAGAAACATTTTTGGCTAATTGGTTTAAACATGTGTGTGTGTGTGTGTATATTTTTCGTTCATATATTAAGTATCTGCGAGAGTTTGTGTGTATCGTAACGACACGTAATATTTGTGTCCATTGGGTGCGTACATTTTGAATGTGTGAGAATGTGACTTACTCTGTGGCACCTTAATCATTTTCTTTTTTTTCTTTCTTATTTTTTGTTTGTTACTTTACGATCTCTAAAAATACCATATTTAAATTGTATTGTTTTTCAAATTTTGCTTGTATTTGTCAATCCAAAAAGTAAATGCCTGGCCTAAGTTTCATTTTAAATTTAAGGGGTTGGTTTCGTGTATTTCCTCTGTATTTATAGTATTATATTCTTTATATTTGTAAAATGTTGATTAATTAATTTTAGTGCATTATGATAATTCTTTTGCCATTATGAGTAACGATGCGATGCGAAGTTACCGATTTCCATTCATTGTTTATTACATTAATTAAAAATTTTTTAATACTATTTTATTGTTGTGCTGGACTGATGTCCGTGAGTCACTTACGGTCTGTGCTGAAAATCAGCGCTGCAGACTCGTCTGCAGCATATGCTGAGCACGGACCCTTTCAGACACCACTAATTATGATAGCTATGCTAGATGTATCTATAGTTTAAGATTATTACGGAAGTAGCTACCATAGCTGGCTGATATGTTTCTGTTTATATTATTGCTGCTTGTCTGAATAAATTATTTCTTTCTTTCTTTCTTCTTTCTTTACTTAATTGTGCATAATTCAAATATCCATTAGTTATACTAAGAAAATGTTTCATACCACGAGTCGATAAACCACAAAAAAAGAATATTCTTATCATAAAGAATGGGGTGTACGTAAAGTGATAACGCCCTTGAGTGACCCTGATGTGACGTCATCATCATCATCATCATCATCATAATATTAAAACAAAAACTTTGTACCACTTTTACGAAATATGCGCGGACGGAGGAATATGAAATTATCCACACTTATAGTTTATATAGAGGATAGCAGAATACTAATTTAAAAATGATGCAAAAAATACAATAAATTATTTTAAAAAACATTACACACAATACCACGTATTTGAACTTTGACCACAGAAATTTAGGTAATGTATTTTGGTTTCTTTCTTTCTTTCTAATGTTTGACATACAGGAAGACTATAGATAAATAATATTAATAACATAATATTACTCTATTCTCAATTTGACCACAGACTATAACAATAGACAAAAGAGTATATATGCGTGTGTAGCATAGCATCATAATAATATATATAGTTTGTGATTGTAATTAATAAATTATAGTCGAATTTCTACAAATGGACGATCACTAGTTTTAATTATGATTAGCTCTGCTCGCCCGCTGCCGCGTGCCGTACAGAGTGAATCATAATTGTAAATTTTATTGAATTTTAGAAAAAAACTTTTGGCAGAAAATCATTCTAATAATAGACCGTTGATTTTATGATAAATTAGGTTTATGTAAAAAAATATCATTAACATAAATAAGTTTCTTGTGTCACTGAGAGCAACAACGCGGCGTCTTCTCTGTTACTGATAACAGAGAGAGTATCAGAGAAGACGCCGCGAAGTAGAGTTATACGCTCTTGTCGCCGCTCGGACCTGAACCACTGAAGATGTCGACCGCAGTGATCGACGAAACGTCTGGAACACAAGTTTCACTTAGGCCACGGCCAAACAGCCCGGAAGCAATACATACAACAGAGTCTATATAGAGGTTATATACTTAGAAGGCTATTATTATTGCTCGGATTTCTAACGTCCTATTGAAATAAATTATACGCTAGAGATAAGAAAAATAACTGTGACAATGGTGTATATTTGTATCCAGCAGTTCTTGGGTTAGAAGCTAACAACGGACAGACACAAATCGAATTTATTTTTATTCCGTTCTTTGGTTGTTACTAGCATCCCTGACAGGATTTTGTGTTAATATTTTCTATATACTGGCCCTTACAGTTTTATTACACATAGTACCTACTATCTGCGTCCCGAGGTTTTACCTACGTGGTGATGATTGCTGATGAAATGTAGCCTGTGTTATTCCGGGACCTGACGTATCCACATACCAAATTTGATCCAAATCCGTTTTACCCGCGTGGAGATCTAAAAGGGTGATGGTTATGATTACAATAAGCATATGTGTTAATCCAGGGTATACAAGCTATCTCCATACCAAATTTCATCCAAATTCGTCCAGCCGTATAGGCGTGAATGAGTAACGAACATACATCCATATTCACAAACATCGCATTTATAATATATTTATTTAAAGTAAGATATACAACACTGACAATCTATATTATATCTATAGACAGTGAGTAGATAACTACACTGTTTATGACATATTTGAGGATAAGGTAGAAGACCTTCACCTTGGGCGTACCATTGACGATAACTAGGTAAATATAATTAAACTATAATGTAGGCCAAAGCGGACAGCGTTGAACTTGAATGGTGTAATTTTATTGAAGTGATTTTTGTAGCGATGATAGTTTCGGGGTTGGAACCAACTTATCATTATATTGTCAGACGGTGAGGAGCTTGTGTATTCAATTACAATCCGTGGTGCATGGTGTCAGGGTACTTTCCGGACTGGCAAGCTACCACTCCTAGCATGGAAAACGGTCTCCAAACATCATTCCATGTGTACATGCAGCTTTCCTTCAAAATCAGTCAACGCCGAGTGGGATAGCGGTCAAATGATAAATCAAAACCCCTTTTATTTTGAGTATGGTGTATATTGACCATAATGCTGATACGTATACGCTTTTTAGTTTTGTGATAGTTACCAAATGGTTTTAATTGTCGTATATCTTTCATACAAATTTAGACATGTGTCAATCGACACACTCCAATATTTCCATGAAACGGAAATCTGACAGTTCAATAAGAATTATCATTTTTCCTATACTTATTAGATCTAGCGTTTCACCACTATCTCACTTGATGGTCAGTGACAATGCGGTCGGAGATGTAATCTCGCTAAAGCTAGACCTAGAATTTTTACTACATCTCAAGGATCGCTGCTTGAATAAAGTACGTGTTTGATGAGAGTTCAAACTTTAGGGTGGTAGCTAGCCAGGTAGATATACTCGAAAGTACCCTACCACCATGCTGGTAATTTGACAACGGTGTTGCCTTCACCGGAAGCTCAGGCCGTTGGTGGGGATCGAACCAGGCAACGTGCGTCACTTTGGCAGCCAGCGCTACCACCGCTCAGCTATCATCGCTTCAAAAATGAAATAGAATAGCTATGTACGAAAAATATCACAATTTAATGTATACTTATGTTCTTGATACAGAAAGCATGTCCCACTGCATCGATATTGCTCAGGACCCTGAGCGCAGAGAACACCAACCTGAAAAGCGTGCTCCAGGAGAAGATTCCTAAAGAACAGGAGAAAATCCGCGACTTCCGTAAGAAGCATGGCTCTGCCAAGGTCGGAGAAGTCACCGTTGACATGGTAAGACACATTACATAATTACATCATTACGTTTTACCTATTAATAAAAAACATACTATCAGGGGTACTACTGTCGTGGTAAAGAATAGTGTGATAAGGCAATGTTGTGGCGTAAACGAAGATGTAGTGACTAAGAATGAGAATAGTATGCTAAGATGGTTTGGCATGTAGAGAGAATGAACGGAAGGAGGTTCACCATGCCGGTAAACATGGGTGAAGGGAATGGAAGTGTTAGAAGAGGGAGGCGGACGCGAACGTTCCGAAATCAGATTGAGGAAGTTCTAAGAAACGGCCAAGTCAAGAGTACAAACCGACGCTCTTGTATGATATGTCTGATGAGCGTGAATGAAGCGAAGGAAGTGTGTCGTAGCAATTGGAAGGCTGTGGTCTCTGCCCACCCTCACGGGCAAGAGGTGTAAATCTTTGTGTGTATAAAAACCATTAATAAAATATCTAACCAATATTTTAATAAAAACTTTGCCTACAGTCCGAGCTTTACAAAAAAACTTTAAAAAACGAGTCTAAAACTGAAGTGATTCATTATTACAAAGTGTGATGTAGGAAGGTGACGAGCGGAAAGCTACGGCCACTAATGATTATGTAAGAGACACAGTTTTGGAGGCCCACGCAAATGTATACTGTCTCTAAGCCAATAAACATTAACGAAAAACTGGAAACTCATCGAATTTGCGTAATATGACCGGTTTTAGAAATTGTCTTCGTTATTATATGAATACCTACGTCGTACGGACGAATACAGTTTACTTCTCAACTTGGCTCGTTCACGATGCTTCGACCAGGTCTTCAACTGAATAGTTTGGCTCGTTACGAAATCAGCACTATTTTCATCGGCTAAATGTAGGTCGGACACAAAGCTGCCAAATGCTGATAAAGCAATTTTCACATTCAATGTCGTGTCATGGCGTGACAGATATTTTTTTTCACACACTCACACCCTCGCACTAAGATACCCGCGGGAGGCATAGAAACACACACAATCACAATACACAAATATCCAAGACCCGAGAACAAACATCTTTGCTCATCACAGAATTGTTTGCCCCGGCCGGGATTCGAACCCGGGGTCGCGGTTCCAAAGTCAGTGTCACTGATCACTGAGCCGCGACGACCGTCGTCACCTTAATAAGAGTTGAGATTGTAGATTTGAATGAAAATCTTATTTTAAGTATTATTGCTCGATTGACTTGAAAAGTCGTGGCCTTATGACTTGAATGAATTGACGTGACTTGAAGTGCCGTGGTGGTACCGGCTTAGAATAGTACTCTCCATCTTTTCCCGTGGGTGCCGTAAGAATCGGCTAAGGGATCATGTACCAGGAGGTGGGCAGCAGCGCCTTCTGAGGATAGGAAACCATACTGCGCTCGCCAACCCGCCTGCCAAGCGTGGCGAGTATTGGTAAATCCCTCCTATATGGGGAGGCATATGTCAAGCAGTGGACGTCCTATGGCCGTGAATGAAAGAATGACTTGAAAAGTGAGTTTGTTATTTTGAGACGAGTCATGGAGTTTTTATATAAAATTTTATTTATTAAAAACACTCGTTGTCCTATTATAGTGTAATCAAGGGCAGAAACTTCTTTTTTGAGTGTTACTAGTAGTAAATCTAACCAATGGAAAATATTATCAATATGTACATTATATTGTTGAATTACTTTCTATTGAATTGCGAATTGTTAAAGTGTAGCCGCTGTGAGCGGGCAGCGCAGTGGGTGTGGGTCAACGAACCGGTCCTAATGGGCCTTGGCTCAGTTCAAGATCAATTCGCGGCTCAATGTGGAGCTCAATTTAACATTCAATGACTAGGTCTTCATGTCATTCTAAATTGATAAATTGATGTAAGGAACCTTTATAGAAAAAAACTAGAATATTATTTGGGAGGCATGATCTAGGTACACTACTGTGCGAATCCTATGTTTTCGGATCGCCAATGTATTTAGAGAAATAGTGAAGAAATATATACTCGTACATAATATGAAATTTTGTAAAAAAGAGAATGTGCTTTGCTCTGTTTGCTCTGTCTGCGGTTTCTGGCTTATCGCGCGCGATCGACACAGCTGACCATGACCCAGAATAATCCCCATAACCCTTATCGCCAGAAAGTTGCAGTTCTATGGAATCCGCGGTCCCGCCGCTTTCCTTGCTAACTTTTTATTTTATTTTACATATTATAAGTTTGCGTTTGACAACTGTCTCACCTGATGTTAAGTGATGACTTGTCTAGGATTTAGCACGCAAACCTAGAAGGTACCTATTCACTCGCTACTTGAAGACTCCAGGATTGGAGTCATTTCATTCACTCCACTTCTTTCCTATGCGATAGAACGCAGGTTGTGGTGGGTGATAGAGGCCGCGTCATGTCCGCAGAGCTGGAAAACGTCATGGGTGTTCCACAATGCTCTTATCTATCCAATACACTAATCAGCCTCCCACTTATTGACCTACCTGGTGCCATCGAGAATGCTGAAATCTTTACGCTGACGACGTCGCGGCAGTGATCGCTGCGTATATAAGCAATATATAATGTATCATTTTATTTGTAAGATTCACTTGTAACATAGATGTTATTCATGAATTATTTGTTTTGTATTTGTGCTTGGATAAAGATATATCTTTAAATTTTGAAATTTTTAACACTGTCCTGTTCTTTACTTATTACGTCGTCAAACAAAAGCCACAAATTATGCGTTCACTGCACGAGTATACAAATAGTTGTAATAACTTGGGTCTAGCGTGATAACATCTTCGACCACATCGTCACTGACCATCAAGTGAGATAGTGGTCAAACGCTAGATCTATACAGTATAAAAAAATTGTAGGTTCTAATCAAAGAGAGCCGCTTTTCTCACGAAGTCAACCGAGTAAACGATCGAACCAA
The DNA here is from genome assembly GCA_934044485.1 of Apeira syringaria. Lineage (NCBI taxonomy): Eukaryota > Metazoa > Arthropoda > Insecta > Lepidoptera > Geometridae > Apeira > Apeira syringaria. The sequence goes on along the minus strand of OW203655.1, from coordinate 5,103,191 downwards.
AGGGAAAATCTATTAAAACTCTTAATTACTTAGACCCTGACTCACATTATACCTAGATCGCGGACCTAATTTCATTGTCACACAAACATTTTTATTTTATTTTATTTTATTTATTTACATAATCCAACAGCGTCACATTAAACACGTATGTAGTAAATCTAAGCTTAAGTATGGCCGAAATAGGATTACACATATTATTAAAATTATATGACAAACGTTGTGTTTACAGTGCTCGTAAGTATAAAAACAAATAACCGTGTATGTTTTTATGTCAGGAGGCTGGTAGTAGAGGGTTGTGTGTGTGGGGATGTGAGAGAGGGTGAGTGTGTGTGTCTAATATATATTTTTAATGGAATTTTATCTTGAAATCATAATATTGTATAATTATATTATTGTACAATATATTAATTACTAGCTGCGCCCCGCGGTTTAACCCGCGTAGTGATGAAAAACGGTAATGATGAAAATAAGCCTATGTGTTAATCCAGGGTATAAGCTATCTCCATACCAAATTTCATCTAGATCCGTTCAGCCCTTTTGGCGTGATTGAGTAACTAACATCCATCCATCCATCGTAACTTTCACATTTATAATATTAGTGGGATCTTCCGCCCTGAGTATGAACTCTAATCTTAGAGGTGTCTTCGAACTAATTAAAACTTCCTGCAAGTGACCATCTTGTTAACAACTGCCTGGTGTTTTACAGATGTACAGTGGGATGCGTGGAATCAAAGGTCTAGTCTGGGAGACCTCCGTTTTGGACCCTGATGAAGGTATCAGGTTCCGCGGTCTCTCTATTCCTGAATGCCAGGCGCAGCTTCCTAAAGCTAAAGGCGGAGAGGAGCCTCTGCCCGAGGGTCTGTTCTGGCTTCTCGTCACTGGAGATATTCCCACACAAGCACAGGCGAATGCTCTCTCTAAGGAATGGGCGCAGAGGTGAGATATACTACAGAAACACATCAATATAATCATACGATAGCAACATGAAAGCTAAAATTACTGAAACGTTGTTGAATTTGCTTCTCTCTCACAGTTAATGGTTACAATAAAAATATCTGTATTTGTCACTTTACGTGTAACATCGGCGTTACATACAAATTCAGATACCGTGACAAAGAGCTGCCATAACGATTAGATTCAAATAGGTCCTCGTGAATGGCTTCGCAACCGTAATCCGTGACACGTTTGTTTGAATCCGGTGTTAGGTATCCTCGACTACTGTGTATAATTATACCATCTATAACATCCATGATACTTCTATCAACATTCATTACAGCAGATATTTTCTTCTGTATCGACAAATGCCTTCGAACTGTGTCACATACCAGAGAAAAGATAATTAGAATGTATGAAAATATTATATTTTGAGCCCGTTAGTAATCTTAAAGTATGTATTTGTGACATTTAGAATCAACACGCATCAGGATTTGTCCCGCCCTCTCTCCTGTAAACACCCGCGAGCCTCTGTAATGTCATCAGCACCTGTAGAGCCTTTAATTCTTAATGGAAGAGATCCAGAACCCGTATTAGGTTCTGCAGACCATCTACAAGCTTTATCTGCCTTAATTTTTCGATAGACGTTATAATTAACCGACTTCAAAAAAAGGAGGAGGTTCTCAATTCGACCCGTATGTTTTTTTTAAATTTGTTACCGCATAACTTCCGACTGGGTGAACCGATTTTGATCGTACTTTTTTATTTGTAAACTGGTGCTTCCCGTGTGGTCCCATTTGTTTTCATCAAAATAGGACAAGCAGTTTTTGAGTTACACTCCAAAAACTGGAAAACGCGTGCTTTTACCTAGACGATATTATAGTAGCGGGTGAAGACATCGGTGAACATACCTACACCACAATGACAATTGATCTCATGAGTAACATAGGTCACTAAAATGAGTGAAAAAAATTTTTTTAACATAAAATTGCAACCGACTTGAACACTCAAAAGTGTGAAATAATTTGTCGAAGTCGGTACGGTAAGACTGTACCTATTTAGTGTAGGAATTGCAAGACAAAGGAATGTTAACACATAGTCATCATTCATGTAAATGTCAATTTACTCAATTGTCCAACATAGGAAAGGTACATAACACTGTGTGTTGGTAAAGTTGGACTTGATTAGTCACTCGCTCCAGTAATTAACTGATTATGTAACCTCTTTACGAAAAGATCTTTGCACTGTATTCGACCCAAATGACGTGACTGCATACATACAATATGTTATACATGTTTGTTAAACAATAAAGGTTTTCTAGAGTGTTCGAATTATAAAGACTTAATCGACGACATGTAAATGTACCTTCTCATTGTCCTTTTTCATTTCGTGCAGCTGGTACATCTGCTTACCATAATACGCTTTAAACTAATATAAAATTACCACAGCTGTATATATAGGTACGACATCAACATTATAAAGAATAAAAATGTAGACTATAATTTATTTGTCGTATAGCATGCCACAACATGCCATTATAATCGGCCGATTGCGCTCATACTTGGACAAAGACCCTCTCATAGAGAAAGAATAAGCAGTATTCGCCAACAAAGTGGATAGCGGATACAGTGCTATATTTTAATATAATTAAGCAAGGCCCAAGGAGTATCCCAGTCTGCTCTATCGATTACCCATTAATGTTGATATTATAATACATTTGAACGCTACAGAACAGCTTAATCCATCTAAATGCTTACATTCTTAAAGTCAAACCCTGTTACGAACTCCTCGCCGCCGACTCAAATTTCCCTATTTGTAAGCAATTCCATATGCGCGATGACGCAATATGAATACTGAGTGAAACAAAAGAATATCTATCTATCTCCGCATTTGAACAGGCTGAAATAATTTGGAGAGCCACGATTAAGACAGTAATCTTGATCACGTATGACACCTCGTATTTGTTAACCTCATGTGACTGTATTAGGGCAGTATGTCGGCGTACATTTATCCTAATGCCACAAGTTTAGGTACTTAAATCTGTGCCTAATGCAATTATAAAAACAATAAGTCATAGTCAATTAGTCATAGCTTAGTCATAGCCGCTGCCTATGGGCATTTGACTGTTAGTACCAAGACTCCTTGTAGTACCTACGTCAGAAAATGTACGAATTCAATTCGGCCTTCGTCTTATCGGTTTAATTTTGAGGTCGCATTAGGAAGTTGAACCGAGACCGTTCCAAGCAATCTTTTTAAAGAGAGACATTTGCATCGTTGGACTTTTGACGGCCTAAGTTATGATCGTGTGCCGTCTTTACAATTTTTCCGTGTCTGGGACAAGAAGCTGAGAATGTCATACTTTTGTACCGAACCGACACAGTTCAGAAGCAATGTTAATTTTATTTCTGTCTACTAAAAAATAAATAATATTGACATGACTGAACAATTTCATGGATTCATCTACATATATTTCCATAATATATACTAGTCATGGTAACACTGCCTAAAATTTTACTTTTAAATCGGACTGAATGAAATAATCGTTCTTTGTAGCCCCTTGTATTACTTACCATAAGGTCTGCAGCAGCGCCTTCCGCGAACTCGCCTTCTCGTCAAAATTATCTTCTTCTTCTCTATACTCCACTCCAAAAACACACTCACTCACACGCCGAAAGCACACCATCCATTCACACATGCATATAAACCCATGAACCATTATACATTCACACGCTACATTAATATTTTTACTAGCTGCTTTTTATTATGCATAGTATCTACTATCTGCGCCCCGAGATTTTACCCGCGTGGTGATTGATGATTATGATGAAAAGTAGCCTATGAAGTATCTCCATACCAAATTTCATCCAAATCCATCTAATCATTTAGGCGTGAAAGAGTAACAAATATACACGATACTCGCAAACTTTCGCATATATTATATTAAGTAGGATTATGATAATGATGAATGTTTATTCCAAAATGAACTTATTTATCAAGGGAAGTGTTTCCCTTACGTGTTTGGTATATTGTGCACTGTTAACAATATTAACGTTGTTTCTGTAGAGCCGAGCTGCCCTCCCACGTGGTCACCATGTTAAACAACATGCCCAGCAAGCTACACCCGATGTCCCAATTCTCAGCCGCCGTCACCGCTCTCAACAGCGAATCCAAGTTCGTGCAGGCTTACTCTGAAGGAGTACACAAGTCTAAATATTGGGAGGTTAGTACAGTTTCATGAACAATTTTTTTTATAATATAATAATATGGGACAACATTCATACAAGGTCTTCAGGTCCCAAACTAGGAAGAACCTGTACTATGGTAACCTGATGGCTGATATATACTTATTCATATTATATAAAGCTGAAGACCCACTGATTGATTCACTCACTGACATCATTGTTCTCCCAGAAGGAGTATTTTCGGGTTGAAATTATGGTGTGGACTGTATAGAGAGTGCTCACGTGACCCCCAGAAAAATCCGAAAAGTGGCATTTTTGGTTTCCTTCGTGGAACAGGTGTAAGGATCTCGGAAACTATAATCGATGAGGGGTAGGTGTCAAACTAATAATGACTAAAACCCTGGGAACCTTTTAGAAAATTAAAAAAAAATTACCCTCCCGAAGTAAAAAGAGGTTCTCCCATATAATACCAAAATCCAAGTTGCTCCGATCTGGCTGAAATTAGGTATTTAAGGAGATTTGGGCTCCCTGATTCGAATTATGAAAAAAGTTTTTTGATGACGTCACTTGTTTTTTTTTTTACGGAATGCGGAATTTTGGTGGCGAAACCACATTCCCTTTGCGAGGCCGTAGGCCGAGCTGCAATCGAGCGAGGCCGCAGGCCGAGCTGTGGAGGCGAGGCCAAAGGCCGAGCTCCACCCTAGCGAGGCCGGAGGCCGAGCTGTAGGCCTGCGAGGCCGCAGGCCGAGCTGGCCGTCATTGAGAACAGATTATAAACATTCCCTTTGTAACTTGCGAGGCCGCAGGCCGAGCTGTGGAGGCGAGGCCGAAAGCCGAGCTTCAAACCTGCGAGGCCGGAGGCCGAGCTTACGGCCCGCGAGGCCGAAGGCCGAGCGTGGCCTCCGCGAGGCCGCAGGCCGAGCCGTGTTAGTCACTTACGAGGCCGAAGGCCGAGTTCCGAATGGGGTGTACCTCATTAACGCATCCTATGGAAGTCGCTAACGAGGCCGAAGGCTGAGTCCCGGATGGGGAGTTTTTTTCACATCTCGAGCTGGTCTCCAATGTAACAGCCCACGTTATTTACTACAATTAGAGGTAGGGTCCCTTAACAAAAGTCGTTTAAATTCTTTGTGCGATTTTACCCCGACTAAAATTTTAATGAAAAAAATAAACTTGCATATGGTAACTCTGTTCTCACTTTGTACTGAACTTGAAGAAGCTGTCTTTACCACCGCGAGGCCGAAGGCCGAGCTTCAAACCTACGAGGCCGAAGGCCGAGCTTCAAATCTGCGAGGCCAAAGGCCGAGTTCGAATGAGGTGTAACGCTTCAACGTACCTTATGGGAGTCTCTAACGAGGCCGAAGGCCGAGTTCCGGATGACGAGTATTTTCACATATCGAGCTGGTCTCCGAGGCAACTGCCTACGTTAACCACTGCACTTAGAGGTGGGGTCCTTTAACAAAAGTCGTTTAGAATCTTGGTCCGGTTTTACCGCGACTAAAATTTAATTAAAAAAATCAACTTGCACATGGTAACCCTGCTCACACTTTCTACTGAAATAGATGTAACTGTGAGTTATTCGATTTGCATGAGAATTTTATATCTTTTTAGCAACTGCAACGACATTTTTGTTAATAATACTAATGCACATCGATAACGCGGGCTGCTCGCAGCCCGCGCGCCACCCAAATACTAGTATACATATACACACCTAGACACAGGTCAATTTTTTATCCTTTATCATTATTTATCCGTTTGCGACGTATTTGTTATTATAGCGGGAATGTGAGATATCAAGATCTAATAATATGCTAACCTAGGTAGTGGTTACATATGTATGTATGGAACCGTTTGGGGTCGAGACATTGGGCCCATAGGGACCTGGAGCTCATCGAATTTTCTAAAACTTATCAGAGCGTTTTATCGAAGCGACGCGTGAATTTTTTTGCTTTCTTTGGCTCAACGGATCAGCATTGCAATTCAATGTGGCAATGCTGATAGCATTCTGGGCATGCTGCCAGTTGGTAACGGGTTAGAGCATTTGAGTTATCTATAGATTGAAAATTAGCTAGTGGATTGCTCAAATGTTTTTGTAGTAGCTGTAGTATTGTGGTTAGTTATTACTATTTTAATTTAATAAAGTCATCGAACCGTTTGAAAAAAAATACATATATTGATATGTACCTACAAACAAGACTTTCTTTTAAAAAAAATAATTATATATTTCAATATAACGACGTAAAAATTGATTTCTTCATAAAAAACTGTATTAACTGTATTTTGATCTACGTCGTAGTCTAACCTTTACCTTTATATCTAACATTAATTGGTTTTAAGTCTGTTTATTAATGACAGGGTATTCAAACATAAACAAATTGAGAAACTCGCCATTTAAAAAAATTTGAGCTGAATATTCCCTCAAAGCCAATATGTTCCCGCAGTACATTTATGAAGATTCGATGAACCTGATCGCGAAGTTACCAGTCATCGCCGCGACCATCTACCGCAACTCGTTCCGCGACGGCAAGGGCATCGGTGCCATCGACGAGAACAAGGACTGGTCAGCCAACTACGCCACCATGCTGGGCTACGATGACCCCAAATTCACCGAACTCATGAGGCTATACCTCACTATCCACAGGTAATCATTTAAGACTTTCAGCGTTTGCTCGACGACAGTATTCTCTAAGTGTTGGCATGTGACAGCCTCAAATTGTCCCCAACAGTGTGTCTTACCAGTGATAACTTACGGAACTGTAACGTGGTCTCTCACTATGGACCTTCTGAGCAGGCTCAGAGTAGCACAACGAGCTATGGAGAGGGCTACGCTCGGGGCTTCTCTACGCGATCGAATCAGAAATGAGAAGATCCGTAGAAGAACGAAAGTCACCGATTTAGCCCGGGCGGATTAGCAAGTTGAAGTGGCAGTGGACAGGGCATATAGCTCGAAGAACTGACCGGTGGGGTCGAAACGTTCTCGAATGTAGACCACGGACTGGCAAGTGCAGCATAGGACGGCCACCGACCATGTGGACAGATGACCTGACTAGGATCGCAGGCGAGGGTTGGATACAGGCCGCTTCCAACCGGTCCTTGTGGAAATTAATGGGGGAAGCGTAAGTCCAGCAGTGAACGTCCTATGGCTGTGATAATGATGATGATGATGAACATTTGCATTATGCCAGAAGAACTATGTACACGAGAACAAGCTCTAGTTAGGTGACGTGCCAACGACCCAAGACACTGAAGTGTCGGGATGTCACAGCCTACATTCTGAACTCGTGAGACTCTACCTCACTATGCACAGGTGGCTATTTAAGACTTAGGACATTTTCACTATGGAACTAGCACAATATACCAGAACAAGCTCTGTGCATGTGATGTTAGACTAAATTCATCGAAATTAAGAACGAAACTGTACATCACTGAACACATACGCAGGTGACCATTTGAGATCTGGCATTCTGGACCAATAGATAACAGCAGAACTGGTTTAACAACGATATATTTATACAAGTTAATATTGTGATGATTTTAATTAATTTTGTGTTATAATGTTTCCGAATTGATCGATGTTAGAAACCTTCTACATCGCCTGTCATAACTGACAGTCTATTATAGTATATGATGGAAAAACAGAAACAGCTTGAGCCTCCGGTGAAGGCAACACCGTTATCAAATGCCCAGTACGGTGGTAGGGTACTTTCGTGAACCCGCCTGGCGCACTAAAACCCTTAAATTTTAATAACTGTCACCTGATTTATAGCAGTCCTTGAGAGCCAGTAAACATCTAGATTTAGCGTGATTACACCTTCGACCACATCGTTACTGAACATCAAGGGAGATAGTGGACAAACGCTAGAATTATAAAGTCGAAAAAAATGTAGAGAACACGATTACGTAAAGTCATGCTTAGTTCATACCGGTCATTAGTTTGTATCGTACTGTACCAAGCCAAGATCATACTTTGTGTATGATATTGTAATCAATGAAAATAAGATCAGGTAAAGAGTTCCATTCTTCATTGATGGATAAGGTTTATGTCAAATGACAGAATGAAAACTTAAATATATATATTATTGTTTATGTCTCTTTGAGGAAACCATTTTATTTTATTTTTTTAAAATTATTGTTGTGGATCATTTCATGAGAACAATAGAGATGGACACTAGTGATAAAGTTTTATATACCTTACGAACAATCGTCTTTTATGTGATCTAAAAACCAACATATCGTTAAGAATTCTTCAAATATATATTTTTCTCTAATTTACATTTAATATCAGAGGCCGAGTACGAATCGGTATCGAAATAGCAACGTCATCGTATCGGAATCGATTGAATCCAGTACAAACTGGATCACACGTAGGTACATTAAAATGTAAAAAATGAAACATTAAGGTAAAGTTTCCATAAAATGAATGGAACAAATTTAATGTCATTACATATTTATATCGTATACGTTATGCTTGATGATGTATCTGTATGGTGCACTTCTCATTAAAACGTTTTGTATGCATTGATTGTGCGTAGACTTTGACATAAATGATTTTTGACGTGATACCGTTTTATAAATTGATGAATACCAGCAACACTCATGAAAAATAGTAACGTTCCGCGTAACGTTCCACCTGAGTTTTGTATTACATAAAATAATCAAAGTCAAAGTCAAAGTCAGTCAAAGTCAAAGTTAAAGTCAGTCAAAGTCGAAGTCGAAGTCAAAGTCATAAATGATTATGACGTTGTCACGTAAATCTATCGTCCGTAAACCGACTTTACAGACAACCAATTTTTTTGACGTGATAACGTTTTATAAATTGATGAACGCCAGCAACACAAATGAAAAATATTAACGTTCCGCGTAACGTTCCACCTGAGTTTTGTATTACATAAAATAATCAAAGTCCAAGTCGAAGTCGAAGTCAAAGTCAAAGTCGAAGTCGAAATCAAAGTCAAAGTCATAAATGATTATGACGTTATCACGTAAATCTATCGTCCGTAAACCGACTTTACAGACAACCAATTAAATTATTTTTTTTGTATATAAAGTATATTTTGAAATCCAAGCATTTTTTGTGTATGTTTAGAGGGATACGCAATGTCAGATGTACAGTAAATGTGTGGTTTTTAATTTACATATATTTTAATGCGATTAATGTAAATACGTATACGTAATCGTAATATACGTATCCAAAATACATCAATATTCACAAATTTTCCTTTTATTCTCTTTGTTTGTTAATTGTTTACACATAGCGGTTTTTTTAATTGTTTTTTTAGTTACAATAGGCAGGCGTTTGACGTCTATCTTCCTATCACTTGATGTTTAAGCGATGATGCGGTCTAAGATGAATCACGCCTGCCTAGACTGCGGTTGAAAAAGCTAGATTATAATAGATTTTTAAGAGCTAGAACGTGGTTATGAATGGTTCAGAACATTTTTAATATATTATCGAATAACTTTCTAGGATGTAGTGAAAATCTACAGAATTCACTAAATAAAACCTTGTACCACTGACAATAAAACTTTGTTGTTTTGATAGTTCAGAAATAGTAGTCGTTGATTACGTATATGAGATAGGTGATGAGCGAGTGTTTTTCTTTTTTAGTTTGTACATAATAAACAGTTATTTAGTTTCTTTTTGTTAATGATCAGTCATCTTGTGTTTGCTCGTGGAAATGTAGCTATCTTTGTCTCTGTGGAGATAGTTTACTATATTAATGTGTATGCATTCGAAGACTGAATGCATACGAGTGAACAGGTATCTTCAAGGCAGGCGTGAATCATCGTAGACCGCATCATCACTTAACATCAGGTGAGATAGTGGTCAAACGCCTGTCTATTCTGAATAAAAAGAAAATACGAGAAGAAAGCTAAGCTCAATAAATAGTACCACGTAACATACAAAAAAGAAATAAGTTAATAATAACATTTGAAATGTGACTTAGGAATATGGAATTAAACGGCTATTTTATTTTATTTATTAACATACATAGTACACTGTCATTGAACCGTTCTCTATTTATAGCAACTAGCGAATGTTTCATAAGCTGCGCTTGACTGCAGACATTGCTTTTACCCTGTGTATTCATAAAATGCTTGTATGTCTTTCTTTTTATCTGTAATTCGATATTAATTGATCAGCCGTCCGACACAGGTAAACGTCCATCTCGTAGTGAGGCTCAGCTAGGAACTAGAGTAGCGTCAAACTCAGTCAAACAGATTTAGTAAGTACTGTAGATTTTTCAATTTTGGAACAGTTGACAAGGACGGTTTAAACCTAAAGTTCCATTGATTTTATGCCACTATCTAGCGAACAGGTCGTTTTCAGTCAAGCGAGTTGAGTTTACTGAATCTCACGGCTGGTTTAACCTTAGTTCTGTCAATACACAAAGACGCTGTTACCATGAAATTATGTACAACTTGTTCGCTTAGAGGTATACCAATGATGGCGAGACATGTCAAGGTCTACTCGTAAAACATTTCGCTGTCACTTTCATAATGCGAGCAGGAAGTAAGTCTTATTCATTGCCTTAGTCTGTGTTTCCCGGCTGATGCATCATTGGTGTTTTAGTCACGCGATCATCGTCTGGCCTTGTGTAATACATTTACCCATCATATCTTCCCGTTGTACAGACGTAATTGACTAACAAGCCCGTAAGTCTTTTCCTGCACGATATGAACAGAAATATCACCAACTGTATAATAACAAACATCGCACAACGAGCTATGGAGAGGGCTATGCTCGGGGTTTCTCTACGTGATCAAATTAGAAATGAAGAGATCCGTAGAAGAACAAAAGTCACCGACATAGCCCAGCGGATTAGCATGTTGAAGTGGCAGTGGGCAGGGCATATAGTTCGAAGAACCGATGGCCGTTGGGGCCGAAAGGTTCTTGAATGGAGACCACGGACTGGCAAGCGCAGTGTCCAGCAGTGGACGTCCTATAGCTGAGATGATGATGATAATAATAAAAATTAATACATCTCAATGACATAGCGTGTTAAATACGTCACGCCTTAGCGAATTAGAATTCATTTTGTGTTTAGCTAATGCACTGCTTGTTGCGATTTTCAATTGTGTTGTTTGCATGTGCATTTGTTTTTTTAACAAACGGTATATTATTTTGAGGAAGATGACGATTGAGTGAGGTATGCTTTTAGAGCTATTATGTAATAAAACCTACACGATGTGGACACGAATGACAAAAGTGGACATTTTATGAAGTGAACGTTTTAAGATTTTGTCATACAGACATCGTATTCTATGTATGTTTAGACGATCACTGTTTATAGAGCTTATAAGTGTCTTCGTACTACGCACGTGATAGCACCATCAGGTTCTGAACTCTCACCGTCATGAACATGTCAGCCGGAGAACGTCCATTGCTCGATATCTGAGTTGAATTTGAAAGTCTACGAATCTTTTTTTGATATAGGTACATACATATTATATCCCCATCTCTTTACCTATGGAGTTCGATGCTTGCGTACCTCTCTCTTCATGCGCGGCGGATAAACTTTAAATCGAGCCTCTTTTCATTTCCATTAATGACTTATTAAGTCACCCCTCCACCTAGTATTTTTGTTGGTTGTTGTGTCGGTCCGTAGTCCGACTAGAGACCCGACAACCATTGCATTAACATGTTCTTACATCATTTGATAATAACATGGCAATTCATCCTACTTCCTACTAAGATTAAATGCGAAAGTTTGTGAGTATGGATGTATGTTTGTTACTCTTTCAAGCCTAAACTGCTAGATGGATTTGGATGAAATTTAGGATGGAGATAGCTTATACCCTGGATTAACACATAGGGTTATTTTCACCATCACCATCATCACCGTTTTTCATCGCCACGCGGTTAAAACAGTGGGACGCAGCTAGTATAAAATGTGGGATACATTGTCACCCGGTGAACAGAAGTCCATCTCAAATATGTATTGTAATTAAACGATGCAATATGAAGAAATTATAAAAAGATACTGTAAATTGTATAATGTAAAATTTTGATATTGTCAAATTTATACACAACTATTTGTTAAGTTAGTTAATTCCATAAAAAATGAGCATGCGTTTTAAGAATGCCGTGTATCGGTGAGCTGTGTGATAGGGTATACGATAATATGTCAACTTTGAGTGTGTGTATGTGATTGTGTACATGTGCTTATCAATAAAATATGCTAATGTTGATTGCAAGCCCTTACCGTTGTGAGTGACGTGTGCTAACATGCAAGATTAACGAAGAAATAAACACATACACGGTTTATTAAACGTTGACTCTTGTGTGGCGAATAATGCGCTTTCTGTATTATATGTTATCAGAATAATTAAACCAACGAAAGGGATACAGATATAGGATTACTTGCTCATCTTCGATGTAATTAAAACGTTATTTATCATTTGACACTAACAATCCGCTACTGAATAACAATACGGAACAAATCGCCATTTGAAACTATGCAAAATATAATATTACTAGCTGACCCGGCCACGCGTTGCTGTGGCCATGTGGCGCCATCTATTGATTACTTACTCAACCCAGTCGAAAGGTATCGACATCTGTTAGAATCATTTGGAGTTAACAGATAATTGTGACTGTCAAATAATAACAGACAACTTACCATAGCAGCGCCATCTATTGATTACTTACTCAACCCAGTCGAAAGGTATCGACATCTGTTAGAATCATTTGGAGTTAACAGATAATTGTGAAATAATTAGCAATAAATTAAAATTGCGACTATAATTTGAGATTTAAACTATCCTATCTCTCAAGTTGGATCGAACTGCACATGGTGTGCGAATTTTATTATAATCGGTTAAGTGGTTTAGGAGTCCATTGAGGACAAACGTGACACGAGATTTATATATATTAGATATTATAGTATTAGTTACAAGATGAGCGCATTATGTGACACGGATTTCACACCGTATCGATAAAATCAAGTTTTCTTTTGTCATATTAGTAGAAGAAAAAATAGATATTCTTCCATACATTGCCAAATAACCATGAGGTGATGCGTACAAAGACCTAACTTATGTAGAAAATAGCCGTTTCATTATAGATAAAACATTCCAAATAACCTTGTTACAGCGTCCCGTATATTTTAAACCATTAAAGGGCACTCGCGATTGTTAAATTAACGTGTAACTAATTCAAAAAAAATCGTGTCACATGAATAGGTAGCAACTTCTTTACTTAGCTAGTTAGAAGTTGTAGGACGTGTCCTCACTTAGTATTGTTATTTTTGGCCTTGCATTACCTCAGACAATTGTAATTTACGTACACGGTATCTGAGCACAGTACTGTGCTGGTATGTCATATTATTATGATTGGTAAAAATTAATTAAAAGTATATATTAAAAGTATAATCAACTATCATCATCATCTCAGCCATAGATTGTCCACTGCTGGACATAGCCCTCCCATATTGCTCTCGTCATGGACCGGTTGGAAGCGCTCGCAAATAGCTTCTTCCTATGATCTGAAGTTGTCGGTCCACGCCGGGCGACGTATAATAAAATAATTATTGTATTATCATTGTTATGTCTGTTGCACTAAAGAATAGATTTCGATGTTATGGTCTCAATGTGTTAGATATATATACAAAGAAAAAAAGAGTTATTAGAGGGACAGAACATTACTCGGATATATGTTATTATTATAGATTTCATTATTAAAGTTGCCCCTCGACTTCCTTATATTATAGGCCTTTTTTTTACTATTATAAGTTTGCGTTTGACAACTGTCTCACCTGATGTTAAGTGATGACGTTGTCTAGGATTTAGCACGCAAACCTAGAAGGTACCTATTCACTCGCGACTTGAAGACTCAAACTTACCTTTGGCGTTAGCAAAACGTTTGTAAGCCCATAGCAACGCAGCAATGCAATACGGACGGTTCAGGTGACAATTCTAACCTCCAGCCTAATATTATTTATCCATTTTACACAGATACTAACACATTTAGACATGTGTGAGTTAGCTCCTAGAAAAAAGTAAAAATGGAGTAACTGAAATAATAATAGATTATTCAGCCTGGCGCAGTCGTGATGCGGCCTGACCTTTAGTTGCTATATACGTCTTCATATACATAAGACTGTGCGTGTAATTATAGATAAGCATGTGTGACCATCCATTGGGTGGCGAAGTTTAAAGGACAACGCGAGTTACTTATTGGCTTGAGGTACAATCATGACATACAGAAAACATGGACATCGTTGGTCTACGTAACGACCTTTCAGTATTTAAATGTGTTGCAAGTCATGGAATATTATTTATAATTCATCTGCATTATGTCATTAATTTATCAGTAGTGTAGGACTTCGATTCTGTAATGGCTGCATTTAAATAATTTATTTATCAATAATTCATACAAATACAACTTATTTTAAGTATTACACAAGTTTCATCGGCATTATCTTAAATAGTATGTATATTATTTTAAATAATACTACAAGTGATGAGTTAGTTGACACGTTTGACGACGATGTTAAGGTCCTATAGGTACTGCAGTAGAATCGGACAACGAAAAAAAGATTGGGGTTTCTAGTTTGAATCAGATATGAAACGCATGAAATCTGAAAGTTGAGCGGATGTGGGCCACATCACGTATATAAAGAATTATAAATATAATATATATGTATATAAATAGCAATTCTATATATATAAAATTGTTGAAACAGCCCCATCGGGTCTCGTGTAATCGAGAGCGAATCTCGGTAAGCCGTATAGCTAAAATATTATTTGATTGTGAAGTGTTATTATTAATTTAGGGCTGGATGCGGATCGCTTCCAACCGGTCCTTGAGGAAATCAATGGGGGATGCCTATAATGCCCAGCAGTAAATGTCCTATAGCGTATATGATGATTGATTTTTATCAAGTACGAACCACAGAACGTTGAATTATAACATTTATATCATATACTAATACAGACGGTTTTTGCATGACGTCAAACAAAGTCACGTGAGTAATACTATATATTTCATACAACTTAATGTGAAAGGAAATGATAAAATATTGTTCACTTGTGCTGATAATGTTATCGCACATTATTACGGCTGTATTGTTTCACGTTTGATTAATTCTAGACTATAACATGTTTCGTTCGTAAACAATACTTACTGTTCAGTTAATCATGTATTCTATACGTTAGACAGATAGATTAACTCTTTGTTGCATTTCATAAAATGGACATTGATAGTATTTTTTATACTAATTGTAGCTTATGGTTATACAATCTTCGGTCTTATTGCTAAAGCAATCTCTTACAGACAACCTTGGGATGGACAGGATAGATTGAAAATTATGGATGTGATGTGCAACAAGATCTTAAATTTATATAATAAACGTATATTGCTGGATATTATACAATTAAATAAATATGACATTAATAATAAATAAAATACTATACAATAAATATATATTAAGTTTATCTAAATAAATATATAATAATGTTATTGAATGAAAAGTAGCGGGTTCAGTGAGTAGACGACAAGTAATGTTCTCTAACCATGTTTTTGAAGAGTTTAATGGATGTTGCTTGTTTGATAGTAAGAGGCAAAGCGTTCCACAGTTTAGTTGCTTAAACGATTGTGAAGAGCGAGGTTCTCGCAGACTTGTGAGAGATCGAAATTCAAATCGCTCCTTGAGATAGGAAGGGATAGAAGGAATGAATAAGATAGTGTAGAGAGGGAAAGTATATGAGTATTCCGGCGAAGACGGATCGGTAACCACATAAGCTTATTGCGGAATTCTGATACATGGTCATACTTGCGTAGACCAATTATAAAACTAATACAGAAATTCTGTAGGCGTTCCAATTCGGTAAGAATCAGATAGCAGGCATAATCGAGTATAGGGAGTAAAATAGATTGTACAAGCGCAATTTTAGTGGTGATTGGAAGGCAATTACGTAACCTACGCAATGACCCTGCTGAGGCAAAAAGTTTCCGATTACTTTTTTTGTAAGTGGAGGATCCTACGACAGTTGTCTATCAATGAGTATCCCTAGATGTTTTACATTTTCTCTGATTTGACGATGACGTGTTGACGTTACGATGTTGTATAATAAAGTAGCGTGTCATGTTAATTGTCGCGACGAAGTGATCTTATCACGCGATCGCTTACAATCATTATACGCATAACTGTATATAGGCCTTCTGTGTTTTTTGATAATATCGAACGAAATATTTATTTTTATTGAAAAATCTTACGATGATTTACGAAATTATTTAGAAGACAAACGTTCTTTGACTGCATCACTTCGGCCGAGTCATTTATCTTTAATCTGTTCAAGTGAATATATACATATTATATGAAATATATATATTCACTTGTATTGAACACATTGTAAAACCTATTGAAAAGAGGCTTAGAGTTTCTTGCCGGTTCTTCTCATTGTGGTTGTTTATATTTTCGAACGCGGTGTTTATGTCTGAGCATTTTGGATTTATTAACGTCCATAATAGCGTTTTTATAGCCTACTATAACTAAAATTACTTTGACTTTACGACTCTGTACAAAATTTTATCCAGATCCATTCTACTGTTCTGTCGTGAACATTTATCCAAACTTTGGCACTTATTACAATAGTCAGATAGACGGATAGGTAGAAAATAATGCAATCTCATTGTTTACATTCCAGTGATCACGAGGGAGGCAACGTGTCAGCTCATACATCTCACTTGGTGGGCTCCGCGCTTAGTGACCCTTACCTATCCTTCGCGGCTGGTCTCAACGGCCTCGCTGGACCCCTTCACGGCCTCGCCAACCAAGAGGTAAACTATTATTATCAGGTACACTATTGACTATCGCCGTGGCGGAGTGGTTAGCGTCAGTGTCATGACTACTGTGTCTCCGGGACCCTGGGTTTGAATCCCGGCAGGGGCAAACATTTGTACGATGAGTGTAGATGTTTGTCCCGGGTCTTGGATGTTTGTGCGCTGTGATTGTGTATGTCCATGCCTCCCGCGATACAGGGAATCCTCGTGCGGGGGTCTGTGTGTGATATAAAAAAAATCTCCATTATATCTATCTCCATATCAAATTTCATCTAGATCCGTTCAGCCGTTCTGGCGTGATTGAGTAACAAACATCCATCTATCTAAACTTTGACATTTATAGTATTAGTAGGAAACTTGTGTACATTTGTAATCGGTCCAATGATGGAGTGTTAGCATGCTGGGTATAAAATTGGCTTTTTCAGCATGAGCCGACTATGTTGCTATACATTGAATATTTGAGAATCTGGAACTAGTATTCAACCGACTGAACATTGAGTTATGTCACAAAATATTGTGTCCACAAAATGTTGAAAAAGACTAGCAAAATTCAAGGCGAATCATACATAGTTACATAAGAAAATCTTCGACTGCTGTACTACTCTTGGATCGGCGCCAAATCTGCGTTGCATTCGACAATGCCTGTTGAAGATTTTTTCTCTCGAACTGTAGAGACATTGGCTCAAGTCCAAACCTAATGCCGATGAAGTCAGTGTATATATATATATATAGATATACAATTTGTGTAACCAATAATTCCTTGTCAGTTACTGACAAGGAATTATTGGTTACACAAATTGTATACGCAAATAGAGACTTGTGTATACGTGTATGGTAAAAACTACGCATTACTGAATCATTTATATGTTATTGACCTACGAAGTCATGTATATTCGAGTGTGGCTTTTCGAGTTGTTTTTATTTACTAGGTTGAATGTTTACCTCAGAGAATGCATTGCAGGATTTAGGAAATAAAATAAAAAATAAATTTGCAGGCCTAGGAGGAGCGAATATGAATTTTTCAATGTGATGGCATGAAAGTTTTAGATGCCCGTAACTTGAGTGGCAATTTACACCAAAGTTTCTAAAAAAATACAAACATCATTCTTTTATTTGATAAGAAGACCGTTTTTTAAGTTAAATATTTCATACATTTAGAGATCTAAATTAAACTACGCCTAAAATATGAAGATATTTTGTAAAATCGATACATGGCGAGGTTCTTCAACGAAGTGATCTTATAAGGGTCCCGTTTGTCTTTTCCGGAATTTACCAAAAAAAAAACAAATTAAGATGAGCACAATTTTTCTACTTGTGTGCTACGCAAATGTTTTTCATAAAATCCATCAGTGTGCCTTCAGCGTTGATAAAGTCATTGACATTGTTCTCGATAATTGTAATCAGCGATGTCCACCAACGCTTAATAGATTTTCATGTAGGTATGTACCAATTCCTTAATAAAGTCGCTTATCTCCCCGTTGTGTGAGACATTTATCAGTAAAATATTGACATCGCGATAGTGCTACAGATAGGGAAGATTTATAATCCCGCTATAAAACTTTTCCGTTACCCTTTGTACTGTTGGAATCCTCAGATTAACTATTATTTTTCGATATAAGTTCAAGGCAATGAGGGTCAGCTGGGCGTCAAGTCTACAAAATTCATACTGACATTCAGTCCAGTGCGAAACCGACTCAATGCCAACAAGACAACGTCGAAAATCCGTAGTCTGCTAAGATCAAAGCGGTCTGAATCTATGTTTATTGTAGCTCGGCCTATGCCTAGTTAGAAATCTAGAATTGAATCAAAATTGATTCAATATGGACAAATTAAAAATAGCAGACCACCAAAGCTGTCGAAATCGTCATTTGTGAGCCGCGCATTGCCACATTGAATAGTTGACTTAGGCCCCTGATCATGCGGTCACCGGATCAAATTCCACCTTGGGTTTGAACATGCCAAATATTTTTTAACGATAGCACCCAGATGTAAGCTTCAATTGATGAATAACCAGAGGCTTTTGGTGATCATTAAGGTCTTCATCAGCATGGCGGTAGGTCACTTCCTGAACCTGAATCCACATTCTGAATCCAGTCGGATTTCTAAAATAACGTTTCGCGCACTGTACGAAGCAGGAAAACAATATGTTGACCTTGTGTTATCAACAGCGTGCTAATCACTGGTTTACTCTTCCAATAAGCCAGTTTATTATCAGTGTACATTCGGATCAGTCAATGCTTATAAATGAAGTACCTATATTGTATCAACAACGATTGGTTTTATGTAACGGTACTTTTGTTTTGTCGCTGTTACTCTCGTGTCATCTTCAAATATCTTAGACGTTTGGTCTTATATTGGAGTACTATAATAATAATAATATGGGACAACATTCACACAAGGTCTTCAGGTCCCAAACTAGGCAGAGCCTGTACTATGGTAACCTGATGACTGATATAAACATATATACATACTTATATATATACTTATATACATATAGACACCCAGACACAGGTCAAACAGACATTTTCATACACACAAATGTTTGACCTGTCCGGGAATCTAACCCGGGACCAGCGGCTCAGAAGGCAGAGTGCTACCAACTGCGCCAACCGGCCAGTCAATTACTACTATACAGATTGTGTTTACCATGCACTTATGCGAGTCGATTTTGATAGCAAACTTGGTGATGTCCGTCACCAAGTGCAGTTAATATTTTGATTTACGTGATAATACATCATAACACCTGATCATTAAAAAAATGTGTTTTCGTTTATGTACACACCGTTAGTATTTTTTTTTGAAGGACACTGTTCATCTGATACTTATGTTCATGTTTCTTATTGTTCAATGAAAACATGTTTCCCATAAGAGCATTATTTACACGGAAACAAATTGTTACAATCAACTAAGTCCGTAGCATAATTAAGCCACTATTTCTTCATCAGGTGCTTGTCTGGCTGGAGAAGCTCCGGAAGCAGGTCGGTGACAACTTCACTGAAGATCAACTGAAGGAGTTCATCTGGAAGACCCTCAAGTCTGGCCAGGTAGTCCCCGGTTACGGTCACGCTGTCCTCAGGAAGACTGACCCTAGGTAAACACAACTCGAGTTTGAAGTTTATTTGTTTGTACTTAGATACATTTCAAAACTGACTTAATTAATATAATATAGCTTGACATTTTGGCTTACGAGTTACTGGGTCAGAGACTACGAGAGTGATTTTATATGACTACAAATATCAGTAAGTTTGATGAGGTCCCCAAACTATTTGATGTGTTTACTGTACTTTATTCTGTATAGATCTAGCATTTGACCACTATCTCACTTGATGGTCAGTAACGATGTGGTCGAAGATGTTATCACGCTAGAACTAGAATGCTTACTGGCTCTCAAGGACTGCTGCCTGAACACACCATATGTTTGGTAACAGTTTTTCAAACTTGAGAGTGGTAGCTAGCCAGGCTGATACTCGAAAGTACCCTACAACCACGTGCCTATACAGGCAGTTCAAATATTTTGGGGAGTAGTCTTGGTTGCCCAGTACCCTGTACAGTTTGACGTCATCCTTATGTATACATATAAAAAACCTAAGTGATGATTATTTGTACCTCATCAGGTACACATGCCAGCGTGAGTTTGCCCTGAAACATTTGCCCAACGACCCAATGTTCAAACTGGTGGCGGCCGTGTACAAGGTGGTTCCGCCCATCCTCACAGAGCTCGGCAAGGTCAAGAACCCCTGGCCCAACGTGGACTCCCACTCCGGCGTTCTATTACAGGTAACTACAATATTTCTAAGTAACTGCGTAGCCAACTTAACCAATGTAGCCATTGGAAAAGGTTCGGCATTTCCCTTCAGCCTCATTCGATAGATATTTTTTTTAAATGTTATAAGTTTGCGTTTGACAACTGTCTCACCTGAGGTTAAGTGATGACGTTGTCTAGGATTTTATAGATAACACCAATGATATTATATTTTTATATGAGGTAGATATCGCACAAGCGCCCGGAAACTGAGGCGGCAAAATTAAGTCAATTGTAGTAATTTTCATTATGACGCGTATTTCAAGCGCAAGTCTTAACATATAGCTATCCTTTTCTATATTATTTGTTCCGTATTATCTGTCGCAGTGAGCATGTTTATGTCGTAAAGGAACAAAATCTGAGCACCGTGCAGTATGAATATACGTCGTATTTCAATTTATTTATGAGTATAATGTTTGCGTCTATTAAGAAATTTCTTATCAGCCCATATATTTTGGTCATAACAAAAAATCTCTCGGAACAAAAAAGTCTCTCCGTGATCATGGTGCGTGGAACCGCGCCGAAATATCGGGAACTCAATCAAAATCTAAATCATGGTGCGTATGGCATGGTGTTAAACAATATTTTTGTTGTGAAAAGCCAAGCCAAGTTTAAAACAATACATAACAAAAAATGTTATGTCAGAAAGTAAAGTATTATTTTAAGGTATATGTACAGTGATTTGTGTAATTTATGATACTCTTACATGGATATGAAATAAATCATATTGAGTATTTTCATATATTTTTTAAAGTAGTATTTAATTACATAATCATATATATGAAGCAGTTATTGCTTTGGGGTTATGAGTGTCGGCTGTCAAAGTGGCTGAATTTGGTTCGATCTCCACCAACGGTTTGAGCTTCTGGTGAAAGCAAAATCGTTATCATACTCACAGCATCGTGGTAGGTTACTTACTCATAACGATTTGGCTAACTACTGTCATCAGAAAAAAATTAACAAACACACAGATATTTCAAGTCTTACGTGATTCCAATTTCAACCACATCGTCTCTGACGATCAAACATATGTGGATAGTGGTCAAACGTATAGTAAAATCCTTGAAAAAAATTGAATTTAAACAAAAGATTGTGTTAATTGTTTCTATATTCATTGCCCTATATATTCACTCCCATAAGTATTTTTATAATCATGTAGTATAATTTAGTTTTATAGAAATCACAGAAACACATCTGAAGCTACAATAACAATATTCATAGTTCCCCAACAGATCGGTCCCGATTCAATGTAATGCCAGTTGCAAACAAACAGCCCTGGTCTTCCGTTGCGGGCATAAAATAAGGCCTGTTTACTTATAGTGCGTGCCGTGGTGGTACCGGCCTAGAATAGTACTCCCCCATCTCTTCCCGCGGGTGCCGTAAGAGTCGGCTAAGGGATCACGTACCAGGAGGTGGGCAGCAGCGCCTTCTGAGGATAGGAAGCCATACTGCGCTCGCCCACCCGCCTGCTAAGCGTGGCGAGTATTGGTAAATCCCTCCTATATGAGGAGGCATATGTCCAGCTGTGGATATCCTATGGCTGCGATGAATGAATGAAAAAACTTTTAGTAATTAATTATTGTTATTTCTGTGCTTGTTTTGTAACGTGACCTTGTAATGATCGCATATGTTTGTTGTCCAGTACTACGGTCTGAAGGAGATGAACTACTACACGGTGATGTTTGGCGTTTCGCGCGCCCTCGGGTGCCTCTCGCAAATGATCTGGTCGCGCGCGCTCGGACTACCCATCGAACGGCCCAAGTCCCTCAGCACCGAGCTCCTCATCAAACAACTCGGCAAGTAAACGATGCCGGCGCCACCTCCCGTCACAGCCTCATGTAAACGTGTACGGTAAACGGTACAGTGCTGCCAATGTTCACTGTTCACTGTACGGGCGATAACACTCTTATCTCAAGTATTTATTCACCGCGGTTACATTCTTGTTCAATAGTGAGGTACGGATGCTTATATCAACCTAGCCTATTGGGGTTCCCCGTAAGCGTGCTTTAAAGTATTCCATAACAGGAGCAAAGCTCTATTGGAATTACTGTAAGTGACTGATAAGTTGTATTCCCGTTAAAACTTACCGTTCGTTACCCAAAGCAGTGCGCGCATATTTCACAGTGAAACCTCCTCAAATCTATCCGATCGGTGATCTTTGTATATTTTTATCTGTGGTCAAACTATACCACCATAAAGCTGGTAGATTAATAACAGTGAGTACGCTAGCAACGGGCCCTAGTGATGACAAACTATTTTTGCGCTCAAGTACTGCGATTCTACCCTATTTTGCCCAAAGAAGATATTTGTTGAAGCCAGATCACTTTACCGCTTACCTTACTTGTACACACCGGACTTTAATCAGTTTTATCACACCGCAACATCTTAAGGTCAATTTCGAATCATCGATTAAGAAAAAAAAGTCATTTATATCACTAATTTATTTGTCTTTAGTGTTAGATATAAGAGTAATTTTTTTTAAATTAATTTTATCATAATATTTACAATCAAGTACTTATGTTTGTGATCGTAATTAATGACGGAAGTATTTACTGCAAAAGTTATTTATTTATAGATTTTTTTATTATTATTGTATTATTATCATGTTTTTATCGAATTGACTTCCCGGTGATGTGACGAATCGACCGCAGTAATCGCATAGTTGAAGTTAACGAAGTGAATACCAAACGAGACGTGCATATTAATAACGATACATTATATCATGTATAATATAGGGTTTTTTCGTAGTAACTAAATATTAGTACTACTAATTATAGTTACTACGACTGTAGGTATGCTATGCATACTTCTGTCTTAGCGTATGGCAGACACTTTATAGAGTAGAAGCATAGAGGAACTAACCCCGAGAGATGCAATACGTCAGTTTGTAATGAATAAATTCCGCCAAATTATAGCGCGCTCTAACTGGTCGAATCTAAGCACAATGTGCTCTCATTGGTCAGCACTGCTTTGAGCGCTCTTTATTTAAACTTCTGATTGGTCTGCTTCAGAATGTGTTAGTCAATGCAAACATAGTTACCAAATCTGTGTGACCAGTCCATCCTTTCTTTGGGTTAGTTGCTCGAAGAGTAGATGTAATAACTGTTTGCAGCTAAGTGTTCAGTATTCCTCGCTATTGTACTTAGCTATAAATTGGAATATGTGGATTGTAAAACGTAATGTTATTTCAATTACGTATTATTCGAATGACCAAGTTCTGAATGTCATTATCATACTTCGCTAAACTTTCCTTTCTCAGCACATAAGGTTTTTATTTGTAAATCAATGATTTAGCGGTACTGTAATTTATTTTGGAGTTACCAAAGTATTTGTAGTGAGATGTAGCACATATTTACGTAATATTTACATTTATTTGAGCGAGCACTCTGCATTTCACACGGGGTGTGCACCTATTTTAATGCTTGTGTACTTCATTGTTATGTATTCATTTATTATTTGACGTAATGAAATTATATAATGTTAGTAAATGATTGCAGATCAAGATTTGACGATAACGCGCCTGCGTCGATCGTAGAAATGGTCAAACTTCAAAATGATTCAATAATTTGACAATATTAAAAATATAATGGTATGGTGTAGTAGCAACGTGTTTTATTTTTAATTATAGACCAAACCTCATACCTCATAATATTGTACACTATAGAGTCGTAAATGTCAGGTCATCACCGTTCTCAATGACAAACCACCAAGGTAAACGCAGATGGAATGACTTTTCACTGAAATAAGTGGCAAGATGGTAAGCTTGCGGGTCCCGAAATTTTCCATTCGACGTCACGCGGGTGTTCCGACAGACCGATTCATGAAGCTTCGTGTGAATTATCAGAGGTCAGAGGATTATAATTATCAATTTTAGTGCTAAGACTGGCAAGGCGCGTGCTTGATAACGACACGCCCGCCTGAAAAGGTGGCATTGCCACCCATAGTCGACAGTAGTTTACTCTACCCATTCTGATAAATTCTTTTTCATCTTCCAGCAAAAGCGTACAAAGCTTTCTGACTAATGTTCATGTAAGACTTATTCTCATACAAATGACTGAGCCTACTCGAATCTGTTCACCTACAGACGTCACCCTTCTACCAGCTTTTGCATCGGCAGTACAGCGCTCACCTTATCTTCAGTAGTTGCTGTAGAAGGACCATATTCTCACGAATAGTCAGTGAGTTTGCTTCGATCACGTTTAAACTATACAATTTGAGAACAGTGGCACGGGATGGTGACTCGTCATGAATTGCTAATCGAAGTCTAGCGCAACACTGTTGAGTAAGGCCGCAGCGAAAGTCGAAATAAATCAAGAGTCTTCAAGTCACGATTGAATAGGTACCTTCTAGGTTTGCGTGCTACATCCTACACGTCATCACTTAACATCAGGTGAAACAGTTGTCAAACGCAAGTTTACAATAAGTAAAAAAATAATTGTGCAGCGAAAATTTTCTTTAGTAAATTTCGACGGATGAAATACAACTATAAAGGGGCCCCAGTTTGTAAAAACAAATGAAATTATAAATATATTTGTCGGGACCTTAAGGTGCTCGTGCTCTCCGTCATACATGTTCTACGGCGTGGGTATAGCGAGCGAGGAGAATAACAAAATATAGCTTGTACACTGGATCAACTTTATTCCAACACTTAAATGATTAACAGTTACAGGCGATCTGTTGATTATAAATTGCTTTGAATCACTGGTGGACAAGGCGTTCCACCTAGTAACGAACACTGCAATAGCCAAACGTAAAGTGAGTCCTCCTCTTCGAGGTTCGAGGAGGTCCCTTCATGTCGGCGCTGCCGCCACTAGCGCCTCTACCGGTCCATATACGAAACTTTGCTGAATCCTGATTGGCTGCCGGACTAACGCGCCACTCAGTCAACAACCAATCAGCAAGAGGCTTGTTACCAGAGTTACACCAGAGATGGCGCCACTTCCAAGTCTAGCCCATAGATCATACCTAATATTCGGAAATAGATAGGTAACTTGTATACCTACAATGACAACAGTTTGAAATGAGGATAATTCTCTCAGCCATTTGCGTCCACTGCTGGACATATGCCTCTCCCATGTAGGGGGGATTTGCCAATACTCGCCACGCTTGGCATGCGGGTTGGCGAGCGCAGTATGATTTCCAATCCTGAGAAGGCGCTGCTGCCCACCTCCTGGTACGTTATCCCTTAGCCGACTCTTACGGCACCCACGAGAAGAGATGGGGGAGTACTATTCTAGGCCGGTACCACCACGGCACGAAATGAGGATAATACATGGCGCTTTTTAGTTTTCTAAGCTTCATACTAGTATTTTGTTTATTTAATTATTTTAAGGTCTCGTACTGGTGAACTAAATTTGAAATGCAGCACAAAATTTCATTTCAAATTCAGCCCACAAAATGGAACACATAATGAGCTACCCCTACAGGGTCATCGCTGTGAATAAATAAAACCAACACTTTGTTACTTCTATTTATTTCTAAGAGCTACAATACTACAATACTGTTCAGCTTGGAGTTTCACAAAGTCACACCTAACACATTTCCTTATTTTGCCACTCAAAATTCTATTCACACTTGTGCACCAACTGTGTATTGTAATGGTAATCGCCAAATTTGTGCAAAACTTAACAACAGGGTCAATCAATCAAGTAGATTATACGAAGTCCAGAGTCAACAGCAGGGTCAAACGGTGAAGGCAGATATATCACAAAGTTCAGAGTAAATCCAAATCAATAAATTAAAAGAAATTCGTGAATAACTAAATTTTAACGACAAATAAAAAAAGAAAAATTAACTTTGTCAAGCTGTGGTTGGAGGGTTGCCATATCGGATTTTAACAAAGACGTAGGACATATTCGTCAAATATGTAGTGTTGTAATATTTGTATGTGAAAAGTACGTAGATCTACGTACTCTTCGAAGTGAAAGCTTTAATTATAATAAATATAATGAAATCAAATCTTTATTGTGAAGAATTTGATGCATAAGAAAACCTCCTAACGTGGTAGTTTTAATTTACTTTGTAAGAGCGCACATAGTTATGGCAGCATCTTACTCTTCTATATTTTTTAGCGCCATCTCTACGTAATATTAGAACTAATATGAATTAATTCGCGAAAAGTGTCCTAAAGATGGAACTACTTTCCATATATTTCACTTTGATAGGCCAATTTGTATGTAAGTTTCAACCCCCTGGTCTAGCTCACCAGAACTAAACTAAGTGGCGCTTAACTAAATTAAAACTATGCGCCGTCATATTTATTATTTATACATACAAATTCCCGAATAGTTTCTAATGCAAAATTGAAATAACGTTTCACTGACTGCTTTCCTTACTGGCCTAAAAACTTTCAGTGTGACTTACGTACCTACTTAATGAATATATTGCTATTTAACGATTAGTAAGCGGTAAAAGATATCTAAATGGAAATCGAACCCACCTACACCGTGTTGACTACTCTACTACTAACTAGCAGTGTGTAAGCCTTTATTACACATTAAAAAATTAACAGATGGGTCGCTAGGTTCCAAAGTGACCACTGTCGCCTATGGATATTAATAACACTAAGGGCGCAACAAAATATTGCATAAATACCTTTTATGACGTAACACTATACAATTCTTACGTCGCAGCTATTCGGCAATACCGAGGGACGAAGAGGTCGGTACTTAAAACTAAGTATAAAATATACCGTGAATTAGAAAAACTTGTTATTTAAAGTTTAGTAGTAGTATTAGTGTATGTGTGTTACCAGTGATGACTTACGGAACTGAAACGTGGTCTCTGACTATGGGCCTTCTGAACAGGCTCAGAGTCGCACAACGAGCTATGGAGAGGGCTATGCTCGGGGTTTCTCTACGTGATCGAATCCGAAATGAGGAGATCCGTAGAAGAACGCAAGTCACCGATATAGCCCAGCGGATTAGCAAGTTGAAAGTTGGCAGTGGGCAGGGCATACGAAGAACCGATGGCCGTTGGGGCCGAAAGGTTCTCGAATGGAGACCACGGACTGGCAAGCGCAGCATAGGACGGCCACCGACCAGGTGGACAGACGACCTGACTAAGATCGCAGGCAAGGGCTGGATGCGGGCCGCTTCCAACCGGTCCTTGTGGAAATCAATGGGGGAGGCCTATGTCCAGCTGTGGACGTCCTATTGCTGAGATGATGATGATGAGTAGTATTAGACTTCTGCTGTGGATTATACGAAATCTCTTCCTTTGTCATTTGCGCATACATACCCTCCCACACAACCTATGTTGAAACAAATATTTAATGATGTATCTGTGATCGACAGGGTGAAACCAGATAGTGATCACTGCATGGTAAAAGGCACATTGAATTGAGAGGTCCCGTTTGATGAAATCCATGCTCTGACCTCAAAATGTCCATATTCATAACCCCGAGAGCTTTCAACTTAAGCTGTAGGTACAGTCACCTTGCCTTGAGAACTTGGCGTCGATGGACGAGACCAACAACAGGTTTGTAGAAATTGTCCACTCAGTGGGGTTTAAGTTCTTCAAACTCCGCCATACAACACATTTATACGTTGTACATTTGTACGTTAGGATTGATTTGCATTATGCAGACGTACTCTACTCCTAACGTTCTCTATTACAAGCATCGTGGGGAAGTGCAGGTGTATCTTATATGTTAGCATTAGAGCGAGCTCAGGGAGCCTTATTAAAAGTAGCAACTTCTAGACGTGCGTGTGTGTGCGATGGATTATAAACATGTTATTTTTAACAAAGATGACTAAATGCCTACAAATACGAAACTAATTTATATTATTCAAAAAGGAAGATAAGTTTTGATCAAAGATAACGTCATTAAAAATTGCACTAGCTTATACTGCAGTAAATTTTGAGAGCAGGTTCAAAGTCGCACAACTACCTATGGGCGACCTATAAGGCAATGCTCGGAGTTTATCTACGCGATCGTATCAGAAATGAAGACGAAGAACAAAAGTCACTGACATAGCCCAGTAGATTAGTAAGTTGAAGTGGCAGTGCGCAGGGCACTTAGCTCGTAGACCTGATGGCCGTTGTGGTCAAAAGGTTCTCGAATGGAGACCATGGACTGGCAAGCAAAGCATAGGATGGCCACCGACAAGATGGACAGACAGACACAGGATCTCAGGTAAGTGCTGGATGCTGGCGTTGAGGAAATCCCGTCGTTGACGAAAACAATGGGGGAGGTATATGTCCAGCAGTGGACGTCCTATGGCTGAGATGATGATAGTGGATTAAAAACAAACAAAAAGAAAAAAAAGTATCGATATTCTTGTGCAAGCTCTTGTCTTGATTATTATCGCCCAATAGTATCAATCTGCTCGGAGTTCAAAGTACATTAAAGTTTACGATTCTATATCGAGTACAGTTACACGTTCACGGGTGGTGTGGTACCTGGCAGTACATGTCTGGCTATCTAACCAAAATTAAATTTTTAAAAATTGTTACCAACACATACTTGTAGTGAGTTTAGGCAGCCTGTCCCTGAGTGTCACACGACATTCTATAAACACGCATATACTAATTACAGTATTTGTTACCTTGTTTAGTTTCTTAGGGATCCCTATTTTAAATGTGCTGTGATTGTGTGTATCCAAGCCTCCCGCGACACAGGGAATGCTAGTGCGGGGTTAGAGTGTAAATAATAATAACAAAAAATATATTATAATGTAGCTATTTTATAAACGTAGCCATGATCCGTAAAACTAAAGAGGTTAAAGATGAATTTAAGCATTGCAAAGGTACATAGTAATACTTGTTAATAACAAAGTAACTGTTATAATATAATCTGCGTAAAGTACAACCCTGTATATAGATCTCGTTCGTGGTGGCTGCATCTAGTCATTGTGGAAACGTGCACTCGGGCGCACGCACCGGTCTTATAGCTGGCAGGTACCGGCAGTACGGTCACAGAAACGGTTGCCGATGTGGTTTTAAATAAAAAACAATGTTGATAAAGTTATCATTTTGAAATTGTGCAAGATTGACCTTTACTCGAGTTTTTCTTTTTCCCGACTACTACATAGGGGTGAGTACTTATTGTAAAATATTAGAAATAATCCGCTATATTTGATATTTCATTTGAATATTTCATTCTTCTTCTTCTTCTTTTGACTTATGGATTTCTATGCTTCTGTAAATGACAGCGTAAGAACGATGTAAAGAAAATGTGAAGAGTATTCGAACATAGAACAGTTTACATGGATTCATTCAAACTCAGGCTGTTTTCATTAATATTTACTAGTCTTAAATATTAATAAGCAAAATTAAGCTCGATGAAATTTTGATAAGTACACACTTGTATTTTTTTTTTTTTTTTTTTTAATTGGGAATAGGCAGGCGTTTGACCACTATCTCACCTGATGTTAAGTGATGATGCGGTCTGTCTGTACCGATATACCCCAGCGGATTAGCAAGTGGAAGTGGCATGGGCAGGGTACATTATACATAGCTCGAAGAACTGATGGCCATTGGGGTCGAAAGGTCCTTGAATGGAGACCACGGACTGGCAAGTGCAGCATAGTACGGCCACCGACAAGGTGGACAGATGACCTGACTAAGATCACAGAAAAGGGCTGGATGCAGGCCCCTTTCAACCGGTCCTTGTGGAAATCAATGGAGGGGGCATATCCTGCAGTGGAGATCATATGGCTGAGATGGTGATGATATCGCGAAGCCTTAGTAGTAGAGAATCTGGTAGTGGTGTCTACCCATCATCGCTCTGTGAGCAGTAAAGAGAAGCTCCGTGTCTCCAGCGATGGGAATGTATCGGGCTGATGACGTTACTATGTAATATCGAATATACGTCTTCACGTACATGTTATTCATACCAGACTGACTTGCAACTATATGATAGGAATAGATGAATATAAAAGAGATCTCGTACCTGTACTCATTAGCACTTATAAATATACACTAGTGTGGCTACAATGTAATATAGATTACATTACAGTATCGTATGTAATTAAAACTGGCCTAGGCAACGCATCACTTGCCCTCTACGGAGTACCTTCTGTGCCATTACCAACCTAGCAGGTCGAAATCAACTCGATAAAGTGACATTCTCCTTCGATAATATAGATAAACGAAGAGCTGTGTGATATCTACGGTGATGACCAGTGGCAAAGTGGTCAAAGATATGTATTATCGACCTTCAACGAAGATAAGTACTGAGCACTTGTAGGTCCGGTTCACGCTGCCAGATCGCGGTGACCACGTCACTACTTGTTATTACATATATAGTGTAGTCCCTTTTTAACCGACTTCAAAAATGGAGGACGTTCTCAATTCGACCTGTGTGTGTTTTTATGTTTGTTACCTCAGAATGTTCTACTGGGTGAACCGATTGGGATTTTTCTTTTTATATTTTAAAGCTGGTGCTTCCCGCGTAGTCCCATTTAATCAATTTCATTAAAAACTGACAAGCGGTTTTTGAGTTATATTCCAATAACTGAAAAGTACGTATACGACATTATAGTAGCAGGTGAAGACATCCCTGAACATACCTACACCACAATTTGATCTCATCGGTAACATAGGTCACTAAAAAGAGTGAACAAAATATTTTTTCCAAAAAATGGAACCGACTTCAACACTAAAAGTATGAAATAACTTGTCGAAGTCGGTACCATGAGCACAATATTTTGATAATAGTTACTTTTGAACTATCATGGTACCGACTTCAACAAGTTATTTCACATATTTGAGTGTTAAAGTCGGTACCATTTTTAGGTTTTTTTTGTGTACAATAAATATATAATTTGGTGAATAGCATACTTGAAGCAGGCACTTATAAGTGCATGCAAGTTGTAATTGAACCGTATGATTTCTTCGTTTATTATTGATCATAGTGACGTCAAGTCAAGCGTCGTTCTACTACTGATTAGATGGACATAGTGACGATGTCGTCTCTTGGAACCCTATTAGATCTAGAATGGAATAAAAGAAAATTACTTCAGCGCGATTTCAAACTTGTGTGTAGTCTTACCTCGAGCTATTGTTCAATCTAACGATCGTTTGATTGAAAGCAAATACTTTAGTTTATGGATATTTGTGAAGCGATAATAGCTCAGCAGGGGGAGCGTCGGCTGTTAAACTGACGGATAATGGTTCGATATCCCAACTACAGCTAGAGCTTCCAGTGAAGGTAACACCGTTATCAAATTCCCAGCACTGGTGGTAGGGTAATTTCAAGTACCCGCCTGGCTAGCCACCAAGCTCAACTTTGAAAAACTGTCACCAAAACACATAGTGTGTTCAGGCAGCAGTCTTTGAGAGCCAGTGAGCATTTTAGGTCTTGCGTGATAACACCTTCCACCGCATCGTTACTGACCATCGAGTGAGATAATGGTGAAACGCTATTCACTATAAAAAAAATGGACAGTTGCCTTGTAATATGACATGAAATGTCCTATTATTGGGACGGTTTAATGTGTCAGGGTGATTTGGATCGTGCAGTGCTAAGGAAAATTGGCACTAACTGTCATTGATATCACTAAGGGCATGACTTATTCGTCACATCAGATGTGTTAGTATAAAAAATTCTTGTTTGTCTAAGATGACGACTTTTGCAAGGCGGCGTCAGGTTCGAAAGCCCTATGTGGTAATACAAAATAAAACTGTACTGGTTTGAATAAAGACACCTAGAGCAAATAAAGTAAGAAATCAAGAAACCAATACTCGCCTCGCTTGGCAGGCGGGTTGGCGAGCGCAGCATGTTTTGTGACCCTCGGAAGGCACTGCTGCCCACTTTCTGGTTCGTGATCCCTTAGCCAACTCTTACGGCACCCACAGGAAGAGATGTGGGAGTACTATTTTAGGCCGGTACCACCACGGCCGCTGGTTGATCATGGTGATTCGCATGAACACCTACCTACCCTTGGGATCATATGGAATCATCGGATCAGCATTGCAATTCGACGTGGCAAAGCTAATGGCATTCCGGGCACGCTGTCAACTGGTAGCGGGTTAGAGCATTTTAATTATCTATAGGCTGACAATAGCTAGTAGATTTCTCTAATATTTGGTAGTAGCTATACTATTGTAATTAGTTATTAGTATTTTATTTATACAAAAGCATCGGCCCACTTTAAAAAACCCATGGATACATTTAGATAATATGATTTCATCCTTTATTTGCGGTAGCAGACATTTGATATACCGAGACTAATTAAAATTATTGAGATAACATATGTAAAAGTATAATCTTAGTTGATTACTTTATTTATTTAAGGCGAGTAACTCTAAAGCCCACCGAAGGTCCCTGGACCTGTGCGTGAGATTGCTACACGTATCGTTAAATATTTATTTATATAAGTTCATAAATTGTAATATTGCATGTGGAATCAGACCAAGCAATTCTTGTTTTTGTTTTTGAACTACCCACTTATAATTAGTAATCCACAACCATGTTCAACTTGTAAAGTATATATCGTACGTACATAAAAACACGTATATTTGCAGTGAATCTATTATGTATATACTCCTTCTATTCCCATACCTTCTTGTTATTTTTGCATCCATCTTTGCTTTGACTTGTTATATATTTGCCAGTTTGTTACCATCACAAAAAAACGATTTTTTATTATTGGATAAGACGGTGGACCGTTCGATGTTATGTTTTTTTTCGGATGTTTCTCTGTATCGTATTCACTCTTACAAGCCCGCTCTCTGATACTCTGTGTAAACAACTAAGACACGAGGACAAATTATATCTATGTTCATCGCAGAAATATTGGCCCCAGCTGGGCTTCGAACCCAGGATCATGATTCTAGTCTGTGTCTGTGTTAAAAAATGGAACCGGGTTCAACACTCAAAAGTATGAAATAACTTGTCGAAGTCGGTACACAATATTTTGATAATAGTTACTTTTGAACTATCATGGTACCGACTTCAACAAGTTATTTCACACTTTAAAGTGTTGAAGTCGGTTCCAATATGAAGTAAAAATTTTTTTCCCCGCAACTTTGCACTTTTACAGGGAATATCGCTAAAGCTATAGTTACACTTGTTCTTATATGACAAGCTCTCGTGCGTGGATTATATAAACCCCTGATAAATAAGCGTGGGGTTATCGTTAAAAACAAAGCCACATAATCTTGTAAGTTATATTTTAACGTACATGTTATGCTCACTTGTATTTCTGAGACAAGAACACAATATAACCACAGCTCGTCAGGTTCGTTTTATTACGGTAGCAAACCGCAAATACTCAATAAATAAAAGTTTGTTGCTCGGACAAAGACGTCATTCCGGATTGAAAACAGAAGAAATGGACAAAAAAAACATCATTCTCCCTTTACTAACGTGAAGGTCATAGTCCAGTCAAATAAACTTTTAAATCAAAATTTCAGTCTAAAGGCTGCATTTTTGATATTATGTAGTTTTAATCGTACAAAAAATGTGTGTGATCATCTTAAGGAGTATTTACCGGTTGGGCTTTTGGTAACGTTTAGTAGTAGTTTAGTTTTATACACATAGCATAAATAAACTGCTTTCAAGGGTCGTCACGAACAGTTTTGCGTGACGGCTTTAGGGATGTATTTTAGCCTAAACAGGCTACGAAAGGACCCTATACAATGGCGCAGATTATACTAAGAAAAAAAATATTCTAGAATGTAAGTGCTTTCTATTGTGTTATTTTCATTTAATAAAGTGTTATCTTATCTTTTAAAGACAGAGGAATATTATCAGCCTCTGTCTACCTGTGTCTGTTTGTCAACAGACAAAGCATGCACATCAAGTTATCAACCTACACAGAGGCCTCAGACATGTGAATATTATGTACTTACCTATTACATATTAATATTACAGTATACCCGATATTGTTAAATTGCTATGGAAAATTATGCCTGCATGAAAATGTATATGTAGTGGTATCAATATAAACAATAAGTACAATTAGTTATTGGCGATTTGGAGAGCACATCGTCATTACAACTGAGACGTTGAGGGATTTACAACGAGTAATAGAAGACCTCTAGGGTCTCTAGGTCTTCTTCTTCCCTTCTCTAGGTACCCTAGAAAAGAAAAGGGGCAGACCACAGAAAAGGTGGGATGACGACATTAGGCAAGTAGCAGGAGTAACGTGGAATAGAGTGGCCCAAGATAGACAGGAA
This sequence comes from Apeira syringaria, assembly GCA_934044485.1. Taxonomy (NCBI): domain Eukaryota; kingdom Metazoa; phylum Arthropoda; class Insecta; order Lepidoptera; family Geometridae; genus Apeira; species Apeira syringaria. Next base: position 5,068,360 of record OW203655.1, on the reverse strand, counting down.
TGGAAAAGGTTGGAGGAGACCTTTGCCGATTGGCAAACAGACCTACAAAAAATAAATATATATACCTATAGTTTTTAGTTCCTAATACATTTAAATAGATACTAAGTTGGTCTGAATAAAGGGCTTTATTATTATTATTATTATATAATAGAAGACCTAGACAATTATGGGACACAGAACGCGCACCGATTGAGGGCATTGCCGAGACGGCTGACAAAGACGTCGAAACTGGTCCACGTGTTTGCGCCGACCGTTTACAACAGACTGCCGGATGACGTGCGGGACGCAGTCTCGAGGAACAGTTTTATTCGTCGACTAAAAAAATGGCTTGTTGAGCAATCTTTTTATAAGCTGGACCATATTAGGGCGATTTCTCTCACTTAGGTGACGTAACATTTTTTTTCGATAATTTATTTTTTATTTTCATTACTTTTATGACTAACAGTAAATTTGTGTGCTTTACAATTGTGCGTAATATAATTGTTTATATTTAGATAATATAATATACATATTATCTGTTGCATTCTTGTGCAATTATTATTATTATTTTTATTGATTTTGACATGAAACTTATTTGTTATGAATAAATGATTATGACTAGGATGATTCAGATTTACTTGGCGAAAAACCAAGGCCATGCTCGGCGAATACATTAATCCGCTGCCGGTTTGTATTAATTAATATACCAGCTGCCCCCCGCGGTTTTATCCGCGTGCTGATGATTGATGATGAAAAGTAGCCTATGTGTTATTCCGGGCCCTGAAGTATCTACATACCTTATTTCATTCAAATCCGTCTTACCCGCGTGGTGATGAAAGACGGTGTTGATGGTGTGATGAAAATACGCCTATGTGTTAATCTAAGAGATAAGCTATATGTGTCCCAAATTTCATCCAAATCAGTAGTTTTTGCGTGAAAGAGAGATCCATACACTCGCAAACTTTAGCATTTATAATTATTAATAGGATTAACTCCGAAAAATACCGTCTCATCTGCCAACACAGTTGTAATATTATGTATTAGCAGCGTCATTGCTTATTTTGGTAGCTGGAAACTCGTACAATTTTTAGCACACACTGCTAACATCACCACCATCATCATCATCATCTCAGCCACAGAACGTCTACTGCTGGACATATGCCTCCTCCGTATAGGGGGGATTTGCCAATACTCGTCATGCTTGGCAGACGGGTTGGCGAGCGCAGTATGATTTCGGATCCTCAGAAGGCGCTGCTGCCCACCTTCTGGTACGTGTTCCCTTAGCCGACTCTTACGGCACCCACGGGAAGAGATGGGGGAGCACTATTCTGGGCCAGTACCACCACGGCACATAGAGTATTAGGTATATATAATATCACCATAGCTCTATTATATATTTATAAAACGAGGCCTTGGAACAGGTAATGGTATAGCGTAGCTTTAGGGAGTGCGGGCCTAGTCCATGCCAATACTCGCCACTTCTTGGCAGGAAGGTTGGCGAAAGAGTTCGATGGCATTATATTTTAATGCATATAACGCCCACCTGCGCACCTTTTGGTTCATTACCCCTTAGTCACTTCTTACTGCACGCACGGGAAGATATATACGGTGTACAGTTCCAAGCCCCATAGCGTTTGAATTACAGCTAGGACTAGAAACTTTCGTAGCAGAGCTTGCCTGCGAATGTTATTATAATCGAATAAATAAATATAATAAATCAAAAATAAATTTAATAATAATACTAAACAACGTATCGGGTTGTTAAACTATAAATATTCTGAATAATTTGTTTTAAAATCTGTAGAACAACATGGGGTAGGATTGCCTTAGCTTTATAAATATGAAATGAAACGGTCCATGTTTTGGCTACGATTTCATAAACAGAAAGCTTGTTTATAAGCTTTCCATGCCAGATGGTGTTTGGATTGTAAAATTCAGATGACTAGCACAATAGTATTGTAAAAACTAGCTGTGCCTTATGATTTCACACATATTACAATACAATACAAATATATTTATTACTTTAAAAGTGTACATTTTACATGCTTAGATTAGAATTATGAACTATCTATCGTAAAAGATAGACAATATTGAGCATGATATTCACAGATGTCAAAACATCACAAAAAGAAAAAGGTTTAGGTAGGTACACACAGTAGTTGTCAAAGCAGGTCACTCTAGCCCCCACACTAGGATACCCTGTGTTGTGGGTGGCTAATCTCTTCCATGTCGGTACTATACATATAAAAATAATCTTGGGTAAACATAAAATGTAAATTCCCATCATAAGTAATGACGAACTGAATTTTAGTGTTAAGTTTTCTTAAATCACATAAAAAAAAAAATACAACATAGTAGAAAAAGGTGCAACTAATACAATGAGGAAACACGACTTGTTGATATGTTTTATTAAAACTTACACCTAAGATAAAACATATAGGGTTGAATGTTTAAACTTCATTACTCGGATCTCAATAAAAATGCTTGTTCCTATAGATAAATAGATAACTAACTTACAAACAAAATTATGTTCCAAATACAATTTTGTTTAAATTAGTGGTTTTTAAATTATAAGACACTAGCTGCGCCCCGCGGTTTTACCCGCGCACTGATGATTGATGATGATGATGAAAAGTAGAAAAGTAGCCTATATGTTATTCCGGGACCTAAAGTATCTACATACCAAATTTCATTCAAATCCGTCCAGCCGTTCTGGCGTGATTGAGTAACAAACATCCATCCATCTTTCCATTCAAACTTAAACATTTATAATATTACTAGCTGCGCCCGCGGTTTTACCCGCGTGTTGATAAAAAACAGTGATGATGGTGATGATGAAAATAAGCCTATGTGTTAATCCAGGGTATAAGCTATCTCCATACCAAATTGTATCCTTATCCGTTCACCCGTTCTGGCGTGATTGAGTAACAAGCATCCATCCATTCACCCATCCATCCATCCATCGTAACTTTCACATTTATAATATAAGTGGGATAGTAGGATAGGATGGGATTGCTCGGCTTGTTGAAGTACTGATTCAATGAAATATACCCGACCTAAGAATGTCATTGCTAACTTCCTCGTAGTTGCAAACGTAAAATAGTTTTCACATCTGTGAAAACTATTGAACGGCTCAAATAACAAGATATAGTTTTCACATCTGTGAAAACTATATCTAGTTATTTCAGCCGTTCCTGAGTAACAAGGTAACAACAGACACACTAACTGACAAACAAAATAGTCGAGTTTCTTGTTCGGTTGTTAAAATATTTTCAATGCACTTTTTGGTCCATCACCCGATTATTCGAATCGGAGATAAGTTAGCTAATTAATCCTATTATGAATTAGCTAACTTACCTCGGATTCGAACGTGCGATCACGACCATAAAACTCCAATTTCCGCGGAAGAAAATCACACATGTATCTTCTAAGGGACCGTACCCATACCCGTTTAAAGGGGGGATGGCGGAGGTCTTCAAAATACCACGCTTGGTCACAAGGGCGGGGGGAGGGTATAGGTTTTCGTCACGTGGTCAATATCGTCTAGGAAAATATCGTTCTTTTTAACCGACTTCAAAAAAAAAGGAGGTTACTCAATTCGACCGTGTATATGTTTTTTTTTTATATCTGTTCGCGGATAACTTCGTCGTTTATGAACCGATTTTAATGATTCTTTTTTGTTAGATAGAGTATACTTCCGTGGTGGTCCCATTCTTTCATCAAAATCGGACAAGCGGTTTTTGAGTTATACTCCAATAACTGAAAAGTGCTACGCGTATCTTGATGATATTATTGTCGCGGTTGAAGACATCGACATCCCGTGAGTAGCACAGGTCACTGAAAAGGGTGAAAAAAAATTTTTTTATCAAAAAATGCAACCGACTTTAACACTCAAAAGTGTGAAATAACTTGTCGCAGTCGGTACCATGAGCACAATATTGTGATGATAGTTACTTTTGTGTGAACTATCATGGTACCGACTTCAACAAGTTATTTCACACTTTTGAGTGTCGAAGTCGGTTGCAATTTTTGCTAAAAAATTTTTTTTTGAGCTATATTCAATTATCAATAGATAATAAATGCATTCACACTCAGAGCCCCGTATTTTTAGAACCACTTATTATTATAAGTAGGTGAGCAAATGTTTTTTTTTCTTTGTAACTGTTAAAAATTATTTTAAACCATTTGACTGGCCGGTTGGTGCAGTTGGTAGCACTCTGCCTTCTGAGCCGCCGGTCCTGGGTTCGATATATATATATATTCGGTATATATATATATATATATATATATATATATATATATATATATATATATATACTATATCTTTCGAGGTCGTATGCAAAATTAATAAAAAATAACAATTTATCATCATCGTTATCACATCATCTCAGCCATTGGACGTGCACTGCCTTACATATGCCTCGCCCTATTGATTTCCACAAGGACCGGTTGGAAGCGGCCCGCGTAATAACAAAGATTGCCTGCGATCTTAGTCAGGTCGTCTGTCCACCTGGTCGGTGGTCGTCCTATGCTGCGCTTGCCAGTCCGTGGTCTCCATTCGAGAACATTTCGACCCCAACGGCCATCAGTTCTTCGAGCTATGTGCCCTGCCCACTGCCACTTCAACTTACTTATCCGCTGGGCTATGTCGGTGACTTATGTTTTGCGACGGATCTCCTCATTTCTGATTCGATCGCGTAGAGATACCCCGAGCATAGACCTCTCCATAGCTCGCTGTGCTACTTTGAGCTTGCTCACGAGGCCCATAGTCAGAGACAATTTATAATGGCATAATATAATATCAAAGGATTCTTTTTATAAAATTTTACGCCTGTGCGTTATATTAAAATCTATACTAATGTTGTAAAGATGAAAGATTTGATTGTTTGTTTGTTTGTTTGCATTAAATAGCTTCCGAAACTACTGAAACGTTTTGAAACTTGAGCAAGTTGATCAGCCATGACCGAATAGGCAGGCTATACGACAACCCCTGCTTACTAGAACGTATACACACATATATTATTATATGTGTGTACCTACATATAAGTGATCATTTCATAAAAGGACATAACAGGACTGCCCAGTTCATTTTACGGCTGATATTGTTTTTCTTTCGCTTCCATAACGATAACTTGATATTATTATACAGCTGTAGTAATGAACGCAACTAGTCGAGATCAATACTCTCATGCAACAATGTAAGAGCTTGTTGAGTAGTTAGCGAACATAATTAATTCGGTGATTCATATGCGTGTGCATGGACATAATACATTTAGATAATACTTCCACAAGGATTCCTTGCAGAAGTATTTTAATATGTTTGCGGTCGCTGATAGAAGTCACATATTTTTGTTAGATCTTTAATCTTTTTTTTTACTCATTAAAAGCTTACGTTTCACCACTGTTTCACCTGATGTTAAGTGACGACGCGGTCTAAGGTGTTGCACGTAAACTTAGAAGGAATCAATTCAGTCACGACTTGAAGACTCCGTGGCTGTACCTATCGGGGAACACACTCCGGCAGTGAGTTCCACTCCCTGGCAGTACGCATTATAAAAGTGGAAGCAAAACGCTTCGTGCGTAACGGTGGTATATCTACCATGTAGCGGTGGCGCATAGTCGTACGTCTGGTTGACCGATGATAGAATGGAGATGGTGGAATTAAATTGTGTAATTCCAGAGCATGCAGTGCATCTTATACTTAAAGAATTCGAGAATCTGAGGTCTAACAAGAACTGCTAGTTGTTTTCATTTATTTAACAATAGTGTGTCACGTAGATGATACCTCAAACAGCTGCACATTTGTAAGTCGTTTTCGTGTCGTCGATAAAGGCTAAAACTTTGGTCGAGTATTGCTTCACTTTCACTACACTGATAAATCTGTTATTATCACATTTATTGTTTACATTGATAATCAGAAACAAAAACATTATTATGCTGACTAATTGCAATCGCTGTAAGTCTATCATTAATACAAAACAAATTTAATATAAACGAATTATACTGCCCAAGGGCAAGGGAGAAACGGAATAACGGAATAAAACGGTCACTCTTTTTAGTGACCTTTGTTACTCATGGGATCAATTGTCATTGTGGTGTAGGTATGTTCACCGATGTCTTCACCCGCTACTATAGTATCGTGTAGGTATAAGCACGCATTTTTCAGTTTTTGGTGTGTAACTCGAAAAGCTGCTTGTCCGATTTTGATGAAACTTAAATGGGACTACACGGGAAGCACCAGCATTCAAACCAATGAAAATTGGTTCACCCAGTCGGAAGTTATGCGGTGTCAAACATAAAAAAAAAACATACGGATCGAATTGAGAACCTCCTCCTTTTTTTGAAGTCCGTTAAAAAGCGCACACTTTATATATGGGCACGGCAAATGCTGAGTGTACTCCTTTTGTTTTCAATTATCGTTATTTATTTATTATTGTTTATTTTTGGTTTTGTGTACTTATTTATGTGTCAATACTGTAGTTGTGAGACAATAAATATAGATTGATTTGATTTGAAAAAAAAAAGTTCATTTTGTGTATTTAAGCGCTTACCACATTCCATTTTAATATATAGGTAGTGCGGTGGTAAAACCGTGAATAAGCTGGAATAAGTTTAAAAGCTCTTCAGAAAATTCCCCATTGTATATATGTATATGTAGTTTACATACCTAAGTGTAAATGGAAATAAGTTTTACTAGCTACGCCCCTCGGTTTTACCCGCGTGGTGATGATTGATGATGATGAAAAGAAGCCTATGTGTTATTTCGAGACCTAAAGTATCTACATACCAAATTGCATCCAAATCCGTTTAAGCGTTTGAGCGTGATTGAGTAACAAACATCCATCCATCCATCCATCCAAACTTTCACATTTATAATATACTAGCTGCGCCCCGCAGTTTTACCCGCGTAGTGATGAAAAACGGTGATGATGGTGATGATGAAAATAAGCCTTTGTGTTAATCCAGGGTATAAGCTATCTCCATACCAAATTTCATCTAGATCCGTTCAGCCGTACTGGCGTGATTGAGTAACAAACATCCATCCATCCATCCAAACTTTCACATTTATAATATTAGTGGGATGGGATTTGAGATATTTTTAACATGTATCATTTGTTAAATCTATTTTATTATGTTTACTTGAATAAATAAATGGACTTTTTTCTGTTTAGGATAGTAATGGACAAGAAGAACTGTCTAAAAGTCTGCTAGTCACTACTGCGTCTCGAATATCCGCGTCGTGTTTTCCTGGAAAGAGGCTGCGATCGAAGTGTAATAACGAAATACGTAAACCGAAGCATGGTCTCTGAATATGGAATCGTAAGTAAGCTCAGAATTGCCATGGATATTTTCCTTGGTTTGGCAAAGACTGTACAATTTAGTTATTGAAACTGACGTGGTTTTGACACATTATGAATGTATAAAACACGGGAGTTACTCACGTAATAAGTAGAAGGGTATATACCCTTCTATGGATACATATATCCACATACCCTTCTTCTATGGATACATATATCCATGTACCCTTCCAAGGATACATATATCACAAATATATCATACAAATATCAGATATATCATAATATACCCTTGAAAGTGTATCGAAGTTTTGTTGCATGAGATAACCTTATGTTATCAGCTTGCTCCTTGTGCTAACTATAGACTTGAAGGCATATAATTTGTAAATGACAAGTCCAGTCTATACAACAAAAATATACATTCAGCAAAACATATAACCTCCTCCTTTTATACAGCCAGTCAAAAGACAAATTTTATTTATTAAAGTGACAATTTTAGAAATTATCTTTTGATGTATAACTAACAGATGAGATATAAATATGTCATTTGATACTTGAATGGAACTTCTGGAAGCCGAGCCATATTTGTGAGTTATTCAAAGTGGTCAATAAATAATTTTGATAACTGTGATTGGTCTCTGACAAATCAATGTCGTCTGAAGTTTCATAGAAAAGAAAGACGTATCATTTCTGCCATAGACTGGCTATAACTAGTGTGTTCCTTGAATATTGTTGAGTTGATACATAGTATTGTGATTAGCTTTTATTATTTTAATTCAGTAATATTCATCGCCCATCGCTTCACGGTCGATCCATACCGGTTATGTAACAAATAGCATCGATGCCACCGGTTGCACTCTCGTAACCTACAACGGTCAATGTCAATAGCACTGCGACACTTATAGACACAAAATAACAATAATCATTTTTGTGGCGTCCATTTTGCGGTGACGAGTGACGACTGCGCCCGAACCCTCTCACTACTCACGACGTACGCTGCTTACCTACCTGTCATAGATCCATTTTGTCTTCTCCTTTTTCTTGTCCTTATCCCACACTAGGTAGGGTCGCACAACATGTCTTCCACATCTATTCTCTTCTATCATTAGTCATCTCAGTGCTCACACCTTTCTGAAACATATCATTATTCATACAGTCCATCCATACCTTCTTCGGTCTTCCTCTACCTCTATATCCACATTAATGTTAAGTAATCTTTTCTTAAAATAAAACACTAATAACTAATTACAATACTGCAGCTACTACAATAACATTTGAGCAATCCACTAGCTATTGGTAGGCTATAGATAACTCAAATGTTCTAACCCGCTACCGGCCGGCAGCGTGCCCAGAATGCTAGCAGCATTGCCACGCTGAATTGCAATGCCGATTCGTTGAGCCAAATATGTGCCAGCATTTTGGTCACGCGTCGCATCGATCAAACGCTCAGATAAATTTTGGAAAATCCGATGAGCTTCAGGTCCCCACGGGCCCAATGTCTCGACCCCAAACGGTTCAAATATGTAACCACTACCTATACGTTAGCATATTTTCGCCATCTTTTTATTATATGTTTTTCATCCCATGTTTTACATGACATACCCTTTTTTTTTTTTTTTTTTTTTTTTTTTACGTGGGGAAAATGCATTTACGCACTTCCGCCTACCGGGAAAGTAGGCGGGGTGTGGGCGGCTCGCTCGAGCATCACCGCTCCCTGGGGGGCCTCATGGCCCCCAACCCTAACTGCACCCACAGCAGCCAGGGTCCACTACCGACTAAAACCCACGGTGTCCATCCTGCCGTTAGAACGGAGGGAGCGCGGGGTACATTTGCATACCGCGCCCCCACCACGGCCGTCCGTTTCCGGACCCCTCCAGGGGGGAGGATGACCCTCCCCCTCGCGACCGTGCCGGGACCAAGAGCACGGCCGCACCACCCCGGGGACCACACAGTGCAAGGAACGCCAGACTTCCCACATCCGACGCTCGTGGTCCCCTGCGATGGGCCAGATGGAGCAGCCCCATCGCCAGCCGCTTCGACCGCCACCCTCCGACGGCGGCCATATCGGCGCCACAGCAGGAGACGAACTGAATCACTCCCGCCGCAGCGCCTCCTCAGCTGCAGCACCGTCCAACACGGCGCCGCTGCCCCCCTCAGTTGCAGTGCCTTGCAGCAGCACCGCAACCTACCGTCAAGTGGACCGCTCCTCGTCGGCTTGGCGAGCAAAGCCTATCGGGAGCAGTCCCGGGCTGAATATAATAAACATACATAAATAAATGGATATAAATAAACTTACATAGATATGAGACACGCGAGGCGCCGGACGATGTCTAGTTACGTCTAATTCAGAGGAATTAGACCAAGAACAGGCAGCACCGCGAGAAGGTAATCGCCAGACTTGCCTTGAGGATCATCACGACCTGCGCTTCCCCCAAGACCGTAACCTCCCTACCCATCACGGGATGAGTAAAGAAGGCCTGGACTTAACCAAAACAAGCAGCGTGAACGCCGCAAGCATAGGCATAGCAACTATTTAATGGATAAACCCAGACCCGCCCTTACATGACATACCCATACCAAGCCAGTCTATTCCCTTTCAACTTGATTCATTTACCAAATTTATTACCATCATCATCTCAACCATAGGACGCCCACAGCTGAACATAGCAACCTATGCATTTTTACCAATTCTTTGGTTGTATAAACTGTAGTTATACCTATCGAGTAAAACGAAATAGATTTTTCTCATCTGTGGTTCGAAAGTGGAATCAAAACGTGCAGTGCCAAAGGTAGATGGTAGGTGGTCGTAGGTCGCGGTTGAAGACATCGCAGAACACAAATTGATCCCGTGAGTAGCAAAAGTCACTGAAAAGGGTGAAAAAAATTTACCGGTACCATGATAGTTCACACAAAAGTAACTATCATCACAATATTGTGCTCATGTTACCGACTTCAACAAGTTATTTCACACTTTTGAGTGTTGAAGTCGGTTGCATTTTTTGTTAATATTTTTTTTTTTAATTTGTCTTTTTGTGTTTGCCTGTCTATCTGTTTGCTCCCGCTAATACCCGCAACAGCCTTGATGCAAGTTCACTCCCGGGTAGCTCATGTTAAAAAAAAAAAAAAAAAAAAAAAAAAACACAATATGTATTATTTTGAGATGATAGATCAAAGAAATCATGTCATCAGAATCTTGCGTTGTTTCTTTTTATCGCGTTATTTAGATTTATAGTCTGAAATAAACCACATGTTCCTTTTGACTCTTTCTAAATTTAGGAAATTACAACAAAATTTAACCGACTTCAACACTAAAAAGTGTGAAATAACTTGTTGAAGTCGGTACCATGATAGTTCAAAGTAACTATTACCAAAATATTGTGAGCATGGTACCGACTTCGACAAGTTATTTCACACAGTTTTTGAGTGTGGAAGTGGATTTTTCAGTGACCTTTGCTACTCACGGGATCAATTGTCAAATTGTGTATTTTCACCGATTTCTCCACCCAAAACTTGTCATCGACGTATGCGTATCACTTTTCAGTTATTGGAGTGTAATTCAAAAACCGCTTGACCGATTATGATGAAATTTAAATGGGACCACACGGGAAGCACCAGCTTTCAAATAAACTGGTAATAGGTTCACTCTGCAGAAAGTTCTAAGGTAACAAACATAAAAAAAAAAAAGAAAAAAAAAACATACGGTTCGAATTGAGAACCTCCTCCTTTTTTGAAGTCGGTTAGAAAATAATAATTTAAGGTACACACACAGGGAAATGTAACATTCAAAATGCCCATAAATATTAATTTCTATTTACAGGACGTCCCACCAATTGTTGAAGATCATTCGATGATGACAACAGCCCTTCTAACACTTATCGTCGCGGTAGCCCTTGTGCATGTCATCACGAAGAAACTGTGTCGGGGCTGGAGGCGGCATCATCTACCAGGACCATTGGCGCTGCCATTTTTGGGGACGAGATGGTTGTTCTGGAAGCGGTACAAAATGAATAAATTGCATGACGCCTATGCAGGTTAGAAGACAATCATATTAAGTTAAATAAGATTTATAAATTGTCAATACTTTTGGGAATATTTATTCTTAGCCAGGGTAGGCCCCAATAATCTTTCACAAGTTTAGCAGTAGTATTTGGCTTGATGTTTGGCTGATCTGACTAACGCGTCGCTCTGCCATTTAATGGGGGTAGGTGTAGGAGGGTGAAAAATAATTTACGACCTATTCCATACCAAACATAAAAAAAAATTAAATCGCTCAAGCCGTTTCGAAGGAGTGCGACCACAAACACTGTGACAGGAGATTTTTAAATATTAGAATAAAATATGTTACATGCCTTAACCAGATATATGTTTACGCAGATATGTTCGAGCGGTACGGGAATATTTTCGCCGAAATATTGCCGGGAGGATCCACTCTCGTGTCCATAGTCGATCGGTTCGATATCGAGACAGTTCTCAGGGTGCCTTCGAGAAGACCTTACAGACCTCCAACGGAAATTGTGCAGGTCTATAGAAGAAGCCGACCCGATAGATATGCCTCAACTGGACTTGTCAATGAGTAAGTTACATAACGGGAATGTAATCATCATCTCAGCCATAGGACGTCCACTGCTTGGCATATGCCTCCCCCATATAGGGGGGACTTGCCAATAATCGCCACGCTTGGCAGGCGGGTTGGCGTGCGCAGTATGATTTCCGATCCTCAGAAGGCGCTGCTGTCCACTCTTGCAGCACCCGCGGGAAAAGATGGGGGAGTACTTACTATTCTAGACCGGTAGCACCACGGCATGGGAATTTAATGCTAGGCATAAAATATAATGCTAACAACATGATAGCCAGAACTTATGCTCAAATTATTTAATGAAACAGGAGGTTATTCTGTAGTTGTGGGTACATACTCCCATAGTAGCCGAAATTTTTCCATCAAAAATTTGAATGTAAATTTGTAGATATTATTATAGTATCTTTTTAATTTAACTTTTTCGAATGACATTGTTTAACAATGTAGTTAACGATCTGTTTATGCAATATTTGACGTTTATTTGATTAATAGACACTAATATTATAAAGAGGAAAGGTTTGATTGTTTGTTTCTTTGTTTGTTTACATTGAATAGGCTCTAAAACTACTGGACCGATTTAAAAAAATCTTTCACTGTTTGGAAGCTACCCTATCCCCGCGTGACGTAGGTTATATTATATTTACGAAAAAATTAGGGATCCTTACTAAAACTAAAATAATAGAACCAAAGGTATGGAAATATAACCTAAAAAAATAGGGATCCTTACTAAAACTAAAATAATAGAATCAAAGGTGTGGAAATATTACCTAAAATAATCTTAACATCGCTTAGGATCCGAAACTACTAAACCGATTTGTAAAATTCTTTGACTGTTGGGAAGCTACAATATCCCGGAGTGACATAGGCTATATTATATTTTAAAAAAAATAGAAATTCTTATAATTTTTAATATTGAAATGTTTTACACGTGCGAAACCGGGGTGAACCGCTAATTATGAATACACATTTTTATCTATTTATCTGTTAATAGTAGGCGAGCCCAAGCGGGGATTTCGGGACTTACTAAAGCGCAGCAGATTAATGTTCAACCCTTACATACAACCACCCGTATCATGCAAATGTTCAGATTAACATACGTACATTATTAAAAATACGTAGGGCATTGATGCTATCAATATCTGACGCGCTCGAGGATGGCCATGCAACAGTTTTTTATACATATTTAAAAATCTATAGCCGCTTCCCCAACCGATGAAAAGGTAAAAATAATATAACATTTTTTTCTTCTTATCATCTAAGCTTTTCAACCCAATAGGTCTCTATGACGCTCGAGTAAATCTCCATTTAGCATCGTGGGCTCCCCTACTATAATGCGAAAGACATTTGTGTTTTGTTTATTCACACCAATGATGTTTTACTAAAGATGACGTATATTCATACTGCGCGGTGCTGAGATTTTGTTCCTTTACGACATAAACATGCTTACTGCGACATATAATACGGCACAAATAATATAGAAAAGGATAGCTATATGTTTAGACTTGCGCTTGTAATACGCGTCGCAATGAAAATTACTACAATTGACTTAATTTTGCCGCCTCAGTTTCCGCGCGCTTGTGCGACATCTACCTCATATAAACATATAAAATCATTGATTCACACTAGATCTCTGCCATTTTCTATACATACGAGTATGAACAGTAGCGGTCCCGGAGACGTTGGGCTATGCACTGGTCCAATGGTGAATGTAAACCATCCCGGAACTTATTCAAATACAGAAGACATTACTTTAAATCTTTAGTATCTTTTGATTTTTAAAAGCGGAGGTATTTAGAAGGATTGATAGAGATGGTTAGATAACACTTAATTGCACAAGTACATCAACTTTAACAAATATTTGTTAAACAGCAAATAGATACTGTTTTCAATGCGTATGTATTTTCCGATATATTTGTCGAACATTAGAGTGTTTTATATACATTTTTTTATTGAGAATAGGCAACTGTAAGAACGTAGTCTTACACCTATCAGAAAATAGGTATACGGGAATGATTGATTTTAAGGTACTAGTAATAATTTGTGCATTTAACACCGGCGGCCTAGTGTTTTCGTAGGTATTAACCGTTTATGTGTTTCCCAGGCAAGGCGAGAAATGGTTTCACTTACGACGCCACCTGACGCGTGAGCTCACCTGTCCTCAAACAATGCTTGACTTTCTTCCGGACTTGAACAGCATCTGCCACGACTTCTTGGACTTGTTGGATTCATGTCGGTTGCCAGACGGAACTGTACATGGCTTTGACCAGTTGACCAACAGAATGGGACTTGAATGTAAGTAGTTCTCTCTATCTTTTGTAGACCTACTTTGACGAGCTTCATTTGGCGACGTATCTTGTAGGTAGGTATATAAAAATTAATCCCATTTTAACTTGGTCACGCCATATATCTTGCCCTTTACCGATTTCATCAAATTCTTTAAGAGTCCAATCATTTTTGTAGATGTATTTAAGGAAAGGAAACATTATGAAATATTCGCAAAAATTTGGTAAATCAGAAAAAAAATATGGTACAGGGCAGACCGTTGCCCACGTGGGCAGTTAAATTGATTATAAAAAGTAGCAACTTAAATATAATGACAATTTTTATTTTTTATTAACATCGTCGACGTCCGAGAAGACGTCTCGGAGCTTCCCGAACATATACATTTACATTTCTTTCTTGTGTCTTTATGTGTAGATAACTTCGTCGTGTATGAATCGATTTTGATGGTTCGTTTTTTGTTGGATAGAGTATACTTCCGTAGTGGTCCAATCAGAATATAACAAACAAAATCAAACAATCGGTTTTTGAGTTACACTCCTATAACTGAAAAGTGCTACGTATACCTCGACGATATTATAGTTGCGGGTAAAGATATCGGGGAACACACACGGTGACAATTGATACCGTGAGCAGCAAAGGTCACTGAAAAAGGTGAAAAAAAAATTTTTACCAAAAAATTGAACCGATTTCAACACTCACAAGTGTGAAATCGTCGAAATCGGTACCACTGTCGGTTATTTCACACTTTTGAGTGTTGAAGTCGGTTCCACTTATTGGTAAAAGATTTTTATCTACTGTAGTACTCATATCAGAAGCATCTAAGGAAAATCTTGTTCTCAAACCAGTTGCTGAATAGTCGATACTATTGGAATACGACTTGGCCAAAGATAGTCTGATAATTAGCGTATTTCAAAACCTACAGATAATAGAAAGACATATAAACTATTTTATATTATTTGTTTCAAGTTTCTACTATTGGGCAGTGCACACTGCGCATGCATACCTCTAGCTATTGTGTGCATTTATATATGTTGTTTCATTATTACACAATCACTGCGCGATTTCTTCTATAACCAAGGGTTGTGATGTGTTTTGACCGGACAGATATAAATAGCATGTTTAAAAACGATGGCTACCCTAAGAAACCTGTAAAGTAAGAACAAGAAGCTGCACTCGTCAGTATGGTATGCATAATGCACCCATTCGTGTGCTACATACATACCAAGGGCTACATGGATAGTTCTGGTTTTATGATATTGCTCCATATGCTGCCATCTGCTTATCGCGTTGAGTATTAATCCATTCCAGCAACATAATGTACGAATGCGTTATGGTGAATATCGATGGTAGACACTCGGTATGGTTAGCATTTTTAACTGACTTAGAAAAAATGAGGTTACTCAATTCGACCATATATATTATGTGTGTTCGCAGATAACTTCCTAATTTATTCGTATGTATTGCTTCCGGGCTGTTTGGCCGTGGTCCTGAACCACTGAAGATGTCGACCGCAGTGATCGACGAAACGTCTGGAACACAAGTTTCACTTAGACCCCGGCCGCTACCATCGTGCCCGTGTCTCAGAGTAATATAAAATTACTCTGAGACACGGGCACGATGGTAGCGACTTCGACAAGTTATTTCATACATGTGAGTGTTGAAGTCGGTTCAATTTTGCATATCATTTTATTTTATGGTATTTATTTATTTATTTTTATTTATTATTAAGAAGACTATCAACACATAGCTTAAGTACACAGTATTGAATATAAAAAGAGTCATTAATAAATCCCCACAAATAGACTTGTTACCTTATCGCGGAATCACTTCCCTGTTTTTAATGCCAACTTGACATATCTCTCCATGTAGTCGAAGGTTTATCACGCTAGATATAACGACAGTATCTGGAAGACTAGGGGACTAGGGACTAGGGATAGACAAGACTAGGGCCTCTGACTACACTAGGGCCTTCTTCCTTGATTGAATGAGGGTTGGCAAACGCGACGGGCAGTATGCTGCTGGGCGGCTGCGAATCCTTAACAATGATGTTGTAAATTTTATCATGTTCTCCTGTATCGTAAAGTAAAAGACTTGTTATCTTATCGTTATCTTTATCATGCGACTGTCTGACTGGCAGCCAACAGTGTCCATCAGGCCAGAATTAGTAACTGTCGATAAAGGTATAATAATGAAAATTACAGCGTGATGGTTGGATACTTTTTGCAGCACGCTGGACTATCTACTATCTTTCAATGTTTATAGTGGAAATATATAGGTATATGTTTGATGGTTTCAGCAATTTGTGCACTCATGCTGGGAAGCCGCCTGGGATTCTTAGATAAATATATGTCTGCTCGAGCAGCTACCCTCGCCAGCGCTGTCAAAACCCACTTCAGAGCGCAGAGAGATGCATATTATGGAGTCCCGTTTTGGAAGTTCATTTCTACAACTGTGTACAAGAATCTGGTGAAATGCGAGGAAACCATACACACGTAAGGACTACCACTCAGAAGTTCTAATTTTTTCCATCCATCAATAGTGGTTTGGTCATTTGATTTACAATATCATCGTCATCATCATCATCATCATCATCATCTTAGCCATAAGACGTCCCTCATTGATCCATAAGGACGGCGGTCCGCATGCAACCTTTTCGTGCAAACTTCGTCAGGTCATCTGTCCACCTTATCGGTTGTCGTCCTGTGCTGCGCAAGAATCTTTGACCCCAACGGCCATCAGTTCCTCGAGCTATGTTCCTGCCCACTGTCACTTTTACTTGCTAATCCGCTGGGCTTTGTCAGTGGCATTTCTTCTTCTACAGATTTCCTCATTCGATCGTGTAGAGAGACCCCGAACACAGCCATCTCCATAGCTCGTTGTGCGACTTTGAGCTTACTCACAAGGACTACACCACGTTTCAGTTCCGAAAGTCATAACTGGTAACACACAATGTTCAGATGGATCTTTCTTAGAAGCTATCGAGTGAACGCACAAACCAGCTCAAGCGGGATATCAAAGTAGGAATCATCATCCCCGATTCGAATAAAAATAAAAAGCTCTGGCATTCCTGTACCGATCAATCAAGTGTTAACGTTTTTTAAAAATTACTATTGTTTTACTAGCTGCGCCTCGCCGTTTCGCCCGCCGATTGATGATGATTATGATGAAAAGTAGCCTATGTGCTATTCTTGGACCTGAAGTATCTGCATACCAAATTTCATCCAAACCCGTTTGACTCGCGCAGTATTAAAAAAAGGTGATGATGGTGATGATGAAAATAAGCTATCAGTGTTGCAAATTTCATCCAAATCCATTTACCCACATGGTGATGAAAAACGGTGATGATAATGATGAAAAGAAGCCTATGTTTTAATCCAGGGTTTAAACTCCAAATTTCATCTAAATCCGTTCAGTAGTTTTTGCGTGAAAGAGTAACAAACATACATCCATATTCACATACTTTCGCATTTATAATATTAGTAAGATTATATAAATATATATTTCAGAGCTTATAGGGACTTTCAGATAGGTTTAGATTTCTTTATTGTTCGTAAACGATGGATGAGAAAATATATGCTTTGTTGGATTTTATCGCTGTTCTACAAATTACACCGTGACAAATTTATCTTTTGAGACCACAACGATGATTGCTATATCGGTGGATGACTACGGATGGGCCCGTACATCGCGATGATCTCTGTTTTGTAATCAAGCGCCAATTGGCCAGTTTGGCCACTGGCCTATTGGCCAGTTTGGCCACTGGCCTTCTCTCTTTCGACGTTTACTCAGAAGGAACATCGTTTTCTTGAATGAACAGTTGTTTCATGTACGTACATCACATATAATTATTCAGTATATTGTATTATTATTATTCATAAACTTCATCTTATAAGTAGGTACTAATTTCCCCTAAATTTTTTTATTTTTTATTTTTTTTATTTTTTATTTATCAACATTCACACAAGGTCTCCAGGTCCCAAACTAGGCAGAGCGTGTACTATATAACCTGATGACTGATACACATACTTATATACATATACACACCCAGACACAGGTGAAACAAACATGTTCATACACACAAATGTTTGACCTGTCCGGGAATCGAACCCGGGACCAGCGGCTCAGAAGGCAGAGTGCTACCAACTGCGCCAACCGGCCAGTCAGTATTATATAGTCTGTATTATATATTTTTATGCTGTGTCTATTTTATCCGTTACTATAGTTTAAGGTTACATGTAAAAATATGTCTATGATTCGCCCGTGAAGTTACAATTATGATGTAATTCCGTGGATCCGTAAGGAATGTTCGTGGTGTAACAATTTCTTCGGTTCTGTCTGTAAACCAGCTCTGCTCCATGTTTAACGAAGTGGAGTGGAATTATGCTGAAACAGGACCTTTTTCACATCATTTTATAAATATCTAAAAGTTTCTTGAATTTGTACCCTTATTTTATTTGGCAAGTATTATAATTATAGGAAGAACTAAATGTACGTAGATTTAAGTGTTATTTTATTATTTTGTTGATGTCAAATAAACGTATTTCATTTAATTAATTGTTTTTTCAATCTACTGTTATATCAAATTTTGCACTTTACAGTGTAGTATCGGAACTCATGGAAGAGGCTAACTTACGAACTTTCGGCTCAGCGCAGGATGGTGGGATGCGCGAAATATTCCTGAAGATCCAGGACGACGATCTGTTAGATACACGGGAAAAGAAAACAGCTGTTATTGACTTCATCACAGCTGGGATGGAAACGGTGATAATATATTAAATAATTTATTGAATATACAGAGTTACATACAGAAATATAGATTAAACAATTATAGCTTTGGAAATTTGTTGGGGTTTGCTGAGATAATCCAAAGCTTTTCCTATTTGTAACATTGGGCACGTGAACAACTTTGTGTATTAACACTCTAAAGTGGGCTACTACTAAATAAGTTAATAGCTAATTTCTCGTTGCCTGAGTCCGTGTTTCCGGATACGTACAATCCTGGAGGCATCAAGTTATGAGTGAATAGGTACCCTCAAGGTATGCGTGCTACATCCTAGACAACGTCATCACTTAACATGAGGTGATACAGTTGTCAAACGAAACGAAAGCTTAAAGCCTCAAACGAAAGCTTATAATAAGTAAAAAAAGCGTTTATCAAAGATCGTTTGATTAAACATCTTTGTTGCCTCTAGACGAAGTAAACTTCGTAGTGGTAGCAACGTGTCGAGGCGCGATTTGCATTCACATCTTCACAACCTCGGTTGATATTTTGATAATGTACGTTATGTAAGGTACGTGTGACCTCAATGTCACCTCAGATAAAAGTATTTCGGGGTTCAATGTTGAGTGTATCCCCTAATTGAAATCCTTGCAATCTCAAAATTTACATATAATAGAAAAGATGGCATTTTTACCAGCACATTCGTTACACATTCGTACCCATCTTAGCTACATATTCAAGAAATTTGTATAGTTATTGTATTGTAAATAGGCAAGCATTAGACCAGTATTGATGAAATGCACTTTCCACGAAGATACCTATTACCTCAAATATATATAATATAATACAATATACTATAAACTATAGAAAATAGACCATACTTATGTTAGTCCTATGTAATATTAATAACTATTGCGATGGAAACAAAAGTGAAATTATTAAGGTGAAAATGCTTTTTAGTTCTTAATATGAACTCACCGCTAAAGAAACTTTTTGGCACTCTGTGGTCAATTTTTTTATATACTGTTAGTTATAGCGTTTGACCAATATCTCACTTGATGGTCAGCGACGATTTGGTCGAAGATGTTATCATGCTAGACCTAGAATGCTTACTGACTCTCAAGGACCGTTTCCTGAATACAATGTAATTTGTGACAGTTTTTCATTCTTGAGGGTGGTATTTAGTCAGGCGGGTACCCGAAAGTACCCTACCACCATGCTGGCAATTTAATGACGGTGTTACCTTCACCGGAAGCTCAAGCCGTTGTCGGGGATTGAAAGTCACCCCGCTGCGCTATCATCGCTTCAAACAATTTTTATTTTATTTATTTATTTATCAACATTCACACAAGATCTTCAGGTCCCAAACTAGGCAGAGCCTGTACTATGGTAACCTGATGGCTGATATACATACTTATATATATACACACCCAGACACAGGTCAAACAGACATATTCAAACACACAAATGTTTGACCTGTCCGGGAATCGAACCCGGCACCAGCGGCTCAGAAGGCAGAGTGCTACCAACTGCGCCAACCGGCCAGTACTTTATAGTGTGTTGCAATAAGTTTGAGACCCAACTCCCTTTCCAAGTTTAGTACCTATACAATGACGTACGACCACATCGTGACCATGGGGTCTAAGAGTAATCAAACTCTTTCATTTGTCCACAGTTAGCAAACACTTTAGTGTTCCTTCTCTACCTGCTCAGCAAAAGACCAGACTGGCAACAGCGGATACACAATGAACTGCTATCCAGAACCAGTTTTAGTACAGAAGAGATAGCTACCACACCCTCAATTAAAGCGGCTATTATTGAATCCTTTAGGTTGCTGCCTATTGCACCTTTCTTGGCGAGGCTGTTAGAAGCGCCGATGACACTTGGTACCTACAAACTACCTGAGGGGGTACGTACATATTGCTTTATCTCACACCAGCTGCGCCCCGCCGTTTCACCAGCGTGATAAACAACGGTGGTGATATGATGACGTTGGTGAGGCTATGACACTCAGAATAATGTGGCATTCTTTGGTAAAAGAACTTTCAAAATTGGTTCAGTAGGTCCAGAAATTACTCCCTGAATAAATGCGAAAGTTTGTGTGTATGTGTGTATATTTCTTACCTCTTCACGCTCAAACGGCTACACCGATTTGAATGAAATTTGGTATGGAGATAGCTTATACCCTGGATTAACACATAGGCTTAGTTTCATCATCAACATTATCACCGTTTTTTATCACCACGCGGGTACAACCGTGGGGTGCAGGTAGTAGATTTATATGGCTCTGACACAGCCACGGATTAGCAATATGAAACGGCCGTGGGCAGAGGCAGTTCTACGTAATATGTGCCTACATATAACTGTAATGGCTTATGGGGGTCGCAAGGTCCTCGAGTGAAGACCACGGACTATCACAGTGCCTCCTCTAGCGTCGTAGACGACCTGACAAGGGTCACGGAAAGAGTCTCAATGAAGGCTTCTTTCCAAAAGCGTCTTGTAGAGATTAATGAGAGGCATATATGGATATCCTGCAGCTAAAATGACAATGATGTAGGATGTTTATGTTAATCTTTATGAATGTTTAAAACACGGGAATTACTCACGTAGTAAGTCAGAGGGTTCCGACTATAGTTTCCAACACATTTGATGGTCTTTTTCAAGGACAGTACAGTACGCTCGCGGACGTGGTTTGCCTAGTACTGCCTGTGATACTCTGTTATAAGAGCTGCCCAAACGTTCCGATTTCTTCACACATCAAGAATTAAATATTAATTACAGTTGTATTTATCAAAACAACTCATTGGTGGCACATCCCTTGTTCCATTACCATCGCTACCGAATGCAGACAAGGGAGGTGTAGGAAGAGCACATTTTCATAATTTTATTACCTCAGACAGGTTAAAAAGGTGATCGGTGAAGTCTTCGTGTTTTTTTTCACTCTTTGGATCAATTTAATGTGAGTATAAAATGGGCCATGAGCACCAGTCGTCCCGGTCTGTCCCGGGGAGATCAAATACCAATCAAAACATGCTCCACAATCAAAATTAAACATTTTCAATCACCGATTCACAAGCACACCCAAGGGTACAAATAGACTATACTTTTTCTATGTTACGTGAATAGTTTCATGGCGGATTAATCGCATGCCACGACAGTAATATAATTTCGTACCTACATAGTACTTACATAGATTAATTCGCAATCAGTTTCACTGACTTTATTCTTTTTAAATTAATTAGCCCTAGGAAGTACTAAATTTAGAAATTGAAATGTAATTCAAGTGTCAATCTTGCAACTTCTTTTAGCTTCCCTCTTGGGAGTTTTTCCCGGTTTGGCTCCTGTGTATTTTTTAGTTTTAAAAGGAAGACTTTTTCATTTGCAGACGTTTTTGCTATGTCACACTGGTGCTGCCTGTCGTAGGGAGGAGAACTTCTGGCGCGCCAAGGAATATTGTCCAGAACGCTGGCTTGATGTCAGAGAGCCCCACGTCCCGTCTCTGGTGGCGCCTTTCGGGAGAGGGAAGCGGATGTGTCCAGGGAAACGATTCGTAGAAACGGAGCTCAACATTCTGTTCGCAAAAGTAATTATTAAAATATTACAACACATCATGTGTTGTAAAATATCTTCTTCTCTCAGCCATGTGGGTCTACTGCTGGACATATGCTATATATAATCCCCAGAAGGCGCTGCTGCCCACCTTCTGGTACGTGATCCCTTAGCCGACTCTTACGGCACCCACGAGAAGAGATGGGGGAGTACTATTCTAGGCCGGTACCACCACGGTTGTAAAATATAGGTAAAAATTCATGGATTTTTCATTCACTTAAGAACTTTTCTTGCGAGATTGTCTCACACTTGGTTTTGCATGTCACCATCATCTCAGCCATAGGATGTCCACTGCTGGACATAATACGTCTCTCCCATTGATTTCCACAAGGACCGATTGGAAACGGCCCGCATCCAGCCCTTACCTGCGATCTTTGTCTGGTCTGTTGTGTCTGTTTATGTTATGTAGCTTGTTATAATTATAAGGATCAGTATACGAAACGTACAGTAACTGTATGTATAAGTATGAACAAATTCTTAAATTATCCATATCGTAGGATGAATACTATTACTTGAATCTGTGGTAAATCAATTCATCTGTTGAAATATACACAAACATTTAATTATGTCTGAAATTGCTGAATCTGAGAATGAGCTCATCTATAATTGTTTGTTTACAGATAATGCAAAGATGGCGGGTTGAGTTCAGCGGCGAGCTGGATATTCAGTTTGATTTTCTTCTGTCCCCCAAATCACCAGTTACGCTTCGTCTAATCGAGTGGTAGAAAGTGTCTCAGTTCTGCTCTTCACAATCTAACGCGTTGTAAATGTCCTATATTTTGTACATAAAACTAAACAAGTCATGCACATTACAATGGTCTTCGGAGCTTTTATAATAACTTCAGTCATCCAAGTCATCACAAAGTGAAGTTGGTGTACCCGGGGAAATAGTCCAACTGAGCAAGTAAAGCATCGAGAATGGAGAGTATCATTAAATCCAGCTGTTAGATAGAGGAGGAGGATAGAGGTCTCCAGTATAAAAGCTGGCTGGGCTGGCAAGCACGGACGAGCTGATAATGACTTCCGGAAGAAGCTGCACGCAGCCCGCTTTCAACGTCCCTGGTAGACTTCTATCGGGAAGGCAGACGTTCTTCTGTACAAATGATGATAATGATGATTAACTCAGCTGTTGGATGTCTACTGTCAGTCATATGTTTTCCGTATTGATCTACACAATGGCTGGTTGGAAACAGTCGACATACAGCCTCTTCTTGCGAGGTTGTCGTTCATCTCATTTGTGTGGATATCCTACGCTATGCTTGCCAGCACGTGGTCTTCTTGCACAGCGGTGATACTTTTAGTATTGTCATCTATCGATGAATAACAGAACTTTTAATGACTTTTTGAAATATCACGCTTGTCTGTTTAGTTCAGCAACTCGCCTCTAGGTGGCGTTGGTCGTATCGGCGTTACTGCATAAGTTACTAATATATTAATTGCATAAGTTGATAAAAAATGCTATCCAATAGCTTTACCGCGGCAGTCCCCGAGTGCCATACGTCTATTTTAAATTCAGTCTACCAAGCGAAGTTTAAAGTGATTATTACTGTACTACCATATTTTCTTTTTGCAACCGCGATCGCTTCCACTCTCGCCAATATTGAGTTGTTGCACGCTCGCGACCGCAATGATTGATGATTGATTTATGTAAATTTTGACAGTATATTAAATGTTAAATGAATGGACACGAAACGAAGCCAAATCAATTTCAAATGCTACAGTAAACAATACTTTGCTAATTTGTTTGATTCTATATTTGTAGCTGTTTGTTGCAATAATGTGCGCCAGTTTTTACATACCGTTATTTTGTGAATGAGCCGCTATGCGATCTGTAAAAAGTGTGTTCATAAATTGTAGGTTGTTGAAATTGTTCATCTAAAAGCTGTACTGCAACAAACTCGCCTACCTACGTAGATTTGTGAATTTTATAAACGCGAAAGAATTATTTTTAATTAATTTTACACACATTTGTAAAAAAAACGACGTGGGCTTCATAACTGTCGGCTTAATTGCGACTATTGCAAATTAGGTGTAAGAATCTATTTTATAGGGCCCTGGCATGAAGATCTAAGTTATCTCCCTGTTTTAATAATCCCATTGCCTATGTACCTTTGAACGGAATGGCATTGTGTCACTTACTATCATAGGATAGAGGATATAGTCAATAATAAAGGAAACATTACTTGTCCTATCAAATCATCCTAGGTTAAAAATACATAAACTTTAAGGTATAATAAGTGTTTATTATAAGACAACTTCGATCTTATAAGAAAATGATTAGCGATTTATATTAATTTAAACGAAGCTCAAAGTGCTTTCCCATTGACTGATTATGATATTTTAAGTAGATGCGTAAGCACAACGTAAATATGTGTCTCTGAAGTTGCCTGCATGTAGCTTCGTAGTAACGATTTTTCACTATCTCACTCGCTCACTCGTTTAAGTTGGTTGCATCGTTCTATTTCACTTTTCCTGTATTCGCAGAGCCTAACTTCAGAGCCGCAAAGACTGTTTGCGCCTTCTATAGTTAGATATAAGTTTTCATATTATAAAGTAAATTTGGATGCGTATCTAAAGGCTGCGTCCAGACCTGACGAATGCGCAGAATGCGCGGGCGGCACGCGAGCTGCGCATCCTTCAGGTCTGGACACTCCCAAAAAGTACACATTCATTAGTTTGCTGATTCTGAGTGAAAACCAAGAACCTAAGAATCAGCAAAACTATTATGTGGCTGAACTTTTGTTGCTCTTGTCTATTTTCGCATAGATATGGTATATTCTATTGGCGTTATTTGCTTTATTATGTTTGTAAGACTGAATGTTTTTCATTACTACAACTGTCTGGGACATATAATAAATTATGTCTTCTACAAAGCTTATGTCAATGAAAAATGTTCATAGATATACAGGTCGGTTAACTAATATAAAGCTGGCACGTTCAAAACATTCACACGTTGCGCTTGTGTGGTGTCTGTGAATAAATGCGCGGTGTGACGATACACTGGATGGGAATCAAATAGTCAATAGTCTGTCTGTCTTTCTTGCGTGCTTTAAAACTCAGGAGTGTGAAAAATACAGTTATTGATGTGCTTTTGCTACTGCTTATAAATATAGAGTGATCTTTTTTGCATTCGTCCGTCAGTCACGTATCAATCGACGCGCGTTATTGAATATAAATATAAGTTTAATTTTCACACAAAATAACTAAACAAGTAATGGCTTACACTAATTAGACGAAAGTATACAGCTTATTTACCATGTAATAGCTTGTAATTGTTTACCTATATCGAGGTAAGAATAAAATGTCTTGTAAAAGAAAAATATTACAACTTAAATTTCGTGAAGTAGTGTTTCTTATTGTTGTTTTTTATATGTCGAACTAGAACTAACTGTTGATAATTTCCCTGACTTACTTATAATATCACTATGAAATTCCGACAACTAAACATCAAGTTCTTCAAGCAAGAAAGTTTAAGTAGGGTAGAAGAATTATTTTACGATGCTGATTATAAGCAAATATACAATTTTTTTACCATACACCCAACCTCAAACCAAATATAGGCTAACCACTACTTGCATTTTTTAAAACCATTGCATGTTCAATCCAAATCATTTATTTGTGTAAAAGAAATTGCATTAGTGTGAGTACTGTGAGCGTGCGAGATTTAGTTCACCTATCTGTAATGTCGAAGGCTGACAATTAGCTTATAATTGACTAGAGACAAACTATGTAGCCAATTTATTATATCGCTTTATCTCTAAGATCAAATGTCCTAGAGTTTAATATTTTTTGGTCAGTAAACTAAACCATGCTTGCTCAACCTCGCTCCACATTTTTTAAAGATAATAGGCAAGCGGAACCTCCGCAAATCTTACGTGGGGGCAAGGGGGGATTCGTCGAAAAATCACGTAATATTTTCCCAAGAAACACGGTCAAATTGCAAGAAAAGTAATTAAGGACAGTAGAATATAATTTCATTTGAAAATCCCATTTTCAAAAATGTCACGTGAGCTTAGGAGATAGGGGAGGGGGTTGAGCAAAATCTCATAACATTTCACCAAGGGAAGAGGGGGATCGAACAAAATCCATACCATGTAACCACATCACGTAATCAGTGGATTGGTTAACTTATAGACATTTTTCAGAAACTGATAATCTTCAGAATTCGTTCATATTATATGATTTGATGATTTAAATTATTAAATATAAATTAAATTATAAAATTCATATTATCTTAAATATTAAATTATTTAAGATAGTTTAATATTTTTTTGTTACTTTATTAAGGTTTATTTAAGTTCGTTTAGAAGTAACAACAGTATAGCAGAGCGGGCTTTTAACACGTGAGATAGACCATTACTATAAAGTTTTGGTCCCATTGTTAGAATGTTGAGTATTGAGAGTAATTATTTGTGTTTTTCTATTAAATATATATAGATTAATGTAAAATTTTATATAGAACACGGTTGTGTATTATTTTATTAATAAATATTTCAATAACCCTTCTGCAAAATATTTCATTACACCTTCATTAGACCTATTTCGATAGTCGATTCCCTTGATAATATGACGATTGACGTGTAGGGTTCGACGGTTTTACGATATAATCAAGCTAATCCTTATAATCTTTCTCACGCATGGATATATAGATACGTTTGACCACTATCACTCTTGATGGTCAGTAACCATGTGGTCGCAGAATCGATTATAACGCTAGACCTAGAATGATTACTTGCTCTCAAAGACTTACTACTCATAGAATTAATATGTACTACGTACAAGTACATATTAATTCTATGTTACTACCTGAACACATTATACTCACTTCAGTTGTAGCTGTCAATCTCTCAGCAGTCAAAAAAGCTCACAAAAGACCCAGCCTCAGAGGTAGGTCAAAAATGTCAGATCACGGAAGCGTTTTTAACACTTTTCTTGCATTCGGTAAGCGAACGGTGAACACGAAACGATGGCGTTAGAGATGTTTTTAACCGTTCCATAACCCATCTAGAACGCACCATACGTAGCCTACGACCATCGAACTAATATGAACTTACTATGTACAACGTTGTACGTAGTACATATTAATTCTATGGCCTACGACGAACGACTACGACCTACGTGTCTCTTCAGTCACTCAGTCAGTCAGTCAGTCTACTCATAGAATAAACCTAATTCCTTAGTTTGTACATCCAGCACAAAGCACAATCAGCGTTGCCAGATGGGGGGGATTCCCTGCAAATTTGGGGGTTTTGTGAACTCCGGGGGGAGATTTGGGGGGAACGTTTCTTTGAGGAATTTTCGGAGTGAAAAATTAACTTGGGAGATATTTTTAATGTTTTTTTTGTACCTTATTCATTCTACCACAAACATAATTCCTGTCACTATTTACCTACTTACTTTCATTTCAACACTACTTAAATATAATCGTTTATTTATTCACTCTGTAATCATTCAATTCGTTCCAGTGTATTACATTACTCAATGGTTTATTTATTCGTCTATTGCTTGGGTGGAAGTAGTGTTGGGTAGAGCACGAAATGAAAATGAGTTCATCATATGAGCCTCATTTTAGTACTAAGCCAGTACAATGTCCCACCCCACCTCAATCAAACCACCCAAATCAAATTTCAACGTCTCCCCTCTTGCTCGAGACTCGAATTGCGGGCATGTAATGCTCATTTTAGAATGGCGTACTATTGTAATTTGTAGCCTGCGTCTCCCTCCTTCTCTGTCTACATCGTAAAGTTTTACGGAGGCGGAGAGTAAGTAATGTAATGTGACATAAAATTTGAAGTAGTAGAATATGAAATGTCGAGCCGCTCTTACATTTTGTACGGGACAAATGTACCGCCTCTTGTTTGCCCTACTCAACACTAGATGGAAGGTAACGGAGGCGTTCACAACGACACGCCTCAGAACTGCGATGCGCACGCTTCGCGGTGTGAACGCCTCTGTCTACTTCCAATGTGTATAACAGATTACCCGGATCCGCCAACGCGCCCGATACGCGCCATACGAGTACATTTGTATACGCGCACTTTACATATTGTATGTGTGCAGACCTATACCAAAAAATGGAACTGACTTCAATACTCAAAAGGTAAGAAATAACTTAATGAAGTCGGTGCCATGATAGTTCAAAAGTAACTATTATCAAAATATTGTGAGCATGGTACCGACTTCGACAAGTTATTTCATACTTTTGAGTGCTGAAGTTGGTTCCATTTTTTGGTAAATTTTGACGTGACAACGTCTTATAAATTGGTTTGCCGGGTGACACTTCAAGAAACTGCGTTACGCTCCGCTCACGTTATGCGCTCACAATGAGAGCGAGTGAGAGGCACGCGTCCCTTCCACTCGGCGGGTTAGCCCGCCTAAGAGCGAGAGAGACAGACATAAAAAGTGAAAGGCACTCAAAGTCGTTGTCACGTAAAACTTTCGCCCGTATACCGACTTTACAGGCAACCAATTTTTTTTTACCCTTTTCAGTGACCTATGCTACTCACAGGATCAATTGTCATTGTGTTTGTTCAGTTCACCGATTTCTCCACCTGCAACTTTAATATCATCGACGTATGCGTAGCACTTTTCAGTTATAGGAGTGTAACTCAAAAACAGCTTGACCGATTTTAATGAAATTGAAATAGTATTACACGGGAAGTACCTGCTTTCAAATGAAAACGAACAATCAAAATCCGTTCACTCGGCCGAAAGTTATGCGGTAACAAACATAAAAAAAACATACGTGTCGAACAGAGAACTGTCTCCTTTTTTAAAGTCAGTTAAAAATAAGTAAAAATAGTTTTGGGGGTATTTTTTTTCAAAAAGCTAGTTTTCGGGGGGATTATGAATAAAGTTGGGGGGAAATTTACACGGTCACCTGGCAACACTGAGCACAATTATACCACTGAATAAAATAAGTTTTGGCTAAAAGACTTGTATCCAAGGCCGTAATATCATTAAAAAAAATAAAAAAAATATACCACTGATCAGGAAAGCGAAAAATTATACTCTCAGTATAGTTACTTATCTATGAATTATACGATGCTATAGAGTTTGTGGAGTGTGTATAATTGCCGGCCAGGGAATTGGCGCCCTGATAACTACCGACCCAATAAATACCACCCAGATAATTCATGACCATGTACGTCGGTTATCAGGTCGGTATTTCACTGGCTGCGCAGTACTTGGCTGCGTATTCCACCCCGGTAGCGATTTTGTCCGGCACGTATTTCCCGACCAAATAATGCGCGGCCGATAAAAGCCACCCAGATAATTCGCGACCACCTTCTATTGGATGAAATCCGTTACGCTTATTGGTCTAAAATGATTCTTAAATCGATTCTATTGGTGGAATTATTTAATAAATTGTAAGGCTTTGCTCATCATGCGATAGTCAAAATCCTAGTTTTGCTCAATGCTGACAATCTGGAAAAAAAACTAAACATGGCGAATGTGTTTGTTTTTGTTTACTTCATTGTGAAATTTCATTGCGTTTATGATTAGTCCATATCTGAAATCTGAATGCTCGTGCAAGAGCGGCACGAACGGCAAGTGGAAATCAATCGGTCTTTTCAAATGTCGCCAGCTTTCCGGATGGATTGTTCTTATATCTACAACTAGAGGAAGGATGATAGAACCAGACCGAACAAATTACGTAGATTTTAAATGATTGTGTCTATTGTTCATGAGATATAAAAGGATAAAAGTTATTTTCTTCGTGGCCTGTGGCTGGCTGGTATCTATAACAAATAAACAACGTGGGAAAAAGTGACGCGTTAGCTGTCACTGTTGAATCAGAATGTTACGTGAGAAGAGATGGAGTATTGATTGTATCTGTACGAACACCTACGCTTGAGTTACCAAGTTTCGAGCTGGAAGTCTCACCCTCCCATGTTCAGAAGCAACCGTCTATTGAACATTGACAAACCTCTGAAAAAATGAAGGCTGTACTATTTGAATAGTTATTTTATACATACCTTATAAAGGTAGAAAAAAATAAATGCTTGTTATGTGTTTACTGCTGCGCATAGATTAGTAAGTGTGAGTAAATATGTATGGAAAGAACAAAGTAACCATACACATGCCCTCTAAGTCGTCTACTGCTTTACTAGATGTAAAATGATACCAAACAATTCTGTTACTGAGCATTTTTTTGTTTTTATGACATCCATGCCACCTGTCTTTGGTGAAATTGTCTGAGCCCCATAGAAGCCACCATAATAAAATGTTGAAATTACCAGCTTACGTACTCTCACAATAAACACTTAAACAGAGGAACTGTCTGGACTGTATGTATAGTATCGGCATGTATTCAACACCAAGGATTGCATAACTATTAGGTATCACATCAAATTTTTAATCCATTGTTCAAGTGATTTCCTTGTTTTTGCAAACATGCCACTGCATTGTCATATTCATCTTGTCATATTAAAACTGTAATTATAAACTAACCAACTTTTTTAATTTAATGTAACCATGGACTAGGGCTTTATTCCTGAGCAACCACATCATCTCATCAGCACTAAAAGTACATTTAACTAACTTAATTAATAATTAATTTCTAACAAAAATGTTTTGCTTTGACCATATAGCATAGTCATAGACATAGACAGAGGTGCAACCAATATAGTGATGTATAATCTAAAATTGTATATTAGTGAGAGACTGAACACAACTCTTCTAATGTCAATATTCGTGTTGTACATCCTCTATTCACCCTTATACTTAACTAATTGGCTAATGCCGATGACACTTTTCCTAATGAAAACTGCTTGGATGGTAACGGGCTTTCATATAGGTTTATTTATTAAACGATGTGAAGGGGGGTCTTTATTCAACAAACATGTTTTATTTAAAATGTAAATACTATGGTAATTACTCATGTGACTACGTGAGTAATTCTCATCTTTAATACATTCATAATGTGTCAAAACCACTTCAGTTTTACCAACAAAACATCTTTTATTAAAGTTCATCCTTTTGGCTCTATCATTATAATATCTATCTAACATAAATGTCATATATAGACATGACATGACATAGGTTATATAGAAAAACTAGTGTCGACAAACAACAACAAACTGGCCAAGGGCGAATCAGTCCCGTGTTAAAAACTCTTAAATGTTTTTTCTTTGTATTGAGCCTTTGGTACGTGATCCCGATTCGCACTTAGCAGGTTATAGTTAATTAGCACAAGCACCAGTGCTCCAGGGACTAAAATTTAATAAAAAGGGCTGTTGTAAACTGTTAAAGCACCAGTTGTTCAGACAACAACTGTTTAAAATGATATATGTATCACTAGTGGTCATATAGGTACCAAAAATTACCATGTAAGCCGCTAGTACTTTAATTAGTTACAGGAATTTGTCCCATAATGCTTAATGTTGTGTTCCAATGTCATAGTTCCAGACTGGCGCAGCCTGCGGTAGCGGTCAGTTATTGAATTTCTCGTCTTTAACTGACCGCCACCGCAGGCCGCGCCAGTCTGGGACACTAGTACGTCTTGACCGACAAAAGTAGCAGAGTTAGTCGGTCTAGACATACAACGGGAGTACCTAAGTTAGCCGGTACAAGGGGCAGTAGGTACGTTTATAATCTTATAAGGAGTAACATAACCTACAAATTATGTAGGCAGTTGATGAAGCGAAGGCTGTTTATCATAGAACACTTAATACAATATCTGTTTATTATTGTAAGTGAGCCTAGCCAAGTGATAAATCATTATATACATCGCTGTTCGCAAAAAACCTTCAGATTTAACAAGCTAAATTATGGAGTAGGGATGGGTAAAAAATATCGATATTTTTTCCCGCGATATATCAATTTTCGATATTTATTTTCAGATATCAAAATCGATATATTTTTAAAGCTCTGCTGTCTGCTCATGCGTCACATCATGATTTTGACCAATCCGATTTCTTAAATTTAGAAAATATGCAGTAGGCTGTATGGGTTTAGTTTCTTTGGTTGTTACAAATACTGGTATGAATGTGTTTTTTTATGTCAAGCAATTCGAAATTTTTATTTTAAATAATAAAACTTATGTTGAAACAGCCAGATGTGAATTTGCTTTAAAATTTCGATAATTTAGGCAATTTTTATAAATAATTGCAAATTATTATCGATATTGCAATATCGATATATCGATATTTCTTGGGTGATATATATCGATATATTTGAAAAATATCGATATTTTTTTTCCATTTGCCCATCCCTATTTTGGAGTATTGCCAGGGTTGCCTACTCAGATCTTAAAAAAGTCGTAGGCCAGGTTTAAAAAATTCGTAGAACTGTACTATTTGCATGTGAAAAATACGTAGATCTACGTAATTTTTTTCTTGAATTGAAAAATAATGAAATTTTTATCACTTTCACACAAAGGGAATTAATTAAATATAAAAGATAATATTACGAAATATCAGCTTTCTGAAACAAATTTCTAGGTATAAAATGAAACGTTTATTTATATCTAAAAATATTTATTTCCTTAAATACAGGATATACATTATTACAACTAAAACCAAAGCGATGTTGCCTACATAAATTACTTATATAATAAATAATATTTACTATTTAACTATAGTATTTTCACATAATCTATGTGCCACTTCTGTGAATTCTGCTAAGCTACATAGAAAAATATCTACTTGTTTGGAAATTCGATTCAGTATTACTATCGCGCGTGACATGGGAGCATACTTAAGGAGATTCGTCTTTAGCGTTGGTACGCCGTACTAAAACATAAAAAGCGCAAAAACTGTTTTTGCAATTTCTCTACCATTTCGCTGTATTTACGCTCATAGGGATAAGAATTTTGGGTAATTATAGTTGTGCTAAGATGTTATGGTTTAGTAGAAATCCGTGAAAATTTTGCCTTAGCAGGCATATAAATTCTTAATATAATTAAAAAATACTATAATTATTAATTACACTTTTCTATTTATATGGCTAAGATAATATTATTATGCCAAAGTTCCAGTGGGTTAAGTTAAATAAATCAATTCGCTCATCATAATTTATGTCAAGTTAATAATTATCACAGGTTGGCCACTTAACTTTAACCACTTTTTGTTAAGGTAATTATTTACAGAATAATATCGTTTATCCAAAAAGAAGTCAAATATTCTTATTTTAAGTTGATTATAATGATCTCTTTAAACCTATCAGGTAATTTGTTATATATTCTTATTGCCATGCAGTTTGCGTTTTGATAACTAAGTTGAAGTCTGTAGGGGAACATTTTACATATTTGTTAAGATTCCTACAGCTTCTATGAATTGCATCTTTGTATTTTTTAAATATATGTATAAGAATCTTTATAGGTAAAACACACTAAGACACAAATATAACTATTTACTACTTTCCTCTTTTACCTGATTTTGGTACCAACTGACGATTCTAATTATTACTGATAATGTTCTTCAACTTGCTTACATGACTTAAAAAATAATAGCATTGATGTCATCTAATTTGAGCAGTTAGCTCAAAACTATAATGACTAATTTAACTATGAAACTTAAAAATCGCCACTCATTTAGTCGAAATATGTTCCATATATAATTGGATACTTTTCGTTTATTAATTGTTTTAGCTCAACATTTTGAGTTATTTCTCCTACAAATATAGTTGGACCAAGTTGCCATTGTTATTTAGTAAAATTTGATGAAAAATACGTAGATTCTGGGACTGAAGTCCGTAGATTCGCAGGAACGGGCTAAAATACATAGATCTACATAAAAAGACGTAGAGTTGGCAACGCTGAGTGTTGCCATAAGCAGTGCTGCCAACTGCCTAACCAACAAATCTGGATTTCAAGGTCTAAAAAATCTGTAAACATACATTTGGAATATATCGAGGAATATATGAAACAATAATTAGGGTACGTACTGTAACGAAAAAATGAACTATAAAGAGAAAATAATAGATAATATATGTTTTTTTATATAATTATGGATTTATTTACATAATTATATATTCATTTTACTAAAATTAGTTCCATTCTTACAGTACATTAAAGCATGGTACATTGTTTAGCAATTGTTTCGTAAGTAGCAGTTCCTCTGTTGTCCGCGATCTTTTAATAAAGAAAATATACTTTCTACTGCAGCGCTGGAATGGGGAGGCAAAATAAAGCGGTAACAAGAGATCAATATATTTGACCAATTTTAACGAATATGGCTATAACTCTCGCATAATTTGTCTATGGTATCGTGTAATGAAGTGAAAACTTCAATAGCGGCGTTGTGCACTTTTGGGAAAATATATTAAACTCGCGTCTGGACACCTGGCGTCAGACGCGTGACGTCATATGGAAATTTAAACTTAAATGAATTACGAATAAGGAACATTTTTGTTTGTTGGTAGGTATAAAAACAGAGACAGACCGGGCCCGTATGCGGCACGGCCGTGCAGAGATAACATTTCAAGCGTTTAACATGTTGATTTTGACTTCATATCCACAACGTTAATGTTCAAAATTTCACTTTTGCCGGCACTCCCGGAGTGCAACCCGTTTTTTTTTGTGAAACGAATCGATTTCACGACATTGAAAACAAGTTTCATCAAATTAAGCTATTATACAACTGTGTAGAAAAGCAGTTAGTAGCAATATGAACTGAATGGGATTAACTGCTATTAAATTGAGTTACTGTGTTCTTGTGAGTTTAACTATAAATTAAAAATTAGTATACGATATCCACAAACGTAATCTATCTTTTTAGCTGATATAGGTATTAAGTATATGATTTTGTATGGTGCTCCAGCATAAAAGTTTTTTTGTTTTTATGCAATTGCAATAACGCTCGTGGTACATTGTAGACAAAGGGTTTCTGAGAATGCAACTTTGAAGTAGATAATTTAATTCTTATTTTATTTCTGCCACTCCATTGCAGGACACAAGAAATTGCGTGCAAAATAATAATGTAACACGTATCACGGCAGCGAAAAACTTAGAGTGAGGAGCACCATCCAACGTTAGCGTTATAGTACCCGTCAAATCAATAGTTAGGCAAAAATTCAGTTACACCATCAAAAAGTTAAAATGACGTCACGATATTACCATAACCATAAAAACCACTTTTGGCTGGTTGTTGTTAATATTAGTGTCATGAAATTGTGTTCACACAATGGCGATCAGCAAATGTATTCTGGGTACAGAGTACCCGCCTACCTACTTCTGTCTCTATTTCTGTCTCTGTTTTCTCGGTCACTTACTCAGCTCAAGCTCAAAAGCTCAGTACATGCACATACCATAAAAGTGAAGTTGTGGGTTGATTTTTATTTGCAAACAATTATACATTGAAATCCAAACAAATTAGGTGACATATTTCGTAAACCTATACAATAATGTCACTATTTACAAGATATCTTGTGGGAAAGTAGTAGTTCATTTGAAGACTCTATAAAAATGAAAACTATAAA
The DNA here is from genome assembly GCA_934044485.1 of Apeira syringaria. Classification (NCBI taxonomy): domain Eukaryota; kingdom Metazoa; phylum Arthropoda; class Insecta; order Lepidoptera; family Geometridae; genus Apeira; species Apeira syringaria. Next base: position 5,032,476 of record OW203655.1, on the reverse strand, counting down.
ACCCTGTTTGTGGATAATACTGGTCGCAGAAAAAAGAAATTATAATCATCAAGAAAAGATCTGTTGGATTAAAGTTAATCCCACAAAATACCTCGCACAAAAATTACAAAATTAAACATCAAAACTTCTCGCCTCCGTCCGAGATCACAATAATTGACGAAAGTGAAAGTGACATTTGGAGACAACAAATAGAAAGTGTTCCAACTCAAAATATATTTTCCCTGAATAACTTTAGGGACAAAACCTCATTTGACTGGCAGTACTAAAATCTTTAACTGTAGCAAATTTTTTGATAGTGCAACTCCCGTGCGTTAATGTAACTGAAATCAACGTTCGCTAGTGATAAAGTTATCTTTGACCATGACGTAAGCTAGAGTTTTGGTGTAACTCACACTTAATCGTCTGAATTAATAAAATTTGTTATAGTTTTGAAAATCACGAGACCAAATAACATTACTAAAAAGCCAAAATTTGCTTGACGTAGGGCGTGCGTAGCCAAAACTCCTAATAAGCGAAAAAAATGAATCGTGGACATCTCTGTCGATCGCATCCGGTAGACAAAATATTGCGATCTGAATTTCACGACAGGCTATGTTTTTATGATTTAGAGACAAAGAAGAAAAAAATTACATAGTAAATTAATATGACTAGTAAAGTACTATTCTACAAGCGTTAACACACGGATAACGCTTGACACTGAGAGAAAACATAAAAAATGTCAAAGACACTTTAAAGTGATACACATGAACAACGAGAACGTTTTGTTAAAATGATGGCCCAGTACTTTACAAATTATATTCATATTCATATTGTTATATAATCTAGTGGCCCGTTTTTGTTTGGAGATAAGTATTATATTTATCTTGGTAAGCAGATGAGTGCAATCATAGATTCATTATTAGCACAATTTACCTGGCGTGCGTTCGGCAGCTCCATAAGCCAAGCCATATCTTGCTCTGACAGTGGATGTGCGGCGTTCACGAACTCAATTAGAGCCAAATCTTGGTCGGCTGTCAAAATTGACTTATGCAGTAGTAACATATCACGTGATTCAATAGCATTGTAAGTGACTTCTTCTTCTTCTTCTTCTTCTTCTTCTTCTGTAACATGTGATGGAGTAGCCGTTCGTGATACATCGATCAAATATTGGTCGATCAAAATTTGGCTGACAAAGCTCCTGAACGCAGCCCTGTTTGTGCGCGGCTACCATAGAGAAAAGAAAAAGGTACGCTACCAATCAACCACAAATTATATAGTTATGTCTAAGGACAATCAACTGTATGCATAGAGGCAGTTTGTAGCGACTGGCCGGTTGGCGCAGTTGGTAGCACTCTGCCTTCTGAGCCGCTGGTCCCGGGTTCGATTCCCGGCCAGATCAAACATTTGTGTGCATGAACATGTCTGTTAGACCTGTGTCTGGGTGTGTATATGTATATAAGTATATATATCAGTCATCAGGTTACCAAAGCACAGGCTCTGCCTAGTTTGGGACCTGAAGACCTTGTGTTAATGTTAATAAAAAAAAAAAAAAAAAACAAAAAAAAAATTAACATTTAATTTCGAATAAACTATAAGTGTTACGCTTCCACTTTCTTAATGCGTACTGCCAAGGAATGGAACTCGTTGCCCGAGTCTGTGTTTCCCGATATGTACAATCCTGGAGTCTTCAAGTCGCGAATGAATAGGTACCTTCTAGGTTTGCGTGCTAAATCCTAGATAACGTCATCACTTAACATCAGGTGCGACAGTTGTCAAACGTAAACTTATAATATGTAAAAAAAAAATAAAAAAAAACGTTTGGCAACCAAGAAGTCAAATTTGAAAAAAAAGAATGTTCATCATAATTATCATAGCCATGAATATTTTTTTATGGTCACCCGTTTGGTACACGTCCACAAACATAGTTTATTTGTTAGAATTTATTTTTCACCTAGTCTATCATATTGGTGAAGGTCGTTCTTACTTGAGATCTTCTACTATAATGTTTAATTAGCAGTATATATTGCATATTTATTGAGGTTACAAAGGTCACAGCCAAAGTGTAAAAAAAAATCAATACATGATTGAATTTATTTTAATTGGAGAATAAAAATTACAAATTAAACTAAGTAACTTAAAGCATTTTAATATAAATAAGCTAGTGGCTCCTATTTTTTTTTTAGTGTATATATTTTATATTAAATAGACACACTACATCGAAGATATCCCGCACATTACAATGGCCATGATACAGCTGAAAGACAACAAGTCACCTGGTGACGACGGAATAACATCTGAGTTTCTAAAAGCGGACAGAGCACCGGTGCTCAAAGTCCTCCAGAAGTTTTTCAATTTCGCTCTTATTGGAGGTATAACGCCAGAAAAATGGAACAAAGGCATAATAGCGCTGTTCTTCAAAAAAGATTAAACATTTCGCCCAAGAACTGCAGACCCATCATCCTTCTGAGTCATGCTTATAAACTCTTTTCGCGGGTCATCACATCGAAACCGTCTCAATCGCAGGTTTCATAAATACCAGCCACCCTCTTATCAGAATTTCTTGATTTTTAGTTCCTGTTCCTGAAATCACCACCGCCACGATATGATTTTCGCACTGAATGTGGAAGGCACACGACGAAAGAAACTTTAAGGGTTTGACTAATATTTGTCTTACCTTCACAACAAACCACTTATAGATTAATTTCAGTTGATATAACTAAGGGGTCACTTTATTTCAATTCACCTAACAATTGACTGAGTCTAAGTTATTTAAAATATTCTGAACGCATCCAGAAATTCATGTCCTAACGTTGGTATGATGTGAACATCTAGGGAATTCATTGTGGACTAGACTTTATAAAAAGTGGCTTTCAATTATCAGGCCGGTAAATATAGGGTCGGTAAAGCTCGGGTCGGTAAATCACTGGCTGCGCACTATCGCCCGGTAGAATTTGTACCACCCTAGTAATTACCACCCTGATAATGCGCGGCCTGATAGCTCATGTACATGGCTTTGAATTATCTGGTCGCCAATTATCTGGCCGGTAATTCACAGGCCGGGAATTATTTGGTCGGCAAGTAACGTTTCCCGAGTTTGTGAATCTGATCTTTGGAGATATTTATTAAATTTACAAAAGCATGTTATTTTTGTTGGTTTAGGCTTTAAAGTATTCCGAGACAATTGATCAGAGTTTCATACTAAAATTGTAATTGTTTAGTTTTCTTAACGCAGGCGCATAGTAGTTAACACATTTTGATCATGTAAATTATCACGAAAATGGCTATGTCCACGAATTCCCACATTGAGGAAAATCAATTAGGAATAAAAGTAAGAGGCGATATTGGTGACTTCCAAATTATCGAAGAGGAAACCGAGAGCGACGATGGTGAAGACAGTACCAGAAGTTCGGAGCCGGTAAATTCTTTGTCTGAACTTCCTCAAAGTATTGTAAAACAGTCTATCCTGCCTGTGTTCGGCAGTGTCCGGGTAACAAAGTCCGATAATGTGCATTTTGGAAATAACACATATTTCAATGGACCTGTTACCATTAAACAAGTAGTCCAAACCAAAGAGCAAGACAATGCTGGATACGAACCCACCGAGAATGATGTGCCCAGTGGATGTGCAGATCAAAAGTCGGATAACAACAATGAAGATAACCGTAAGTTATATAGATATCATTTATATACACAGATGTGTATTCCTAGGTTCTTATGACTAGCTCGCATTAAAACTTATTAAAGGTACTTGATAAATTTCATGTGAAATACAAAATAAAGAAATACAATTATTAACATCACAACTAGCTAATCTCTCACTGGATTTACCTGTAAAACTTGTCAATAGTTTTATAAACACAATTTTAAAGTAACAAACTGGTATGACAAGAATATCTGTATCACAGATATTTTTGCTTAAGGAAGATGATTAGAGAGATAATTAAAATGTGTAAAAGGCCTATATGCATTCACCATATTTTTCATTTGATAACACTTATGTATTAGTTTACAAAAGTTCAAAATATTTATCATTGACTCTGTTCTACATTGTAAGACTTTTAAAAGGTAACTTTGACTTGTATGTAACCATGCCAACATGCAAAAATAAAAATGGTGATCAAAAATAATCAAAAATTAATATCTGCTACTATAGTCAACTTGTTTAGAAGTGTAAAATTCGCAGAGAACTAGTGTTGGATGAGATTGTAAATGTGAATAATTGAACTAGTAAGTACTTACATACATACATTAAACCCTCTTTCTTATATGGATAGGCAGAGACCACAGCCTGCCAATTGCTAAGATCCTGAGACATGTCTTTCCATGAAAAATCATCATTAAATCAACAAGTTGCATTGGAAGAGGTGCATGTCTCTTCATTTAATGCAGGCTGGGTTTTCCTGCAATCGAAAAAGCGGTAGTTGAGCATCTGCTGTAGATAGGTGTACTTAGCAAAGTTAACAGCAGCTACAATGATGCCTGTGTACCATGTAAGGTTGGCGTTAAATTGTTTGTTTAGATTTGTTTTGAAAAATTGAATAATGCACCTGTTGCACATAAAACTATTAATCATCTATGTCAAATTTATACTTGATAAATGGTAGTTTGTTGACAGTTCATTTATTTTAAGCAGTGGCACAATTGCTATAGTTATTCGTGCTATGGCCGCCAGTGTGTTAACACAATTTGCTAATGGGCTAATTTCATATGTATAGGTATAGGCTGATTGTAATGTATTCAAACGTAAAGTATAATGTGATGACCTAGCTCACAATCTCTTTATTATTATTTCAGAGAGTAAACCAACCCAGCTGCAATTGTGGTTAAAGTTGACATTCACGGGGATGTGTGTTGTTATAGTAGGCAGTATATGTGCTATTGTGTCCGTTACTGTGATATATAACACTCAAGATGATACAGCGACAACCGCACACGATAATGAAGATTCCACAAGTAAGCACTTCACACAATATTTTCAATGCGTGTTTTCAAAGAATATTATTTACAGATTGGCTATGGTTCTTTTGGTGGTATGGTTGCTATAACAATCTGATTGTTTTATTTACTATCCCATTAATTTATGTGGCTTGAAAGTTATGTATTTTTACAGAGGTTTTATTCATAACATGTGAGGGACATAAGACACAATTCGTTTTCTATGCACACTAATATCAAGCAATTTTTTATGCCTTATTCATCTAGAGGTTGGTTGAAGTTGTACGCTACTATACTAAACTACGCAAGAACTAGAATATTAACACTCTCTCAAAGACTAGTGCCTGAACACATTAGCTAGCTAGACAGGTACTGAAAAGTACATACAGTACGCGCAGTTTATCTTACTTCTGAAGTAAACATTTGCGCATGTGCTGGTAACAGTTTGTCATCGAGCAGAGTAAGCGAGATAGGACAATGCAAAAAGTAAGGGAGTGAGCGTGACAGTTACACTATTTACAAGGCTCTCACTGCATAACAAACTATCAATTACCTGTGTCAGACTTGTACTAGGTAAATGAGTGTACTGAGTTCAATCGTTTCACACGCTACGGCGATGGTGGTTCCTGCTCGGATCGAGGGGCCTCTTTGGGCGTGTCATCGAAGACACGTAAACAGCTCAGTAGACAATGCTTCCCGCGCACCATTTAAGTGACTACAATCATACAGGGAATGTTCTTTTCTTGTACTTTATAGATCTGACCTTTGACCACTTGATAGTCAGTGATGATGTGATCGAGGATGTAATCACGCTAGACCTAGAATGTTTACTGGCTCTCAAGGACTGCTGCCTGAACACACTATGTGCTTGGTAGCAGTTTTTTTATCATGAGCATGCCAGGCTGGAAGCATTTGATAACGGTGTGGCCTTCACTGGATGCTCAAGCTGTTGGTGGGGATCGAACCAGCGTCCGTCAGTTTGACAGCTGCAGCACCCACCGCTGAGACATCATCGGTTCTCTAAGATTGTAACTATCTGTTTCGATATTTCTATGTCTTACTTAATAATTCAATAGTCGTATCTATCTAAATCCAAGCCTTACCATTATAATGGCCCTAATCTGTGTACCCTGTTAATCACATGAATATGTCTTTAGTATATAACTTCAAAACATTTGAAAGTCGCTTTTATTCAGTTAATCTTTTATAGTTGTTAATCTGTGATCAACAACTTCGTAGCAGAATACCGATGATTGGGATGTCTTGTGTTGTAATAAAATGCAGCGACTTGTCAAATCATCCGCATCTTTTATACTATCACTTTACTATTGTCCAAGAAATAAAAGACGTAAAAAAACGTAGGCTGCGACTAGTGACCTATACTCCTACGCTAGTGTTGTTATAGTATAATATACAATATAAGTTATTAGTTGATAACTTGAGTTTAGTCTGCTTATTCTAACAATGACTCGGAAAATCTATGTATCTTAAGTGCGGCTGCACAGAAAATTCGTTTTTATGGGTATCTATTCTTGAGTAAATAATAACGTAAACAGTTGTAAATTAAACAAAACAGGTTAAGAATGATAGATTATATAATGAGAATAATATTGGTGGTGATTCTAACATGAAAAATATGTTCCAAATTTTTATATGACTTATTACATCGATCGAAAATAACCCTCTCAAATATAACATACAATATCTGAATTAACTAGTTCATTTAAACAGCTATAAAAACTACTAGTAAAAAGTATTGTTGGTAAATTTACGCAGCATGACGAAATAAACAAAAAATCTCGTGCTGCAAAAGCACGCTGCCGATTCAAAATAATAACTATTGAAGCGCGCTTTCTCATTTCAGGATTGTTACCTAATTGAACAGGCAATCTACTAAGTATCTCCGTTAAAATTATCCAACAATACGGATTTGCTATCTATCTGTTATAAGTTGAAAATTAAACTAATCAAATAATAAATACGTGAAGAATTCCAAAGTTGTTGCATTTTATTTGTTTTAAATTTATGAATGTTTAAATTTAAGTATTCGTATAAGAATTACCACCATTGTCATTTTAAGTGACTAGACAAAATTTTATTGTATATATAATTGGGCTAATTATAGTTTATTTTATGATTACACAATAAAAATGACATAAGACGATACGAATATTGTCGAAAGAGCTCTTGGCGCGGACGTTCTACATTGCTTTTTTTAGTAATCATTAAAAGTTCATCAACATTTGTGTCATTTTGATCATATTTTTTCCATCCATTTCAGAGTGTGTAACAGGGGTGGAGGGAATATTTCACAGCTATCAAAATGTTAAACTAATTTTGATTTCAATGTTCTTGGTGTGGGTAACATATTATGTATGGTGTTACAAGCTACTGGCAAAGGAAGCGCATTCCGGCGATAACAAGGCTATTTCTGTGAGTGTGAAACAAAACGCTCTGACTAAGAGCGGTGATAAATATAATATAGAAGGTATTGTGGTTTGAACACTATATCACGGTCCGTAGACTAAGTGGATGAATCTCTACTGGGATTATGGTCATTATTGGCATCGTTTTGTATAATGTTTGAAAGTTTTCAATGGGTATCTTGGAGATTACCGCCTCTTTGGTTTTAGAATAATTTTGTGCAATATTGTAAGAAATTAATAAGCATATTATTTTCTAATCAGAATGTTAGTTTGCTCTCAGTCACATAAACACATTGGTAATACGTATTATATGTGACAAAATACGAAGAATAATCATGTATAATTTCTAGCAGTTCCGGGATGAGTAATACACAAACAAACACATGTATCACTACTCCAATCATCACCTTACGATTACCACTGATAGACATAAGTCTCTTATTTCCAATTGAGAGCAGCCCGCACCCAGCCTCTGATCTTGATAAGGTCGTCTGTACACCTTGTAATTGGACGTCCTGTGTTGCGTTTGACTGTCAGTAGAACTTCTTTTGAGGACTGTTACCTGTTACCTGTTTGTTTGGTGCTGTTACCCCATCGTCATCGGCCATCAGCTACACTCACACTATGCTTCTATCATACCTCCAAAATGCACACGAAACATTTTTTTCTATAAAGGTTGAACCCCAGTTACGCCTTGTTAGAAGTTAAATTTTCCTGTTCTTAACTTTTGGCATCCACTTAATAATATATCTTTCATTTCATTCAGCAGTTTGAGCTGTGTTGATCACTAATAATGTCACTATTTCATTATATATGTAGATAATGAGTTGAACTGTTGGCTGCGTTTCAACGCATATATACCTAAGTATAGTAACCAAGTAGGTACCTATAGCATATGTATGTACCAAACATTAAACGGTGACGATATTTCATCATGATATCGTCACCCGTGTCTACGTTTAGGTACTGATATCATCCTCATCGTCCGCACACACCCACAAAAGCCTCAACATTCTTCTGTTACTATTTCATTTTTAAATTTCGATTCTTTGTAATTCCCGTTTATTATCCGCGGCAACAGAGTTTCTAATTTAGTCTACGGACCGTTGCATAATTGTCAGCTTTAACCGCTTCTGCTCTACAAATACTTATTCAAATATGTATTTTGTTTATATGTTATTTCGGTTCAAACTACGGCGATCGTACAAACGTTAACATTAATATATTGATAGATAAATGACAGTACTTGTGCTGCTTTTGTACGTTACGACACATCTACTAATAGTTGATTTTTCCACAATCACCTATGAACCTCAAAAATAGTCATGGCTTAAGTCTATTTATATAGCTTTTTATAATTTTAATTAATGACACAGCAAATCGTGTATCTGATAAAGAGCGCGGTGCTTCGCGATTAAAGTTGCAGTGCTGATGAAAGTTTTTAGAAAACACGTGTCATTCTAATTTTATCAGTTGAACTTCAAAAAGAGATACATTCCTTAAGACAAAATACCATGTAAATTAAAAAAACATAAAAATATACTTTAATTAAGAATCTAATCGTGAGTAATGCCGAATAAAATACATAAATAATATAGGACGCCTTAACTACTTGTAGGGATTATAGAGTCAGTTGCAATGAAATGTATATATGCGAAATGGCAATTCTTAGTCTTCTTTAACAGCAAGCTAATTTGACCCAACATCTCCATTGACATTACCCCTTGTAAACGCAGGGGGCGTGGGGAGTATTTAGAGGGTACCCTGAATTACTTTACACTGTTTTCTACGGGTATAACGTGGTACTTACGCGTAGTCGATATCACGATCGACAATTGTTTCGGCTTCTTCCGGAAGCCTTCATCAGGATCTTGAGTACGGTGCGTTAGTCGTAACGTCCCGTCTCGCACTGAGTTGTTGTGAGTTTTAATATTATTACCCTGAATTAATTCACTCATTTGAGCTTATGTCCAGCAATTGGCGTCCTGTTGCTTAAATGAAGACTCAAACGAGTTTGTTCAATTATTTTTGATTGTATCTCCCATCGACACTGAAAAGAAAAACACATTGTTTATAATTGTATGTTTCACCTGTGAACATAGTGAATAAAACACTCAGCTTTCTCTCTAAGTGGGATTTTGTTAGATACGTTGGAGACAGCTCGACTTTGATATTAATCCTGCATGGCTTTGGCGTTGGCCTCAGAATATACTTTCGAATGTAGGTATATATAGATATCGAGAGAAGGTATATTCTGAGACCGCTTTCTCTTTAAACGTTTTTATGGGGCCATCGGTGACGTGGCCGACGGCTACACGAGATGATTTGTTCAACTTTGTATATAACTCGTGAAATGTAACCGTTTCAGCGGATCCCTTGCTGATAGCGCCAACGCACTTACGTATAGTGTCAAGAATTGACTGGCTTGCTCAGCCCGTCGAGAAACCTTTAGATAAGATAAGGTTGCCGGTGCCTTGGGTAGTCATCCAGCACACTGCCACGGAGAGCTGTCATGCGCAGGTTTGTATCACCATTGACTATTTTTAAACGACTTAAAAAAAAGGAGGTTACTTAATTCGACCGTAAATATGTTTTTTTTATGTGTGTTCGCGGATAACTTCATCGTTTATGAACCGAATTTGATGATTCTTTTTTGTTACATAGAGTATACTTCCGTGGTGCTCCCATTCAACTTTCATCAAAATAGGACAAGCGGTTTTGGAGTTATACTCCAATGACTGAAAAGTGCTACGCGTATCTTGATGATATTATTGTCGCGGTTGAAGACATCGACATCCCTTGAGTAGCAAAGGTCACTGAAAAGGGTGAAAAAAATATTTTTTAACAAAAAGTGCAACCGACTTTAACACTCAAAAGTATGAAAGAACTTGTCGAAGTCGGTACCATGCTCACAATATTTGGATAATAGTTACTTTTGAACTATCATGGTACCAACTTCAACAAGTTATTTCACACTTTTGAGTGTTGAAGTCGGTTGCATTTTTTTGAGTAAAAATTATTTTTTGTCATTAAGCATTTTGAGTCTCGTCCTAAAAACTATCGTCAACATATTATTATTTTATATCTTTTACGAGTATAAGTGTTTACTCTGCTAAATGATAAATAAATGGAGTACATTATGTTATACAGATTGTTTCTACGCTTAGATATGTCAGAAGACACGACAGCAAATCGCGGACGTGGTTCTGAGCCTCTTTTACTCGTCAATCTGGTAAAGTCACTCAATCATTATAGTCAGGAGTCAATTCTTAATGAAAATGTTAATAATGTTGTAAAGTAAAAATATCCATCTAAACAATATTAATAAGAGGTAATTCTTGTCGAAACATCTAATGTGTAAGCGTGAGCCGAGATACGCGATGGGAAAAGTAAATATAATTATGACATTTTGTCGTTTTTATTGGAATCATTTAGGTATTACACTTATTTTTCCTACTGACATGTTATTCTTCGACATCCCCTATCACTCCATTTTCACAATTTGTCTACGAAGTGCGTCGTCTACATAATGAATTAACTAAACATATCGTCGTTGGAGTCTGTTTTACGTTGTAAATAAGTAAAATGGTGCAATCCTTTATTATTAGGCATGTGAAAAGAAACTATGCTGGCGCTGGCGTTACACATTTAGTTAGGTTCTGAAATATAACCGATAGACAGATTTCGATGATAAACCCTGCACGCCATGTGTCTTCTAAGATATACATAACATGTTTTTTTTATATTATTTTGCCCAATCTGCTGTGCCTGTGGTCCCTCATGTGAATATCGGGGTCTTATGAGGTGAGTTACTGTCTGTGCTCGGATTTGCTTCGGGTCAAGTTCAATTCTCTTTGGGCCGTTTTCATTTGATTATTTTGAAGTGATCATTTGTCCATAAAAACCATACATGTCTACAATGCCAAGCTGAGCTATAACCCACTTGGGTGACCGTGAGATGAACCGCAAGATCTCGAGGGTGGATTCTGGATAACACCGTTGATGCTAAATGCTGCTCTCACTTTTTTACCAGTACCACACCTGTAGGTAGGCCCTAGATTGGAGTATAAGAATGGGTTCGTACGATGCTAATTCGTGACGGCTGGATGCGCCTCAGCACGGTCGTAGGGTACTTTATAGTTCCCGCCTAGCTAAGAGTATCTTAGGTACTCCTAAGTTTAGCGATCTGTCACCAAACACCCACAGTGTATTCGCCCTTGAGAGTCATTGAAAATTGTACGCCTAGCATGATTCCACATCGTCAGTAACAAATGACATAGTGGTAAAATCTTAAGGGTTATAAAAAATACCACTGTCCTGTTATACGCAATAGATATTAGTTTTAAGAGCTGATGTGCTTGAGTTCTTGTACATTTTTAGCGTTTAATTTTGTTTTCCAACCATTTACGTATATATAATGATGACGCGACTAAGGTATGGCGAGCCACAAAAAAACCGCGAAAGTTTATGATTACTTGTAACTGCTCAGCGCTGAAACGGTTAATACATTATGGTATAACAATTGATTGGGGATTGATAGGGTTGGCTTATGTACACAAATTAATGTTTTGTCTTTATGAACAGTGGAAATTACGATGCTATAGAAAGCCTGTTAAACACAGGTGTCGTATCAGATCAAAACTTTATGTTTTATTCTGGGAAAATGTTTTTAATATCCTATGTATTAAGTAAAACTACCGGAGCCTATTGTCGCCCAACAATATCGTCTACCACGCTACGGTTGAAAATAATTTGACATCATAGAAAAACAAGGGCTAGACTAATAAACTCTGCCTTAAGCCTTCTAATGCTCAAATTGCGTCATCGAATCGCGCGTTTTTAATGACAAAGAAGAAAATCTATCAAAGTTATATAAACGTTGTATTATATTCGACCGCGGATGAAACATGATGTAATTCGGATACAATATTCCTAGTAAAACAAAGTTTTTCCTAGTAGTACAAAATTCCTAGTAAATCGTAAATAACTCAAATTACGTGATTTAATATTATGGGTATTTATTGATACTTGTTCAATTTATTATATGTTTATTTACGCGTCGTTTTATGTTTTTATGACATCTAGTAACTATTCCAACTCTGGGCTTGGCAGCGTTATGGAAGCTCCGAGACGTCTTCTCGTCCAAAATACCGCAATGCCTGAAAACGAAGGTCTTTGAACTGTCTGTGTTACTAGTGATGACTTACGGAACTGAAACGTGGTCCCTGACTATGGGCTTTCTGAGCAGGCTCAGAGTAGCGCAACGTGCTATGAAAATGGCTATGCCCGAGCTTTCTCTACGCCATCGAATCAGAAATGAGGAGATCCATAGAAGCACGAAAGTCACCGATATAGCCCAGCGGATTAGCAAGTTGTAGTGGTAGTGGGCAGGGCACATAGCTCGAAGAACTGATGGCTGTTGGGGTCTAAAAGTTCTCGAATGGAGACCAGGGACTGGCAAGCGCAGCATAGAACGACAACCGACTAGGTGGACAGACGACCTGACTAAGATCGCAGGCAAGGGCTGGATGCGGGCTGCTTCCAACCGGTCCTTTTGGAAATCAATGGGGGAGGCCTATTTCAGCAGTGGACGTCCTATGTCTAAGATGATGATGAGTAACTGAGATTATTTTTTATAGGTTATAAGCTTGCGTTTGACCGCTGTCTAACCTGATGTTAAGTCACTACACGGTCTAAGGTAGAGCACGCAAACATAGAAGGTACCTGTTCACTCGCGACTGGAAGACTCCGAGGTTGTAACCCTCGGCGAACACAGACTCAGGCAGTGAGTTCTACTCCCTAGCAGTATGCATTATAAAAGTGGAAGCAAACGCTGCATGCGTAATGGTATATTTACCATGTAGCGGTCGTGCATAGCCGTACTAGAATATATTTTGCTTGATTATAAACGCTCCGGGTGTAAAAAAAGACCGTCCACTTCGTACCACCATCGACATTTTATAGAATTACGAAATAAAATTGATTACGAAATGGAATATTATAAAAATGTTTAAGCATCTATCATCTATGTCCAAGAAGTTGTGCGTAGCTTTGCAAGGTGCTCAGTTGTAAACGCCCAACATTGAATGTCACTTAGTTACTAAACCTGCATATCTTAAGGCACATATGCACACTGCTTGGCGAATTTGAGGTTTACAGATTTATCAGTATAAAAACGCATGCACATACAATGTCCAGCCCTACATGCAAAATAGTGCATAGACAGAGTATAGGCACCTCATCTGTCAAATTACTCATTAAATTAATATCCCTACAAAACGCAGCTTATTCGTTGCAATAAATGGTTATTTTCACAGTTTATATAATCGCGTTTAGTGGAGAAGCGTGCATTAGACTGAAATATACACACAAGAAAGAAATACACACAAGAAATAATGTTCATATTTGCTTTATGTTCATATTTATTTGTGTGTGTGTATGTGGTTTTTGAGTTACACTCCAATAACTAAAAAGTGCTACGCATACGTTGATGATATTATAGTTGCGGGTGGAGAAATCGGTGAACATACACAATGACAATTGATTCCGTGGGTAGTAGAGAGGGTCACTGTAAAGGGTGAAAAAAAAATTTTACCAAAAAATGGAACCGACTTCAACACTCAAGAGTATAAAATAACTTGTCGAAGTCGGTACCATGCTTATAATATTTTACTTTGAAGTTACTTTTGAACTATCATGGTACTTTTTTTTTAAGTCGGTTCCATTTAATGGTATTTTTTTTTATACAATCGTTTTGCTTGCGAACGTCTGAATGGCAAACGTATACTATCAGATTTGATGACAAGAACTTTTCGTGTTTTTCAGAGCGAATGTGTGCTGTCGGTGCGTCTCATCCAAATGTTCCATATTGAATCGCGCGGGTGGTACGACATTGGATACAATTTCCTGGTGGCAGGCGATGGGTCGGCGTACTTCGGCCGCGGATGGGAGTACGAGGGCGCGCACACACTAGGCTACAACAAGTACAGCATGGGGATCGCTTTCATAGGAACCTTCAACAATGAACCTCCCCCGAAAAAGCAACTCGACGCGTGCAAGAAACTCATCCAAAGAGGTGTAGAGCTGGGGAAAATAGCCAAAGATTACAAACTGTTCGCTCATAGACAACTCGCGTCCACACTCAGTCCCGGAGACAAACTCTTCGACATACTTAAGGAATGGCCGAATTTCGTGAAGAATGCCACCGATATTGAAAAGCTCGTGCCTAAGTATTGAAAGGTATTGTGCAATTGTACCTGGTTTATGATTTTGGTAATTTGTTGGTGTAGAAAATAAACCAATGCGTGTGATACGAAAGTGGTCCGCGTGTTTTAAAATGGGAAACGAAACATACGGAAAGTGTATTAACGTATTAGTGAAAGTAAAAGAATCTCGATAGATTTTTTTTTTCAACTTATTATTAAATAGTTAGGTTTCTGTCTAGTTACATGGTGGTGATAATAGAACTTGTTTGATATTGTAACATGCTTGCCAAAACAACGGAAGATTGAAGTATCGATATTGTTAATAAAAGGTCTCTAGAGACCTTCGGAGTTCCTCCGAATTGATTTAGTGTAACTTAAGACCGTAACTTATGTGTGGATTAAATGTCTTCATATGTTAAAATCGTCATTGCTGTTTTTGAAATAAATTGTTGTTCACAACAGCTGCATGACTGATTTATAGATTGCTCCGAATTGAACCGAAATTGATTATAGCGCGCTCACGATATACAGGCGTTCCGTTTTGAAAAGCACGATTACGACGCTCACAGTGATGTGGGCGCGTCTAATGAATCGGAACAGTAATTTGGCGATTTCATAACTTCAAATACTCTTACTTGTCGTAATAATAATTTTCTTACATGTTTATATATAACGAATGCTAAAGATTAAAATTAAAAACTTGGTTGGAAATTAAATTGGGCATATTACCAAATTACTTTTTGGAAATTGAGGTTATATTATTTCTCACTCCACACATTTATGTTAAATTTTACTCTAGACTCACATTGATATCGTAGAAGAGCCAAATCGTCGTGAGGCCAATATGTCGCTGGTAATGACGTCATTCGTGACGTCACACACTTCGATAAGCGTGCTCACAGTGATTACGAACGATACGATTGGAGCGAATTAAATCGACTTTAGCGCGTTTTGGAACGCTATGTTATAGTTATCGCAATTAAGTGATTAGTCATACAGATGTAGTGATATGAGCTCTGTCATCTGTATTCTCATTGGTGGATAGTGATTGAACGACTGTAGGTAAAGTGACATTTAATTATTGAGAAAGACGGAGGGAAGCCTGCAGGTTAGGACCACATACCATGTGTTTTCCGATAAGTACAATCCTGGAGTCTTCAAGCCACGAGTGAATAGGTGCCCTCTAGGCTTACTTGCCACATCTTAGAAGATTTATTTTGTTACCTAAAGCCAGTTTATTAATGACTAGTATACATTTAAAAAAAAAACATTAATCAATAAAAATATCATATCAACTTCAAGTTTCAACCTGACTGAGTGATACCTCGCGCATCACGAATGAAAATAAATACATTGAAATTTAAACTTGAAACTGTGACATTTTAAGGAAAATTTTCGGTTGCTGGTATAATACGACCGACTAAACTTGCCGCGCTCGCGCGAAGCCCCGTCTGCGGTCTTCCTGCCTGTGCACATTTCAACCTTTTAATAAGTTGGTTTTGACTTCATTCTATTGTATGCTATATCGCCCTCGCTATAGTGCTTAAATTGCTGATATGCTGTATGTGATATTTTTATTGAAACCATATGAAGTGGTATTTTTAACAAATAACGAATAGTGCAAATTGTTGGTGTTTAGTTTAAGAATGGATACTGATAAAAATCGAGGATATTGCGGAGTTTATGGATGTCTCAAAAATTCAAAAAATAATTCTGAGTTGTCATATTTCTCAATACCTATAAATAAGAAATGTGATAATATATATAATAATTAATAATAATAAATAAAAAAAAATTAACAACTAAGAAACCAACCAATAAATAAGAAAAGGTACGAGTGTGTTTTGATTTTTAAATGCCTTTTACGAATTGGTTAACTAAATTTATAGGAACTCAGGCAATTGCAATAATTGTAACAGTACTCGTTAACCTGTGGCGTAGTTAGGTACCTACGAAAATTTTGTAAAAAATAATAACAATAACGCCGAGCCAAACTCGCGCTCCGAGTAATAGGGTAGGTTAAGTTAGGTTAGTGACAAGCAGCATTGCCCAGTTTGGTGGAATATGGTCTATACGAAAAACAATTATATTTGATTATATTATATATATATATATATTGATTATGATCCAGTAGCAAATCCTCGCATCAGACCTAATTTCATTCTTTTTTTTAACATGCTTTTATTACCTTTGCCTATATCTTGTGATGAATTTTGAACGTGATTTTCACGAATATTGTATGGAGTGGAGTTCTATCCGTGGTAATTCTTTTTTTCTAGCTGCACTCCACGTTTTCACAAGCGTGGACTCTAGTTTTGCCATCACCGTTCATTTTCACGGATATATTTTGTAAAACAGTACAAATATCTAGATGCGAAACTTCACAAGCATGCCCTGACGTCCAGAATGTTCGAGAGCATTCCACAACATTCTGGAATATTATGAAATGTTCGGCAATATGATCTGACATGTCATTGTGGAACATTCCAGAAACTGCGCGTAGCGTAGTACCCCAGCTAGTTCATTTAAAAAAGGGACGGTCTTTTGTTAGTAGAGAATATCTAACCGGTAGTAAATAAATTAAAATAAATTTATTTCAGGCATAAATAAGATACCCATAGAGATAAAATAAAATAATAAAATATAATAAATTAACATAATAAAAGTACATATGAGGAGCATCTATTCAAAAGGTCGTATTTCTATGATAAACAAACTTTACAAAAACAGAAAAAAACTGTACCTAATGTGTTTTCCTTACTGTGAAGGAATTCACAGTAAGATAAACAGTTAGTCTCAATTGCAATGATGTATAAATGATATCGTTGCACTGACTAGCATATTCATTAAAATATTAGCATAGTATCACCACAATCGCCAGATCAACTGTTACAATCAGAGCATGGAGTAATGTCTCATTTTGATATAATTTTAAGATTATTATTATTCGTATTATATATATAAGTAATTTTTGGTTGGTAATTCTCGTGAATTTTTACACATTATCCTACTAATATTATAAACGTTGTCTGTATGCGAGTTGTATTTAATTACTTACTAATTCAATTATTTATCTTCATAACCATGCTAGTAAAAACAAAATGAAAATCACTAACCTTTTTATAATTAAGTGAACTGAAAATAGTAACTGATTAGTAGCATTGTCTTAATTACACAAACACTTTCGTGTCTAATTAAGTGCTATTGCTCGTGTTACTATTACAGCCTGTCGTAGAACATTCCCACATGTGATAACTGATTGTATTAGACAGTGATAAATCACTGACATTATAAATCTTCCATGTATTAGCATAATTAAGTATATTATATAAGTGGACACATATACGTAGTTGTAAATTGTGAACAAGATCGTTAGTATTTAAAACAAAGTATTTTAGTGTAAACTCTAGGCTTTCACGTCCGGAGTTGCATGTTGTATGTATTGCTTTCGGGCTGTTTGGCCGTGGTCTATGTGAAACTTGTGTTCCAGACGTTTCGTCGATCACTGCGGTCGACATCTTCAGTGGTTCAGGTCCGAGCGGCGACAAGAGCATAGATACAGATCAGTATCAGAGAAGACGCCGCGGAGGAGAGTTCTACGCTCTTGTCGCTGCTCGGATCTGAACCACTGAAGATGTCGACCGCAGTGATCGATGAAACGTCTGGAACACAAGTTTCACATAAACCACGGCCAAACAGCCCGAAAGCAATACATACAACATACAAAGTATTTTAGGTTTTTAAAATATAGTCACCCTGCATAAAAATTAACCGAGGGTTATTATGCATTTATTATTGTTTAATTTAAGTTGCATGTATTAATAATATAGTGATAACTGACTGTACTCGTAAAAAGCGGAAATTCTCACGTGTGCGTAAATTTATTATAATTAACACGTCTCTATACAATGTCTCTGGTCAGAGGTAGCTCATTTCAAATGAAATCATTTATTTATTTTCACACAGTACATGTGTGTGTGGCACTAACTATTAAACTAGGCTCACTGGCCTGTGTTTAAATATTTAGGTCCTTCCCGTTAAATAAATACATTAAAGAGTTTAAAATCGTCACATTGAATTGTTTGAACTGAACTAAATTAAAAAATATAATATAATAATCAGTCAATGAAACATTAAAAATTATTCTTAGAAATTGTACATTATAAAGCTTAACATATTTATTAGTAATGGATTACAATAAAATTATTATTAAAGCAATTGTTATTATTAGCAAGTCATACAGTCTATTTGTTTAAAAATTATAATAATTTGAATTGAAAATCATTGAAACAAAAATTAAACTCAATATTACATTTTCATTGTTAGATTACATCTTTAATTTAAATACATATCTCAACATTTTTCATAACACAAAATATTTGTATATTTTGGATAGTAACGTTGTGTCTATTTGATAATCTTAAAAAGATCTTCAGTCGCTTCGTATGTTAAAGCTTTCGGCCAATCTATCACAGCAGGTTTTGCTTTCTTTGAGTTATGGGGATAAAGATGAGTTGCTTTGTGAGCCGTATTGTATAAACGAGAGCTGAGAATGTGAAAATGTCTCCCGGCCAATGCTGTTCTGTGATGTCCTATAGCACATATCCGATGTTTAATTCGCTTTTCAGCGTTTAAATTTGCGTTATATGGAAGCATAACATGCTTTCGCATTACTGCTTGCATTATAAAAAGCTTCCTCACAAAGAGCACTGAGCACTCTTTGTATATCTGAACCGTAGGATACCTAAAGGCCTTAAATTAGATTAGAAAATACTTTATTGTTACACCTTAAATATAAAACAATATTTACAATAAACATCAATTTACATAGAGTGTGACAATGGGCGGCCTTATCACTAAAAGTGATCTCTACCAGGCAACCTTTGCATGGAGAGGATCGAAATAAATTTAAATTAACGTCTAAATCAGGCCTTATTTGTCATTACCTTCAGAATTATTGTTTGTGTCCTCTCTAACTTCAGCAAATTTGTCGGGAAGATCCCCCCCCCAAGCCGTGATACAGTAGGCCAAAACTGGTTGGACCAATGCACAATATACCATTTTCATAATTTCTTTTGGTGCTGCTACTCTAAGTTTTTTAAATACGTAGATTAGCTTTCGGACTCTAGGTATTGGTGATTGTAAATGGTCATTTCAGTTTAAAGTACTGTCCACGTGAACACCCAAATATTTAATACTATTTGTTCGACTTATTGTATAGCATGTGCAATTTAGGTCTTTTACAGAGGGATTGCATGTGTGCGCTTTTATCTTAAGAGAAGACAAGTTTGGTTGTGACGAGTTCATGCATTCTAACCCTAAGTAAAGTAGTTTAGAAGCTATGGCTAAATTGGAACAACATTCGTGTTTCGATTTTAAATAAACCAAAATGGCTGCTATTTTATTACGTTGGGAGATAAATTACTTATGGAGGGTGATTTGTCGATAAAATTTACCGCATTTCCTCCCACTAAAGGCTCCGCCACCGCTGACCGGACACATTGTATAATGGTATTAGATCAAATCGATCCCGTAAAGTTCAGTTTTTTGCAATAAGAACTCATAATTGTAGATTGAAGATTTTTTGATTAATACGTACTTTTTTCTTCACTTGTGCTTAACAATAATGAGTTATATTGCATATTCTAATCACTGCATAATAATTATCAGATCACTTCTTTCAACTCATCATCATCATCTCAGCCATAGGACGTCCACCGCTGGACAAAGGCCTCCCCCATTGATTTCCACAAGGACCGGTTGGAAGCGGCCCGCATCCAGCCCTTGCCTGCGATCTTAGTCAGGTCGTCTGTCCACCTAGTCGGTGGACGTCCTATGCTGCACTTGCCAGTCCGTGGTCTCCATTCGAGAACCTTTCGGCCCCAACGGCCATTTTTTCTTTCAACTATTATTTGCTAAATAATGAACCCGACCTTCAAAATCGATTTGGTGAGGTTATTGGTATTGTAAACGTGAAGGTTTGCGTTGAAAGGTTCTTTAAAATTTTGTATCATATGACCTCAAGATGATAACTATGATTTATGTACTTACATAGACTATTCACATTGAACTTAGCTCGAACACTTTGTGAAAAGAATTCACATAGTCATTTAAATGTTAATGCAGACTGATTTAATATTCGAATAACGCGCTTATTGAAACTAACTGAATGTGCCCGAAATTATTGTTTTTGGGGGTCCCAGCAGTTTACTTTTAGATATAATTACCTCACTTTTTGTTACTTATTAGTATAAGTACTTGTATTAGCTTTGATTTTATTTTGCTCAGAGATACCATAGAGCTTTTATTTATCCAACATATTGTATTTTGTTGAACTTGGTATGGAGTGATTCTTTACTAATACAGGCGCTTGTAAAATATAGTCTCTATGATAATCTAATTCTTCATTGTATTCACCAAACTGACATGTTATAGCCTTGATTATGTATGAAGTAATTTGTATATTTGGGGAAGCAAATTTTTAAACAATCTCCACTAACTTCGATTGTTATTCGGTCAAAATTTACTTCTCGATCTATCAAAAAGAAATAATATTAGTTTGATTTTTTCTATATATATCTATATTATATTTTTATTCTATTTCGATGTGTAGCTTCTAATATGTAATGAATAGAACATTGTATAGTTCGTAGCATTTTCAACATCGTAAATATTTGAAATTTAAAATTATAACTGGCCGGTTGGCGCAGTTGGTAGCACTCTGCCTTCTGAGCCGCTGGTCCCGGGTTCGATTCCCGGACAGGTCAAACATTTGTGTTCATGAACATGTCTGTTTGACCTGTGTCTGGGTGTGTATATGTATATAAGTATATATATCAGTCATCAGGTTACCATAGTACAGGCTCTGCCTAGTTTGGGACCTGACGACCTTGTGTGAATGTTGTCCCATATTATTATATTATATTATAACCTACTCTTTAGATTAGCAAGCGAGGAAGAAAAGGAAAGCTTTGATAAAAACGCTTTACATTACTTTTAATTGGTATAATTACGATATAATCATGGTAAATATTGTTTATATGATAAAGCATTTGTATAATATGGGCCTTCTGAACAGGCTCAGAGTCGCACAACGAGCTATGGAGAGGGCTATGCTCGGGGTTTCTCTACGTGATCGAATCAGAAATGAGGAGATCCGTAGAAGAACGAAAGTCACCGACATAGCCCAGCGGATTAGCAAGTTGAAGTGGCAGTGGGCAGGGCATATAGTTCGAAGAACCGATGGCCGTTGGGGCCGAAAGGTTCTCGAATGGAGACCACGGACTGGCAAGCGCAGCATAGGACGGCCACCGACTAGGTGGACAGACGACCTGACTAAGATCGCAGGCAAGGGCTGGATGCGGGCCGCTTCCAACCGGTCCTTGTGGAAATCAATGGGGGAGGCCTTTGTCCAGCAGTGGACGTCCTATGGCTGAGATGATGATGATGATAATAATAATATGTCAACGATACGGTTCCTATTTTCTGATTATGTATAATTTTATCTAGGTGATTTGAATAAGTTAGGAGTTCGTTTTTTTTTTGAAATCCTTTATTTAAAGGATACCTATACCTACATTTAAATTTCAATGGTCCTGCGGTTTAGAATCCTTGCATATGCAGTGACATCGACTCACTTATATAATATTAATAAGTAATGTGACTTCTAACATTAAACGATTTCTGATGATGCTTGTTATGTCTATAGATCGTGTCATTTTCGCTTATATCTAAAAAAATGCCCAATGGTAAACGAGACGCAGGTTTAATTTGATATAATTTGTATATATGAAGTAATTTTTTTTTTTTTATAAGCATTCTTATTTCATTGTTTGCATTGTATATAATACTTTTCATATAAATGACATCATACTAGTTATAGATGTACAGGTCTTAGGTACTTTTAAAGCGTAACTCTTAAGCGGTTTATTCCACAGTCGACACATTAAGACCAAAGTAGTTCCGAGAATATGAGGATATTTGTATTGTATGTCTGTATAGTACACTGGTGATATAAATTTTATATTATTTTTATATATTTTTTGTATGAGAAAAATACTCCCCACTAAGTATGTGCGGTCAATTAATAGCAGTGGCGGACTAAGACTTGGCGGCGGCCCTGTGCATAAACTTTATGAGTCCATGGAATCTTAGAAAGTAAATTTGACAGTTGACTAAAAACTCTTAATAATTCTTAATTTTATTCTACGAACCAATTAGGACTCCCGTGGTATGTACCCCTAAGACAAGCTTGAAAATGTGATGTACTTAACTTTATTATTATTATTTATTTATATCAGGTCATAGACTGAAAACTCACTAGACTTACTCACTGTCACTAGACTTAAAATACCTTAATATAATTAAATACATTTAAAATACAATACAAATACACTGAGATAATAATGCAAGTGGATGCGACTACCCACAGTGTAGACGCATCCAATGAGCGAACAATGCGCTATCCCACCTATCTACCAGTGTTTTAAGAATGATGTTGGGCTCCTACCCCGCCACCTGCTCAGTAGGGAGGCACATCTCTTCCGGATGATGGCATGAAAACCATCGATCCGTGCCTCAGTAAACATGCCGGATGGTTTATGGGAGCTTTTATAATATAGATGTTTTTTTGGCATTATTCATTTTATCACTAAATTGATGGTCGAAAGGGTAATCACCCGGGCCTACAGTTTTCACTGTAGCTTTGTCATTAATGGGTTCACGTTCAGCAGTCATTTATGGTGGCTGTTTTTCTAAATTGTGTGTACTGGTGGGTACTTACCATCACGCTCCAGATTAAACAATAGTGCTACCTCACCGGAAGCTCAATGCGTTGCCGGGGATCGAATCAGCGTTTGCCAGTTGGCAGCCGATGGCCATATACATACACTTAAATTAATAATTTGTCGATTCATACTGAGTTTTTCTACATCAGCGGCCTTACCGTAATTATGAACTGTCACTTCGTCTCAATTCTCATTGGTGCTTCCATGCAACGAATCGCACTGAATCAAATTCATTTCTATTGACAGTTCATTTTGGTTCTCATTGGTGGTTCAAACAATAACAGCCAATGAGAACTGACATGAAGTGATATTTCATAATAGAAAGATGGCCGGTATGGCTGCTGTTTTGGTTATGGTAGCCAAAGGTTGAACAATATAATTCATCTGAATCTCTGGAATAGCATGTTACATTATGTTTAGATAAGTTATGCGCCGTTTTACCTTTCAACTGAGTTTTTCGTCAATACTGAAATATTGGAATTATTTAAAAAACAAAATATGCAACACATATATTTATACAATATCATTATATAAATTTGTAGTCCGTCATGTTAGTCCGCCACTGATTTATAGCTTGTAAGTATTTTGTATATACTTGTATAAATAAATAAGTGTACATAACATTCATACTTTTATTATTTGTTTCTTCTGTTTTTTTGACGAACAATAATTATACTTCAGATTTATTTATTTATTCATATTAAATACTTATTGCGCTTACAGTTTGCACCAAGACGCACAATAAGCCATTAATTGATTTACAATTTAACTTCTACTTACATAATAAACGAATACATTGATTTAAAAATTGGCTAAAGCTTGTGTGGAAAATGCCTACCTCTGGTTCGTGAGCAATTAAAGCATTAAACAGTGTTACTGCTTGAGCCGTAGGTGTATAATCAGCGGTGTGCGTGCGCACCAGCCACACAGGCGGGGTCGCTAGCAAACGTCGCGTTCGAGTCGCACGCCACGGCCGTACACGATTTGGTACAGATGTGTAATGGACGTATTCGTGTATTCCCATTGTTCTCCGTCAAGGATCAATTGGATGTAGCTTGTGAGCGGTGTTCTCCTGCTAGTAGTCTTGTCAACATCAGACATCAGCTGTTCCATGGCAATTTCTTTTTTCCGTGGAACACTTAGATGTTCTATTAAGTGTTCCACGCTCAATTGCCGTGTGAAAAAGGTTTTAATTAAAATTATCTTAAAAAAATAACACTCCATGAAGCACTACACATTTTCTCTTCTTATTCGTGATAATTATAATAGAGAAGATGAACGGAAAAGTATCCCCTCTAGTAGGGATAAGCGGAAAATAATTCCTTATTTCCATACCAGTATAGATATATGGAAAAAGTGGTGATCTTCACTACACATTACGTATTAAACGATTTTGCAGGATGAGACAATCCGCTGTATATATTCTATTTAATATCACATCATCTCAAAGCGAGCTATGCAGAGGGTTGGCTCGGGGTGTCTCGATGCGACCGAATGAATGCGGATCCCTAAAATAACTTTAAGTGGCAATGGGCAGGGTGCATATTTATTTGATTGCTTTGTTGAGCGTTGATCATAAACTGATATTGACATCTAAACTACTATAATTCACTTCATAATTGAATCTGTAGGTAAGTTTCAATTTCATTTTATTTTCGTAAAGTAAATACAGTTAACAATAACACATTCTAAAATAATACAGAGTTCCCATAGCAGTGGTACAATTTATCATGAGTAAAAGATAACAATACTAATGAGAACACACTATTATCATTATTACTCAATTAGTTAGTATTATGAATTGATGATTTGGGCAGTGGGTCCCAAACTAGGCGCAGCCTGTATCTTGGTTACCCTTGAATGTCTGGAAGAGTTACACAACGATGTTTCTAGTTCAACTCTAGAGGTTTGTTTGACGTATTATGTGCATGTAAGGGAGTAAATATGATAGGTCATGTAGGTTTAAAATATTTGTGTGTACGATATAGTATATGATAGTATGCATATGAATATATAGATAGTAGTATTATTACAGGATTAATATATAAAATAAGTAAGTACCTACATAAATTATTAGATAGACTTTATAAATAAAATAAGGCGTAGGTGGATGGGAAATGATAAAGCCGTAAAGCGTACATGAACATCTGGCCGACGACCTGTATCGCTGGTTGAAAGCGCTACTGACGAGATAGTGGCGTATTTTGATATCGAAGACCAAGATCCACTAAGTAAGTATTAGTAAATAAAATAATCGTACAGGTACTCTTGAAAATTGGAGTGGGCAGAGAGCATACCATACATAAATGTAGTTATGACCTCTGAAGCAATATAAATTTTCAACTATTTATACTTTGGGCTCTGTCTTTACGTTTCATATACCACCTTCCTGGTCTTTACATTGATAAGTTAAATAAAAAAAATCTACCAAAAAATGGAACCGACTTCAACACTCAAAAGTGTGAAATAATTTGTTGAAGTCGGTACCATGAAGTTTACAAAAGTAACTATCATCGCAATATTGTGCTCATGGTAGACTTCGACAAGTTATTTCACACTTTTGAGTGTTGAGTTAGTTCCATTTTTCGGTTATAATTTTTTTTTCACCCATTATTTTCCGTGACCTTTGCTACTTACGGGATTAATTGTGATTATGTATGTGCATCGATGTCTTCAACCGCAACTAAGTATAATATCGTCCAGGTAAGTGAAGCACTTTTCAGTTATTGCACTGTAACTCCAAAACCGCTTGTCCGATTTTGATGAAATTATATGGGAACAATAATAAATGGGACCACCACGGAAGTATACACTATCAAACAAAAAAGAATCATCAAAATCGGTTCACAAACGACGAAGTTATCCGCGAACACAAATAAAAAATTAAAAAAATATATATAGGGTCGAATTGAGTAACTGAGTTTGAGTATTATTATTATTATTATCATCAAAAATTGAGTAACCTCTTTTTTTGAAGTCGGTTATAAATAGAATGGTCTTTCAGTAGACAAACTTTTTTAATTCATACTACAATTGCGGCAGTCGTCATCACACTTACTTGTTTTTTTAAATATATATTTTATTTATTTATTTCTCTCACTCAAACCCCAAATAATAATATGGTTTGTGGTGATGCAGGCTAAGATGGAATCTTGGTAGAGCTAGAATGTTGACTGTGTCTCAAGGAATAGTTGCGGTAGAAAAACGGCGTCATTAGCGACAATGAGTCAAACTTGAGGATGGTTGCTAGTTAGGCGGGTACTGAAAAGTTACCATACAAACATGCCATGGATTTATCATGTTCTAGAACACTCAAGACGTGACCTAACGTCTACTGTCATCATGGGACAATCCACCAGACCGACGGCTTATCATGTTCCCCATAGATAAGTTAGCGTTGAGTTGAAAAATTAACTAGTGGTCACCCATCGAAGATGTGACCGCAGTGTTGCTTGTTTAACTCAGTTGAACGGTAGGTTTCCACTGCAAGCGCTGTTGTTACGAAATATAGGTAAGCTATACTATATAGGTAGCTACAAGCTGTTTGGATGGAATAAGTTAATCGTTTTATGAAATAGGGTACCTATAATATTTGTCTCTCGTATGATATCAACGAAATATAAGTATCAAATTCTACATTCAGGAATCATTTATTATTTTATCGTAGGAGTGTTATGGCGGACAATGTTTAAGATCGGAGATAGTGTCCTTTTATCGGTATTTTTTCTATATATCACTGTTTGACGCATAATTAACAATAATTTAAATCGTGGATAATGAGTGTCAGTTTATCTATCGTTTGACGCATTAACGAGCGGGATCAGGTGGGTACCTATTGTTTACTTTATTTATATCATCCTTTTAAAACAAGCTGTGCACATATAGGTATTTATGAAGCGCTAGATTGTTGTCGTGACGTGCCATCAAAAGCATTGAAAGACAACGGAAAAAAATTATCATACCACAGATAGATTATTAAAATACAATCGCTGTATATAAACAAACTGTAAACTTATTTTAATTAGCAGTAATAATTTATTATTACATTAAAATTTATTCAAATCGTGTGCTTGATTAGTTTTGTAAATACGGATAACCCCGCATTCACCCTGAGAATATACGTGACGTCACTACTATAGTGAGGAAATGTCAATTTTCAGTAATTAGTTGAGTATTAACGTCACAAAAAGAGAATATTTTAGGCACTTATCACTTTCAGCGAAGGAAAAAAGAATTATTTTGGCACTAGTGAGTAATATGCTAATCCATTTTATTTACAACTGAAGATCCCTTTTAATAATAGGGAACTAAAATGACACTATTATCTACTACTGAATTACTACTAAATGGTAATTTATGGTTTGGTAATGTTTAATAAATGGTAATGGTTATTAATGGTAAAAGACAACTAATAATAATAATAATATGGGACAACATTCACACAAGGTCTTCAGGTCCCAAACTAGGCAGAGCCTGTACTATGGCAACCTGTATATATATACATACCTGTATATATACTTATATACATATACACACCCAGACACAGGTCAAACAGACATGTTCATACACACAAATGTTTGACCTGTCCGGGAATCGAACCCGGGACCAGCGGCTCAGAAGGCAGAGTGCTACCAACTGCGCCAACCGGCCTGTCGATTAGTATGTTTACTTAGGAAAACAAAAAGAGGGCTTACTATCATTGATATTATGTTATGTCATTATGAATGATGTAGCACGGAAGAGAAGAGAAACCTTTAATGTATTATTGATGATATTAAGAGGAGAGTAGTCATTCTCCTCCCAGTATCTAAGAGAACAACAAGTTGAATAACCAAGGTTGGTCCGCCATGGTGAAGCGAAGTGATCTCATAGCCAGGGGGCAGCTGCAGTCGTCGTTGTCTGGTCCAACAGGGACCGGTCCTCACAGGCTTTGCCTTTAAGCCATTGAGGAGCGGTCACGGCCGTCATAACGGCAGGACCGACACCGTGGTGGTTGAAGTGGGTAGTGGACCCTTGCTGCTGTGGGTGCAGTTGGTATTGGAAACCATGAAACCCTTCCGGGAGCATATCAATGATCGCATACGACACACCCCGTCTTCCTTTTCGGGTAAAGCAGAAATGCGTAAATGCATTTCCCCACGAAAAAAGGTTTAATGAGTTGGTATAGTGAGAATTGTGTTGTGTGTTAGTGTGGCGAAAAAGCAGAATCAATTCCGTTGAAACTCTGATCAACTTAAAGGTTCATTTTAGCGTTGAAATAACAGTTTTGAAAGTACTATTATCTATTGTGTTGTTTTTGTCATTTGGATATTTATCAATGGCAAAACGACACTAAAATTATACATAGTAGCATCTTCTTTCTTTCTATTGAATGAAAGCTTACATTCATTACCTACATATGTACTGTAATTGCTTATTGCATGATTTATTATCAAGATAGTAATCATGATAATAAATCATGCCATAATCAGTTACAGTACAGATGTAACGAGTGTTAGCTTTTTAAAATCCAGCTAGAGATTGTTGCGTCGCACGGTCAGATAAACAGATAAGTTATTAATAATAAAAAGTATTAGTTTTTGACATGAAATAAACGACGGCAGTTTTAAAAGAATGTTATCCTGCCATATTCACAATATGTGCGAGCCGAGTTTTTTATAATAATTTTCTCGTTGCATGTCACTTGTTGAGTAAAACATTATCAGTCTAATAAATCAATTAAAAGTATAGTGCATGCTATTTTGTTAGAGTTCCAGCTTGTAGGTCAGTATTTTATCTAGATCGTAATTAAAGGTTAATATCACTCAGTCAGGCCTTCAGCGCACCACTTAAATATGTATGAACACTATCGGGCATAGATCTAACTTTTATAATTACTGGCTCGTGTAGTGCTTGACAAATCACTATCGAACTAGTCGGTTCGAGGCTTTGAACGCTTTCATTCAAATGCAGAGTGCATTTGATTTAGATAATATACAATAAATTATTAGCGCGATGTTACATTACAGATCCGATAAAATGATGGGTGTTAAATTCCATGGAAGTTTGCCAAATAAGAGCGATCGGAAAAAGTGTACAGGAAAAGCATTCTGGACGGACAAATTCGTAGAGTTTTGTAAAAGGACAGATTTGCATGGATATAAGTATATTGTTATGAAGGAACTCAGCACTGTGGAAAGGTTCGTTTTATATGATAAATAATATTATACCCAACTAGCACATCGATCGATCCGTCGAGGTATATAAGGTTTACGGTCACATTTAATGGTCAAGATTAGCCTAAACAAAAACATGGCTAATAGAGGTTTTACAAATTAATTTAAATCAACACGCATCTGGACTTATCCCGCCCCTTCTGCTTGTAAACACCCGCGAGCCTCTGTAATGCCATCGCCGTAAGGCGGGTTTCAAGCATTCTTAAGGTGGGACAGGTCAAACGTTTTTATTTTATTGAATATTGACTCGTTGCATAAGTGATTTATGAGCTAAAATTGAACAACAACACAACAACATATACAAAATAACAAGAGAGAGAGAAATAATCAGAATTACTAATTGTTTTTCTCTAAATACCATTTACGTGTTCATTTGACAACATACATTACGTACAATACACAAACAAGATAAGATTAGTTTTATTAGTCATGAATCCTATTGATTCCGTGATATATAAGTGTGTCGATTGACTTGCTCAAATAATGTGCTTTCTAGAATCTTTTAGCATTAAAATAAGTAGACAGACTCATTTGATGCTCGGAACGAATGTCTCAGTAGCTTAATGAGAAAGCATCTGGAGCGGCAGTCCTTAGGGTGCAGGTTTGAGACCCATCCAGGTAAACTTTTTCCACATAATTTGACCAAAACTGGTTATCGCTATGCAGATATTATTGGCATTATTAGCTGCGGAGTGAAAAGAAAAAAAGAATAGGAATTTCCTAGTAATCCTACTAATATTAGAAACGCGAAAGTTTGTATGTATTCGTGTATGTTTATTACCTCTTCACGCTCAAACGGCTACACCGATTTCGATTAAATTTGGTATGGAGATAGCTTATATCCTGGAATAACACATAGGCTACTTTCATCTCAGAAAAAGTATAGTTCCCGTGGGATAGTTCATAGTTGAGGTAGCGGAAAAAACCGTAATTCACGCGGGTGAAACCGCGGCGCGCAACTAGTTAAATATAAGTTTCATTAAAACGTTTTCGCATAAAAAAGTTGGAAAAAATTAAGACGTAATAACTTTATTTCGAAATTCGTAATAGTTCCTGTACAATATCGAGAGGTTTCCCTTGCAAAACACGGGCTGTACGAAGATTTAGCAAATCTTTAAAGTAAGTTTTAAGCGTTGTAAGTTTGAAGCGCAAAACCTGCTTCAGGCTAGCAGCCTGAAGCAGGTTTTGCGGTTCAAACTTACAGAAGTGTTGTAAAATTTATATCCGTGCCGCTCTATTGTACTAAAATAAACATAACACATAAAGGGACGTTAAAAGGACAATCGTAGTACATGTGAATGAAGCCGCGGGACGGAGCTAGTGGCAAATACAAAAGATTTTGCAAATACGTTATGTGGCGCATATTGTTTTCCAGGGCATGATTTCTCAGATAATCTCAAGAGATAATTCGTTTTACGCACATAGGTAGTATCAGTATTATCAATCAATATTAATTAGTGGCTTTATGACATGTTATCAGAAGCCACTTAGTACAGGTAAGTAGGTATTACCGTTAGCGCCTCACGAAAGCTAAAACATTTTTTTTTTTTTTTTACATATTATAAGTTTGCGTTTGACAACTGTCTCACCTGATGTTAAGTGATGACGTTGTCTAGGATTTAGCACGCAAACCTAGAAGGTACCTATTCACTCGCGACTTGAAGACTCCAGGATTGTACATATCGGGAAACACAGACTCGGGCAACGAGTTCTATTCCTTGGCAGTACGCATTAAGAAAGTGGAAGCATAACGCTTCGTGCGTATAGGTGGTATATCTACCATATAGCGATGACGAATTGCCGTACGTCGAGTCGACCGATGATAGAAAGGGGATGGTGGAATCAATCTGTCACAAAGACATGGCTGTAATGATGGCGGAGAGTTTTTCTCTGAACCTGCCCACGACACGATCAAATGAAGTACCAACTCTGAGCGCCATATAATCTTATAAATTGTACAGTCTTTCAACAACAAAGCATGCCGTCTTTAATGCTCGTATATCTCAGAACTCTCTGAGCTGTTATGCAGCTATTCTATCAGTGCCTTTGACGGTGATACTCATCTCTAGAATAGAGATCTATCCAAGAAAACTATTTTCAGCAAATGTCAACGTTTGGGGGTTAGACTATTTAATTAACTACAGCTTATAGATTCAGGCGCTACTTGTTTCACATCAAAGGGATGTTTATATAATGTGTATTGAGATAATCCCACTAATATTATAAATGTGAAAGTTTGGATGGATGGATGGATGTTTGTTACTCAATCACGCCAGAACGGCTGGACGGATTCGAATAAAATTTGGTATGTAAATACTTTAGGTCCCGGAATAACACAGACTAGTTTTCATCATCATCATCATCAATAATTACCATGCGGGTAAAACCACGCGGCGCAGCTAGTTATTAAATATATCACATATTCAATAGACTTTGAGAGGTTGTGATTCTGTTGAACAATTAAACTGCCTGAAACTGTGGTCTATAAGACTCTATTTGTAGTTACGGCAAAGTCAGCCAGTAATAATATCGGACCATTTTATTACACTTCGAGTTAGAAGTTTTTAAGTAAAATAAGTCGCCACGTTATTTGGTGACTATTAACACTACCAATCGATTTTTGCCCTAATATTATAGTAAGCGTTGTTAGTAGTTATACAATTTTAATTCGTAAGCAGGACAAGAGATTTTGGATTTTTATAAATTTCAGAGAATTTGAACTAGTGACAATTTATGTAATGTAAACTCTAAGGCTTTCACGGCCGGCGTTGCATGTTGTATGTATTGCTTCCGGGCTGTGGCCGTGGTCTAAGTGAAACTTGTGTTCATCAGTATCAGAGGAGACGCCGCGAAGGAGAGTTCTACGCTCTTGTCGCCGCTCGGTCCTGAACCACTGAAGATGTCGACCGCAGTGATCGACGAAACGTCTG